>CM057838.1:64634600-65872933 GCA_030068075.1 Paguma larvata
AGGACGATCCCATGTTCAAGGCAGCACCAGTCAAAAGGGCCCTGAGAAGCATTACACCCAGAAATTAGCCATCTTGGCCGCAGAACAGGGGTGTGGGAGGGGACCTCGTGAGATTCCATTCCGTAACGCAGTTTGTTGGGAGGCACTCCGCCTGCCGTTGGAAAGAGGTGATATGAGATGGGTGATTAGAAACGACCAAAGCCCTGGGGGCGCCTGGGCGGCTTCGTCAGTTGAGCATCTGACTCTTGATTTCGGCTCAGGTCATGATCTCAGGGTTGTGGGATTGAGCCCCTCGTCAGGCTCTATGCTGACAGCACAGAGCCTGCTTGGGATTCTCTCCCAATGGCGTCCCAATGGGATTCTCTCCCTCGTCATTGACTACAGACGGAGCTTTTCCGTGGAGAGAACACTAGCCAGGACGCTAGTACAGCACAGGTTGTAAAGGAGCAGACCTAAAAGCTTGGCAGGGGGCAGAGGGGTGCTTTGCCACCGTCGGCCAGCAAGAACTCCGTCAGCCTGGCTGCTCCTGGGCTTCTCACTCTCGGATCATGTTCCCCAGAACACAGCACCAATTATCTCTTGCAATTAAACCACCGCCGCAGGACACTAAATCCAATGACACAAGCCAGCAGCAGGATGCTCACTCAGCTTCGGGCTGGCATTTAGGACCCTGATTAGCAGGAAGGCTCCATCTCCTGCTCCCCGCGGCTCGCCCGAGGAACCCAGAACGGCAGGTGAGCCCAGCAGGACCCTCGGCCTCTCTCCCCCACGGCCCCCGGGAGCAGGGGCTCCGGAAAAGGGCAAAGCAACACTGAGGGCGGAATTCGGAGAAGCCAGGGCTCCCTCACTTTCATGTCTGCTGTCCTGCGTGATAACACGGCTTTCGGGATACATGAATCCCAAAGGGGGTTCTTTCCCCACTGACGAGAGCAATTTATAAAACATTAAGTTACAGGCATTTTGTGAGCTACCATATTCCTGTGACTGGGGGCATCTGATGGGCCAGCAACCATGAGGGGCCCTCGACAAAACCTCATTCGATCCTTACGGCAAGCTCTGAGGCAAGTGTGATGTCACCCACCCTCCATTTTATTTTTAAATTTTTTAAATGTTTATTTTTTGAGAGAGAGAGGAAACACAGAACATGAGCAAGGGAGGGGCAGCGAGAGAGGAGACACAGAATCCGAAGCAGGCTCCAGGCTCTGAGCTGTCAGCACAGAGCCCCGTGCAGGGATCAAACTCGCGAACCACGAGATCATGACCTGAGCCGAAGTCGGACGCTTAAGCGACTGAGCCACCTATTTTTATTTATTTTTTTATTTTTTGAGAGAGAGGGGGAGAGAGAGAATCCCAAGCAGGCTCCATGCTCAGTGCAGAGCCTGATGCAGGGCTTGATCTCACAACCCTGAGATCATGACCTGAGCCGAAATCAAGAGTCAGACACTCAACTGACGGAGCCGCCCAGGTGCCCCGAGATGTAATCCTTTTAAAACATTATGCACGTTTGACTTTCCATCAGCAAAGCCGTCAGCAGACAAGTGGGCCTCTATTACACAGACAGCTGTCAACCACAAGAGGACAATGGTAACCAGGGGCTGGCACAGGAGAAGAGGGAAAGAACTGGAAGAAGAGGACATTTAGGAAGGACTGGGGGGTAGGGAAGGGATGGAAGGGCCACTGATATTTTCCACTAATTTGATTTACAAAGATTTCACATTCACGATCTGGTCTCTCATGGCGATTCTAAGGAAGAAGGGACAAACAATAATTGATCTGCCCAGTTTACAGATATTGGAAGTGAGACTCAAAGAAATTAAGCTATGCACCAAGTGGTGTAGACACTTGCTACACTGTGGGACCCACGGACCAGCAGGAAGACAAGGGCGCCCCACTTCAGGCTTCCTGCCTCCCGCCTGCATTTCACCACGACCCCAGGTGATTCTCAGGCACCTTAAAGTTTGAGAAGTGCTGATCCAGTGCATAGGATTTGGGGTCAGAAAAATCTGGGTTTCACTACTTGTATGTGACCTAGAGCAAGCTGCACAGACAGAACCCTCTCATCTGTGAAGCAGTGCTTACTACAAGGTCAAGTACAAGCGAGCAAAATAATGCAGGTAATGCACTTAGACAAAATCTGCTACCGGGGGAAAAAAAAGAGCAGTTGGCTGTGCCATCATCAGCACTTGAAGGAAGAGCCCGTGTCACCAGATCCTACCTTCATCTCTCCAGAAACCTGTGGCCATGACACCCCAGAACCTGCCCCATACGTTGGAATGTTCTCCCACGCCCCCCATCCACTGTGTTCTTAAATAAATTCACAATTGAACATTGCATATCACTGACATAAAGCTGCCAACCACATGTGGGGCCAAAGACACACTCGTACGATGACTAAAGGTGGCATTTGGACTCTCCGTCAGCCAGCACCCTGGAGGCCAAAGCACCTCACACACCAGGCACTTCAGTCAAAGACAAGGAAGCCAGGGGAAGGGGACAGGCCAGCAATTCTGGGCCCTGATTCCACCCAGCTGCCACAGCTAGGGGCCCTGAGGGCAGCCCAGCCTGGAAGCCGCTACCTTGACCTAAGGATCTCCCCAGTGACACGAAATGTCCTTTCCTTCCAGAGCCAGCAAACACGACACACAGATTTCACAACGGGTGAGCCCTTCCAGGCACTGGAGGCATGTACAGGTACAAAATAAAGGCAGGGTCCACACAACAGGGCCCCAACACCTCTGCACAGGTCACGCCCCGTCCTGGCCCTGTCCACACCACACACCTGGCCTGGCGTCCTGGTCAACTCTTGCCTGTCCCTCACTCATCTCAAGGCTTACCATCCTAGGAGGTCTCTGGCCCTGCCCCGTCCACTTCACTCCCCAAACCACATGTCTGGGTCTCATCACGAAAGCCCTGGGTATGCACAGCTTGGTCCTCGCACCACTGTGCTGCTCAACCCCACACAACACGTCCGGCCCTGCCATGCCCTTGGGCAGCTCCAGTGTTTAGAGTGTAAACCCAGGGTCCTTCAAGGCAAAGGCTCCCAGCACCGCCATGCACCCCCCTCCTGGCCACCCACGGCAGCCCCTGGAGCGGCGGATCTGGACTTTGCTGGTGGTGGTTTTATTTGTCTGGTTTGGTTTTAACAGAAAGCAAACAGAACGGGGCAAAAGGGTAAGCATCATGACTGTCCACGCCGCCTTTTATCAGCACGCACAGATCACAAACAGAAGTCAGTAAAAATAAGGTGGATCTTGCGACGAACTCCAAATTTCTCCAACCAAATGGTTGCTGTTGTCTTCGTGACCAATGCTTTAATAAACCTGTTGTGGGGAAAAAGCTTTGGGGAACTCCTGTTTCAACGGCATTTAGAATTAGGTTCAGGAGTAACTGAAGGAGAGCAGCCCTTCTAATTCAGAGCCAGACACGTTTTTCTGACCACAAACAGTACTGAATGGCTTTGTCGCCCACTCTGGTCCCAAGATTTGGCGCTGACTCTCATTGCTAAAGGGAGAAATTCGGTCTGCTCTCCGTGGGCAAAAACTTACCATAACAAATGGTTTTTAAAAGAACATTTGTTGATTCTAATTTGATATCGTGTAAAATTCTCACGGTGGTTCTAGAGGAGGGAGCCCCAAAACAGCTGAGCGATGGCCACGCCAATGGAGCAAGTGGAATTAGCTTCCAAAAGTAATTAATCACTTCTCTCATGCTTCGAGGTGTGATCCAGATCTAAATTTATGTATGAAAATGTAAGTTACTCAAAATGACAAAAGAGCAATGTTCTTCTCTAAGTAGTTCCTTTGAGACCAGTAAGAAGATTAATATATAAGCCAGTCCTTATTTAAAATGGGGGCTAGAGGGCGCATGGGTGGCTCAGTCGGTTAAGCACCCGACTCTAGGTTTCAGGTCAGGTCAGGTCTCGTGAGTTCGAGCCCCACCTCAGGCTCTGTGCTGGCAGTGCCGAGTCTGCTTGGGATTCTCTCTCTCCTTCTCTCTCTGTCCCTCCCCCACTTGCACTATCTCTCTCTCAAAAATTAAACTTAAAATAATTAAAATAAATAAACTAAAACGAGAGCTATGAAAAGTGCCAATTCCCCCTATGTCTCCTCATGCCTCTCTTCTTCATCCTCTCAAACCATACTGAATAAATATTTACAAATATGAATAGACCTCAACCTGTCACCAAGGAAGGACACCAACTGGAAAATAAAAGTCACCAGCCTGGTCTTTGTGACAAGCTGATGAGAGCAGCAAACTTGCACGATCCCTTGATCTAAGTCTCTTTCCTCCCCTGTTGCTAGAAACAACAACAACAACAACTAGCAGGTGCACAGTCCAGGCCCTGGGTTTCCAGAGCGTGGTCCCTGGATCGACAGCACCGTCACCCGGGAGGCTCACTGGAGGTGCGGCGACAGGGGCCCCGCCCAGACCTGCTGACTCAGAACCCTACTTGTACCAGGTCCCGGGTAATTCCTACCCACGTTAGAGTCTGAGAAGTGCCGTTCTCTGTGATAACCTGAAAAGAGAGCAAATGCTTTTTTTATAGAATTGCCTAGAAAACTCTGTAGTCTAACGAAGTAACAAACTCTCCTGACTCTTGGTTCCCCATCTACTGATAGGAAACAGCATCCATTTGCCCTGGGTTTTTTCCCTCCTCCCTCTTTCTTCCCATAAATAAACCTCACTTTGGGGTTAAAAAAGGTAAGAGAAGACAAAGGCAGGAGGAAAGAGATAAATGCAGGGAATGAGCCACAGAACAGAGCTACACTTGTCCGCCGGGAAAAGAAACTTACAAGGTGAGAGGATGTACACAGAAGCCGCCGGGTGCACCCCCGCCCCTTCCAGACTGCACGTCCTCGTCCCCTACATTTAGTCCTAGCAGCGTGGCCGTGGTCCTTGAAGTCTGAGAAGACTCGGGACCTCTTGGCTGCACGGCTCAGCTGCAAATGTATATGAAAACAAAACTGCATGAGGCTTGACTGAATTATGCCAGCCAAATGCCCAAACCCCTCTGTTCCTATGAAACCCCCACATCCCCCATCCAGAGCATGGGAAAAGCCTCGTCACGCAGTTGGCCATTCTGATCAGCAGCTCCCGGCTGCCAGGCTAAGTTGCTTGAGGCCGAGAGTGGCTTCTTCATCTTTACACCCTCCACAGCATGGCAAGAGCTGGTAGACAGCAGGTGCTCAATCGCTGTTGCCACATGGATGTCTTGAGCTGTTCCTGTCTCTGCTGCAACCGCCCTATTTTTAGGGGGAATCGACTTAATTTATGACTCCCGGATTTCTATTTTATTAGACTGTTCTCATGCCTTCCGTCTGGCTACTAAACAAAATAACGAGAAAGGTTGCCTGATCTCAGTAGTCTCACCTAGGCCAAAGAAAATGCCCAGCTGCATACACCAAGCATCTGGATGATTCTCTGGGCGGAGTCTTTGATGCTCCGCTCGCTAAGGTTAAGAGGCACAAAGGTCAGCAGGCCTGTCATCGGGCTCCTCCGGCTGCGAGCACAAAGCAGCCCCGGATAAGGATCCTGGGTGTAATCACAGCTACTGCCGGACTTCTTTCTTTCCTTATTTTCTACTCAACGTGTTTTGAGACTCCACAAAGACCAGGCCAATGAGACAAAGGTTATTAACTCAGGGAGCTTACCTCCGAGGAGTTTTCCAAAGGGCAGCCAGAGTGACACGATCATTCTGACGGCTGTGACGAACTAAGCTTTATTTGCGGAGAGCCCACCTGTTCATTTAACGCCCCCACTGGGGCCTCGTGGGCCTCATGAAGAAGCGCCTAGCTGGCCTCCGAGAGCCACAGATCTCCCAGACCAAGAGTCTCCAAGAACTGCCGCACAACCAACCAAGGGCAGCAGCCCCACTGGAGAGGGCTCCCTGGAAAGCGGGTAGCTTCACCCACTGGCGCATAGGGCTCTTTGTCCCGTCACGGGACAGCCCTAGAGTCTCTTTAGAGGAACATACAGTCACCACTTGCTCTGGGCAGGGAGCCATTTATTTGTGCTCCTCTCAAGAGCCATCCGACTCCCTTCAAAACAAGGAGTGCAGGGGCGCCTGGGTGGCTCAGTGGGTTAAGCAGCTGACTTCGGCTCAGGCCATGATCTCACAGTTCGTGGGTTCGAGCCCCACATTGAGCTCTGTGCTGACAGCTCAGAGCCTGGAGGCTGCTTCAGATTCTGTGTCTCCCTCTCTGCCCCTCCCCAGCTTGCACTCTACTTAGAGACAAACATTAAAAAAAAAAAAAAAAGTTTGAGTGAAGACGGATTTTAAAATGAACTTATTTACTAATCCATCCATCCTGAGGATATATTTTGTACAAGAGACAGGGAAATGAGGTAGCAGCCAGGGAAGGAAAAAGAATCAAGGGAGGTTTTGGATGATGACTTTAAAGACACCGACGGCTAGTCCCGAGTGAGGGCTGTACAGGGTGAGGAGCCTTTGTAGGCTGGGGAAGCAGGAAGCAGAGCAAAGGGCTCCCACGTGGACGGGCTGGCGGTGGGCTGGGGGTGGGCAGCTGAGCACTCGACACTGGCAGAAATGCAGGAGGGAGGGGGTGAGGTCATTTGCAAACCCTTAGTTGTGGCCCGGCTGCTGTTTCACGCCTGGGCCTGCAGGAAACAGGTGGTCAGCCATCTCCACTCACATCCTGGCAGGAATGGAATTTCTGTGTCACATTTGGGCCTCGGATTCTTTGGCCAAAGGAACATTATTTACTCTGATGAGTCTTCAAGGGACAGGGAGCTCTGCCCCTAGAAGTCACAGGGCTGGTTTTCACAGGTACATTTTGGATGGGTGCCCTTGCTCATTCATTCATTTTACGCAAATGTCTACTGACCCCCAGCACGAAAGCTGCTATGAGGACTTGAAACCAAATCAGGCTGAACTTGCCCTCAAAGAAAGTGTGCTCTCAGAGACTTACCCACAAGTCAGATAAATGAAGGCGGGAAAACAGGTTTAGGAGTTTAGAGGAGGTAGATTAATTCCAGGTAGAAGTATAACAGAGTTTCTGAAATTTTCCTGTGCATAATACAATTCACCTGAGAAGCTATGGGGTCTCTTCCTTCTCATAAAATTCTATGATTCCTGTATCTTTTCAGGGAAAAAGATACTGACTTATTTCATGGTATTGTAGTTTAAGATGGAGAATATAACCTCTGACAATAAACCTAATAAAGATATTAATCATTCTTTTTATTTTTTTATGTTTATTTTTGAGAGAGAGCGAGCAAGCATGCACGTGAGAGCAGGGGAGGGATAGACTGAGAATCCTAAGCAGGTTCTGCACCGTCAGCACAGAGCCCGACACAGGGCTTGATCCCATGAGCCGTGAGATCAAGACCTGAGCCGATATCAAGAGTCAGACACTTAACCAACTGAGGCACCCAGGTGCCCCAATTCTCAGTTCTTTTATCCTATAAAGAGCCAAGGAAATTTCAAATTTTATAACTACCAAAGGTTTAAAGCTTGAACACTGCAGCCCAGGTTTAAGAGGTCTCTCTTTTCAATCAGTGGAGAAGATATAGTCAAAAGGATACACAGAAGTGTTTGTGATCAAATCCACTCCCTCTAACTGGCCCGACCTTAGAATTTAGGAGTGCTGCTGAAACCCAAATCATCCCAAAATAAGCTTAGAATGAGAACAGGCCCATCTGAAACAGGACGGGGGATCACACGTGGACCTCCACTTCCAGACTTCCTTCCTCAGTGGAGATTCGCGCCCTTTGGAACACTGGCAGGAAACTGTACGGTCCGTGATGAAATACGCAGACACCTCGGCCTCAGAGCAGTTCTGTTCTCCCCGAGCCCCCAGAGAACTGACGGGGTCACAGCGCTAATTACCACCACTCAAGCGTGAAGCTGGAACCTCCCCCAAATGCTTCCCTTTTAATAACCCGGGAGCCTTTAGAGGAGCACCCATCACATACATACTTCCTCCCACTTTGGTCAGGACACAGGAGGGAGACAAGATGAGGACCTCGAGGCCATAAAAGAATTGGGTAAGCAGAGGAGGATGCTTTTCTTCATCGCTGGTAATTATTGCTAGAGTGTTACAAGCAAACAAATGACAAATATCATTTTGGAAATATAAAGACAGCCCCTACAAGGGAAAGAATTTTAATTAACTGGGAAGACTGGTTTGACCTCATCAAAAGGCTGAAGTGACAAGTGTTAACTCTACCTTTTAACAAAAAAGGGACTTTGGGGCGCCTGGGTGGCTCAGGCAGTTAAGGGTCTGACTCTTGATTTCAGGTCAGGTCATGATCTCACAGTTCGTGGGATCGAGCCCCACATCAGGCTCTGCGCTGAGAGCACAGAGCCTGCTTGGGATTCTCTCCCTCTCTTTCTGCTCCTCCCCCGCTCACACACTTGCATTCTCTCTAAATAAATACACTTTTGTTGTTTTTTTTTTTTTTAAAGGACTTCTAGGGACGCCTGGGTTCGGCTCAGGTCACAATCTCAAGGTTCGTGGGTTCGAGCCCCGCATCTCTGTGCAGACAGCTCAGACCCTGGAGCCTGTTTCAGATTCTGTGTCTCCCTCTCTGTCTGCCCCTCCCCTGCTCATGCTCTGTGTCTCTGAATCTCAAAAACGAATAAACATTAAAAAATTTTTTAAAAAAGACTTCTATTTTTGAAATGCACATACAGTAGAGAGCTAGGTTAAAAACGTGTGGGCAAGCAGAAGTCCTGGAGCGCCTGCTGTAATGAAGATATAAATTTCTAGCAAAAGTGTGTCAGTGAGCTCCTCTGCATTGCTACGAGAGTATCTGCTATTAGATAATCTTTCTGAAAGCGCCGACTTGCTTAGCAGATTTCTTTTCCATGTAGCGTGAAGAGAGTTATGGTCTAAATATTTATACACTTGGGATCTGGGAAGTCTAGTCAAGTAAGATTTTTACTAAACTTCTTGCCCCCATAACTCCTAATCATATTAGTGACTAAGACAAACATAATAAAGACAGAGCAGTATAACGAGCCTAGCACGGTCAGCTGACATTTCATGACCACCTACTATGTGAAAGGTGCTTTCACGGATACTAATTACTAGCTGGGCCCTCCCCACCTCAGTGCTGGACAGGAGCTGTTCATCCCATTTTACAGATGAGGAAACTAAGTGGTTTCTCTTTGGTCTCAGAACTGGTAGGTGGGTCAAGTTGGGGTGAGAACCCAGCCCATTCACTATTCTTCCACCCTCTGGCCTTTTTCCCACCAAGCAACGGTGGCAGGGGAGGGGGGGATGCAAAGAAACACAGTGACTCCGGGCTTAGCGGAAAGACCATCCTGTCCGAAGAAGTCAGAGCAGGAAAGGGCTCAGAAATGAAATCTACACACCTTAAACAATTTACTTTAACTTAAAACATTCATTCCTCAATCCTATGATGAAGGGCCAAGGTCCTTTCCTTTGAGTATGCGTCTAGTGACTGAAGTTCCATGGTCTTTCTAGCAAAAACCGCAGCCACGATGCCTCGGTCCAGGGTCCTTCAAGGAGAGCCTCCCCACTTGTGAAGAGAAGACTCCCTTCTAGATTTTAACCACCACCATGTCCCTTCTTTATTTACACTGATGCAGCTCAACCGCACCCAAAACGATAGGAATTTTCTTCTAATACAATTGCTTTTCAAGTCTTTCCAAAACACAGAAAGTAGTTTTCAGGAAAACAACTTCTCTTGACACTCCAATTTCATCAGCTTATGTAACGCTTTATTTAGTTACATAATTCAAGGGGCAAAAATCAGTTTGGAGGGGAAAACACAACTGACCAGTAAGCACAACACTATCGAAGGGGAGCAGACGCGCCAGGGGACAGGTGATGGAGCAATCCCAGACCTCAAGGATGGAGCGCAGCAGTCATCCTGCCCAGCACGCCCACTGGAGGCCAGTGAAGAGAGCTCCTTTCACACACGGCTGTGAGCACCTTGGGGTAAGCACTTGGAGAAGTTTCCATCAAAAAGCAGGACAGTGGGGCGGGTGCCTGGGTGGCTCAGTAGGTTAAGCATCCAGCTCTTGATTTCAGCTCAGGTCATATGATCTCAAATTCTCTCTCAAGCGCTCGCTCTCTACCCCTCCCCCACTAATGCTCACTCTCTCGCTCTCTCTCCCTCCCTCTCAAAATAAAGAAAGTAGAGCAGTTTCAGAGCGAAAGAAAAGGTGAGCCCCGACAAACGTGGATTCAAATAACCATGACTTTGGCAAGTCCCAGGGTCTCTCTGAGCCTCAGTTCCTGTAATGTGTGGTGGAGACAGTGTTTTTCATCCAGCTGCTGCCAAAAACTAAATTAAAACATATAAAAGCTCTCAGCCCTGGCCCGAAAACACTGAACTGCTCAACGACCATGAGTTCCTTCTCTCCCTTATGTATCTTTCTTCCATAGCACCTAGCGATGTACTTCAAAGTAGAAAGCTGTGAAGATGGATGAATGGATGGTGGATGGATGGATGGATGGATGGATGGACGGACGATGGACGGACAGGCAGCCTGACAGACAGACAACTAAGAACTAAAGTGAAAGAACTAAAAACCCTTCAGTTTAATACCTTGTTTGGCTCAAATGGCCCAAATAAATGAGTTAAGAAGCTACATCCTAAATCAGAATTTTCCCTACCCGAAGATGAACGAATTCTAATTTTACCAATGAGCGTGGAAAGAAAAGAGGAAGGATAAAGGAGAGAGGCAGGCAGAAGGGAATTGTGAGTGTATTAGTCCTAGATGTTGAACAAAAAGCACTGACTCACTGGTACGTAAATCTCTCCCTCCCCTTGTGTCTAACCGGAGTTCTTGAGAATCAGGAAACATTAGCACAGGTGTGAGGTCTTCAAGGCACAGAAAAATGTATGGACAGCTAAATCCAGCATAAAGGTTATGTACCTTTAGTTTTCAATAAACAGCAAACCTCAAAAGTTAAAAAGGAAACCGTTCCAGAAAGACAACCACGTGGTTTGGTTTCAAGTACTTAGCATTTCCTGAAAGTTACCTGGAAAGAGGTTCGAATACTGAAATGAACCAGGTGCAGGTACACGCTTCCAATGGCGCCAGTGATACGAATGGAAAGCAGGCGGAAATGAAAGCCCTAAGCATAGCGCATCTTCAGATTTTTTTGTTTGTTTGTTTAGAAAATGAATCACGGCAGATAAAGCTTTCACTCTGGAGATTTTTTGTTTACAAAAGCTCAAAGTGCTTGAGAAGACACACCTAAAAGCTGGAATGGGACACTATATTCTAGGAAGAAAAACATCACCATTTTAAGTAGGAGCCCCAAACCAATTACCTTTCGCAAGCGGTTTCAGCGAATTCCCGTCTTCTTTAGGACAACCCATCTTCGGTGGGTCCAACTAAGCTTTAAAACTGTTAGGTCTCCAGGCAGGGCCTCAGCTAATAACATAAGCATTGACTCACCAAATTTGGGACTAGGTGTCGCTTACGACAGTTTCACTTGTCCTCTGTGTTTTTAAAGGCCATATGAAAACAGTCAATGGCCTATGTTTCTTTAAGCCTCAGTTTCCCCATCTGTTAAATGGGGGATGTAGTGGACCCTATTTCAGTTGGCCCTTGTGAGAACTGAAGATACCTAACTGACTTAGTGCATCCTATGCTACAACTCCTTAATCCTACTATCGTTCTTCTGCTCTATATAATTAATAGACACAACCAAAAGTAAGGATCTCTGAATAGTCAAATAAGCAACATGGAAAAAAACCAAACTGGTAACACCTAGTCTTAATGAGATACCCCACCACCCAATGGATTAACTAACCAAACGCTTCCAAAAGGAGCACTGGAAATATAGGGCAAAAGCTTGGGGTGCCCGGGTAGCTTGGTCAGAGGAGTGCCAGACTTTTGGTTTTGGCTCGGGTCAAGATCTCATGGTCGTGAGATCGAGTCCCGCGTCAGGGAGCCTGCTTGGGAGTCTCTGTCTCCTTCGGCGCCCCCCTCTGCCCCGGACGCTGCTCACACTCTCTCCCGGTTACTCTCTAAAAATACAAAGAATAGAGAGAGCAAAAGCCTTAAACATGTGACTGCCCTTGGCTCAGTGATTCCACCTGAGGATCCTAACCTAGGGAAACGAGACGTGTAAAACGATGCACAAAAATGCTCAGTGCAGCATCATTTGTAAACACTGGAACGCCAGAAATACAGTAGAACCAACGGCGGGGAGACGGCTAGCTAAATGGTTGCCTGCCTGTGTGAGTGCTTCTGCGGCCATGGAAACATTATCACAATACAGTAATTTAAAAATTAAAATCTGTAGCCAAAACTTGGGAGACTTTACATATATGAGTATATTTAAAATATTATGCCTTCACAGTGTTAAACCATATACATGTGTGTATGTGTGTATATGTACACATGGAAAAATATTTGCAGGAGTACAAAATATCATGTTAGGTATTTCCAGATGGTGAAATTACAAGGCAGTTTTCATGCACTATAAAAAGATAAGTGCTGTAGTTCTGAAATTCTGTAAAAAGAGTTTAAAAATCAGGGGAAGAAGTGTATGGAGTGTGTGTGATAAAGAGAGAAAAAGTACATTACAGAGATGTCCACAGCCCATTTCCATGAAAACCAATTGGAAGCACATCATTAGTAGCTAATACTTGAACACAGCAGAAAGAAGGCACAGAACACGATCCCCTTAGGCCCACAGCTTGAACTACATTGAGCCCGGAGTCATTTCCTTTAAGGCCCGGGAGCACGGGCTTTGCTCATTTCCATGAACTATCATCTACGACTCCGCGGGTGGGGGGGAGGGGGGCTCCCAAACCTCAAACCACATTTAAATGCATAAACAGCACACAGTTATGTAGCATTTTGGTGGTTTCCCTGGCAACCTTATTTCTGTCTTCTTTTCTCTCAGCTACAGATGATACAGTCTTGGTCCTACAAAGTCCCAGAGATCACTGCCTGCTACCCAGGAGCCAACCAGGGCAGGACGCTCACTCGCTAAGCAATCCTAATTAACAAATTTGTTCAACCAATTTCATCCCACGACAATTTTTAAGAAGAGAACCTTGATACGCATTCACCATTTGAGTTCCAAACTGTGATTTTCATGGTACCAAAATTTAATTTTACCATCATCTAAACGCGACTAATCTTTTTCGCTAAGTGAAAGGAAGAAAGAAATTACATTTAAGTCTCCAGCTTTGCTAAATAATACTAGTCTCTAAACACGTACCTGCTGTTTCCACCTCGGGCCCCTTGAGTAGCAAGGAGGGGAGTTTCCAGACCTAATTTTAACAGGGGAACATCAAACTGGAAAACCTCCCTCCAGGAGCTGTGAGTAAGGCTTTGACATCTGAATGCTACGACACAGGATATTGTAAAGAGACCAGTGGATCATTTCAAAATGGGATGGAGAAACTTAAGTCACCTATTTTATTTGTTTGTTTTTATTTTTTTTTAAAGAGAGTGTGTACAGGCAGGGGAAAGGGGGAGAGAGAATGAGAGAGAGAGAGAAAGAAAGGGAGAGAAAGAGAGAGCAAGAGCGAGAGAGAATGTTAAGCAGGCTCCATGCTCAGCACAGAGCCCAACTCCGGGCTCCATCCCACAACCCTGGTATCATGACCTGAGTGCCAATCAAGAGTCGGACTGTCAACCGACTGAGCCACCCCGGCGCCCATAAGTCACCTATTTATGATTCGGTAGCTATAAGGGGACTTTAAACACTTTATGGAATCTGTGTCTTCCCCTTAAAGTGGCTTTTCTACCACAATGTCTGCCTGGAGAAACCGAATAAAGTCGGGTATGTCATGCACAGACTCCCTCAACCCTCAACATCTATCAGAGGCCACTATTAACCTGGCACGGTGACAGGCCTCAGGAACCGAAAGATGAAAAGGGACACCTGACCCAGAAATGGTCTCGGGTTAGTGGGCCAAATACAGCAAGTGTGTAGAGGTGCACGGGCCCCCCCCACGCGCAGGGCGGCTCGTGGGACCTCTCCTCTGACGGCAGCGACCCTGTGGTATCACAAGCTGAAAGCACACCAGTTTTCCAAGTTGGGTTGATATATATATATATATTTTTAACTATTTCCCCCAGATCTCATTTTCTCCCCTAAGACTCAGCATGATTTTCAATTTTACACCCAAACCTTTGACTTAAACTCTTTATCATGAGTGCCCGGAGAATGAAAATGACCATGTACATCTCAGTGCTTTGAGCACTCTACTTGCAGTGAAAACAGTTGTTCATATCGCTAAGCAGAAGAAAACCCTCACCCCCGCGCCCAACTTCCTCCTCCACCCGCAGGCCAAGTGGCAGCAGGGGAGGACCACTCCTCCTTCAGGGCAGTAAAGCCACAGACTCTCGCCCCATCTCAAAGATGGTGGTGTCTTCAGGAGCTGCTAATGCAAACGGGTTCCAATTGCTCCTGCTATCTCTCTCCCTCCTCTCTCCATTTGTCTATTTAGGAAAAAATGAAGTATTTAAAATATATTGATGGACAGTGAGATTTTTTGAACACTGTACATTTAACTCATTTTCTGAAAAAAGTCTGGGCCATGCTGAAACCTCAACTCGTGGGGGCTCCTTTGGAAAACCGGGAATCAACTCCTTCTGTGTTTTCGTCCCTTCTTTCCATTGTGACATGGTCAAGGCCAAGCTCACAAGCTTAGTCCATTAACTCAAAAGCTGAGCCAACGAAGCTCTAGTCAATTACATGTTAAACAGCTGATGATCTGGAAAATGTGTAACAATGAAGACAGCTGACCTCTAATCAGCATTTCTGTGTAAATAAATGAAACAGATGATCAGATACAGGAAGCCATTCTGCTGTCAAGTCTATACCCTCATTATGTAGACAGCCTGCAAGAAATCCAATGGGAAGACCCTCCAAACTTAAACTACCACCAACAAAATTGTATGTGGTATCCAGGTTTGGTGGAAACACTATTCTCAACTGCTTTAAAAGAATGAACGCCCCTGAGTTTTAAGCCTTCGGTACACAACAGGGTCATTGGAAAGCTGTCACCCAGCACCCTGAAGGGAAATGTGTATCATCCATTTGCACTAAACATGTTGTAGCATGTTATATAGCATGTACATACACATCATAGCTAACAGCTCTTTTCCACACAGTTAAAAAAAAAAAAAAACACTGCATCATTACACATGCCCTCTTTAAAGAGAAGGGATTTATCTACATGTTAAAGAACTACTTCAAACTAGAATTTCCTATTATCTAAGTCTTACATATGTATTATGTTATTCATAATAACATGTCTGGATACATCCAAATTTAAGATCTTTTATTTAACAGAATTTTTTTGGCCTTTATTACATATCAAAGTTTCTGTGTTTAACAGTTTTTAACCTCAGTAAAACAGGTTCTAATACGCCAAAAAAAAAAAAAAAAAAAAAAGGTGTATGTGCGTTGAAGTATTACCATTCCTCCAATCTTCGTTATTGTATTTTAGCCAACTTCAAAAGTACTAAGATAAAGAATTTCTCGTTTCTTCACATTGTTACAGCTTATATTGTTACAGCCATACACGCCCTCATCTCAGACTTAGGATACAGGGAGCAAAAGCCACCTTCACCTCAGACAGTAGCCAATCATGACTCCTGACCAGGGGATGTTTCAACACAAGGTAAGAGAGAGAAGGTGAGACTCTCTTCATGGGCTGCAGTGAAATGGACGTCACAAGGCAGAGCGTTCGCCAGGATGAAAAACACTATTATTATTTATCCAACGCCTGTGGAGTCCACGCCTGCATTCACCAAGTAACATGAGGTGCACCCAAGGCCGCCCTCGAAGATCCTCTACAAGGGCCAGCCTCTGATGAGAACCCCCCCAGGCAAAAAGGGATCACGATTTAATCTTCTCCAAAACAGCTACCCTTTCTATCCTTTGTGAGCTAACTGCCATCATTCTTCAAAAGATCTCAGAAAATAACAGTAATAAATCGCCATCTCCGTTCGGACGGAACCCTGAATCAGGAGTTGGCGAACTGCGGCCATCAGACCACATATAGCCCACTGCCTGTTTCTGTGAATGAAGTTTTACTGAGACACAACCGGGGCCATCTACTTAGCTCTTTGCTATGGCTGCTTTTGCTCTACAAGGGCAGAGTTGAGTAGTTGCCTTAGAGATGCTGTATCTCTCGAAGTCTGAAATATTCACTCTGTAGCCTTTCAGAAAAAGTATGCTCTAAACGGTACAAAGCCTCTAAACCTCTAGAAGGTACAGAACATTACCAGCAGGAGGCAGCCCTTACCTAACCGGCGCCCTTGTGGGGCGCAGCCGACTGAGGGCAGAGGCTCTGAGGCGGGGGCTGTGCTTCTTACCAGCTTTCACGACAACCGCATGACTCTGGCAGGTCTCAGCTCCTCTGGCTACACCATTAGGGCATCGAGATCTACTTCACAAGGCTGTCGTGAGGATCAGACAGGACAGCATATACAAAAGGACCCTAGAACCAGGCCTGGTATTCCTCAAGGTGCTCCATTAACGACAATGACCCACCACCTATATTTCACCACCCATGATTACCTGAGTAAGAGTTTGGCACTAAATGTGAACCACGAGATACTCGCCTTCGGTCATGGAGGGCCCTATTGCCATGATCTCAAAAAGGATCACAGACTCAGTATAACCCAAAGAAAAGTCGCAACGCTTTCTTCTTTGTTGAGTCACAGAAAGTTAAAGGCTCAGGATTTTATGTTCTTGTGTTTGGGGGGGAAATATTGTGAACTGTTTCCGGATGGAATCTTTCAATGCCAAACTTCTGGCAGCCTCTAGGATATGGAAAGACCCAGAACTTAGCCACCTACACTCGGTCTTTGAACACTGTGTGTTTAACCTCATGAACAGGAAGCAAGTAGAACAGGGTATCCCCAGACAGTGATAAAACCACACCCTAGACTAGCCAGAACTGTGGAGAGACGTTCTAAAGGGCTGTGAAATCCCACTCCTATTGCTTCACGCTGGTAGGAGGTGTGACTCCAGCCAGAGCACACAGCAATGACAAGGAATGAGATCATCAGGACATGGTGCGGGGCAGGTGCCCAACAGGACCCAGTCATGAAATGCCCTAGGCCAGGGGCAGCCACGTCTCCTCAGCACTCTCTCCTGTGCTCCCTTTTGCACCCCATTGCCTCCGACATTCGCAAACTAAAACCATGCAGCTTTCAGCCACCCCAGCGGCATCTCCCCACTTCAGGGCAACTGATCCAAAAAACAAATCCCATGAGATAGGTATGGCAGGGTTTGGGTGTCAGCTTTACAGCTGGGGAAACTGAGGCTCAGAAGAACGGTGTGGCCTGGCAGCAAGGTCGCAGCTCTCTGAGTTACCCACTGCTCCATACCCAACCCCAGGCCTTGCAAGCCCTTGGCAGTTAACACAGGTACGGAGTCAACAATCCTTTAGGGCCCAGAGTCAAATTCCAGCTCTTCCATCGACTAGCCATTGACCTTGGGGGTGTCAGTTTACCTCTCTCTACCCAAGTTCATTCATCTGTGAAATGGAGATAACAGTTTAACCTACCGCACAGAGTTGCTGTGAGACGTAAATGAGCTAATACGTGTGGAGAGCTTAGGACAATGCTTGGCACAAAGCAAGTGTCCATTAAATGTTGGCCACTGTTATTTGCTGGACTGAACCTACCTGACTTCAATCCAAATCTGCGGACCACCTTTTGCCATTCACATAGTCCTTCCCTAAACACACGTAGAGCAATTTTTTAAATTATGACCTGAGAAAAGCCAACTCCTAGGATGTCCGTATTAAAGCACCAGGCAACAAGAGCCTTTTTCAGAAGGACATCTGGCTTAAGCTGATAACATGCCACAGAGTAAGCTGAGAGCAGCAGCCGGTCACGTGTGGACGTCTCAAATGACAACCTGAGCATGCCCACTCAGAGCGCATTGCTTTAATGCACTTGGCACACTCACGTAAAGGACACTGAGCTGCTCTGCCTGGCCCTGGTCACCAAACACCAGTTCTGGGGTCATTTATTTGCCATCCACGACTACAGTTGTGAACATGTTACATCAGAAACACTTCTTGAGAGTTCTGCCCTCTAAACAAAGGCTGCTGCTGCCTCCCCCGCTGCAGAAGGGCCCTTCCCTGAAACCACAGACCAGATAAAGAACAATGTGAAAGCGTTCACAAGAAAAGAAGTTATTTCAGTTGCTCTGGGACGTGGATCTCCACTAGGTCACAGAGTCCCAGTCGACACCCAGCAAAAGAAAAAAAGAAAAAAGGCAAACAAAAAAAAACCCCGAAAACCTCACTCAGGAAGAACCTGCTAAATCATCCAAGGGGCTCAGTGACAGGAAAATGCACTGAGTCTGGGTCCCCCTGATCCCTGGATCAGGCGGACCCAGTGACTTCCTGTTTGCCGGGACTTCGTCCTTTGCTACCTCAGAGCGGCAGCGCACTCCGTCCCCAGAGTGAGAGCTTCTTGTGTGGTTCCTCCCAGACCCCACTCCTCCTGGGGAGCAGGGGAGACCTGATTCCTTCCGTTTCATTTTCCTTAAAGGACTTTTCACTCCCCAACTTCAAAACTCAGTTCTAAAGCTACCTCCCTCCAGCGCCCTTTCCCGGCTACTTCCGTAGGTTTTAACCACCGTGACATCCACCCTGTTCACTAGGAATCGCAAACTGTGTAATAAATGGTGGGACCCAGGACACATCTATTCCAACTTCCAACCCGGTACAGGAATTCCTTCTGTACACTGGCACTGTCCAAAAGAAATATAATGCAGTCCACGATGTAAGCCACAGGAGCAATTTTTAAATTTCTTGGGGCCACGTTACCATTAAAAGAAACCAGAGGAATTAACTTGCATAATATATTTTATTTAACCCAGTATAGCTACAATATTGTCATTTCAATATGAAAGGCAACCCACAAATTACCGACAAGATGCTTTAATTCTATTTTTTATACCAAGTCTTTAGAATCTGGTGTGTATCTTCCCCTTAAAAATCTATCTCCATGTAGACCAATCACATTTCAAATGCTTAACAGCCTGTTAGGTGGCCAGTAGCTACAGTATGGGACAGGGCGGTTACCCCATTGTCTGTGGGCATTCCTACAGTGCAGGGGAGTGTATTCCTTTAAACAATATACAGGAAAAACACAGTTCCTTCCTACAAGACAACACATTGGTATGTTAGTTAGCAAAGGCTACCATGGGTGAGAAACACAAGGCGTACGCACAGACCCAGCATTTCCTGGGTAATTCACTACCACAGAGACTTTAGAGATTTCACGGTCCGACTTAACGCATAGAAGACTGAGACCCAGAAAATGAATGTGAATAACCTGAAGTCACACAGATGAGCAACAGAATTGAGAGGCCTGAAATCTACGTGTCTGGTCAAGCATTCTTCAAATATTAAATATCACTCACACACTCACACACACACACACACACACACACACGAGTCGTGTATCAATATATTTGGTTACCACTGTCTGAGTTGATGCATAATTTAAGATTAAGGCTGTTGTAGAAGGCAGCTTCCTCCCCATAAGCGCCAAATTTCTGAGATCTAGGAAATGCAACAGAAGTTCACCAATTCACTCCAACATTCCACCTCCCACACTCACCTAGCATGTGAGGAACAGCCTAAGAACACAAAAAGAAGGGAGATAATCACAGACACACCAAAGCAGGCCTCTTAATTAGGGGTAAAGCACAAAACGTGCAGCATGTCTCTATCCTAGAGGCTCTTAAGATGTATCCACCCCTCCTTCCACCGCCAATGGACACGCTTTGAGAGAGTGAACTTCGGGAATCTTAAAAAATGGATAGTAACCTGAATGACGGCCATCAAAAGTGCTTCTAAAGAGTAATCCCACTGGATCTGTTTTAATGAATCTCTACCTAAACACCCTGGAGTTTGTGCCCCGCCCCGACACCGGTGGTAGGTCACCCATCACCTGTGCGATCTCATTCCCACTGCGACTTGACTGCAGCAAATTCTCTGGCTTTACCTCGACCACCTTTCCAAGGTATCCATCCCTTTGGAGACAACTGTCAAAAGGAACCCACAGATTAAAACCCCAAACATACTCAGTTCTGTGTCCAGCCACAGAAGGCTGGCCTAGATCTGGAATGCCTGGATGGGACACATGCACTAGGCAAATGGAGAAGGATTAGGGTAGGAATTCGGACAAGTGTATCTGATGGGAAAACCCAGATCGACTCCTGTGTCAACAAGAGGGGAAACCAGCAACCCTCTGCAGGATGACAGTTGGTTAGGGCCAGTAGGGAAAGGTATCAGCTTAGAGTTATGCTTGAGTGAAATGTGTGGCTTAGTCCGCCATTTTGAAACAAAATGGTTGGCTAATAACTTTTCATATACTATGTCTTTTGTAAGTTTTTATTCATTACAACTATGTAGATAGAATATCGAAGAAAAGGGTATATACGCTAGATTTTAAAAAATACAGAAAGGCCTTCATAACACGTATCTTGCATAAAAATACCACCTTTCTTCTTAGGAGATACTACAAGTGTGAATTTCTGTGAGGATATTGGGGTAGATCCGCAGTCAACGAAACCACTAGAAGTAACCTGCACTCAAAGAATGCTAAAAACTTAGAAAATCTTAACTTACTGATCGCCTCAGTGCCCACCACGAGGCAGCTATAGCCTCTTTCCTACCACAGATTCACAGGCAGACTAGCAACATCTCAGGTTATTTATATTCCAGAACTTCTCCCGCTGGGCGGATGCTCCCGGAAATATCTTACTGCTACCTCGTGTGAGGGTAATGAGGTGTGTCATGGACACTGACCCGCCGGCTTAGAGAGGGGCCTCAACTCCAAAGAAAGGACAGACAGGCCTGAAGCGTTCCTGTGGACAGCTGCCAATCAAATCCCAAGGATGAGACTCTTCGCCAAATGAACTATTAACCTATTTTTAAATGTTTGACCCTCTTTTCTGATCTAGTTTTCATTTTATTTTACTTTATGTTATTTTTGAGGGGGGTGCCGCAGAGAGATCTAAAGTGGGCTCTGCCCTGACAATAGGGAGCCCCATGCAGGGCTTGAACTCACGAACCCTGAGATCAAGACCTGAGCCAAAGCTGGATGCTTAACCAACTGAGCCACCCAATTTTCATTTTAAAGGAATGTGTTCTGAGGGAAGAAAAACTCACTGTTTCCAGAAGCATTGCAGATGCAAATGTTCCCATCTACCCTCTCCAAGTCCCTGTCACTTTTTTCATGGTGAGAATAATAGTGTCTTAACTGCGGGGCACATTAACAAATTATATAGCTGAAAAGGTATCTCCTCCCCATAGGTCAGAAGAAATGACATATCAAAGTTCTCAAGAACTTTGAGAAAAACAAGAGTTTCATAAACTGTAAATATTCGAAGGTTCATACTAAACCCCATGAAGTACATTCTTATGTCAAGAACTCCAGGAGCTGAGCAATTGTGTCCTAACCTGGCTCAGTCACTACTAGCAAGATGACCTTTGCCAGCTGGGAACCCTTCTAGGCCCCAGGCACCTTACTAAAAAAGGAAGGACATAATTCATATGACTATTCTGTGATAAGCATAACATGATATATCTAGAGATGCTCCCCAACTTACAATGGCTCGACTTAGGATTCTTTGATTTTTTTGACTTCACAAAATGCAAAAGTGAAACACAGACATTAGAAGGCATACTTTGAATTCTGAGTTTGGATCTTTTCCGCAGCTAGCAATATGGGGGACGTTCCTCTCTTGTGATCTGGGTGGTGGCGGCGGCCGCGGTGCTCAGTCAGCCCCGCAATCACCAAGGTCAATGACCGATCCGCTGACAACTGTTCTGCACCCACTCAGCCATTCTGTTCGTCACTTTTAGTATAGTATCCAACAATGACATGAGATATTCCACACGCTATTACAAAAGAGCTTTGTGTGAGAGGATTTTGCCCAACTAGAGGCTAATGTAAGTGTTCCGAGCACACGTAGGCAGGTTCCACTAAGTTATGATGTTCCATAGATTAGGTGTATCACATGCACTTACAAATCACGATGTTTTCAACTCATGACGGGTTTATCAGGATGTGACCCCACCGTAGGTCAAGGAAGATCCACATGAGCAAACCTGATAGCCAACGTAGCACCCCTTTACAGCTCACTTATACTTCTCGTCAACTCTACGAGGTCTCTTCTGCCCATTTTATTTATTTATTTTTAAATGTTTATTTTATTTTTGAGTAGGGAGGGGACTGAGGATCGGAAGCAGGCTCTGTGCCGACAACAGAGAGCCCAATGTGCGGCTCAAACTCACAAACTATGAGTTTATAACCTGAGGAGAGGGGGACAGAGGATCTGAAGCAGGCTCTGCGCCCACAACAGAGAGCCCAATGTGGGGATCGAACTCACAAACTGTAAGTTTACATCCTGAGCCAAAGTCGAACGCTCAACCGACTGAGCCACCCAGGTGTCCTGCTTCTGCCTGTTTGAGACAAGAACACCCTGAGGCTCAAATGACTTGCCCAAGGCCACTGTTGGAAAGTAACAGAACAGGGTGCTGTTTCCTAATGCTGAAACCTCTAATAGTCTAGTAAGAATGCTTAAGATCACTCAGGCACTCTATTCTTAATCATAAAACCACTTCCCAAGTGAAGCACTACCCCGTCCTCCCTTTTCTGCTCTGCAGCCCATAAAGGGCAAAGCAACATGCAGACCAGAAAATGACATGCTCACAAGACAGGCATGGTAACTGCAGCTGCCCCGTGGCTCAGCCCAGGCACCGGTACTTGCCGAGGGGGCCAGCGGAGCCCTGCCTGTGTACAAACCAAGTCTACTGACACCTTCTGGGGAAGTGTTTGTTCCCCAAATCACTGCAAATGGTTCTAAAAGGCAAGATGTCAGATGCCAACTCTGTTGGAACAGTCAGTTGGACAGAAAATGGCATTTCTGAGTATCTAGGGCTTTTAACATCCTCTCGCTAGATATGGAAGACTACGAGTTCCCAAGAGTAGTCAGACAGTCCTCCCTCACCTCGGCAGAGCGGGGAGAGGTCTTCAGAGTGGCCTCAGGCAGGTGAGAGCACTTAAGAGTCCTAGAAACTCAAAAATACCCACCTTACATCAAGTGCCGGAACACGGACTAACGCTTTCTGCCTTCAAAGAACTGCTTGATGAACTGCAAGAGAGAGAGATTCCTACAACCACCATCGGGCAACTTGGAGAGTGACATACAACTTAAATTAAGAAGACGGGGATGTTGCAGACGAGATGAAGAGAGATTTAAGCATATTATCAACAAATACAATGCGAAGACTTGGTATTTTCATGCGAACAAACCAACATGAAAGACATTCGAGTCAACTGTGGAAAACTGAGCACGGACTAAGGGCGTGAAGAAATGACTGTTAATTTTGTTCGAAGTGATAACAGCATTGTGGTTATGGGCCATTGTTTTGTTTTCTGTTTTTTTTTTTTTTTTAAAGCCTAATCTGTTAGTGGTTCCTGCTGAAGCATAGATGGGTAAAATAAAGTGTGCGTTTTATTTGAAGATCCCGCGGCACGCAAAAGAGGAGGGAGGGCCGCATGTGTCTGAAAGTAAGCGTAGCAGCAAGTTGATGGTTGTTGCCCTGAGTAATGGCTAAATGCGGTTCATCAGAGTATGTGGGCTCCTTTCGTGTAAGTGTTTAAAAATGCCCATACCAAGGGCACCTGGGTGGCTCCGTCGGTTAGGCATCCGACTTTGGTTCAAGTCATGATCTCACCATTTGTGAGTTCGAGCTCACATTGGGCTCTGTGCTGACAGCTCAGAGCCTGGACCCTGCTTCAGATTCTGTGTCTCCCCTTCTCTCTGCCCCTCCCCTGCTTGTGCTTTGTCTCTCCCTCTTGCTCAAAAATAAACATTAAAAAAAATGCCCATATTAAAATGCTTTTAAAATGAAGTCACGAAAATTAGAATAGAAAAATGTTTTTCCTTCTTCTTGACATGTATATCATTTTAAAGGCAGAGTCAGCTAAAAAAAAAAAAAAAAAAGGAAATTTAGTCGCAGATGGACTGTGTGTGAACAGAGGCTAGTTCCCTCTGCACGGAGCCAAAAGAAAGCACAAAGACACAAAGGCTCAGCAGCAGCTCGGTGCCAAAGAGAGCTCCAGGGTCACGTCCCCCTCCAGCCTACTGCACACGCATCGTGCACAACGCGGGTACACACGGCCGTTTCCCCAGGTCAAATTTAACCAGGAGACAAAGTCCTTCTAATGACATACAGGATCCCCAGGTACAGCCTCCTTACAAGAAGCGTGAGACCCTCAGGTCACACATCCACCCTGTAGGTAGGTTGGAATCCAGCTGTAACCTCATTATTAACCCATTTCAAGTTGTCAAATTAGAAGCAGTATGAAATGAAGTCCGTCTCCATCAACTACGGACTGAATGTTGTGTCCCCCCCTCAAATTCATAGATTGAAGCCCTAATCCCCTAAGTGATGGTATCTGGAGGTGGGGCCTTTGGGAGGTGAGTAGGTCATGACGGTGGAATCCTCACAGAAGGGACTGGGGCCCTTGCGAAGACAGACGCAAGAGGTAGGACTTCTGCCACGTGAGGACGTAGAAGGAGGCATCCAACTACAAATCAGGAAGAGCCTCACAGGGAACCGGGTCGGCCAGCACCTTCACCTTGGCCGTCCCAGCCTCTACAACTGTGATAAATAAGTTTGCTGCTGAAGCCACTCGGCCTGTGGTATTTTTGTCACCGCAGCCCGAACTGACTTACATATCATCTTTGCATTCTTTCAAATTAATGTGAACAAACCCCAGCAATTCTGAACTTTGTTACATGTGACGTTAATAATTTACCACTTAGCTCGAATAAATAATTCCTTTATAAGAACTCAATGCTAGTTAAGAACCTTGATACATCTAGAATTGTGGATGATCCGAGATGAAATCGACAATCTGCTATGAAAATTACCTCCTGTCTTGCTCAGAACCGTTACTTCTCACACGAGGGTAACTTTATATAAATAACAGCCAAATGGGACCATGTGGTCGTTGATAGCACACTGGTTTAAGAGCTCAGATTCTGTGTATCTGCGAGCTATCGTTTATTATGTTTCTCCCACGATTGCTGATCTATTTCAGTGACTCGCATCTCAGGAACGATCTATCCATGCGTGCTTTTACCGGGTTACCACAGGAAGGTTTCTCTTTAAATAAATTAAAACGCTTGGTTCCCAGCACATGGATCACCACTCTAGGCTTAGTCCAGAAAAGCTACCTAAAAATCACATGGAGCCGCTCAGCTCATTTCTCAGGAGATTAAAGGCTAAGAATTATGATTTGACTCTAAAAGCAAAGAGCCAAACACTTAAACCACATTGTTTCCACTGCTTAAATTATAAACTCTGCAGAAATTCTTGGGAGGGAACAGACAAGGTACAACTGTCACGGCATCGAAGGGGACCACATAAAATCAACCCGGTCATCTTCTAGGTCCTCTCTCTAAGCAGAGTGATGGAGTAACACCTGGGCGGCTCCCCTCCCAGCCGGGTGTCCTCCCTGCCCTCTTACAGAAGCCTCGCCCAGCCCGGGTCACATTTTCCCTGGGGCTGGTTTTCCGGGGATATTTCCATGTCGACCAAGGCCCTGAAGGAAAGGATTGTGATTCACTCATCTTCAACTCAGCAGCATCGAGCGCAGATGGATGAGTGGAGAACCCATAGTCCCGCGGAATTAATAAAATATACAGAAAAAACAGAATGTACTAAAGTATGAAGACATGAAAGAAAGGAATGGATATTTAATCAACCTCAGACAGTGAGAGTTATCCTGAACGTTAAATGAGAATCCAAATAAAATGACTAAACAGAAATAAATACAGGGACACACCACTGTCAGGGGAATGTGCTAACCACTACACTCTAGGAACATTCATCAGGGACACACCACTGTAAGAAGTAACCCTCCCCCTGACTCTCTTACCATTAACATCAGACCTTGTGATCCATTTCCCATGGAAGTTGAATAACAAAAGCCACAGAGTATTAGAAACATCATGTGTCTTCACCTACTCAAAGGTATCACCATTCCCCCCGCAAAAAAAGTATGGCAGGTAGGATGGCCATTCTAACCGGTTAGATCTCAAAACCATGCAACTGTCCCAGTGACACCTCAGACTTCAAAACAGTCTACACACATACATTTCAGAAAAGAACTTTGAGAAGCCCTGTTCTGGCTTTGGGCTCAACTGTGCGAGATGACAAGGCGCTGGGCAGCCGAGAGTCAGGATTCAAAAAAGTACAATCAGGGGCACCTGGGTGTCTCAGTCCGTTGAGCATCCAAGTTTGGCTCAGGTCGCAGTCTCACGGTTTGTGAGTCTGAGCCCCACGTCAGGCTCTCCGCTGTCGGCACAGAGCCTGCCTCAGATCCTCTGTCCCCTTCTTTCTCGGCCCCTCCCCCACTGGTGTGCATGCGATCTCTCTCTCTCACTCTCTCAAAAATAAATAAACTTTAAAGAAACAAAAAACAAAAAAGTACAATCATTTGAACAATTTGGAATAAATTGTGTCACAGAAAAGCAACCCCTAGAACAGGGAGGCATTTTAGCCAAAAGAAAGTCAGCAGGGGAAGGAGGGGCAAGAAACCAATGACACAGGTTATAATTAGAAGGTATATTCTGGTATTTAGAAAGAAGCAGACACACACCCCCTCAAGCAGGGGCAAGGCAAAATTCAAGGCAATAAACCAGCAAGGCCTCCCCCGCAACAGCGCAGAGCACTGCCCTCCTCCACCCACAAAGAAGGAACTTCCTGGGTTTACAGTTTAACCCCACTCCCGCTTGCCTGGACCGAGATGCCTCCCACCAAAAAACGAGGCTGTGGCTTAGTGAGAGAATTCTCACTCTCTCTCTTAAAAATAAATAAACTTTAAAGAAACAAAAAACAAAAAAGTATTTCCCCAGGATTCCCATGACGGGTGTTCTAAGTGCCTCTGACGGGAACGGTTCTGAAATTCTCAACGCGACGCAACACGCCCTGCTTGCGATGGGTCAAGGACGGGAAGCCCAGGACCCTTCCCTCCGACAGGATGTTCTCCCCTGGGACAGTCTTCTTCTCCCCACTGTGAAGGCTCCCCCCCCCGCCCCCCACCTGGGCAAAAGGGTGAGGAACTGATGTGCCGATGATGCTGTTTCGATCAACAGAGACACAGACACGGAGGCGAAGATCAGTGAACAGTAAAAACCAGACCCAGCCCTGCGGCAACCAGCCCGAGGCTGAGGGGATAAGCTTGGTCATTAGAAAGTTTATCCCTCAGAACCTCCATCCTTTGAGTGAAGAGTTTTCAGTAAGAAAAACCCGTTAAGAAAAGTCAATTTGCTTTTTCCAAAATGGAAAGGTAATACTGAAAAGTAAAAAGCCTGCGAAAACGTCACCCATAAAACCCGCCACCCAGAAACAACCCCACCATTATAAAGGTTTATTTCCCTGTGGGTTTTTCTGTCCTGCAAACAGACAGCTATTTGTAAACAGGCCAGGTCCGCCTGAGCTGATGATTACGGTATCTAGACAAAGAGCACACTTCACGACCCAGTGCCCCCGTGCCCACCAAAGCATTCGTTCTTCTGTTTCTCAGGCTAATTCCAAAGGAACTGGAGTTGGGAATATACACAGGACCATCATGCATGAAGATTGGACAATGATCAGGCAGTGGGATCCTTGGCAAAGCCACAGGTACAGACACTGCTGGGAGAAAACACAAACCCAGAGCCTTCCCAGCCCAGGCGAGGGGCAGCAAGCCCTCCTTCCTGGCCAGCCCCTCCCTACAAATGCCACCCTTCAAGGACGGGGCTGGGGAGGAACCCGGGACATCCAACCAGCACAGCAGGGCCTCATGCGGGGTTTTCATCGTTATTAAAACTACCAAAACCGCTGTAGCGAAGAGCCTGCTCCCAGTTTGCTCATCACACATTTAGAACCAATCACACTTCTTTGCATTCGTCTGTTTCCACATCTGTCTCCCCCACTTAGACTAAGCAATCCATAAACTTGGGGACGGTGCTTTATTTACCTTCGTGTCCATGTTGCCTGGCATGTGGTAGGTGCTCAAGAAACGTTCGCTGAGTGAATGCAAGAGGCATTTAAAATGGAAGAAGAAGCCAACCTCAGCTTCTTTTTATATTAAAGAGAAAGGAAAAGAATCCACCCATCTTGTCTTCAGGCTCTGCTCTTTAGTCTAAAGTCCATGGGTAAAATTAGATCTATATATCCCATTTTCTGCTAACACTGACAATATTCCAGGGTAACTCCCCAATGGTACATGGGAAGACCACAATTCGATGATGCCTGAGGATGAAGAGAGGCCAGTCTCCACATTTTCTTAGCATCTAATACAAACAGGGACCCTTGCCCCCTTTTGGGGTTTCCAGAAGTACCAACGGTGATGCTCCCCATTGTATTCCAGGGTCTGGCCCATAGCAGGTGTTCAGTAAGTACCTCTGAATGGTACCATATCCCAGGTACAGCAGAGGACACCAAGATACAGAGGGCGCGGACTCTGCCACCAAGAAGCGTTTCCATCTAATGCAGTGGTTCTTGGTCTAGGGCACCCATGACAATTACCTGGGGATGGAGAGCTTTTCCAAAATACTCAGGAGCCAAGCTCTGCCCACACCTCCTGAACCACTTCTGAAGATGGAGTCGGACACACCTACTTTTCAAAGAGCTACCCAAATGATTCTGATACGCAGTTGAGCACTTCTGCTCCAGAGAGTAAAATAAAGTTATTGTCACATTTATAAATACTGGGACACAGGCACAGGGAGGGGAGCGAGGTAGGTAATGGTTTTCTACTTGTAAGCACCGATGCTTCCCCCCCGGCCCTCAGCTTTCCCATAGCTGACAGCGCTCCGCAGGCAAAGACTGAGGGCAACTCCCTAAGGGTCGAAGTGACTGAGAGACGTGGCCCCGAGCCATTTCTGACGCGAGGGGCAGCTGCTCACCTTGAGCCAGATGAGGACTTGGGTTGTCAGGGACCCGTCCCCACCCTGGCGCCCCCACTCAGAGCCGCTGCGTCGGGTGCTGTCCGGATGGCCTCTAGCACAGAAACGGGGGGCCTCCTCCAACCTGCACTGGAGGACCTACAAGTCTGTGTCTTCGGAAGAGAAGGAACACCTGCAGCCTGGCCGTAAACTCCCTCATGGGAACCAGCACATCACGCGGGAAGTTCTTCCTGAGGCCACATGCTATGGCCTCATGCTAAGTGAACAACACACGTTTGTTGAGAAAGTCATAGCCTCAGGTGCCCTCTACTCGAGGAGGCTTTCCACAAAGGACTTGGCAAAGAGGATACATGAAACTAAGGACACTCACCCCCCGGAGGGGAGGAAAATCCCCAGTGTCCTCCGTTCACTGGCCCATCCACAGTCCTCTCCTCCCCGAAGCCTCCAGGACAGGGACTCAGGAGGCTGGTAGGAAACCTAGGCTTCCATGTGCATGATCCGCCCCAAATAACCCATGTGCCCCTATCCGTGCCCCTGCCAAGGTCACGTGTAGGGATGCTCCCCCTTCTGCTTTATCCCAAACTCCTTAATGCAATAGGTTTTGTGAATTCTTTTCCCCTTCTTGGCTCCTCTGCCATGTGACCCATTATTCACCTACATACAAAGGCTGCTTTCCTCTTCTTCCTCCTCAAACCAGCCTCGAACCAGAGTATCACCTCCCATTATTTTGTCTTTGTCCATTCCAGTGTCACGCACAGAGCACAGTAGACACAAAGAAAAATAGGATACAGTCCCATTCTTCAAGAAGGGCCAAGCCACGCAGAACAGAAAACTATGATAGAAAATGCAATGGGGGCGCCTGGGTGACTCAGCTGGTTAAGCGTCCAACTTCGGCTCAGGTCATGATCTCACAGCTCATGAGTTCGAGCCCCACGTCGGGCTCTGTGCTGACAGCTCAGAGCCTGGAGGCTGCTTCGGATTCTGTGTCTCCCTCTCCCTGCCCCTTCCCCAGCTCATACTCTGTCTCTCTCTCTCTCTCTCTCTCTCTCTCAAAAATAAATAAACATTAAATTTTTTTTACATAAAAGAAAATGCAATGAAAGAGATAAGCCAGGGCACCAGGGGAGCACAGGGGATGAGTAAGGCTCACAGAAAGCCTTCTCAGGAGGTGATGCCCAGCTGGCGTCTAAACACCAAGGATGAGTCGGTGACGGCCAAGTGGTGTTGGCAGACAAAGGACACACTGTGAGCAAAGCGCAGAAGCAACCCCGTGCCCGGGCAGTGGGCAAGTACTACAGACCCTGTGGTGTGACAACAGGTGAAGTACAAGAGAGGTAGGACAGAGGAGCACGCTGGGCTGATGGGCAGGGGCCAGCGCATGCAGGGTACCCCTCAAGTCTGTGGGTGCCACCCACAGCTCTGCTGGGCTTTTCCCAGGAGTCATTTCATGACTTCAAACCACAGGCCTTAGTTCAACCTGTCATCACAGGGCAACCAAGTCAATGGCCCTAATTAAAGTCCCCTGAGAGACAGGCGTGGCCATCCCTTCCGGCAAGGCCGTCTCTAGATAAAGGCTCTTCTACCACAAGGCCCAGAGGCCCAGTTCTCCAAGTGGCTTCCTGCTGGCCTTTAATTTGGTAGCACCCAGGCGGTCCAGTCTGAACCTGACCATTTAAGGTTACAAAACGTCTCTCTAATGGCTGGGAGTGTGTAGATCACAGTTGAGGGTATGCAAGATTAGAGGCCACACTCTAAGACTGAGCCCCTCATTTTCCCTTGGGTTTGGAAAACGCAGAGGACCATGGGGTTTTATCATACCTCAAAGCACACACACTCACAACCCGGAGTTAACATGGAATTACAGGCGGCAAGGGCTCTTGCTCACCAGGAGACCCAGCCAGTCTGAAATCTGCAAAATCTGCAACGAGAGCACTTTCCAGATAGCTCCGGCTTACATCAAGCCATTAGTCACTGCAGCCTCCAGGCCTGTTCCCCCCCCCTCTATAAACACCACCACGACCACCAGCAGCATCAACACGTACTGAGTCAAGGCTATGTCTGGCACTGGCCACCTGAACCCTGTGAAGCAGACAACCACAGCTCACTGATTCTAAGCCCAGGCCTAGGCTCACTTCGTGGGCAATCCTTTTTCTCCCCACATTTCAACATCTCTAAAAAAGCGTGGCAGGACTTCTTAGGGGTACAAAAATACAGGTGCAGCTTAACTGACAGTATCTTGGGTTTGAGGAAGTTCCTATCTTTACCCCCACCCCCGTGTTGATATGGACACTGAGCACAGAGAGGGTAAACACTGCCTTAAGGCACATGTTTGTACCAGGTACCCTGTAGGGCGCCTTTCGGCACTTAAATTATTTGAACGCACGAATATCCAAGAAGCAGTGCTGCCTTCCAAACCTACAGACAAAAATTAGTCCTGCAGGGTCTCTCTCTAGGATTCTCTAAAGATTCCTTCACTCAATTCAACCATCTGTTCAGTGTCGAATTCTATTTTTCTTCCTGAATCTATTCAATAAACACTGCATTCCTTTTTCCTATCTCTCTAGACCTCGAGGCATAAAATTTCATCCAAAGTTCACTCATTCACTCAGTCTCACCTTTTGGCCTTTGCTTACTTGGTCCCCATCCCCATTCTGCACCCTCATCCAGGAAGTCTTCAGTGATTTCGTCCTGGCTTCTCTCTCTCCTCTCCCCTAGACGCCTGTAGGGTCCTGGCTCGGCCAGGCTGGTCTTAGAAAGCCTAGCAATAAAAAACCTGGCCCCTGGAGACAAACCACAGAGTTGAAGTCCCACTGTTACCTCTAATAAGTCTCATGATTCAGGGCAAATTAGGAATGTATCTGCTCTTTAATTTCATCTGTAAAATACCAGTACCTACCTCACAGAGTTGCGGTGAGAATTCAGAGATGACACATAAAATGTGCTTAGTAGCACCCAGCATACAGTAAATGCTCAATAAGCATTAGCTATTGTAGTTCCACTGTATGAAGACGACCTGTGTGTCAGTACACATTCGACATTAAACTGAGCTCCTGGGCTCTGTGCTGACAGCTCGGAGCCTGGAGCCTGCTTTGGATTCTGTGTCTCCCTCTCTCTCTGCCCTTCACCTACTCATGCTCTGTCTCTATGTCTCAAAAATAAATAAATATTAAAAAAAAAAAAAAAAAAACTGAGCTCCGGGGGGGGGGGGGGGCTCGTGGATATATCCCTTGGCATATCCCCAGGGCCCAGCACTGTAGCCAGCTCACGAGGGCCCAAAAACACATGCTGAATGAGAGAATCCATGAACGCATGCCTGTGTGGACAGCATGTAAAAAGCACTTTGCTTTCGAACACATGGGCACGGCAGTCATGCAAACTATCGACTTTAATACAAATGTTAGTTAGGTGTTCCAGGGGCACCTGGGTGGCCCAGTCAATTAAGTGTCCGACTTCTGGGTTTCAGCTCAGGTCATGATCTCATGGTTCATGAGTTCAAGCCCCATGTCTGGCTCAGTGTTGACAGTGCGAAGCCTGCTTGGGATTCTCTCCCTCCACACCTCCCCTTTTGTCCTCTTTCTCTCAAAATAAACAAATAAACTTAAAAAAAAATAGGTGTTCCAATAATCTGCTGTGCAAGAACAATCGAATGAAAACTTATTTCTGGCTGGAAGGTGCCCTGAAGAAAAATACTGGTGGAAATGGAAGGAACGGAGACAGGCGGCTGTAGGGAAAGAGCACGGGCAAAGGCAAGAGGCTCCAGGTGCACAGTCTGCCCGGGAATGGTCCAGCGCAGAGTCAGGCAGAGTTCACCGCTGGGATCCGGAGACCCCTAGAAACTGAACGGACAGTTAGCTGGGTGAATCCATACCTTTCCAGGTAGGAGGTCACGGCTTTCGTTACCACCTCACAGGGGAGATGAAGGGCCCCTGGGCCAGCGGTCCAGTTGGGGGATGAGAAGAACAAAGGAGGAGGTTACTCATTTCAGGATGAGCCATGCAGCAGAGGGGTTAGAACGCCATTCCGCAGTTTGAGCTTTATTTCATCACAATGGGGAGTCAGAGGGGGTTTTCCGGTAGCAAAGTGGGGTGATCAGATCTGAGCTGCCAGGAAGAAAACCCAATCACGGCCTGGAGGCTACGCAGGAGAGGAGGCAGGAGAGACCAGCAGAGAGGCCGCTGGTGGAGTAGAAAAGAGAGAGATGCTGAAGACAGCGGGAGTAAGAACAGAACCAAGATCCTCATGTAGGAAGGAACAGTCCAAATGAACCCGAGAGAGAAGTCGAGCCCTGCCAGCTCTATTAAAAGGAAAAAAAAGAACCAATCGAGGAGTGGGCTGGGATTCAGGTGGAGGCGAGAGCAACGCCTCCGTTTTCTCTTCGCTTAGATTCCGAGTTTCCGTTGGGAGTTTGGGGTGTAGGCAGGACCTCCATGGGAAGCTGTCGCTGGGTGATCTCGAGTTTAGCCATCACAGGGGAGACCTTCAGCCTCACTAGTTCAGACTCTTAATTCACCCACAGGACAGATCAGAGATACGGTCTGAGGTTATTCAGAAAACGCATGTTTGTAGATAGTACCAATTAACACAACAGATTCTCAGGAGATGTCAAACATTTAAGACGGCAAACCCCCTTGAGTCATGCTATGGTAGAAAGAACACTAGATACATGGAGACTAAAACTCTGGGTTCAAATCCCAGTTCTTTGAGGGGAGAATGGGGAGTTAGTATATAATAATGGCGATGAATGGTGGTGATGGTCGTACAACCATGTGAATGTACTGAATGCCACTGAAACGTATACTGGAAAAGGGCTAAAATGGCAAATGTTATGTTATGGATATCTTACCACGATAAACAAATAATAACCCCGGCAAGGTAGGCATTATTATCATTTCAGACAAGTGGGGACATGGTCTTGAAAAGGTTCTGTAATTAGCACGAGGTCACACAGCTGCCAAGCCTCGGAACTAAGATGCAGAGCTTTGAGCTCCACCTGCTACCTCCAGATCCAAGATGGCGCAGGGCAACCAGCCACGTGTGTTCCCACCAAGGCGCTGAGTAGGCTGAAGCAGGGAGGTGCCTCTCCCCTCCCCATTCGGTTTTCTTACAGGCACAACCAGTTCCATGTGCCACATCTTTTCCAGCGTGTTTTACTCTGGCCCCAAACCTACAAATCTCTTGGTGGAGAATGGCGCTGTAGTCGGAGGTGTCACTGGATCTGCTCGATCCAGAAGATCCGAAGCTGAGCTGCCACCCCTCAGTTCACAACCGGAGCAGCGATTCATCCCACTTCTTCCCCATTCTCAACCCGCCACCTTTTCTTTCCTTCCGTTGTGGGTCTGCAAATGGATTCTTCACTCCACGTGGCCATGGACAGTGAAAAACCTCACATCAGCCATTTTGTTTCAGGATGGCAAACAGACCTGCAAGGTCAACTTAACGTATCCCAGATACGCTTCAACAGCATCCCAGGTTCAGTTACAAGGGGGTGGAAATCAGTATCTCTGAAAGTGACCAGAAAACAAAAACCTAAAGATACCTAAAGCAGTTCGGTTGAAACCAAGATCTCTGTGTATCAGGGCAACCAGTCAACTGACCACCATTTTGAAAATAACTCCTGTACCCAGAACCCAAACTCCATTCTTAGCTCTCTCTACAGGATCTCACCTGACACAGGCTTTTACCAGCAAATTCTACAAAGCTTCTCAAGGTCTGACTCACTTTGTTCCTGTGATGTAAAAGAAACACCTTTTGGGACACACAGGCCCTTCCCCACACAGCTATGTACCTTCAGTGGTGTCTTGGACATATCAGATTCCCCATCAAAGCTGCCGAGGGAACACAAGGCTCGTGGTTTAGACTGGTATTTTGACTGTATCTGGCTTTTAAACTCTTTACAAACTGGATTTACTGCCACTGGATTTCATTTTGCTCCACTGGAAGTGTTGAGCACAAAACGAATGTCTCAGTAAACACCAGGGAGCAAAATAAGACCCCCCAACCACCGACGCATTCCAAAAATGCAATCCCCAGCATATCATGATAACACAGTACAATTAGAAAAGGTTTCATCCCCACAGTTTTAGATTCTATTTTCTCTATAAATACTTACTCATTTCCTAATTAAACAAACAATTAGCAGAAAGCACAGCCTGAGAAACTGCGTGGGTGTCACCATCTTACTACACAGATATTGTGACAAATGATGCTAACCACGGGGTAAATAAAACATGGCTGGCTCTGAAGTCTGCCCAGGCCGAGACGATCTCACAGCCCAGCTTTTATGATACAGCTTGCTCCGAACTTGAAATACACGCTTTTAATGATAAACATCTTCAATAGAAAAACAATCCATTTAGATAAAGCCCAGATTTCTTGGACTGAGGGGAAGAAAGAACGAGCTACAGAACACATTCAAAGCGGTTTTATTTTTGTTTGTTTTATAGGACGCAACAGTACTACAAATGGCCCCAGTTAGAAATGAGTCAAAGGCAATGAACCACATATTTCTGGTTGGCTTTTCCTAATGTTCAGCGTCTCTGTCACCACACACTCAGGGATACAAGGCAAAGTGATGACCTTTAGAGCTCAGGTGCTCAATCTGCTGGCTCCTCTTGCTGAAGCAAAGTTACTACGTGCTCTGCTTAGTTGAGTCCTGGTAAAGAAAATGGGTAGCTATAGCACTAAAGTCTCCCTACACTACATCAAGGCAGATGGTACAGGCATCTCGCTCCTGCCCTACTAATAGTATCCAAACATCATCCCCGCAGAAGGATGTGTCTGCAAGCACAAGCTATTTTTAAATTCATTCATTTAAAATTCTTATTCATTCATTCGTTCTTTCGACAAGTCTTTACTGAATGCCAGGTGCCGTGGAGACAGAGGTACATAAAGTTCTGTCCTCGTGGAGCTGACCTGCTAGTGGAAAGGAAACAGATGAAAGAAGTCATGCAAGTAAGAATTGCATGTAACTCCAGGAGCCATAAAACAGGGAAGTGGAAGAGAGAGGGAAGGGGGGGCGCAGAGGAAGGGGGATGAGGTATTCAACCTGGGGTAGGTGGGTGCTCAGAGAAGGCCTTTTTGACATCACATTGGAGATGAAACTTGTACAAAAGTCTCAGGAAGAATATTCCAGGCAGAAGGCACTGCTAGAACAGTGATCCTGGGATGGAAAGAAACACAACGAGCTATGGAGAAGTTGGGCGGGGTGCCTAGAAGGGACCTCTCATGGAGCCCCAGGCCCCTGGCAACTTCTGATGTGTGCTGTCTGTAAAGGAGTCTTAAAAGTGAACAAGGAGCTACTGCTTTAAATACAAATGTGCGGGTGAGCTCAGCAAACGCGATCCACTTGGAACTGATCATTTGAGAGGATAAAAATAAGGAAGTGGGCTTATGATAAACACCACTGTATAGCACCCGAGGGGCCGCCAAGAGCACGCCCCACAGCGTCTTATTTGCATGGTTATATCGGAGCAGTGAGCATCAGCGGTTAAGGACAAGCGGTAAAAAGAACTGCTAGCTCGTAATTACTAAGAAACCAATCCATCCTGTCTCTAAAGTGGTTAAGGAAGAAAACTCCAGGGACTGTAGATGAAAGAGGTGGCTTCGGGGCCCTGGTGCCTCCGAAGACTTCAAATCATCTCTTTAACATGGCTTGGGGTATGAACCCAGGAGGACAAAAAGGCCTAATCACCAAAAGAAAACACATGGCTGCCATTTTCGGGAAGAGACACGGGCGGCCTTCATGTTCTGCCATAATCAGTTCAGATAAGACCTTCTGGAACACTTGTCTTTTCAGCTTTTGTTGTTTTCTGATGTGCCTCTGAATCCCTACTGCTGATAAGCTCATCGGCTCTGGATCGCTCCAGGCCCTTCTTGTCAGGCTAGCCTCTTAAAGACTGCTCTCCCCAGAGCACTTCTGACCTTGAGAACGCTCCACAGAGTCCTCCTCCAGAAATCAGAGCCTCCTCTACCGCTCTGATGGTGTCAACCTCTGCTTCCTCATTGCTTCCAACCTACCTACTCTCCCCTCCAGAGAGGAGTCTCTCCCAATGGCCCTCATCAGAGCCAAGCGGGGTACTACCCCTCACACGTCCACACTGTCCTCCATCTTTTTACCCAAACTCAGTACCGCTGGACCAGGAAATTCAGATTTCTTTAATGAAGTCTTCCTTCACTATTCTCCCCTTGGCTGGCTGCCTGGTCTTCTAAAATTCCACAGCACCAGAACAGGGACACCCAGAGCTTCCATAGAGAAAGATAACTTTTTGGAAGAAGACCAAAGTAGAGAGAGTATTCAGAGACATTTGCATTCCCACTGGTGGCTCAAACTCTGGAGAAGGATTCATGGCGGTAGCAAATTAGCTCAACATGTCCCAAGTAGAAGTTTGAGACTGTGTGACTGTAGTCAGCTGACTCGATAGCAACTCTTGGACAAGGAACATCCATCCGATATTCCTTGTATAATTACCACCTTATAATTCATAACTAGCATCCTGCCCCCAGAAATACCTCGTATGGATCAGCAACCACTTCTCTTATAACCATAAGAAGAAGAGATTGAGATCTTCTAGCCATAACACATCATGACCTATATTATTTGTACAGGACAATAAGACACACACAAGCTCCATTTTTGCTGTCTTCAGGGACTTTACAGAAAAATTCGTAACCATTGCAACACATGCCAAGGGTACATGCCTCAACACTTAGTAAGCACTATTCTGTAGAAGTTATAAAAGAATCGGGGGCGCCTGGGTGGCTCAGTCAGTTAAGTGTCTGACTTCAGCTTAGGTCATGTTCTCACCGCTCGTAAGTTCGAGCCCCACGTCGGGCTCTGTGCTGACAGCTCAGAGCCTGGAGCCTGCTTCGGATTCTGTGTCTCCCTCTATCTCTCCCGCCAACTGGACTACAAGCTTCCTAATTATCTCAAAGAATGCTAATTAAGGATGTACTTGTTGGCCTGTGTGGAGTAAAATAATACGATGCACTCACAGGCTAAGGGGCACAAAGACAGTATTAACCCAGTAATACTATTTTCATCCACTTAAAAATATGGAGAAGGAAGAAGGCATCATGGAGAAATGTGCCCTTTTACTGATTATCCAAGGAGGAGAAGGCAGCTGACTCCTATGTCCTTTCCACTTGATTTAAACCTCGAGAACCAAATCCATGCCCTTGGCTCTGGACTAAGCAGTCAAAGTTTCCTTCAGGGTCTCCCCAAGTTAGGAAATGAAGTTACTATACACACTGGACTGGTCTGTTCTCTAATAAGGCGAGCTGTGTTTTAGATTGGGGCCAAAATGTGTCATGACGGCACAGTAGAGACGAAGAAGGAGAGCCCCGTAAATGAAACATGAAGCCAAGCAGGAGACCGTGCACACCTTCGCAGCGTATGTTCCTCTTGAAGAAGATCACTCTGGACAGCGTGGACACTGTGCTGTAGAGCTGCTCACAAGGACACGTGTGACCCAGACGCGGACAGGCCACGTGGACCCGACGCAAGGCCAAGACCCGCCCCCCCTCAAAGGCTGTGTGAGAGTCCCCAAGGGCAGGCAGGGAAAAAGCGGGCTGCTCTCAGCCATTCCACCCTGTGCTATTTTAAGCTCTATGACTTCATTGTTGTTTGTTCTGAAGCGGCACAGATGGGCTGCTTCAATTTATGTTACTACAGGAAGATAAGGAGACCCGGATTGGGAGGATTTCTCTCGCCTCCTGTTAGGGCATCATGGAGCTGGAACTAGGTCCTGTTCAGCAGCTGCAAGCACAGTTTCTTTCTGTTTGAAAAGCCGAAGAGCCTCTCACAAACGCTGCCACGTTTCATGGGAACCAGACGCCAGACCCACCGGGCCAACGGCAGGAGGTGAACTGCTGGAAAGCAGTTAAGCTTTTCAGTTTCATGGGTGCCACCCAACCGTGAGAGTAATTCCAGCCCCTCAAGACACGGGAAGGCTCCTCCTCAGCAGAGAGAAGAAGGAAAATGCCAACCATCCAAGCTGGAACGTGGCTTAAGGGAGACTGACTCTAGAGACCTTTCACTAGCCTATCCACTTTGCTGGCGTCTCCTGTCACCCTGCTGGCAAATGTCACATGGAAATGATAAAGATGTACAGGAAAACCCAGGAGCCAGTCCTACAACGACCACTTCCTGGTGACCCATCATCCACACGGGGTCCCCATGTGGAAAGGTGTGCTCTCTGTTACAGGTAGCTGACCAAGCACATCGAGGACTAACAGCTCCTGGCAATACAGCAGGAGTACACCCTATGTGGTGGCACTGATACAGCTTAGGGTGTGTTTGTTAGTGTGTGTGTGTGTGTGTGTTTAACAGAAGTGAAATTGATTTAACATAAAATGAATCATTTTAAAGTGAACGATTCAGTGGCATTTAGTACATCCACAATGTTGTGCAGTGACCACCTCTATCCAATTCCAAAATATTTTCGTCACTCCAAGGTCGACTCCCATGCCCATTCAGCCGTCAGTCCCCAGTGCCCCCTCCCACCACCCCTAGGAACAAAAAACACCCTGCTTCTTGTCTCTATGGGCTTACCTTTTCCGAAAGTTTCACATAAACAGAATCATAGGAGACCTTTTGTGTCTTTCATGGACATAATGTTTTCAAGGCTCGTCCAAGCTGTAGCAAGTACCAGTATTCATTCTTTTTTACAGCCGAAGAATATTCCGTTGTGTGTCTATACCTCAACTGGTGTATCCTCCCCCAACCATGGACCGCTGGGCTGTTTCCACCCCGTGGCTATTGTGAAAAGAGCGGCTTCGAACACGCAGGTGGCAGGTTTCATCTCCTGAAGCGTTTTCACATTTGACTCTAACACTTTGTGAGGAAGATCCTAGTCTTATGGTATTTGGGTGTGCTGCCTTCTTCAGTAATTCATCAAATTCACACATCCCAACCTTTTTTTTTAAATCAAGAAAAATGGCGGGGCACCTGGGTGGCTCAGTCAGTTAAGTGTCTGACTTCGGCGCAGGTCATGATGTCACAGTTTATGAGTTCGAGCCCTACATCAGGCTCTGTACTGTCAGTGCAGAGCCCACTTCAGATCATCGCTCCCCCCTGCCCCTCCCCTGCACATGCATGCTCACATGTGTGCTCTCTCGCGCTCTCTCTCAAAAAGAAGCATTTACAAAAATAGAAGAAAAATGGCAAAGGATTTCCAAGGCCAAGTCAGATGCACAAAGCCTTTATGAAGAAAGGAACAAAAAAGTGTTTATTCATGACTTGATTTTTTTTAATACAGAATTTTAAATGACTATTTATTTATTGAGAGGGAGAGAGAGAGAGAATCCCAAGCAGGCTCCGTGCTGACAGTGCAGAGCCCGACGCGGGGCTCAATCTCACGAACCATGAGATCATGACCTGAGCTGAGATCGAGAGTCAGATGCTCAACCGTCTGAGCTACCCAGGTGCCCCTCAAGACTTGAATTTTTAAAATTAATCATGACTGAGAATACAACAGGACGTTCACAAAATTGGACGTTATCCCTCACATGTATGAGAAATGTAAAAGCCATAAAAGAATGAACCTCTTTCAGAAGTAAGGAGACTGCAGCAATGTGGAGAGGAACGAGACACGGGAGAACAAAAGCAAAGGTCCTGGTCTCCGGCTCCACGCTTCTTCACCCCTGAACCCAGCGATTCTGGAAAACCCAGACCTTCCACTGCCCAGAATCATTTTCATCCAGTAGACACTCTCGCTACCATCCGGAGACTTACCACTCAAACTATAAGCAAAAGTGGGCAACCACCAGGCAACTGTGGACCTGAGGGCCCCTCAGGGCCTTCACCACACTTGTAGGGTCAAAAGGAAGAACACTGCTCAAATCTAAACTTGGAAAGGTTGACATTGTCCGCATTCGTGTTGTCACCATTTGGCTTCCAAGGCTACTCCTCATCCAGAAACAGAGAACCACCTCCTCGTAGGTGCGATGCATCTGACGCTCTCAATAAAAACGTCTCCGTTCCCTTGAGTGGTTTTTAAGCCTAAGGTTTGGGGCTTCAGATGCAGTATAAAGAGTGAGCCCCATAGAACAGCCTCCCTGAAAGGGCAAAACGCGCTCTCACCTGAGGAAGAAGGCCTGCCGGCCGCAGTGCCCGCGCTCCGGCCAGGCACAGGCACACAGCACCACCAATGCCAAGAACTTGGCACTACTCACTGTCCCGTGTCAAGTACTCTTCATTGCATACATAATAAAGTCAGTCAGGTGAACATTCTCATACTGTGTTCCCTGTGTGACGCAAAGAGAAAGCCTGCTCTTCAAAATTTTAAAGCTTCTGGGGGTGGGACACAGAAGAGACGTGAGTGAGAACCTAAGGATCCGTCTTCCACCAGAAGCTCAAAGCCTTCCTTCCCACTGCTTCCACCACCCCAATCAGTAATCTTTTGGTGTCTTTCCCAATCAAGATGTTCAATTCAGGCATACACAAAATCAGGAGGGAGGAAAAAAAAAAACATTTTAAAAGAAAGATTCCTTTGGACCATTTAAGTTTTACCAAAAGCAGGGGAGAGGGTAAGGGAAAACATTTTCCGTCTTTACCTCCATCCCACTACTTCCTCCCAACCTACTTTGTTTCAAACCAAAGCAAACCCATTCTGTAAAGGGGCGCGTGGTAAACACTCTAGGTTTTGTGGGTTGTTTAGTCTCTGTTTCAAAGACTTAACTCCACCACGGCAGCACAAAACTAGCCAGAGACCAAACCTTAACAATAAGGGGCTGGTTGTGTTACAATAGAACTTTATGGACAAACCCTTAAGTCTGAATTTCACGTTAATTTTTACAAGTCACAAAACGTGACTCTTCTCGTTTTTTCAACAGTTTTAAAAAAATATTCTGCAGTGAAGAGATGTGCCACACAGGTTATACTTTGCCCAACTCTATTTTAAATTATTGATGATAGCTTTTTAGGGATGCCGTGTATGTGGGTTTTCTGTGTGTGTGTTTTTTTAAGGCAGGAGGTGGCAGGGGGAAGGTTTAGAGGTCTGCATAACCCAAAGCAGAATCAGGCATGGGTGATATGACAACACTGTATTTCAGAAAGAAAGCACCCACCTCTGTTACCCAAATCCCAAGAAAGTTTAAAAACTTCTTTAATTGCTTTTTGGCAGAAGACTACAAACTTTAAGATTTAGGTTTCTTTGGTTGTTGTTTTTTTTTTTAGTATTTATTTATTTTCGATAGAGACTGCAAGTGGGATAGGGGCAGAGAGAGAGGGAGACAGAGAATCAAAGCAGGCTCCAGGCTCCGAGCTGTCAGTGCAGAGCCTGACGCAGGGCTCGAACCCACAAACCGTGAAATCACGACCCGAGCTGAAGTCAGACTCTTAACCAACTGAGCCACCCAGGTGCCCCAGAAGACTACAAATTTTAAAATGTGCCTGCTTACTTCTAGAAGTGAAGTAGTTCACTCTGTCTTCTTTGAAAATAGAAATAGAAGAATACTTATTTATATTTTCTGAGTCAGACTGGCAGGTGCTCACGAGATGCCTCTTGTGTGTTCAGCAGTGGACACACTGCTGGATATAACGGATGTCAAAACACATCTTCTCCCCTAAAGGCCTCTGACCCCTGAGCGTTTACCCTCAGTATGGAAGTGATAGATTGGGGCCGATCCCTCCTGGGGCCATAATCCCATTCAATCCCTCTTTGAGCCACTGCGTGCATTTTAAAAATGATTTTAGCTAGAGGTCAGTCTACATATTTTTTTCTTTTGTGCATGTATGTGTTTGTCTGTGTTGTTAGTATACGTATATTTATGGCAACGAAGCTGGCATGGTCTTGTAGGAACAATTCCGGACTTTTAAATTCTGATTCTGCCACATAGCTCTGTGACCCTGGGAAGACGAACCTTTCCAAATCTTCTAGAACAGACACAAATAATCCCCACCCTTTAGTGCAGGGCCTGGTAGGTGCTAATTCACCCTCTTGTTCGACAAAGGTTTAACGAGCCCCTACAATGTCTGGGGCCCCAGGGACACCCTGGACAAGGCAGACTCCGTTTCTTCCACCGTGGAGCTTGCAGACCAATGGCAACTCACTGGCTGTTTTCACTAAACACACACACACATGCCTAAAACACTCCTTCGACTATGAAATGCCTATCCTCCCTCGCTTTCTCTACTTTTAATTCCACTCCAACCTGTTTGCCTGGGAGTGGCATTGGCTTTGGAATCTAACAGACGCAGATCAATACACAATGTCTGTCATGCATCTGTCATTCTTGCTCCAGAGTGTGACTTCAGAAGACCACAAGGCATTCGGAGACTTAACCACTCCCAACTGAGACTGTTCTTAAGAAATTCTACGTCTGTGGCAAGTGTGAACACATGGTTTTGCCAAGGCAAGGTCTGAATCCCATAAGCAGCAAGGGGGATCAGGATATGTTGCCCCCAAATATGCTACTTTGACATGAGAAATACTTTAAGCTAAAGGGATTTGAGAAGCAGCAGGTGTAGGAAGGACTCTGCCCTCGGAGGGATATCTAGAGGAATCCAAACGAACAGGCCTGGATACACTTCCCCCAGTAACTACCCTTAGCTCCTTTGTTGTTTTTTTTTTTTTAATTTATTTTGTGTGTGTGAGACAGAAAGGGAGGGGGAGCACAAGCAGGGGAGGGGCAGAGAGAGGGAGAAGGAGAATCCCAGCAGGCTCTGCACTGTCAGTGGGGAACCCAATGCCAGGCTCGAACTCATGAACAGGGAGATCATGACCTGAGCTGAAATCAAGGGTAGGATGCTTAGCTGACTGAGCCACCCTGGCACCCCACAGGCAGCCTTTTGTCTCACCACGTTTTTCCATGACTTTCCACTCTTCATCAAAACTTACTATAAAAGCACTCAGGTTTAACCATTTCTTAGGGTCTTCATTTCCTTATGAAGGAAGGCTTCCATCTGGTGTAAAACTTACATGAAATAAGTGTATGTTTTCCTCTTGTTAATCTGTCGGTCCGATTTAGGGGGCCCCAGCTGGAGAATCACGGAAAGGTATCAGGAAAAAGTTTTCCTCCCCTACAGAGGCGAGGTTGGTCTGTGAACGTAAGATCTTTGGCTAGTAAGCCAGCCAAGCCTGGCCCCTGCATCTCAACTCTGGTTTGTTCTTTTTATTTAACAGAAGATTTTATTTACTCTTGCATTGCAACTACTCTAAGAGGTAGGTATAACCATCCTCACTGAATACGTGTAGAAACTGAAAGTGGCTTTTGAGCACGTGAAAATCTATAAGCATCCTGTACTGTCACCTGCGAAGTTCAAGGTCTAAGAGGTCTGTCTGCACTTAGACCCCATCTCAATGCTGTAGAGAGTGCTGATGTCTGGCCCCACTTCAGAGGACTTAAACCGGATCATCTGAGAGCAAAACCTAAGTCTCAGGGCTTGTTAAATGCTCCCCTGATTCTCATCTGGGTGGAGACTGTAGAGCGATAGTCCATGAACCAAAGTCAGCCTGCAGACTCTTAAAAATCAAAAGACTGCACATAATATCCGGACTCTAGCTTCTTCTACTACTGTGCTGCCCAATACGGTAGCCATGAGTCACATGTGGCTGTTTAGATTTAAAGTCATTCAACTGAAGTAAAATTGAAAATCTAGTTCCTCGATCATCCCAGCCACGTTTCAAGTGCTCAGTAGCCACACGTGGCTGCCTTAACGGACGAAGCCGATATAGAACACTTCTACCGTCAGTCCAACGGCTGTGACAGTCCTACTTCAGCGAAACGCAATTCTGTTGGACAGCACGGTTTCTAAAAATCCAAGGATCTAGGCCCCCGTTCTGATAAGACGACAGCATCCTCGCCTGCTTTAGACAGAGCACGTGCTTTCCCACTGGCAGCCCGACTCCGTTCATTCACTCCTGTGACCCTGCCCAGTCCCTCAGACACCATTCCCAAACCCCGGCTCGCCGTTACGTAAGTTAAACAAAATGTGTCCAGAGCCTGATTAGAAATAGATTCAATTCTTTACTTCTAACACTTAACTGCATGTGTTGTGCGTTCCCTCAGTCCCCCTCCACGTCCCTCCTTCCGTTTCCCTCTGTTTTTACCACGGTGAGAAGGTTAACCTGTGTGACAATAGGTTCTACCGACAAATAACCTGCTGGCTGTGGGGAGTCCATCTCTGCATGAATGTGTGCTTGTCTCACATAGTTCCTGGTGCTTGGAGCGATCAGATTTTCAACCTCTGCCCACAGTGAAGATTCAAAAATACTTCAATTTCCATAGAAATTGTCACTTTTTCCTGTGAGCGAGAGGGATTAAAAGTACAAGCATTCTCTCTCGTTCTGGACAGTTAACCCTATGGAGCAAAAGTCCCTGCCTGAGCTGCTTCGAAAGCCCTTGCCAGAAGCTGACCCGGCCCTTTACAAGTGGAATGTGCTCACGGTCTGTTAGGTGAACAAGGAACCGTCTGCCATTCGGTCGCGATGGAAAAGCTGTGTGTGGCGTCCATTCCCACAGTCCCGTAGGACTTCTAGCTCTCCACCTCCAGGCTCACAGTGGACATCAGAGAATGCCGGTAGATTTACAGACTGTGAGACTCTCAAACCTCCCCCCGCCGCCCGCTTTGCAACACGAAAATAAAAGCAGCCTAACTCCTCAATGGGAGGAAATTCATGCAACACTCTGTTCCAGATTTCACCAGGACTAACCTCAACAGACACCATCAAAGAGTCATTATTAACCTCGCGTACCCACTAGTTTGGGATTTAATCAAAATCACCTCTAACAACTGCCAAGACATTCTGAATTTTCTTCTTCTTCTTTTTTAATGTTTATTTATTTTTGAGAGAGAGGCAGCAGGGAAGGGGCAGAGAGAGAAGGAGATGGAGAATCCCAAGCAGGCTCCACACTGGCAGCGCAAAGCCCAACACAGGGCTCAAAGCCACAAACCACGAGATCATAACCTGAGCCGAAACCAAGAATTGGACATTTAGCCGACTGAGCCACCCAGGCGCCCTACTGCCAAGACATTCTCTAAACTTAGTCTTCTTTATCCTCTCCAGAAACTTCTTTTTTAGTATCTAGGGTCAGCAAAACAGTAAGTCAGGTTCTCTCGATCACCATTGAAGTATTAAGTCCGAAGAAACACAAAACTGAAGTTGTATTGGAGTTTCTGCTGCCAGCACATAAAGTGTGAAGGGCAGAATAGTGCCCTGGGAAGAGATGTTTTAAAGGCAACTTCTTTACCGCTGATCGGACCCTACGTCTGGAACACAGGATCCCCCCGAGCGACGGCTCCATCTGGAGCTCAGGAATCAGCACTGAGACGGAGCACCGCCAGGCAAGGCCTGGAGTCGGGCGGCCAGCTGGGGAGGGGCTGAGTCACCAGAAGAAGGCCCTCATTCCTCCAGAGAGCCACCTCAGGGGGCCACTGCCAGACAGCGGCTGCTTCCATTCTCAGCTGAAAGCAGTTAAGAAGGAAACCCCTGGAAGCTGAGCCCCAGGGAAAACATGCTGGGAGGGGGGTGTGGAAAGATTGCTCCAAGGTCAAGGTGGGAAAGATGATCGTCAGAAAAAACAAAAGCTATTTTATATGCCACGACTCGGGCGCTCAGCTTCCAGAACCCAGTAGAGCAATTCTACTGTATTAATAGCATGTAATAGATCTGTTACAGGAATAGCCTATTATTTCAACACTTCTATTATAGCCATCTCTTTCCAGAACACCCAAGACCTGACCACCGATACATTCTCCAGACAGAAACTCAACAGCCCACTACACGTGTCGGGGAACACTCACTGGTGTCAGGGCTTCTACAGAACGAGTGACGGGTCCGCCCCTCCGCAAAACAGGAGCCCTCCCCCCGACCCCGCTGCCTGGAGCCTGCTCTGCATGGACTCCGGGTCTCGATTCCCGGGGGGAGGAAGGCTACGCCAGGCCACAAAGACCCTCAGGACCAGAGTGGCGGTTTCTTTGGACCCCAGAAAGGGGGGCTCCTTAATCACATTTAAGCAAGTTAATCATCTCTTCAAGGCCACCTGGGGAGTAAGTGGCAGAGCACAGAGTAGAAAGGTTTCCCCCGCATGGAGCAGACTCCAAGGTTCAGGGCTGAACAAAAAGGAGGATTATTGTGCTCTGCTTCCTGCCGAGTGAAAAGCTGGACTTTGGAAACCGTATATAAATGTATCTATCAAATCCAAAACAACACAGGAAGCTGTGGCATTAAGTAAAAAAAAAAAAAAAAAAAACAAATGATAAACTCCACTAACTAATCTTCTGCCTCAGATCATCAGTCAAGAAAGGTAACTGCTTCCACATCGCATCAGTTTTTGGGGTGTGTGTGTGAGTGTGTGTGTGTGTGTGTGTGTGTGTGTGTGTGTGTGTGTGAAAGAGAGAGAGAAAGAGAATAATAGACAGAAAAAGACAGGGAGTGTTTTAGGACGTGTATGTGGGTATGTGTGTAAGTTTTTTAAATGTCCGCAATGAAAAGAACCCATCCTAAATATATTTCAAATTATTTTAGGGAACGTGACCATGTTACATTTAAATCAACACCACCTCAGGGCCCCTGGGTGGCTCAGTCAACTGAGCATCCGACTTTGGCGGAGGTCATGATCTCATGGCTCGTGAGTTTGAGCCCCGCATCGGGCTCTGTGCCGACAGCTCAGAACCTGGAGCCTGCTTCGGATTCTGTGTCTCCCTCTCTCTCTGCCTCTCCCGACTCGTGCTCTGTCTCACTCTCTCTCAGAAATAAACATTAAAAACATGTTTCAAATAAAAACATAAAATCAATCAACACCACCTATCTCAGAACCACTTTGTATAAAGATTAATTAACATAATCTAGACCAAGCATACAGTATAATGCCTGACACATTCCTATGTCCTGACAAGTAGTGGCTTACTTTTTTCATAATAACAGCTAATGTGCAAAGACTGCTATGGACCGGGCACTGAACTAGGCCCTACACGCATGTGCGCGCGCACACACACACACACACACACACACACACACTTCCCTGCAACCCTACATGGGTGCTATTCTCGCATCGAATTTACAGACAAGAAAACTGAGGTATGCAGAGATTAGAGCAATTTGCTGAAGGTCAGGCTGCAAAAAACAAAATAAAAAATCGCGGGCCAGGGTTCAATCCAAGTTGAAGGTCCTTACCCAGCACCCTGTGGGATTTCTCGACTCTAATAGCGGGGCAGCACTCACCCCCAAAAGACATACCTCCTTTTACAACTCACGCTGACATGATTTCGGCGGTCGTTTTTCTGCGCAGTGCGAGCAGGGGGCATCGCTATGCAAGCCCCCCACCGCCGCCGGCGGCCTCCCTCACGCAGGGGGTCAGCCCTGTTTGCTGACCGGCCGGGGCTCCCTGGGTAGGTGGGCGCAGGCCGCCAGTGGCAAAGCAGCTGGGATCCAGAACTAATATGCCCTCCCTTCGGTACCGCCGCCCTCAGGACAAAGTGTCGTCCCCCAGTCCGCAAGGTCACAGGCAGGAGGAACACAGGGGCAGGGGGAGGGGCCCCGTTCCCGGGAAGTAGGTGGTGGTGAGGCTTACAGAACACAAAAGCTCTGGCCATTGCCCCAATTCCTGCAGGGAACGACACTGCGAAGGGGCCTCTGGAGGGGCCAGCCTGACCCTGTGAGGCAGAAGGAAGCCACGCACGCGCACACACACGCAGCACATGAACAGGTACAACAACGTGAAACGCTTTAAGCCGAATTTATACTAAACACAGTCAAAGAAAACCAGGGGGTTTCTGAAGCCAAATCACATCCCTAACCATGTTCTTGGAAAACACAAAAATGCACAAGTTTTGGAAAATGGGTAAGAGTGCTTTGTCTTACTTTTCCAACACTGACAAATGGTCGTCGACCCAGCCCCCCGCAGCCCCTGAACTTACCAGACCGTCCTGGTTCTGATCCCGGGCTTTCCTGAAGTAATGAGTCGACAGCACATTGAACTGCTGGCTCCATTCTATTTTCATGCGACTTAAGCCTGATTGGCTCATGTCTAATGTTACAGAGCTACTCGTTAAAGTAAGCGAAATAAGTAAATAAATAAAAATAACAAATTTAAATGAAAAGACGGAAGAGGAGCAGTAACACTGGACAGCCTCTCCCTCGAGGAAATATGAGCAGAAACGGGTTTTCAACAGCCTGCGGTGAATCATCCAACATTAGCATGCGCACACACACGCGCGCACACACGCGCACACACGCACGGACCTTGGGCTCCAAACTTAGGGGATTTCCAAGAGTGCCGGCTTCTTTGACAGCCCAGAAGGAATGCAACACAGGGCCATCTCCAGACTAGAAAACCACAGCTGGAGGCCAGAGGCGGCACAACCTCTTCAAAGGCTTCCAACTCCAAGCAACCAACTGCCATCTTTGGGTCCATTTCTCTGTCAGTGGACACCACAGGATGCAGGGCAAGTGAGAATTTGAAGAACTATCTCATCGGTATGGTCGGCTGAACAGACACGCTTGGGACCAAGGCAACAGAATATGGTGGCTCGAGGCCTCAAGGCCCTGGAATGAGACCCCTGCTCACCCCCTCCGGGGGTGGGAACAGAAGCCACCCTGTGCATGCGGGGAGGCCGTAATGAATCACACCAGTGCAGTGAGGGCTCAGGGTTGGGTGGCTACCGACACTGACACCCGTCTCCATCACCAAACCGAGAGTGAGCTTCAGTGTAAGAGAAGGCAAAAGAGGTTTGGGGCGCCTGGGGGGCTCAGTCGGTTAAGCCTCCGACTTCAGCTCAGGTCATGATCTCGTGGTTCGTGAGCTGGAGCCCCGCGTCGGGCTCTCTGCTGTCAGCTCAGAGCCCGCTTTGGATCCTCCATCCCCCTCTCTCTGCCCCTCCCCCCGCTAGCTTGCTCTCTCTCAAAAATAAACATTAAAAATATTTTTAAAAAATAAATAAATAAAAAAGGAGGCAAAAGGTGACCTAAGCCAGGGGATTCTAAGTACTGATCATCTAAACAAATGGAATTTTCTGTCTACAGCAGAACACTTTAGAGAGAAGAAAAGATCCAAATCTTTAAGACTACAAATGCATCATGGGAGTAGAAAACAGCCATAGTAAAACAAAAGCCTTTCATTAGTTTTTTCTAGACAAAACCAGAAGCTACATTTTGCATTCTTTTTGTTTTTTTTTTTTTGTTTTTTGTTTTTTTTAGTATTTGATAGCAGGGCCATTAAAAACAATCTCTAAAAGTCTTTGTTGAGCACCAGAATGAGACAGCTGGGATATTGGCATGAGGAAATGTTCAATCTTGTCATTTTGTGAAAGGAATTCATATTCATAATTAATGATGCTTCTGTCCATGCCAGAAAGAAAATCTAAAGGCTCAACTATGCTTAAGTAAATTCTACCCAAGCCAACTGCAATACAATTTTATAAATTATAGAGCAACAGGGAAGAACAAGATTTTATGAGTTGTGAACATAAAGAAAAGGACTAATATACTTCCAAGAAGAAACTGGCTTAAAAATAATTTCTGTAAGGACGGCTACATTTTTTTCTCATCCATAAAAAAAACAGTAATAGAAATTTTTGAGCGCAGAGACAGAGGGAGAGAGAGAAAATCGCAAGCAGGCTCCGCACTGTCCGCACAGAGTCTGACGGGGGGCTGGAACTCATGAAGGGCACGACCACGCCCTGAGCTGAAATCAAGCCGGACAGAGAACTGATCGGGCCACCAGGTCGCTCCAGTAATTGAAAATTTTAATGTCCTGAGAAAAAGCATCACTACATGTATTGGAAAGACTCGGTAATTTCGTTTCTGAGTGTGCCAGACACCACCGGGTGCAGAACCAGGACCACCATTATCAACCCAAAACGGCAACCAAAAATAACCAAGATGGGCAGATGAACTACAAAATCAGCTTTGGCTTAAGAGGCACCTTTATGTAGGTATTGACAGACAAGCAGAAAAACCAAAACCTTCAATACTAGTGAAACAGGTCAAAGAAATTTCCTTAAAGAGAACTTTTTTCACTAAAAGTAGACTGTTGAGGGCTGCTGAAGAAATAGACGAAGACAAATCAGTGTTTTAAGTAAACCCTCAAGTGCATTCATTCAACCTGGTTTTTTCTAGCAACAGCCCTGCTAGCGGCTAAGGGTGTAAGGGTGAGAAAAATACGAAACACTGGCAGGGTGGCTGCCAGACCCTAGGGGAGGGAAACGGACAAGAGGAAGACCAGGATTCCCTGCCTGATGCGTACGGGTTTTTCCTTTTTGTGGTAAAATATACCAAACATAAAATTTAGCATCGGAATCACTTTGTAATTAAGATTTTATTTTTTCAGAGCAGTTTTAGGTTCAGAGCAAAATGGGGGAGAAGGGACAGATTCCCCACATACACGCCCCCTTGTCGGCCTCTCCGTCCCCGACGTCCCCCACCAGAGCGGTACGTCTGTTAGAACGGATGAACTTGCCCCGGTGCATCATCATCACCCAAAGTCCACAGTTTATTTTAGGGTTCACTCGAGGCGCTGTACATTCTAGGAATTTGGACAAATGTATACGGTCGTGTATCCATCATTATGGTATCACAACGAGAGTATTTTTACTGCCCTAATAATCCTCGGTGCATTAGAGTCATTTCTAAGGGTACAGTTCAGTGGCATTCAAGTATATTCACACCGTCATAGAACCATCACCACCCTTCATCTCCACAATCTCTTCATCACCCTGGGTGCGGACTTTAATTCGAGGTGATAAAATGCTTTGGGACTAGACAGAGGTGGCAGCTGTACAACATCACGAATAAACAAAATGCCCGAATGTAAAACAGTTTTATGTTATGTGAATTGTGCTACGTTCATCTCGATTGAGAAAAAAAGAAAAACCGTGTTGGACGCCCCAGAGCGCTCACTAACGTAGTCAGTGGGGGAGTCCTTGCCGTGAAGAAGCTCACAGGTCAGTAGGTAGTGGTGCCGGGCAGGCGGAGCCCGGCTTCTGGGCTTGGAGCGAAGCGGGGCGGTCTCTAAACCGCTTCAGGACTGAGAGAAGGGCTCCCAGAGGGGAAACGGCCTGAGAGAAGCCTTACAGGATCAGCCGGGGCAGGTGTGAGGAACATTCCGAGCGTTTGCCAGGGCGGGGAAACTCACAGGTTCCCTAGACCCGGGGCATGCGGGAGACAACTAAAAATCTCAAAATTCATTTTTAAAAAAATGGTAACTAGGTCAGGTGATGGGTTTGTTGCTTAACTTAATTACGGTCATCACTTCAGAACGTAGAAGTATATGAAATCATCACGTTGTACACCTCAGAAAAACACACAACCTAAATATATGGCTTTTATTTATCAAACTTTGGTAAAGCTTGAAAAAATAAAAAATAAAACTTTAAAATAAAAATAAAATAAAAATGTATTCAAGTTACCATTAGAAAATCCCAAATCTAGTATCAATATAATACTTATAATTACATGTAATATTTTTAATATGCAAATATTCATTTATAAATAAACTCTAAGAGTGCTAAACGAAATAATAACAAAGCCCAGAGAATAAAGGGGAATTTTAAAATGTCTGAAGTCTTTCGAGGGGAAAAACAGTGCTGTAAACAGTCTAGAGGCATGGGTGGAGGTTGGGGACAGAGAGGTAGGAGACGGGGCAAGCAATCAGACTCCAGCGCTGGTGTCCAAGAAGCAGCTGAGGAGACACCGTCTCATATGAGGTGAGACGGGAGCACGTGACCGTGTGTCAAAGCTGTTTGGGGCTTTTCCAGCCACACCATCGTGGGAGCTCTACAATCACCCTGACGGGCAGGTATGGCCAAGCCAAATGTCCCTGCAGAGACGACAAAGTTGAGGCGTGTCCGACTGGGCAGACCCACCGAGGCCACACAGCTGTGACAGGACAGCACGGACCTCTCAAGCCAGCCTCCTGACCCAGACTCTGCCTTGGCCAAACCACCTCTCCGTGAAGGAGGCAGAAACAAAAACCCTCCATTCATCTCCATTGCTGCTCTTATTCGACTTAGTCTTTTTAAAATACGATGCATATTTTCACACTGAGAAATGACCTTCTACTAAAAAGGCGCCATCTTCTTGGGTAAGATGTGGACTCTTCACAAAGTTTTACCCACAACGTAGCACGGGGGGTCGTTTCTCAGATGACACAACGGTTCAGACTGCCAAATGTTTAAAATCAAGACGCAGTTACAAAGAATCTAAAACCTACCCTAAGTGGACTAAGCTCTCCACAACTGCCTTAAGAAAAGGCATGGCCACGGCTCCATTAAACCTCCACATGAAAACACCAGAAAGGTCTGGCTCGGTGCTTCTCGACTGGGGCAGTTTTAACCCTCAATGTCTAGGGATATTTTCGGTTTTCACAGCCGGGGGATGGGGGCAAGGGATGCTGCCAGACGTCCTACAATGCCCGGGATAGTCCTCACGACAAAGAATTTTCCAGCCCCAAAGGTCAATAGTGCCAAGACTAAGAAACACTGGTCTAAATTCCAAGGTTATTCTAGAATATACAGCTGACCTCTGGGGTGGAAAGAACGGAAGACTGAGCACAGAGCAGATGCATGCTCCAGGCTCTGCTGCTTCAAAGTCCTAGGACATGTGAGCCCGGTCACTTCAAGTCACCAAGCTGGTTCCCCTTGTTTGCAAAATGGGGTTGCTACTCCCTCCCCAAGATAGAGCAGCTGAGTGTTTCACCAGGTAGAGAGGCCTTAGTCAATCCCCAAGGCCAAAGCTGGACTAAGATCCCCACCACCCGTGACAGGCAAAGGCTCCTGGGTATCCCACTGTTTCTGAAGGACATACACGCCCAGTATTTGCTTTGTACAAACACATTTGGAAAAACAAATGTCAGAGCAGCAGGTGTCCATCTATACAAGGTTAGGGTCAACCTTACTCTCCTTCGATGTCATGCAGCAGGACTCCGTTCACGGGCAGTGGGAACCTGGGGCTGGGTACGTGCCACCTCCCGCACAGATGTGGCTCCACCTGTCGCCATTATTGACCAATGGGCCGCAATCGGGAGGTCAGGGGGTACGTGCAGATGGCTCAGGAGTTCCTCCGGTTCTCATAAAAGCCATCTTGCACTTGGCTTTAAACCGTATTATCCAAATGAAGTGTCGCTCTCATAATCGGCATCCGCCTTTCAACGAGCACAGATGGCAACCGCGTGCTTAAATGGCAAATCGAGGGCTAAAATTCAGGCGAGCTCTCGAGATCTCTGATCTGGTTCTCTGGGCAGATTCTGAGAGAGAGGGGTCAGGAAACGCAGGAAGGGGGGACATGCGCAAAGCTGAAGGTCTTTTGTCTGCTATCAAGCCTTCCCAACAGATCAAACGGAAGCCCGCGTCAGCCCGGCGTGTCCGTCATTCCCAAGGAGAAGCTTGCAGATCCCCAGAACGGGAAGAAGGTTTCATTTTCGCCATCTCCTCCAAGATTCTTCTTGTTTTATCAGATACCTTCGGCCACCTTTGGGTAACTGTGCTATCCTACTACTGACAATCGCATGGAAAGGGTACATAATGAGGTGTCTTTCTGCCTTAGCAGAAATAGCTTTTTTTTTTTTTAATTTGTAATCACTCAGATTTTCCCCCTTCTCCTGATTTTAAAGGGGGAAGACGCAGCATTGTACCGAACTGTGAAATGCGCTCAGACGCAGCTCTAAAGGAAAAGTACCACCCAGTGGCTGGATATTAGTTTCCATGGTAACAAGGGTCCCTGGGCCCTGGCACACACAGCAGAAATGCCGCAGATTTCCATAGCAGTATCTTTTACTAGAAAGAAGAGTCCCGTGGCAATTTTACACATTTGGGAATAAAAAAACATATTGTGTGTGCTCACGGGTGCATGTGTGTGTGCGCACATGCGTGGGTGGAGATCTCATGTGCAAAACTAAGACAATGCAGACCAAAAAATCTAGTTATTTTTAAATAGGCTTATGTCAAATATAACTATATATTTTTGCTTAAAAAATAAGCAAAACAGCCCCCCCACACACACCACACGCGCGCGCGTGCGCGCGCACACACACACACACACACACAGAGCTCAAAGAAAACAAAAATATCTTCATAGAAAAATGAAGGATTAAAAGAGGAGTGGAAAATGGCTTTGGAAAACCAGTTGACCCAGGATCCCCCAGAAACAAATTAAGCGAACAAAAATCTTCACAAATAATGGACTGAAAGCACAGAAGAGATTTTTTTTTCACAGCCCATGTTATTTCCTACTTGAATGCCCTCAGCATTAAGCCAAGGGACAGAGGGAACAAGCGGTTCGCCACGCGGCTTTCAGAGGAAACCAGGAGACAGAAAGCCCTGTGCTAACAGAACCTTCCTCTAGAGCCCCTTCCGAGTGGAGTGGCCTTGGGCAAGCGACTTCCCCTCCAGGAGATGCAGGGTGCCCCACGAAAATGAAGAAGTCCCACCAGACACTAGGTGGTCTGGAAGAAAAACCCCGTACCACCTTAAGAATCAAAGACCACAGGGTTAGCTTAAAAAAACAAAACAAAGCAAAAAAAACCCTCCAGATAATTCTCATTTCAGGCCAGAGATAGGTTTCTAAAGGTAGTATATAAAAAAAAATCTAGTTTCTTTAAAAACATATCAGAAGAATTCACGGCCAGATTTTGGGGACGGAAGAGAATCTTTTTGAATAGTCTTTATTCTCTGAGTGATTTCCCACTATCATCTTTTTCTTCCTACAGCAGAGCACACGTGCCCAAAGTGAAAACGTTAGTTCAAAGAGTTTCCTCGTCTCGTGCAAGTTTCAGGCGGGGGCTTTATCAGAGGGAGCGAGGCGAGGCAGCTATGTATGCAATCAGGCAGAAGAGACTCGTCGTCGAAAAATACTAGTTTGACAACTTTAAGTGTCTTCACGTTCACTGTACATTCCAAACGGTTATTTTTATCTGAGGTGGGCAGACCAAACCTAGTTCACGACTCTAAGGCAAATGATCTTTCACAAGAAAGCACTGTTAAAAAAAAAAAAAAAGAAAAAGAAAAAATTGCCTCGTCTGTATGAACTAAGATAATTGCATCCTTCCGTGAATGCTAATCCATATTTTACCGAAGTAACAACGGCACATTTGTGTGCGGCAGCAGGATGGGGTGGAGTCTTACTTATTAAGCCAAGACAAAAAGCAAAGGGAAAGAATTAGGGTGGAGAGGAGGGAGGGGAAGGGGGAGAATCCTCGCTGCTTGTGTACAAAACACAGACAGCCCTGCGAGCGGGAAGGGATGGAACTGCTGAGCAAACCACTTCATTATGTAAACCGCCTAACGACACAAATAACGACGCTGCACAGATCGACCCAGTCACCCATAAAAACACACGTCCTCTCCACGCCTGGCCTTTCCTCCCCGCGGCCGCCACTACCACCACCCCCGTGGCATTCGCCAGCATTTACTGAGGCTGCGGAGGTCAGACAGAACACAGTACACATCATATTCGAGCATCATCGGGGAAAACACACCAGGGCGAAACAGGGTGACACCGCTGAACGGAGCAAGAACAAGCTGCTTCTCTTGGTTAGCGGTAGGACGAGACTTTAACAGGACGCACAGGCTCCGGTGTGGAATTCGCACACCCCCAGTTCTCCCTGTTACCGGATTTCAGGATTCTGGGGACTTCCTGCTTTGGACAACTCAGGAGATGCTTCCATTCAAGTGGGACTCAGGTGAGTGTATTTCAGGCTAATGCACAATAACCACTGTTTTCGAGTGTCATTTCGTGAAGACAGTGAAAAGCCAGACACCGCACAGGCAGGACACTGGCTAACCAGGATAAAACACGCCATCCCTGGCAACTGTTGCTACCCAACCAAAGATCAATAAGGAAAGGACCACTCGTAGAGCGGGGAAGGGCACTGCTCTCAAGCATCAGTTTTAATATCGAGAAAACATCAACGGGATCACAAAGGAAGGATTTCACTGTTGCACCAGGAAGGCTGGCTTCACGATCCCGAACCTCCTGGGAAATAGAAATTTGCCCACCAAAACAATCACATATATCAGCACCTACCTCTTAACTCCTTCAACCAAAAAATGGGGAGGAAAAAAAAGGAAGATTTTTTTTAATTTATAAAATAAAGATTTACTAAACATATGAACTCCTTTATTTCTAGTCCTTACCTACAGTGTAATTTGTAAAAGAAAAAAGTACTTAAAATACACATGCCTCCCTACTGTCTGAATTGCATATAAAGCAAATTTAAAAAAATCACTTTTAAAAATGGAAAATGGTAAGACAAACTTCACATTCACAGGGCCATTTTGAAAAAGTTGTTTGGGGGCGCCTGGGTGGCTCAGTCGGTTGAGTGTCTCACTCTTGATTTTGGCTCAGGTCATGATCCCAGGGTCACGGGATGAAGCCCGATGTCGGGCTCTGCGCTGAGCGTGGAGTCTGCTTGAGATTCTCCTTCTCTCTCTTTCTGTCTGCCCTTCTCCCCTACTCATGCACTCTCTCTCTTCCTAAAAATTAAAAAGTTAAAAATTAAATTAAATTAAAAAATAATAAAAGTTATTTTATCCTAAGGAGAATATGTAGGGTTGACTGTACTGTGGTCATGAATTAAAACGACTCAAGGTCTATCAGAGTGGAAAAGCATCGAAATAATGAAACCCACAAGCAGAACCCACAAGTAGGATGCGCATTTATGAACCCACTCAAAAAGACATTACATTTTTTTATGTCCCCTCTTAAGAGGTCAAAGATAACTTCACGATCTCTCTAGGAGATGGAGAACTTACATCCTAAAGCTGTTTGCATAACAGGCAACACTTTTTAGCTAGGTTAAATATTATTACAGCAACAAATTACACATTTTTCATTTGTCCTTCACCTAAGATTGAGACTACGATAGGTATGAAATACAAACACCGATGTATACACGCTCCTCCACGTGTACGCGCTCAAGTACGGAGTGGCTCGAGAAGCAGAGAGGAGTTCCTGAAGCAACCCCAAAGCTCTCCGAGGCTGAGGTACCACCAGAGCCCTCAGCTGAGTTGCAAGTTATATATAATTAAAATGAACTAAAATCAAAATAAAAAAAAGAAAAGAAAAGAAACAAAAAGAAATTCAGTTCCTCAGTTACACTAGCCCGTTTCAAGTGCTCAGTGAGCGCGTGCGGCTCCTAAGTCCCGCCTCAGACAGGGAAAGGTAGAACATTTCCAGCATCACACAGAACGGCCCGGCGCTGACTGAACTCTCCGCAGGGCCAGGACTCCCGGCCTGCGCGAGACCTGTCGAGTCCTGGCACGGGGCCTGCAATTAAAGGGAAAACAAACAAAGCAGAAATTCGAGAGAAAAGGTGACTTTGTCTTTGCCCCGCCAATTTCCTACTTCAGCCAAATACAAATGTTCTTCCTCTGCTTAGCTTGGTTCTATTCCCCACCCTACCCACCAGCATCCTAACGGGAAGGCCAGGCGCAAAATTTGCTTAGGGCTTCCTCAGCATAATTCATGTGACTCAAAGTCAAGAAGTTCGAAACCCTGAAGATGAAAAGCAGTAGAGGGTTTCCAGGTCATCTTTCGTACAGCATACTAACTCATGTTTAAAAATATGAGAGAACACAGCTGCTGGTCCATCCGCCCTGCGAGCTATGAAGTGTTTTGTCTTATGAAATTTCTCAATAAATCAGCAACTGCTTCCTGGGCACTTAAGACGCCCCAGGCCCCAGGAAATCAGAGCTAAGGTGCCCCGATGATGGCTACATACAGGCTCCAAGCACAATTAACCCCTGCCAGTTTTCCATAAAACTTTTTTCCCAGGCTCCACAGACGCTTTAGGCCAGATCCCTTTTTTCCCTATTATCTATAAATCCTCAGAATAAGATCATCAGAAAAATTAATATGTGAGCCTTGAATTTAAAAAAAAAAAAAAAAAGCTCAGCTCTTAAAGAAAAATCACAACTAAGCTCATTTTTCAAAGACTTGTAAGTTCCCTCTTTTCCTAATGGCAATAAAATCCCAAAGACAACAACCAAACACCACAGTTGGTGAGTCACGGCCGCATCTAGAGATGAGCAGACTGCAGTTTTAGACCTCTTTATTTTGAATCAGTGAATGAATTTGTCGACATTCCTTTAATGTCATATTCAAGACTATTCAGTTCTGGGCCTGTGCGAAGGGCTTTATTCATGACTTTTTAAAAAATAATTAATTCCATCTCCCACCTCCAGGTTGTGGCTAAGTAGCTTCCTAGGTAGAAATCAGAAGGCTCTAATTACATGAAAGCATCTGACTTGAACACCAAAGTCGATCCAGAAGTTAAGGGCCAGTGAAATCTCAAACAACCTGGTTAAAATAAAACTTGGGGGCAAACAGAACCAGTCTGGCTGCCTCTTGGAAACAGCTTCCCAGCACCTCCTCTCCCAGAAGGGAAGGTTCCCACTCTTCCCTGGGCCCAGCCTTTCCCCCACCTGCCCCTTCCTGTGACTGCGTCAAGGACTTGCTAAGGCCCTTTTCGGCTACATGAGATATCACGTCACACATTCCACCAGACTCAACCTCAAGGAGGGGTCATCGAAATTTGAATTCTGAATCCCTGAGGGGAATCTGACCAAGATCCCACCCCACTAGCCTCCTGCCCGTCAAGGACAGCCCTCCTCACCCGGATCCACCTCGGGCGCAGGGGGAGTGTAGTACCTGCTAGATGCACTCAGTCATTCATTCATGGAACACTGTGTGCACCCTGCCCGATGCCAGACCCTGAGCATCTAGGTGCCTGCGCTCCTCCGAGAGGAGAAGGTGCAGGCCTGTCCCGGATGGGAGATGCTGCCCTCACAGCGAGGCGCCCCTGCTGGCAGCAGCACGTACCACAGAGGCCCTGAGGCCGGACATTTCAGCCTACCTGGCCGGCAAAAGTGTCACCGGTGATGTGATCTGTACCCGGCTCTTGGAAGACAAGCAGCAAATCCTCAAGCATCTGAATGAGGTGGACAGGGGTGGACTGAGGACATTCCAGGTCTGGAATGCACACAGGCCAGCAGACACGGATCAAAGGTTTTAAGCGTTTCAGGGAGCCACGAGCATTTCTCTGTGGGTGGAACTGCCAGCCCCTGGCAAAGATGGCACCGGACAGGTGGCTTATGGCAAGAGGCACAAACCTCGCAGGGGAGTAAAACTCCTGAGGAACTTTAAAAAATCTGAGATTCTTGGGGTCCTACCCAGTTATCCTTATTCCACAGGCAAGGCCCTGAAATCTGTCTTTTAAAACAAACTCCCCGGGGCACCTGGGTGGCTCAATCGGTTGGGCCGCTGACTTCGGCTCAGGGCATGATCTCGAGTGGTCTGTGAGTTCGAGCCCCGAGTCGGGCTCTGTGCTGATAGCTCAGAGCCCAGAGGCTATTTCAGATTCTGTGTCTCCCTCTCTCTCTCAGCCCTCCCCTGCTCATGCTCTGTCTCTTTCTTCCTCTCAAAAATAAATAAAGATTAAAAAAAATTAAAACAAGCTTCCTGGGTGATGATGATCCTCGCGGCCACATGTGGAGACCCCGGCATTTAACAAAATGTATACTAAAACATGTCACATATTTGCGAGAACCACTACTGCTTTATCTAGTGGAAGCCACAGAGATTTGTCCACGGAGGCACAGAACCTCGGCAACCCAGGCTCACTGATAAGGTACGCCTACCTCCCACCGTCTGGACCTGGGTGGTGGTCCTAAAAGTTCCAGTTTCCGCCTGCCCACAAGCACATGCAGCAGGTCTTGGGGCGGTGGGTAGATTTACTTTCTCTTCTCACCCTCCCTTCTCCATTGTCCTGTGCTTAACTTTGCTTCCTCCACTTCCTGTCTCCAGGGCAAAAATTGGAAGCTCTAAAGATAACCTAGAGGAGAGAATTTAGACTGTCCAACTTCATTCATATTTTATGAACTTAATAGGACCAAATGAGGTTTTAAACATCATAGAATATTAGAGCTGAGAAAGGTTACTTGTGATCATCCAGGACTCTATGTCCCAGGAAAACCCCTTTTACAGTTGGGGAAATTAAAGCCCAGAAAAGCAAAATATACAGTAGTTCTCCCCCTTATCCGTGGTTTTGCTTTCTGCGGTTTCAGTTACCCACAGTCCGCCGTGATCTGGAAGCGGATGGCCCTCCTTCCGTCAAACCTAAGTTAGAAGGTCCAAAGGCGGCCTAACGCTAGGTCACAGTGCCTACGTCATTCACCTCACTTCACCCCATCACGTAGGCATTTTATCATCCCCCATCACCACAAGAAGAAGGGGAGTACAGGACAGTAAGATATTTTGAGAGACAGAAAGACCACCTCACATAATGATTGTTCTATTTATTATTAGTTTTTGTCATTCATCTCTTACTGTGCCTATTTTATTTATTTATTTATTTTGAGGGGAGGGGAGAGAGAGAGGGAGAGAGAGAGGAGGAGGAGGAGGAGGGGAAGAGAAAAAGGGAGAGAAGAGAATCTGAAGCAGGCTCCGTGATGTCAGCGCAGAGCCTGCTGTGGGGCTCAAACTCACGTACCATGAGATCATGACCTGAGCTGAAATCAAGAGTCTGACGCTTAACCAACTGAGTCACCCAGGCGCCCCTTACTGTGCCTAATTTATAAATTAAACTTTATCATAGGGATGTGTGTATAGGAAAAACAGCCTACACAGGGTTTGGGACTATCCCCAGTTTCAGGCATCCACTGAGGGTCTTGGAACGTATTCCCGTGGATAAGGGGAAGGCTACTGTAATTTACTCAGGAAGGCATAGTTGGCAAAGCCAGAAGACAAAGCCAGGCATCACAGCTCCCAATCCTGGTTACTCCAAGGTGCTACATAGATCCTTTTAATGCATTCAGGATCAAGTAACTTGAAAAGCGAGTATAAGCTTATACCAAATCCAGGAGCTCCTTACATAAGGGATGGGAATTCAATGGTCAAAATTTAGGCTCTGGGCCAGACTCCTTTTACCACCTACTGGCCACATAATCTGGGTTTAAGTCAAGTTCTCTTCATCTCGATTTCATCGCCTAAAATGGAGATCGCAAGCACCTATCTCACGAGCCGTTGAGAGAATAGACTCAGCACACGTGATGCGCTGAGAACAGAGCCCAGCCCACATTACTGGGCAATAAAGGTTATCGCCCATGACTCCGATATCAAAACCACGCCCACTTTTTAAAGTGATGTACAAAGGCTTTTGGACATTAAAGATGATCTGGTCGGCTGGGGAAGCCATTTCCTTTCTCCATAAAATCTTAAGCTCCTCACTCTGGGTTTGGTGCATCATTATCTAAACAGGCCCTGAGAAGGTTTTTCAGAGCTATAAAGTAATTACACAGGCGCACAGAGGCAGCCAGAAATGAAAGTCACATAGCATTATGCTCTTCAGAGGCCCTTGCTGACGTAAGCAAACAATGCAGCGGCGTGAAGGGCCAGTGCTGACTAAGGCAAAGGCTTTCATCAGCCCGGTACCCCTGCCTTCCAGTGAGACAGGGAGCAGGGCCCAGTGTGCAAGGCACGCCCAGGCGCAGGAATGCTATTCCCCCAATACGGTGCCTCTGCTCCCAGGACTGAGAAGCCCCTGAACACGACCCTGTCGTCCTTTTCTTTTCATTTCTAAGTAACTCAGACAACTGCATACCAGTCAGTTCAAACATCCGTCAACTCCTATGACAGGCCATTTGCTGGCCCATCACGGACACGAAGAAGACGGGGAGCCTGCTTCACAAAGTCTGGCATTCCAGGCATAGCAAATGCCTAGACGAGAATTCCTTGTGGCCGGTAATAGGAGAAAAGGTGTGCTTTCATGTTAATTACAAAGGTGTACTTTCATACTAAATGCAAATTGCATATTCATTCCAGAGTGCAAAATCAACAAAACATGAAACTGTACTATGTATTATGATGCCAATAAACCCTTTAATTCCACTATAGTTTAATTATTAACCTAAATACACACAGTATAATATCAACCCGTATACGTTTGTATAAGGAATAAAATAGAGTTCTAACATATTCCCATTAACAACAGTTATATAATGACTAGAGTAATCTTGCTCTTAGAGTGAACAGCTTTAAAAGTTTTTCCTAAATAAATTATATTAACAGCTAGTGCAAAATATTCGCTAAAAAGGACAGAGGAATTTCAGAGCTTCAGGAGGCAATATGGGATGCTAATATTTTGGAAATCAGAGGCAAGCTAACTTGAGATTCTGGACGCCCGACCAAATGAGACGCTCTTAAATTCCCTCCCATCGCTTCCAGCAAGAAGGACTCAAATAATACTTCCAGAAGCTCCAAGCAAAAACCTGGACTTTGTAGAGGGCAGATATCAAACCGCAGGCCGTATTAGAGTCAGGTCCATAATGACGTCAAGTCCGAGGAGATGTGCTGCTGACCAAAACCGTCTGAGGCATTTTCTACACATTGTTTCCGTGGAGATGCACGCACTATTAACAACAGATCCCATACAAATCTCCCAAAGGATGCAGACATGGGCACTAACTGCTGACTGCCTTGGAACAGCAAATAAATGGAAACACCCTAAATTTCCATCAGCCGAAGAAGGAGAAATTGGCCTGTTTCCAGACACCGAAATTTCACCTGCACGCTAGAAAGGAGAGGCAGGTCCACAGGTACGGACGTGGGAGGGTAACTACGATCCACTGTCGAGTACACGCATGAGAACACGTTCCTTCTGGGCTACCTTTAGACCACGCAGATGCGCTTTATTCCACGCACCGTTCTACACATTGTTCTGCAACTAGCTTTTTTTTCCCTCCCAGACACATTCATACATTAAAAAAAAAGAAAGTCTATATACGACGCTCGTTCCGGTCGCTGCAAGGGGGTACCAGGAGGGTGGATTTTACTTTACGCATTTTGATCTATGAATTTTTTAAACAAAAGCCCGTGTTCCGGGTTTTTCAATTTGAATGTAAAAAACGACTTAGTAAAAAATCACTTCTGATGCTTACTGAACATACAAGAAGCACCTTCATGCTTCTCTCTTACCATCTCCATAAAATATACCTTCTTTGTATCAACCACACCCTTTTTCGGTCACGGGAGAGTTCTCACACTCAAGAGAAAGTTATTTTCCCCCAGTGCGTGTGGACACTAGAGATGGCGAGATGTATTCTGGCATCGTTAAAAATGACCTGAAATCAAGTGGTTTAAAAATATATCAAAGCAGGGGGTCTGTTCACTGCGACATTAGTTGTCTTTTGTCAAGTGTATCACCTCCAAGCTCTGGCTCCACTTCCATCACCACCACAGAGAGGTTATTCTCGTTCCTTTCCCACAGATGATTGCTCTGTTTTTCCTCCTGCAGCCAGGAGATGTGCAGGCCCCCTGGTTTCCCACCGAGAACCAGTCGGGGAGCAGCCTCTGCAGAAAGCCTGGCTCCTGCCGCAAGCCATTATGAGAAGTCAGGGGATGCTGCTCTATTTAGGGTCTAATCAATAATTCAATATTAAAATATAAGACCTGATTAAGGATCACAGAGCCTCAAAAATGCAATGTCAGCTATCTAAGTTCTTTAAAATAGTAGAGCAATTCTTTTAAGAAAGACACATTCCAGTGACTATTCTAGAAAGACAAGTCCAGTTCTGGCTACTGCGGAAGAAAAGGTAAAACAGACTCACAGATACTTACGGTGGTGATTACTGCCTTACAGGTTATAGAATCTTTAGAATATGCAAGTATAAAGAAGAACATAACAGACACATGTCAACGATGTCATCATCTTTTAAGGGATTAAGAAAGATACGAGCTAAGACCCATAGCAAGCTGGCGAACCAGATCAAGTTCTTCAAACTACCGCTCTCGTATCTCCATCACATTCTCCTAGGGAATCTTTCGAAACACCGTTGGCATCTTGGACTTAAGGAGAAATACAACCTCCCCTGGGAGGACCCCGACTCCCTGAGCTGACCTCATCGCTCACTTTTCGATATCCCCCCGGCATGCTGTTCTATCGCTAGTACTGTACCACGCATTTTACTTCCACACCGAAACTCTTTATTTGCACGTCTCATTTCCCATCCCCCCACTCAACTGCAAGCCCATCCAGGGTAAGGAGAATAAATACATAGGTTTTTGTGGTCCCATAATAGTACCTAAAATATTAGCAGGTTTCGAGGTTCCTGAATGAATGAGAAGTGTCCTCACTGCACATTCTTTTGAATATTTAATTAAGTACCTACAGTAGTCGGGTACCTACTGGAACCCACTGGAGGTAGAGGTGTGTCAGAGAAGCTAAACCCTCATATGACGGAGGGCAACCCTTCAGCGCTTGCCCCCAACACCCATGTTTTCCAATGTTACCATGACAATGAAGAGAACAGGCAGAATACAAGAAGACCCAGAAAAACAAGGCAAAAGAAAGAGAGGAGAGCTTCCCTGCCTGGAACGAGAAGGATAGCACCCCTCTTTAAACACAGGTCTCTATGTTATGGGTAACTTTGTCTTTCTAACAATGGAGATGGATATAGGAGCTTTCATTTTCTTCTTTATATATGTTTTTATTATTCTTTTGTAGGATTTAGTAGTCCCTGAAATTACTGAAAATCTGCACAACAGTCCCCTTTGCTCATTGATTTAACAAACCGACTTTAAACACCTGCTATGTCCTAAGCACTATTCTGGGGGAGTTCAGACTTGATGGAGTCCTAGCCTCCAGGGGTTTGCAGAAAAATGTGGGAGACACACCAACAGACAGAACACAACGACACAGCACTTACACAAGGTGTGTAAAAAAATGGTCTGTCCGATCGTTCTTACTGCCCTCTCCGCAAGGGGATAAGGAGAATCTCAGGACAGCCCGTGTGAGGAAGGGGAAAACGAACTGCAACCAGACACACAGTTCAAGGCTCTGTGACCAGCGCGTCATTAAAAGTGATCAAAACAACACACTGAGCCACCTCCTGCGTAAACTGCGGTCCCTTTCCTTTAGTTTTCATTCTTCTCACGCGCTCATTGTCTGGAGAACTATTTGCAACTTCTAACAGGTGGAATCCCACAGAGTGTTCTAGGACGTGAAAGCTAGGGGTCAACTAAGCTCTGATAACTTAAGCTGCATCTCCTCGTGAAGCCACCCCAGGGTAAGAAAGAGCACACACGCTGAACTCCGTTCACTCTGGGCCCATCCCTCCCTCCGCTTACCACGTGTGTTGGTAGCCATGTCGGCCACTTTCTGAAAGGCATCCAAGAAGGCAGCCGCTGCTACTACTGTGGTCCTAAAATGCAAACAGATAACAGAAGCATGAGGAATGTCTCACGCTAGCAAATTCATCACAGCGGAAGGGTTGAAACCTCCGCGGAGAGCTGAATGCCACCTTCTAGGAGAAACAACCTTCCTGGACGTGGACAACCACTGGCTTTTGCAGGCCCACATTTTTTTTTCCCCGTTGGGAAGCATTTCTTCCTCATATTAGCACTCTCTCCCAAAAATGCCCAGCTCATTCAGCGCTGCTCCGTAATTCTTCCCATCATGCCATCTGATGGGAGAACGTAATGACCAGGCAAAATTTCACAAAGGAGGAAAGACAAGTGTTTTTACCTAAACAAAAACCATCATTAAAAACTATAAATGGTACAGGTGAAAATAATTTTAGAGCAGAAAGACAGCATATGGACATGGACTGGGAGATGGAATCTTGGAGAGAGATCTTCTACTTCAAATAATTCATTTTAGAGATGGGAAAACTCAGACAAGTAGTGTGACTTTCAAGATCACGAGATCGGGGCGCCTGGGTGGCTCAGTCAATTGAGCATCTGACTTCAGCTCAGGTCAGGATCTCCCGGTTCATGAGTTTGAGACCCGCAATGGGCCCTTGGTACAGAGCCCACTTTGGATCCTCTCTCTCTGCCCCTCTCCTCCTCATGCTCTCTCTCCCTCTCTCAAAAATAGACATTAAAAAAAATTTTTTAATTAAAAAAAAAATCACCAGTTCGTCCCAGAACTGGAACCGGTAGCCCAGCAGGACACACAGTCCCATGCTCACCCCACTGCCAGACCAGATCCTGGCTGGGTGACTCCTCCCCCTAAATCCCATCTACAGTGAAACGGAGACACCATTTTTTCAACCTTAGAATGCGATCTCAACTGCATCTTCTGAATTCCTCAAAGCTGACACCAGGGAGAAGTCACTACACTCGTTTGCTGTCCTAGAAATTATTTTGAGTTCCTCACATCCTCTTGAGCACTCTGTGGTCTACTGGTTCCTAGTGCTGTGATCTAGATGTCATCCAATGGAGAGTAAGCACCTCTCCACACCAGGGTCGAGGACATCAAGAACCAGCCAGCCTCAGGGCTCACACACATGGACCTCACAATCGAGCATGGAGCCCGAAATTTATTTCCAAGTATTTCACATATGAATCTAGTCTCTACTCAGCATTCCTAAGAACGCAGTTGTTGAAGGAAGAATGCGACAAAAAGAACTAAAAAAGAAGGAATTCAAGATGGAACTGAAGAAGTGACCCTAAACCTCAGCAACCGTAGCTCTGAGACAGAAGGTTCTGGAAGATGCCGGAAGTCATCCCCGGGAAAACTTGTGCAATAGTCCCTTAGTGCCCAACTGCGGAATGAAACCTGATACTTTCCAGTAGAGCAAAAAAAAACACCATTCTGCTCAAATTAAAAAAAAAAAAAAAGACATGCACACAGAACAAAACCAAAAGAAAAAACCACTTTGAAGCATATTTTTCAAAGAGTTGACATCAAATGCAAACCCTGGAAAAGTTAGCTTATCAAACATCCTGGGATTTATAAATAGCTCATTCTGATTTACAGTTGCAATCTGACACAATGGCTGGATTTATTCTCATTCAAGTCAATGCCAATCATCCCAATTTAGTGAGCCAGCTGTAGAGGTGTCTTGCATATTCCTCGGTCACCAGGGCTCCACTGAAAAGGAGGATGCTGGTCAAGTGTGAGGAATTAGGAGCTTTGAAACACTGCCTTCCAATGAGTCCTATTTCATTGTCTGCTGTTGTCATATCTTAGTTCTCTGATGGGGCAGCACCAAGGAGTGATTCGGTGTACGTGCCCCCAGCCTATCCGCGTCTTCTACAGTCTTATCCTTTCTTTATGACAGAACGCTAAACCATGTGCGTGAGGCTCTCAGCTGGGCACTACCAGTTTGACAAAATTAAGAAATGGCCCCTGCCCTCAGGAGGCCTAAACAGCTGTTAAAGAATAGAAAACGTACTTTGTATTAGTGGGGATAGGATTGCTTTAAAAGTTTTACTGTAACTAATTAGTTGTACTAAACATATAATTACTTTAAGTTTTGGCTTCCTCTTTGGTAAAAGGGGAAGATAATCTTTTCCTTGGTCAACCCTGAAAAGGCTGCCAGATAATTAAACGAGGCCATGTAAGAAAAAAGTGTATGTGTTGGCAGGGTGGTGGTGGTGGCGGGGGGTGGGGGGGTACTTAAATGTTTTACTGGTTGACTCCAGCAAGGACCTATAGGATGGAGACTATCTGGAATCACTGAGAAGAGTGGGTAGACGTAGCTTGATAAGGTGAGGCTGGTGAAGGCTTCTGCAGGGCGTCGCATTCAGAGGAGGCTGGAGCTGGCCCGGCAGAAAGTCTTTACAAGTCCTTAAGCACCGAAATGGTAAAGGATCTGGCAAGCAGAGAAGGGGCTGTATTCCTCAGTCTACCGGAAGACCAATGGCAGCTTGGGAAATCCCAGGTTCACGGGATAGAAACCCCAGGCCCCACAAAGCTGACGGAACGGGAGAGGAAAGAGCCATCCTTCTGGAGCTCTTCTCTCCTGATCTACAGGGGAGCCGCGGACTGTCCCGTCCTATGGTTAAAGCTCTGGGCAGTAACTCCTTGACGTCCGTGGACACAGGACCAAAAGTTTCATGTCATCCACATGACTTTGTAAAAATTTTTTTAATATTTTATTTACTTTTGAGACAGACAGAGCATGAGCAGGGAAGGGGCAGAGAGAGGGAGACACAGAATCCGAAGCAGGCTCCGGGCTCTGAGCCGTCAGCACAGAACCCAACACGGGGCTTAAACCCACAAACTGTGAGATCATGACCTGAACCAAAGTCAGACACTTAACCGACTGAGCCACCCAGGCGCCCTTACCCACATGGCTTTTTATCCGAGAAAACACCTACCTGCTTTGTCCTCTGGAAAACCACCTCCATACATTCAAAACAACTGAGGTCATCCCCCTTATGCCATGAACAGGAGTCACGAAAATGACTGCGTTTGTAAACGCCCCATCCCTCAAGGAGCACTCACTAGTGGGTAGCCCTTCTCCCCCTGACGTAAAACCATACGGGTGCAACACGAAGATGCTGACAAGTTTTCTATTTCACATCAAATGACACATGAGCAAGTACAAGACAAAGCAACAATAGCCCCTTAGAGCTGATCGACCCTAGATCTTGTATTTTTAAAAAGCTTTATTGAGGGATAATTAGTATACCATAAAATTCAACCTTTTTAGGTGTGATTCAACAATTTTTCAGTAAACTTTGAATTCTGCAACCGCCAGCACGAGCCAGTTTTAGAACATTTCCATCACCCCGAAAAGATTCCTTGTGCCCATCTGTACTCATCCTCCTTCTCCTCCACGAGTCCCAGGCAACCACCAATCTACATCTGTCTCTGAAGATCTGTGTTTTCTAGACATTTCGCGCACATGGAACGATACAGTAGTCAACAATAAGGTGTCAACTCTTTATAAGGACAGGTGGTAAGCAGAATGGACCCTGCAGCCAGACTCAGGTTCAAACCCCTGCTCTGGCATTTACTAGCTGTGTGACTTTGCACAACTTGTTTAGCTTATCTGTGCCTCACTTTTTTCATCAGTAAATTGAGGATAATAACTGTACTTACCTCTTGGGGTTACGAGATTTAATTAACGTATACCTAGCACACAGTGAGCGTTACATGAATGTTGCCCATTATTACCTTATGTATATAATAGCTCACTTGCCTCTCAAAATTCCTATGGAAGAAGGCAGAGCAGATAGTTCGGTTTTCCATATGGGAATCGAGGCCCAAGACCTAAGGCTAATAAGTGGCAATGCTCAAATTAGAACCCACTACATGTTTCTGTACCTGTAACGCTTCCAAAATTAACCTCAATCTGCATCTTGGGTTTGTCCTATTTCATCCTTTGTCTGTGGACGTTGCCATTTTTCTGGGGACGACGTGCTTCTATACTTACCGAAGCTGGGACTGTAGCTTTCCTGCTTTGTTTATGAAATCCTCCCAAACTGGATAGCTCCCCTACAACAAAACAAAGTCATTGATCAGTAAGGCATGCTGTGATAGACACCTGATTAAGACAACGACAGAACACCCAACTCCAATCACACAGAGAACGATCCGTGTGCACTCTCTTCCTCTGCAGTCTGTGGTATGTGGCCCGGATTATATATAAATGTATTGGCTCAGAAATAGGTTTTGAACATGCTTAGGTCCGGTAATCTTGTAAATACTACAAACACCAACTGGAACAAGTTTAGCAGAATCTAACACATATATGGATGGATCATGTTTTGAGTAGTAGATGGTGGGTCCAAATTCGAGATGTGCAGAACACGTAAGATTCTTTCTTGAACCACCTGACAATGGCTGTGGCTTTTCTTGCCCTTATCGCAAAGGACGGGGAGGAGAGAACCAGAGTGACTGGAGCCTCTCTCCAGGACAGGCAGCTACTAGGAAGCATTGTTAGACCATTGGAATCTCAGGGTTGAGGAGATACTGAAATATGGCTACTCAGCTGATGGCCTGAACTCAACATCTACATACAACATGACGACAGGTAGTTCCCCACCACATTTCAGCTCACAGGGAGCTCAACACCTCCCTCTGCCACCCTGTCCTCTGCGTCCATGCAGCACTGGCTTGAACCTTCTAGGGACCCTCGGAGTGAAGGCCAGCCCTGCTTCTGTAGGGAAGTCTTTTCCGAGAACGAGGATAACCAGCACATTCATCCACGGCTTACCCTTCCCTTCCCAAGTGCAGTTCATTTTCTACACAGGCCCCTGTTTCTCGTCCCTGCGGCATCCCGGGGATACTGCACGGTGTCTCTCTGCTCTTTTAAGTGTGATACTCAGACACAAACTCAAAACTGCAGGTGCAATTCTGACTGGAGCAAACCAGAGTAGACCGTGACACCTCCCTACACATACGCATTAAATTTATATTAAGATCAAGTAGCCAACCGACCCAGAGGTGACACAAAACAAACCCATGAACGGAAAAAACATGGCTAGACAAAAGGAGCTGGGGGCTGCCTGCCTGGCTCAGTCAACAGAGCGTGTGACTCTTGTTCTCAGGGCTGTGAGTTCGAGCCCCATGTGTGGTGTGGGGTTGACTTTAAAAAAAAAGTGGAGTCTGGCAATGAATCATTTAAACATAGAACTAAGACTAAACACCTAGGGGGAAGGACAGAATGTAAGTGTTACGAACACCCACAGTGGGTAGAACGTGGGCTGCCTCCTGATTTTGCCGTTTAAGGAGAGGAGGGAGAAACTAATGAAGCTAATCATCTCACCTTTCACTGCAGAAGCCCAATCACAATAGTCTACAGCTGCAACTGAGCTAAAACAGAATGATTTCGCCTTCCTATTGGTTTTAACAATCTTATTTTCTTACCCTTGAGTACAGTTTCTCAACCTGGCCACAAATGACATTTTGGGCTGGACAGTTCTTTTCCTGGGGGGGAGGGGGGCTGTCCTGTGCACTGTAGGGTGTAGGCCCCATCTCTGACCTCGGTTCATGAGATGCCAGGAACATTCACAGATGCCACTGGTGGGAACTACGAAAGTTGTCTCCAGGCATCTGTGCCAGACGGACCCTAGGGGACAAAATCACCCCCTGGTTAAGAACCACCGCTTTAGTGGCTCGGTCGGTTGAGAGTCTGACTCTTGATTTCAGCTCAGGTCATGACTTAGTGAGCTTGAGCCCCACATCAGGCTCTGTGCTGACGGCACGGAGTCTGTTTGGGATTCTCTCTCTTCCTCTCTCTCTGCCCTTCCCCTGCTCGCTCTCTTTGTGTCAAAATAAACATTAAGAGAAAAAAAAAAGAACCACTCCCTTAGAGGGATGTCTGAAAAACTAAGTTCTTTTGGAGAAGAAATCACCATCTGAAGTTCAGCAATCTCTTCAGTAGTAGGTCACTTCAGTTTCAATCCTGTTACAGGAAAGTAAAATTAAATACATTTTTGTTTTGCATCTTATCATAAAACTGCCACTTTATACATTTCTGTAGGTATCAAGACTGCCTGAAAATGTGCAGCGGTATTTGGAAAATTCTCTACCAAAATTAAAATGGGCTATTTCTGGAAGTTAAGATTTGGACCGATAGGTTACTTTCTTGTTTGTTACTTTCCTATATGGCTGTGTGTGTGTGTGTGTGTGTGTGTGCGCTGCGCGCATGTGCACGTGTGTGTGTGTGTGTGTGTGTGTTTTGAATAAGGGCCATGTATCATTTTTATGAAAACAATAGTCATTACATTGTTTTTTAACTATCAGATCAAACTAGAGGTTCTGGCCACAAAACACCTTGAATTTACACTAAAGTCTGTTCCCCAGGCGCTGTGAGAGCATGTCCATCCGTTCTGCATTTGAGGCCTGCTTCACCCAACTGCGGGTGTCTGGATCGGTTCCCCCAAGCGACAATTCACTCCCACGGGGCCCAAAGCTGCACCCCAGGGATCCTGTCTGACTGGCTCCTGGCAGAGGTCGGTTGGCAGCTAAGGACATTGATACCCATGCATAGGTCCTGTCCCCGTCCTGCTAAGCCACACAGCCCCCATCTCGTCTCCGGGCCCCAGTGGACTGTTTCTACCCAAGAGCGCACCTTTATTTTAACTCACGTTGAGTGAACCTTTGACAGCTCAGGCTACCATTCCGGGCCCATCAAGACATTGTGGGGGATTCCAGTTATAACACCTAACATATTCACCAATTTCTTATCAAGTATGAACGCCCCTTCTACACCTACATCCAAGTAATTAAAGAGGTAGGGCTGAGATGAGAGTCCTCTGGCCACTGGAGATCCCCGTCCAGATAGACCTCAGTTAGCATCTTTAAAAGCACAAGAGTTCAAAGCAACCAATTACAGCCTTGCCTAACCTTTTATTCTCTTTCAGAGCCACCAAAAAAATATGAGAAGCTCTTTTGAAAAGCCTGAAGATGTTCAGATACACTGACCACCAACTTCTAGCCAAAACCAACACCAACCGCCCCCACGCAGGCGCCCCTGGAGAAGGTCACTGAGATGATCCCGAATATTCCTTAAGAAAAAAAGGGAGGCACATTTCATTGAGAACATGCCAGAATGGCGAGCGGCCAGCGCAGGGAGGACCCGGTCCTGACTTGTAGCCATGGCTCTGCCCAGTAAAGCATTAGGGGGAGTCCCTTTACCTCTCAGGGCCTGCTCCTGATAAGGACAAATAAGAAAAGCAAATAACTCCATCATCATTCCTGTCCACCCACATCACTGCACACTGAAAGACTGGAGGGAAGGAACAAGGGACACAAACTCGGGAATCCAATCTCGCGGATTGAACCGTAGCTCTCTGGTGTGCAGCGTGACATCAGGCAAGTCGTTCGACCTCCACGAGGGGATAAGTCGCTACTTCTAGGGCTGGTGTGAGGAATCACTGAGGTCAGACACCAAAAGTGCTCAGGGCTGTGCCGGGCACCCCCTCAGTGTCCGGTGAACATTTGACAGAACTGAACCCAGGGTGTGCGGGCCTCTGCACGCTCCCTCAGGATGCTGGCAGAGATGCGAAAACCGCAAAGTCAGGCTGTCTGTCCAGGCTGGGATCCCGCATTCTTAGTCCTAAGTACAGAACCAGCTGCAGCTCAGGCCTAGTTAACCAGCCGGGCGTACAGTGTCGGCCGAGGCTCCGCCGCCCCCAAATACCAGGCAGGAAGAGTACTCAAACCGACATGAATGTGTCTGAAATCAACTGCTCAAAGCACTTTAAAAAAAAAAAAAAAAAAAACTACTTCTCTGCCCCCACCGCTTGGAGCCTCATTTCAGTCTTTACCAAATTAGCAACAAAAGGAGGGTCCCCTCTCCAGTCAAGGGGTGCAGCACATAGCTCTCCGCCCACAAACACCCACTCAGCCAGAAGAAGGCTTCCAAAAGCGGCTCGTTCCTGATTTAATGACATTCGACAGTCTATCAAAGAGTGTCAGGCCCACCTGTTTTAGGCAATATATAATTTAATGGATTCTAAAAAAAAAAAAAAAAAAAAAGAAAAGAAAAGAAAAGAACTTCTAAGAACAGAAGACAAAAAGCCTCCTTGTTGAGAAATTTTTTTTTAATAAGTGTGTAAATGTTATTAAAATGTAAAGGCAAGGGGATGCTGAATTGTTCTGGATCTGGGTTTTGTTTTTTTTAAGTTTCTCTCAAGGTAAAAAAAAAAAAAAAAGAAAAAAAGTTTCTACCCACCTAGAAGTAGTTTTACTAGTAAAATTCACAATCTTGGCGGAAGTGAGAAAGGAGAGAGAAGAAATTTGAACAAAGTGTTAAAGGTAACAGAGAAAAAGCTCTGGCTTTTTCTAGACTCGAAGGCTGAGCCAAAGTGAGCATACTCAAATTTCAAAAGAAGTCTGCAGATCAAGACGCAGTAATCACTGAGAACCCTTTCAGAAAGCAGTTCCAGCGCGGTCCTTAATTCCCTGATCTGCACCGCCCACCAAAAAGTCCCAGAGAGCTCCCCTCTGAGACTTCTGGTTCTGACCGGGCTCAGGTCACGTTGGAGGTCCTAGGAACGCATTCCTGGAGCTGTGAAAAAGTGTCCACACAGACCCCACTGCGGGGCTCACCAGAGAACCCATGCAAGTCTCACAGCTTTCCAGACAGACCAAAATCAAGGAAAAGAAGACTCCTGCCAGGCACCCAGGTTCTGCCAAGTCCAAAGTCACAGGTAACAGGAACGTGACTCTCCCCTCCCTGGAACCACTTGACTTTCTTTGGAGAGGAGGGTAGGTTTTGAACCCCTGGCAATTTGTTGAAAACAGAACTCAGACCACACTGGATTCCAAGAAAGGGAAAGTCCCCTGTTATAGAAACAGGAAGAGAAAACGAGCCTGTTTACAAACATGTAGAGGACACTCCTTTAGTCAGGCTGCAAGACCGTCCCCCTCCTACAGCAAGAGAGGTGGGGCTTCCCTGAAGACAGGCTACAGCGCCCACCACGCTCCCCACGCCACACACACTGCAACTGACGGCTGTTCTCTCTTTCGACCTCCAAGGGGATTCGACAATCTTGAAAACTCCTATTCTACCATCGCCACCGTAGCTCAAATGTCATCTCTTCCAAAGCATTCTCGAAGGCACCTCCTTTCCTCACATCATGCAATTCACCATCTGTGAGCCTGAGTCTCCCCCACCAAACTGTGGGCTCCAGGACAGAGAAACGGAGGGAGGAAGGAAAAACATTTCTAGTAAGAGCAACGGCTGGCGCACAGGGAAGCAGAGAGGACACAAGGGGGCTCTCCCCAAGGGACACTGGAGTGACGCACTTATGCTGGGGACTGGCAGGACGTGGGCGGGGTGGACAAGGTGACCGTGAGCAGCCTTCAAGGGCAAGGTCAGAGTTTAATCACAAAGAAGAGAGCAGAAGTCTATGCAGACGGTGAGTGACATAAATCCCACACCACCTAGGTGACCAGAGAACCTAACAGGTCACATAGCCAACTGCGGCCTGGTCCCTTAGGGAGTGAGGAGGAAATTGAAGTCATTTTCTTACTTCTGAAAAAAAAGTCCCACCCAATCTGTCAACTTCCCTGAGAGTTTGGTGGCCACTTAAACAAATACGCGAGCCGGCTTGCCCCACCCCTCCCTCGAAGTTGAGCTTCGGGAACACCCCTGGGTCTCTCTCTTCTTCTCTCTCTGCTTCCTTCACTTTCCCCACTGCCAGAAGCCTGGACAGGCCACTCGCCTAACGCAGGGCGTAGGGCTCGCCCGTGGCTGCTTTGGCTTGGGGTTCTGTTTTGCTTTGTTTTGTTCTGTATGAAACAGAGGCCCAGGATGGCATCCCACACACGGAGCAGAAGAATAAACTGTGTGTAACTCATCGGCACGGCTGGTTAACGATGCCCCATAAATAATGCAGCAACTGCCTCTCCCAGCCCAGCCCGCTGCGACAGCAGAACCTCAGGGGACAGCTGAGGGAATCAGACACCCACGCTGCCGCACAGGGAACACGGAGGAGCCGGGAGCCGTGGTCAGAGAAGGGGCGATTTGAGAGGAGCCAGAGCTGGAGAAGACTCTCACAAGCAGGAAGCATTCAGCTTAGCTGAGAATACAACAGGACTGGGGGGCGGGGTGCTGGCTCTAGGGAGCAGGGTTCCAGCTCAAATGCCTCTGTCCTGTCCAAAGGTTGCAGATGGACGTTGGCTCACCAGTGGTCATGATCCTGAGGACTCAAGTCTTGGGCACACCACTGGACAGGTAGCCCCCCCAAACCCCTCTTTTTGCCCTGATGACATCGATGCCACCATCATCATCGTGAAGCAATCACCATTTTCTAAAGAGTTGCTTGGTGCCGGGTACACACATCAGCATTTCTCAAACTTTCACTTACATCGTGCCTACCACCTGGGAATCTTGCAAAAACACAGGTTCTGATTCCCTTGGTGTGAGGTGGGCCCGGATGTTGCACCTTTAATTTGAGTCATGTCGAGGCTGCCGGCCCATAGACCCCGCTGAGGAGCACAGCTGGATACACACTCCGTCACATGCTCACCACAGTCTGAGCTGGCAGATGCTGCTATTATTTCAGAGCTGAGGATGGACATTCGTGGCTCAAGTGCTACCCTGATCCTGGGGAGTGTAAGCAACCAGAACAGACCCAGCGACCCCGCCCAGCCCCAGGGCTGCAGAAAGCCACTCAGGAGGCAGGCTGGGTCCTGCTTGGTCCACAAAGTGAGGTGCAAGGCCTCCCCCCCACACACAGCTCCCGATTACAACCGCAAATGCTCCAGGGGAGCTATAAAGTCACCCTAGGAATGCTCACGATCCTCAACCACTTGGAAAACACACACACACACACACACACACACACACACACACACACACAACACAAAACAAAGAAAAGCCCTTTGTGTTGATAGGAAGCTCTGATAGGAATGACCGAGAAATGGCCATGGGGGCTGTCATCGGCGGTATGATGATGGGGAACTTGATCGCATCTTCAGGTTTTCTATGGATGCCGGGACTGAGCTGCTTCTCCCAGATCAGAGAACCTGTCCGGCATCTCTATAGGCTGCCGCTGTCACCACACCGGCCACCAGGTCCCCGGGGCAGGTCTGCGGGAACCTCCTCAGGGTGAGCTTGAGCGGTGCAGCCCACAGCATCCCTCACCCCTACCCCCCACTCTAGGTCACCCCCTGTTGAGCTCAGCCTTCAGGGAAATGAAAAGCAAAGCTTCCAAAAGAAGCTTCTGACCTGAGCAGGAGTGCCTCTGGACCCCAAGCTTCTACAAGCATGGGGCAGGAATCTGCAGCTTCTAGAAGTGGGTGTGAAGGATGAAGGACAGGGCCCCTGACTGCTTGTCACAGCTTTGTCCCCAAAACCACCCTTCCCTACCCTATCCTGCGAGAGGAAGGGCCCCCCGAGATCCTCGGATGAAAGGCACTGGGTAAGCCCATCCATCATAAAAACCATTCCTGGGCTTTTATTCTCTGATTGGGGCTTGCCTAATCCACTAATTATCCCTGTCCATCAAGTGGATGACAGCCTTGGGGATAATCAATGGTTGCTTCCTCACACGCCCACCCTCGCCCACTTGCCCAAGCTCACCAGCAATAAATACGCCTATGAAAAGGGAGATTTAATCACAAAAGGTGCTTCCTCCACCCAACCTCCCCTCACAAACTTGTCCACACGTAACCATAACACCCTCCTTAAGTCAGGGACGTCAAGTGGCTCCTTCCTCCAGTGCTAGGAGGTTCCATGCCCACGATGCCCATTTGCTGACACACGGGCAGGGCTCCACTGGGAATAAAAGAAGAGCCGAACAAATATGTCAACTGTATCTTCAAAGTATGATTGGTTTTTTACATTTTCTACCAGGAGGCATCCCTTTGTCTATCCTGAGCCTTCCAACAGAAGAGCCACTAGCCACACGGATGGAAATTTAAATTAATTACAGTTAAATAAAGTGTAAAATTCAGCTCCTCACTCAAGTGCTAATAGCCACACGTGGCTAGCGGCTACAGGGCTAGACAGGGCAGATACAGAAAGGCATACTGTGCGGTGCCGGCCCTATGGTGACAAACCCACTCTGGGCACCCCTAGGTTGTTCTAGGGATGCAACTAGGCTTCTAGTCCTAGTATTTAAATTTTGCAAAATTGGTGTGAACGCCTCTCCTCTCCCTTCCTAGTCCCCAAGTCTACCCCCTCATCTGTCCTGCCATATTTCCTTCATTATTTCAGATGGACACCTAAGGTCGTCTAAGAGGACAAATTTATTCCACGATCATCATCAAGAACCCCATCTCACATTTACATAGCTGGATAGAGCGCCATGAAGGGCAGCCATGCTCCAGTGTCCAAAAGGACCAGTGTGGTGTAACGGTTAAGAGCATGGCTCTAGAGGGACGCCTGGGTGGCTCAGTAGGTTAAGTATCTGACTCAATTTCAGCTCAGGTCATGCTTTTCACAATTCATGAGTTGGAGCCCTGCATGGGGGGGCTCTGGACTAGCAGCATGGAGCCTGCTTGGGATTCTTTCTCTCTCTCCCCCTCGGTCCGCCCCTCTCCTGCTCTTGCTCTCTCTCTCTCTCTCTCTCTCTCTCTCAAAATATATTTAAAAAAAAAGAGCAAAGTTCTAGAGTCAGACTGCAAGACTTTGGACCTACTCACCAGGTGACCTAGGTTACTTAGTCACCTGGAGCTGCCCTGTCTTCATCTGTAAATGACAACCATGCTAGTCCCGCCTCCAAGGTTGGCAATGAGAGTAAGGGAAATAATGCAAGTGCTCAGAAGGGTGACCAGCACTTAGAACTCAATAAATCCCAGTGACCGCTATTTTCAGGAGTCAATGTACAATGCCAGCCACCCTAACTCAGACATTTAGTGAGCACCTACTATGCATAGGCACCGAGTGGGGTGTAGGCCACACATCAGGAGCCAAAGCACTGAGGAACTCTAGCTAGTAGGAACGCTGATGTGTGAGCCACCAGTGGGAGGGCACCACACTCCAAACAGAAAGCACTGGAAGGTGGGATTGGCCCCAAGCTTCCAGAGGTAGGTGACGCCCACCTAGGTCTTTGAGGACAAAGGGGAGTTTTCCTGGCAAAGAGGAAGGAAATACAGAAGGAAGAAAGGTTTCCCTGCAAAAGAAACCATTAGCAAAGGGGGTGCCTGGGTGGCTCAGTCGGTTAAGTGTCCCACTCTTGATTTCAGCTCGGGTCATAACCTTGAAGTTCGTGAGATCGAGCCCCGTTTTGGGCTCTGCACTGACAGTGGAGCCTGCGTGGGATTCTCTCTCTTTCCCTCTCTAGCTGCTTACTGTCTCTTTTTCTCTCTCTCTCAAAATAAATATATGAACTTAAAAAAAAAAACAATTAGGAAAGGAAAGGAAATATAGAAGATCATGCTACATGTAGGCTTGGGAGTCATTTTGGTCACCTGGAGCATTTTCCAGGGAGGTGTAACTGGGGAGCACAGGAGAGGGGAGCAGGGAGAGCCTCACGGCAGCCCACAAACCACCCCCCACTTCCACCTGTTTCTGGGATAATCACGACCTATCAGAGGCTCACCAGGAATGTTTGCTGAAACTACAGATGCCTGGGCCCCACCCCAGGGCTACGCAATCAAAATCTCTGGGGAGGCGGCCTAGACACCTGCATGTAACACATTCCCCGGGGGAGACCTGTGCTTTCTCGCTACAATCACACACAGCAAGATTTGAGAATCACCACCCCAGATAAGACGCCCAGTCCCTCTGAAGCCTTGCAGGCCGTGGCTCAGCAATTTCTCAGCCCCAATATTCAAGTCTAGCTCCTTGAAAAACAATCTCTGGTGGCGAGCCCCGCACGTGGGAACGTGAACTGATACATGCTTTCTGAAAGGCACTGGGCAACGCGTTTGAAAAGCCTTGAAAAGTATGCACCTCTGACCCAGGCTAAATCCTTCAGGGGAAACTGTCAGTGTAATCAATGTCTAGCTTCAAGGATATGGTCACTGCAGTGGTGCTTATAGTTAGCAAAAAACTGGGCACAGCCTAAACACCAGTCCGTACGGCACCCATGGAACTGGTACCCATCTCGAAGTCTTTGCACACTCTCCCCTGGCCGGGAACGTTCTTCCTCAGATACCCATATACAGTGTTGCTCAAAGGTCGCCTTCCCTAGCCACTCTCTATCAAAAACAGCATCGCCCCTGCTCTATTTTCCCCCATTCTAATATACAAAAGAACTAACTTATTCAGTGTGTCTGTCCCCACTCCCCTAGAATGTAAGCTCCAAGAGGCAGGGACTTGTGTCTGTGTTACTTACTGCCGTATCCCCAGCACTTAACACAGAACTTGGCATACAGTCAGAACTCAGACACAGGTCAACTGAATAAATTAGCCGTACACAAACAAAACAATGGAACAGCACACAACATTAAAACTGACATGGCTCATAATTACAAACACGGAAAGAAAACGTAAGTGCAAAGCTGAGTGGAAAAAGAAATTTCTGGCACGGCGTAGGCCACGTGAACCTTTGTCTAAAACATGCGTACATAAACCCACTTTCTAATCAAGTGGTTATGGCCGAGTCCTAATTTTTTACTTAACTGAAATTTCTTCGTTCTTCTTCCATTAACTTCATATTGCTTGCATAATCTTTGAGAAGTAATCCCTCATGAAATGCTCTCAAAACATTTGCTGATTTTTTTTCTTTTTTAGAAATAAGCTTCCTCCTTAGTGACTTAATTAGGGTGTCCCTAATTAAGGCCAGCACAACATCAAAGAGGCCAGGTTCCAGGGGACCCTTGCTTCAGGTCTACTCCTGGCTGCAAGACGACCTCGGTCCCTCCAGCAGCAGCTTGCGGAGCCGCGAGCGCTCAGATGCCAAAGGCTTGGCCAGCAGCTAGCTACTCCTGGCTCTGCTCCCCGCGACTTGCTTCCTATTGGGGTGCCTCATCCAATTATTCAGGCCCGAGATCACATCCTGCTGGAGAGCCGGCTTTGAAGGTTCAGTAAACAATCACTTCAAAACAAAGAGCGACCATTAAACCAAACTCAAAGACTTCCTTAATGACTCCCCGCTCAGCTGCAGGAGCCGGCCTCAAGCAAGCCAGGCCTCAGAAGGGAAGGTGAGGTCTCCCTGGAAACTAATCTCGAAGCACTTCCAGCCTCTTACTGCAAATATCCCTCCTTCCTGTTTTGCACTCAGTCATGTGGGGTGCAGAGCCGTTACTGGGGTGACCCCAATGGGGGGGGGGAGTTCCTCAAGCAAAACAAACATGTGTCTCGTGGTTGTCACCTGCGACAGCTGCATCAGAACCTTAGTCTCATACCCTGCCGGCCCCCCACCTACTTCCCTCTGCTGACAAATCAGAGGCACCCATGGGGTGAGTCAACCACCCAACAACATCACGTTGGCTGGGTCAAACTCTGCTTTAAATAGAGAGAGGCCCCTTGAGCTTCTCGAAGCAGTTCAGAGAAGAGCCTAGATTGTTATGCTGTATCTGGTTCATCCTGAATCCTAAAGGTACAGATAGGACATTCGTCAAAGACATCAATGATACACACCCATCCCAGAATCTGAAAAGGAAATTCTCAAACGCCAAGCTGAGAGAGACAGCCCACGGTGGTGGACGAGCAGAGACCCCTGGACCGCCTGGGTTCAAATCCCAGCCTTACCCCACACTGGCTGTATGAAGCGGGTAAATGGTTTAAGCTCTCTGCACCTCACTTTCTCCATCTGTAAAATGGGAGTTATAGCAGTCACTACCTCACTGTAGATACACAAGGAAGTACCTGGGTTGTCGGGAGGAGGAAGAGTCTACCTGCCAAGCGCTAGAAGAGGGCCTGGTTGTGCCATATAAAGACTTATTCTTTAAGGTAAGGTACTTATCTAAGGTAAGATAAAACGTAGTTCTCAGGTTAGGTGGCACTTGTACCAAACCCTCCCCTGACCCTGTCCTCTGGCTCCAAATGAAAATCAGAGGCCGTCCCCAAGATCCTGCCGCTTGTCTGCGCCTCTTCTAGACAGAACGGCTTCAGGGCAAGGACTTCACCTGTTCACAGGTGTGTCTCTGCCCCCAGAGCGCGTGGCACACAGGCCCATCACGTATCTGTTGAATCCGTGCGCCGTGTTCTCGCAAAGTATTCACTGTGTTGAGAGCTGAAAAGCATATATTGTCTCTATTGCATCATCAAAGAGAAGATACGGGCTTCTTGTATTTTCCAAAACATCTCCGTCCCATTGCTGGCAGGATATCCACTGGAAACTACCAGGGCAGCTCAGACAGATACGTGAGGGCACTTTGTTTGGCATCTATTTCATGCTAAGTCCTTCCCATATGCTTTCTCATTTCAGCCTCCACAACTTTAAGAGGGAAGTATTCTTTCCCCCGTTTCGCAGCTAAGAAAATCGAGTCTCAGGGAGGTTGAGCCACTTGCCCAGAGTAACCTAGCTAGGAAGTGGCAGAGCCAGGCTTCAAATTCCCAGGGCAACCGCTTAAGATAGAATGTCACAAACACTAGACGGAATCAACAGAGAATGTGAAGAATGCCTAAGGCGATCTGGCTTGGTGGAAAGGAGAGGGCCCGCAAAGGAGAGAACTTTGTAGTGGGGCCTTGAAGGATGAGAAAGATTTCAACAGACAACAGTGCAGAGAGTCTGCCAAGCAGGAAAAACGGCGAGGATGAGCAGCGCCAGGGACTCCGGGATGGGGAGCATTCGGCCTGGGGCACAGCACTAGGCCCGAACTGCGGGCGTCCTTGAGGCCAGGCTAAGGCCGCGAGCCACATTCACCGGGTAGGAAGAACCCCAACACGGCCGAGTCCTAAGAAGGGACAGGAGATGGGGCAGACTAGAGGCAAATGAGGCTGCTTCTAGTGGTTGCTCCAGAACCAGAGAATTCAAACACCGTAGACAAGAAAAAGGCAAGCCTTAGGAAGCAACTCCTCTCCCCTTAAGGTCACATTGTCACATAGTGACAAGACTTTTTTTTTTATATAAGCATTAAATGCCCCGAGGACCTCAGCCACGCCCCCAGCCCTCCCCTCCCTTGACATACAGTGGGTTTGCAAACAGAACTGCAAATAGGCTCAGCTGAGGCAGATGAGGTTGTAATGAACTCAGGAGTCATTTACTTAACAAACAAACACAAAAATTCAACATCTCCGTTTCCTGTAACCTCGCTACAAATTCTAAACAGAGCTAGGTCAAGAAGGATGGGGTGGCGTTTGCCCTAATAAGCGGGGTAGAGGAAACTGCTACACCGCTTGGAAAAGTTTGGGAAGCTCCATTTCCATATCTGTAAGCTGGAAGCCTAACAGCAGGGAACATTCGAGGGCTGGCACGCAAGGCACAGTGTGGAGCGCTTCGCGAGGTCTCATTTCAGAGAGAAATGGGGGGTACTTTCGTCTAAGGGGGGTGCTTTCTTAGACCCATTTACAGAAGAGGAAACGGAGGCTGAGGGATTAAGCAAACTGTCCACAGGATTGAAAACCAGAGCTCTTTGACTCCAAGGTCAACAGGAGCTCCAGAATTTCTATGGGAGGGGTTTAGAGGCAACGAAGGGGGCAGGAGGAAATAGAGGTGTGCAGGAAGCTGACTATTTTTACTCACTGTGTTGCTCACTATTTTAGATGGTGTGCTATCTATAGACCTGTACTATCCAGTATGGTAGTTGGTAGCCACAGAGGGCTATTGAAACAAACTGAAAATGAGTAAAACTTAAAAATCGGTTCCTTGGTCACGCTAGCCATACTTGGAGTGCTCGACAGTCACATGTCCCACTGGCTAACATTTGACAATTTCCGTTATGTAGAAAATCATATTGGAGGGGCATGTGGGCGGCTCAGGTGGTTAGGCATCCCAACTTAGGCTCAGGTCATGATCGCTCGGTTCAGGAGTTCGAGCCCCGCATCGGGCTCTCTGCTGTCAGCATGGAGCCTGCTTCGGATCCTCTGTCCCTCTCTGCCCCTTCCCCCCCACTCTCAAAAATAAACCTTTCTTTTAAAAAAAGAAAATTATTTAGGACAGGACTACTGTATATTTAAAATTGTTAAGAATTCTAAAGATGCTTTTTCTATTTTTATATTTCGATTTATTTACTTTAATGTTGTTTCACCATAAAATTTTTTTTAATGTTTATTTATTTTTGAGAGAGAGACAGAGACAGAGCATGAGCAGGAGAGGGGCAGAGAGAGAGGGCGACACAAAATCCGAAGCAGGATCCAGGCTCTGAGCTCTCAAGCCTGACTACACATCAGAATTACCTGGGGGTACTTTACAAAAAACCTGAATGCCCAACATCCCAACATGTACTCCAGAAGCACTGAATGACAGCCTCCAGGAAACAGGGTCTGGGTATCAGTGTGGTAAGGCTGACTGGGAATCGGATGCTCTTGTGCCTGTAACCAGGCCCATTCTACCCAAAGGCACACACCTCCCCGGAACCTCCTTCTCTGGCCAGACCCAATCCTCTGGCCCCCTAGAGACCTGTCCTGTGAGAGGTGGCCGGGAAGGGAGTCCCAGGCAAAACCTGCCGTCCGCCTCCAGGACTCAAGAGGCCGCTGATGTTGAGTGAGCGCCTATTCTACTGCTGCCCAAATTCTTCAAGGAGAAGAAAGCAAATAGAAAAGACACACAGCTCAAAAGGCACTCAATTGATTTTTTTTTTCACCCACTTAAACTAGACAGGAAAAGAAAAACCACTTAGAAACGATGACCGAGGCTGTATACGCCAAGAATCAGCACAGGAAAGAGGTTTTTTTTGGCGATCCCATCCACTTCTCCAAACACAGACCTGAAATGGCTCTACAGACTCGACCAAACTGGAGGGTTCCCGGGACATAATTAAATACAGAAAGCTCTTTTACAAGAGAGTTCCAGGGCTGGACACAAAATGAGTTCAAGGTAAGGAGTTCTCTTTGAGGCCTCATCTGAACTTTGGGTGAACTTATTTAACTCATATAATTAGAGAGGGTTGCCAGGCTTGCATAGTAGCCCAGTCTCAGGGGCCGATGGGCTCCCTGGACGTATAAACCCGGCCCTCTGGCCAGTCATGCAGAAGAAGACTGCAGACACTTCGTATGGAGACACAAGGACGGGAGCCAAGGCCAAGGGTGACGAGCCAGAACCTGGCCCAGAGGCTTCCTTTCTCTCTGCTCACCCGGAAGAGGAAAGGAGAATGCCAGGCTGTGTGATAGAGAAGGCTGGTGAGGGGGAGAGGGAAGGAAGCCGCAATGTATCAGTAGATCATAAATTACATGACTTCCACAAAAGTGACAGCCAGATGGGAGCGGCCACCCCATGACAGTCCTCACAGCAGCTCAGCTCACGTTCACACATCCAGGCTGGCTCTGGGCTAGAGACGTAGAGATAGGACCCTAATTCCTTCCTTGAGCCTCCTGTAGAACTCAGGAAAGCGTTCCCTCTGCTCTCCTCTAGCAACAAATCCACTCCCCTCTCTCTACCTTCAGCACGTTTGAAAGGGTTCCAGCTTTCAGATCAAATGGGCCAAGATCTGAAGACCAATCCACCTCACCATGGCCTTGGGTAAGTTACTGCCTCTCTTCAAGCCTCAGTTTTCCCATCTGTAAAGTGGGGTTGGTGCGAGGATAGCAATAAACCATGCCCACCAAGCACTTAGCGCAAGTGGCTAGTTCACCCTATACAATGAATACTGGGCGCCTATCATGCACAGGTGGCACATAAGAGCATCTTAAATAGGGAAGCCGCTGAGACGACACAGACCCCTGCCAAGGTCCTCCCTGGGCTAGGACATGGGACACACTGCTAATGGGTGGGCTCTTCTGAAATCTTAGCTGGGTGGGTTGGGTTTTGCTTTGGTGGCGTTTGCGTGTGTCTGTGTTTCAGATACTCAGATGAAACCTTCCACAATCTCCAACTTATTCAAGGGAGAACCTTGGCAATCAAATACAATGGGCTTCCTCAACGCTCAGCCAATTAATTTACTCCACTTGTCTCTCTGGTTTGCTACTTAATAAGGCCACATCAGCAGTGCAATCTGCAAATCTGAGTTAAACTGCTTAAGGCATCCGGCAGTTCCCTCTAAAGAGCCCCAGATACTTCTTTGTCTGATGTCCTGGGCAGCTAAATCTGCCTTTGGCTTTTGTTTGGTTCGAGGAGAAGTATTTCTTTGTTTTTGCAGAGGTGTGGGTTTAAGGGGAAAGTGTCCTGAAGGCAGTCCCGAGAAGTAACGGTGACCTTGAAATGATCTCATTTTTCCGTACCCAATTTGAACACCTAAATGGTCTCCTGCAGAAGGAATCGTGCCAGCTCTCGCCCATCCCCGGGAAGACTGGAAAAGCCTCGACGAAAATTACAGATAAAGTGTCTAATAGATCAATAGTTTCAACCTTTTCATCCTCCAAACATTTTAACGACCTCAAATGAACTGGCCATATTGGCAGATATCATTTTAGCTTTTTCCCTTTTTCTGGCTGCAAAAGAGCACTTCAACGTAAAAGGGGTCGATAGCTGGGAAGACAGAGTTTGCACGGGACATACTAAAAAGTTGTTGGCTGTTTATCTGAAATTCTGATTTAGGGGCGCCTGGGTGGCTCAGTCGGTTAAGCAACCAACTTCGGTTCAGGTCACGATCTCACGGTTCGTGAGGTCGAGCCCCGCATCGGGCTCTGTGCTGACAGCTCGGAGCCTGGAGCCAGCTTCAGATTCTGTGTCTCCTTCCTCTCTCTCTGCCCTTCCTGTGCTCATCCTCTGTCTCTCCAAAAAATAAATAAACATTAAAAAAAAAAGATGAAATTCCAATTTAACTGGGAATTCTGTATCTTTACGTGCTGGATCACGGCATCAGGCTCGGCGCTTGCAACCTTGCTGCCGCTCAATAAGTACTATAGAATTACAAGTTACTCTCATAAGAACTGACTGATACCTGAACTGAGCAAAATTCAAACTCAGCTCCTCTTCCATGCAAACCATGACCTAGGACTGACCTCCTCTCTCCGTTCGGGGCATCGCTAACTGTGGAAATTCATAACATAAAGGTTCACAGCGTCAAGCAACAAGAACGTTCTAAACAATTTGGCTAAATATGATGTATGAGGGATTTTCCCAGAGAAACATTTAAGCTAAGACCAAAAAAAAAAAAAAAGACTTCTTTCTAAACCTGGATGAGATTTACACCTAAAAAACCAAACAGATTGATCTAGATACAACAGGCCCAAAATCTTTGAATAGGCACCCATTCTGGGGGGTTTCCTGCTGCAGATTTTATGATCTCTTCACTTCACCTTCTTCCCCCACAGGCCCAAACTGAGGAAGCAGTAAACTCCTGGGCAAACACAACCATTTGCGAAGAGAAAAGCCAACATGAGGCCCATCTGTACTTTACAAGGGTTTGCTTGTCCTGCTTTCGTGTGTCACCATTTCCAGGGCAGCCAGCCTCCCTTCAGAGCACCTGGCTGCTCGTGGAGGCCTTGGCTGGGTTTTTGGTATCTTCTAGAGAAAACAGTTTTATTGTTATTATTATTATTTTTTGAAGGGTCAAAGGCAAGTCCTTCAAGGACTGATGCCCTTCCTTCGTGGCCACCATATTACACTCACGTGATCCACGCATGACCCACAGGACAAGCTGCTCTCCAAGGGCAGGCCTCGGTGGCTCTCTGGCTCCTCGCTGCCCAGCCAAAGGCCTTCCATATAGCAGGCCCTCAATAAACACCAAGGAAGGGAGCCTCTCGTCTGACAGGAACCCCGAAGCCATAGTGATCGGGGGAGAAAAACAACCCTGAAATCATTATCCAGCGCTGGACCCAATACCCGCATTCTTGATCTATGATAAGTAAGGGAAAATACCATGTCATGCCTTCGAACCACAAAAGATTTCCATGGAATTCAAGAAGTTCCTTGAGCGGCTCGAATTTTAAGGCAGAACCTAAGAGAGAGGATACTGGTACACACAGAGGTGGGGGGCAGTGGAGAGGAACGGAACAAGGCCCCTATTCTGCTCGGCGCAGGTGCTGGTAACAGGACACCCCTGTCCACAGGGGAGACGTGGGGTGGGGAATTCAAGGTGTGGTCGGGTGTTCTTCACCCCCCAGTCTCATTACATAACCCCCAACACACCCGCGACCCTAGTACAAAGTTCTCCCAGCACCAGGCCCAATTCAGCTCTGGACATACTGATTCTTGAGCAACAAGGGCTGAGGAAAATATTTGGTTTTAGGATCCAACTTGAAAAAAAAAAAACAAAACGAAGTTAATTATTAAAAGAAGCAAGATAGTCACAAAGTGACCTGCCCTCGAGTCTGGCCAATCTCCTGGTCTTATAAGCTCCCAAACACCACCAAATTCCATGGCTGGTTCAATTACCTAAATTAAAAAAAAATTTTTTTTTAATTATCACACATCAAATCCCTATGTTGTATACCTTGAGCTAATATAATGTTATATGTCAGTTACAGTCAATAAATAAATAGGTAATGGCTCGTATCCACTATTTGTTGCATGTGGTCAGTTTTTCTTGGCACTCGGCTAGAAACCATAAAAAAGATTCTAGGATCTCTTTAATGTCTCAATATTGTCAAGCATCAGAAGCCGGTCAACTGGCCTTCCATACAGTCACTTCCGAGCTACGGTTCCCCCAGATGCATGAGCAACGAGACCTTGCCTCCAGCCCCATGAATCTCGTCTCGTCCTTTCCTTTGGGACCAGCGCACGCCAGACAACGTGATTTATGTGGATGGGCGGAAAGGCAGCCAGTAAGCGATTCTGCACACCACCATCGTTAGTGACCACCACCACAGTAGGGTGGAAGACAGGAGGGGAAAAAAACACAAGGTTTCCTCTCGTCAAGGAATCAATAAGTTATTTAACAGCTGCTGCTGGATCCCAATGGAAGAAGAGTGAGGGTTACTTCTGCACCCTTCCCCCCGAAAAGGATAAAACACTGAGGATTTAGCCAGATGAAGGATCATTAGAAAAAAGCAGAGTTTCCTCTCTAGCTTCTCAAGGTCTTGAGGGTTTTTGGTTTTAGAAGATGTATGGTGTCAGGCCTTGAAATTATTCCATTTTTTTGTTGTTTTCTTTTTTTTTTCCCTCCAAAGAGGAAATTGACTCCCTTCCTGTGTTGCTGTACATTTAGGAGAATCAAATGGTTCTTAAAAAAAAAAAAAAATTCCTTACCCTTTCCTCACCCCAGTGTAACATTACTTCTGGAAAAATAACCTAAAAATTTTCTCAAGAGGGCATTCCAAATGGGTTTCCAACATATACACCTGTCCTTCAAAGCAAACAGAAAGGGGACCAAAGACATTAGAAACCCATCATGGTAGTTCGAAGAAGAGAAAAAAAGGGATAAACAGGTCATTAGAAAGCCAGGCGATTTCAGATATTAAAGACTTTTATTGCTCGTGACTTCGTGCGTTGTGCATAGTACACGTTGCTTATTTATATGCCCAAATGTTTTAATTCCCTTTCAAAACGTCACTGCCATCCAATCCATGAAGTCTTTTAAGAAGACAACTCCATGAAAATATTCAACAATTATCTTATGCATAAACAACCTTGGAAATAAGTCAACTCGTCTCTTTTTCCTGATCCCTACTCCCTAAAAAGCCTGGAATTCTGCAGACCCCAAGGCAAGTTTTAGTCTGCCACTCCAGCTTGCTTTTAAAATCTTTGCCAAAAACAAAACAAACAACCTTAAAATAAATGCCTTTCCACAGGATGTTGAACAAACCCTACTAAATTCAAAGGGGAAAAAAGTCAGGAACCACAAACTATAGATCCAGCCCTGAAGGGGGATTAAATAAAGCTTTATTTTTAACTGGAATCTTGCAGAGGGAAAAGCACGCCACCTTAGCACCCACAAATCCCCCTGGCCAGGATGCTAAGGGCAGCCTGGGAGGCAGGTGGAAAACAGGGGGGCCCTTCCTGGGGTGGGTTACCTTCTGAATGGCTTGGGGTTCAAACCGATAAATGAAAAGAACCGGGACTGGACGGATTATGGATTAAGGAACAAAGAGAGAAAAAACCTCTAGACGTGAACACGCTGGGACTGCAGTGGGTAGAACTTTTAGGTCACCGGGTCCTTGTTACTACCGAATCACTAGGAAACATGCATTTCTCTTCTCCAAAAAAAAAAAAAAAAAAACAAAAACACCCGCAGCTTTACCAACCCATCTCAAATTCTTCCCCTGGCGATCAAGATACACATGTGCCTCAAACCAAACCTTTGATTATAAAGTGTATAGAATTTAAGTTAACAAGAACCTCCCCCCCCCAGAGTCCAAGGCAGGGACACCAATCTTTGTCTCAAAAGAGCACTTCATATAAAGGGAATGAAAGAGGCTATCTCTGAACCGGCAATAATCCACCTAACTCCAAGTGGCTGGATTAGAGGCATTCCTGGACAAGCAGGGTCTCGCTAAAGATAACACTACACGAAATGTCAATTTCTGGCAAAAAAAAAAAAAAAAAGCAAAAAAGAAAACAAAAACAAACAAAAAATCAGCTCTGTAGAAGGGTGGACAAGACCAGGATGGAGGCACCTTGGAAAAGTTCACCCTTGAGGAGACGGCAGTTGGTTCTAAAAAGGGGAAACGGACCATGACAGCTGGGCATTCCTTTGCAAGGTCCCATCTCCCAGGCCAAACCCTCTCCAAACCTTACACTTCATCAGACAGAAGCTCCTTCAGCCGCTCAGGCAGCGGCTGAAGAGGGGCTGTCCACACCCACCCGCTGCACAGCCTTCCAAACCTGCCTACTCGTTTTGGAAGCCGAGCTTTTAATTAAACACCACCTCCCCGGATCTGTTGAGGCAAACTGGGGCTGGGCTAAAGCCAAAGAGAAGCTCCCTAAATACACAAGAAAAAAAATATCCCCCCCACCGCCCCCAATTCCCACCTCCAGCCAGCTCGCAAGGCTGGTTATATTTCCTTTGGATGAGTAACACAGGGCCCTGGTCTATCTCTATGCACCAGAAAATCCACATCCAAGGATCGGGTTATCCCCAGTCCCACCCTTTGCAGGAAAAAACCAGGGTGTTGTTCCCCGCCCCCAATACACACACACGTGCCCGCGCGCGCGCACACGCGGACACACACACACACACACACACACACACACACACACAATATCTATACAATCCTTCCAAGAGAAAACCGGAGTCTGTCTTTGGGGAGGGCGGGGAGGGGGGAGAGAATACAGTTGTTTAGGGGGCTGCAATCTTGCCTTCAGGCTGGGAGGCTCAGCCAGAAGGAGGGTCCCCAGCAAAGCTACTCTGGGAACTTCTGCTCCGCGCCCCTGGGGAGGGCTAAGGCATGCATACCCTCTAATGGAACAGAGCTATGGAAGAGCCTAATTAATACCTAATTTGCTCAGATTCCTCCCAACCCCAGGGTGAACCTGAAAGCCCAGGAGGGAGAGGGAGGCCTCCCTCCCAGGCTCTCGGGGCGGGAAGGGGTGGGGGGTGTTCCCGCGGCGGGGCAGAGGCCCCATACCCCTCCCCACCACCGCACCAGGCGCCCCCACCCCGTACTCGGGGGAATCAGGTGTCTGCCCAGGCACCCAGCCTCCGCGGGTCGCAGACACTCGGTCCAGCGACAGACAATGGAAAACTTGGGGCCAGGGCCCTGCACCCCCAGGGAAACGAGATGTTGCAGCCCCCTGGGACAATGAGCGTGGAGAGGGCAGGGGGCGTCAGACACCCTCAGGGAAGCCGCCCGCTCGGTGACCCAGCAGTGCCCGGAGCGGCGCCGCGGGTGAGCAGGTGACACCCGGCCAGAGCGCTCCCGCAGGTGGCCGGGGGCCACCGCGCAAGTAAGGGCCGGGCGGACGGCCCGGGGCGGAGGCGAAGCTCCGCGGCGAGGTCAGTCCGCGGCCGCCGACACCGCAGCCGCGCCTCCGGCGTCCTACCTTCATGTCGCTGATGATGGTCTGGAAGAGGCCTCCGAGCGCGCTGCATTCCTTCTCAATCACAGCCTCCATTTTCCCGGCGCCAGCAGGGAGAGGACACACACTCGGGGCCGCCTGGACTGTGCGCGGGGCCGGGGCTCGCTCACCCGCGAGCAATTCCTCCCTCCGAGCGACCCACCTCCGACTCGCAGCTTCTTCTGCAAAGAGGGCGAAGTGCCCGAGATCGGCTGTGCACTGCCCCAAATAATAATAATTTTAAAAGCCAAACCGCTCTGCAGGGTGATTCGCCTACATGCAGCGTTCGGCTCCTGGCCTTAAAAATGCCCGGAGAAGACTGACAATCAGGCCACCACTGGTGCCCACGACGGAAAGGGCAATGCCCATCTTGAAGCAGAGAAAACCGCCCGCTGACCCGGGGCCAGCGCCATTTAAAAATGCAAGATTTTCTAGTTGAATAATATTTTTGAAATTAAAAAAAAAAAATCGCCCAACAGCCGAACGCTTCTGCTCGCGGCTCCGGGATCTGTTGCTCGCAGCCGCGGCCGCCGCCTCCTTTTCACTCCTGCGCGCCCGGCCCCGGCGCTCGCTCTGGCGCTGCTCCCGGGGACGTTCGGAGGGGCGCACGCGCGCTCGTGGCCGTGCATCCGCCGCGGGGGCGTGAAGAGGGCGCGCGCTCGCGGCCGTGCGTCCGCCGCACGCGGGCGGGGCTAGGAGCGCGTGCCCGGGAGGCGCGTGCGGCGCGGGCAGCGGAGGGGAACCGGCTGGCTGTGCAGCGAGGAACCCACCCCCGCGGGAGCCGCTTCCTCCTCTGAGCACGCACGGAGCACCCCCTCCTGCCCTGGCCGCGGGTCGCAGCGCGGAGAGGGCGTGTCAGCACGCTGCTGGGCGAGCGCCCACCTCACAATGGCTGCGAGCGCCGGGAACCGAGGGTGCACCGCCGCTCCCTGGGGACTTGCAGGGTGGCACGCTTAGCGCAGTGCCCAGCATATTATAGTGAGCGCTCAGTAGGGCGGGAAAACTGCCGTTGCTGCTACTGCAGCCTTCTGAGAAGAGGCCCGTTCTGTGATCTCAGGACTGCAACGCCAGTCACGATTGCAAACAGCGTTCGTAATTTGTAATTAATTTGTAATTAACAGATATGTAATTACGGAGAGTTTGGGGGCGTAACCTATGGCGGTAAGCCCAGTTCAATACAAGTTGCAGGATGCTGGCAAAGCAGATTGATTTGCCATTGCAAAATAAATGTATACTGTGCTTCGGTTTATGGGATGTCGACTGCCCCTGATTTGGGCGGGGTTTTTTTTTTCAGGCCCACCGAGGGGATTGGCTGTTGATAGTAACTGCAGAGACCCCTGTTGGGAGATTTAACCTGGAAAGAGCACAAATGTACCTAAGCTGATGTGTAGGCCGGTGGTTCATTTTCATAGCTCCACCGCCTAACTGCATAGCTTAACACCAGAGAGCCAAGAAGGAAGGGAAGCAAATGAACTGCTTTGAGAAGACCTTAAAACAGAAGCACCTAACTCTTGACTGCTCCCTTGATCTTTGAGCTGACCATGGGAAGCACATGGGAAGCACAAAGTACAAGAAAAGGAAAATACTGGCGAGGAGACCAAAAGAAATGACATGTAAAATGCTGTAGACTTGTGTTGGACTCAGGAACAGCTAAAGTTCTGGCTTTGAAAACCTGCATGAATCAAATGCATGGAGGGGCGTATCACAGCTGCTGAAGATAATTTTCCCCTGGGCCACTCTGCCCGGTCTTAATCAACTCCCCTTCACCCCCTCCCAAAAATCATAAGGAGGAGTGTTACTTCTGGAATTAACCAGTCTCTTAGACAACTCTGCTGGGTCCCGTCCCCAAGGTTATTTGGATGCCTAGGTCGCATCTTCACCTTGCCAATAACGGTGCATGACATACAGTTTGTTCTCAATCATTACCATGACTATGATTTTTAATACTATTGGTATTATAGTGATCAGGTCACTGTTTATAGAGCCTGATTGCCTGGGTTCAAACCCCAGTTTACAACCTACTAACTGTATAAGCTTGCACCAAACTAACAGTCTCATTTCCTCATTTGTAAGTGGGGATAAAGACTTAATAGGGCTGTTGGGACTTTCACCTGCACTAATATATATAAAACATTTAAAGCATTCCTAGCATATGGTAAATAAGCACTCAATAAATCCCACTAACAGAAGTAGTTTATTCATAATAGCCAAGCGCTATTCATAATAGCCAAGATGTGGGAACAACCTAAATGGATGAATGGACAAAGAGAATGTGGTACGTCCATACAGTGGGATATTATTCAGCCCTGAGGGAAATCCCGAAATATATGACAACATGGATGCAACTTGAGGACATTATGACAAGTGACATAAGCCAATTACAGGACAAATGCTGCATGATTCTATTTATATTAAGTACAAGCTGAAATACTCAAACTCATAGGATGGTTACCAGACGCTGGGGTGGGGGGAAGGCAGTAATGGAAAGTTGCTAACCAATGGGCATGAAGTCTCAATTACACAAGATGAGGTAAGTCTAGTGAGGGAGAGATTTTCAACAGGAAAGGGGCAACGTCAGAGTTGCACCCCCTACATTACATTCTTTCCCCATGTTTGAGCATCCCTCACACTCTCTCTCCCCTTTGAAATGGCCAGCACTCACTGGGCAGACATCAAGAGCTGATTAACATCCAGTTTCTCCCAGGAGTCTTTGCTTTTTTTTTTTTATAGCTCCTAGGAGGAGGAACCCGGAGGAATGACGCTCTCCTAAAGGAATTTCAAATCTTGTGCTCTTCAAAAGGAGACATTGGGAGGCAATGAAGATTTCCCAAAGCGGTTCCCATCACCCTCCTTTGCCCAGTAGATGGTGGTGGGTCGGGACGCTTACCACCATCTCCTAGCTCTGTGACCTCTGGCAGGCTATTTGCTCTCTGGAGCCAGCCTCTGTTTCCTTGTGGGCTCCTAACTCGTGGCCTATTCCCAGGATTGAACTAGATATCAAGTGCCTATCACGTAGTCAGACTGCACATGTGAGTTCCCTTCCCCCCAGGAAGTGATTCTCAGCTGTGGGCGCACCAGGAGCTGGTCCTCAGACTTGGCAACTGGGATCCCCTGGGGGAATTTTAAAACACCTGTGCCTGGGTTCCACACCCAGGGAGCCCGATTTAATTCATCTGGGCTTTTTAAAACTTCCCAAATGATTCTAATGCACAGCAAATTTGACAACCTTGATCGAAGGAACTTTGAAAGATACCCAGGCTCAGGTCCTGCGCCTAAACCATTAAAGTAGAATCTGTAGGGACCAGGCTCCAGATTTTAAAAAATGTATTGTACATATTTTATTCCATCCCCATGTAAGGACGCATAGGCGTATGTGTATGTGTGCATATGTGCGTGCGTTTGGATTTTGTCATTATTTGCTTTCCCCAGATAGGATCACATCACACACACTTTCTGGATCTTGTTATTTTTATTTTTTTCAACGTTTTTTTATTTTGTTTTTGAGAGACAGAGAGACAGAGCGTGAGCAGGGGAAGGGCAGAGAGAGAGGGAGACACAGAATCCAAAGCAGGTTCCAGGCTCTGAACCGTCAGCACAGAGCCCAACACGGGGCTCGAACTCACAGACCTGTGAGATCATGACCTGAGCCGAAGTCGGACACTTAACCAACTGAGCCACCTAGGCGCCCCTGGATCTTGTTATTAACACTTCCTGTTAACACCTCTTACCATCAATGATTCCCATAGAAATCCCTCCAGATCAATTAATATTATTCCAATACATTTTTTCTTTTAAATTTTTTTACTTTGATATAATTTCAGACATACAGATAGAAGCAAGAAGAGTGCAGAGATGTCCACACTTATCCTTCCTTAGAGCTCCCAAATGTTAACCCTTTATAGTATTTCCTCCGTGTCTCCCTATGCTTTAAAGCCTCCTAGTGAGTTCCTAATGTACGTTCAGGTTGCTAGGGGAGGCCTCAGGGTTGCTATGAGGGTTGCCATTGTTTGTGACTCTTCTGACCTCTTGTAAGAGATCCTTGCCCAGAGGTAACTGTGCAAGATGGCTAAGAGGGTAGGCTCAGAGACAGGCTGCCTAGGTTTGAATTCTGACTTCTACGCTTCCCACCTTTCTGCGCCTCAGCTTCTTCATCTGTAAAATGGATAACGGAAGTGCAAACTCCCAGGGCTATGCGAGGCCTAAATGGGATTACTTACTCTAGGACTTAGCACACAGTAAGTATCCAACGGAGGTTAGCTAGTAATATGTATTGATCATTACCATGGCTCATCTATGAAATAAACTTGGTTCACGCTCCTTCTCCTGACCTGTGAGCAGATTCCTCTATGAGCCCCAAACCACTAAATCCCTTAGAAAAACTGGAGAGTTGACAGTATATAAAAGTGTCTCAAATTTAGAAACTGAAGGCCATTTTAAAAATGAAACCAGCAAGAATCAACAAATCATATCCGCTGCAATGACTCACCCTCAGAGATGGTTTGTATGTGTTTGCAGATGGTGGCCCAGGATACACCCCAAAATAATATAGACTTAATGTGCAGAATGTGTCACTGAGGCAGGAAACTAATGAAAGAAGGTACACCCTCACGAACCAATTGGTGGTCAGGCCAAAGTCAGGCCCTGGAACAGCAGGGTCACAAAACCATGCCTGTGGGGGTCAGGCAGCATGCCCGTGTGAAGCGGGCCAACTGTAAGTCCACAAGAGCTGGGGGGTGGCAGTCACAGAGGGGGCTTGGTTCATGAGGAAGATGTAAAAGAGGGAAAAGGGCATGAGAAATTGCACTTCTCTGGGACTATTCCCTAGGTTATGGTTCTAGGTCACCGGAAAAGCGTGCCTGCCCTGTCCTGGGGTAGGGATGATTTAGTCCGTTCCTGAGACATTTCTTGAGTATCTACTCTATCCCAAGCCACACTTGTTTTCCCAGGAGCGTCTGGTTCCCTTCTCCCTGTTTATAGTCTCCCAAGCTGCCTGCTGACTGCTAATTTAGCAAAATTAGTTACCTCGCTATTGAGAATGGGGCCCGCGGGGCAGCAGACACGCCCGTCACAAATTACAGAAGAAGACTGTCCAGGATCCAATCTCTTCCTCTTCCCAAGCTTAGCTTTTCTGTTCCGTATAAGCGCCGATGAGAAAAGGAGCATCGTGTAGGTAAGATAGGAGTTCTGGTTAGATGGAAGCAAAAGAGTGAAACCCTTAGCAGCAAACTTTACTTCTTACGTACCACGTGAAACATCTGAAAAACCTCTACTTCTATCTAATTAATCAGAGGCATCGGAGTTTACCTAAAAATGGAAAATATTACACATTCTGCAAAAGCCAACATTTCCCTATGTAAACATTTTACGGTGATTTTTCATATATTCACGGAGTCGTGCGACCATCATCACAACCACTTTTAGAATATTTTCATCAGAGCGAATCCCTCCCCCTTCCCCATACCTCTCCATCCCCCGCCCTAGACATCTACTAATCTACGTTCTGTCTCAACAGATTTGCCCATTCTGGACATTTCATAGAAACGAAATCACACACTGGCCTTTCTCCTCTGGCTTCTTTCGCTTAGCATAATACTTACAAGGTTCATCCACCGTAGCGCGATCCTGGACTTCATTCCTTTAATGGCTGAATCAGGTTCCATGGCACGGATATCGCACACTTGTTGATCCTTTCCTTCACTGATGCGCATTTGAATGGTTTCTACTTTGACTATAATGAATAAAAGTGCTATAAACAGTCACGTACAAGTTTTGGTGCTGACATATGTTTTCACTTCTCTTGAGTCTATACTTGGAGTGGAATGGCTGGGTCATACAGAAAATCTATTTGTAACCTTTCGAGGAATTGTCAGACCGTTTTCCAGTAAGTGATTTTTTCTTCCTTAAAATTCATAAGGGTTTTCACAGCATGAATTCGCTCTGATGAAGGCAACGTCGATCTACTCATAACAGTGACACCATCTGTCTGCCTCAAGATCCGGCTGCCGTGTCCTCCCCAACTAGTCATTGGTTGTACGGTAAATCTCTCCGTTACCTAGCATTGCGCCCACAGCAAATTGTTTATTGATCCTTCCAATAGCCTGGTTTCAGACATTTTAAACTTTATGTGAGAGCAATCCCATCGTTGAGCTGCTTCTAGCACTCAGACTCCCAGGTAAAGAAAATTCTATTGTAGCCAGTTAATATTCTGTCTATACATCTGTCACGCGTAAGTTTGGCTAGCGGTAGTCTATTATTGAGAATTCGTTAATCCTAGACTCACTGATAAGGCCAAGATTCTGCACCCGAAAAGCTGAATTCTGGTTTGTTTGGACAGCAGAGAATATAAAATGACACAGGAATGCATGCATTAGGGCAAGATACTAAACACCAGCAACTTGACATCTATAGTCTTTGCTGTGCCCGCTTTGCACGTGTAAGTGATCGAGAGACTCCGGGCTTCCTCTCCCGGCAACCCCACGGGCATGCCTACAATTTCAGGAGGTTTTGCCAGGGCGGCTGCAAGCTTCCTTCTCCTCCTGTCTCGGGCTTTTCTTTAAATCGACAGCAAAAACAGGGGCATGGGAGACCTGTCTTTAATGTGCTAAGGTAGATCGGGCATGGTTCTGGAGCCCTAGAGATTTAAGTTCAAATCCTCATGTGTCCATAGGACGGCTGTGTCCGTGAGCAAATTACTTGACCTGCCCATGGCATTGATAAAATGCAAAATATTCTTACTTCTAAATCTTAAAGATGAGAGATAATGTAGTTACTGAGCCTAAGCTGTAGCAGGCACTCAAAAGTGTGTGTGTGTGTGTGTGTGTGTGTGTGTGTGTGTGGTCCTCGACCAGCCTGCTGGCTCTGTGTGGGGTAACAGAGGTGAATTTAGGCCTCTGAGTCAGGAGACATGTAATCAATTGTTTCAAGGCAATTCTGCCTTGTTTGCTTTTAATAATGGGTTTGTTTGCTTTTAATAATAAGACCCAGCCTCAGCCCTTCTATTTTCTGAAGCCTGTGAGCGAAATGAATGCTTGTGAACTGAAGCTCGCCAGTACTCTCTCCAGCTACAAGTGGCCAGCGGCCCCAGGCGACAAGTGAAAACAGGTTGAGCGCAGGGAAACATTTCATTCGTGGGGGAGGGGGGGGTAATGCTATTTACCTGCGATCCTATCCAGTAGCTTCAAAGGTGGTGGCCAGCATTACCCAACTAATGAGCACGACACCCGCTGGGCCCCTGGCCCCGAGACAGGAATGATGTTATGTAATATCTTCCCAACGACGCCCATCAGAAGAGAGAGGGAGAAGAATAAGCCACCCACCCGAGCTTGACTAGCTGTGTGATCTCCCGGAGATCCTTTCTGGGCCTCTCTCTCCTCATTTGTAAAATGAGAGGGTTGGTACCTTCCAGATGATGTTGAAGGTGCCTTCCGTGTGACTGCGGCTGCCCTTCAGGCCTGATTTTAGGCTCACTCTCGACCTTCATTGGCTTTACGTCTGGAGGTGTTTATGTCTGTCTCTGTGGGTATATATATACGGTTATGTTTTGGAAACAGCTGGAAAAAGAGATGACGGAGGAGATAGATGGGTGCTGTTTGCTCCAGGCGGTGACTCAGGAAAGCATTCCCAGTGAAAGAAGAAACGTGAGGCGCCCTGGGTGGCTCAGTCGGTAAGCGTCCAACTTTGGCTCAGGTCATCATCTTAGGGTTGGTGAGTTCGAGCCCTGCGCCGGGCTCTGTGCTGACAGTTCGGAGCCTGGATCCTGCTTCGAGTTCTGCGTCTCCCTCTCTCTCTGCCCTCCCCCGCTCGCGCTCTGTTTCTGTCTCTCTCAAAAAATAAATAATAAACAAAAAAAGAAAGAAGACAATCACTTCCCAAATGATGCTTAATGCCCTTCCCCCACTACCCTGGACCCCTGGACTCGCCCTGTCACCTTGTCTGTCCCCAGACAAGCAGAAGGAAGCATGACCATGAGCTCACCTCAACTGCAACGGGGGCATGCCTTCCCCCCAAAACTTGTTGTTTATATTTATTTTACACTAAATCTATTTTAACCTAAAAATATCGAAGTAGGAGAGACCTATCCATCATCTCACACCTCCTAGAGACATGTGTTTTCTAGACAGTCAACCCCAATCATCAAATGAAAACGATTTCCACCAAGTTGTTCCCCATAATCTACATTTCTCTGATAGAGAGCTTACCACTTCCAATGGCAACCAGTCCCTCGTTGGTCATAGCTATTTCTTTGAAATAATATCTTTATCCTGAGTTGGATTCTTTTCCCCTTGTTGCAATGAAGTGTCTTTAATTTTTTTATTAAAAAAATTTTTTTAAGTTTATTTATTTATTTTGAGAGAGATAGAGGATTCCAAGCAGGCTACACACCGTCGGTGCAGAGCCCGATGTGGGGCTCGAACCCACAAACCATGAGAGCATGACTTGAGCCCAAACCAAGAGTCAGACACTTAATAGAGTGAGCCACCCAGGCGCCCCTGCGGTGTATTTTCTTAAGGATCTATAATCAAGGAACCATCTTTCTTTCAACTCCTGATCTCAGAGGAGGAATATAAATAGTACACAATTTACATACATGTTAGCTCGATAACTTATTATAACTTATTATACAAATTATGTACATTATATAAACAATATTCTCTATATGTTTACATGTTCTATTCCATAATGCAGTTTCTGCTTGTAGTTTAATATATATTATAATATATAAAAATAATTAGAAAACTGGATTAATTTAGAAAAAGCTGTTCTCTCAGGGGACTCATTCATGAAAATGGAAAGATCTTTTATCAAGTAATTTCCCCCCAGGGGGCCTTTAAATAGCAATCTCCCCCATTTCGATTCATTCTGTAGCAATCCCATTTAGCTGCATTACTGGACCACCTCCTTGCGTAAAGGAAGGTAAACTGTATTGGTAACCATTTGGCTCTCTGTTTTTTATCCCCAACTTGCTACTAATTCACTTGGCCATTAATCGGGCTTTCCGCCCCTCCCCTCCCCCAAGCCATTTGATCTGTTTGCAGGATAAGCATGGAGTTAGGGCCACTCCTCCAGCTGTGCTGGTTTTCCAGAAGCACACAATCCAAAGGGACATTGTAGTTACGACAGAAATGATTAATTGAATAACTCCCTCGAAAATGATGTGCCGCTTTAAAGACCTAAGAGCTGATGGAGTTAGTTAGACCTCACCTAGTAGCCTTGCTGAGAACAAAGCCAGGAAGAAAAAAAAAAATTTTTTTTAAAGAATCCTATTAATGGATTTCTTAAAGTGCCGACGCATGATAGACAATAACATTTCTATAATTCTTATAATATTCACTTACATTTGCATAACTCCACATGGTTTATGAAGCATTTTCACAAATATTGTTGCACCTCTCACAGTGGTGGAGTGTTAGAAAGGAGGTGGGGTGGCGGGGGGTGGGGAAGTGGGGGGGGTGGGGAAGTGGGGTGGATGGCTCTGAAAGTCCTCAACTGGACTCGAGTCCCAGGAGCGGCAGCAGGCTTGGTGCTCTTGACTCCCCAAAGGCACCGGGCTAGGAAGTGGCAGAAATGGCACCAGGACCCAGGACTCTAATTTGAAATCTCTTTTAACCGCACCATCTCCCGAGCATCACAGCTACAACCACCATGGTGGACGTCTCTTACTCAGGAGAGAAGGGCGCACCGACTGGGAAGTAGCCGGCCACTGGGGGTCCAGAAGTCGAAGCAAGATAGCTGGCCACAAAACGCATCTGATTGCCACGATGCATAACATTATTTCCCGATATTTTAAAGGAATGTGTTCCTTTCTTTGGGGCCTTCATGGAATTTACTGCACGAGGCCCACACGTCCTTATGAACCACCAAGCCTAAGCAAAGAGAGACTGAATGTACAGCGGCCAGATCATATTAAAAAAATAAAACTTTGAGCCAAAATCTGCCCAGGAAACTCATCTGTAATCTGCCTTTCCAATAAACAACCCAGATACCCGGCCTACACTAAGTCAGATTTGCTAGAAGCCAGGTGACTATCTCTAATGGCAATCCAGGAAGCGAAACAATAGTTCTGTAAAAAGCGGCCCCAAGTGTCTAGAATTTGTTTGATAACTGATACCTTCCCTGCTTATTTGTTTTCCTCTGTTTCCAACTTGGGACCAATCAGAGAGAGCTACATACACACTCCTAACCAATAGGATTCCCTGCTTCTAGTTCGCCCGCCTCCAGCTTCCCAACGGCCTCCAATCAGGGCACACCTAAAGCTGGGGTTCCTTCCACTAGGAAGCTCTCCAACGCTCTGCCTGCCTTCAGTCTCTGCCAAATTGCGAGCCTCAGCGGCCGACTTTCTCGTGATCGCGTATAAATAACCTTTGCATTTCTCGTTTGGGTTGTCCTCGTTTATTTGCGGGGTACACATCAGAGATGGCATACGGCTCATCCACATACATACCACTTCCTTCAAATATTTGTAGCTGCTGTTGCCATGTGGGTCCTAGTCCAGATCCTGCCACCAACTGCACATCTAAGATTAGTAGAATCGTTATTTTTTTTTTTAAGATTTTCTTTTTAAGCAATCTCTACACCCAAGGCAGGGCTGGAACTCACAACCCTGAGATCAAGAATCGCATGCCCTTCCGACTGAGCCAGCAGGCGCCCCTCGTTCGTCTTTCTGAGTGTTTCCAACACACACAGCTCTGTCTTTCTCCTTCCTAGTTCTGGGTGTCCTTACTTGCTCATGGCGGGGCCTCTCAGTCCCTCTGGCCTGCAGTGGTAATGGCCACAGCAGCCACCATCACAACTAAAACACGCTGAACTGAATGGCAGCCTCTGCTCTGCATACTCCTCTGGCCGACCCCATGAGGCGGGTGCTAGTTGCAGATGGGGAAACCGAGGTATGGCAGAGCTAAGTAACTTGTTCAAGATCATGAAGTTGGTGTGATGGCACCAGGACTCTACACAAGCAGTTCGACCACAGACCCTGGACCCCTCACTGCTACCAGTCTGCCCCCTGCAACGGCAGTGGTATACGGTCAGAGGCCACAGCGCCTGTTCCTCACCGAATTTCCAGCACCTACTTCAGTGCTTAGTACATAGTATGAGCCTAGCAGGTATTTGTGGAATGGATGAATGGTTTTTGTCTCATCTGTACAGGGCCTAACAAAACATTTCATACACACTGGAAGTTAATACTATTCAATGCCCCTGATTGAGTGTGTTCAGTTTTCTCCCTAGTTATTGTTAACAACCAAAGAGAAAGGCTTTACTCTACACAAATAGTAGTTTGTTTGCCCTGCCCCTATCGGACTTTTGTTCGTCTTTATCTGACGTCTAGTCATGCCTTTTGTGATACTTTGACAATGTTCTATTTTGAGGCCTCGTTGGATGAAAATGACCATTTGTTTCAATAGGTGTTAGAAAAAAATAAAAGAGATCATTTGCTTCTTTCCCACCCGGATCTGTATCCATAATCTGTTCCTCTCTCCCTTTGGGTGTGTTGTTTTCACTCCTCCATTAGTGGCTCTGCCATGAACAGCTTCCAAAGAGCCATCACCTGTGGGTCCCCTCACCCTCTCTCTGGAGCTCACCGACTTCTCCTTGACACCATTTACAGGAGGCGGCACTAACTTTACAGCCTCCTGAACTGCGGCTCTGTGAACCCAATTCGCACGCGCTGAATGCCGTGGGATCCTGTTCGCTGCCGGCAGCTTTTTTTGGGTTGTTCATTTCCCCTGCTTGGCACTGATACTTTTTTAGACGTCTCCAGGGAGGTGGACTATTTTGCATTTGTAAGGCACCTTTATGGAAAGGACCGGCAGGTCCGAAGTGCCCCGCGACCACTTACTCGGCTGGAGACGGGTCAAGGCCTCGTTCGCCGGAAAGTGGAAACGCACGGTAAGTGTGACATTGTGAATGTCCCCGTGGCACTGGGTATTCACGCGGGACTCCGGCGTGGCCGGACTCATGTCGGGAAAACGGAGTTTTACCGATTCAAAGGATTGTTCTGCTATCTGTTTAAAGTAGGGTGGGGGGCTAAAAAAAGGAAGTGCGGTTGTGCGGGGGCAGGCTAAGAGAAAAGGAAGTATTTAGTCGCAAGTCTGGAAGATGGTGCCTTCCAAAGCAGGGCAGGGGATCCGCCCAAACCTGGGGTGATCACCCCGTTACGCCTGCATCCTGATCACCAGGATGGCAGCCCGAGAGAAGTTTCCAGACTAATTTGGGCACTTTCTCTGTGCCAGGCCCTTTCCCCGTTTAATTGTCACAGGACTGCTCTGTGAGAGTTGCTGTGGGCTTAGTTTGTACTTGGGGAAAGTAATGCACAGGGAAATTACACGGCCTGGCCGATGTCACACTGCTAAGTGACGGAGTCACTAATCAAATTCAAGGTTGCTGGGCGCCAAAGCTAGCTTTGCCCTCTGTGCCACCCACATGCTGTCAATGACAGACAAATGAATCAGGGACCATGACAATAAGGACCTGTTGCATTTCCTCAGTCTACCAGACGGTACTCTTTCTGCTATTTGGGGGATCCCCCTGGCTGCATCCCCTTGGCATCTAGTGGTAAAATTCCTTTCAAACAACAAGGAACGGTGCGTTCTCTTGTAGGAAGCTGAATTGTCTCTGAGAATCTTGGTGGGGAAGAGTGCCCCAGAAGATAGAGTTGATGGTGGGCACTGTGGGGAGGAAAAAAGACAGCAGCAGGAGCTGGCCAGAGACCTGAGTCATTGTGGGTGCTAAACCACAGAAAAGCCTGACGAAGACCTGGTGTTTGTTTGTTTCCATGACTCCCCACCCACCCTGGCAGAATGAGTTTCCCTAGGGTGCTCCCTTAGGCTCTAGGCATTCTTTTCACCATCAATAATTTGTGAGTGTTTCGGCATGCTGGCGTATAGTCAAGATTAGGTCCTACTGCACACAATAACACAAACACACGCAGTGGCTCAATGAAGGCAGAAGTTTCTCTTTCTGTCGTGTAAAAGTCTACAGGCTGGCTGTGCAGGACAAATATGGCGGGTCTGTGGTGTCATCAGAGACTCAGGCTCTGTCATTCTGCTCTTCCCTCCCAGCTGCGGCTTCTTCCTCAAAGCCACCTCACGGTCCAAGATGGCCACTAGGGCCATTCATAGGATCAAGAAGAGAGGGGTCCTTCCCAAATGATCAGCTACTTTTAAACAGTCTTCCAAGAAATCCCAAATAATGCTTCCACTTATATGCCATTAGTGGGATTTATCCAAAGGGTCACATTTGGCTGCAGGAGTGGCTAGGAGGTGTTGTTGTACTGGGGGGACTGCTGGACACAAATACATATGGCTAAAAATGAGGACTTACTGGGGGTGCCTGGGTGGCTCAGTCAGTTAAGTGTCTGACTTCAGCTCAGGTCATGATCTCACAGTTCGTGGGTTCAATCCCCACATCGGGCTCTGTGCTGACAGCTTGAACCCTGGAGCCTGCTTCGGGTTCCGTGCCTCCCCCCCCCCCTCTCTCTCTCTCTCTCTGCCCTTCCCCCAGGCATGCTCTGTCTTTCTTTCTCTCAAAAATCAATAAACATTAAAAGAAAACTAAAAACGAGGACTCACTAATGGAAGAATGAACATTATAGTAGACCAGGAGTCGGTTAACTATGGCCTGCAGGCTAAATCTGGCCCACCGCCTGGTTTCGTAAAGAAAGTGTTCCTGGAACACAAGTAAGCTCGTTCGTTTACATATTTTCTACAGCTATTTTTATGCTATTCCAGCAGAATTGAGTAGTTGTGATGAGATACACCCTGCAAAGGCTATTTACTATCTGACACTTTACAGAAAAAGTTTGCTGATTGCTGGAAGAGACGATGAGCAGCTTGTGGACAGATGGCTCGCAGCCAGCTACCGGGCTCTGCGCCCGGTGCGTAGACATGGGTTCTGTCCTCAGGCAGCTTACAGTCCAGCGGGCGAGACAGCCAAGGAGACTTGTACTTACAATGTAGTGTGATGGGTAGAACAGGACCGGTTCAGGCGCTCGACCATCGACAGAGCCACAGAGGCAGACCATCTACCACGGACTGCGGAGACAGGAGGCCAGGCAAGCCTTCCGGATGAGCTCGGAGGGTGGCAAGCTGGAAAAGGGAGGGAGGAAGGAATTCCAAGCAACGGGAAAGCATGTAGAAGTGAAATGCCCGACGTGACGCATTCTTCCCTCCGCGTGTCCCTGGTTTTCCGCCAGTCTGTTTGCTCCGGGGATCACGCACCTTTGCCTCCCCAATTCCCAGTGCTGTGCGTGCGCTGCACCCACGTACGTGGCACCTGCGTCTCGCACATGCTCGTCAGTCAACTGCTCGCACGTTAGCATCGTCTGCATTCCCGTTATCCTGAGTCGCAGGGACCCTGGCCCCCTGAACCAGAATTTAGTGTGTGAGCCAGGGATGCCGAGTTCCAGGGCCAAGTTCAGCAATCACCAGAGAGAAGCAGGGTCTCTGAATTAAAACCCCAACCCCAGCACCTCCTGCCTCGGGTGACCCTGGGCAAGCATTTTGACATTTCTTCGTCCATCGCTCATGGGTCACGAGCTTGTCCAGGGCTCCTCAGTCTCGGTTCTATTGCCATTTTGTAGACAATGCTACAAGTTCTAGACAATTCATTGCCGCAAGGGACTGTCCTGTGCATTGTGGGGAGCATGGCAGCGTCCGTGACATCTACCCACTAGGCGTCGGCAGCAGCCTCCTAGTTGCGATAACTCAAACTGTCTCCAGACATTGTCAAGTGTCCCCCAGTGCTGGGGGAGAGGGAAGGCCAAATGGCCCCTCCTGGAGAACTGGCGAGCTGGCAGCAAGGAGTAAGTGAGTTAGTGCACATATTACACGTGTAAGCAGTCAGTCTGGCGACTCTAATCACTGGTGTCCAGGAGATGTAAGCTGAAAGAGTGAATTCATGTCCTGAAGAACAAAAATCTCACGGAAGCGATTTCTGGTTTTCGGCTGGCAAACATAACAAAGGCAGTCTTAGCTGTGACAAACAACATTTTCTGTGAAACCCACCTATCGTGTGTGGCGTGAGGAATGCTGGCTGAGAGGCACTCTCAAATGAGTTGTCAGCGACATCTGTTGTCTCATTGCCTGGTTTCGTTTGGGGGGAAATACCCACGCCCACTCTTGGCCCTGTGCTTCTCATGAAGGGGACCCCTGCATTGGCCGCCGAGGTGAGTCACAGGCATAAGGGCCAGGTCTCTTGGGGAAGTCCATTCTCCCGGCCACAGTGCTTAGTCCACGATTGGGAACAGGACTCAAGCCAGGACCCAATCCGAAAATCCCAAGGGTTTGCTTGGACAACCCTGGAGATGGACTAGAAAGTGCCAGGCATGAGCTCTTGACTGTAGCTGGGAACGGAGGGGACCGTGTCTGAGAACAAGGCCCGCACACCAAGGAGGGCAGAGTTGAGCAGAGAGACGAAGAGAGGTGGGGGGCTCGGATTTTGTCTCACCTCCTGTATTCAGTGAGGCCCGAAACCCGACTTTTTCACCCATTGTTCATGTTCTTGAGCTAATAAATTCCACATTTGCTTGTTCGTTTGGGCTAGTTTCTCTGTCCTTGAAACAAGATCCACCCCCGCCCCCGACCCTGTCCCAAACGATCCTTGATCCTGACTATACTAAGAGCAAAACACTTCACGAGTCTCTGTGCGCAGTCTGAAAAATGGACTCCGGCTCATTTCCCTGGAGCTCTTTCAGCCCCGCTGGTCTCGCTGCACTGGTTTGGCCTCCAGGCTGGCTTCTCTGGTAGCCAAAGTGGGGCAGTGGTTCCAGGTTTCACGGAAACACGCCGCCGGGAAAGAGAGAAGACACTTCTCAGTCCGAAACCAGCAAACAGAAGTCCTGGGCTTCCCTGCGGTGAGACCGTCTCGGATCAGGTGCTCAACCTTAAACCGAGGTGACGGGTTAGGGGATCTCCTCGGTTTGTAGCCCAGGCCTAAAGCTAGACCCCCGGGGCGCTGGCTCGGGGCCATCCAGAGCTCAGACCCACCACCCACTGGGGAAAGGGCACGGGTGCTGGGAAGCATGCTCACCGCTCACTTGAAAACAAGAAAGTCTTATCAAATGTCAACTAAAATGTCACTTTTCAGGTTTTTTCGCTGGATGTCAGTATCCCTTTTTCCGGGCTCTTTCAGGATTTGCTTGTCAAACAAAACATTCGCAGTTCCATCTCGGTGGTTAAGAACTGCTTGCCGGGCATCTCTCTTCCTCTCTAGACACTTTGGGCAGGGAGCAAACCCAACATCTCTTCTCTTCCTCAGCATAGCCCCATACTCGGTGGGGGCTTGCTGTCTGTATTTATTTACTCATTTACCATCTACACCGGCTTCGGGGGACCCAAGATTTCCACGAGGGTTCTCCCAGTCGTGATCTTTCTGGCGCCACGGGGCTCCCTTCCGAATCAGAGACGCGGCCGACTGTTGGGCCAATAATGGGAGCCTGCCGTGTGCGAGAATTGTTTGATTAGCAGCACGACTGGCCTGTCCGTACTAATCTGCCCATAACTTCAGTCCAGAGGCTGAAAGGCTAGATCTGGAACGGAGGCGAGGTGTATTAACTAAGTACGCTAATCACTTTCATTTACCAGGAGGTGTTTTGTTTTGTCATTGGTTTCTCTCTCTCTCTCTTTCTCTCTCTTTTTTAACCCAATTAAATTTGTTCCCCTACAAAGTAAGGGCAAAGAATTTCAAGCCCCGCTTGCCAAGAGTCTAACTAAACCTCTGAATTGTAATTCCAGGACCGAAGTTCAAATCTTTCCTCCAAACTTCCTGGCTCTATGACCCTGAAAAAGTTCCTTTTTCTGTAAAAACCTCGGTTTCTTCATCTATAGAGTGGGGAACCATAGGATGAATCACGTAGTAGAGTTACGGGGGAACGTGAATGACATGATGTCCGTAAGTCTAACTCACAGGAAGCGCTCAGCGAGGCCAGCTCTTAATGTGATGGCTCGTCTTCTCATTGCGCGTGCGAGTTTGGACCACTCAGACAAGTCTACCAAGATCTGTGAGACAAAGCCCCCTCCTTTACAAGCCTGTCGCGAAGAGCATGTGGTAGGCGTTGACTCAACATGGGCTCAATTCACTCCCACCCATGCTCGCCCCGTGTGGAATGGGAGGGAGGGCGCCCTCTGTCCCCCCGCCCCTCTCATCCATGGAAGAGGCATTTGAAACCCTAAAGTTTGTTTTACAAATAATTAGGAATCTAGGGCAAAGAAACCTTGGTAGGCATTAGAGTGACATGGTTGAGATCTGATAGTCACAGACCGAGCAATTCGGCTTCTGTGGTTCCTGTTTCAACCACTGGCGACCACACTGGGCTTTCAGACAAATCTGCGGGGACGGTGAGGCTGAAACTTCAGTTGGAACAGGAAAGGGAATGTACGTGGGCAGCTGCAAAATGGCCTGACTTATGTCTGTGAAACCAGCGCTGGCCAAGGCAGGGAAACCCTGATGCGTTTTTGTAAGCTGCTGAAGGCTTTTCCCCCTTTGGAAGCTTCCAGTTACCTTACAGGTGTCTTCTTCCTGTGTTGCGGGCTACTGTTTAAGATGGCAGTTGGCACGTTTGGAAGCTACTAGCCCGGAAAAGGATTCACAGCCTGAACTACCCCTGGTTTCCCGATAGTAGTTTATGCATTAGTGGGTGTGCTGGGGGGGGGGGCGCATAAGAGGGTCTATACTTGATCTTACTATTCTTTTCTATTCCCCAAGCCCCAGCACAGGGCCTGATATAGGCTCCCGGCTTAGCAGATGTCTGAAAAGTGAGTGAGAAAGGAGGAAGTCACTAAATTAAATAGATGAATATTCACACACACGGCAAATCCTGCCCAATAGTGTTTATAACCTACGGATGACCGAGAATTTCCAGGCTGGTTGGAGACTTAGTTTGACATTTACCGACTTGCACTTAGAGCAAGACCAAGGGGGAACCGGTTTGAGCCAGTTGATGCCATTTTTCAGTTAGGATAGGGAGTGGGGTCAGCCACTCACTCCTGTGAGCTCGGGTGTGTCATTGGTGAGTGTCCAGGGCCAGTCAGTTCAGCTCGGGGACAGGAGCACAAAGCCGCTGCCGCTGAGCCCCTCTGTAAGGTCATCGCGTTCAGGTTAGGGATCATGACACCATTCCCTAGCCCTCCCGTCGCTTCACGCTTAGGAGAATTCCTGTCTCTCGTAACACCGTGGAATACAGGCTTGGGGAAGATTGGATTTGGAAGGGGCCCGTGTGTACCCACCAGGCCCACTGGCCATCGGCGTCAGAATTACCCGGGATACAGGGGCGCCTGGGTGGCTCAGTTGGTTAAGTATCCAACTCTTGATTTTGGCTGGGGTCATGATCTCGTGGTTCATGAGTTCGAGTCCCACGTTGGTCTCTGCACTGATGGCACAGAGCCTGCTTGGGATTCTCTGTTTCCCTCTGTCTCTCTGCCCCTTCCCCCACTCTCTCTCAAAACTAAATAATGAAAGTTAAAAAAAAAAAAAAGAATTACCTGGGATCCTGATTCATTTTATACATGATAAAAATGAAGCCCAGGGAAGTACAATGACTTTCCCAAGGTCACGCAGCTAGTTTGCAACAGATGGTGATTATACTGTGGCATCATTACAGCCGAGGATGTTGTCACAAAGTGGTTTCATCTCTATCCTCCTGTTCGGTCTTCTCGACCACTCTCCACCTGACAACACAGAATTATTTGTTTTCATGTTAGGAGGAAAAGCAGTTTTTCTGTGTATTTCTGTGTTAGTAGCCAGACACGACCTTCTCAAAAAAGGCACCACTAACCTATATAGCACCTTTGTACAAATAGCCACCCTTTCTTCCAGGAGGATGTGGGCCTGGCCCATGTGCCCAAAGTGCAAACCGGACTTTGGCCCTTATTCCTGCCCTTGATCAAATGGCCTTGGGCAGTTTCCAACCTGCACAACCGTGCATGGCAGCCCTGTTCTCAAGATGAAGAACTTGTTTTATACTTTGGTTTGTACTCCCCGGTATCTAGCACAGAGCCGGGCTTGTTAAGTATTTTTAAAAAGGTGACTGCATTGCCCAAGGCTACCTGGTTGATCAGCAGTAGGACTGGAACCTCCGATTCTTGGCAAGGCCTCGGGCTGCCTGATGCAGGAGACAACAAACTTTAACTCGGTATTCCGTCCAGGTCCTACCACTGGAGGAATCGGCCAGGATAACTTAGTTCTCCAGAAATAAAAAAGCCTTGGGGTGACCCCCGAAAACCAATATTCAAAGTCAAGGCTGGACTCGTAGTGACCCCCCACCTCAGATGTGAGCGCCGGGGAGTGCAGGTAGAAATAGCCTGACCCCCTCAACCCCTGCAGGAATTCAAATGCCAACCGCTGTGTTTGGCAAGAGTAAAATAAGAGTTTTCAGACGGAGGAGCAAAGCCTCTCTCCATTCCTGCCTCTGCCCCCCTCGAAAAGTGTCGACACCTGAGGGAGCTTCCTGAGCAGCTGCACCTGGCCCGCGACCATGACAGTGACACTTCCACCGAGGAATAAACATGCGATTCGCAGCCTTTTGATTTCACTGCTCCAGGTTCTCCCAGAGAGGTGGCCTGTTTCCCCTCAGGCCGCCCCCCGCGGAGAATTTCCGTTGCTCAAGGATGGAACATTCTTAGCTCTGACTATATATATAGCAATAGTCGGCTTGCACTGAGCTCCTCTCCGCGGCTGGGGGCTTCCCTGGGTCATCTTTCCTCCCCACATTCACCCCGCGAGGTAGGCATTAGTATGCCCATTTTACAGATGAGGAAATGGAGTCAGAGGAGTTAAGTAAACCACTCAAGGTCACGCAGCCAGGACTCAGACTGGCACCGCAGGGTGTCTCACCACCAAGCCTGTGTCCCTAACCCTCCTGCTACACTGCCCTTAGTCTTTTTTTTTTTTTTTGGTGGCCTCCGATGCCAGATGCGGAGAACAAAGACCCGCAGAGAGCTCTGTTTTCTGCGCCCCTTTGCTTTGCTACATCTGTTGAGCGCTTGCTGTGTGTCTAACACCGCGAAGGGGCTGCCCTGGGTTGACATGCATTTTCTTTCCCTCCTCAAAGCAAACCCGTGAGTCAGTACCGTGGCTCCCCTTTCCTTGTGGGAAGGTCAAGGGCCCCACTTAAGGAGAAACGTGGGGTTCCTGTTCCAGGTCTCCGTGACTCTAAGGCTGGCTCTCACCCAGAGGCCAGCGTTTCTCAAAGCACGGTCCACGGGTCACCCCCCTTACATCTGCGGGTGCACGCGGGAGCGCATTCAGTGCGGGCCAGCCGACTCGATCAAAGTCTCTGCCGCCGGGACCAGGAAATCGGCTTTCCTGCCCCAGGGGCGCCCGGCGGTTCAGTCAGCTAAGCCACCAACTATCAGGTTCAGCTCAGGTCGTGATCGCACGGTTCATGGGATCGAGCCCCGCATCAGGCTCTGCGCTAACAGCCAGGAACCTGCTTCGGATTCTCTTTCCTTCTCTCAGAATAAAAAAACATTAAAAAAAAACAAAAAACCGTCGCTTCCACATCTTGGTGCCGGCAACACGGGCGTGCTCGCATCCGCAAGTTCACGGAGCCGTATGTTTCCGATGCGTCGCTCTTCCGCGTGTCTGTGGCATCCCCGCACAACTTGGCCTCCTTTGCGCCACTATCTCGCGCGTTGTCGCGGTGTTACATTTCCAACCTTAATTCGCACGGGCCGCCACGGTGCGCGGGGCGGGGAAAACCAGGCTACGAGATGTCCCCGAGTCACCTCTTCCCTGCCTAGGGCTGTCGCGCAAAGGCTACTGGCAGATCTCGTTTTCGTCTCTCCAGATAATTCCTCCAAAATAGATCACCCAAGGGCCTCCCTCTGAAAACTTCCATCATGTTCTTTCAACCCCAAAACCCAGATCGTTACAAAACGGTCCCTGGGGGGCCTTCCGGCTGCTCAGGATCTGAGTTTCCACCCCCAGGTCACGGAGGGGGGTCCCCGAGACCTCTCCTTTTGGGCTTATTCCGTCCATGATTCACTCCTGGACGAACACCGCCACCTGTTCTTTTCCCCTTAACACTTGGTGAGGGTTTTCCCTCTCTTCCAACTTCCTCTGCTCCTTCTAGAACCTCAGTAAAACCTACGTCAGAAACATGTTGACTCTTCAACCTCCATTAACCGACTCATTCCCTCTCTTGTTCACAGACATTTAGCGAGCACCCAATACTTACTAGGAACTCTGCGAGGGACGAGAATTCAGAAAATTAATAGGAATTAGAAAAGAATTAGAAAATAAACGGCCCCTTTTCTCGTGGAGGGCAAAGTGTGTTTCTAAAGTCACTTTTGGCAAATGTTCCTGGAGGTACTCCTTGTAATAAATCATACGTCGTGGTTGACGAGGACACTGGTGTCAGAGGAGAGGAAGAAAGAGGAGGAGGGGGAGAGGGGGAGGGGGAGGGGAGGAGCAGGAGGGGGACGAGGAGGGGGAGGGGGAGGTGACATTTTTTGAGCCCTTTCTCCACGCAGGCCCTCTAACAATCATTTAAATGTATGACTCATTTGCCTCAACAACCCCTAGAGGCAGGTACTATTATTATCTTCCTTTTAAAGATGAAGAAATACAGACCCAGAGAAGTTGAGTGATTTTCTCAGGATCACACAGTTCGTGGGGTCTCACTCCAGAGACAGGCCTTTCTAATATTCTCTCAGAGTCCTCCGACCATCAAATGAGAATCTGAAATGTTGCCCGTGGAAGCGTGGTCTTATCTGTCCTGTCTAGAGGATAGCATTCTCCCCAAATCACAGAACCACAAATCTCAGGGGCGGGAGGGATGCTGACGTGGTGTGTAACCTAACCCCCATTAGATGCCGAATCTTTCCTACAGACTTGTCACCAAGTGCTCATCCAGTCTGTCTGGAATACCTCCAGGTACAGGGACCTCACTACCTTATGAGGTAGCTTATCCTGTTGCTTATTAACCAATGTAATGGATTCCGTGGTTTTGCCTGCCCAGCAACTCTCCTTCCTTGTGGTAACAGCATCCCCGGTTGCCTCTGGGCAGCTGTCTACCCCCATGTTAAGTCATTCTCTCAGGGGCTGTCTGCCAGTCAGCAAAGGAGCAGGTATATGACCCCAGGTAAGGCCAAACAGACTGTCTCGCATGAGACCAAAGAACACAAGAATAGAAAGCTAATAAAACCAAGTCACGGCAGTGCGAGCACCCGTGAGGGCCCCCGAGCAGCTTCGGGACTCCTGACCTTCCTCAGCCTTCTCTTCACTTCTGGGAGCCATCGTGTCCTTCTATTAAATCCTCCCCGCTGCCCCCCCCCCCCCGCTTGTCCTGCATTAGCCCGGGTCATATTTTCAGGCTTGTAACCCAAATACCTTAGCAGATATGATCCACCGGTGTTGTTTCTGTTGTGTGCATTATTAAATTCATTTCTTAATTATCAGTGTAATCTATGCATGTGGTTCTAGAACACCGGAGGTGGAGCACGAGGGGTAATTTCCAATGGGGCATCCCCTCCGCCATCCCAGTCCCTGGAGGTAACCACTGCTGACGGTTTCCCATGTTCCTTCCAGAAACCTCTATTTTGTTTATTAACAGCTCTGTTAGTTCTTCCTTAGACTGGGTTAAAATCTGTCGGCTGGTGGCTTCCATTCGCTCACACAAAGTCTGAGTTCGGGAAACCACTGAACAGATTTCCCTTTCAGACGACAGTTCTGATACCCTGTGCCTGCGTCTCTCCTAGAACTGGACACTCTAGGTTCCTCTGGTTACCAGCTCAGGGGCAGGCGGGAGGCCCCTCACCAACCGGGCCCTTTTCCTCTGAATAAGGCCAGTCTGCTGTATCTTTCCAGATCTGGGACGGCAGAACTGAACATGCTATTCCACAGGGATCTGGTGGAGAGGAGCGGAAGCCCCTGCCGCTATCCTTGCCCTTCTTGCTGTCCTATAAAACACAGCTGGAGATGCCCTGAGCACCACCTGGCAGCAGCCTTAGCACCCCGCTGACCCTACTTCCACTAACACACACACACACACACACACACACACACACTAGCTAAATCAGACCTCCTTGATTCTGAATTTCTACTACTCTTTAAAATTTTTTTTTAAAGTTTGTTTGTTTATTTATTTTTGAGAGAGAAGACAGCACGAGTAGGGGAGGGACAGAGAGAGAGAGAGAGAGAGAGAGAGAGAGAGAGAATCCCAAGCAGGTGCCAGGCTGTCAGCACAGAGTCCGACGTGGGGCTTGAACTCACGAACTGTGAGATCATGATCTGGGCCGAAATCAAGAGTCAGATGCTTAACCAGCTACCCAGACACCCCACTTACTGCCTCTTCTTCTTCTTTCTTTTAATCCGAGTACTGGAATGGATACAGGTCCACATTCAATTCTCTCTAGTGTGTAGACGCCTGTTAAAATTTTTGGCCCTTACTCAGTGAAATAGTACCAATAAAGACCCTGTCCCTGAGACAGTCTGTCCTGAAAGCATAATCTCACTTTGTGGAACCCGAACCTCGGCACGCTGAAATGCAGCACCGATGTCACGACATGTATCAAAAGCCTTAGGTTTTTGCATACCCGGTGGCCCAACGGTTCTCCTTCTAGGCTGTTCTTTGAAACATTGTTCAAAAGTAACCCCAAACTGCAAAGAGCCTAAATGCCTCACGAGTAGGGACCTGGTCAGAGAAACAAAAGAGCAATCAGGGGATGGAATATCATGTGGTTATTAAAGATCGGGCTCACGAGGAGTAATAAATGACGCGAGAGGCCACTGTCGCTACGTTGGTAAGCCCACAGAAAGATGGCGGGGGCGGGGGAGGGGCGGCTGGCTGGCTCGGCCAGTGGAGCCTGCGACTCTCGATCTTGGGGCTCTGGGTTCGAGCCCCATGTTGGGTATAGAGATTACTTAAAAATAAAATCTTAAAAAGTAAAATCAAATACTAAAAAATAAAAGATTATAAGACACCTGAGGTAATACAAGCCCACTTTTCTGTGTGCCTAAATACACAGAACAAGGATTGGCAGAACAGACATAAAATTGTTAACAGAGGTCATCTCTGGGTAAAGTGGTTCTGATTTTATTATCTACTATGTCTTATCCGTGTTTTCAGATGTTTCTATGATAAACACTACTTCTACAGAGAATTAGTTTTAGGGGCACCTGAGTGGCTCAGTTGGTTGAGCGGCCGACTTGGGCTCAGGTCATGATCTCGTGGTTTGTGGGGCAGAGCCCCAGGGTGGCCCTGGCACTGACAGCATGGAGTCTGTTTGGGATCTTCTGTCTCTCTTTCTCTCTCTCTCTCTGCCCCTCCCTCGAAAATAAATAAACATTCAAAAAAATATTTTTAAAAGCCAAAGGAAAACATGGCCTTGATACCTCATCAAATGATACAGAATTGAAATTAAGCAAATTCGGTTTAAAAGTCGTCGTGCTGCCTGGAAGTTCTAATGTGCTTTGACTTGTGTGTCCATACCTGATTTGGATATCAGTTAAATCACAAAATGGTACATGGCGTGGTCCTTCTGGGCCCTTCAGAAATACTTGAGGGGCCAGATGCTCGATCGCATATTCCAAAGGTTATCCACTCGGGGATCTCAAACTCAGATGCCTTCAGGGCCCGTCGAGCTGCGTACGTGAGGCAGGCAGGCAGAGGCTGAGAGCTGTGGGAAATGAACAGCACGTGCTCCTCAGCTCAGGCCGATTATGTGGGAAGGCAGGCCCTGTCTTGCCAGAAAGTCCACTTTTTTTTTTTTTTAATGCTTATTTATTTTTGAGACAGAGAGACAGAGCATGAGTCGGGGAGGGGCAGAGAGAGGGAAACACAGAATCTGAAGCAGGCTCTGAGCTGTCAGCACAGAGCCTGATGCGGGGCTCGAACCCACAGACAGCGAGATCATGACCCGAGCCGAAGTCGGACGCTCAACCGACTGAGCCACCCAGGCGCCCCCAGAAAGTCCACTTTTCAAGAAAAGCCAGAAATATAGATATTTTAAAAAGGTGACATTTTATAATTTTTAAGTGTTGAGAACCCATTTGAATTTTTAAACTATGGTATAGGCCAGCGCACCTGGGTGGCTCAGTCGGTCAAGCGTCTAACTCTTGAATTCAGCTCAGGTCATGATCTCGCGGTTCGTGCTGAGCAGGGAGCCTGCTTGAGATTCTCTCTCTCCCTCTCTCTCCCTGCCCCTCCCTCCCTCTCTCTCTCAAAATAAACAAAATAAAAATAAATAAATAAATAAAGTATGGCGTAGGTCATGCACCGTGTTGTAGGCCTTATCAGATCGTTAGTTGGCCGATTGGTGACCTTGGGTCCGTGGCTGGCGGGAAGCCTGAAGAGACCGGTAGGAAGCAAACACGCAGACTGGCAAGTGCTGCCAAAGTGCTGAGCAGGAAGCGGGATCGGGACTGACGGCCAGGGAACCATCTTGGAAGATGGCAAGCCAGCCAGGACAGAGCTGCAAGGGGTCACCGAATGACACAGGATTGGTACATGGAACTGCTCTGAGTTATGCTGAATTGTATTCCAAGCTCCTGAGAGTAGAAGGGGGCCACCACCTGGAAGGACTTTAGAGAGAGAGAGAGAGAGAGAATCCCAAGCAGGCTCGTACCACCAGCGCAAAGCCGGACTCAAATCCACAAATCGCGAGATCATAACCCGAGCTGAAGTCCTATGCTTAACTAACTGAGCCACCCAGGCCCCCCCTAGATTTCCCCTTTTCGATGACTCTGACAACATAGCTCGTTTGTTGAATGTATATAGATTAAGTTTGTGACCATTAAATACATTTTAAAGCCCTGTAAAAGGAATTTTGTGGAGAAACGGCTCAAACACAGCAATTATATGCTTTGTATATCCTATCTGTAATTCTTATCACAGCTGTAGTCTTAATGTGTACACGGTTGTCCATATTCATTTGAAGATACTGTGGAAAGGGTAGGGGCACCCGTCAGTGGGGGATTCTGGGTTCTAGACTCAGCTCTCTCAAGCCGTGTGACCTTGAGAAGGTACTTAACCCCGGGGGGCCTCTCTTTGAACCTCTCATTTCCAAAAAATGATAGCATCTTGAAGATTCTAGCCGGAATGAGCTGAAGGTGAAAACTTCCCTTAAGCCCGAGGTTTCATTACTCTCAAGGCTGCAGACAAGCCTGTGTAGGCGCCCCGGGGGCAGCTCTGGCCACCACCATCGGAGGGCCCATGCAATGAACATTCTGGGTTAGAAAAGATCTTAAATGTGCTCCAAGAGAGGAGAACGCAAAGTGAAGGTGTTTTCCCCTCAAAGCTCGGTGTTCTTCAAATTGTTTTTAGATGGGAATATAGAGATAGGACTGGTCAAATATTTCCTGGAAACATGCCTTAAATCCTGCCTCTTCATCTCTATGAACACGGTCTCAGCCTGAGTTTTCTTGCTGATCCCTGGACTTTGGTTTCCATCTCTCATCAATCATCTTCCTGAAAAACATCGAACATCCCACTCCCCTAATGAAAGCCGAGTGGACTGCCCGATGCCCGCAGGATCAAACCAAACTCCCTGGCCTGACGTTCATACGAGGCGGCCTCATTGCCTGTCTTCTTCCTTGGACCTCCTGACCCCTGAAAACCCTGTGCTCCTGCCAAAAGGAACCCTTCCTACGGGTGCAGGCAAACCGTACCCTTTCATGACACGCCCTGCATCTTCAAGTGCCCGTCCCTCTGTGGGATTGTTCGTTCTCCTCTTGGTAACCCCCCAATCATCTTTCCGGATACTGGGGATCCAATGATGAATCTAAGACAGAAGTCACAGACGTCCACACAGAGCCTGCACTGGGCCTGACGGATGGTAGTAAGAAGGTACTCGACGAATGTCATCTTGATGGATGAATGAATGAATAAATGAATGAAGAGATGGATGAGTCCTTGAGGAAGGGAATGAACTGATGAGAGAATGAATGAATGGACCAATAAATAAATGATTGGAAGGACGGAAGAAAGAATGAATGGGAAGTGAATAGGATGAATAAATGCATAGACATACAAACGGAGACAACTAATTCATAGAATTTTAGCAAAGCCAGATTCAGTGGTCAGAAGAGAAGACAGAAATGGAAGATGGCAGACAAGTCAAATAAAGCCAGAGGCCTATAGCTGCCATCCCCTTTTGTTTCCCTGCAGCGACTAGAAGACAGCTAGTGTTGCCCCCTCTTCTTTTGGACCCCAAGCTATAGGTAGCCTTGCCCCTGACAGTCCTGAGGAGAACGCCTCCTGCTCGCCCATCCACCATGTTCTCAGAACAGATGGGAGAAGGCTTGTCTGCTAGGACTCTTGGGGAGGGCACGAGGAAGGGGATACTGGGAAGGGAGGGCACGAGGAAGGGGATGCTGGGAACATGAGTTCTGGGGTCTCACACGGACAAACAGAGGAAAGCTATTGGATTTCCTTTTGGTTTATGTTTTGAAAATTTTGTGGTAGGTCCCAAGGGGGTCACAGAAGCTGGGGGCGTCACCCTGCTGGGTCCCCAGAAGGGTTTTCTTCACCGATAACCTGGTCCTCACCATAGGAAGCCCCATGGATTGCCACTCCTCCTTGCAGTTGCCACTGAAATCTGCCCCCGTTCCTTACAGGGCAGCAGGGATACTAATGCTGGGATTCACTGAGTAGTTAGCATTCTCCATATATTGTCTCATTTAATCTTTACAATAACCTATGTGGTAGAGACTCTCATCATTATATAGATGCAGAAATTGGGGTTCAAAGAGGTTAAGGAATTAGTCCAAGATTTTACAGTGACCTGCACGTAGTGAAGCTCGGATCGAAATACAGTTTCGTTTGACTCCAAAGTCCATATTCTTTTTTTTTTAAAGAGGCAGTGAGAGAGAGAGAGAGAGAGAGAGAGAGCGTGCACGCATGGGGGGAGGGGCAGAAGGAGAGGGAGAATCGTAAGCAGGCTCCACGCCCAGCATGGAGCTTACTGTGGGGCTCAATCTAATGACCAACCACGAGATCACGACCTGAACCAAAATCAAGAGTCAGACATTTAACTGACTGAGCCACCCAGGCGCCCCCAAAGTCCATATTCTTAAGCTGTATATTATATAGCTATTAATATTTCTTCAAGGGTGTACCCTAGGGTCCCAGCAGGAAACAGATGGAACACTCTAGAGGAGTCATTGGGGTGAGTTTAATAAGGGATTGGTTCAAATGCATGGGCAGAGTTAAGGGAAACCAAGGAAGGCTAAGGAGCCCTTAGCAATCAATAGCAGAGAGCAGCTGCCGCCCTGAGGCTCAGCAGAAGGAGTTTCCTGCACTGGGGAGAAGTCACATGATGGGGATCAGGCCCCTTGGTAGAGGAAACTAGACTATGTCAACCCAAGACTTGGCTGGGTGGGAGCTGGGGGCTGAACACCCCCCACAGCTCTGTCCTCTTATCCTTCCATCTCCTGGAAGCCACCCATTTGTCCAAACCCAACCTCAATCCAGGAGCATAGGGACATGCTGACGTGCTCCATAAAGATCAGCCGGCCTCCTGGTGCACAGAGCAGAGCGAGAGGGGGAGGGGAGTAGATCTAAAAGGGGAAATGGGTACTTTCTAGCAAAGCGGTGAGCTCCAACTTCCTTTTCTTTGGGAAGTCTTTGGATCCAGCCAAGTCAGAATAAAACATTTTGCACTCGCAGAGTAGATGAACCTTGTGCTATGTGTTACCGATTTCCTGTTTTCTCTTTGAGGTAGATTTTTGTACGTGGGTACGTATATCTAGCTCCCTACTGGGCTGAAGTACTCGGAAGGCATATGTGCTCTGTTAACACAGAGCTTGGCACTTTGTTGACCGTCAGAATTATTGGTTGAATTTGTTGAGTGCTAGTAACATACCAAAGATTTTCTCTGGGTGAGGGAGACCTGTTCATGTGGTGTTTGTTGTGCTATGTTAATAGGTTTGCATCACGTGCTTCCTGCTTTTGCAAATTTTTACAGCATTGTAAGCTGAAAGCTAATAGTTCTAAGTACTTAACTAGAGTTTGAGTACTCAACTCCTCCCTTTAGAATGCTACCGGGCCTCTCTCCAAGAGCTTCCATAGCCTTTGTTAACTTACAAAGTCAGAGTTTGGACTGTCTTTTTCACTTAGTAAAAGTGATTCTCTTTCAATAAAACTAGAAATACCAGAGAATAGATGTGCACGAAATGATATGGTGTCTGCAGCACAAGATGAGGCGTCAGAATCCCATCCACTGCCTACCGTTTGGCAACTGACCAATCTCTTTGAACCTCAGTTTTTCTCATCTGCAAAATGGATGCAACATGGTAAGATTTAAATGAGAACATACATGTGAGAGTTCCAAAGCTGATACACATAAAAGGGCTCATGATGACTGGCAGTGGAGCAGATGGTGGGTTTAAGCAACGCTTCAACAATTCTTTGTGATTTTTAGAGGTATCACAAGAAAGGCATCTTCTATAAAGTAGAAGACTTGGAGACAGGATATTAGAGAGCAAGCAAAGATTGTGATTTTTATCAAGTGAACATCTAAACGATCCCCAGTATTTTCAAAGTAGACATATCTTGGGGCGCCTGGGTGGCTCAGTTGGTTGAGCGTCCGACTTCAACTCAGGTCATGATCTCACAGTCTGTGAGTTCGAGCCCTGCGTCAGGCTCTGTGCTGACAGTTCAGAGCCTGGAGCCTGCTTCCGATTCTGTCTCCCTCTCTCTCTGCCCCTCCCCCACTCATGCTCTGTCTCTCTCTGTCTCAAAAATAAATAAACATCAAAGTAGACATATCTAATGATAAACATGGAATCACAAGTATTAATCGAAAGTTTTAATAGCAAACTAAAATGCAATCGGAAGTATTAATAGCAAAAAGTTGGCATAAGATGCTTCAAAAATAAAAACGGGGCTGGGGTTTTGGAAGCAAATTGAATCATGTTCCATATCAGGGACGGGAGAACACTTTTATAAAGGGACGGATAGTGAATATTTTATGCTTTATAGACCATACAGTTTCTACTCTCTCACAGCATGAAAGTAGGCATACACAATTTGTAAACAAATGGATGCAGATGTGTTCCAATAAAACTTTATTTCCCAAAACAGGAGGCAGTCTAGATTTGGCCTGTGGAGGTGGCTGTAGTTTACCAACCCCGTTCTAGCTTTCCTGTGTCAACATGAGCTGACCACTGCTCGTCTATTGTTATTTTAGATTATAAGAGAAGGGATCAATATTTTTATTGAGTACTTACTAGATACCAGGCACTATAGTAAGCATATTACCCAGATAATCTCATTTCATTATTAAGGAGGTACTAATATTGACAGTTTTTTTTTTTTAAGTAGGTTTCATGCCCACCATGGAGCCCAATGTGGGGCTTGAACTCACAACCCAGAGATCAAGACCTCAGCTGAGACCTGAATTGAAATCAAGAGTGGGACACTCAACTGCCTGAGCCACCAGGTGCCCCAAAGAGGTACTAATATTATTTCCATTTTACATTTGAGGAAATATAAGCAGCTGAGCTAGGGTCCAAACATAGGCTTGGCTCACTCCAAAGCTCTAAATCTGTCTACCTCATATTACCTTGCAGGGACATTGAGTCTTTTAGCATTATGTTTAGTCCATTAATATTTAATGTAATTACTGATATGTTTGGAGTAAATTTCACTATTTTAATATCTGTTTTCTGCTTTTCCCATCTGTGTTTTGTTGGACCAGGACAGCGTGGTCCATTCCCCGCTAATCCCATCACTTTTAGTTGGGAAAACATGGATTTTTACCCCTACTGCCTCTTCAATCAGACCCACCCTTTTCTGGCATCAAAGTTACTGATTTCCTTGGCCAGCTCCAGGGTGTAAAGCTGCATTTCTCCCCCAAGGAGCTGGAGGTGTGCTAGATATGAGTAGTCAAAGGCAAGAAGGCCATAGACATCCACCATTCTCGCCTGAAGCTCTAGGAACGTGTTAAGAATAAATACTTCTCAATTTTTCTGCCTTTTGCTTGCAGTACCAGAACTGTTTGTGTCTGATAATTTTGCCTAGTTTTAGAATTCCTCTTTTTGTAGAGGGAAATTGCTGTCCTCTTCACTCTACCATTATGGGAAGTCTTTCCCTCTTTATCCTCCGTAGCACTTTTGGACCTGAGAGCTACTTTACACAGCACTAGATTTCTTTAGGTTAGCGTTCATGGAATATTCTCCAAAACATTTCCTCCTACCCTTTCAGTGTTCCAGGATGCCTCTTGTAGCAACATAATGTATCTTGGTTTTTTTTTAATCTGACAGTTTTTGAGTTTTAATTGGAATATTTAATCCATTTTCATTTAATATAGTTACTGCCGCGTTCATGTTTAAATCTACCATGCTATTGTTTATTTTCTCTTTGTCATGTTTGTTTTAGTTATTTTTCTCTCCTTTCTTGTTTTTTTTTTTTTAATGGTTTCATTTTCCAATTATATTAGCTTGCTAGTGATATACGCTTTTACAATTCTTTTAGTGGTTACCCCAGGGGTTTCTATGCACATTCTTGACTTATTACTATTAATATAAAGTGTACTTTTATACAGAGTATTTAACACTTCCCAGAAAATGCAAGAATCTTAGAGCGCTTGAAAGCCATTTCCCCCTCCTGCCTTTGTGTTCACAAAACATTATTTCATTAAAAATTGTGTATATATACATTTAATTTTTTTTATAAAATATCATATATATCCCAGAGGAGGTATATACCAAAATATTAAGGTTTTTATCTTTGGGTGGGAAGTAGGAGAGATTTTTTTATCTGTATACTTTGCTTTTTCAACAGTAAGCATGTGTTTTGCCAAAAAAAAATTAAAAACATTTTTTTAAAGTTTATTTATATTTGAGAGAGAGAGACAGAATAGTGTGTGAGCAGGGGAGGGGTAGAGAGAGAGAGAGGGAGACACAGAATCCGAAGCAGGCTCTAGGCTCTGAGCTGTCAACACAGAGCCCAACACAGGGCTCAAACTCACGAGCTGTGAGATCATGACCTGAGCCAAAGTCAGAGGCTCAACCAACTGAGCCCCCCAGGCGCCCTTTGTCAAAAAAAAAAAACGTTTAAGAAGCCGAAGGGGAAAAAAAGAACATTTGCCACGCAGACCCATTAAACCAGAGCACTTCCTCCCCGCTCAGGCGCTCTGCACCGGCAGACTCCTGCCTCCCCCCCCCCCCCCGCCCCCCCCTCCCGGCCAACAGGGTGATTCAGAACGTGGGCTGGGCTGTGAGTGAGTGGGAAGCCCCTCAGGCCTGTGAGGATTACACAGGATTGCACAGTTTTGGAAGGATGAGGAGACAATGCAGCCCAGTCGAGGCTTGCTTGTTAGTTCGTCTGTTCCAAGCGCTCGTCACTGTGGGTCACTCTACCCAGGGCGATCGGCAATATCTGGCTGTGGACGTGACAGGACGTTGTGCAATGATTGGGCAAATCCAGAGCCTTCCTTCTGCAGAGCTAGCGAATGCTCCAGCGGGGCTAGGCTCATGTGAAAGGCCATGACCCTAGTCTGCAGTAGCCTCTTCTCCGCACAGCCTTCTCAGCCCTGGCTTCGGGCCAAGGCACGGGCCAGGCCAAGCTGAACGCCGAGGCTCTCCCTTCCTGCCTCGGACTCCCTGAGTCCAGGCGCATAGAATCCCAGCCGTCCTGGAGACTCGTTTGGGCAAAGCTCCCCTGCTCTGTGCCCGGTGGTAGGGGGCTGAGTAAGTGGAAACAGGGCTCTGTGTTTCTCTAATGCTTTTGAAGTATTTTCATCTAGGTTATCTTTTTTTCATTCCTATAACCAGGGAATATAGAAATCACCAGAAGTCCATGCCCTTGAGTTTCCCACCATCAGACTTAGGGTACGGACTTGCATGTGTACCGATGCTCTCCTAACCTTCTGTTGTTAGAGAGGAAGGATCCCTTTTACGGGAGGCAACTTCTTTCGTGTGAGCTGTGGATTTTCTCCTTACTTCTTAAGGACCCACTACGTTAATATTCGTTGTTTTCTTCTACATCTCCTACCTTTCTTTCTGTTGGGTCCTCTTTCGCAGCATTCCCACGTACTGTATCTCCAGTATTTACAAAACAAGCCCGAACATCCAACGAAAGGCAGAGATTGTCAGATAGGCCTAAAAAAACAAAAAACAAGAGGCAACTATACGGTATCTACAGGAGACAAACTTTAGGTTCAAAGATACAAATAGGTTACGGGGCGCCTGGCTGGCTCCGTCGATTAAGCGTCCGACTTCGGGTCAGGTCATGATCTTGCAGTTCAAGAGTTCGAGCCTCACATGGGGCTCTGCTGACAGCTCAGAGCCTGGAGCCTGCTTCAGATTCTGTCTCCCTCTCTCTCGGCCTCTCCCCCACTCACACTCTGTCTCTCTCTCTCAAAAATAAATAAAATGCTTAAAAATAGAAATAGGTTAAAATTAAAGGGATGGGGGGCTCTTGGGGGGGCTCAGTAAGTTAAGCACCTGATTCTTGATTTTGGCTCAGGTCATGATCTCACAGTTCATGAGTTCGAGTCCTGTATCTGGCTCTGCACTGACAGTGCGGAACTTGCTTGGGATTCTCTCTCCGTCTCTCTCTGCCCCTCCCCCACTCTCAAAATAAATAAACTTAAAGAAAAAGTAAAAAGATGGAAAAACCTCATGCAAACAACTACCATGAAAGGGCTACAGCGGCTGGGCTAATATTGGACAAAACAGACTTCAAAACAAGAAGTGTCACTGAAAAGAAAGAGGGGCTTTTCATAAGATAAAAAAGCTCGTGTTCAGTTAAGACTTTAGTGGGTAAGTGAACAGAGATGACAGAATGGAGTTTATGATCTCCTTGCGCTGGTGAGAAAACGGAGGTCCAAAGAACCATGGCAGACGTTGAAGCTCGAGCAGATAACTTTTTGATGACCCAGGCATGGGGCTTGGGTTTCCTATCATCTTCCTGCTGGCTGCCCCTCCAGCAAAAATGCCCATGACAGCCATTACTGCCCACTAGACGTTACATGCTTTTCACATAGTAACCTAGCCTCACAGTCCCCATCAGGGCATGAGGAGGGCACTGGGATCCCTGCTTGACGTATGACACTAAAACACATAGGGTTGAGTAACTTACCAGCTGCTAAGAGGTGGGGCCTGGATGTGAACCCAGATGGCCTGCCTCTGGAATCTGTAAGTTAACCCACCTGACAATGTTGCCTCAATAAATCAATCCTGTTAATAGGTTAGCTTTGTAATATGTAATTATGTCCCTGAGAATGAAGTCTAACTCACCTCAAGATTGTAAGGGTCAGCTGAGCCTTCCCAGAGAAAGCAACACTCAGGGTAAGGAAGGCCTGAGGATGGGTAGCAACTAGCCGGCCGAGAGAGACATGTGTGTGTGAGGACTTGGAGGAAGGATACAGCAAGACACACGTGAGGAAGCGAGGGAAGAAGGGGCTTGAGACCAAGCGGCGGGGGCCAGGGCAGGACAAGGAGGCACCACGTGTGAAGGCCTTCAAGTATGCGTAAGCACTAGCACGTTCGGGCCGCTGCCAGGCACACAACCGAGACCCAAAGTGCCTTCAATACTATGGAAATTTCTGATCTAACTCTACGAGAGGCTCAAAGGTGGGTGGCCTCAGAGTCGCCTGAATCCGTGGAGCCAGAATCTTTAGCTCGTTGTTCTGTCATTCTCGGCCTCAAGAGAAGCTCTCCTCACGGTCACGGGGGGCGCCATCGGCAGTGACTGGAGCAACGGACTCCTTGGCCGAGAGCGGCCAGTGATACTTACCACAGACTGCCGTGCCCGGCGGGTTTAGTCGGCCCAAAGTCCCTCTGAAACTGGGGGCAACGTGTCTATGTGAATGAACAGAGGTGTAGTTGGGGAGGGAGGGAGTGATGATTATGTAGGCAACCCGCACCGTCCACTGCATCATGTTGGAGCTTGGAACTTTTCCTCATGTCCATGGAAAGCCTGCTGATGAATGGGGTGGTGGAAGAGAAGCTATGCTCCCGATTTATTCACGTGTAGGGCCAGGCCTGATGCTTCTCTCGCTCTCTCTCTCTCTTTCCATCCTTCTTTCCTTCCTTCCTTCCTATAAATGGATCGCTACATTGCGTGCACTATCTCCTTTCCTTAAGAATTTGGAGCCATGTTTATCTGCTGACTTTACTGGCACGTGGGAATTGGCGCAATGGAGAAAGATTCCATTCCTTTCAAATGCGGAAGCGCCGTACATCTGAAAATCTCATGACTATTCTTTTAGTTCTAGTACAACAAGGAGTAGTTAATTTGAAACCTTTTTTTTAAATTTTTTAAAATGTTTATTTATTTTTGAGAGAGAGAGAGAGGGAGAGCGCAAGCTGGGGAGGGGCAGAGAGAAAGAGAGGGAGACACAGAATCCGAAGCGGGCTCCAGGCTCTGAGCCGTCAGCACGGAGCCCGGCACAGGGCTCGAACTCACGCACTGTGAGATTGCGACGACCTGAGCCAAAGTTGGATGCTTAGCCAACTGAGCCGCCCAGATAGTCCCAAAACCATCTTTTAATTCATCGCCCTTTGCTCTCTGTGTACGCGTTGTTACACGCCTGGCACGTAGCACGTGCTTAGCTTACGAGTGATGGCAGTGAAGTGTGCCATGGGCCTGCCAGCCCGGCTGCGAGGCGCACGCTTTCTGTACAACTGGAGGTGATGCCATTCTGGCACTGATCTCCGTTCCGGACAATTCACATTCGTGACAACAATTCGCTCCTTGTTTGTAAAATATTTCCTTTTAAAAAATATCAAACATGCAATTTTCGAACGAATGTTATAATTGAAGAGCATTCTTAGGGACTTAAAAAAATATGAAGTAGCGTGACACATCCCTCAGTCTCTTCTCAGTAACTCTAGTTCTCCCGAAGCTTGTCTTTACCCTTTTCTTCACCCACAGAGTGACCGTGAGTTTTCATGATGCTGACGGTGTGCCTGGTGCTGTCCACTCTAGGTATGAGGTCACTGGCTCTTTCCCGGGAACTCGGCGGGGTCAGTTCTGATAATACCTCCTCCGCGGACACAAGGACTAGGGGTTTTACATGAAGTAAATGGCCTTCCCAGCGTCTTATAGCCCGAGAGTGGAGGAGCCGTCTTGCAGCCCGAGCCTACGTTCATTTCTCTTTACTTCCTCGGTTGGTTTATTACAGAAACTAAGTACTTTTCCTTTACTTCCCTATTAAATGTTGGTCAGAAGTAAGTTCTCCATGATTTGCCTCTAATCTGCTACAAATCCAACACATATTTATTGAATATCGACTGATCGCAAGGCATTGCGCTGGAGACTTTAATATAGAGATGCAGACGGCATATAAAAGGGTCAGAACGGGGGCCCTCCCTGCAAGGACTTTATATTCTAGAAGGGAGCTGCAAATGGTGAAAATTATGCACATGCGAGGCAAAATAAAGTAAGACAGAAGCTGACTTTCTGAACATCACACAATGTGCCAGAAACTATGCATACCTTATTTCCGTGTTCTCATTTAATTTTCTGATTTTCTGAAGAAGGATCAGAGACTCAGATTCCTTAATGATTTGCCCATGGGGCGCCTGGGTGTCTCAGTCAGTTAAGCGTTGGACTCTTGGTTTTGGTCCAGGTCATGACCCAGGGTCATAGGATCGAGCCCCCCCCCCCCCACCAATGGGCTCTGCACTGAGCATGGAGTCTGCTTGGGATTCTCTCTCTCTCTCTCTCTCTCTCTCTCTCACTCTCGCTCTCTCCCTTCTCTCTATGCTCCTCTCCCCTGCTTGTGCTCTCTAAGAAAATAATATTAGAAAAAATAATTTGTCAAATGGGCCCCGTAGGAAGCAGGAGAAATCAACGAACTGGGGTTTGAAGTTTGGCCCTAACTCCTGCCTCAAGAACAAATAGAAGTTAAAAGTAATGAAAAGCCACTTGAATTTTAGGGCATGAGCAAAAGCCTGATTGAAGAAGAGGTGGCCTTTGGAATCGCTGAAGAAAGGAAAGACCGGTGAGGGGATCGAGTAGACAGGGTATTGCCGTAGAGGAAGTGACAGTACGAAGAAAGGAAAGAGTCAGGCTGGGGCTCTGTGTCTGAAGAATGGCACCTATTGCGTTGAACGGAGGATATGACGTGTGCGCAGGATGGCGGGAGCATGCCTGAGAAGGTGGACTCCAGCGAGGAGGACTTTCTCTCGACGGTGATGGGGAAATGAAGGTGTGGGCGGGTCGGTGATGTAACCAGGGCTGAGTTTTAGGAAGATTAACTTTATGAGCTTTAGGGTGACTCATGGCTGATGTCACCCTGTCGTTCTGACCCCCAAGGTGCTTTTTCTCAGCTTTTCCTTCTCCAAAGCAGGGAAAGGAAGAACTCTCCGAAAACAAAGACAAATGCCATTCCAGATATATCCCCCTGGCATCCTCCTTTAAGAGCTTCTGCTTTTTTTCTTAAAGTCAACTAAGAAACACCCTTCCTCAGAGAAAACGGCTAATGAATATATATTTAAAAATGCAGATCTGCTAGTAGAGGAGAAATATGAATTAGAGGAGGCAGCACCAAATTAGTTCTGAATTTAAAAAGTGATAATACTCAGTGCTTGTGAGGATGCGGTGAGGTGGACACTGACATGCGGCGGTCAGAGGAGTGTGACTGGATGGACTCTGTCCAAGAGTTCCACTTGTAGGAATTCATGCAGAAAAATCACCTAAGATGAAGACAAAGATTTGTACCCAGAGAAATTCACCACAAAATTCCTGAGAAAAGCTAAAATTTTGAAAACATTCTGATGTCCCATCTTAGAAGAAAGGTGAAAATAAGGTGCAGCTCAGGGCATCTCAGTGGCTCAGTGGGTTAAGTGTCTGACTCTTGGCTTTAGCTTGGGTCGTGATCTCACGGTTTGTGAGTTCAAGCCCCGCATCGGGCTCTGCTCTGACAGCACAGAGCCTGCTTGGGATTCTCTCTCCCTCCCTCTCTCTCTCTCTCTCTCTCTCAAAATAAATTTAAAAAAATAAGGTGCTCACATATAATATTAAACAATACAATGATACCTACCATAAAGCTTAACTCAAAAATAATTTTGGTTCTATACTAGAACCTCTCTCTCTCTCTTTCCAAACCGGGCGCTGCAGGGAAAGCTAACCTCCCTTGTTTTCCTGCACCAGCATCTTTTTTCTCCCTCTGTCTCCCTCAGGATAACCACTATTTTAAGTTTGAAATGTGTCCCTTCAGAGCTTTACAAAAATACTTTCCATGTGTGCTTAGCAAATACACATTATTATTTTGCCTTTTTTTTTTTTTTTTTCTGGTACCAGACTATACGTATTATCCTGCAACTTGCTTCATAATGCGCCTTCTAATTATGCGGGAGCATCCTTGCGGCATCCCAACCGAGAGGCGGAAGAGAGGGCATTATACGAACAGCATGAGCTCAAATATGTACAACTGATCTCATGCTTAGGAGAGAGACTAGAAGGAGAATATGCCAAAAATACTGGCAGTCTCTCGTCCGGGAGAGGGATTTGGAGAGACCGCTCTTTTCTTCTTTCTATTTTTCTGGGTTTTTTTCCCCCCCTCAGATTTAACACATTCATAACTAGAATAAAGTTACAAAAAAACATGTGGAATGGCTCAAAAATGCCTTTACCTGTGAAACACCAGGCCTCCCCTCGCCTACATTCCCGGAGAAGGATTTTTCTACTTTATTCTCCAGAAGAGGAGCGGCCCTCCCCTTCCCTTCAGTTCTCTCCGTGGGCCTTGGAGGTGGGGACAGGGATCTGTCAGCCTTTTGTCTCCAGCGGCTGCAGCATCTTTGCAGCAAGAATTTCAAACAGCCACCTTCTGCGGCGCTGAATGGAACATTCCAAAATAGGAATCGCCACCCTTTCCGCGCCATCCTGTATAAAGACGGCTTAGCGTCCGATCGACCTGGTGAGCCGTGTCACAGAACATCGTCGCCCGGTCCCCAGTCAAGGCCGACGGGGCTTATGTCATGAGCAAGCACCAGGGCACTTGGCCACACCTCACCAGCTTTCCTCCTGACCTTCCTCTACTGGTGAGGACATCGGGACCCTGCACGCGAGGCGCGCGCACTCCTAGCGTCCAGGACAGTGCGGGATGGAAACTGTCCTCGGGGCCCACGGCATGTTGGTTCCCAAGGGGATCCGTAAAAGCCTACTGTCTTTTGGTTGTTTTTCTTTTTGAAAATAATGTGAAAATAACTTCAGGCCTTTTCCTTCTTCTTATAAAGGACTCTGTGTTTGTGTTTTAAAATAGAAGATACAGGCGACCAAAAGGAAGAAACTGGAACGCCGGTGCACATTCAGATTTGGTGTGTGGCACGCTCTTCCGTTCTAAATGCCAGTGGCCAGCAAAACGAGGCGGCCCCTCAGAGACATGGCCGGCCCCGAGGCTGGGGCCTAGGAGATGAGTCTGGAACACCTTGCTGTGCCAGAGAGAAAAGCCAGAAGGAAGCGCTCAAAAGAAAAAGGGGGACCTGTGCTTTGGGACGTGTCAAAGGGCTCAGGTGTCGGCACGAACGGGCTCCTGCCGGTCACACCTAGAGCATTTCAAGCCTCACGATAAATATAGACCGTAATGGACTGTAGCCTGTTGAATCAAATAAGACTTTATGGCCCGTTTTGATAAGAAGCAAATACATGAGGAGGAGCTCTTCCTTCCAATTAATGTAGAAGAAACGATCACAGCAGAACAGTCCCCCTTTTGAAAGTAAATTATGTAGTAAAAACGGGTTCAGGTCAGATTCGTCAGCGGCTCCTACATGGGCGCTGGGGGGAGGCTGCGAAGGAGGGGGAATGCACGCCGCCTCAAAGCCCCCTCCCCCAGGTTGTTAGTTACCAAAGGAGAAATAAAAACCATGCTGGGAAGACGGCACGAGTGACGAGAAAGCGATGGAAGTTAGTATTGCCACTAAGGGACAGACAGACGTCATGGGGCTCTAGACGTGACACCTTGAGAAGGACGCGACATCACTGACGCGGTTTTCCACCCCAAAGTGCACGACCTGAGTCAGGTCAGAAGGAAACATCAGACAACCTAAATCGAGGGGCGTTCTGTGAAATACAGGCCTGGGGGGGCGCCTGGGGGGCTCAGGCGGGTAAGCCTCCGACTCCGGCTCAGGTCATGATCTCACAGTTCGTGGGTTCGAGCCCCCGCGTCGGGCTCTTTGCTGACAGCTCAGAGCCTGGAGCCTGCTTCGGATTCTGTGTCTCCCTCTCTCTCTGCCCTTCGTCTGCTAATGCTCTGCTTTGTCTCTCTCTCTCAAAAATGAATAAACATTAAAAATAATTTTAAAAATAAAAAAAAGTATTTCCAAATAACCAAATTAAAAAAATAACATTGGAATTAGCTATTTTTAGGTGAAAAAATAAAAGAAACAGCTGTGAAAAAAAACCCAGCTCCAATCTTATTAATGTCAGGTGATCCTCACATGCATTGGGGGCTGTCAATCTTGAAATGTTTTTCAAACAAGAATGGAATCAGATTGAAGCTAAATTTTGTTAGAAAAGCAAAATCTCACAAATGGCTTTTATCTAGACACATAAATACCCATAATTCGTAATTAACCATATTAGCAGCTTTACCATTATTGTGTATTATTCAATCGCATAAAAGTGCCTTCACTTATTTCATCGGTAGCTGCCGAACACAGGTTGCTCTCTGTTTTCCAACCACAACTGAGAATGTATTTCATCAAATTGAGGGATGCCTTGCTTACGAGAGACTTCACCATTATTTTATGTACAATTAAGGAAAGAAAAACGTATCCCGCTCTCCGAGATCTTGGGAAAACCTGCTTTGAGGATTTGTAAAATGAGTACTTTTTCTTAAACGCCTAGAACTGTGGTCTGGCAGCCCAGATTCAGGTCAGAGAACAGGCTGCCTGAGGCCCTGCGCCATCGGGCAGGTTGCTTGACCTTCCAGGATGCATCAAGAAAATTCTCTGGGGGTTTTTCGGAACCTAAGAGTCATTATTAAAAGGAAGATAATAACGCCTTTCCCGACCAACTTGTTTTTCACTTCTACTGCTGTTCGCTAAACACTCACATGCTGTGTCATTCACGGTGTCCGCACAGGAGGATTTTGTAGCTTAAGGGGAGAGAGGAACAAATAACTGTTTGGCCCTGGAGATCGGGTATGACCGAGGGAGAGAGAGAAGGGGGGAAGGGGACGCAGAGAGGGAGGAGGGAGAAACTTGATCTTGTGGGATCTATTCATGGAGCGAATATTTCTTCATCTTCACCTATGCTTAAGACTGTGCTAGATGCTGGCGTTGAGCAGGTGTTTTTGAGACATACGTGGGCAGGGAGGCATCCCAGGCGGCGGGAGCAGGGGTGCAAGCGTGAAGAGCCTGGTGTACTCATGGGGCGCCCGGGCGGCTCAGTCGGTTAAGCACCGACTCTGGCTCAGGTCATCGTCTTGGGATTTGTGAGTTCGAGCCCCGCATCGAGCTCTCTGCTGTCAGCACAGAGCCTGCCTTGGATCCTCTGTCTCCCTCTCTCTGCCCCCCCCACCCCCGCTCGCTCTTTCTCTCAAAAATAAACAAACATGAAAAATATTTGAAAGAGTCTGATGTGTTTGCGAAACAGGGATTGTTCTGGAGAGTGCAGGGAGCCGCAGAAGATGAGACAAAAGATAGGGGGCTATTAGCCCCATTCGGCCAGTGAGGAAACGGGTTCGAGGGCACACAGTGTTGCAGGGTCCCACGGCTAAAGAGTGATGCGTCGTGTTGGATACGTCTGTTTGAGTGTCTGGCTCTCCGCTGCCCGCCCCCCCCCCCCACGGTGGGCTCCTCAAGAGAAGGAGGCACGTTTTTTCTCCTAAGTGCCTAGCCCAGCGAGCTCCCATCCTGGGTGTTCAATATGTGTTTGTTGAATGAATAAGGCAGTGAACTACACGGGGCTCCCGGAATTGCTGACATCAGTTCTGTTCAGAACTAGGTGCTTCCTAGAGGCCTACTCTGCTCAGCTCAGGGCCCTGCCTTGCCCGGATTATGCAAGGAGGTGGCTTTGCTGGTCTGGCCACTCTCAGTCGGACCCCCTGCCAGGCCTCAGCGAAGGGCAACCTGAGTCTGAGGCTGTCGTTCCAGGACCTCGGGGTAAGCCCAGGCAGGCGGGTTCCTGGGACCTCGCTTCCTGCTGGGACCTCCCTGGGGCGGGGACTCCAGGGAGCCGGTCTAACTCTGTAGGCCGGTCTTTTTCCAGGGCAATCTGCTGAATGAGAAGCATGAGTGAAGGCTTCATGAACCGTAAAAGGCTTCAGAAACACGGAAATTACCATTTGGTATTACTCCTAATGTCGTGGAAAGACAGTTCTAACAGGGACCTTAGTAATCACGTCACCTGTCCCCTGCCCTCGTTCCCCAGATGGGGACAATGAAGCCCAGAGAGGGGAAAGGACTTGGCCAAAGTCATGTGGTGGGCAGGAGGCTTGGCAGGAGTCACTGGGGAAGAAGGCAGAAGAATTTGCCAGTAAGTGAGCAAAAGCCTCCCTGACCCCTATAAAGTCTTACCTTTTGAGAGCGCTTCCTCGAGCTGACAAGCCAGCCGCGAAGACAGAACACAGGCCGTGGGCCACAGTGAACGCAGCTCTGGGGCCCGGGGTGGGCGGAGTTGCCCTTGTTGGCAAGGAGGGGCAGGGGGGTGGCGAGAGGGGAGGAGGGAGGTCTTGACCGCCAGGCAGAGGGCTTTGGAGTTTCTCTGGGAAAGTGGCATGCACACGGACACAGCTTCCCACGGAGCAAGTACAGTGAGGGAGCGACGGACAGGAAAGCACTCGAGGAAGGTCTCATTGGGCACCCCGTGTCTTCTCTGCCTGTGTCCTTTTTTGCACCCCTGCATCCCCGGGGCTGACTCCCTGCATCCGCCCCAGGCTAGGGAAACCTTCCTGGAAGAACGCTTCCAGGGAATTGAGGCGTCAACCGAAGTCACCTGGTGACCCAGAAAAGCGGCCACAACGGCCTGATTCAGAGCAGGGCTGGGCCTCAGTTTCCTCATCTGTGCAACGGGCAGCTCTTTCCGGTTTGTGCAGATTCAGTTGGCTGAATTCTTAAGAGTCACACCCGCACCCGGTCGCCACTTCCGGCTTAGTGCCCCTCCCATCCTCAGAGCCCTCCCTCCGCCCTGCAGCACCCCCACCCCCCCGCCCGCGTCAACAGGCTCCTGCCTCCTCCCACCTGAGTCCTGCTTGCCCCAGCTGTCTTTCATCGACGTGAAGATTTATCCGCCCTCTGTGCCACTCAGGAAGCCCCCACTGGAGAAAACATAGCCCCTATAATAAGAGCATTATTGGGGCACCTGGGTGGCTCAGTTCGTTGGACATCTGACTTCAACTCAGGTCATGATCTCACAGTTCATGAGTTCAAGCCCCATGTAGGGCTCTGTGCTGACAGCTCAGAGCCTGGAGCCTGCTTCGGATTCTGTCTCCATATCTCTTTGCCCCTCCCCAGCTTGCTCTCTCTCTCTCTCTCTCTCTCTCTCTCTCTCTCTCTCTCTCAAATAAATAAACATTTAAAAAAAATTTTTTTTTAAAGAGCAGTATTGCCTCTTCTATGTTACCTGTGTAAGGTTTACCGTAGTGCGTCCATGGACGTGGCTTGGTGGGGGGGGGCGGTGACTCTCCTGGTGGGAACATCAGAGAACAGCTAGGTAGGACAGGCTGCCCTGTAACATGTCCCACATCTGCTTTTGTGTTGCCGCCTCGATTCCAACATAAAGGCTGACACGGAAACAGAGGAAGGACTCATTGTTACCGAGCTTAGAGGGCTCTCCAAGGCATGCCTGTCTAATCTGATCCTCCCGACAGTGCCGTGAGGCCCGTCTGGCAGAGCCAGGCCGGGCAGAGCCAGGCTGAGCCATGGTAGCAGGTAAGACAGACCGCTGGGCTGCGATCCGGGCCTTGGCCCTCACTAGCTGCCGATGTTGGGCAAGTTCCTCAGCCTCTCCGATCCTCAGTGATCTCCTCTGGAAAAGGAGAGTGATGGTGTTAATAATGGCCTGGACTTCACAGGGTTATTAGAGTAAAGAAGTCGGTATACGTGATGCACGTGCGAAAGACCGGGAAAGTGGTTACTATGAGCCCTACGATTCTACTTGCCCGAGTGAGTGTCCCAGTGGTCCCGCTGGCTGGGACGAGGTAGGAAGGCTAGAGACACACCCTGCGTGTCTGCGCGGTGATCCCCCAGCTTTAGCCACGGGGGCAGGTAGCATGCCCGGCAGCCACCGCCGGACTGACTCAGGATTGAACCAGGGGCAGCCACGTGACCCAGGCAGGGCCACTCAGATCCTGTCTGGGACCATAGTATTTTCTGGAACAGCCATTCTCGTGAGCCTGGGCAGGTTCTGAAGTCAAGGAGTCCAGAAACTCGAGGCAGAACTGGGTGCACAAAAGCAGAGAGAGGAAAAGGAAGCAGGCACAGGGAGGAACGTAGATAGGACACCATGTGGCGAGAAGGAGGGAGAGGCAGAGAGGGAGGCACAGAGATGGAGAAAATAGCTACCCGGGTCCTGCCCCTGAAGGGCCCGAGAGGATCTGAGGGTGATGGGTAATGGGACTTGAACCCACCTCCTTTCTCCTTATTAATTATATAATCTTGGATGGATCATGTAACCCCTCTGTCTAGTTTCCTTGTCTGCACAAGGGTGCCCTACAACAAAATCTGACCTAGTTACCACGTCTGTGGTTTTGCGACACCCTTGGGAGGGAGTGGCCTGGGGTTATGTGCGTTCTCATTTCAATCCTGCCTCTACCTTCCAGTAACTCCAGGATCTGGGGTAGCTATCTGTCTCCTTTAAACCTTACTTCTTTATGTGTAAAATGAAAGAAGTGCCAACCTCACAGGACTGTGGTGAGGGCAAGTGCAATGGTATGCCGGGAAATGCTTAACAACACCCTCAGTTGGGGAGGCGGGGAGGACTCCCGATTTGTAGCATTTGCTAATTTCCAGGGTGCGAATATACCCACCCCCGCAGATGATGTCCAAGATACCCGTGTCACACATCTGAACGCGGATTGGAAGAGATATGCACCGTTATACAGTATTTCCACGGTACAGACACAACAGACGTAATTTGAACCTAGGTAATGGTTAAAGGTAGTAAAATAATTTAGAAATACGTGGATGGTGGGTTTTTATTACAGTTGTTTTTAATGCTATTTCTTTAAAGTGGAGTTCACATAATTTAATTTTTAGCGATTGCTGCATTTAGTAGCCAGCTTACAGAATTCTTGAAAATTTAACAATTGGCTCTGGAAAGCCGGTTCCGGGCTCATTCCACGTTCTGTTGATGAGTTAAAGCTCACACCAGGCTCAGGACAAAACCCAGCACATCGAAGTGCCCAACATCTGGTAACCGGTGTGATTCTTGTCATTTATTTTTATTATGCAATTTATGACTGTAGGGGGAAAATCAGGGGGAAAAAACACACATTTCAAAGTCATTCTTTATGAGTTTAGGGTCACTATGTTTCATTAAGCAACACGGACTTGTGACGTGATCTCCTCATAAAATGACTGGGCTTGGCATGAAGTCAAAACCGAGACCAGAAAAAGAACTGAAAAATGTCAGTTAAAAAGTTTTATGAGTCCTTGGATTTACTGTGGTACCGCCTGTGGTAGCGGGAAGTCGGAGGCAGGTCCCCACTGGGGACTGGGGTGTGAGGGAGGGGTACCGTGGAATCCACACCGTGCTGTCGTCGGAACGGTAACCGGGGGTGTGCACAGCAGCGCGGACTCAGGCGGCTGCGACACACAAAGTGAGAACCGGGGGGAAATATGGAGAACAGTGACGCTCTGTTCCCCGAGCACACGCCTGCACACAAACGCGCACCCCAAGGAACATGCGCGCATTTTCCGGAAATACACACACTCGGGCAGGAAAGTGATGGGCAACTGGAGAATCGATAAAAGGACTACAGACTAGGTCCCAATGGTTCACCTGAGGGTTTTCTGACTTCGAGATGGTACAAAAGCGACAGAAGTTCAGTAGAGAGTGTACTTTGACTTGTGGATTTGGATCTTCCTCCCGGCTAGCGGTACGCAGTATGTGCTCCTTCCTCGCTCGCAGTGCTGGGTGTAGGCAGGGGCCGTGGGGTCCACCGGATACACTGACGCCATCCCACACCCGTAGTGATCTGTTTGTCCTTTGGGTACAGCACCCGATAGTTAATTACATGAGATATTCAACCCTGCATTATAAATAGGCTTTGTGTTGGATGATTTTGCCCAACTGTAGACTAATGGAAGTGTTCAGAGCGTGTTTAAAGTAGGCTAAGCTAAGCCGTGATGTTGGGTAGGTTAGGTGTACTACATGCATTTATTTATTTTTATTTTTTTAATGTTTATTTTTGAGAGAGAGAGGAGAGACAGAGGAGGGGGAGGGGCAAGAGGAGAGATACACACAGAATCCAAAGCAGGCTCCAGGTTCTGAGCTGTCAGCACAGAGCCCCACGCGGGGCTCGAACCCACAAACTACAAGATCATGACCTGACGGTGAGACCAGGACCTGAGCCAAAATCCGACACTTAAGGGACTAAGCCACCAGGCACCCCTACATGCATTTCTTGACATGTGATAGTTTCGACTTACGATGGGTTTATCGGGGCATAAGCCCATCCTAGGTTGAGGATGAGCTGTATTTCCAAACGCGTGGGGAGGGTCAGGAAAACAACCAGGGACAACGGTGAAGTGCCCCGGAGGAGGGACGGCCATGTGACCTACCATGCCCGAGGACTGAAGGGGCTGCGCGGGTGGAGAGAGTGTCTGGAGAAGGCCCCTGCACGGGCGGGGTGGGGGGGGGAAGGGGGGGGCCGACACCTGCCCCAGCAGAGCGCCTGGCTCTCTGGCTTCTCTTTCCCGCCACCTTCTGGATCTCCTGACGGTGCTTCCTATTGGCCGAACCCAATTCAAGGCCGGAGGACAAGCACACCATTGACGTCCATCCTACACATGAGCCGCCGGGGACCCAGAGCTGGGCCAAGGGAAACGGAGAGCGGACCCGGAGGTGCGAACGGAAGGCGTCCATCACAATATTCCAGGACACCACTCGTACACACCAGGATGGATGCTAGCGGAGGCCAGGGAAAGGAAGTAAGGACGCGGAGCGTGAAGGAACATCCTAGAACAAGTTCTTGGCCCTGATGTCGAGGATAAGCGGATAAGCATGTCTTGAACATAATTAACCCTCAGCAGCTGAGATCTCAAAGAGAAGTCAAAGCTGATATTTGCTGGAAAAGCAGCCGCCACACTAAAAGAAGCCTTTGGGAAACACCCTTGCCCCTTGTACTGTTTGAGGTGAAATCCAGGCCTTCCCACGTGAACTCGGGGCTGGAGAGAGAATTGACTCCTTGTGGGAGAGAATGGGTTGGTCACAGGAAGGGGCCCAGGGCGAGGACTGCGTGATGAAAAACAAAAGCAGAAATGTGTGTGTGGGCAGAAGAATGGGTCCCAAGAGTATTTTTAAAATTCTATGTTTATCAGTAAAGAGGAAGAGAAGGTATGTAGGCAGTTAAGAAGGGACGATATTTTTCTGACAAAAAGAAAAGGTACATACGTGCAAAGAAACACGTCTGGTGGCCATACACCAGAGTACGAGTGTCTTTGGGGGTGGCTTCTAAGTAATTTTCATGTATTTTGTTTGCTTGCCTGTGTTTTCTAATTTTTGTAGAGTAAACTGAAATTATTATGCAATAAGGAAGGAGGGGAGTTAAAAAAAAGTAATCATGTCTTCGCATACCATAAACAGCCAAGAATTGGGATTAATGATATATCTGAAAATTGTGCCACATTTCTTCCCTTCACTCAGCCTCCCTCCTCAGCCTCCAGGTTCTGTACGTGACTTACACAGGACCGGACTGATGGTGTCGTGTGCAATGGAAAGTAGGGAGAGGCCCTGGGCGTGGCTGGAAACAGGAGGGTTATCAAGAGATTAAATGTAACCACTGCTCGGGAACATTCTCTACCTTCTACCAAGAGGCTGAGTGGGGATCTAAAAATCCTTCTTGGAATTTGGTGCTTATCTTAGTTTCTTAGGGCAGCCATAACCGATTACCACAGACCAGGAGGCTTAAAACACCAAGAATTTATCGTCTCCCAGTCTGAGAGGCAAGAAGTCAGAAATCAAGGTGTTGGCAAGGTTGGCTCCCTCTGGAGACCGTGAGGGAGAATCTGTTCCATGGTTTCTCTCAGCTTCCGGCGGTTCCCGGGAGTCTTTGGCTTGTAGCTACACCACTCTACTCTCTGCCTCCATGTCACACGGACCTCTCGATGTGCCTGTGTGGGGCCAAGCCTCTCTCTCATAAGGACACCAGTCAATGGATTTAGGGACCACCCTAATCCAGCATGACTTCACTGAACTCGATTACACCTGCAAAGACTGCATTTCCAAATAAAGTCACAGTCACAGGCACTGGGGCTTAGGACCTCAACATACCCTCTTGTGGGGGCGGGGGGGGACGGGACACAATTCAACCCAACCCACCACAATACCATTTGCCAAAACTTATTTTCCTTAGAGAAAATTCATACTTAAGAATTTTCCTGATGAAATAATCCTAAGTACTTAAAACTTCTCATTGAAGTATAATCCATTACAGGAAAGTGCAAAAATCGCGTTCAGCTCCATGGATTGTCACGAAGGGACACACTCGTGTGATGACATAGACCAAGAAGCAGAACATGACACTTCCTGCAGAGGTTTCCCTCTCGTCCCCTCCCTTGCTCCTCACTTCCAGCACCATAGACACAGTTTCCTAATTTTGAACTTACGAAACATGAAATAATGCAGTCTACTTTTTTTGTGTCTAGGTTCTTTCACCCGACATTGTGCTTGTGAGATTCATCCGTGTGGTGTGTAGCAACAGTCTGTTCAATTCTAATTGCTCTACAGATTCCATTGTGTAACTAGTCCACTGACTGACTCTACGGTGGGTGGATAGTGCGGTTGTTTCTGTTTTGGCTTTTGCTATTATCAGCAGTGCTGTGTTGATACTCTCGTACGTGTCTTTTGGTAGACAGACATGTGTATGTTGGGTACATGCCAGGAATAAAACTACTGAGTCACAGGAAGTGTCTGCTCAGCTGTAGTAGATACTGCCAAAGACTTTCAAAGTCATTATCAATTTATACTTTTTCCAACAGTGTATGACCGTTCCAATTGCTCTATATTGTCACCAACACTTAGTATTGTCTTTTTACTTTTAACCATTCTGGTGGGTGTGGATATCTTTTAAATTAAGATATTTAGAGTTGCCTGGGTGGCTCAGTTGGTTGAGCTTCTGATTCTTGGTTTTGGCTCAGGTCTGATCTCACGATTCGTGGGATCGAGCCCTGTGTCTGGCTCTGTGCTGCCCGTGAGGAGCCTGCTTGGAATTCTCTCTCCTCCTCCCCTCTCTGCCCCCCTCCCATTCACATACTCTTTCTTTCTCTCGCTCAAAAATCAATAAGTGAACCTAAAAAAATAAGATATATAACGCAACATTGTTCATATGAACAAACAAACAAAAACTGGAAATGATCAAATGACATGAAAAGACGCTTTTGACACATTAACTTAAAGTTATAAAATTCTATGAACCCAGTTCAAAAAAGAGAGAGAGAGAGAGATGGAAAGAAATCTATACATCTCTCTCTTCCTCACCTTCTGTCTACATATGCCCTTAAGGTGTCTGACCCCTCTGCCTGCCATGCTTCTCCTGAAAGTCTTTCCGAGGACGCTCATTCCAATTCTTCAGGCCTCATTTAACTTCCTCTTCCCAGGAAGGCCCTCTCTGGTCACCCATTATAAAACGATTGCCATCTCATCTTCCTCTGAGAGCCCAGTTCTTTTCCTTTGAGGCAATTAACAAGTTTCTAGGTATATACAATGTTGTGTTTTATACCTTCTCCATCAATGCAAGAACCTTGGGTACCAGATGCTGGCTTTGGGGCTCTACTTACAGCACGTACTTGGACCAGACATTCATAGGGATCACATTCTAGCAGGGATGAGAGAGACAAATGACATGATTATAGATGGTAGTAAACTCTTCAAAGGAAATAAAATAAATGATGACTGGGGGAAGGCCATGCTGAGAGGGAGGGAGTTGAGATCTGAAAGGATGATAAGAATCCAGTCCTGCAAAGGTGTGGGGAGACTATTCCAAGCAGAGGGTAGGGCAAGTGCAAAGGCCCTGGGGTGGTTTGACTGGACAGCAGTGAGGGGGCCAGGTCACGTAGATAATGAGGTCAGAGAGGAAGGTGTGAGTGGGATGATGAAAAGCCTGGTAGGCTATGCTAAGGAGTTTGGATTTGGTTGCAAACGCAGTGGTAAGCCAGTGGAGAGTTTGAAGCAGAAAAGTGACATGATCTAATTTATATTTTTTAAAAGGCTCATCTGGCTGCTCCATGAGTTGTTAGGGCGTACGAATAGAGGCATGAGCCAGGAGGCTATTTCATTGGTCTCAGAGAGATTCCAATGGCTGGGATCAGGACGGTAGCAGTGGAGATGGAGAAAGTGAGTGGACTTAAGGCATAATGTAGCGGCTGTACCACCAAGAGTTGTTGATTGGGTGCGGTTTATGAAGAAAGAGAAGCACCAACCATGGCCACTAGGAGCCGAGTTACTGGGTGAATGATGGTGCCAAAACAAGTTTGGGGGAGCAAATGAAAAGTTTTGTGTAAGCTAATTTTATAACGAACTTTAAGATGACGATTACACATCCAAGTGGAGACATCTACAAGGTGAATGGATACGTGGGCCTGCACTCAGGGGGAGGGACTGCGGCCGGCGAGAAGGACTTGGTTATCAGCATTTGGATAATATCCGTAGCCATGGGAGCAGAAGGGAATGCAGGGAGAGAACATGGAAGGGCCCAGATAGGGAGCCCAACATGGACTGAGCCCTGGGCTCTCCAACATTCGCAAATCAGAGGAAAAGCAAAGTCTCCGCAAAGGAGACTAAGAAGGAGTTTGGCTTTCTGGATGGAAAAACTCAGAGTGTTTGGCATTATGAAAGCCCAGGAAGAAAATGTGGAGAGGGAGAGAATAGTCAACTCTGTCCATTGCTTTTGAGAATCTGAGTTCAGGGAGAATGAAGAGTTGACCCTTGCGTTTGGCAAGCTGAGGTGGTGGGTACCTTGAGAAGAGCAGCTTTATTTGGTTGGGGATGGGGTGGGAACAGAAGCCTGTTGAGAGCTGTAAAGAAAGGTTTGGAGTGGGAAGCAAGTGACTAACTTCTTATATGTGTGCAAATTATAATGTAGGTCACACTGGTTTCCACACCTGTCTGCCCTCCTACTCAGGTGGCTTACTATGCCTTATTCATCTCCATATTCCCAACGTATAGTACATACACGTTGATACATAGTAGATACTAAATTGTTGAAATGCGTTTAAAGAAAATCCTGGGTCCCACTTCCAGGCCAGCCAGGTGCTACATGTATAGCGTGGGCACATCACTTAAGCTCTTGTTTCAGTCTGTTAAGTGTAAAAATTGAAAACAGGGTGACCAATGTCAGCATCACAGGGTTATTGTGAAGATCAAAGAAAATAGCAACTGTGACACCATAGTGCTTTGGGAACTGCGGCTCACCAGACAAACCTGGGTTAGGGTTATTATGAGCAGATGACAGAGAATCCGCCAGACTCCAACTCTCTGAGGCACCTGGCACATTGTCCCCTGAAATTTTACTTGCAAAATCAATTCAAATTGGCTCCAATACAGACACTTCCTCATGAACTGAAAGTCAGCCAAAAGGCACAGAACAAAGAGCCGCAGTAATTGTTAGCATCTCACACAACAGGGCTGTGTTTACGGGAGATGCTGGTTTTAGGATCAACCTTCTCGAAGGAGGTCTTTATGCATCGATTGGGAAGTTCCACCAGGCAGAATCCTAATAGCATTTACCAAGGAAACAAAATTGAAAGGATTTGCCATCACCCATTAGAACCAGGAATTTACATGGGGCCCCCGGATGGCTCAGTCAGTTAAGCATCTGACTCTTGATTTCGGCTCAGGTCATGATGTCATGCTTGGTAAGATTGAGCACCATGTCAGGCTCTGCGCTGACAGTATGGAGCCTGTTTGAAATTCTCTTTCCCCATCTCTCTCTGCCCCTCCCCTACTCACCTCCCTTCCGCTCTCTCTCTCAAAATAAATAAACATTAAAAAAATAACAAGGAATTTAAAAATGAATTTTAAGGGCTGAAGTCTGTTAATCTGATTTCCCCTTTCAGCTCTAGCTGTGGGGAGGCTGCATGGACCAGGGGCTGCCCAGGCATGGGTGGTTGTGAGGAAGGCAGCAGTCTCCCCCATTTCATTCTCTGAGTGGGCATCACTTTCGTGTTCATCATTGCCATTATCAGAGCAGCAACAGTTTCTGGAATCCAGTGCTTCCTCTGGGCTAGATGCTCCACAGACATTATGTTGTTTGCTCTTTGCCACCACCCCATGACACCAGGTCAATGATCATTCCCATTTTATCAAGCAAGGAAATGGAGGTGCGGGAAAGTTAAATCTGGGCTATGTTCTCACTGTGAGAAGTGGTGGAGTTTGGATTTAAACTCATGCTTTTGTGTTCCAAAGTCTGAGTTCATAACCAGTTACATACCACCTCTTAGGGGAAGTCATTTGGGCTCTTCAAGGCTGCAAAGATGACTGTGAATCTGAGCTCATGGCTACTCTGCTTAAGGAGATGGTGATTCTGAGTCCTCTCAACACACATACACAATACACACACGCATACCCCTCATCATCTAAGACCCAAATGAAGAGCTGGTTTCCTATGGCTCAGCCTCATCTGGGCTCCAGCTTAAGCTTGAGTATTCTTTCCTGTCTACAAGTGCCCAACAGTTCCGTTTCCCCGAAGGGCGGTCCGGGTGGGGGGTTGTTGCCATCCCATACAGCACTTTTGATTGAGTGGAGTATCTCCATCAGGTCATGGAATCGTCTGTACTCCTGGGCTCATTTGCTAATGGGAGTTCTGTGGGTAAAGCTGGCACTTAGAATGTTATGGACTTTCTCCCGTCCAGAATTATGGAACCAAAACATTCATCGGAGCCTACGTGCCTGTGTTCAGATGTTGCCTTTGTCACTTACGACCACATGGTCTTGGGCACTGGTAACAAGCTAAGATAACTATTTACTAGGTGCCAGACCCTGTTCAAAATTCATTTCCATAAGTGCCAGTTCTGAAGACAGGTTTTATTATCATTTCCATTTTATAAGTGAGGCAACCGAGGCTCAAAGAAGTTAAGGGACTTTCGTAAGGTCATACGGCTAATTGGGAAGTGGAGGAATGAGAATGTGGGCAGAGGCTGTGGGGCCAGAGCCCAACCTCTCTGCCACCATCTGACACTGCTCCACTCGCTTATGCCTCTTTGAACCCTAGTTTGGGCATCTAGCGAATGGAGGTAATCATACATTCTTTGTAGGGGGTGAGGTGCAGAGCTGGATTTAGAACCTCATTTGTCAGGATCCCTAGTCTCGCTTCCATTTCACCACCCTTAACGGAAGCCATCTTTTAAAATGCAGATCTGACTGGAGCCGTGGGCCCCAGATCATAACCCATCTGAATAGATTAGTGTGTCTCTTTACAGTTGTGTTTTTCTTTCACTAAGGGATGGAGAAGAACACCAGGCCGAGAGGATGTATGGGTTTCTTTTGTTGTAACAAAGTACCACAAACTGGGTGGCTTAAAACAAGAGAAAATTATTCTTCCACCATTCTGGGACTAGAAGTCTAAAAGCAAGGTGTGGGCAGGGCGGTGCTCTCGCTGAAGGCTCTGGGGAAGAAACCTCGCCTTCTCCAGCTTCTGATGGTTTCTGTCACTTCTCGGTGTCGCTTGGCTTTGGGCAGCCTAATTCTAATCTCTGCTTCTGTCTTCACGTGGCTCTCTTCCCTCTGTGTGTCGGTATCTAAGGATACCAGTCATTGGATCAGAGTTGACTCTTATCCAGTGTTAGCTCTTCTCGAGTACATCTGCAAAGATCCTATTTCCAAATAAGGTCCCATTCTGAGGTTCCAGGTGGACATGGATTCGGGAGACGCTTTTCAATCCAGAATAGAAGGAGAAGGTGACTGCGGAATTAGGAGCAGGGAAGCGGGTGCTGCTTGCTCTGCCTGCGTGCCTGCACGGCCGTCCAGCTCTGTACTCATTTCACCCCTCTGAGGGTCCATCTTGTCATCTACAGTCATCTATCAGATGACAGGGCTGGTCTCTAAGGCCACATGCACCTCTAACATTTCTCATGTCCTAGGTGAACAAGCAAGCCTCATAGGGGGCTACAGAGGGCCACAGTGGTCTGGCAGACAACATACCAACAAAATCCCATAGTGACAGGTTTCCCATTCTAGATGAGTCTACAGTCAACAAACACCTCCTCCAACACGGTGCCAGAACTCTGAGTGGCCACATCTGATGGGTACTGGGTGGGACCTGCTGTTCTCAGTCCAGATGACACCATAGCTGATGGCCTCCCAGAAACCACTCAGGAGAAGGCTCCAGAGGGGATAGAATCACAAAGAGATTGAGACCTGGCCTGGGAGGAAGGGTAAGAAGAGCAGTGTAAGGGATCTTGGGTAAGGGAGGCATGTGGGTCTATCTGGAAGGTCCCAAACAGGTTAAATGCTGGGCCTCCCAAAAGAGGCTTTCGATCTGTGAGAGGCTGGCCTTGGAAGGTCGATTTGCTCAGAACATGCTAGGCACATACTAGGACTTTACACATTCCCATTTAATCTTCAAAATAAGTCATTACAAGGCAAGTACTGTTTTCTGTATGTATGTATGTTTGTTTGTACATATATATGTATTGAATGTGAATTCTGTGAGGACCAAACAAAAGACACTGAGTAGCTTTGAGTTTAAGGCTTCCAACATTGACACCTAAGTACGTGAATCCAAAAAACCAGACAAAAAGATACCCGAATTATACAGTTATTAGCATAATTTTAACCATTTAGAATTTTCTCTTTACACCCTTTTTATTCTAAATTCTCTCCATGTATTTTTTTATAATCAGAAAGCCGTGACCTTCTCTCATATGATTTTTTAACCATATTTCATAACCCTTTTATCTCCTCAGGTAGAAGTCGTGAAAACGGGGGTCCAGAGGGTGACTCACGGAGGGGCTGTACTCTTGGGAAATAGCAGGGCCAGGAATCCAGACTCGGGAGTGGCTGATTCCCAGGCCTGGTCAGGGTCAGGCTTGGGTGTGAAGGTCTGTTTGGGGTTCAGGGCTTTGTCTGTGTCTTAGGCATTGGGCTCCCCTCTTCCCGCCCACAGGGCCCGCGTCTGTGGGCCTCGCCGCCTCGGGCCTCTGGCGGTAGGGCATCTCATCTTCCTTCCCTCCTCCACATGAGGACAGTCGGTTATTTGTCCCAAAGCCAAGGACAGGCTATCAAGGGCTCGGACTCATCTTATTTCCTGAGCAGGGAAGGGGCCTTGCTCTGTGGACACCATCGATTCAAGGGGACGACCTCAGCTGCCAGCCCTAGTTGGCAGTGGGAAGGCGGGCCGGGGCCTGTCAGCCAGAGGATGCAGGCCTAGCTCCAAAAGGGCTTTTGTCTGAGGCCGGGCCCCAGGCCAGAGTGACATTCTTCGGTGGAGGCTGCCAGGCCACCGCTGAGCGGGACACCTGCAGGGCAGGCAGGGAGAGAGAGCGAGAGGCCCGTCTTTCTTCCAGAGAAGAGAGAGCCTGGTGGGCAGAATCTGCTGTTTGGGGGGCCCCCGGGGTGCCGAGACCATGCCGGCAGCGCTGTAGGATTGAGAAACCCAGCCCCGGACTCTCACACTGTCCAGACATGAGGGCTCTTAATTTTTCAGCTTTTGTTATGTTTGAGGAAAATCCCAACAAGAGGAAAGAAATCTGCTCCTTCTTTGACTGGTTTCTCCTAACAATCCCGAGTTCACAGTCCTCTCCGGTGGGAAGAAAGGTCCTGTTTCAGAAGTCTCCTGTCGTAACCACCCACTCCGCACACGTATCACCACGTGCAGTGGATGCTGTGGGTGGGGCGCCCCAGTCCCCTCCACAGGGTCAGTGCACCCGTCCCCCACGTGCTTGAGTGCTGATGCTCACAGCCGCCTCGTTCTGTGGAGAATCATCCCCCATCAGGAACCATCTCATCTGGGAGCTACCATTCCCCCCATTCCCAGCCCCTCGAGGCCAGTTACTGACAGAAAGGCCTCAAGGAGATACCGAGTCTATGAAGCAGTTCATGCTCCAAAGTCCCTCCCACAGACTCAGGCTGAAGCGAGACTTTTCTCCTGGCTTCACTCCTCTTTTCAATCCGCCAACAATCAAACCGACTGGCTCTCTCTGCTGACCCCATCGGCTTCAAATATTGATAATATATTTTTTTTTATTATGTCATCCCCTCCATAGTTTCCTTACTTGGTAACTCAAATGGAAGCTCAATACAGTTGTCAGGCTTGGAAGGCACGTGTTTCCAAGTGTTGGCTCGAACAGCGACACAAGGAAGCGAATTTTCATCTTGTGTCACTATCTGTCATCCTGTGATTACTCACCAGGGCCGCCTCCCTTCCCCACCTCCTCTGGACCCACACAACCCATGAGGAGAAAAACGGATGGTGACTTGGCGGGGAAGAACATTCGCTAGCCCCCAGCTGGGTGGGGAATGGGCACTAGCTGCCACACATATTTTGAACCTGGATATTTTGCCAGAGACAGCCCATTAGCCACCCTGGCTGTTACCCGTCCGGGTCATCTTTCTGTTCCTTCCTTCATTTACTCATTCAGCATTTATTCATTTTGTGCCAATCCTGTGCTAAGCACTACACGTGTACAGTATCATGCTCTCCTAATAACCATGAGGCAGGTGCTATTACTATCTTTATGGACGTATCTGAGCGATTAGGGGTGTAGATCACCTAACTGCCCCGTGTGTTGTTGTACAAGGAGAGACTGGATTCCAACTACGTGTCTGACTCTCCCAAACCAGTGTTTTTCACCATGATGCCACTGTTCCTACCCTACCAAAGATTGTTTATTGAGTAGTAGCTTTCAACTGTTTGGGTCTTCCTTTCCACCAACAATTCTTACGTGGGGGTGGGAGATGGTGAGGATTAAGGGTGGGGTGAAGATAGGTATGTGGTAAACAATTTCTTCACAGGCACATAGCTAGGCAGAGCCGGGTGTCAGCCCAAGGTCCAGCTGACGTAGAGAGCATACAGCCACACTGGGCCATTCAGCCTGTGGCTGTCCTCACCCAATCAGCTGGTCTTTTTCAAACAGCCACTGTATACCATGCATTGTGTGGGGTCCAAAGTCCATCTCTTTTGCCTCAAGATGGGATAGGTTTTGAAGTGTAGTTTTGTGTTCCTGAACTCCCTGGGGGGGGGGGTCAGGTGGGGCGGTTTAGAGAGAGGAAGTCCCAGATTCTGGCAGGAGAAAGAGCCCCCGCCCAGGGCTTCCAAGCAGGGTTGAGCGTATTGTCCACTGCAGCTCTGGTATAGACTGTCCACTTTATAGGACGTGTGAACAGCATCCGTACAACTGTGAATGGCACAGACATCTGCTTTACAGAAAAAGCACTGAGGAAAGTCAGGAAAAGCATTGCGAAGCCAGCCAGCCAGCCACCAAAATGTATCTGGGGAGCCGGCTCTAGACACCGTGGACACCTCTTGTCTTCGCTCGCCAAGAGTGTTGAAGTTCATTCATTAGAGAAACAAAGCCAAAGAAAGGTAACAACACAAAGCAGCACAGAGCAGCAGGCAGTTTTGCCTCCCCTTCCTCCCTGGGCACATTTGGCAACAGCTGGAGACATTTTGGGTTGTCATAAAAGAGGGTGGAGGGGTATGCTATTGGCATAATTGGTATCTAATGGGTACACCCCACAATGTATAGGGCAGGGCATAAGAGAAAGGGAGGTGAGCCCGGTGTTAGAATATCAGAGTTGCAGGACAGCTCGGCCACTCACCAGCCTTCTTGGTTTGGGTTCAAGTCCTTGGTGCACAATCTCTGTGCTTCAGGCCCTTGGTTCAAGGCTCGTCTTCTTCTCTTGGCATGAGTTTCAGACTGAACTCCAAGCAATCAGATTTGTCCCTCAAATGCTCATCCTCCTCTGGACAGGCCTTTTGGACCCAGCTCAGCCCCCTCCTCTGGATCTGTCCCTACATAGAGAGTTCCTGAAAAATGGGATGATACATTAAAACCCTAACGTCTTATTGGTGCCCCAAACTTAAACCATGTCTTCTTGATTGGTTATATGGCCCAGGCCCATCTTGGGGGAGTAGGGGGCCTATATAGGCCTCATTTCCCTCATGGTCTTGTGGGGAAAAGGAAAATGTCTTAGGCCAGTTTTTCCCAGAAGCAGATCCTGGGTGTAACTTATTTGAGTGTAACTGATTCATCAGGGAAATACTCCCAGGAGAAACAAGTAAGGGATTAGGGGAAGTAGAACAGGAAAGAGGAAGAAGGTAGGCCAGGGTGTGATTTCAGCCAAAGTCCCAGCTTCACCCTGACCTCCCGGAAAACTCAGGAGCAGAAACTACACCTCGGGGTCTGTCTCAGCTCAGACCAAAGCAACTGTCAGGAAAACTCTGGAGCAGAAACTACACCTCGGGGTCTGTCTCAGCTCAGACCAAAGCAACTGTCAGGAAAACTCTGGAGCAGAAACTACACCTCGGGGTCTGTCTCAGCTCAGACCAAAGCAACTGTGCCCATGTGCCACACCTGCCCACTGCCTGAGGCCAACGCTGTGAGCAAAGTCCCAGGCGTCATCAGTTACCATGCGGAAGTGGAGGCAGACATATCCCTGGCTGGTCCAAGGGATTTAGGGGTTCTAGATGGGGACCAGCAGCACCCATCAGAGTTTCTATTCTGCTAATTTTCTCTCTATTCCAAGAAGTGATGGCCACGAAGTCTTCAGAAAGTAGGAAAGGGGAGAATTTAGTTCACTGATGTTCTTTAGTCAAATCCAAGTTGTTGACCTCCAACCTTCCTTCCAAATTCCAGATTCGGACCGGCCCAGATGGCTTCCTCTTTCGTTTCAATAGCGGCCTAAACAAGACCCAGTTAAATTGATTTGCAGCAGAAACAAACCAACACAGAAACTTACGCCAAATGGAAATGATTTTTGCATAATCTGGTTTTTATTTTTCTGGATATCAACACATCTGCTTCCCTCGAAATCTGGGTAATCAGGAGTTGATTACATGACAGTCCCGTCAGTGAATCTTTGTTGAATATTCTGAAAGGCATTTTCACTTCCCCCTCAAAAGGACAGCCTCTCTCCACTTACTGCCAACAGCTGATGTAGGATGCTACATGTTTGAATAATAAAGAAGGCATAGCAGTGTAGGCATGAACAGTTTTTTGGGATAAGAAACAAAAAATGCCATATAGACAGCCCAGTAGAATTTAACTTTTAAATGCGGCAGTACAATCTGTAACTTGTTCATCAAACATAAATAAAGTAAGATCCCAAAGTGCCAAATTTTATACCAGTGGTCGTCAGGGGTCAGGGGAGGAGTCAGTGGATACGCTGCTGGCATCTGACGAGAAGAGGCCAGCAATGCCGCCCAACATCCCATCATGCACAGGGCAGCCCCCACAGCGAAGAACTACCCAGTGGCAAACGTCAACAGTGCTGAGGTCGGGACGCCGTAATCTAGGTTTGTTTTATTTTGTGTGCATTTTGCATTGACTCTATACCTAGGCCTCCTTTCAATAGTTTTGAACTTTCAAAATCCCAGTGTTTAGATACCTCTGAGCACCAGTTAAGGGTAAGATGCTGCTCCAGGTGCTCTGTGTGAACTTTTTGGTGTTACCTGACTTCGTGAAATAATGACACACTCACCATGCTGAATTCCCTCCGAGTTTTCTGAGTTCCAGAATCATGGCACGCGACCAGGACCGTGACACAGGGACATACACTCAGAAGGAGGTCTTGTGCTTGGCGTTTAATGCTCTGCAGTGACCGTCTTGAAATTCACAATCATTTTGCCTTTGAGTTTGTATTTTGGTAGCAAAGTCTGATGAGCCGATGGTACATACACTGGGCTTTGGAGCCTCAGCTCACCTAGGGTCCACCTCCTGTCATGCCCACCTGTCTAGGAGGGGGATGGGTTCTCTGCTGCCTGTTCTCCGCCCCCGACCTGTGGCTGCTGCTGCCCTTAGTCTGGCAGGCTGGGTGGGCCCGTGTGCGCTCCATGCACCAAGGCAGGAGGCAGGACCCCGGGCACCCATAAGGGTCTGCAGTGCCCCAGAAGTTTCCCCGGGCTCGTTCGAGGAATGCAACACTAAGTAGCGAATAGAAAACACCATGTGCTATGGACTGGATATTTGTGTCTTCACAAAATTCGTATGTTGAAGCCTAACTCCCAATGTGATGGTATTTGGAGGTGGGGCCTTTGAGAGATAACCAGGTTTAGATGAGGTCTCCAGGGTAAGGGCCCATGTTGGGATTGGTAACCGCATATAAGGAAGAGAAGTTAGAACTCTTTCTCTCTCTCTACCTGGTTAAGGCAAAGCAAAAAGGCAGCTGTCTGCAAACCAGGAAGAGGGCTCTCACCAGGAACCCTATCTGCCACCACCTTGATCTTGAATTTCTCAGCTTCCAGAACTGTGAGAAAATAAATTTCTGCTGTGTAAGCATCCCAGTCTATGGTATTTTGTTATGGCAGCCTGAGCTAAGACAGCATGGAGGGTTGAGAGAAAGAGAGTAGAAGAAAGAAGAAAAAGCTTTTTTTTCCCTCACAAATTACGTAGCCGGCCCTATCTAGAACGGGTAGCCACTGCTCTTTCTTTGTAAGCAAAACCTTCCTAGTGGACATCTGAGGCTTCCTCTTTATTCTGGAGACATGAAATCTTCCCACAGCAGTGTACAACCAAATCTGTTCTGGAGGAAGCTTCGGATCAGATCACTGACACACCCAACATATCTTTGAACTACTTAATACCAAATTTTTTTCAATAAAAATAAAAAGGTATAACAATAATAATAGTTTGGGTTCTCTTTCACATAGTTGTGTGTGATTAGGAGACTCATTTAGAAGCTATTGGGCTGCTGGTTCTTCTTTTATTGCCTTTGGCATCTCTGGACCTGGCCTTGTGTGCCTTGGGGAGAACTTTCTTGCACGGTGGTTGGTGGAATGCCTACTGGAGCACACCGAGCTTATGGGAAGAGCTGTATTCGTGCCTGTCTGCTGATTTTGTTTGTAGATGGTAGGATGACCTCTCGTATTTGTTTCATTATCACCTTCCTCCTGGTGGTGAGTTCGTGGGGCCAAGACACAAAGCATCTGCCCTCCTGTGGTCACTGGGGCTACTGATGTTTATCAAAAGTTCCTGACAGTTGTTGAGGGGCTACCTTGGAGCTGATCGTGGCGGGCAATAGTGCTGTCATGTTTTCTAGGTTAAGTTCCTGAAGTGCGGGTGAGAGGGTAGGGCTTTCTACCCAAGCGAAAACATGGGCTCAGTCCTGAGTGACCCCAGAACATGAACCGTCGCCTCTGTGCTCCTCCAGTCCTGTTAACGCTCCCTGCTGGCCTCTGCAGGTGTGAGAGGACTGAAGGGCTCCCTGGTCCCTCTGTCTTACTCAGGTTCTGTGAGGCCACCCAGCTAAGGGATAAAGTAGGGACTGAATCTCATCCTGTCTCTGCTTCCCAAGCGTTGATCTGGTCTCTCCACCCAAAAGCATGGGTGCTTTTATCAAGTTCATCTGCCCACAAAGGGCATCTTTACCTTTCACTATTCACACAAAGGGCGCCGAATAGACAAGTGTCTGTTGATTTGTTTTTTCTGCCCGCCTAGCTTTGACTTCCAGGTGGTTATTGTCTACCCTTGGGTGCTCAGGGCCACCCACACCCAGCAGGACTCTCCTACCAAGAAGCCACTCCCTTGGTTTTGGGGAAACCCTTAAAGCCAGTGGACCCCACTGATTTCCCAAAATGTGGCCCAAGAACCACCTATGTCAGAATAATCTGGGAGGTTGTTAAAAAGTGCAAATTTCTGGGCCTTCTCCGGATTGCCATACTCAGATTCTCAGAGGGTGGGGCTTGGCGATCTGCATTTTTAACAAGTACCTCAGGGCAGTCATCTGCCTGGGTTTTGGCAGTTCTCTTCAGTTCTTCCCGCTGACTGCTCTGTTCTCCCGGCACCTCCCTTTGGTGGGATGCAGATTCCGGCACACCAAAGCCTTCAGTAGCTGTTCGGAACCCTTGCTTTTGCCTACCACACCCTTTGGATCCTGCTAACTCCTCTGGAACTTTACTTCCAAGTCCCCTCTGGCCTTGCCAATGTCTTGGTCACAAAGAGATTCTGCTCACAGTTCCCATCTCTGTGACACCCTCAGAGTCCACCCTCGTCCTGAGCGTGGGAAGCCAGGGCATAGGAGACACCGTCTGGAGGTTTCTGTCCCCTTCTTAGTATGGTTCCTTTGCTGTCTCTGGTCTAGGCCTGCCCACAGCCTGTGGTTGGGGAAACATGTAATGTTCTGGGTTTCTGGTTTACAGATTTCAGGAACTATAGGGGAAACCTCAATTCGCATACATGAGTCATTCAGTGTAAATGTTAGGGCTAAAAATGCCTTTTTTTTTTTTTTTTTTTTTGGAAGTTAAGAAAGCCAACAGTAAAAGGTTGGGTGTTTATATTTTAATGTTAAATATGTCATTGGGTAGCACCCACTGAAGCCTTAGGGTTGAGTTGTTCTTCTCCAGGGAGAATGATTTCATTATTATAATACTCAGTCATCACGGTAATAACCAACACACTGTTTTATAGGTTACTTAGGTTGTACTTCATTTGATCCTCACAGAATACTGATGGCTAATAGTGACTCTGTGCCAGGCACTGCTCTATGACGTTTATGGATGTTAATTCCTTACCAACACAGAGAAGTTAATTAATCTGCCCAAAGTCACACCGTTGTTAGTAGCTTAGCCAGAATTGGCCTCCAGCTTCAAAGTCTGAATGTTTAATCGTAAAGCTATATAATTGTAGCATATCAACTCAGGAAAGGTAGGTTTAATATTTCTATTTTACATATGAATGATCTGAATATGGAGTGACTTGTCTGGGTGAATCACCGTCACTTTTTTAAGATGGTGGCTCGAGATGTTTAGGGCATATCACCTGAGTTTTAGTGAGCATGTTCTTAAGGCCAGGGGGAAAATGCCTAGGAGATTGAAGGGGGCCTGAGAGTGGGCCTGGAAGTCCTGGTGGTAGCTTCCAAGGCCAAGGAAACTCCATTTCTTGCTAAGTTGGCTGCCATTTTGATGCATTTCTGAACATCTATTGAGAATCAATTAAGTTCACACTAATGCATCTGTTTTTTAAACTAAGTATTGTGCTACTCATGAAGGATACTGAGATGAATAAGTCATAGTTTTGGCTTCAAGATGCTCAGGGTTTAATGGGAAAGAGAGAGAGAGAGAGAGAGAGAGAAAGTCAGGCAATGATAAACAATGGTTTATATGCTGTGCGAGAACTATAAGGGTATTGAGGGATCATATACCAGGGGGTGTAAGGAGTCTTGAGATAAGGGTAGAGTCAGGTGAACGATATTAAGGGGAAATTTTCTAGCAAAGTGGCATGGAAGGCGGAGAGGGTGAAGAGCAGTTATCCAGTGAAAAAGGGGGTGAGCACGCACTTGCTTCTGTCCGTTAGATAACTGTTTATTATGTACCAATTCTCCTTGCCAAGAATAACTGGAAGGTCTAGATATAAATCAAACAAAAACCAAAAACAGCTGCTTGCAAGCACGACTTGAGAGGCCAAGATGGCAGACGAAGGGAGCTGTGAAGCAGTGAGTAATCTACACCAGCTTTCCCCTCGAGGCATTTGCAATTTGTCAGGAAAAAGGATAAGTCGGTTAGAAGGCAACAGAGGTCTAAAAATCTGAGCACAGTTTTTGGAAATCTTGAGATATTAGCGGAATTCAAATTCTACCGAAAAGAAAAGGCCCTGGTCAACAGATCCAACTTACAAGGCCGCCACTGAAGGTCCTTGTCCTGGGAGTGAGGGCGCCTGGAAACAGAGCAGGTTTTACAAAAGCAAACTCACACTCAAATCATCTCAACTTCTGATTGGATTAAGCTGAATTGTTCCTGTACGAACTGCATCTAAGAAGAAAAGTAAAGCCTCTCTAGAGAAATATAACATCATCAAGATTCTCTCTAATTTTCAAGACAATGCCAAGCCTTTAATAAAATAATTACCAGCTATATTTTTTTTAAGTTTATTTATTTTGAGAGAGAGACAGAGCACAAGCTGGGGAGAGGCAGAGAGACAAAGGGAGAGAGAGAATCCCAAGCAGGCTCTGTGCTGTCAGCAAAGGGCCCAACATGGGGCTTGAACTCCCAAACTGTGAGATCATGACCTGAGCTGAAATCAAGAGTCAGATGCTTAACCTACTGAGCTACCCAGACGTCCCCCAGATATTTTTTTTATATCTGGTATAATCCTAAGTGAAACAAGTCAGTCAGAGAAAGACAAATACCATATGATTTTGCTCATGTGTGGAATTTAAGAAACCAAGGAGCAAATGAGATAAAAAAGAGAAAGAGAGACAAATCAAGAAACAGGCTTTTAACTATAAAGAGAAAACTGATTGTTGCCAGAGTGAAGGTGGGTAGAGGGGTGGGTGAAAGAGGTGACGGGGATTAAGGAGGGGACTTGTCATGACGAGCACCGGGTGACGTATGAAGTGTGGAATCACCATATTGTGCACATGAAACTAATATAACACTGTACGTTAACTTACTGGAATTAAAATAAAAACATTTAAAAATTACCAGATATTCTAATAAAAGAAAGCCAAAAGATCAAAACTTAAAGGAAAAAAAATCAGACAATAAAAGTAGACCCACAGATGATCCAGATTCTGAAGTTAACAAACATAATCTTTAAAATAACTATGATTAAGAGATCAATGACAAAGTGAGGAATTAGATCTATAGGAAAAAATCAAATAAAAAATGTAGAACTGAAAAATCCAGCCCTTGAAACTTAGAATTTAGAAATTTAGATAGGTTTAAAAGCAGACTTCATCTGACAGGGAGAGCGTTTATAAACCTGAAGAGAGAGCAGTGGGAAATTCCAGACGTAAGCACAGAGCAAAACTATGTAAACTACAAAACAAACAAAAGCAAAACATACTGACCTGATGAAAGGGTCTAAAATGCCAGCAGGGGCGCCTGGGTGGCTCAGTTGGTTAAGCATCTGACTTCGCTCAGGTCATGACCTCGCGGTTTGTGAGTTCGAGCCCCACATCCGACTCTGTGCTGACAGCTCGGAGCCTGGAGCCTGCTTTGGATTCTGTGTCTTCCTCTCCCTCTGCCCCTCCCCCACTCATGCTCTCTCTCCATCTCAAAAATAATAAACACCAAAAAAAAAAAAAAAATTAAAATGCCAGCAATTTAGGTGCCAAAACAAGAGAGAAAACAGGGTGAAGAAATAATTGACGATCTCCAGGCTGAATAATTCTCCAGGGCATTAAACTACTTCTAATAGTCCAGTATCCATTTGATCTTCACAGCCGTTCCGTGAAAGCTGCCGAGAATTAGTATTCTATCCATTTTACAGATGAAGAAATGGAGTCTCCAAGAGGCTATGAGTCTTCCTTCAATTATTTAAAATGCAGCCATTCATTTACTCAGCAAACTTTTGTTGAGTGACATCATTTGCAAACTTGTTACACAGAGCGGTAAAGAGCTTTGGAAATGGCAGCTATGTGAGTAAATATAAATGCATTTTTCTTATTTTTGATTTTTTTTAAAGAAGACAATTGTTTAAAACCAAAAAAAAAAAATGTAGATTTTATAATATCTGTGGGAGCACCAGTATGACACCAATAAGAACACAAAGAAAGGGAGTGACATGAAAGTGTACTCTTGTGAGCTCCTTGCGTTATACACGAAGTTTTATAGTGCTATTTAAAGATAGAAGGTGTTAAGCCAAAGATGCAGGATATAAAACCAAGAGCGGCCACTAAAATACACTCAATAATCCAAAAGAAGTCAAGGAAAAGAGGAAGAAGAGAACAAAGAAGAGAGGACGTAAATGGAATATGAACAATAAGATGGCCGACTTAAATCCAGCTAAGTCAATAATCATATTTACAGTAACTGATCTTAACACTCGAACTGAAAGGCAGATGTTGTCGGACACAGTTTTAAAAATTCATCAAAATGGCTAAAATTAAAAAAAAAACACCTGACAATCCCATGCATAGACAAAAATGTGGAGCAACTAGAAATCTCATATATGGCTGGTGGGAGTGCAAATGGTACAACCACTCGGGAAAACTGTTAGGCAATAGCTATTAAGGCGAAAATATGTGTACCACATCATCTAGCAACTCTACTCAGCAGAAATGCATGCCTATGTTCAGCAAATAACTGTATGAGAATGCTCACAGTAGCCCTTTTGTAACAACCAACACCTGGAAACGACTCATGTTCCCAACAACACTAGACTGGATAAGTAAATTCGGTATATTTATACGATGGGGTATTACAAGACAAGAAGAAGAAGGACAACCTACTGCCATAGGCAACAGGGTCAGTGAATCTCAAAAGAGTATTAAGTGAAAGAAATCAGACAAAAAGGGCATATACTGTATGATTCCATTTACATGAAGTTCAAAATCAGTCAAAAGCAATCAAAATGGGATGAAGCACGACTACTGGCTTTCTTTCAGGGGGTGTGTCAGGAGAGGACAGGACACACTTTGGAGTTGCTGATGATATTCAAATCCTTGATTTCCGCAACAGTTACTTGAAAATGTCAGTCCCGTACAAATGTGTCCAGCTGTATCACTTCGCTATATTCACGTCAAGTGTCAACAAAATCGTTCCTGTTAAGAAATAGAGGTGCGAGCCACTTTAGGCTAGAGAGATGGCATAAACGAAGGCATGGAGGAATAAATAACATGGTGTGTAGAAATCACAGGCCAGCTCGGTGTTGCTGGAGCGCAAAGCAGAAGGTAGGTTATAGCAGGGCTGGGGGGAAGGCTTGCAGTGAGCTGGTCATGGAAGGACTGGTCTGCTCTGCTAAAGAGTAGCTTTTTTTTTTTTAAGTTTATTTATTTTGAGAGAGAAAGTGTGCACAAGCAAGGGAGGGGCAGAGAGAAAGGGAGAGAGAGACAGAATCCCAAACAGGCTCTGCACAGTATGGAGCCTGATGCGGGGCTTGAACTGTGAGATCATGACCTAAGCCAAAACCAAGAGTTGGACACTTAACCGACTGAGCCACCCAGGCGCCCCAAGTGTGGACTGTCTTCTGAGGTCAGTTAGACACCCAAAGAGTCTATGCAAGACGCGCCATCCTAATATTTGAAATAAAAAAATATTTTAAAAATTTCTAGCGTTAATTGGTGAAGAGGGACTGAAACAGATGCATGGAGACTAGTTATGACGCTCTTGCAAAAATCCAGCTGAGAGATGAGGAAGAACCGAATCAGGACAATGGTTGTGGGGATATACAGAGAACAGGCGTTCGGAACTACGTCGTAAGACTTGACCGGGTGTGGGAGGTGCAGGAAAGCAGAGTTGAGCATGACCCCTAACCCTGTAGCGCTGACGCCCACAGGGCTGGTAGTCCTACCGAGGGGGGGCAGAGAAAATTCAGGAGTTCATCAGAGAAGAGGCAGAGGACTCGTTTCGTTGTTGATAGTTTGGACAGATTTACAGATGAGGCGGCACCCAAGATGAGGGGGGATTCTTTGGGAGTGATTTTGGGGTCCCTTGTTTCCTGGAATTGGCGGCCGATTCAAATGTCAGGTCTCTGATGTCCTCCGTAACTGCTGTTTGGTTTTGCTGCCTTTTCTGGTCCTAAAGCGGAGTCAACACACAAAGCCACGGTTGTCAGCCGCAGATCCGGCAGCACCGATGCCCTGGGGTCTGAAAGGCTTCGTCTCGCTTGCGGCAGCTGCTGCAGACAAAGGCTGTCTTATGCACCATCTATTTCAGTCATTTTTATGAGTGCTGTGGAATATTTTCAAGCTATCCTTTTAAGCATTATCTCTTGGCAGTTAAGAAAATAGATCCATTGCAAGCACAGGAGTTTCTGAAAAGGGGTTTAAAAATAGCTCAGGGCGCTCTTCAGCTGCAGCGATTGGGAAATTGAGCCCTTTGCTTGCACTTTTGCCGGCTTCCATTTCAACCCTGCAGCTGGAAATCGGTAGCTCTTCCTCGGTCGGGAACAGATGCAAAAGGAGGAATGGGTGGGCCAGGGCCCTCTCTTAACTGGGGGTCACGCTGGACAATTTGTGGATGCTGAGAGGCCGTGGGGTAGTGGAGAGTGGGCGTATCCAACTCTCGGGTTTGAAAATGTCTGCTCGATATTATGATATATTCTTATATTTGGAAAAGAAAAAAATAAGCCAATTGGTTTTGTCATGCAAATTATAAAAAGCAAATGGGACAAAATCACTTGGCTGATAGAAGTAGAAAACGTTCTCACTGATAACAATGTTTTACTTGAATTTTTTCAGCGAGTACCTCTGACAAGGTTAGAGATGGTTGTTAGCCTTGCTCCCACCTTACAGGTGGGAACACTGGGTGGGGAGATTGTTGAGGGACCCTGCCCGAGGTCACGGAGTCAGGGAATGGGGGGCGGTAAACTTATAGCCTAGACTCCAGAGCCCTGCTCCTGGCCATTGTTTTATATTGCTCTTTAACTGGGAAGTGCGTGAGATTTTACCATTTCTCAAAAGGGAGCATGGATTTTTTTTAAAGTTTATTTATTCTGAGAGAGAGAAAGAGAGACAGCAGGAGGGGCAGAGAGAGAGAGAGAGAGAGAGAGAGAGAGAAAATTCCAAGCAGGTTCCATACTGTTAGCACAGAGCGGGATGCGAGGCTCAAACTCATGAACCATGAGATCCTGATCTGAGCTGAAGCCAAGCGTCGGACACTTAACTGACTGAGCCACTCTGCCACCCCAGGGTGCATGGACGTTTAAAAGCAGAAAAACCCAAGAAGAGACACCAACGAATCTCTGTTCTAAGCTCAGCTCTGCATGATGTCACTCAATAGAAGTTTGCTGAGTAAATAAAGGACTGGATTTTAAGTGAACGAAGACACCTAGCCTCTCTGAGACTCCATTTTTTCATCTGTAAAACGGATACATTGATATCTTTTGACAGCCCTCACAAAACAGCTGTGAGATCAAGGGGGAGCGTGGACTACTGGAAGTAGTTTAATCCGCCTGAAAACCGGTCAGCACTTACCATGCCCCCGGCATTGTTGCAAGTGCTGGGGATACATTGGTGAACCAAGGAGACACAATCCCTGCCGCTATTCTATCAGGGAGAGACGGAAATAAACAGGAAATCTAATCAGTGGGGAAATCTTCTAAAGTATGTTACAACGGTATCTACACTCAGGGGAGAAGGGCTATGGGAAAAAGGAGAAGTGGGCAAGGGGACAGGTGGGAACAATTACTATTTAAAATCAGGTGCTCAGAGTAGACCTCGCCGAAAGGTGACACTGTGTGGGCATTTTAAGGTGAAGAAGTTAGCTCTGCAGACTTGCCAGGGTGATAGGTGATGAGGCAGAAGTGGGCCTGCCGGGTCCCAGGCGGGTGGGGCTGGTGCCCACGACCAAGGTGGGGGAGGGGGGAAGGGGAGGTTACGGAGTTCATGGGGGACGGATGGTTTGGAGCCCTGAACGGACACGAACTTTCACTCTGGAAGAAATGGGGCCACTGGAGGGTTGGACTCCGAGGAGTGACACGGTCTGGCATGTTTTACAGGGCTCACACTGGCTGCGGTGTTGAGAGTGGACGGAGGTGGTAGTGGTAGAAGCAGGAAGACGAGCCCAGCGAGCGGGTTATCTCAGGCTTCCAGAAGTGGGGTTAGGAGCGTCACCTCCTGCGTACATTTTGAAGAAAATACCAGTAGGATTTGATGGGATACAAGGAAAAGCCAGAGTGTGTGTGTTCCAGAATCCAAGCTAAGAAAGTGGGCTGGTGAGCAGGAACGCTGGGTGTGCTGAAGGAAGAAGAGGAGGAGAGAAGCCAGAGGCAGAGAAGACTTGGTTGGATTTTTTTTTTAGACTTTTAATTATGGTGAAATACGCGGAACATAAAATTTGCCAACTTGCCCAGGTTTACGGGAGTTTACCGCCGGTAATGTTGGCCACACTCACGCTGATGTGCAACCAACCTCCCACACCTTTCTCACCTTGCAAAACTGCGATTCTACACCCGCTGAACAACAGCGCCTTCCCGCCCGTCCCCCCCAACCCCTGCCAATCATGATTCTACTTCCTCTATGAATTCAATCACTCTAAATAATACATACAATATTTGTGGGGTTTTTTTAGTATTGGGTTCTTTCCCTTGGCATAGGCCCTCAAGTTTCATCTGTGACATAGCATGAATCAGAATTTCCTTCTTTTTAAGGCTGAATAATATTTCATTGTACACATACACCACATTTTTCCTTATTCATTTGCTGATGGACACTTGGGTCATTTCCACCTTTGGGCCATGAGAGTAATGCTACTCGGAACACGGGTTGTAAATATTTCTTCAAGACCCTGCCTGCAATTCTTCTGGGTACAAAGGGACGTCTAAAAACCGGGGGGGGGGGAGTGGTTGGCAACAGAAGTGAGATCATGAGAGGGTTTTTGGGTTTTGTTTGAAAGTGCGGGAGAAATGGCAGCATGTTTCCATTTGATGGGGCTGATCCCAGAGAGAGAGAGAAACTGAAAACGGAAAATTGCTCTTGGGTAGGTGAGGGGGACTGGAGCTCGAGGATAAATGGAAAGCCTGGCTCGTTTTGAGGAGGCAGAATTTGTGGGTGCGGGTGTAGGAAGGGCAAATGGCTGATGGCCGGAATACGTGGAAGTTTTCTGATCGCTTCAGTGTTAGCAAAGCAGAAAGCTAGATCGTCAAGTGAAAGTACTATGAAATGATCGCAAGATCAGCTCCCAGTCTTGAGAACAGACACCGTGCCAGGAGCCTGACTTCATTCCCTATAAGCTTCTCAATCGGCCGGCACGGTGATTTTTTTTTTTTTTAATCCTCATTTTACAGATGAAGGGACTGGAGACGCAGAGAAGTTAAGAAACTTGCCAAGGACGCACAGCTCATCAGCAGAAGGACTTGCTTTCTACCCAGGTTGGCTTGACTCTGGGGCCGGACTCTTCCTGCTACCCAGCACGAGGTGTTCGAGCGTCTCTAACACCTGTCCTGTCACGGAGCTATGATATTCATCCTCAGAGACCAAGGTCTCCAGGCCCCTCCTCAAAGCATCGAAATGATGTTTTAACTGAAGCTCTGTGCGGAATTGAGCTGTGGGGGTGGAAAGATAATAGAAAGGAAACAACAGAAAAGGCAGCAACTCTATTTCTTTAAAATGCAGTAAGTTTAAGGTGAATGCTAGTGGCACGTTTTCCCATTCCTAATCCTGTTAGAACCTCGGAAACGCCAGCTCGCGAAGCGTCGGTGATCAGCCTGCTCTCTCCCTGTAATTATGCTTGGACTCAACCCCCCTCCCCCACTGCACCGGGAGGTGAATACTGGTATCACCTCCGTCTTACACATGAGAAATCAGGGTTGCCAGGAAAACGCCTTTGGAAAAATCGTGGAGCTGCGACTTGAACCCAAGTCTCTCTAGCCCCGGGCTTGTGTCCTTAAGCAATCGGCCATTCTGGTGGGGGACTATCTGCCCACATCCCCACTTCAGACAGCGGACTGTGGCTCCTCTACTCCTTCGGTCTCAGAATTCCGGCCACCAGACCAGGCGAGCTGTGCCCCTTCCCTGTCACCTGGGCTGTGAGGACATCCCCCAACAGAGCTAGTGTGGCACGGTCACGAGGGCTGTGCCGCAGTTAGTTCATGAATCTTAGCTGAAATCTTATTTTCTGCAGTGGGGGCCATGCTTTGTCTTCGCGGGGTTGCTGTGATGACTCTAGGTGAAAGTTTACGGCTGATGAAGACCCTCAGAGAAGGTTCACGACAGGAACCTTTGGAAAACATTAAGGTGACTCATTACAGCTTAAAGTGAGACCTTCTCTAAACAAATGATCTCACGGTTTTCACTTCCAGATACCTCTTCTGTAGAAACATTGGCTCGTCTCCCAGAGATTTGTATATAAGGAAGTTCGCGGTGGCTATGACTGCAAAGGAAAATGATGGGAAACAACCTGAATGTCCGAAGACAGACAAATAGCTAAATCTATATTTGGTACGCCCATGCGGTGGAATACCATGGAGCCATTGATAAGATGCCAAGGTTCTGGAAGGACTGTGGAAAGAGCTCCGAGAATCAAGGTTAAGTGAACAAAATATACATAAATCTATATACTTATAGATGGGGTGATATGTAAATTGGGATTTTATTTATTTTTTAAAGAATTTATTTTCAAATTGGTTTCCATACAACACCCAGTGCTCATCCCAACAAGTGCCCTCCTCTGTGCCCATCACCCACTCTCCCTATTTATTTATATTCAATCTTTACTTATTTTTGACAGAGTGTGAGCAGGGGAGGAGCAGACAGAGAGGGAGACAGAATCTGAAGCAGGCTCCAGGCTCTGAGCTGTCAGCACAGAGCCCGATGCGGGGCTCGAACCCATGAACCGTGAGATCATGACCTGAGCTGAAGTTGGACGCTCAACCGGCTAAGCCACCCAGGCACCCTTATAAATTGGGATTTTAAATAACATACCTACACTTATAATACATATTGTAATAAATAAGAGTATATTTTAAAATCTGATTATGTCTTGTAAATGTATTCCTAAATGCACTGGAAAAAGTCTGGAAAGATCTGACATGCATTTGTTAACATTGAACGCTCCTGGATGGAGAGAATGGGATTGGGGAAAAGACAGAGGTACAAAAGGGAAATTTTAGAGGCTTTATAAATATAATTGGTCTTTAAAGTTTTTTTATAATTATGATAAGGTATTCATTTACTACTGGTATACCTAAATAAGACTGTTAAATACTATGAAAAAAAAGAGTAACGATTCATAACGGTGAAATTTCAGGCACCAGTACATAGGTTGTGTCCACTTTCACGGAGACCCAGGACTCACTGGTTCTGTTGGTTCTATTGCTGCCTCTGACACTAGCTGTGTGACTTGGGACAAGTCACTGTCTGTCTCTGAGCCTGTTTCCTCTTGTAATGAAAAGACTGACCTAGAGTATAAATTGATAAGCCTTTTTATTATTAACTTCCAAGCATCTGACCTCTCTTTGCAAGTACATTTTTAAAACATTTATTTATTTATTTTGAGAGAGAGAGAGAGTATGTGTGTGTGTGTGTGCAGGGGATGGAGAGAGGCGGAGAGAGGCAGAGAGAGGAGGAGAGAGAATTCCAAGCAGGCTCCGCTTAGCACCGAGCCCCATACGGGGCTCGATCCACTACAGTGAGGTCGCAACCCGAGCTGATAGCAAGAGTTGAACGCTCAACCGACTGAGCCACCCAGGCGCCCTGCATGGAAGCCCAGTATATGAAACAGAAGAAAGAGTGTCAACGACCCAGCCATTTGTGTCTCAGACTCATTTTAGCGCTAACGGTTTCTGGCTCTCGCTGAATGCGGTGAACCAAATCCACCCGCAGAGCTGTGCCGTCTGCCTCTCAACTGGGTGGAGAATCACCAGGTGACTTGAAGTGACCCACAAAAGCTTACATGTGACAGTTGCTCTTGCAGTGTTTTCCTGAGTATTAAGCCAAGATGGTGGCAGCTGCAAGAGGGCTCAGGAACGGTTTGGGCTCTAAGGAAACCATTGGGCTTCTAGAGAATTCTTTAAGGACCCCAGGTCTTTTTGGAAGAACCAACTATGAGTGGTTTCCAGGGGAATCGGGTCCTAGGTAGTTATGCTCAGGGCCCTCCAGCCCCAGCGCCAGCCCCTGACCCAGAGCTACAATATTGGGGCTACGGCAAGACAAGGCCGCTGGAGTGAGGATGAAGGCAAGGGGAGAGGTCGGGTGCATCGCACATCACGTTGTGAAATATGGGGAATGTCCGGCAGGGTCCTGTCCCTGTTCTGAGAGGTGCCATCTGGGCTTCCGCGGCATTGGCTCCAGCCTCCTCAGCCTGCGAGTGGCAAGGTAAGGATCATTTTGTCTCCTTTAGGAGCAGGGCTAGATGCCCCACGATACTCTGCATCATCGGTGCCCACACGCCGATAGTGAGCAGCACATCACCCAGAGCAAAGCCTCGGCCCTCTGCTCATGGATCCCATTTGCGCCTAGCCCAGGCAGACAAGACGCAAACTCAGAGGAGGTGGGGACAACAAGAGTGCAGTCTCTGAGGAGGGAAAGACAGATGTGAGGGCCACTCAGTAGGATGGTCCTTCCTGGACAAGTCTTCTCCAGGGACAGAAGCAGAAGGCTGGCAGCCAGGGTTCCATGGCTCCCTGACCTTCCCCGCCCATTTGTAGGATGGAGAGCTAGGGACTTGGGTGAATGACCAGTTACAGCCCAAGTCCCCAATCCCGCCAAGGCACACCAGCCTGGGGGTCAGGAGACCTGGGGTCAAGTCCCATTTGGGTCGCTTTGTCATTGTAAAGCTAGTCACATGCCTTCCCTGGTTCTCAGTTTCATTTTCTTAAAGGGTCTTGGATTAGATGCTTGCCAAGGTCCCCGCCAGCCTAATAATGGCTCTAGCACTAGATTACAGAGCCTTCGTAGGGCTCCACATACTTGGCAAGAAGAAGGGAGTGAGTTATAATGCTTAAGTGTGCGGACCCTGGGATCGGACTTTCTGAGTTCGAATCCTGACTCTCCTTTCCTTGCTGCAACTTTTAAAGGTTTTCCATACTGGCAAAATGAAGGTAAGAATTTTAGTTACTTCGTAATGTTGTTTGGGGGAATGCAACAGGTGATCGACATGAAACTCAGCACCCTGGCACAGGAAATGTTCAGTAAACTCCTTAGCTTGTGACTGTGTATTTCTCCGGCCTATTATGGTGCCGAGATCGACAGACAGCAGGCAGCGGTTAAAATTGCTCCTTAATAAAACACCATACCTCAACATAGTTCAATTATACTACAAGGCAAATCACAAACCCCCATAAAGTTCATTCATTCATTCAATACTAATCCATTAATATTCGTTGAATGTCTTAGATGAGGTCTTCCGACGAAGGATGCAAAGACACCAGATCTTACTCTCCAGTTTACTCTGATACAATCCTGATAGAGAAGACATCTATTGAGCAAGAAGTATTTGCTGAGCAATGATGGCATTCAGAGAACTGCCCCGGTGGCACTGGGGAATCTACATGACGGCTCGTTTCTCACCCACACGGAGTTTCGAACTTCAAAGGAGAGGAAGCGCACATGCTTATGAAGCAACTAAAGTTTCAGGAACGCCCCTAGGTCCCCAGTGGGACCAATCTGCACACTTGTGACAGATGCTAAGCATTTATGTGTCAGGGACTGGGTCTAGGGCGTTCCATGCAGTATCTCATTCAACCTCATGAGGTGGTCCCTAGTGATTTCACAGATAAAGGCACTCGTCGCAGTGAGAGGAAGTAACCTGTCAAGGGACACATGGCTGGCAAGAGGCAGAGAACCGTCTTCTCTTATCAGGCCTCACCATATCAGTCCACTAAGGCTGCTGTGACAAAGCGCCACAGGTGGGTAACTTAAACAACAGAAATTTATTGTCTCACAGTTCTGGAGGCTGCAAGTCCAAGATGAAGGTGTGAGTAGGTCTGGTTCTTCCTCAGGGAGAATCTGTTCTGTGCCTCTCTCCTGGCTTCTGGTGGTCTCCAGCAATCCTTGGTGTTCCCTGGCTTATAGATAGATCAGCCCAATCTCTGCCTTTGTCTTCACGTGGCATTCTCTTTGCGTGTGTCTGTCTCTGGGTCCAAATTTCCCCTTTTCATGAGGATATAAGTCATACTGGAGTAGAGCCTACCCTAATGATGTCATCTTAACTTGATCATCCACCAAGACCCTATTCATTCCCAAGGAAGGTTGTATTCACAGACACGGAGGGTTAGGACCTCAACATCTTCTGGAGGGAAACAGTTCAACCCATAACACTTACCTTCAAGGCTTAGGCATCCCTCACTGGCTGCTCTCCTTCTCCTTCCTTCCAGAGACAGCTGCAGTTAGCCCGGAGCTGGATCTCCTCCTTGACATTCTGACTGGCTGGTGCCCAACTATATTTGTCATAGAGCCTCTGCTTGTTGAAGAAGGTCCCAGGGGTGCCAGCTGCTCTCCCCACTGAAATGGACCAACTGCGAGCAAGAGGGGAGGTAAAGAAGGCAGGTCACCTTCTACAAATCAAAGTGTAACTACAACAAGAGTGACATAACATTACTACTTACTGATCAATTATCATACTCCAGGCACTGAGTTAAGTATTTTATATATATAATCTATTCTGCAAAGCAACCCAAAAAAGGCGTTACTGTATCATTTCCTAGATGGAAAAACCTAAGGTCCATAGAGATTCTTGTCCAAAGCCACTGACCCCAAGGCTTAATCAACACAGTGTCAGGAATACAATAGTTATGAAATATTAGCAAGTATTATTTTAACTGTTTTGTCCCCTTCCCATGGGGCTTTTGGGTTAAAATAACACCCCCCTTTCCCTCCCTTCTATTCTGGTTGATTTGGAACCCTGCCCAGGCCCTATTAGTTCATACCCTGGGGCTGTGGCTAGAGCTGGCAAGTTCTAAGGCCAGTAGCCACAGGCAATTTGACCTTGGAACAAAGCTGGGCAAGACCACGGAAGAGGAAGTGTGTCCTAAGGGTCCACCCTGTGCAGTTTTCTCCCCTAGCTACAGGACCTTCATAGGCTCCAGTCCCTTGGGTGGGGCTTGAAGGGGACCCAAGGTTTATCCTGGAGGTTGCTCTTGACGTTGCTGTAGAAAGCACCATTGTTTTAATTGTTCTAGAAAGTGGGCTAGGGCAGCCTTTCCCAAAGACTGTGTCCTTGGACAGAGACAGAGCAGAGGCCAGGAGTAGTAGAAGCAGGGCCAGGGCTGGAAGGACCAGAGCTAGAGCCCTCTGCCCGCCTCTTGGGCTCTCTGATTGTTTTTCTTACTATAAAGGTAATCAAAGACTATTTTTCAAAAACTGGGAAAGTGTATAAAATAAAAAGCAACAGTTCTCACAATCCTATAGCCTTTGGCATACAGGCTTCCATAATTCTGCGATTCACAAATAAACATATGCATGTACAGTCGGTCAAAAGGATCACATCACTCTTTACCTGCTTTTGACGCTTAGTGACACAGGAGCACCACGTTCTGTCTATACAGAATGACGCTCTGCTTAATGGAGGGCTTGATTATTCCACCGTGTGGACCAAACACACATTATTTAACTAGACCATATAGATAGATTTTCATATTGTTTCCCATTTGTCATTCTTACAAACAATACTGAAATAAACAGTTATTGTACGTAAGTCTTTATCTTTTTTTTTTTTAAGTAGGCTCCATACCCAGCATGAAGCCCAATGCAGAGCTTGAACCCGCGACCCCACAATCGAGACCTGAGTCAAGATCAAGAGTTAGACGCTTAACCAACTGAGTCACTCAGGCACCCCATAAGTCTTGGTCTTCTTGCCCAAATATTTTCAGTGGGATTAATTTCTAACAATGGAGTTGCAGGGTCAAAGGGTAAACATACTTAAAGATTAAAAATTTTGATGCGTTATTTCTAGGCTGATGTCTGTAAGTGTTAGTTTAGTAACACCAACCGTATTTGAGACTGCCTGTTTCCTTCCCTCTGCCCACAAAGCATTATATCTTTAACAGGAAAAAAAAATCTATGTCTTGCTTCAAATTACATTTTTAAAAGTCATGAGTGACACTGACCATATTTTCATATTTTTTGGCTACCTGTATTTCCTTTTCTGTAGCTGTTGTTGCTAATGCTTCTCTACCAGGGTGAGCTCATGTGATCCTGAGGAAATTATATCCTCAGCTTCTAGCTTTACCAAGACGATCTTTGCATTGTTGACTTTAACTGTCTGGAGAAAAGGGACCAGTGACCATGAAACTCGGGTTGGTTATTATCATTCCTTCATGAATTCAGGGCCATTCATTCATCTCCTCTTTCATTCGCTTGGAAATTATTCCTGTAGTAATCCGTTGCTCTAGTTTACTCATTAATCATTTTTACACGTAGTTATTGAGCACCTGCTGCCTTGGAAATGCCAGGTCCCCAGGGAGGGGGGCGGGGGGGGATGGGAAGGCACTCAGAGAGACTCAGTGGTAGCTATTTTCCCTGCTGAATGGGGAATCGGTCCTGTGCATGATGCCCAAGGAATTCCTAGCCAGTGAGGTGGTAGGAATGGCGGGAGCGGCTGTGATCTGGGAAGTCTCTCCAGAGGTGGTGTCAGGCTGGGTATGATTTAGGTATGGAGCAAGGGTCCCAGCAGGGAAGCTGCTCAAGGGAAGGGAGAGCATAGTATAGGAGAAGAAAGGTGTACACAGAGGCAAAGGCAGAGCCTTATGCTGGCGTGAGGGTGGCTGGAGCAAAGGGTCTTCTTAAAGGTGATTAGCAGGAGATCACGTGGTGCTGGGGTAGTGGCGTGTGTCCTCTGTAACCACCAGGGGAAGGGTGAGGCAGAGCCGTGCTCTGGGAAGATGATTCCAGCAGCAGCACAGGGGATGGATGGAGGGGAAGAGACAGAGGCAGAATTTCAGTTAAGGCTGTTGCAATAGAGGAGAGTGAGGAGGGCCTGAGTTATCGGGGGAGCACCAGGCCAGGAGCCGAGAGACCTGGGGTCCCCTCCCCATTCTGCTCTCGCTTGTGCATTAAGGGAGTTGCTTTCAGAAAGGTCAGAAGACTGTCTCTCAAAAAGCACGGACCCAGCTCTGTGTCCTCCCACGAGTCGCCAGCTCTTTGTGGAACATCCACTGGCGTCAAGGTACTCTGCTAGGCGTGGGGGCAAACGGGGTGAGGAGACAACAGGAAGGCAGTCGGGACTGGCGGACGGCACAAGAAACCACTGGGGGAGAAGAAATGAGCTGTCCTTTTTGTTTCTACCTCATTCTTTTTGACAGCTGCCAAGCAGTTCCATCTTATGTGTGCCCCGTAATTTATTTACCGATTTTCTGATGAAAAGAAATTAGTTTTTGTTACAAACAATGTCACCATGGAATTTCGTGCACTGAATCTTGAGTGTGGGTGAGAGTATTCCTGTAGGGCACTTTCCTGTGGCAGGAGAGTATATGTACTGTAGATTTTCATAGTTTTTGCTGAACTGCCCTCCCCAAAGGAGCCTCCTTATTATTCGGATTACTGAGGAGTAAGGAAGTTGTGTTGCTCACCCAGGGCCACAGCAATGATACGATTTTATCAGGATTTGAGTCATGGTGGTTCTTTCTTCAAATCTCTATCCTTCCCATTGTTCTATGCTATATATTCCTGGAACTCTTCCCCCATAACATTCCAATGTTTCCTCTCTGCTCCACACCACAGCAACTAGTAAGAGAAACCTTGCAATGACAGAGCCTGAGGTATGTGTGTGAGAGACAGCAAAGAAGTCGGGGCAAGGGGTTAGAGTTTCACTCCAAGGCTGGCACTGGGCGGGGGACAGTGGGGGGGACCCCCCAAGATCCAGCCAGGGATGGCAAGTCAAATGTGGCGTGAGGAAGGCAGCCTAACCTAACAGGAAGCCTGGGGGCTTCCTCGGAGAGCTGGGAATTTCCCAGACAGCCTACACCTTAATCAGAAATATCTTTGATAAGGGACCGTCAGCTCCGAATTCTGCCTATCAGCCAAATTACCTTGTGTCCTTGTGACATCTCTGCTCAAAGGGTGACAGTGAAGAAACTGGTGTCAAAAGCATTTTTCCCAGGTCTCATGGGATTGCGTTACAATTCCTGGCTTCTCCCCCTTTTTGCTTCTGCTCATCCCCCCGGCTTCCACATGTCATACTTACAAAGACTTTAAGTGACAATTCGCAAAGGTGGGGGCTCAGCCTCCACTTCAGTGAAGTTCAGCCTCCCGTGGTGCCTGCTGCCATGGTGAGCCACCGTCAGGCAGCCAGGGCTCATTTCCTGGATCTCTGTCTTCAAAACCCCAGGCAAGTGATTCAGCTTCTCATCATCTGTGAAATGAAGATACCAATATACCTAGTCAGAGGGTTGCTGTGAAGATTAAGCGAAATTGGCATTCTTTTTCCTTTTCCAGACTCCCCAGGTTGCTTGGGTGACGGTCCTGCTATTTGGACCAGGGGTGAGCACGGATCAAAACAAGGGCAGCTGAAGGAAGCGTGACCATACTCTAGGCAGTGTTCTAAGTCTTTGCGTGTAGTGTATTAATTTTCCATTGCTTCATAACAAATATCCCCAAACTTAAGCAACAAATATCAAACATTATTTTATTTTGTATCTCATATAGTTTTGTGGATAAGGTATCTGAGAGCAGCTTGGCCGGGTGACTCCAGCTCAAGGTTGCAGTCAAGATGGTGGCCAACATTGCATCTCCCAGAGGCTTGCCCAGGGCTGGAGGGTCCTTATCTAAGACAGCTCCCTCTCAGTCCTGGCTCATTTGGGCTGGCTGTCGGCAGGAGGCTCTAGCTCCTTGCCATGGAGACCTCTTTGCCAATTCGGAGTGCTGCTTAAGTGTCCTCATGACCTGGCAGTTGGCTCCTCCCAGAATGAGTGCTCTAAGAGAACAAACTGGAAGTTGCAATCTCTTTTTATGACCTAACATCAAAAGTCACACTGTCATGTTTGCAAAATCCTACTGGTTACACCAGTCAGCCCTATCCAGTATGGGAGGGGACAACACAAGGACACAAATGCCAGGAGGTGAGGATCCCTGGAGACATCCTGGAGGCTGTCTACACAGGTATCAACTCATTCGGTCCCTGCCAAGTGCCCGGGGACGTTAAGTTAGAAGGGACAGAGGTGAAGGAGGAGTTGCTACATGGGGAGACCCACATTTCAAATGTCCTAGAGACAGCACTCATGCCAGCGTGCACAATGTGTGTGTGGTACCACCTTGTCCAATGACAGTAATGTCTCCAATGGAGAAGCCTAAGCAGGGTGGTTCATGACTTGGTCCTGGCTGTGTTGCTTCCAAGCCAGAATCTTCGGCCCTGCTGGAGATTCTGTGAGTTACCAAATAGAACATGCTTGATGGCTTAAACTAGTTGGAAAGGGTTCTATTATCACAACAAAAAACCACGACTATGACAAACGTTCAGAGCACAGGGGACATGTTATTCTCACAAGCTGAACATAGTGAGACTGAGTGCCGTGCGCATAAAGTGATGGCCAAAGTACCTCGTCATCTTAGGTTTTATCAGCAGAAAACAGCAGCCACGATAAAGGAAAATGTGTTTCTACTCGGCACTGGTCAGAAGACAACAGAAATGATGTGTCTGGGGGCTATTTTTTAAGGGGGACAGTGACAAAGTAGAGTATGCTCCGAGGAGAGAGACCAACATGATAGGAGAACACAAACCATCCCCCTTGGGCCTAGGGAATGTTTTCCCCGGAGAAGAGAAGGTACTAAGGAGGGCATGGAGCTGTTTTCACAGACAGGAAGAATTCTCCGTGGTAACATGGTGCAAAGGGTTGGACAGACTCAGGTTCAAATCCCGGTCACCTCCTCTGGATGGTGTGGACATGGCCCCTGGTCTCTCTGGGTCATTTATGGTTAATACCCAGCATGTGGTAAATGCTTCGTAAGTGTGGGCCCCTCCCACTTTACCCTCAGCACCAGTGAGAGTATAAGAGGCAGCTTTGTACTTGGTCTGAATATGAACTACAGGGTGCGAGCGCCTTGCCTTTGGAGAAAACCAAGGACATTCAAGGCTGAATGACCCACTGGACAATCTCCCCTCAGTGAGCCCTTCCGGAAGGCTGTGTTTTCAAGCTAAGCATGTTGTATGCATTTTCTCACTGCCAGTCTTATGAAGTAGGGGCTATTATCTCCACTGTACAGATAGGGAAAGTGAGGCTTATAGAGGTCAAACAGCTTGCCATTCTTCATCAGAATTTGAACGCAGCTTTCTTGGACTCCAAAGCCTGTGCTTGGAGACATTATAGCCTGCTGAGAGTGAAGGCCGAGGGGGTAGGGGGACAGCGGCGGGAGGACAAGAGTCAGGAGGTGCCAGCACAGAGACTAAGACCTCATTCAGAGCTTCAGAGTCCTTTGGTTTCCTCGAGGCCATAAAACCAAGTTCCTGGCTCAGGCTGTGCTTCGGCCCAGACTCCCAACCCCCTGCAGAATGTCTGGCACGGCACTCCACCTCCTGCTCCTGCTTGCGGGGAAGGCACAGACAGGCAGGGGGCCTGAATGCTCCCCAAATGCTGTGGCAGGCCCTCACAGTGGGGCCCCGGGCCGCCAGCATTGTGCAAGCAAGGAGAAGCAGGCCCTGGAATCCTTTCTTTTCCGGAGAATTTACGAGCAGGACAAAAGGAGCCATTATCCCCAGGGCTGCAGAGGCTGCTGCCCAGGCCTGTGGCCCAGGTGTCACATGCTGTCCTCACTCTCAGACTGCTTTCTCCCTTTGTCTGTGGAAACACAGAGGCTTGGCCCCTGCCCCCTTCTCTGACACTGCCCAGCCCCCTCCAGGCCTTGGTCCCTGGCCACTGCTTTTCTGGACTGAACTCGAATCTCCAGAGACTCGGAGAGGCCGGAGTCAGCCGTGAGGGGGCCGGCCGACCGGCTTTGGCTTTGGGCTGCAGCTGCCTCTGGTTCCCCGCTCCAGCGCTGACCTGCCCCAATCTGCCCCCAGCCTGTTGAGGGGGGCGTGCTGGCACTCTGCATGGTTTTCACTGGGCTCCTCTGGGGACGTCCCTCGCCTGCCAGGCCTTTGTGCGGCGGCCCTGCCTCTCTCCTCTGCACCCCTCTCCAGGCTCCACGCTCCTCAGCTCCAGCAAAACCAGCTTCAGGAAGCTTCCCAAGAGCATGCATTCCTTGCCTTTGTGTTTTCTCTCCGCTCAGGGCTCCCTTGCCGCCTGTCTTCCCCCGGCGCGTCTTCCTCATCCTTCAAGACCAAGCTCAGATGTTTCCTCTGAGGAGGCCTTGGGCCCACTCCACTCTGCTCCTTTAGCACCTGAACTTGACTCGCTTCAGCTGTTACACACCACAGGTGACATGGTGGGTTGCCCGTGAGAGGGGCCTCTTGGGTGGGACTGCCCGGATTCAAGTCCCAGCCCCTTGTTTAGCAGCCATGTGATGTGGGGCAAGTCTTTTAAGCCTTGGCCACAGCTGACTTTGCCTATAAAACAGGGATGATCAGGCTGCTGTCAGGATGATGCCATGGTGTCTGTGGCCAGTGAGGCCCCTGGCACAGAGTGAGGGCTCAGTGCATGTGGCTGTTACCATCATTTGGCAGAACAGTTTGGATGTGCTCTGTGTGTCAGTATCTAGGCTAGGCCAGGGAAACACAGAGAACAAGAGATGCGGTCTCATCGCTCTGGGAAACACACGTCCGGAAGCATGGAGACCTCACCGCCTCTGGAGCCGGGTGTGGAAAGGATGGGTTGAGGTACTACGGAACCACACACGGAGAGGGGAGCGGCCCGAGCTGAGTCCCATGTCCACTCTGTTGGGAGAGATCCCCGTCTTCCACAAAAGGTTGGGTTGGGGTGTCCATCTCCTCCGGTTGGTCCTTCGCCTCAGCTCCCGGCCGCAGAGCACTCAAGAGCGGACGGGGGACAGGACCCGCAGCCGGAACGCAGACTCTTTCTCACATCTGCCCTGGTATCATTCTCCCGAGCTCGACGGCAGGCAGTGATACCTCTAGCTTCAAAAACAAGACCTTCAACTCTCCCTTGAGACCACACACATCTCCAACCCATTTCTTGGCTTCCTTTTCTAGATGACTTCCTCCAACGCTCGGCCTATCCGCAGACTCTCCTGCTCCCCTCCCACGCTCTCCTCAGCCCTGGCCCACCTCCCTTCGTCCCCTCCACACTAGCCTGACCAAAGTCCCCAGGACTCTCCATCGCCTAAACCGTTGGAAATTTTCATTGTCATTTCCCTAAAGTTTGGACTGTGACTTGATCAGCTGATCACTTCTTCATTTTACTAGCTCTCTGTGGTGGCTGCAGCCAAGCACCACAAATTCAGTGGCTGAGAATAATAATACGAATTTATTATTTTACAGATCTATAGGTTAGGAGTCAGAAAGGAGTCTCATTAGGCTAAAATGCAGGCTGGGCTATGTTTCTGTCTGGAAGCTCTACGGAAGCATCCATTTCCTTGCCTTTTTCATATTCTAGAGGCTTCTAGAGGCTGCTCACATTCCTTGGTTTGTGGAATACTGAATTTCTCTGACCGTTCTTCTGCGGTCACATGTCCCTCTGACCTTAGCCAGAAGAGGGTCTCTGCTTTTAAGGCCTACCTGGAGAATATCACAATCTCATCTCAAGGTCACGACCCTGATCACATCTGCAATGTCTCCTGGCCAGTTTTAGTAGCATTTATCTACAGGGGCCAGGGATTAGCATGCGGGTGACTCTCAGGGGCCAATATTCTCCCTACTATCCCGATTCAGATATGTTTCTTCGCTCGGCTTCTAGAAGTATTAACTTATTTATGACTGCTCTTCCTTGCTAGAATATAATCTCCATGGGGACAGAGATTCCATTCTTTTTTTCAATTCCATATCTGCAGCACCTAAATAGTACCTGGCATACATAATAAGGCACCTGATACATATTTGTTATCCAAATGAATGAATGAATGAATGAATGAAAGAAAAGAGAGACTTCCTTGGGGAGGGCTGAGTAGCCGGGAAGTGGACATGGTGGGTGGGCTCTCGGTCAAGAGGAACACAAGGAGTCAAGAGACGGGAGGCGAGGCCTCTGAGGGAGACTGTGTCCATGGCAACAAGGCCCGAGGCCCAGTGGCTGCTCTTGGGGGAAGGCCAGAGGAGGCAGGCAAGCTGATGGAGCCGATGGCGGCACCAGGGGAAGCACAGAGCCGGTGCCCAGGCTGGCATCTCACACAGACACTGAGACTCCTTCCCTGCTTCCCCGCGGCAGCACCAGCAGATGGGCTCCTGGCAGGAAGCCGGGTCTCAGCGGGCACGGCTCTGCTCCTGCAGGACAGCTCCCTGGCCTTCGGCTCTCCAGTCCGTGGAGAGGCCCAGAACCATGGAAGCCCGGATGGTGACGCTCCCAGGAGCCCTAGCAGGCGGAGGAGCCCCGCAGCAGGGCGCAGCTGGGTGCGCAGTCGTCAGGAGTAGCCGAGAGAATAACAACAAACGGGCGATTTATCCTCATCTAATCAGTGTGCACCGAAGGCCAACCTCTCCAGAGCAGGGAGAGGTCCTGAAGTGCTGGAACCCGTTCTCGGTAGCCCCTTCTCCTTCTGTCCTTCATTTGAGTCCCACCCGTGAACCCCTAGAGAATAACCAGGCATGGGCCCCACCCACACCTTCTCCTCAGGGTGCCTGTCACAGAAACCTTTCTTCCCCACGCAGTGTGTCCCACCGTGTACCTCGTCCCTTTGTGTGTTCTTGACTCTGGACCATTTGGGGATCGTGTGTCATCCTGCTATTTTGCTGATGAACACACATCATCAATTCTCCTGACGGATGTCCATGGATCCCCTGCGCTGAGCCAGGTGGGCCGCGATAATAATCACGACTCTGGGACTGACCGCGGAGGGCTTCCTCCATGCCAGGCGCTGTTCTGTGAGCTCTGCGTGTCTAGACCCTTTCAATCCCCACAGCTACACCGTGGGGCGGGAGATGTCCTTCCTATTTCTCAGATGAGGATGCGGAGATCCTCTAGTGTGGCACATGGCAGAGTTGGGGGCAACCAACCAATCTGACCCCCAAACTCTCAACCCCTGGTCTACACCGAGAAATAAGGTCTGAGAGAGAGGGACGGACACAGCGCTATGGGGGTGCAGAAGAGGGAGTAACACGTTTGGTTGGGTTCCCACGAGAGTGGACAACGAGGAATGGAAGTGATTTCACCAGGTAGAAGAGAAAGACCATTCAAGACAGGAGCAAGAGTCCAGGCAAGAGCAGAGACCTTCGAGTACCGAGTGGGTTCACACTCACGTTGGCTTCCAACATGTGGCTTCCAGGTTCCTCGAGTCTTACTGACCTTTTTTATCTACTCCTCAATAAACTTTTGCAAATTAAAAAAAAAAAATCAGATTTCATCTGTCATGACTCCCAGTTTTGGGGCAAGAAAGGAAGAAGTGTGCATTTGTTGAGGACCTACTAAGCACCAGGCCCTTTCACGTGTGTGTGTCAAGTGGCTTTCAGGACAAGTGTGCGTGGCAAGTACCGTTTCCACTTTTCAGACGAGGAGACTGAGGCGCAAGCAGAAAGCGTGGCTTTGTGCCTTCCACTCACTTCCGTCAGACCTCTGGGCCCATTTCCTCCACGCTTTACCACAGGAAGGCCTCTGGAGCTGTTGCCGCCTCTTGAGCTGACACCGGTAAAGCCAGTGAAGGGGTGTCCTGTGACGTCACTTTGTTTACCCTTTGACTTCCTCTGTCCTCCCCTCCTGGTCCCCCATGACTGACTGAACCCTGTTGTCCTAGGACCTAAGAGTCCCCTCCCTTTCAGAGTCACATGGGTGATAGGACTTTCAAGGGAATCAGCATTTTTTTGTTTCGAAACTAAAAACTTACTTTCCTACTCCTTTTCCTGTCACAGAGCACTCCATGTGCAAGGCTGAAAAGTTAGAAGATTTAGAGAAGCCACGGGACCACTGTGTGATTGGGGGCAAGCCGCATAGGCAATGAGCCCTCGTTTCTAAAATATGTCCAAAGAGAATCAAAATCATGCATCCTAAGTGCACAATGAGTCTGTATGTGCAGAGCTGCCCATCACAGCATTGTCTATGCTCTTGAGAAATTAGAAACTGTGTGTCCACCAACAGGGAATCAGTTAAATAAATTTGCTACATCCACACAAGGGTCACTAAAATGTATAATGTCTACTTACGTTCACTGATTTAGAAACTCCTTGGCTTACCATGGAATGATAAAGGCAGTACTACAGTGGACGTAAAGGATATTTTCTGCTGATCTCTCCTGTTCTCTCTCTATCCTTCTCCCTCCTGTTCTGTGCTCGGGGGTACTGGCCTCTATGGATTGCCGTCAGTGGGCTTCTAGGCTTCCTAACTGTGGCTGGGTTGGCCAATGGGAGGCACCAGCAATTGGAGGGTAAGGGGAGAGTGAGATCAGGGTATTTTATTCCTCTGGTTCCATCTCTGCTGGTTTGCTGGGGCTGGCAGTGTCTCCACTAAAGGCTACGGTTCCTGACAAGCTGGCCTCTTGGTACAGCTCTGGTTTGTAGTAACTGCTCCCTGCCCGTGGCCTGCAGACCTAGGAGTAATAATGGCTCTCCCCTGTTGCTAGTTCTGCTGTACCATACCATTCCTTGCTGGTTTTCTTAGCCTCCGCCCGGGCCCAAATAATAGTCCCTATTAAACTCTCTGCAGTGTGCCATCGATTTCTACCCGAGAGCCCAACTAACACAATAATATAATCCCAGGCAGGCAAAATTACATCCATCTGGAATCCAATAAGGGAAGTCTGGAGGGATGACCAGGAAAACATGGTGGTCTCAAGGTGATGGGACTTGGGTGGGATTTTTTTTCTACTTTATGCCTGTGTGAAATTTTTAAACTTTTCTACAACAAGCAGGGATTGTATTTGATTCCAGAAAAACAAACAAATAAAACAGTTGTTGTAAGGGTCAGATGAGAGCAGGACATGAAAAGTGCTTTGTACGTTGGGAGCCGCTGTTCAAACTTGAGGTCCTAAGGCGTGAGCCAGCTGGTGCAAGGATTTCTAGAATATTTGCAATAAGGCCTGATTTCCTCAAATAGAGGCTGATTTCTCTCTAGAAAGCAGCACTCAAATGTAAATGGACCGGCCCAGCATCCTTGGCTTTTTCGTTCTGGAGCATCCCAGCAAAAGTCAAGGTCAGAGCAACTCTTCTCTGCCCCCTCCTGCCCTCCACGTCAGTGACCTGCCACCTTCCCCAGCCCCCACCGCATTCAAGGGCAGAAAGAGCCAGATGAAAGCCACCAGGGTAATGAGTTCGCAGCGAAACTGCCCCTCTGGTCTCACGGGTCAGCATGTCTCTGCCAAAATGAAAGAGAGGACTTCCAAAGGAATGCCTCCTTTTTTCACAAAACTTGGCAATGAATTAATCATTGTTTATCGGGGCTGTGTGATACTTGGTCCCAGTAATGGTGCTAAGACATAAATCACAGCTCTTTGGGGGTGGGGCTGAGGAGGGGCCCCAGGATAGCTGTGAAGGGCTGTTCTTCTAACCCAGGGAAAAAATATCCTTGTTTTCAAGCGGCTGCCAGTGCATTCTGGGCTATTTATAATCGGCTGCCGAGCTAAGGCATTTCTGCAGCTGGGCCTGGGAGATAATTAGCACAGTTTTCTCAAGCCGGGTCTGCAAAACAGACCCCTCTCCTCTGGTAGCCCACCCCAGCCCATCTGCGCCTGGCCTCCCAAGCCCAATCTCCCTCCCTTGGTTTCAGCTTTCTAGAAAGCAACGACTGCATTTAAAGACAGAAAGGCCAAGCCACCTCAGCTTAGAGAGGAAGGCAAGGCTTCGGACCCGCGGGCAGATGGATTTGCCTAGAGCGGGCCTGTGGAATGTCCATGGAACTGGCACAAAGGGCCTTTGAGAGCTGTGGGGAAGTGGGTACGGGCCGTGGGCTCTGTTTCTGTCTCCCAGATAGAAAAGCAGGGTCCTAGGGAGGGCAAATTCCAAAATTCTCCCATTGTTTGTCTTGGCAGGAAGGTGAGCATCGAGGCAAAACTTCTGGAAGAGGGCTCAAAAAACCTGGCTGCCTCTCTCATGACTGCCTGGTGACCTGGAGCAAACCCTTATAACTGAGGGTCTCTGGACCTCAGTTTCCTCATCTATAAAGGGGGGGTGGGAGGAAGCTCAGTATTTTTCACACTTTAAAAACTCACTAACGTTCTTTTAGAAAAGCAGTATTGCATAGAAGTATAGAGAACAGATACAAACAGGGTAACTGGTGGAAGTGGGGGGGGGAGGGGTCGAGACTGGAAGCCCACCCACCTGACATCTTTCTCAGCCTGACCTGATAGAGGAAGGATGTCCAGGAGTCTCGGGCTCCAAAAGAGTGTGCTCCCTGCTGCCTCCACAGTCTCCAACATTCTGAGCTTTGAAACCCATTCATTCATTCACCCGTTCACCCCCCACAAATATTTACTGACTTGTATCAGGCTGGACTTGGCGTTGGAGAGGAAAAGAAGAATAAGAAAGCCATTGTCCTTGCCCCACGGAGTTTACAATGTAGTTGGATAGATAGATATCGAGTAAATATTTCATTTAATTATATTGATTTAATTATATTGATTAAATATATAAATTATATTTGTGTATGAATTATATATAACATGCGACAAATACTTTCATATGTTACATATAATAAATATCTTTCTAAGAAGAGGTTGAACTGAAGTAGATTGGGCCCTCAATCCAACACGACTGGTGTCCTTACAAGAAGAGAAGGGACACGGCGACAGGGACGCACGAGAGGCCACATGATGACTGAAGCAGAGGGGCAACCAGAGACCAAAGAACACTGAGGCCCGTCAGCAAACCACCGGAAACTAGGAAGGGACAGGGAAGGACTCTTCTCCAGAGCCTTTGGAGGAAGCGAGGCCCTGCTGACGACTTGATTTTGGACTTCCGGCCTCGAGAACTATGAGAGAATAGCATTCTGCTGCCTTAAGCCACCCGGTTTGTTTGTGCTATTTGTTCCAGTGGCCCTGAGAAACCAACAGAACAAATTCAAATGCAGTTCTTATTATTCACGGCAGTCATGTTTTGTAAACTCACCACAAGAACTGGATGGGTGAACGCTGAATCATTGCTCCCAGGGGGAGACACAGGGTTAGGTTCCTGGGAGCCTCTGGCCACATTTCATCCACCATCATCACAGTCTTGGCTTATGTATACTTCTGTTTAGAGACATCTTATTTAATATCTACTGCTGATTCATTAACGTTGAATTTATGGCCAACAGCAGCACAACTCATGTCTGAATGAATCTCGCCTGACACAACACATACCTTTTCTCCACAAGGCACATCACAGCCTTTTTTGTGTTCAGGAGTCCTAGACAGCACCTCAGCGCTGCACCAGGGGACCATTTTCAACAGCAAAACCACCAACCGCAAGCCCCAAAACGCAAACAGCGTGACACAAAATTGACTGTGAAGAGGACACTTGTTTAGAGTCCGAGAACTCAGACAAGAAGCAAACTCACTTTGTTGGCTCTCAGCTGGGAACACGTGTGTTGGGTGACTCGAATTTTTTGCCACTCTGCACATGTCCACAGCTGACCTCCAAAGGCTGCAAGTATTGATTCTAGAGACAGAAATCGGTTTGAGGGAGTAGCCAATGTCATAAGTACAGAATCTACAAAAAACACGGATCGACCATAAACACACATATCAAATGGTAGGCAAGCCGGTGGAGCAAAGAATGGTGTTTCCAAAGACAAGAGTGAACGCTTACCTTAGCTGGCAAAGTCAAGGAGGCACCTAAGAGGTGGCATTTCGAGCCAAGGCCTAAAGAAGAGAAGAGCCAGGCCAGAAAAAAAAAAAAAGAAAAAAGAAAAAGAAAAAAAGAAGAGAGGAGCCAGGAGTGGAGGGAAAGATCTGCCAGCAGAGGGTCTGCGTGTGGGAAGCCTGGGGGCAGGAAAGAGCTGGGTGCATTTGCCTGAGGAGGAAGTGGCATGAGCAAGATGGCGGATGGTATGGGTGCGGGTTCCCTCAGCTGGCTAATCTGAGACACAAATGTGTGATCATTTCGAATCCTTCTTTGGGTCTGTGCGGGGATATAAATAAATGCCAAGTGAGGTGGCATGGCACGATCATATCTCAGCTTGTTCTGCACATGATGGTATTTAAGTTTTAAGTCAGATCTACTAGGAGGATAATGCCTGAAAACCAAGGGAGTAAGACTTCCAAGTGAACATTTCAGCTTCCGCTGCAGGCGAGGAGAGGGAGATATTTTTAGAAGGGAGACCTCTCGGTGCCCCTAAACCAGAGCGAGGCACTGCCCTGCCCCAGCATTCCGCAGGCCTTGCCTATCAGCTTTCATCATGGACCAGGCGTGGGTGGGCTGAGGTACCCCGTGTTGCCAGGAATGCCTGACCAGAAGCTGCTCCTGGGTGTGTCCCGGAGCTACCGCCCCTTCACTTGACCCAGGACAGCTGGCTTCCTGGCCTTGTGAAATCTTCCAGAAGCAGGAAGGAACTTGAGCTCCGAGTGAGGCTCCCCGAGTTGCACTGCATGAGTTTGCCACGGGATCTCGAACGAACCGCCCCTCCCCTCCCTGTCCTACTTCAGTCTGTCCATCTAACGTTCATTACCACCCTCCCTCGGCCGCCACCAAACCCTACCAGAGGAAACAGCGTGGGGTCACGGGGCTGCTCGGAACTCGTCGGCAAATGTTGCTCTGTGCGGTGGGACACACCGCGGCAGCCATTTTCTTTCCTTCCTTGAGGAGAAAGTCCCTTGTTCATCACGGAGACAGTCTGAGTAAGCTTAGGCCTCTGATGAGTAAGGAAGCCCCTCGTGCCATCTCATCATATCTTCTTCCTCTTCTCCCCGGCCTGCCAATACTCCCTTCTGTAGGACACGCCGAGGACTCATGAGTCAAAGGGAAGGATGATGAGTAAGTGATTTTCCTGGTCTGGTATTTGGAGGGCAAATTCAGTTCAAAAGTTAGCCGTTCCAACCTTCCCGAAAGGTGCAGACGCTCTCGGGTGGACATACCAGATATCTGAATATGAAAACCGCCGGCCTGCCCCAGAAACACTGCCTCTGTTCCTTACTTTACGTCGGCACAACCCTTTCAGTCAGCAGAAGGCTGAAGGATCCTGGCCCGGAACTGTGGGCTGGTGTCGCGGTCCTGCCGCTTTTCCAAGAGACCCTGGGCAAGTCACCTTCCCTCTGGGGGCGGGGGGAGGGCACCGCATCTGCAGAGGGCGTGCGCAGACGGCCGAGGAAGCCTAGCAGCGGCCATTTCCACTTCCGCGGGGCAGGTATTTCGCCGCACTCCTTTGTGCTTAAGGACTCCAGAATTTGAGTCTCCAAGTATGCCTGAGAAACACTCAGCAGGAGTTCAAACCAAGTAATGAAAACCATCGCAAACGGCGAGGCAGCCCGTGTCCTGAAGTCACCTCATCCTGGGAGGTTCAGGAGTGTTCCTTCCACTTTCCCCGGATTCCGCTTCCCGTCCCTCCCGCGCGCAGGGCGACGCCCGCTGGTCGGCGGAGCTCGTGGACGACTGACCCTTCTCGTGTGAATCTGCACGGGGGGGGGGGGGGCACCCCACCTTAGGAAGCAGCACTGGGCCTCCTGCCACTGTCCTCAGGAGGGGGGAGGGGTCTTTAGCCGAAGGGCTGCTTGGCATCTCCCAAACTCCCCGGAGGTCGAGGTCGGCAAAGATGGACGAAGCTACCTGGGGATACAGGCGCTGGGCTGGGTGCCCGGATGTGGAAAGGAGGAAGGCGGGACTCCTGTGGGGGGGCTTCCGGTTAGGAGAGGGAGAGGGAGGCCTGGAGGAGTCGTTCCAGGGAGGGGAGCACTGCTGGGCTGGGGTAAATACAAAGTGCTGACACGTGTCAGGCAGCTCAGCTCCATGAGAAATGTGCCCCCCACACCTTGATCAATTATTTCCTCACTTTTTTCAAGAACAGTTTATGCGGTGCCTCAGTGGCGCAGTCGGTTAAGCACCCAACTTCTGCTCTGGTCATGATCTCCGGTTCGTGGGTTCGAGCCGCCCCCCACCCCCATCGGGCTCCGTGCTGACAGCTGGGAGCCTGGAACCTGCTTCTGATTCTGTTTCTCCCTTGCTCTCTGCCCCTCCCCCACTCATGCTCTGTCTCTCTGTCCTTCAAAAATAAATATTAAAAAAATTAAAAAACAGTTTATGAAGCATTTTCACACACAGAAGCTCATTGGTTGCTTACATGCACTTAGGGCAGCAGGCAAGGCAGGGACACTGAAGTCTAACCCGGGGTGGTTCCCACCACAAACACGCAGTGGTTGCTTATAGTACGAACAATACCATGGAGTAAGTGCTTCCTCTGTGCCAGGGCTGAGCTGAGCCCTTCACAAACATGATCTCTCTCTTTTTTAAAAGAAGTTTATTTTGAGAGAGAGAGAGAGTATGAACAAATAAGGGAGGAGGTGAAGAGAGAGAGAGAGAGAGAGAGAGAGAATCCCAAGCAGGCTCCATGCTGTCAGCACAGATTCCCAACTCTGGGCTCGATCTTATGAACCATGAGATCATGACCTGAGCTGAAACCAAGAGTCAGTCGCTCAACTGACTGAGCCACCCAGAAGTCCCCAAACACAATCTCTTAATTCTCACGTCTTCAAAACAGACATTATTAAAAAAAAAAAAAAATTGCAGTAAAACATATAGCATAAAACTGACCCATTAAGCACTTGTAAGTGTATATATAGTTCAGCAGCATTAAGTACATTCACACCATTGGGCATCGGTCATCACCTTCCATCTACAGAACTCCTTTTACCTTGCAAAACTGAAGTTCTATACCCATTCAACAACTCTGTATTTCTACCTCCCCCTCCACACTCCCCTGGCAACCACTATTCTAGTTTCTCTCTCTGTGTATTTGAGTATTTGAGGCTCTTCATATGAGTAAAATCATACAGTACTGGTCTTTTTGTGACCGGCTTATTTCACTCAGCATTATGTGCTCAATTATGTAGCAGGTGCCAGAATCCCCTTCCTTTTTAAGGCTGAATAATGTTTGTGTGTGTGTGTGTGTGTGTGTGTGTGTGTGTGTGTGACATTTTGTTAATGCTTTCATTCATGGATGGATATTTGGGTTGCTTCTACTTTTTGGCTATTATGAATGCTAACATGAACATGGGTGTGCAAATATCCCTTTAAGTAAACAGTTCAAGTTGACTTCAAATTGACCCTTGAACACTGTTGCGCCGTCAGCCTCTGGCAGAGTAAAACACCCACATATAACTTTTGCCTTTCCACCCCAACTTAACCTCTAATAGCCCACTGTTGACTGGAAGCCTCATCAACATAAACAGTCCATTAACACATATTTTGTACATTACATGTATATATACTGTATTCTTACAATAAAGTCAGCTGGAGAAAAGAAAATGTTATTAAGAAAATCCTAAGGAACAGAAAATACATTTACAGTGGTGTTTTGTAAAAAATCTCCATAGAAGTTGACCCGTGCAAGTTCAAACCTATGTTGTTCAAGGGCCAACTCTATTATGACTCTCCTTTTTACAGAGAGGGAAACCGAGTTCAGTGATGTAAAGTAATTTCTCCTGATTCAACAAATAGTGGGAGAACCTGTCTGTGTGACTCCAAAGACAGGGTTCCTCACCATTGGACCATCCTACCTCCAAAATACATGGGTTTTCACATCAAAAATATCTGAGTTCAAGTCCCAGCTCTACCATAAACTTACTGTGACATGAGCAAATCACTTAACCTCTCTGCATTGTGGGGTCAGGGATGAAGTAAATCAATGTGCTTAGTTACAGTGCCGGGCGCGTAGTAGGTACTGAATAAATATTGTCTATATTCACTCTAACGACTGGTAGCAAGTATATAGGAGAACTAACCCAGGGACCCACATGCTCTGGTTCCTTGGCTGGGACCTGCCAGGTGGGCAGTGGGGGTGGCTCTTGCCAGCTGGGTTGTGAGTTATGCCTAGGCGACCTTTGTCACTCCTCACCTGACACGGGCATGCACACAGTATACCAGCCCAGGGTTGAGGATGTCATAGCCCTTATGTGGCTGCACGGTGTCAAAAGGGAAGGGAGTCCTAACCCAGGGCAGCCACTGAATGGGTCCCTTCCCCTCTCCCCTGGGCCTCAGTTTCCTCACCTGCAGATTAAGGGTTTCACAGGGAACAACTGTCAAGGCCTGCGTGTTCCGGAACTTCTAAGCTGTGACCTGAGTGTAGCAGTGTGAAGGCATTGGGTTGTGCAGCTAGATTGTCAGGGTTCAGACCTGGGACTGCTGCCCACTTGCTGTGTAACCTTGAATCAGGGGCGTGTGACGTCTTTGGCCTTTGGTTTTCTCCTTGCTAAAAACCGGAGCATAGTTCAAAGCTTGCGTCACAGGGCTGTGAGGGTCAAGTGAGGTAGGGGAGTGCTCGGGAAAGGTTGGCTGTCAGTATTCTTCTTACGATCATCAGAACGAATCCTTGCGGACTTCCCGACTTCCAGATGAGAGGCCTAGAGTAGCGAGAGGGGATGGCGGAGCCGAGTATGACTCACCTGTGAATCTCAGCTTCCCCCTCTGGCGCCAGGAACCATCATCGCCGACTCAAAAGGTTGTGTTACGGTTAAAGGAAAGAGTAACTGTAATGCGCCCAGCGCAGTGCCTGGCACAAAGGAAGGGCTTAATCAATGCATATCAGGGTGTAGAATTCTTCCTATTGTAAAGTTTTAGAAGTCTGTTTCTTCTCATACACAGTCATCGAGAGTGTAAGTTTGTGCAATTTCTAGGACAGGCAACTTGGCAACAGCTCTCAAAACCACGAATCAGCCTGCCCCTTGACCGAGCAGTTCGCTTCAAATTACAGATAACAGTTGGGAAGTGATGTATGTCCAAGGCTTTCCATTGCGGCGCTGGCTGTACGTGTCCATCTAATTAAAATAAGTTATGGATTGGCAAACTACGCAGCTGTGAAAAAAAAGATCAAAGAAGCTCTTCATGTTCCCAGATCTACTAGTTGAGAAAATTAAGGCGCAGAAGACAATGTATCAGTATGCGATGGTTAGCATTTGTATAAGAAGGAGTGAGGGGAGGTATGTGATCGTATTAGCATGTAATGGTTGTGTAAGCATTTTAAAAATACGTCCGGAAGGATACACAGCAGGCTCTGAGTTCCTGAGAGACTTCCTTGTATCTTTTTTTTAAATATTTATTTATTTGGAAAGAGAGAGAGAGAAAGAGAATGAGCAGGGGCGGGGGAGAGAGAGAAAGAGGAGAGAGAGAGAATCCCAAGCAGGTTCCAAGCTGCCAGCACAGAGCCTGACTTGGGGCTCGAACCCATGAACAATGAGATCATGACCTGAGCCGAAATCAGGAGTCGGACACTTAACAGATTGAGCCATGCAGGCACCCCTCCCTATATCTTTTTATAATCTTCTTTTATGACTTTAAGAATGTGTTACCCATTCAAAAAATTAAATAAATATTGTATTAAGAACAGAGGAAGGTAGGAGGGAGGGGAGAAGGAGGGAAGGAAGGAGAGGGACGGGGAGGGAGACGAATCTGTTCTTCTTAGTCCCGGGCCGTCATATGGGACGGAAGGAGAGCAGGCCTGTCCTGGCTGAGGAAGGGAGGGACTGGTTGAGCACCACGGGGTCTGCCTAAGCTTGAGAGTCACTTATGGTAAGGAAGGTGGGACGCCGACTTACCAGATAGAACCTGACAGTGAAGTCTGGCGGCCATCCTGGCAGGTGTCTTTCTGCAGGGGTGTGACAGTGAACTTCACGCTTCAGCTCTGCCCGTGTTTTCAGCAGCTGCTCCTGTACGCCTGGCACCCTCCTCACTCCTGGAACGGAGGACACGGGGTTACCTGTCGGCACTCTCTGTCTCCTGAGAAAAGCACACAGATATAAAAGGACCTAGTGCATTGTTTTTCCTTCCCATGTCTGATTTCTGAAATTAATTTACATGGCGAGTGTGAAGAGCCAATGGCCCAAAATCTTCCGGAAGCCAGAGAGTCTTAAGTGCATGAAAGGCAGAGGTGGTGATGTTTATTCCCCGGGCTATCAGCCCTCTGCCTTCTTGGGCGAATAATCTAGAGACCTGACTGCCATCTCTAGTCTGGGAGTCGGCGTAATCTCTTGTCGTCAATGGCATGAGTTTAGAGATGAATACACAATCGTAAGTATACATGTGTATTTCTGTTTGTCTCTACATTTGACTCCATACAAGTCCTTTTGCCTGAGCTTTGGCACATACTACTATTATTAGTACATACGATATGTCAGTTTGTATAAAATTCATAACTATATTCATAGAAAATAAGAAGAATAAACGTAATAGCAATTTATGGTTTGTTTTCACATCCGTTATCTCGTTTGATCTTCGAACACCCCAAGGCGGTGGGTGTTTATTCAACAAACACTTGCTGAGTACTCATTGTGTCCACGATGCTGGGCTATATCCTGGTGTTTCAGAGGTAAAACCACAGGACCGCGGTATAATCTAAGGTCTAGTCTAGTCACAGAGCCCAACACATAGATGAATACGCAACTGTAGACGTCTACGAGATGACGTGGGAACAGTGAGGAGGGGCATCCAACCCCACCAAGTGGTGGGGAAGAGATGAGAAAAGATTTCGGGCAAGATGTGGCCTGAGCTGAGCCCGAAATAGGAATGCACGGAGTCAGCCACCTTCCAAGGACCCCTGGACTTCCTAGCACCTCCCCTCTGTGAGCTGTAGCCAAATGGTCAGAGAAAGTCCACTCAGGCCCAGGGGGCTACGGTTAACTCCATGCTACACATCCCTTGGGAAACTCGTCAGTCCAAGGCCTATTCTGTGGTGCAGGGCCCTTATTTATTGGTTTGGCTTCCTTCCCTGAGGAGTGGTCCGTCTGGTTCTCTCACCCCAGACACCCCAGGGCTGATCCCTTGCACATCTGGCTCCACACCACCCACAAGTCTGGACAGAGCCCTGAAAACCACCTCCGACTTCAGAGCACATTGTCTCACGCCCCGGGAGGTGGGCTGTGTCTGGGCTTGCTCAAGTCTGGGAACGGCAAAATCGGGCCAGAGCCTGCTCAGCCCAAACCCTGCTCAGAGGCTGGGACAAGTCTCAGGCTTTGGGCTCTGGCTAGGAGGTGGTACCAGGAACTTGCAGAGGGGCAGCCCTGTGGGTTTTGCAGACAGAGGGAGGGGGAGGGAAGCCAAGTGTGTCTGCTCCCTGGAGGAGTGTGAGCAGCTCCTAGAAGGTGAGGGTGGTGAGCAAAGAGATGGTGCCTAAAATGGTGGTTAAGAAGCCAAGGGGAGTCCTGTGGGGGTCAGGGGGGTCCCCGAAGCAGACCCTGAGAAGAGAGTTCAAGGGCAGTTGACTCATTAAGGAAGCACTCCCAGGAGACACCAGGGGGGGGGGAGGAGAAGTGGGATAGACAAGAGGAAGAAACCAAACAAGGGAGAGGCTGACCTTGAACCCAAAGGACCTTCCTGCCTCAGAGGGATGGAGGGATTTCTCACAAAGTCCCAACCACAGCCTGATGTCGTAGGCATGGGGTGAGGGGGTAGGTAGCTCTGGATATAAGTTATGTCTTCAGATTTTATCACACTGGGAGAAGCAGGGCCCTCACACTCCCCCAGCAAGGGGCTGGCTCTGGACACAAACTCCCAAGCACTTCCTGTGGGCAAAGCAGCCTCAGTAGCCCAAGGGTTCAAGAGCCTCAATACAGACCATCAGCAGCAAGAGAGGACAGAAGCGGGGCACCTGGATGGCTCAGTTGGTTAGGCTTCTGACTTTGGCTCAGGTCACGATCTCATGGTTCATTGAGTTCAAGCCCCGCGTCAGGCTCTCTGCTCTCAGCACATAGCCTGCTTTGGATCCTCTCTCTCACTGCCCCTTCCCTGCTTGCTGTCTCTTTCTCTCCCTCTCCCTCTCTTTCTCCTTCTCTCTCTCTCTCAAAAATAAATAAACTTAAAAAAAAAAAAAAAAGAGGACAGAAGCAGAGGATGGGGCTCAGAAACAGTACAAGGGAGCCACAGGGATCTGCGACCAAACCACACTCATGTCCCAGCTGTTTTTACCCGTGCGACCAAGGGCAAACTAACCTTAAGGACAGTTTTCTCCATTCTGAAGTGGGGACACTTACATCTCTCTCATAGGGTAAAGGAGATAATATGAACAAGCACTTTGCACGGGGCCCGGTGGATGTTAAGAGGTATTTATGTCTGAAGCTGGCAAGTGCCCATCTGGAGGATTTTCCCGTAGGAATGCTGACGCACGTGAACTTGAGCTCCGGTGCCTCTGCTTGTCTCTCCTCCGTGCTGGGAGTTTCCTCCTCGCCGCCACTCTCAGAAACCCAGCCCTCCTGGCTCCTCACCTTCCCAAAGCCCTGACCAGTCAACTCTTAGGTAGTCACACCTGAACCCGCCCACCACCCCAGTGGTTTCCTTACCTTGGCCTTGCTACCCGGAAGCATCACAAAAGAGATTCTAGAGCCGGATGGTCTGGGTTGGAATTCTTGCCCTGACATTCATGTAATGTGCAACCTTGGCAAAGTACTTAGTCCTTCTGGGCCTCAATTTTCTCATCTGACTAACGGGGTAACAATCACTGTACCCCTTAAAGCCGTTGCAAGGTATTGTTGAATTAATGTGTTCTGAAATACTTAGAGCATAGTGCTTAGTGCGTTGGCTAGTACCTTCATCAGTATATAAAGCCCTTATGGGTTGGACCCCTGCTTTGTTTACTGCCCCCATTCTTGGGTTTATAATTTCCTCACCAACCTCTGCTATTTTCACACTCTGGCTCGGGGCTGGGTTCCCGCCCTTGACTTCCTACTGGAGCCCCAGATGGTCAGCACGAGAGCATTCAGGAGCATGTGCGTAGCACTTTCTACAGTTTTCTACATAGCATATGTCTAACTTGACCTGTGCCTCTTCTTAAAATTAAGTTGCTAATTTTAATTCCAGTATAGATAACATACAGTGTTAGTTTCAGGCGTATGATAAAGTGCTCAACTTGTGCCCCGTGTTCTCAGTGTGCCTCATGATAAGTGTATTCTTTAATCCCCTTTGCATATTTTGAACCCACCAATGGTGGGATCACGATCTTGGCCGAAATCAAGAGTTGGACCCTTAACCAATTGAGCCACCCAGGCACCCCTCAGCCTCATCTCTTAATAGTCCCCCTGCCCTTTGCAAACAAGGTTCCAGCAGTGAAAATACTCTCTACCACTTTGCTGAGTACATACCAGGAGTTAGACATGTTCTGAGTATTTTACAAATATTATCACATTTAATTTTCTCAACTACCTAATCCCCATTTTATAGGTGAGGAAATTGAGGCTTGGGAGTTTTGGGGTTTTTTCTTTAGTGTGTATTTATTTATTTTGAGAGAGAGAGAGAGAGGGAGCACACGCACAAGAGCAAGCAGGTGAGGGGCAGACAGAGAAGGAGAGAGAGAATCCCAAGCAGGTTCTGCCCAGCTTGGAGGCCCACAAAGGGCTCTATCTCACAATTGTGAGATCATGACCAAAGGGTAAATCAAGAGTCGACACTTAACGGATGAGCCACCTAGGCACCCTGAAGCTTGGGAGTTTAAGTTCACTCTCAAAGGCACACAGCTGGTAAGGGGTAGGGCTGAATTTTAAGCCCAGAAGTCTGATTCCAGAGCCTCCACTCTTAACTACAGCATGTTTTCCACTAAACAACTGTATTTACAAGTCTTTATTTTTTCCTTTGCAGCTGCTGCTTTTTCTGCCTGGGAGAGCTCTTTCCTCTATTCCCCATCCCAACTGCTTTGCTTTGCTTGGTAAAATTTTTCTCATCCTTTGGGACTCCAGTCCAGTATCACCTCCTTTGAGAATCCCTCTCTGCCCACCTATGATTGGATTATTGTCTCACCTCCAGCATCTTCTATCTCTCTCATCATAAAAACTTATCGTTTATTGCAGTTGTCCACTTTTCATTTCTCTCTGTAAAGCTGTAAACTTCTGGAGGGTAGGGCATCTATTCTCCCAAAAAACATTTACCAATGCCTACTAGGCCCAGGCTAAAAAAAAATGAAATCCATAAACAAAAAGGAACTCTCAGTCAAGAGGGGTTGAGAGAAAGAGAGTCATTTTTGCAAGCACATGATTGTAGGCTATAAGTCTTAAAACTGACTTGTTACGAGTCCTAAAACTTGTAACATTACTACAAGGCCCAATGCAAGAAGGAGGAGACAAACTCAATGAGCTAAAAGACTCAGAAGTCTTAACAATAGGGGTGACACCCAGGCTTTGAAGGATGGAGAGGAGTGTATCCAGGGAGCAGGCCTTCTGGAAATCACGGAGAGATGTTAAAGGTAAGTATGTGGCTTCCCATCACTTAGCGCAGAGCACTGAACATGACAACTTCTTGGAAAATGTCTGTTAGTTAAATCTATAAATGAATGGATTACCTCTATGGTCAGGACAAATTTGCAAGGTCTCATCTTACCTCAAAAGATCCAGGTCTAGTTACAGTAGGTCCAGTGAACAGGATGTTAGTGATGTTAGTGCTTGGGACTGCCACTCTGCTGACTATCTCACGGAATTCAATATGGTGTGTCATCCATGCAATCACAATATAGATTTCTACTGTCACATTGAGCCATTGCCGAAAATGTTACTGTGCTCACTCAGGGCTATCACATGGCTTTTGCATAATCTTCTCTAGATTATCGCTAGAGATAAGTCATTAACTAGGTAATAATTCAAGGACACTGATTCCTCCAAAGTCAGAAGCTGAATCTACTCTACAATTCTCTACACAAGTCAAACCACACCTGTAGGCTGTGCTCAGTTCCAGGCCCCCAATTTTAAGATGTACTTTGTGGTGGCTATTGTGGTGACTTCTTGTTACAGGTTGAATTGTGTCCCCTGCAAAAAGATATGTTGGAATCCTAACCCTTAGTACCCCAGAATTTAACCTTATTTGGAAATAGGGTTATTGCAGATGCAACAATGAGGGTGTATTGGAGTAGGGTGGCCCCTAACCTAATACAGCTAGTGTTCTTATAAAGAGAAAGCCATGTGAAGAGAAAGAGACAAACACAGGGGAAGACAATATGATGAGACACAGGGAGAACATGGCCACCTACCAGCCAAGAAGAGACGCCTGAATCAGATTCTTTCCTCACAGCCCTCAGGAGGAACCAACCCTGCTCACACCTGGGTCTCAGACTGACAACCTCTGGAACTGTGAAAGATATATTTCTGTTGTTTAAGTCACCCAACCTGTGGTACTTTGTCACAGCAGCTGTAGCAAAATGATCTATCTCCCAATATGTATTCTATGACCCTTCCCTTTAGTAGCCATCATACATAGAGGAGGGTGGATAGTTTAGGCACTGATCAGGGAGAAGTCTGGGATGTTTTGTTCCTTGGCTGAAGAAGAAATATTCTCTCTCCCTGAAAGGAGAATGAAGAGCAAGGAGAACTATGGGCCTTGGCAGCCATCTTGCTGCACAAAAGGAGGTCGCTCTGAGAATGAAGCCCAGAAAAAAGGCTGAGAAAATTACAGGGAAATGGAAACACATCCCTAATGCCACTGTGAACCTCTGGATCAAAGCCTTGCCTAAATTCAGTGGCCCAAGTAAATCCCGTTTACTGTTTAAGCCATTTTGAGTTTATTTTCTGTTGTAGGAAACTAAAAGTATAAGTGATACAGATGTTGTCAATTGGATTGTGTTTGTTTAGGGAAGGATAATCAAGATAATGAGGGGGTATCAGGAAGAACCAGGTAAAAGAAAGATTTAGGGGGCCACACAGGCCGGCTCCAGCATGTAAAGAGCAGTCACAAGCAAGGGGAAGCAGACTTCTTGTGTGGCCCCAGGAGGTGGGACTGAGTCCAGTGGGACATGGCGCAAGTGGTCATCCCAGCAGACAGTGAGGCAGTGCGTTGTCTGCAGAATTTAAAAACAATGATAAAACTCATGGAAAGTTGGTATGCTTTTATTAGCATTGAACCGTAGAAATTCTAAACACCCTCAGTAGTAAAATATTCTCTCCTGCTCGGACAGACAGCTCCCGCCACTCCTCTACTGCTTGATATGCAAGTGCCAATGAGGAGAAACTATAGGGAGTTAAGTTTCAAGTTTGGTAAAGAAAGACCTTTCCAACAGGCAATAATGGAGTGTACTGTCTTGGGGCCGATGAATGATCCATCACTGGCAGTGCACAAATAGAGGCTAGAAAACCCCTCTTCTGGGATACTGTTCAGTAGACTACTGAATTCAGTGGGTGATTCCCTTAACTGACCTTGAGAACACGAGCTGACTCCATGAATCTCTACGAGAAAAGACAAGGGAAGGATGGAGACAACTCAGTTCAATTCAGAAAAGGAGCTTTGAGTTAATGATGAATATTTCCAGTCGTCTCCATTAGGATGTGAGTAGCGATACAAGAGAAACATTCCAGAGTCATCTGAGCTCTAACACCATCATGCTCGTTGAAAATCAAGCCACATCATGAGCATTGGAAATCAAGCCACATCAAAGGGCTGGAAAGTAAGAGGTGAAGTTTTTGGTTACTAATGGTCAGAAACAAGCAAAGTCCAGGAGCCAGAGCATGTGCTAAGGGAGGCAAAGGGCCAGAACCCAGAAAGTCATGGAGAAAAAAAACCCAAGTACTAGTAACAGGACCCCAAAAGGGAACATGATTCCATCACACTGGCTAAAGGCAGATTAGTTAACCCCTCTGCATAGTTCCCACCTCATTGGATTGGAAAGGTGCTTCAATGGCAAAGCTTGCAGGTGGGAATACACAAGGCCTTGAAAGAATCTTCTTTTTTGATAGTATTAAGCTGTTTGGTCATTAGAAGTATTCAAGTGCAGAGGACCTGGGTGGCTCAGTCGGTTAAGCATCTGACTCTTGCTTTAGGATCAGGTCATGATCTCAAGGTTTGTGAGATCAAGCCCCACATCAGACTCTGTCCTGATAGTGCAGAACCTGCTTGAGATTCTTTCTCCCTCTTTCTTTGCCCTTCCCCTGCTCACATGTCCTCTCTCTCTCTCTCTCTCTCTCTCTCTCAAAATAAATAAACGTTTTTTAAAAGAAATATTCACATGCAGACAGGATGAACACTTTGTCCCTGAAAATGTAAGTAGGTCTGAATTATCTTTCACATATCTTTTATCCTGAGATTGATCTAATACAAAGTTTTCTTGTAAACAAGTACTAGAAATTTACCAGTTCCCAAAGCCTCTTACTTAAGTAAGTGGGGATCTAAGTGGGAACCTAAGTGAAATGAGGGTAGAAGGAGCGAGCTGGCAGTCACTGAAGGAAGCCAAACAGTGGGACAAATGTCAGGGAAGATGGAACTACTATCTAGATATCAGCTGACATTCAAACCATAGCCTTACACAAAACAGATTTGTGTGAACCCCTAGGACAGTGTCTGGATAGAAGATTCAAGAGGTGGCAGTGTTTCTTGTCATTAGGTACTCAATTAAAAAAAATTTTTTTTTTTTACCATATCACTGCAAAAACAGGGTTTTTGCTCAAATTGGTATCCAAGGGCTGAGAAATAAAGGGATATTTTCCTTTCCTGCCATAAGATTGCCTTTTGGTCCTTGCAAGTGTGGGTTGAAACTGTGGTTTCATTCCATCTTCCTCGAGCAGGTTAAGGGAGAATTTCCAACAGCCCAGGTCACAGGCCCTTGATAGGTTGCAGAGTCTTGAGATGTGAGTATCTGGGAATGGGTGCTTGAACCTCCATTTCCCTTTTCTAGGGTTTATAAGGTAAAAATGAATATTCAAATCACATTTGTAAATCCCAGGTCTTTGAAGTACAAAACCATAAATCCTCGTACATTGTGAGGAATACACGATCCTGTCCTCACAGCTCTGAAAGAGGGGGTACTATTACTATTCTCACTTTACAGATGAGTAAACTGTGGGTAACTGTGCCCTAGGTCATACAGCTGGAAAGTGGTAGAGCCTGTAGTTCCCTTCCCCTCAGAAGGCAGCATAATCTGGCAATTAAGAGCACAGCTCTCCATGTCTTTAAGAAATGGACTCAAATTCTAGCTCTACCACTTTTTGGTTGTGTGCCTGTGGGCAAGCATTTAATCTATGCCTCTCCCTTTAGAAAATCTTCATCTTGGTTTTTAGAATGCTATGGTTTCCATAGTCTCCTTCCTGGGTATTTCACCTATTCTTTCTCTTTTCTTTGTTGGCTTCTATTCTTGTCTTATACATTAGACGTTACCAGACAGCCCATTCTCCTTTATCTTTTCTTTCCCTTTTTTCTGTATTCCCTTCTCCTTAGTAGTGTGGGTCTCTGTGGCATTGGAAAGAGTGCATGGAGAATTGCATACTGGCTCTTTAATCTTCCGTTTGGAAATATGACACACTACTTGTGCTCACATTTCTTAGACAGAGCAAATACAGGGCCATATCTAACTTCAAGAAGAATGTGCTCTTGAATGACAGGAACACCAGACAAGAACAGCATCAAGTGTCTCTTCTGAAGTCTTATATCCATCAGAGTCCTCAACTCTCCTTCTGTCCAGGAGATTTGCCAATATGTGTTTCACACTCATTAGAAATCTTACGAACTAGGGGTGCCTGGGTGGCTCAATCAGTTGGGCGTCTGACTTCAACTCAGGTCATCATCTCACAGTTCATGGATTCGAGCCCCAGGTCTGGCTCTGCACTGACAGCTTGGAGCCTGGAGCCTGTTTCAGATTCTGTGTCTCCTTCTCTCTCTGCCCCTCACCCACTTGGGCTCGCTCTCTCTCTCTCTCAAGAATAAATAGACATTAAAAATAAAGAAATCTTACAACTAATCATGCTTCCCTCTTCGCTTTAACTGCCAAAAAGCTCAAAGCCAAATTTGCTGTCCATCTCTAGGAGAACCTATGGCGTGAAGATTATGTGTTAACCTTATGGCTTAAATTTAATTTTCTTTCATCCTTGTGTTTTCCTTTTCTTAGCTTGTCTATTTAAATTGGTGCAAATTTGTGTATGCCAAATAATTTTTTTAAATGAGTCGAGGTATAAACAAATGCATGCATATGCACTCGTACATATAATCTTTCACAAGGGTCTTCATGACATGTAAGCATTGGTTAATTTTTCTCTTCTCACCTAGACTGTATGTATTTTGTTCTACACTGCATCCCAGCACCTAAATTAATATTTGCTTATTTATTGAAGGGCAGGTCTGTGGGGGGAGAACAGAAGGTTATTACAACCTGCCAGATGGGCACCCAGGGGCCCATCCAAGTGTACTTCACTTGAGCAGATATATGATTTCAGTCATAAAGGAAAGGACTGCTTGAACCTCCTCTGGATTCTGTGTATACAAGTCATCAGCTTGAAGTAGCATTTCTTTTTCTGGTAATGGATTGGAACTTTGCATCTCCATCCCTAATGGGCAGACATTATTTTGAAAATACAGTTTTCAAGGGGAGGGATCTCACGTCATTTATGAGACCTGAGTTTAGCTCCTCAGGCTCCTTCTTGTCTAGGTAGACACAAAGTTCTTTTTTTTTATTGTTTATTTATTTATTTTGAGAGATAGAGAAAGACAGAAAGAGAACAAGTAGGGGAAGGCCAGAGAAAGAGAGAGAGAGAGAGAGTGACAGAGAGACAGAGAGAGAAAGAATCCCAAGCAAACTCCGCACTGTCAGCACAGACCCAACATGGGCCTCGAACTCATGAACCATGAGATCATGACCTGAGCTGAGACGAAGAGTTGGACACTCAGCTGACTAAGCCACCCAGGCACCCTGATAGACACAAAGTTCTTAAGCACAGGTAAATACCTATGAAAATCAAAAACATATGGTTAGTCAAAAACTTGTATGCACACATTCATAGCATCTTTATTCATAACAACTCAAAAGTGGAAACAACCCAAATATATGCCAACTGATAAGTGGAGAAACAAAATGTGGTATATCCATACAGCAGAATATTATTTGGCCATAGAAGGAATAAAGCCTGACTATATCCTTTATATCCTGTAAAGATTCTCATATCATTTTTTATTTTGACCTTGATTCCAGGGCTTTGATTTTTTTTTTTTACCAAGACTTCTCTAATGGAGACCTGCCAAAGCAAGAATGTGGTAGGCCTAGAGAAATTTGGATGAGAGAACTGGAATGGGGAACTATTAATAAATAGCCATGATAAGAAAAATCAGACACCTTCATTGGAAGGAGTGAGAAGGGGACCCAGAACTCTCATCGTCTAGTCACTGGAATACTCACTGCCTCAGCCCCACTATCCTGGGCTCATCAGAATTTACCCATAATGCTCTCTCACAAGCCAAATTTGCAAAAAGTCCAAATTTCCATGTCATCCCCCAGATTCTGTATATACTTTGACTTTGTCCCCTCTCCCATATTCCTACTTCCCAGTGCAACTTCAGGAATTCATTGATCATTATCTGTGATGTCTTCTATACTGTCAAAAACTTTTCTCTCTGTTCCCTCCCTTCCACCCCTAACTCTGTGACCTGTCCCTCCACTGTGAAACAACAACTGAAGGTCATGTGAAGAGGTGATACCATCCACATCCCCTTCCGAGTACAGTCTTCACCAGACACAAGTGACTTCCCATCATTTCCTGAGGATTTTAGTTCCTGGCCTGTTCTCTCCATCACTATGCCTAACCTGACTTTGGTGATTTCAACATCCGGGTGGATAATCCTTTCAATGTCCTGGCATCTCAGTTCTTTGATCTTTTCTCCTCCAAAGATCTTGTGTCTCAGCTACCCAGTGCCATGGTCATACCCTAGACCTTGCCATACTCTGCATTTGCACCCTTGCACAAATCTCAATTTTATCCATTCTCTCTCTGATCATCACCTTCTATCTTTCCAACTCACTCTGTTGGGTAACCAACATCAATGGTTCTTCAGCTCCATCCAGATGGGGACTGGCCCAATAAACCAAAGTCTGCCCAGGAAAGTATAGCACTTTCACAGATGGACTCCAAATTCAGACATCCTGGGCTCTTGCCCTACTCCTGCCCCTTAATAGCTCTGTGACCTTGGGCAAACTATTTAACCTTCCTAAACTCAGATGCCTATAAAACAGTGGTGATAACAATGACCCCAATCTCATAGATTATTTGAGGGTTACATGAGATACTATAGAATGACTAGCATAGTGCTAGACCTATATGGAATTCTCAGTAAAGGAAGATGATTATTATATGTAGTAAACATTATATGTTTTGATCAGCTTAGCAATTCTTCGTCTTCGTCTTCATCTTCGTCTCCTCCTCCTCCTCCTCCTCCTCCCCTTCTTCTTCTTCTTCTTCTTCTTCTTCTTTTCTCCTCCTCCTCCTCCTCCTTCTTCTTCTACAGGAATAGCACCCCAACTTTAAGTGAGAAATAGTGATCCTAGAAGGAGCTAATCCCTAGCTCAGCTCCATAAAGGGAACAGGAACCAAGGCCTGACCAGTAGGGCACTCCAACAATGGTCAACAGTATGACTCATGGGCATGGAATGGGCATGTAACTAGGCTACCCTAATGGGAGTCTACTCAAGGAATTTTCGTTGGAACATTCAAGACAGAGGGGTCCTCTGCTGGATGTGGAGCTGGTAGCACCTATGCAGGCAGCAAAGGGAACACACCCGAAAGCAGCCAACACTAAGGAATGTGGAGGGGATGGACATGGGGAGGCTGGGATCTGAGTCCTTGTGTCCAGCGACATTTAAAGTCTGCCTTTGGATTTTCAGTTATGCAGGCCAATACGTTCCCTCCAGGGTACTTAACCCAGTTCCAGATGGGCTTCTATCTCCCTCAGAGTTCTGACTGTTACTATACAGTGAAATACCAGTTTGCCATTAAAGATGATGATGTAAAGCAACATTGGGACACAGAGAGATGCTCTTTGCATATTTTTAATTGAAAAAAAAAAACACCTTGGAGAATAATAAGACATCAACAAGAATAAGTATGAGTAAGACTCAATTTTGTAAAAAGTTGTAGAGAAAGAAGTCTGGAAGGCTTAGCAGGTTAGCAAAAGATTACATACGCTACATAATTAACTCTGGGTTTCTATTGGGTGGGAGGACTGTAGATAATTTGTATTTTCTTTTCTTAAGCTACATTATCTAGTGTTTTTACAATGTACATAGATTATTTGTTCATTTTTTAAAGGTTTCCCAAATGAGAAAGGCAGCCGCTCCTTGCTACATGTGTGATCAGAACATTAAATTCTCCCTGTCCTAGGGGCCCCCTCTCTCCATACTTCAGGGTGCCTGGGACTGGGTGAACGTGTTTTGTGGGTTTGTGGCTCCTGGGTGTGCCTTGAACCAGTTAGAAATACTAGATCACCATTTACAAGTTCGAACTGTCTTAGGACGGTTGAGAAATTCAGAATTAATCACCTGTGCCCTCTTGGGAGTGGGGTGAGCAGAGTGAAACGTGTACAGGCCTTTCCAAAGGGATTAATCGCGGCTTTGGGAGTTGCATGTGGTGGGGGGAGGGGCTACGGGAATCCTTACACGTGGGGTTCTTACCCAGCATGCACACAGCACCCTCCTCATTGCCAAGTGTTTTACATCATATGTTTCCTAGCAGAGCAAGGTGGTTTTGCCCACATTTTGAGGGTGGAGAAGCTGGAAATCCAGAAATCTTAAGTGACTCATTGAGGGGTACGTCGCAAGAACTGAGTTGTGATCTAGGGTTCTTGACTCTGTGCCCTGTCCGAGTGCCAATGTTTTTCTACGAGGGTTGCTTCAGACATGGGCAGGCTCCCTCAAACAGGACAGGCCTCCCTCCCTCCCCTTCTAGGAGCGTATTTTAAAAACTCAGGTAAAAGTAATTTTCTGAGTTTTTCCTTTTAGAAACACTCAAGGTTCTCTCCTCCAGTTGGTCCCTGTCCATGCCCTAACTCAGGGAGCCAAATTCATGGTGCGCGGATACTGCTTGGAAAGGTTGCTGATTGCATCTCTGGGGCAGTTCACATTTTGGGAGACGTGTTGAGCCTTCCCCAGGTGGTTTAGCTCATCTGCATCCTAAACGACCTCCTCAATTCTGTCCTCTGTGAAACTGATGCTCCGGCCCCACCGGACGATGCACTGTCCCCATTTGCCAAGCACACTTCCCAACTTCCAACGGTGGTTCCATGGCCAGGAATACCTTCCTGTACTCTTCTCTACCTGTTAATCTGACCTGTTAGTTTATCAGCCACTTACAGAGTGCTCACGTGGTGTCAGACTGCTGTGTGAGACTTTGCTAAATGCTAACCTTGCACAAGAACCTAATGATGTGGGCACTGTTACTAATATCTCATTTTACAGATGGAGCAGCAGAGGCACAGAAACTTGCTCAAGATCCCAGAGCTGGCAGATGCTCGAGGCAGGATTAAATCTCGAGAATTGAATCTGGGCAGCTGGCTCTGGAGTCCACCCTCTGAACCACCGGGGCTCGGTTCCTCTCCTACACACCCTTCCAGTCTTCTGCCCTGTAAAGTCACCCCAATAAGCATTTGGAGGAATTGCCCTCATCCTCCTCTGTGCTTTCTGAGCACTTTGCTGGTCTAAGATTCTTTTGCCCTTGGGTGTAGTTTTTATTAGCCCTGGTCCCCTATCAGTGGGGAGCTTTGTAAGGACTAGGACTTGGTGTATTCATTTCTGTGTCCACGGTGTTCTCACCTGCAGATACCCTCCTGGTGTTTTAAGCACGAAATATATGTGGGCTAAAATGGACTGAAATCTACTGAATCAGAAGGTCCTGTAATGAATAAATGCTTAAAGACTGTCTCGGCAAGGTGCTTCCATAAAAGGTTAACTTACGCCAAAAAAAAAAAAAAAAAAAAAAAAGGTAGATAATTCTTATCCATCCAAGAGCTGATTATTTTCTTTTGATCATTATTCAGCCTCCTGCTTTTCCTTACATTTCTTCTGCTCTCTTAGACATTTCACGGCTTCAGAGAATCGCCGTGAGGAGACAGCGAGTCATAAAAAGCACATTCGGTCATGGCAGCTCCATCTCTTGCCAGTTCTGTAACTCTGGGAAAGTCACTTGAGCTTTCCAAACCTTAGTTTCCTCAGCCATCAATGGGATCGCTGTCATCCTTAGTGACCTGACACCACACGTAAAGCAGTTTGCCCAGGGCTTAGTTGGTAGTGAAAGCTGTGTAAATACGATTGTCGTCGTCATAATCCCTATCGCTTGGCTGGCAGGACCAGGAAACAGGAAAGGAACCTGAAATCTTTGATATGTTTTTGAAGACTCTGGAGAAAGGGCAAAAGCACATAAACTAAGCGTGACTGGTCAAAATGAGGGCCGAAATAAAAAGTCTCTTTTTAATAGACCTGGGATGAAAATACCTGTAGCAGTACAATGTCCTGAAAGAAAAATTGCCTAAATTCAAGGAAATCCATAATTACTCATTCAAGGCACGATTATGAAGTACCTACTGTGTGCCAAGCACCAAGCTAGCTTTGGGGTTCCAAAGCCACGTAAGACACAGTCCCTGTCCTTAGGGAGCTCCTGTTCCAGCGTAGGGGGCAGATATGTAAGTGAGTAACTCAACATCAAAGCTAAGGATTTTCTTTTCTGTTCTTTTCTTTTTTTTTTCTTTTTTCTTTTCTTTTCCCTTTTTTCAGTTTACTTATTTATTTTGAGAGAGACAGAAACAGCATGAGTTGGGGAGGGGCACAGAGAGAGGGAGAGAGAGGATCCCAATCAGGCTCCATTCTCCCAGCACAGAGCCTGACACGGGGCTCGAGCTCACAAAAACGAGAAATCCTGACCTGAACCTAAACCAAGAATTGGATGCCTAACTTACTGAGCCACCCACGTGCCCCAGGATTTGCTTTTCTACTGGAGAACTTATGGGAATGTAGAAGAGAGGATGGCTTGCAGGACAGCTTTGTACAGGCAGTAAGATGTATGCTGGCCCTTAGAGGAGGTCATGTCGGTCAGAGTTCTCAGCTGCAAACAACAGAAAGCTTCCCTGTCTTGCCGAAAGAAAAAAGGGGAAAGTATGGGGAAGAGATCAGGGGGATCAGGGACTCACAGAATTGTCAGGAGGCTGAAATGACCGGATTTGGAAAATGGCAGAACCCAGGGAACCACGTAAGATGAAGAATATCAACTCCCTCCAGCAGAGGTGACACAGAAGGAATAGACTGGCTCAGCCTCATTACTGCTGAGAACATCCTTCTCTTATTCTCTCAAAATCAAAGTCCCAGGACAGAGTGTATGACAAAGTGAGCAAAGTCACACAATTGGCAGCTGGCTAAGCCCACAATGGGGGAAGGGGGGAGTAGAAGAAGAATCTAGTACCATTGGCTTCTTTAGTGGGAGTTGGCCACCCCTTTCCATCAAAATCACAGACGTGGAGAATTTCTCTTGTGGATCAGTATTCTAATAAGAAAGTTGTGGATATAACAATTGTAAACATCTATGCACCCAACATTGGAGCACCCAAATACATAAAGAAAATATTAACAGGCGTAAAGGGAGAGATTGGCAGTAATCCAGTAATAGTAGGAGACATTAACATCCCACTCACATTAATGGATAGATCATTCAGGCAGAAAATCAATAAGGAAACAGTGTGTCGAACAACATGCTGGACCTAATAGGAAGGGAGGGATGTTGAGTACTAGACAGCAGAAAAAGGCAAAGGTCTTCTATAGTAGATAGGATGACAACAGTAGCCAGAAATGAAGGAAAGGCACACCAGGGATGGAACAGAATCTGCAAAGGTAAGGGATAGAAGTTCAGGGTTGTGGAAGGAATGGAAAACAGCTCAGTGTAACAATAGAGTTATGTTGAAAGACAAAGGTAGACAGGTTGAGCCCAAGTCACAGTTTTTATAAATGCTGCAAACAAGTCCAGCGAAGCACAGCCATGGTAGCCTTTTTGAGAAAGGAAGTGCTGTGGTCATGCCTGGGAGAGAAGAGTAGGTTCGGGCTGTGTTTCTAACCCGTTTTCTCCACAAGCTCCCAAGCTTGCTGGCTGTGCTGCGACAGTAGCAATGAAAAACTGTAGGAGCCCCTGGGGGGAAGACAGTCCTGGGAGGAAGCAGTGCAGCCCGCGCCAGGCTGTGCTCTGTCTCTGGGAGATCAGATTCAGCAGCATAGTCAGAGCCTGATGGCCGCATTGGCAGGAGCCCAAAGGCAGAGGCCAGAACCCAGAGAAGGAATTGAGCTAATGAGACTGACTTCACAGAAAAGAAAAGCTTTTACGTTGCTTCATTGGTCACTGGATTTGCTTTTCCTTGTTAGTCAAATGCAAGGAAATCGGGTAACCGTCCATGTCTCCCTGGAAATCTGAGGTAGTATCCCTTTCCATTTCCTGTGGTAAGATTCTCTTGAGTTTTTATTCTGAAGCCTGTCTCATGCATCAGACTCTAAGTCTATGACTTCTTAGGAGAGGTTGGCCTATATTCTGGCTTCTGGGGGAGAGAAGGCGACATATAAACCAGGTTTAGCCAATCAGAGGATTCTACACTCCCCACCTCCACCACGGTGATTGGTTTCGGAATGGACATATGACCCATGTCCAGTATGCCACTCCTATTATTTTGCTGGGGCCGTCGAGGAAGAGGGGGCTCCCTTTCTGCAGAGTTGCTGGGCGGGTATCAGTTACACCAGAGCTGCTACTTGCCACCTTGTCTACTTCATTGGGAGACCCTGCCAGATAATGAAGCCAGCACAGAGGAACATGGAGCTGGGAGATGGGGAAAGGTTTCGTTGGACATGTCTGACCTAGATTCCTCAGAGATCAGCTTCCAGTTGAAACCAATACATTCTTCCTAGCTCCTTCTCCTCTTCTCTCTTATTTAGGCTACTTTGAACTGGTTCTCCACTTGCAATTAAAAAAAATCTTAATTCATAAAATCATATCTCAAAAAAGGGGTGGGGTCGGGTGCAGTGAAGGAGGGAGGCCAGAGGAGTAGGTGGGTCCAAGAGAGGTCTTTGCCACCAGTTAGAGTGGCTAAAATGAACAAATCAGGAAACTATAGATGCTGGCGAGGATGTGGAGAAGCAGGCACCCTCCTACACTGTTGGTGGGAATGCAAACTACTGCAGCCGCTCTGGAAAACGGTGTGGAGGTTCCTCAAAAAAATGAAAATAGAGCTACCCTATGACCCAGCAATAGCACTGCTAGGAATCTACCCAAGAGACACAGGAGTGCTGATGCATAGGGGTATGTGTACCCCAATGTTCATAGTAGCACTTTCGACAACAGCCAAATCATGGAAAGAGACTAAGTGTCCATCAAAAGATGAATGGATAAAGAAGATGTGGTATATATATACAATGGAATACTACGTGGCAATGAGAAAGAATGAAATCTGGCCATGTGTGGCAACATGGATGGAACTGGAGGGTATTATGCTAAGTGAAATAAATCAGTCAGAGAAAGACAGATACCATATGTTTCCACGCATAGGTGGATTTTTAGAGACTTAACAGAAAACCATGAGGGAGGGGAAGAGGGGAAATGAAAAATGACAGAGAGGGAGGGAGACAAAACATAAGAGACTTTCAAAGACTAAGAACAAACTGAGGGATGAGGGGGGTATAGGAGGGGGGAGAGTGGGTCATGGGCACAGAGGAGGACACTTGTTGGGATGAGCACTGGGTGTTCTATGGAAAACAATTTGACAATAAATTATTAAAAAATAAATTAAAAACTGGAAAAAAAAAGAGAGAGAGAGAGGTCTTTGCCAAGGGAAGTCTGAAGTACCATAGCCAAAAGCAGCAGCTGGTTCCATTGGACCCCTCAACCCAACCTATTTAGACAGTTTTAAAAAGTGGGCTATGCCTTCTTCTAGCAAGAGGGCGTGCAGTATCTGATCACCTTTTTCATAGTATGGTGATGGTTTTAGCAGGTTCCTTCTCTCTGCCATATTTTTTTAATGAGTGTAGAGAATTCAATTTTAACTTGGAGGATAAATTAATAATAATGGAAATTCAGGCCACACTCGGGGAGATATTTAGAGGAATGAGGCCACTTCCCCAATGCTCTTTAATTCACAGCACCCTGGGAAGCCACCTTGTTAATGTTCATTCAGATCAGAAGTTACAAAATGGCGGCCAATGAGCCATAACTGGGTGACAGATGGATTCTGTCTGGCTTGCAAACTATTGCCATCAAAAATTTTTACTCACATCTAACAATTAGGAGATTTTATCTATATTTCTGGGTTCTCCTGAAAAAATGGGAAGGGCTGTCCACTCTGGACCTATTTTCCTACTGGCCACTCCAGGCTGGAGTTGAGAAGCACCTGTCCCCTTTAGATGAGTGTGAGTGCCCCCGTTTGCCACTGCCTCTACCTAGCTGCTCCATTCACTTAATCACCTGCCTGACATCTGTAAACATCTGATTCACTGGAAATATCTTAGATTTCTCCAGACAATTAGATAGGACCAAACCCCTGCTTGGCTTTATTTCACTATTGTTGATAAAATAATTCCCTGAACAGACATGTTCAAAATCCTGGGAATTCATTCCTCTAAATATCTCCACTGGTGTGACCTGAATCTCCATTATTATTAATTTATCCTCCAAGTTAACACTGAGTTCTCTGCCTTCATTTAAAAAAAAATATGGCGGAGAGACGAAAGCTGCTAAAAGCCATCCCCATAGTCTGAAGGACACAAGGAGGACCAAGAGAATGATGCCTTTCCTCCTTTGGTTGATTAACTCGACATCCAAAGAATAGAGACTGCTGGAGCCAGAGTGCCTGAGTTTGAGCCCAGCTCTGCCAGTCATGGCCTATATGCTCTAGGTCAAGTTCGTTAACTTTGCTGTGCCTCAGTTTCCTTATCTGTACAAAGCATTATATTCTCTGCATCTGTAAAATGAAATAAATTTTCATTGAATAGGACTGCTGTGAGGATCCAACGAGTTAATCCACTTATCACACTGCCCCGCACAGAGTAAACCTTCAACGAATGTTAAGTTAACCAAATGCATACATTATATAATGTTTATGTGCTTATATGTAAGTTACATAAAAATTCTAGAAAGCCATATTTATAGAAATATCATTTACCATGTAAAATTTATACGTTCTGCATTTGTTTGTACAAAGTACATTCCTGTAAAGCAAATCCCTTAAAAAAAAGAAAACAGCTTCGATTATAAAAAATAAAGTATGTGTTTTAGGGGATAAATAACTTGGTAAGAAACTTTTGCTTAGAAAGCAATTAGACAACGATAAATCTCACGAGGCCCTGGGCACTGCTAGTCTCTGCACTGTAGGTTTTCCCTTCACTAATTACAATTCTCCTACACACATGCTTCTGATGAGAGTGTAAGTTGCTACACGCTTTTTAAAAAATGCAATAAAACATTTTCTTTAGAATGTCAATTGTAACCCGAAAGCTTCTGAGCTACCAGATCTTCACCATATAGGGGTAAATATTAAAGCCCAACATGGCTGTCCCTTCTTTATCAAGCCAGAGTTGGAGCAGTTGAGCCAGATTCATAGAAATATCCTTTATTGTACGGAATTGATATGTTCCGTAAAGTGAGTCAACCCCTGTAAAACAAATCCTCTTTTCCCATTAATCGTGTCTAACAAAAATAAGACATGTATTCCCAGGGTATAGGTAATTCCGGTAGAAGCGTTTTTTGCTTGGAAAGGAATTACACAACGCAATGCTTAGTGTTGAAGTGTCCAGAGGTTTTCCTGTGAAGAGGTAGGAGAGCCTCTGGAAACCCTCGGACTCAGAAATCAGACGTCTTGGGTTCAAATCCAGCCCTACCTGTGATTGGTTGTGTGACCGTGGACAAGAGTAACCCCCTGAAGTCTCAATTTCCTGCAAAGTGACAGTGATCATTTTGTCACCCACCTCAGGGATGATTGCAATGATTAAGTAGGATAATATGCAAAAGAACCTTATGGAAAACCTAGGACTTAATAATTGGCATTTATCCACATAAAGCCTCTACTGTTGTAAATTTCCTTTAAAGCAACTTTATGACCCCAGGGTCATATCAGCCATTCATTTCCTCTCCCTGTTTTCATGGATACAGGAATTTCTCCCGTGCCTGGCAACATCCGGCATTATATAATTCCTATAACCCCCAATCTCTTTTTTCCTTTGTTCTTTATGTGTGGATAACAGTATGTTGTATTACCACATGCTGGCATTAAAGGCTTCTCTTTCATAAACGATGCTTGGGGTTTTGAGAAATCTGAAATTTCAGACATCTTAAAATATTCTCTTTTTAAAAAACATGTATTTATTTATTTATTTTGAGGGGCAGGGCAGAGACTGAGGGATAAAGAGAACCCCAAGAGGGCTCTGCGCTGACAGCGCAAGGCTTAACTCCACGGACCGTGAAATCATGACCTGAACCCAAACCAAGAGTAGGTCGCTAAACTGACTGAGTCATCCAGGCGCGCCTTAAAATATTTTCTTAAAAATATTAGATATGCGAGATGTATATTATGTGTGGAAGCTTGGGTTCCATGGGAAGCAAACTGTGAAACGGAGGTTAGTATGTGGGGTGCTGTGAGGATCAGTAGCTTTGGGAAAGTGAAGGGACCAGGACTTGGCTGTGATACAGTCACAGCAAAGACCTCAGCCCGTTTGGGGAAGACTCTGGAGCTGGGATATGCACAGAGGTGTTCTCACTTGGGGCAAAGGGGCCAGGTCTTTATAGCCCTGCGTTAACTAGTCATCGTATGCAGGCTGCTCAGGTAAGGAGATATGACCCTGGGTGAGGGACTCTCTTCAGCTAAGGACAATTGTGGCAGTGAAGGTGGGGAGTGGAAACCCAGCTGAGCTGTCAGTCACCAACACTTCCAGGACCTTCCAGAAGGCTGCTTCAGTCCTGAAGGAGAGGATCTGGATGGTGTACCTCAGGCTCCCCTCAGTCTGCCCCTGTACCACTGAGATTCTTTCACTTTGTGTAAAGGCAAAGAAAATGGGGCAAACCATAGCCTCTGTCACTATAGCCTGTCCCAAGGTAGCAACTCACACGCATGGTCTCTCTCCTCTCCTAGCCATCCTAGATGGGTGAGGGTCCACCTGCAGCCAGCATCTCCACTGAGCTAGATGGTTTACCCTGTGGTGTGACCAGGCCCTCCAAGTGCCCGAGCTCCTGGACACCCACCCTTCTCAAGCTGTATCTGCGTATTTGTCCACTTGCCTTCAAAACTAGGCAAACTTCACTGATCTTCACAAGGCTGATTTCCCACCCTTTTGAACACATGTGACTTACCAAGACCTCCCACATATTTGCCACCTCTTGCTCGCCTGATCTGATCAACATGATGCCATCAATACAGTGAACCACTGCGATGTAGACAGTCCAGGTCACTTTGGCATAGATTAGCTAGGTCCTGATGCTCATTGGGCATACAGTTTTATTCTTCTCTATTGGGCAAGACTATCTAAGTGCATGCTGGTATTCATTTCGGTGAATTCAAACTTCTCATTTTCCTTTCTAATGGGGGTAAAAAAGAAAAACACCAAAAAACCTGCATGCCAGATCAACGGCAGCGTGCCATGTGCCCGAGACCATGTTAGTTTAATCCAGCTAAGATCCTACTTCTGACACAGCGGTTACGATGAGGCAACTCCTCCACATGAGGCCACTGTCATGCTCCAGGATGCACTTGCCTTTGGAGGAACCCCGGCAGGGATGACTACCTCTCAGGTGTTAGGTCTCTAAGGGAGGCATAATCTCTGCTGTCTCTACAAGGGTAAAATATTATTTGGGATCGGCCATATTGGCTGTGAGGAAGAGGCCATTTCAAAAGCCTCCACTTACCTTTCCCCCTACAATAGCTCCTACCCCACAAACGAAGGAGCTGAAGGTGTCTGTTCAGGAAACTGCCAAGTATATCCATTAAAATTACACATTCGGAGACTGAAGCATTAAGTACTAGGTTTGTCCATGGACCCAGGAGACTCACACTGAGCCAGACTCAATTTACTGATTCCCATAAGCCCGTAATCTACTGAGGGGCCATGTTGACACTTCAGGTCCCGGGTACTAATGATAACTTGGACTCTGTATCCAAAGTCCTTGAAATATTTGAAACATTTGGATGTCTGCCTTTCTCCAGGGCGGGATCACCCAGGGTGGTAAACGGCCATAGGAAGGGACCGGGGAAAGCACTGCTGTATGTATTTGCTGTTGTGTTGCAGGATCTTGACCTAGGAACTTACCTCTCCCTCAGGCAATGTGTTCTGAGTTTGAAAATGGGCTTAGGTGTAAACACTGAGCAAGGGATCGATCATGAATCCTTATTGGAGAAGCAGCCCTTAGCCTCCTGATCACCTATCCTTGATTTCTTTTGTTTACAGATTAAACGAGATCCTCCTAGACCGCCCATGCAAACCGAGGAAAAGAATTAAAGCCAGAATGTGGAGGCTTCCTCACTGCAGTTGAGGAAAAACACAAGTACTGGCTTAGATTTTCTTTCTTTTTTTTTTTTTTTTGATGTTTATTTACTTTTGAGAGAGAGAGAAAGACAGCACAAGGTGGGGAGGGGCAGAGAGAGAGGGAGACGGAGGATCCAAAGCAGGCTCCGAGCTGTTAGCGTAGAGCCTGACATGGGGCTTGATCACAAGCCATGATCAAACCTGAAGTTTGATGCTTAACCAACTGAACCACCTAAGTGCCCCTGGCTTAGATTTTCTATTTGGATTCTCACCATTAACTCAATTTGGATTTCCTAATAGATTCATTTGAAATTGTTTTCTATCATTTTACTCACAGCTGGAAAAACTACTGGATTGGTGGATGAGAGTGTTCAGTCTGTTACGATTTTCAAAATTTGTTCCATTTCAACCATTCGGGTGGGGGCAGAGAGTATAATTTTTGCTAACAGGGGAGTTGGAATCCCTCCTTTAATTAGGATGATGGTCCAGAAGCTTCTCTGCTCCCCCCTTGTTGTGTGCACGTCACCAGCAGTTTTCCCAGTAATCTTGGCTGCCATCTTGGGGAGGTGAGATCATTGAGCAGTGGGGGTGTGAGAGAGTTAGGTGCTGTAGGCAATAACAGCTTAAGAGAATATTCCGGATTGAGGTAGTGGGTCAGAAAAACACCTGCAGGCAAAAGCTCTTTCATGCATGTGCGGGCAGCACCTGGGAAGAGTCTGGGTGGTCGGATGGAACTTTGGAAAGCTTCAGCAAGCAAAGCAAGAGGCCAGCGCAATAACATGACGTGGGTCTCATCGACCTGCTGCTGAGGTTTGCTTGGGGGTGAATCACCTCAATGGCTAGAACAAGCAACTTAAGCCAAGTTCACCAGCTAATTGCTTGGTCCTCATCTGCATTTCGCCAGTGTGGACAGAACCTTGGCTTTTCGCCTAGGAGATTTGATAATAAATCAACAGGCCTGAAATCCCACAAACAACTGTCCCTTTCTTCAAAATGTTGATTTCTTCGCCCCGTCTGCCCTTCACCCCCCAATTCCTGTCTCTCTCCACAGATTTCATCAACATTTTCATAGAGAGGTAAGACTCTAAGAGCAAATGCTTCCTCGGGTTAGCCCTTATCTTCTCGTGTATCTCTCCTAGAGTCTGAAATTTATATGTACGATATGGTGCGTCTGGGTGGCTCAGTTGGTTGGGTGACCGACTTCAGCTCAGGTCATGATCTCACAGCTCGTGGGTCTGAGCCCCACATCAGGCTCTGTGCTGACAGCTCAGAGCCCAGAGCCTGCTTCGGATTCTGTGTCTCCCTCTCTCTGTCCCTCCCCTGCTCGCACTCTCCCTCAAAAATAAACAAACATTAAAAAAATTAAATAAAGAAGTGTCGTTGTATATTAAAAAAATAAAATTTATATATATGACATATTTATTATATATTTGTAGAATGAATTATATATTTAAATATACTTATTTATTTTATCATATTAGCTCATAATTATAAATACATAAACTATATTTTATGTTACTAGTTATAGTACAAATACATTATATACATAAATAGTATATTATACATATAAATATGTATTTTGTTTATATAATACATGTAATGCATTTATTTGATACCCAGTGCCAGCACTCAGCCTAACTCACCCATTAAGTCTCACCCCAAATATCACTTCCTCCTCTATACAGATGCCCCCAGCTTCCCCGGACTGAGGTAGTCTCTTCTGTGTGTGCTCATTGTGCCCCAGACTGCACCCTCATTGAACACTTATCACAATGTTTGAATTGTTTTTAAAATTTTTCTATCTTTTTTTCATGGGATTGGGTTCTATATGATTACAAATTGGATCCTATTTTTCTAATGTTTGTTTGTTTGTTTATTTATTTATTTTGAGAGCGCGAGGAGAGAGAGCGTGAGTGGGGTAGGGGCAGAGAGAGAAGGAGAGAGAGAGAGTCCCAAGCAGGCTCCACACTGTCAGCACAAAGCCCGACATGAGGCTCAAACTCATGAACCGTGAGATCATGACCTGAGCTGAAATCAAGAGTCAGATGCTTAACTGACTGAGCCACCCAGGCGGCGCACAATCCCATCATGTTAATCAGAGCATCCTTAATACCAATTGGGAGTCCAGTCCCCAGCATTCTAGTGACACTCAATGTTTGTTGAAAGAATGAAATTATTTCAGTGCCTGGCTCATAGAAAACATTAAGCAGATGTGTGTTGAGTGAAGGAACAAATTAATAGCTGAGCTAGCCAATCGATCAGTCCCTCGGGAAATGTGCAAGGCCTGGGCAAGGGAACACATTACTATATATCTAAACAATAAAAGTTACAAATAAGCTATCTGACAAATGTGTTGAATAAAATGTTCTCTCTTCCTATCTTGACAAATACATCTTTATAACAAAAAGGGGACAGATACATGAAGAGTTATGTATTCTGTGTGACTAAAAGTAGGCAAAATATCAAAGATGCTTGAGTCTAATTAATATGACAGATGTTGAGGTATGCTATCGAGGGGCTGATGATTTGGGGATAAATAATAACAAAATAAAGACAAATATAATTCATAAATTATGTACATCTAGCCTACACCATTTGCTTTCCTTGCCTTCATTTCGGCAAGAGCAATGGGTGTTCTGTTATGATTGAGTTTTTTGCATAGTTTATGTTCTACTGACAGTAACGCAGATTGCAGAAGCTTTCTTGGATCCCTGAAGTTTTTAGATCTCTTCAGGTAGAAATTATTTTCAACCTGGAGAAGCACAAATACATAAGCTCAAAGGTACAAGAATATTAAATGCAATGGTTTATTGCTATTAGTGGTTTACAATGACAAAAATAGAAACCAATGGGAATGGGTTGAATAAATTTTGCCGCGCTATATTATGCAGCCACTTACGGAAATAAATAGGAGCTGTATCAGTGGACTTGGGGGGATTTCCATGAGATTGTCCTGAGAAAAGCCATATGTACAGAAATGTGTGTAATTCATCTCATTTCTACAAAATAGACAATGACAAAAACTTACATGTGTATGTGTATTTTTGACATATTTATATAGGATTTGTTTGAAAACGGAGAAAAGGGTGGAAGGAATCACACTGATTGTTACCTTGGATTTTCTGTACGTGTGCTTGGGAGGAAGTGGCGACGCGGGCTGTCAAAGGGATCGTAGGTATGAAAAGAAAAAGTAAAATCTGGCTAAAAAGAATACGGTATTATTTTTTTAAATTTTTTTTAATGTTTATTCATTTTTGAGAGATGAAGAGAGACAGAGCATGAGCGGGGAAAGGGCAGAGAGGTAGGGAGACACAGACTCCGAAGCAGGCTCCAGGCTCTGAGCTGTCAGCACAGAGCCCGACGCGAGGCTCGAACTCACACACCGTGAGATCATGACCTGAGCTGAAGTCGGCCGCTTAAGCGACTGAGCCTCCCAGGCGCCCCGAATACAGTATTATTTGATCTCAATTGCTCAATATTCTACATGTGTTTATATGGAAGATGGGAAATTAGAGGAAAAGCTTATATCCACATTTCCTGAAACAGAGGCGTGACAAGATATATAGTTGTCCAGGAAAATACTGTGATGTTATTCAATTTCACTCATCAAAACCCTATTAATAAATGTCTATCTGTTTAAATGGATGAAGAAAGAGAGAAATATGGGAAGACATGGACCCGGCCATTAATGCTAGTTCCCCCAGGGGACGAAGTGAGACGTGGACCAGGAGAAAGAGTGCTTTTTTCTTGATATATCTCAGTGTTCTATTGTTACAAAAAGCATGTAAACCCTAATATGCTTCTTTTGTAATTAGAGAAATAACAAATTGGGACTTATCTTAAAAAACGGAAGTCCTTGAAGAGCTGGCCTTCATCCTGATACTGTCAGCTAACACCTCTATTTCCTTGGGCAGGTTCCTTAACTGAAGAAATTGTTCCAAGGTGGGTAGATAAAACGAGTCTGAAGAAAGTAAAAAAAAAGTAAGTTCGGCACATTTGACTTTGGGACCATGTAGATATTTTATCTCAGTAAGTTGTTAAACTAAATTTTAAACTTATTAAAACTAAATTAGAAAAACAATTTATACACATCAAAAGTGAAATGAAATAAAGGAACCTAACCGCACATCTATGTAATGGAATAATCATAGCGTAATCACACGGGGAGGAAATGTTTCTTTAAAACTCAGTGATTTGACTAGACATCACCAGGGAAATAAATATCTCTAGGGACAAAAGGAAGTACAAAAAAATGTTTTAACTGCTTTCAGGGATCACACTGTTGGTAATAGCATTCGAATTGATATTCTGAGATGCTCTCAGTCTAGGATAGGACAAAGAAAATGAAGACTGTGGTATCATTGAGAACTGAAACTTTTGGAATGGTTGAAAGGAGACAGAATATTTAAGATAAGTGAGTTAAGTAAACATCCTGTAATCCTAAAGGCACCAATTAGGGAACATAGTAAATAATACTGTAATAACATTGTGTGGTGACAGATGGTAACTGCACTTAACATAGTGAACACTTCATAATGTATGTAATTGTCAAATCACTATGTTGTATACCTGGAACTAATATAATATTGTAGATCAACTGTATTTTAATTAAAAAACTGTAATTTTATGTCTGAATTGAAAGAAATCTCAGAGTATATCTATATTTATTTATTATTTAAATGTTTTTAATATTTATTTTTGAGAGAGAGAGAGAGAGGGCAAGGGAGGGGCAGAGAGAGAGAGAGAGAGGAGAGGGAGACACAGAATCCGAAGCAGGCTCCAGGCTCTGAGTGGGCAGCACAGAGCCTGACGCGGGGCTCGAACTTACAAATGGTGAGATCATGACCTGAGCTGAAGTCGGACACTTAACCGACCGAGCCACCCAGGCGCCCCATCTATATTTAAAAAAAAAATAGATCAGCAACATATTAGAACCTCATGAAAGAAAGATGACCAATCAGATGTCTCCTGATAGAAATATACAATACAACCTATAAAGTAAGTGGTCTTGAAAACTAAACCCGAGGGGCGTCTGGGCAGTTCAATCAGTCAAGTGCCCGACTCTTGATTTCGGCTCAGCTCATGAGCTCACTGTTCCTGAGGTCCAGGCCCGAGTCGGGCTCTGCGCTAACAGTGTGGAGCCTGCGTGGCATTCTCCCTCTCTCCTCTGCCCCTCCCTTCCTCCCTCCATCACTCTCTCTCTCTCTCTCTCTCCCCACAAAATAAATAAACTTGAAAAAAAAAAAAAAAAGAAAACCAATCCTAAATGTGATCAAGCCTCCAGATCTAACCTCCAACTTACATGAAATACACACACTGGGGTTGCTATCAGAAGAAATTCAGAATATGGGAAGCTCCCTGTGACAAACAACCCAGTCTCTTCTACACAAATGTGTGAGGGACAGAGAGAGATGGAGGAAAACTACAGATTGAAAGTGACATAAAGGATTTATCAATTAATTGCAACTTGTAGAGCTTGTTTAGATCCATGTTTTTAAATGCAAAAGAAAAAGATATAGGATAATCAGGATAGGTAAATGCAGACTAGATGTTCGATGGTATTAAGAAATCACATTTATTTTTTTATATGGGATAATGTGTGTCTTTTTTAAAGAGCAGATACCTGTTGGAGATATATACTGAAGTATTTAGAAATAAAATTATGTGAAGTTAGCATTTGTTTCAAAATAAAGTGAGGGAACACTGGTGGGAGAGTAATGATAAATAATATTGATCGCATATTGATAATGTTTTAAGCTGATTGGTGGGCATACCAGGTTCATATTATTCCATTTTTATATATAATTATAAATGTTCACAATGAAAAGTGTATGCAGACACACTTATATGTGTTCGTATATGTGTATACATATATGCCAAAATTATTTTTAATAATCCCAAAGTAGAAATAACCCAAATATCATCAACAATGGAATGAGTAAATAAATTTAAGGCAGATTCGTACAAAGGAATACTACATGGCAATGAAAATGAACAAAGCATAGCTTTTGTTCATGAGAATCTCATGAACGTAATTTGAATAAAAGAAACCAGATGCAACGGAATACGCATTGTGCATTTCCATTCATACACAAGCCAAAACCATTCAAAAACTAACCTGAGGTGTTATAAATGAGGATGGGGCTACCTTTCAGAAGGAAGACAAAGACATGATTGGGAGGGATCATGAGGGGTCTTATAACGTACCACTAATACCCTATTTTTTTCTATTTTTCACTTTTATTGTTGAAGTATACTCGACATACAATGTTATATTCGCTTCGGGCATACAACATACTGATTCAACAATTGTATACAATACTCAATGGTCACCATGACAAGTGTAGTCATCTTCTATCACTATACAACATTATGACAATATTATTGACTATCCCCTATACTGTTATTTTAATCTCCGGAATTTATTTTATAACTGGAAATTTACTTCTTAATCCCCTTCACCTGTTTTGCCTATGCCTCCCACACACACCTCCTTTCTGGCAACCAAGGGTCTGTTCTCTGTGTTTATAGGTCCGTATCTGCTTTTTTTGTTAATTTGTTTTGTTTTGGTTTTGTTTTTAGATTCCATGTATAAGTGAAGTCGTATGGTATTCATCTTTTGAGTTATTTCACTTCGCATAACTCCCTTTAAGTCCATTCACATTGTTGCAAATGAAAGATCTCATTCTTTTTTATAGCTGAGCAATCTTTTATGTCACACATTCTTTATCCAGCAGTCTATTGATGGACACTTAGGTTGCTTCCATATCTTGGCCATTATAAATAACACTGCAATACCCACAAGGATGCATATATCTTTTCAAATTAGTGTTTTCATTTTCTTTGGGTAAATACCCAGCAGTGTAACTCCTGAATCATGTGGTAATTCTATTTTTAATATTTTTGAGGAATCTCCCTACAACTTTTCACAGCGGCTACACCAATTTACATTCCCACCAATAGTGCACAAGGGTTCCCTTTTCTCCACGTCCTCACCAACACTGGTTGTTTCTTGTCTTTTTGATACTAGCCACCAATGCTTTATTTCTGAAGCAGAGAGGTGTACACGGAGGTATATTCACTTTGGAATAATTCACTGAGCACTTATGATTTATGAGCTTTCTGTATGCATGTCATACTTCAATAAAAAAATAAAAGTATTAAAAATAAAGAAGAAATAGGCTCTGAATGAGTGCCTAAGGAACTTTCCTTTAGTAGCTCCTCGTTTTTACTTTTGAAACTGAGAACTTGGGAGAGTCAAGGTCAGGTGCCCAACAGGAGGGTGTGGTGGCTACAATTAAAACCGTGCAAGAATGAGTACTGGGAGTGGGAAGGGGTGGGCAGGAACCTAGACACCAGTAGGAAATGCCTACTTAAACCAGAGCTATAGGGACAGCCCAAGGTCAGAGGTTGGTGGGAAGGAAAGGCTAGGCCACCAAAAGATTGGGTAGCATGTCCTGTCTACACTCTCTATTAGGGAGGTACAGTCGGGTAAGGGCCACAAGGCAAAGAGCAACACTGGGGCTTATATCACAGAGGTCAGAGCCAGACCGTAGGGCTTCTTCCCAAGGCAGCCAGTGTGTGTGTTCACATCTAAATGAATGTTTACCCCAGGGTGAGGTGGAAAAACTCCAAAAAAATGGATAGGGCTGAAAATGGGGTTAAAAATCCGAGTAGGAGATCTGGCCTGGATTGGGGGGTCAGTGTGGTTAGTGGAGAATTGAAGACTTGGAGGTCCTGTAGTCAACGGAAGTTCACAGCTTGCCCATGTTGGTCATTGGACAAGGGGAGGTGGGAGGTCGGTGTCCAGCTTTCTTCAGAGGAAGAGTCAAGGTGGCAGGGCCATAGGACTTTAACAGGGATGAAATTTACTGTAGTACAGCTTTTGCCCATTGGTCAAAACTTGAATGCAGAGAACTCTGAACCCAACCACCAACACTTACAAAGAAGCTCAGATTGAGAATCGGAGAGCCCTGTGTTCAAATCCTTGCTCTGTGCCTAATAGCCAAGTGAGTTTGAGCAAGTCTTTTAATCTTCCCATGGCTTAGTTTCCTCGTCTGTGAAATGAGCACAATAAAACCTACTTCGCAGTGGGGACGGAGGAAGAAGTAAAAGGAAGCTCAGGCGAGGTGCCAGGCACACGCTAGCTATCACACTGTAAATGGTAGCAGTGCCTTGAACTACCAAGTTCTGTGAGCATTAGTGGGTAGACACTGTGGAGTTTATTCTGGCGACTCTGCTGTGATTGGGAATACTTCCTGATTCTTAGTTGTGCTCAGTATAGATGAGAGGCTGGGCTAAGCAGCCCTGGCTTAGTGAGCTGGGACTGTTTCGTGGGTTGGGGCTCTGTGAAGGATATTGCAGATTCTCAGGCACAGTTCCCAAGAGGCCCTCCCTTGAGCAAGAGCCTCTTTGTTGAGGGACGGTCTCTACCATCATCCATTCTGGGAGGGAGTTTCTGGCATGGAATGACCTCAACTCTAGGCCTATCATCTTCTGCAGACTCCTTTGGCCCTAGTGCTTTTGGGGATCTTCTAGAGCTGGGTAAAGTCAAAGTGCCCTTTGAGGCTCCCTTCTAGAACCCTGAAGAACCCCAGAGCTAGCATTGCAGGGCCTGCTGGAGAGGGCTGGGCCCCCACCCTGGGAGGTCTTCCGGCTGAGCCTCCCAAGACCAAGCAGGAACTCACACCCAGCCATATCTCCTCCCACCCTCCCCAATCCTGCTGAGACTTCACTAGCTATTTTAGTCTGGATAACCATCGTTTAGTCCATCTAGTTCATCTGACCACATCATTTGACATGCAATGCACCCAGGAAATTCAGAATAAATGTGGCTATAACACATAAACACAGTTCCTAATATTCATGGCATAAACATACAGTCACCATCATTTCAAAATCAGATTCTGTGTTAGTTGTGGGCTTTTTTCTTGGCTGTGTGAGGACAGGGTAAATTATGATTGAAATATGAGTGTTGTCATGTGTTTTCCCAACCTCTGCTCATTAAAGAGGATTCTGGCTTGTACTACTTGAATTTTTATCCTCCCCCACCCTCCAAGGAGGACTGTGTCTTGCTAGACCAGTTCTTGGGCTTTTGTGATGGGTAATTATAAGGCCATGAAGAAGGGAGGAAGACCACAAGACTCACATGGGAGGGAGGGCTCGAGAGTCATCCTAGGGGGATTATTAAAGCCAAGTGCAGCTGTAGTATATGAGGATGGTGGGTGTTAGGGGAGAGAAATGTTCACGGTAAACCCAAGGTTTTCTGACATTACTTTTTTGCATGAATTATATTTCTTGAACCATAACTCAACTTCAAAATGGACCGCATAGATCGTAACTTTATAAATGACATGGCTGCAATGAACAGAGACTCAACCACGTTTCTCAGAAAACTTGGGGAGAGGATTTTAAGGATACGGAAGGGTTTGAAATGGAATTGGGGCATGTCTGAAACAGAAACAGGCCCAGGGGGCTATCTTCTCGATCTTCTCATGGGCTCCATGGGCTCTATCAGCCGAACGTCTGCTTTCTCCACTGCTCCGTTCCCTGGCACCACTGGATGGCCTCCTGTCATTACACATGTGTCTATTCCCACGTGCCTTCTGATTACCCATGGCTCACGTGAACTTCCTGCTCTACTATTGAACTAGTGCTTCATAATTCCTGACAGAGGAAATCTGATTAGCCCAGCTCGTCTTTTTGAGTTGGCCCACATCATAGTAGCTGCTCAGACTATGGACTGGCTGTCTTGTGTCTGGGACACACTGCTAATCCCCCCCGATTAGCTCAGAAGTGACAGGCTCGCCTCTGTGGCTTTCCCTTGAACAGGGCTGTTGGTAGCATAGTTTCACTCTGTAGGGGTGTTAGATGCTGGCAAAATGAGGTCTGGTCCTGGTACAGCGGAAAGCGCAAGCCTAGTACCCGGTCCTGGCTCTGTCTGGTGTCGTGACCTTAAATAAGTCATTTCACTTCTCTGCACCTCAGCTCTCTCATTATGACCCCTCCCCTCTCAACTATCACAGAGTCGTGAAGGAGGACTGAATACAATCTTTTGTGAAAAGTCTCAAAAAAAGTCTCCTGGGTGGCTCAGTCAGCTAAGCATCCCGTTCTTGATTTTCAGCTCAGGCCATGATCTCACAGTTGTGAGGTCAAGCCCTGCATTGGCTCCTCGATGGGTGTGGAGCCTACTTAAGAAGTCTCCATCTCCCTCTCCCTCTCCCCTGCTCTCTCTCTCTCTAAGAAAAAAAAACTTACGTGAAAAGCTAATTCAAAAAGATATATGCACCCCTATATTTATTGCAGCATTATCTACAATAGCCAATTTATGGAGGGTTCAAGCATCCATTGATTGATGAATGGTTAAGATGTGGTGTAGATACAAAGTGGGATACTGCTCAGCCATGAAAAAGAATGAAATCTTGCCACTTGTAATGACACGGATGGATCTAGAGAGTATAATGTTAAGCGAAGTAAGTTGGAGAAAGACAAATGCCGTATGATTTCGCTCATATGTGGAATTTAAGAAACAAAACAAATGAACAAAGAAAAACAAGAGACAGGGGTGCCTGGGTGACTCAGTCGGTTGAGCATCCGACTTCGGCTCAGGTCATGATCTCTCGGTTTGTGAGTTCGAGCCCCACATCAGGCTCTGTGCTGACAGCTCAGAGCCTAGATTCTGCTTTGGATTCTGTCTTTCTCTCTCTCTCTCTCTCTCTGCCTCTCCTCTGCTTGTGCTCTGTCTCTCTCTCTCTCAAAAATAAATAAACATTAAAAAAAATAAAAAGAAAAAAGAAAAAGAGACAAACCAAAAAAGCAGACTCTTAACCATATAGAGAACAAACTGATGGTTACCAGCTGGGAGGTGGTTGGGGGAGGGGAGCAATTGGTAGTGGGGACCAGGGAGTGCACCTGTTCCGATGAGCACCGGGTGTTGTAAGGAAGTATTGAATCACTATATTATACACCTGACACTCATATTACACTGTATGTTAACTACCTGGAATTAAAAAAAATCTTGGGGGAAAAGGCTTGGAAAATTTCTAAGGATTCACAAATGTAATAACACTGACATGTTTCTTTAACACCAAGATACACATTTCCCTCATCTTATTGGTTTTTAAACTCAGACATCTTACAATTTATGTCTTATAACATTTAATGTTGCAGTTTTTATTGTTTCCCTAAATGTCAGGAAGTCAGTGGTATGTCTCACGATCAGGGGCAGATCTTACAGCAAATAAAATCCGCATTTGCTTTCGCTCTCTGCGGACCATCATTTAGCAGGTAAAGCAATGCCAGCTTATTTTCTCGCAGTTCTGTGGGCTCACCTGGCTTTCTCAGCTCAGAGTCTCACAACGCTGAAATCCAAGTGAAATGCAAGGTGGCCAGGGCTGCCATCACATCTGAGGGTCCCGGTCCTCTTCCAAGCTCACCGACTGCTGGCAGAATTCAGTTCCTTGCAGCTGTAGGGCTGAGGCCCTCGGTGCCTAGAGGCCGCCCATGTTTCTTTGCTAAGTGATCCTCTCCAAATACGGCCGTCTGTTTCTTTAAGATCACTACGGGAGGGGGCCGGCTGCTTTGCACCTCTCTGACTCTTCTGTTTCTGACCTCTGAACCCTCATTTATTTTATTTTTTTTATTTTTGAGGGAGAGAGAGCACGAGCAGGGGAGGGGCAGAGAGCGAGGGGGACAGAGATCCAAAGCTGGTTCTGTGCTGACAGCAAAGACCCCGATGTGGGGCTCAAACTCACAAACCATGAGGTCACGACCGGCACTGAAGTCAGATGCTTAGCTGATTGAGCCACCCAGGTGCCCCCGAACCCTCATTTAAAGTGTTTACCTGACTGGGTCAGGCCCACAGGAATACCCTTCCTTTTGATGAACTCAGAGTCAACTATTTAGAGACATCTGAGAAGTCCCTTTACCTTTGCCACACGATGTAACCCAAACACAGGACGGAAATGCCACCACGCTCTCATGTCCCACCCACTCCACCCAATGTCTCGGGGAGGGGACTGCGCGGTGTGTGACACCTGGAACAGGAATCTGGGTGCCATCTTAGAATTCCGCCTGCCACGGTGTCTACGAAGACAGCAAACATGGCAAGGCTACGAGGAAAATTTATTATGACTCCCAGTTTCCTTTTGTGTCTTCCTGCTCCACCTCCAGGGCTGTGGCTCTCAAAAGCCCCCACTGGAAACATTAATTTGTACTCTTTCTGTAGCCTTTCATTTCCCTCCAGTCACCAAAGGGTCCAGGGTGGCAAATAAACCTCAGCTCATTCACCAACCTGCTGGGACGGAGAGTCGCTGCCCAGTGTTAGCTGTGGAGAAGGACTGTCAGACTGCATGTGGGGTTCCTCAGAGAAGCGAGCCCCAAGGCCCCAAAGTCCCGAGGCCCTGATTATAATGCATTAACGTCTCCCTTGGGCACCGACAGCATGCTGAGTTATGTAAATTCTTAGGGCAATCGAGAAAATGACCATTTCTGTCTCTGATTCTGATGAGAAACTCCGGTTGAGATCGGGGGTCTGACATCAGGTGCCGACAACTGGCCTGGGCGCTGGGCAGGGGACTGGGTGCTGGGACTTCGCCGTCCCCGATTCCCCGCCTCCGGAATCTGGCACGTCACTGCGGGCCAGCCCCTGTCCTTGAAGATCCCCATGGAGGCAATTAATTCTAAGACCTCTGCGGCCGTGTGCACAGAACACAGGAGAGAGGGGACCTCCCTAAAGGCTGAGAGGGTGACGAGCTTCTCCCCCGCCCCACACTCACTTTCTAGCTTTGCACTCCTCCTGGGATTAGGAAAATGGGTCAAAGATCACATCCCTTGAGCTAAAGCTGAAGGCGCTGGTGATCTTGGACAGATGGCAATTGTCCACGGAAAGCCTTGCTTTGCCTGTGGGGAGTCCCTAATACATTATCACTAGCCACGAGAGCAGCTTGACATCTTCAATCAAGTCCACAGAAACCATCCTTCCTCCCTCTTTAGCCTACAACCTGAAAATGCTCTTTTCAACAATGACAGTCAACCGTATTCACACTGGCGTCTCTTGGAAATGGCTGGGGTGTCTGTTTTGTCTGCACGTTCCACTAGACTGTGAGTTTCTTGAGGGAACGGGGCCACAGCGTGTTCTCCCATATTGTTCCTACTGTCTGGCATATGGCCGAGGGGTAGTCCATTCTTGAGGGAATAAACGAACTAGCACAGGGGTTTACTACCCTCCGTGGACTCAGCACCAGAGAGCCCTGGTTTTGTTGTTGTTGTTGTTGTTTGTTGTTTAATAAAGTCCCAAAGTGCCACCTCTCTTCTCCCTTCATCTTTATAGGACGGTTCGGTTTACGGCAAGGAAAAAAAATTAACCGAACGAACCGTGGGAAGAAGGTAAGCGAATGACATCAGGATCTGAAAGGAAACAGATAATGCTAGCGATTGTTCTTGTCGGCCTGTAACAGGCAGGATATAAATATACGTTAGAGAAGAGGAAATTCGAAACAGGCCCAGGGAAGCAAGTTTGAGATTTTGAAGACTAGCATGTTCGGAACCTGCTTACTCAGGGGCAATCGGACGGTGCCCCCAGGCAAAGCGTGTTTCACTTTGCTGTTTGCCTGAGACGAAATTTCGTAAGCCCGGGAGCCCCACCCCTTCCTGCCTATTTCATTGGAGTATAACTTATTTTTCAAGGGGTGAGGTTTGGGTTCAAGATGACTGTTTTGCCCTTCATCGTAAGCCCCGGTTAACAGAGGGGGTTGCCATCGTTCTCCTCAGCGATCCTGCCTGCCCTCTGTCCCCTCTTTTACGCTAAACTTTAATTTTCAAGGCATTCATGAAACATAAACCCCTCGATTATAGCTTTTCGCTAGACATACTATGGACAACTTAAGTTTATTTTGGTTTCTCAAAAAAATGTAGTTGCTTTCATCTAAAAAAAGAAAGTAGTTTAACACACAGATGGCTATTTTGAGTTCAGGAAAATGACTTCCCTTGCCGAAGGCAACTTGCAACCAAAGGAACTCGAAGTCCTTTATCCCTCGAACTAACTGGTTGCTATTCTTAATGGCAAGACGGGGTCTGCAAATTGCGCTCCCAAACACTCCAGGGGTTCGGAAAACTCTGGGCCTGCCAGTGACGTCTGGGAAAACTCCAGACCAGACAGATAGGGTATGTATACAACGGGACACCGAGGGGTAAAGTTCAAGTGCTTGGCTGCCACAGAGCTAGCGGGCTTGGCAAAATGCAGGAGAAAGACACAGAAATTCTCAGAACCTTTACTCCCTCAAACCTTCTATCTCAGTGTGTCCCAGTGGCCTACCTGCTGCTATCTGGTTCTGGAGAACACAGCGGCCCCCTGTTCCTAACGAATTTCACGCGAGGACCCTGCCAGTTCGGCCTTTCTTCACTTGCTTGCAGTTTGCCCATGATGGGAACTTCATAAAGCAAGGTCCTTGCCTACACGTGTTGATAGGAGAAAGATCTGTGTTTTAGATATTAGGTACTCGAGATGTAACGTATTAGATAAATATTTGGGCTCCCAGGTCTCTGAGGCATTCCCACAGTGACTGGAAAAGGGGCTCAGGAAAGCTTCCTCATCTGGCTTCGGGGGTTAAAGAAAGGTTTTTCTAGAATGAAGGCCACTTTAACACTGAAATGCCTTCAGGGCCAGGCAGGGAATAAATGAGCTTAAGGGGGGAGATCATGACCAAGGACGAAGTTGGTTTCTCTGCCTACAGGCATTCAAATTCAGTTGTTAGTTTGTTTAAATCACAGACCCTCCAGACCAAACATGGCCGTGGACATCTTTTGTTGTGAGGCCAAGAGTCTGCAACACTCTGCCCGAGTGCCCTTCTGGACAGGTTGAAAAGTGTCATGCTAGCCTGCATGGACTTGGGTGGGAGGTCAGATGAGCCCTGGATATGCCCCTACCCCAGGCCAGCAAGACCCACTTGGTGACTCTGGACAATAACCTTCCCCTCTCTGAGCCTCAACCTCTTCATTTGAAAATTGGAGATAATGCCATCCTCATAAAGTCAGTGTGTGAGGATTCCGAGAGATTCTGACCATTTGCCACAGTCTAGGAGTAGCAGTGAACCCACAAACAAACATGCTCACACATCAAGTCCCCCATACGGAGCATCCCTGGACACGCGGCTGAGTCCTGCCTAACACCTCGGAGCCTCAGCTCACACACTGATGGGGGCTCCTCACACCTCCTGATTCTCTCCAACCCACAGCTTCCCCTTCCCTCCTGGGCCCATGATCCTCCTCGGCTCAGCTACAGATTTGGCTTCTCTGGCTTACCCTGGGGGCTCCTTTTCTCCTTCGTGAGTTAGCATCTGTCCTCCAGATCTTTCTAGAGACACAGGGCCATCCCCCCAAGCGGTGTTTGGACAGAATTCATGGGGCCGTCTCCTGTCTAGGTTTTAAGGGGTCCAGGCTGCATCACCCATGGTAGGTGGAGGATGGAGGTTCTGAGAACCCACTGAAGATTCGGGACAGAGGGGCTCGGCTCCCATGGCCCCTCTTGGGGTCCCAGCAGTGGCTAAATTCTCTATGGCCTCAGAATCTTCAGATTCTCCTTCCTTGCTTCTCTACTTTTCCCTGACCAAATCCTACCCCTGGGCTCAGTCTCAGCGTAAGCATCCCTTTCTCAGAGAAGCTGTTATAAAGGAAGGTTTGTGGGCTCTCGGTTTTGTGTCTCGAAGTGCTGGCTCCCGAAGCGATGGTATTTGCAGGTGGGGCTATGGGAGGTAATTAGGTTTAGATGAGGTCATGATGGTGGGGCCCTCGTGATGGGGTTAGCACCCTTATAAAAAGAGGAAGAGACCAGAGAGTCCTCTCTCCCTCGGCCATGTAAAGACACAAGAGAAGTCAACCTTCAACAAGCCAGGAAGACAACTGGACTGTCACCAGACACAGAATCTGCGAACACCTTCATTGGGATGTCCCAGCCTCCAGAGCCGTGGGAAATAAGTGTCCGTCGTTCAACCCACTCGGTGTGCCCAGTGCGTGGCATCCGCTAGAGTGGCCTGAGCTGACTAACCCAGAAACCTCCCTTAACTGACAATAAGTTAGTGCCCCTCCCAGATTCTATTCTCTCAGGAAAAATTCTGTGTGGTTTCTTCCTTGCATTTATTGTAATTTGTACTTCTACAAATCATGTCCTCGCGTGATGGTGTTTTTCAATCTTTTCTTCGCCTGTGCTTATTTGGATATTTATATAATCTCCGAATGACTTAACAGAAGTTTATTTCTCTCTCATATAAAACTCAGGAGTGGAAAGAAAGCTCTGCTCCCCAGAGTCATTTGTTTTGCCATCCCTAGATGGACCCTCATTTATATGGTCCAAAATAGCTCAAACGATACCCTCATTCTTGCCAGTGGGAGGGCTGGACGGGGAAGGCCTGGAGTCAGAAGTTGCCTGTATCATATTCAATCAAACCCCGTTGGTCAGAGCCTGGTCACATGACCACAGGCAACTACACAGTAGGCTAAGAAATGCAGTCTTTATTCTGGGTATCTATTAACCCAGCTAAAACTTAGGGATTCTGTTCTCGAGTGGAAGGCCAAGCGGTTGTTAGGGGACAATGAGCAGACTCTACCTACTACCCTTTCTAAATGCGGGTTAATCTCTGCAGGGACCAACTTTCTGTCTGTCAAGCCTAGTGCTTGGTCTAGGTGAGAGATGGAATAGACGGCAAAGTGGAGATTCAGAGACACGGACAGGTTTGGGATACAAGTGACACAGAGGACCCACAGGGTTTCCCGGTAGGGACAAGTGCAGGTGTCTGTGGGGAACAGCAAAAAGGCACTTCACCCAAATGTGAGTTTACCTCTTGTGTTATTGTTATCCACCCTTTCATTTATTCCTTAGCCATCCGACTACATTCTAAGCGGCCCGAGCGGAAGTCCTAGCAGAATGTAAATATGGGTTCAAATCCTACTTCTGCCATTTAAGCAGCGGCAGGAACTTTAGCCCGTGGTCTTATCCGTAAATTCAGGATTCAAACGCTACCTCATGGGATGAAAGGGACGAATGGATGTAAATGCAGACCCCTCGCTAAATCAGCTGAGGCTCTGACACTGCTGTGGAACCACTTACCCGTCCTCGAGCAGGCACGGGTTGTATCCATCACTATTTGTCAGTGGATGGGAGTGCAAACAGGGTAATACCTGTGCTCTAAACAAACAAACAAACCGCACAACAATTTCTAGAGAAGAGCTGGTATCTGCTGGATCTCTACCTGAGTTCTGGCTTATAGCGGTGCCTTCTTGGTATGTTCCAATTTCCCAGGAAACAGACTCTTTGTCCTCAGCTGGGCAGGCTGACTTCTGTGGAGATGACCGGTGGCCCGACACCCACACCCAGTTCAAATGTCACCTCTTCTGTGAAGCCTTCCCTGACCCTTTTCCTCCCATCCGCTTCCTGCCCAGAAAGGCCTGGAAGAATGACTCACTTCCTCTGGACTCTTGCTGCTCCCTGCCCATTGCTGTTCAAGCTTTTATCTCTCTGGTAACAGGGGGAGGTCTCGGGCTGGCTCCATTTGGTATCATCCAAACACAAGCCCATGAGGCTTTCCCTTCCACCCCTTAACTACTCAGAGCCTTAGACCATCAAAAAGAAAGGTTATCTATACAAGAATAGTCAGAAGGTGGTGGGGCGAAAGCTTGAGGGCACACATGGGCGCCATTTTGCTGATTAACAGACAACACGCTGGTCGCTGACGAGGTCGACTACCATGGAGGACACAGAGCAGAGCTCCCCAGGGCCGGTGATCTGTGCCGCTCCGAGGCATTCGAAAGGCACAGGCTACAGATGCTAATCAAGTTTCCAGGAACCCCCCTGCTTCTGACGTTGGACGGTATTTTCTGGAATGAACGCTGCACCGCCCTGCTCCACAGGGTTCCTCTCCACCGGGACCTTTCATCTTGAGCGCCATGGGCCCCGCCGACCTCTCCCCTCCAGGCTGTCCGCAAAGACTGGCGTCTAGTCTTGGAGGAGAAGGGGAAGCTTTACCCTGCCTCACGTTGCAATGTCTAAACCTCCGGACTCCTCAAGGCCAGGCTTTTGACAAAACATCCAAAGCCTTTTCTTTCCTCGAATTCTTCTGCATCCTCCGCTTGCCAAGACACAGAGGCAGCACCATCTGGTCGTCTTCGGGGAAAGGGGGTCAAGGCAACGAGAAGCACGGGTGGGTGCTTGGGGGGAAAACCCGTTAAGGTTTCAGAGATCTACCACAGCACGTTGTCTTGTGGTTTTGTTAGGCAGAGAGCTTCTTGCTCGCTGGCGCTGGATGTTCCTGTTTTTGCATTCAAGGCCTGCATTGGGGCCCCGTTTCTGGTAAATATTTATGAAGCGAATAGCCATAAATGTGCATGAGAATTCTTTGTTGGCGAATGTTCATAACTTACATTTGTAAGGCCTTTACAAAGATTTGTCTCCATCCCTTTGTTTAACCCTCGAAACAACCTCAGGAAGGAAAGACTAGTGCTTTACAGAAGCCGGAGAATCGGACTGGCCTGGGGCCCCCTTGCTGGCTAAAAGCAGGGCTGGGATGGAGACCAGCGTCGGTTTGCCTCAAGGTCCATGTTCTTTCCCTTGGGAGGGACGGAGAAAGGGGTTGTGCCATTATCAGAACCCGGGGTCCCCTGTTAGCATGCTTGGCTGTCCTTTCAAGTAAAGTCTCTTATTCTGGGGTCATATGGAAGCCTGGGGTTGGGGAACAATCTGGATAGGATGTTAATGTAAGTTAGGATAGGTTAGACTGGGGCTCCTTGGCCACAGGCTGCCAGGGGTGCTGGGACCCCTGGACAAGGCGTCACTTGATCACAGCGCCTAATAGGAGCCCTCACCGCTTTAGCATAAAGCCGCTTTTCAACTTTTCAGTCCCCTTTATGTTCTTAAAACTTACTGAGGGGGGCGCCTGCGTGACTCAGTCGGTTGAGCATCCGACTTCAGCTCAGGTCATGATCTCGCGGTCTGTGAGTTCGGGCCCCGCGTTGGGCTCTGTGCTGACAGCTCAGAGCCTGGAGCCTGCTTCAGATTCTGTGTCTCCCGCTCTCTCTCTGCCCTTCCCCTACTCATGCTCTGTCTCTCTCTGTCTCAAAAATAAACATTTAAAAAAAATTTTTTTTAAATTACTGAGGACCTAAAAGAGTTTTTGTTTACATGGGTTGTGTTTAGTGGCATTTGCAATAACTGAAATTAAAACTCGGGAATATTTTAAATGTTTATTTACTGATTTGAAAATAAAGAGGATAGGGGGACCTGGGCGGCTCAGTCAGTTGAGCGTCCGACTTCGGCTCAGGTGACGATCTTGAGGTTTATGAGTTCGAGCCCCGCTGACAGCTCAGAGCCTGAACCTGCTTCAGATTCTTTGTCTCCCTCTCTCTCTGCCCCTCCCCTGAGTGTGTCTGTCTCTCTCTCTTAAAAATAAACATTAAAAAAATGTTTTTAAATAAAGAGGGGAAAGATCATTTTACAGTTCTACATCTTTAACATGAAAGATGCTTGGTGGTGGTGGTGGAATTTGTCTCCAATGAACAACACCATCTGCCCATCCCTTTATGAGAAGTGGGTCCCAAGTAAAAGGGCTCCATTCCCACTTTGGGAGTTGGAGGCAGGGACTTGGGAGGTCTTCAGACTCAGACCTGCTACCCCCTGCACTGGGTGTCAGTTCTATTTGGAGGGCCCACACCCCCACCCAGGGTAGGTTAGATGTGTGTCTACTTGGCCACAGGCTCCTGGGGGCAGTAGAGAGCTCGGGGGGTGCTGGGACCCTTATCAAACAGTTAGAAGTTCGAAAACACCCCTGACCCTCCAGCAGCAGTTGTACATTAGGGGAGGTAGATTAAGATCTCACCCCTGGGAGATTTTGGAAATTTGCCAGGGTCAGGGGGATGAGGACCCCAGGTTTGGAAGGCAGTGGTTAAGAGCTAGTGGAAATGTTCTGAGCCCCGCCGACAAGAGCTGTAAATTACAGGGGGCCGGGCCGGTTGGGGCTCAGCTGCACACAATTTGTCTGGCTTCATGGAAGACAGTTGGGGTCTCCACTCTGCTTCTGCATTCTGTCTCCTCCGAAGTGTTTTTTCAGTTGAAGTACCAGTAAGGAAGTCCAGCCCCTTGCAGCTGGGCAGCGGGGAAAGCAAGGGGGGTTTTGATAGCCTCTTCACTTAGTTGTGGATATTCTTCCCTGACACGCCACAAAACTCGACAAGTGGAAGTTTCCCAAAGGTTAGTTGCAATGTGGAATCCGAAACCGGAGCAATGAAAGGTTCACACTCTATTGTATTAAAAACCCAGTGACCGGTCTTACATTTCGGGCAGATCTTTGACCCATGCTGATTTGCACCGCCGCGTCCTGGGCCATTGGAAACTCTTAGTTTGCTGAGCTTCGCAGCTCCTCTAAGTATAAGCACATTTCTTTATGCGATCTCAAAAAGTCACACGTTTGACCATGACCGCTGCTATTATCAGAGAAGTCTGAAGTCTTGGAAAGCTGTCAAGCTCAAAGGAGCAAATGAGGTTTGTTTGTTTTTTTTCCACAATTTTGATTTTCACTCCCAAGCTCGAATTTTTTCATTAGCTAAGATATTGTTTATGTGACAGCCTCACTTTGTTCATTTGTTAATGGTCAGGGATCCAAGGCTGGGTACCCATATAGTTCGTCAGTCATTCTCGCAAGTACAAATTGTACTCCGGGAGAAAAATAAGAGGCCAGTTGAGCTGACAACTCAAATAACTACAGAAGCGCTTTTCCTCAGGGTAACAACAGTCTTGCTTTGGCATGCAGCAGAAATGCTTTTCGTACAGTTCCCATTGAATCCCAATATAGTGTGAAACTGGCTATTTTCTCCCCGCTAAGTGGATGGGGATGAAGAATACAGTGACAGCACAGGTCGGTCCCGCCACCTCGATTTGCACGAAGGTGTCCGCAATTCCGCCCACTTTTGCTTTCGCACCGTTAGTGAAACTGTCAACACGGCGAAAAGGCAAATAGGTCTTAGTATTATTAGGGAGATAGCTTTGACCACGACGACCTCTGAAAAGGGCTGGGGGACCCCCCGGGGGTCCCGCAGAACATCCTTTGAGAACCACCGACCTCAAGCAATAATTAGTGGTGGAAATTCAGAGTCAGCTGGCAGAGAAGAATAATCATTACTCTCGATATCAGGAGATTTGTGTTTAGTCCCAGCCCTTCTCTGGGCCTCAGCTGTATCTTCTGTAAAAGGGGATAATAATACAATGATCTTCCTTACAGGATTGTGGGAAGTCAGTCACGACGATGCAGCAAAAGCACACCGCCGTGGAGAGAGCTCTGGGGGAAGGAAAAGACTTTTTTCAGGGTCTCTGAATATCCTTGAGGGAGGGAGAGGCCTAGGCTTGTGGTCATCATGCCAAATGACCGTCTTCTGTGCCCACGTGAGTCGAGCGAGGAGGGAAGGAGCTTCTACCCCAAAGAGCCCCCTCCGGGGAGTTGAAAGTGCCTCGAAGCCCCTTCCCTTGCCCATCTGTTTGCCACCCACCCCTGAATCTCAGGTGGGCCCTCAGCTCTGCCCAGCAACCCTGCATTTCTATCGTCGCTTTATGTCTCCACTTCCCAAGACAACCACAGCAGGCCAACTCAGGGCGCCCGGGCTCTGCGCAGGGTTCTGAGGCTTCCGCCCAAAGGCCCCTCCATATAAAGGGCAGCGCCGATGAACCGGACCTCATCAAAACGAAAACCTTTTGCTCTGCGGAAGGCTGTGTCAGGATGAAAAGGCAAGCTGCAGCCCAGGAGAAAAGATCCGCAAGTCATCTATCCAACAAAGAACTGGTGTAAAAAAAAAAAAAAAAAAAAAAAAAAAAAACAGAAAATGAGCAAAAGCCAAAAAATTCACTGAAGAGAATACACGGATGGTAAATAAGAACAAAAACCGTTCGCAACAGCACCACTGGGAAAATGCAAATGACAACCCAGCGAGCACCCGTGGCGGTGGTGTGACACTTAGTTTAGCAAGACGCGGCCGCTGGGGGGAAGTGGGACAAGGGGACACAGGAGTCCTCCGTGGTATTGCTTATAACTGGATGTGTCTCTACAAGGTCCTTGAAATAAAAAGTAAAATTTAAAAATAAATAAAGAGATGATGTCACAGCCCTGTTCTGAGACCCCAAGGGTTTTCCTCTCACTCTTAGAACCAGCCTCTAAAACAGCATCCACACCGTCCTTCCTACCACTCTGCCCGCACTCTGGCGGCGTATTTTGTCTGCATTTGCTTATTTGCATATTGCCTGTCCCCACGAGGTGAGAGACTGGAGGCGCACTGTGGGCGGGGGTCCGTGCCCGTCGGGTTCCCCCCTGCAGCCCCACCAGCACAGCACGTGGCGGTGCTCAATAAATCGTGTTGGATAAAGAAATGATTATCAAAATGGCAAGTCGGTGTACACAAATGTTTGCTTTGCCACCCATTACTCCGTGCTAAGCTCTCCTTACTTTCTTGCCAAGTAAATCCGCTTAGGCACCTGGAAATGATCCAGAAGAAGACAGACCCAGGTCTGAGTCCCACCTCTGACGCTGGACTGGCCACGTGAACTCAGGTAAATCACATCAGCCTTTTGAGTCTCAATGGCCTCATCCAAAATTCGGATTGCCCTAAGGAGCCCGGGCACAATAGGACCTCGGTATCTCTGCCCCGGACCCGTTCCTCCTCCTGATTGCCATCTCAGCATGTGGCGCCGCCACCCGCCCACGTGCCCGAGCCAGGAAGCTGGGTGGATCGGTCTCCGTGCCTTCCTTCTTCACTGCCCCCCACCTCGGCGGTTGCCAAGTCTCAACCAGTATACTCGTAAATCTCTCCCCCATGTGTCTTCCGCCTTTCTCTCTTAGCTGCTCATCCTCTCTTGGTCAAACCATTGCAATATCCTCCCTAATTCATCTTTCCCATTCCTCTTCCATTCCACTGACGGGACAGTTGTTCTACAATGCAAATCTGATTAGATCAGTATCTTACCTAAAATCCTGAAATCGTTCCCCATTGCTTTCCAGATAAAGAGCAAATTCCTTACCTTGGCACTGACGTGGCCTCTGCTCAGCGCTCCATCCCCTCGCTCACCCCTCCCCAGCGCTTCCTGCAAACTCCCGCCATATGCTGAAACAAGCCATTCTCAGTCACCTCTGCCTGGCTTTGATGTGTTTTTCCATCTGTCTGGATGCCTCTCTATGCTGCCTGACCCCTACAAGATTGTTGGGGTTCACTTAGCATCACCTGGGAGCATCCCTGACTTGCTGGTCTGTTCAGAGCCCCCGAGATACTTCCATGATAATGCAGATGCAGGCCTGGCCCTAACACAGCACTGAGCTTGACAAACAAGGGGCACTTAACGAACGTTTATCAATTCATGTTAGACATTAATAAGAACGCTAAACCATGAGGCGCCTGGGTGGCTCAGTCGGTTGAGCGTCCGACTTCAGCTCAGGTCATGATCTCACTGCTCATGAGTTCGAGCCCCGCATCGGGCCCTGTGCTGACAGCTGGGAGCCTGGAGCCTGCTTCGGACTCTGTCTCCGTCTCTCTGCCCCTCCCCGTCCCCTTCTCGTGCTCTGTCTCTCTTTCTCTCTTAAATATAAAATAAAACATTTTTAAAAAATTTTAAAAAAAGAATGTTAAACTTGTAAATCCTCGTATAAGCTGTTAAGGGTGTTTTTTTTTTTTTTTCTTTTCCCGAGCACTCATTTAAGAGAGTTACAACCTTCTGGAGATAAGCCGGATTGCACCCCGCCTGGCCTCTGAAATCACCTACCCTCTTCAGACTTCTTCCAGTTCAGTGTGTGATCTCGGCTAACCAATGAAGTCTGGACCCAAAGAGACGTGGGTTTGAATCCCAGCTCTGCCGTCTCCGTCTAGTAGCTAAAAGACCTTGAGCCTTAACCTCCATGAGGAAAATAAGGGGACGTCTACAAAGGGTTGTCACAAGCATTCAACAAAACCGTGCAGGAAAAGCACATAGAATGATGCTTGGCCCGTAAGCGCCCAGTAAGTTTTAGTATACCTCCATCTAGTGGTCTTGGCACAAGGAAAGAAAGAAAACAAATAAATAGAAAATGAGGGGTAAGAGGCACGGGGGTGTTAGGATGGATGGGGAGGAACAGACAGTATGAACTTGGCAGGAAGAACCGTTCCTGCGTCCGTGCGGAGCAAATGAAGCGGCCGCAGAAAGGCTGACAGGGAGGTGGACGGGAAGGAGCTTGTGAGGGAGGACGTCACTGTCTGTAGACAGCTAGAGCAGCTAAGCGTTAGGGGACTGAGAGGATACTCCCAGCCGTGGAGCAGATCTGTGGCCACTGAGATATTTTCCCGAATTAAAGAGATGGTGAAGGCCCCTTGCCAGCTGGTGGCGATCCTGCCTACAGATTGCTTCCCTACCCTCCTTCCAGCAATGTATTGAGCCAACGCTGAGTCCCGGCTGTGCTGAAGGCTGAGCCCCAGGGTGAGGACTAAAAGGGAAGTCCAAAGGGGTCAGCCCGAGGTCCTGCAGAGAGCCCTGGCTTCGGAGTCTGCGTAGCCTGGGTTCCTCTCTAGTTAAGACAAAGACCATCTGCGTGATATCGGCGGTGCCACTTAACTTTTCTGGCCTTCAATTTTCTCATCTGTAAAATGGGGATAAGCTACCTACTACCTACTTCAAAATCTTTTGAGGTATTAAATGAGAGAAAGATGAGAAATGTTGAGTGCAAAATAGACGCTAAATGGCAATCCCCCGAACTCTTACGTCCAACTTGCCGGGACTTCTTTTATGCTTCGCACTTATGACCTAACATTTTACAAAAGGTACTTACTTATTTTCTATCTCCCACACTAGAAAAGGAACTTTGTCTAGCGTCTTCCTTGCCACTGTAATCTCAACACCCGGCAGTACTCAGTACCCGGTGGTACTGAGTAAACGCAGAAATAGGTTCTATTCATTTACTTCTTCCACTAGAATGTAAACTCCACGACAATACGGGTGGATCAGTTATCTAGAGCCGCATAACAAATCATCTCCAAACTTAGTGTTTTAACCCAACAAGAGTCCTGGGGTCTGTGGATCAGGAGTTGGAGAGTGGCTCAGTAGGGCAATTTTAGGTCAGGGTCTCCCATGAGGCTTGCACCCCAGACGCCAGTGGGGCTGTCATTATCTGACACCTTGACAGAGCCTGGGGGATCCGTTTCCAAGGTGGCTCACTCACATGGCTGACAGTTGCCACCTTGTTGGTTCCTCTCCTCTTGGACATTTGTTGGGGCTGCGTTGGCTGTCTTCCCGATATGACAGCCGGCTGCCCCCTAGAGCAAGCAATCCAAGAGACCACAGAGGGAGCTGAAAATGCCTTTCTGATAGAATCTCACGCCATAGAGTGCTGAAGTCACATGCCCTCGCTATTGCCGTCACCTGTGGGTCACAGAGTCCAACATCCATTCGGGTGGGAGGAACCCATACAAGGGCATGAGTACCAGGAGAAGAGGATTGTTGGCGGCCACCTTGAAGGCTGGCTCCCACGAGGCTAATTTATTTACTAATGTAACACGGGTGCCTGGCACACGGTCAGCACTCAACGAGCATTTGTTGAATGCGTGAATGAATGCACGTGTACAGATGCTGGGCATACAAAGGAACTCAAGCCCTGCCTTCAGGGAGGTGCCATTCTAGTTGAAGAGACAGACACAGAAAGAGACATCATTCTGTGTCCTGTAGCAGATGGTCTAAAAATTCCAGGGAGAGGTGTTCAGTCTCCTGGACACCGAGGAAGTGGCGGACATGTGGGCTGGGCTCTGAGGGTAAGTTGAAGGAGGAGTAAAAGGAAACAGGGGCAGCACATGCAAAGGTCCAGTGAAAGGAAGGGAGCCCGGAGCAGAGAGAGGATGAAAAGGAGAGAGCGATATGTATCATCAGAGTCATGTTTATTTCCTTCCTATACACATCAGACCTCTATCAATACCTTTGCCTATAGCAACAATATATAATATTAGGAATATATTATGAATAATATATTAGTAAGAATATGTACTATCATAGATAGTAAGTAACATATCGTAGTAGTAATATAACAATAATAAATCACATAATAATAAAAGAAGGAGGGAAGGATTGAGAACACGTTGAGATGAGGTGTTACTGATGTCCATTGGCTCACAGCAGTGTCTACTCAGCACGGGGGCAGTACCCAGTACCCACCAGGCACCAGGCTCCAAGCGAGGTGCTGAAAATATGAAGATGAATAACACAGACAGCCTTTGTAGGCAGCTAAGGATTAGAGGGAGAGAGGCAACGGCACGTACACAAGTACTGTGATGAAAACCAGAGTAGTACAAGCTCCTTGAGGCACGTAGGAAGGGTCCAGAGGGCTGGAGGAGGGCACTGTTGCAGCCACTCGGAGGAAGAACTAAGAATATCTAAGAGACCAACTTGATCCATTGTCGACTAAGATCCAGCTCTTTGTACAGACAGATTCGGTGCTTTTTGCTTTTTTTTTTTTTTTTTAATGTTTATTTATTCTTGAGAGAGAGGAGAGAAAGACAGAGAGTGAATGGGGGAGGGGCAGAGAGAGAGGGAGACACAGAATCCGAAGCAGCTCCAGGCTCTGAGCTGTCAGCACAGAGCCCGACGCGGGGCTCGAACCCACCAACCGTGAGAACACGAGGTGAGCTAAAGTCAGACGCTCACCCCACTGAGCCACCCAGGAGCCCCGATTCAGGGCTTTTTAAACACCCTTCCTGCATGCCTTCCTGAACCGGGGAAGAGGCGGATCCTCTGGGGGTGGCCGTGGAAGGGGAGATATGGGGCGTCGTGGACCCCTCCAGACTGCTGCTCTCCTTCAACGGTGTCAGGCCTCGGCCATGGGCCAGAGATGTGCAAGAAGGAACACGGAGACGGCAGGTGGCTGGCCGCGCTCCCCGCACCCCAGCTCCCGATAGCTTGGGCTTAAATTATTACTTAATATTAGTTCTCCATGGAGCTTCCTCCGCATTCTCAGGCCTGAGGAAATGAAAGTACTTCTTCCGTGTTCTCCCCTGGCACCCATTGCCAAGTGCACTGCATGTTGGAACAAGTGATTGCTCCCTTTTAAAACGAAGGACGTCGAAGCTGGGAACGGTGGCGGACTCACCCAAGCAGCAAGTTAAGGGTGAGGCAGGGCTTCTGAGCGCCACGGATGGGGTGGGGAAAGGCCCACAGGAGGGGGATGGGAGACGCCCTTCTGTGGGGAGGGAACTGTGGTCCCCTCCCCCCCCCCCAACAGAAAAGGGACTGGCCGAAACTACTAGACACTAGAGGAGAGCTATACCGGAGCCAGGGCCAAAAATCCCCATCTGGTACTTTCTACTGCATCGGACTGTCTCTGGCCTCACAAGACCCCTCTGGGAATCTGAGGAATCTAGAACTCACAGGACATTGGCCAGCTCTTCCCACCTTTCCTGACCTCTCTGTTGTCCCCCCGTCCAGGCTCTTGAGGTCCCGGGTTCCCCTGCTCCCCGCACCAGGCCACACAACTGCAGGGCATCAGTTGGCCACCAATGCACTCTTCTTTACACGGGGGACGTTAACTTCACACCTGATCGTTATCACCCACGCCACTGAGACAGTGGGAAACACCCTCTCCAGGCGGCATGAATTAACGAGGCCACAAGCACCCATCGTAATATCCATAAAGCTCAGTGCATGATGCTAGTCACCACTGGTGATGAAGTCATAGTGTGGCGTAGCCTGGTGACAGCCCAGCCCACGGGAGTAGGAGGTCATTTCTCCAAGCAGTGGCGGTGGGGCACACTCTGCAGAGGTTTCGTGGAGGAGGCCTCCTTTAAGCTGGAGCTCGGGGACCGTGTCTGTCACACGGACTGGACGGGAGAGGCATCTTGGGGGAAAAACAACTTGAATGAAGACAGAGCAGCATGCGGCACGGGCACTTTGAGTAGCCAGCTCCACCATGCTGGAGACCCCGGGGGCAAGGGTAGAATGCAGTGAGAGAGAGAGAGGCACAGCCTAGGTCACAGAGGACTCCTAGACCACGCTCGAAGTGTGCCCTCTGCCCTGAGGGTTAATATTTGGGGCGTCGTTGAAGAATTCTAAACCAGAGAGCAGCGTTGGAGCAGACTTTCCCTTTTAATGGCTGTGTGACCCCAGACAAGATACTTAACCTCTCTGTGTCCCAGTTTCCATATCTGTGAAATGGGGATAATGAAGATACCTTCTTCGTACAGTTTTTAGGGAGATTTTTAAAGAGATTATGCTTGTAAAGAGCTCAGCACAGTGACTCCCATGGAGTAAATGTTCCACAAGTCATAGACTCGTCATTGGTATGTTCTAGAAAGATCACCCTAGTTTCTAGGTAGAGAATAAGGCAGAAGGGAACGGGAGTGGACCAAGAGGGCCACATGAGAGACTATGGCCACAGTCTAAGTGTGAAGTGATCATGGCCTGAGCTAGCACGGAGGCATTGGAGAAGGATGGCATGCCTGAAACAGGGAATGTTAAGGACAGAGAACCCTCTGGAACGAGGGGCTCTTGGCAAGTGTGGGAGGTGAGGGAGAGGGAGGAACGTGGATTTGCCTGCCAGTCACGGAGATAGAAAATCCCACTTGGGAGACCAGACAGGGGAATGATTCGGTGTTTGTTGCCATGTTGAGTTTGAGAATGTTCTCTACCCAGGAGGAAGCAGGGCAGCTAGGCTGGAGAAAGGCCATCCAGGGAAGAGGACTAAGAGTCAGCGGCACAGAGCCGGCAGCTAACGCCATAAGAGAAGACAAGATGGCTCAGGGGACTGGGTGTAGCTTCAGAGAGAACCCTGCCAGAATATTTGAGGGGGTGGGCTGAGGCCTCCCATCACCTACAACCAAAGCAGGAAATAAAGAGACCCTTGAAGCTCTTGGCTGATCTGCCATTAAGAAGGCTGGTTTTCTGGAAATTGAACTTTATTTTCCATGTCCTAGAAGAGGTTAAAAACAAAAGTGGATAATCACCTCTTGACGTGATCTATTTTCTAAATACAGATCTCCATATTTTGGGACACGGGATTCCTTTAATGTTTGACTTTAAAACAAGGCAGTGGCTCCATCCCGTGGTTTTATCCCCATCCCCTCTGCGGTCAGGGTCCTCAGAGAAGAATTTCCCCACTCTGCTGAGCCAGAGCCCACTGGCCTTTCTACACGCGACATAAATGCTACGTCCTCTACTCACGCTTCCTCTCCCACCCAAGACAGCCAACCTGGAAATTGTTCTGAATTATGTTCCACAGCAAAAGAAATGAGACATGATTTTTTGACAAAACAAATCTCTCAACCTGCCTACACATTAGAATTACCTGCAGAGTAAAAAAAAAAAAAAAAATTCCTACACAGGCCCTTTCTTAAAGCTCTCTGAATCAGAATTCCCGGGGGGAAATGAGGCTAGGATCAAGAACCTTCAGGAATAGTCGCCTCATCTGAGTATCCTGGTCACTGATCACTGAGGGGATGACACCGTCACAGACCCAAATTGGAGAAGCGCAGCCTCCAGCTGGACACCTGCTGTCCCTGGGCCCTATGAAGGCGCCTCTCTGGCCCCAGATCTCATGACAGGAGCCTGCTCTAGCTCATTTTGCCAGGCCTGAGGGAGTTGGCTAGGGTTAGCTCTCCACATCTTTTCTTGACCACCGATGTCTCAAGTTGTGTGGAAAGAACTCTGAGCTAAAGTTTCAGCTCCTTCTTATCCCAGTCATCCCTCTGTGATTGAAAAAAAAAAAAAAAAAAAAAAAAAAAAAAAAAAAAAGACTTCCTGGAATATTCCCTCTGGTTAGAGAGTTTCCCTTCAGTGATCTCTATTGGATAAGCCTCTGGGACAATCATCTCATTATTCTCTTCTGTCTTGCGTGACAGTTGTCCTGTCCCATCCTCTTCTCTATTGACCTTTGGGGCCGCATCATTCTTTGCTGCAGGGCACTGTTCTGTGCACTGGAGGGTGTTAGCAGCCCCTCCAGCCCCACCCACTCACTAGATGCCAGTATCAGCACCCCCTCCAGTTGTGATAACCAAAAATATCTCCAGACATGGCCAAATGCCCCCCGGTGATGCCCACGTCACCCCTGCTTGAGAATGAGTCCTCTAGGGAAGGAGCTTGTTGAGGGTTGCGTTCATAGTTAGGTCAACGATTTTCTTCCAGAGTTTGCCCCAGTGCCTGGCGCTTGGGAGGTACTCTCTCGGTGACCATGAGGTGAAGCCCTGTCCATGAGGTGGCTCACACGGACAGAGGTGGGGAGGTGAGGGCTTTGTGAGATGGCGAGGTAAGATGTTTTGCCCTATGGTCACCCTGCCCTCCTCCCCCCTCAGGCACGTGGCAGGTCCTGTGCTTCTGTTTCTGGAGAGACTTGTGTCCAGACTTTTGTTTCCAAAATCCGCTGAGGTGACCAGGGTTTGAGAACAAAACCCTTCCCTCTGGATTAAGAAGAGATGTTCAGGGACTTAGGCAGGAAGTAAGAGAGAGGTCGGTGGGTCCCAGGAGTCTTCGGAGGCTGTGGCTAGAAATGACTCAGAAGGAGACTGGGCCTTGGGCAGGGGCCCACAGGCTTGGCTAAGACCTTGGGTCCTAACCGTGGCAGAGAAATGTCAGAGACCTCCTACTGAGAGACAATGGACATACAAGTGGACATCCGATGACCAGGAGGACCCTCTGGAAACCTAAGCATTACATAAGATCCCCGGTACCAACTCCAGAGGACTCGGGGAAGAGAAACCCAAGAATGACTGAGGCAGTATGCAGTTGGGAGGCGAAATCTAGGTGACTTATTGCAAATAAAGAGCTGCCATTATTTCTGGCACACCTGACTTTCTGGCCTGGGATCTGTACCATGGTAAGTATAAAGTGCCAAATTAATAATAACTAATATTTATTGAGTGCTTATTATGAACTGGAAGCTCTTCTTTTAGCTTGTGGTGAATTGTCTCCTAAGTCTTACACCATTCCTCTTAGTAAGCTCCCTTGTGACTGCCACATTAAGAGGCAAGGCGTTCAGAAAACATATTCCAGCTGGGTGCCACACTCGAGTTCTCACAGTGCCGTGGTCCATGGGGGACGATAAAAGCAAACACGTACAACACGGTACCAGGCGCCATATCCTGAGCCTTACAAGCATTATTAATCTTCACAACTGCCTAATGAGGTTGGTTTTGTCACCATTACAGAGAAAAAAATGGAGACACAATTTAAATAAATTGTCCAAATCTTTCAGCTCTTAGTTGGTAGACTTGGAATTTGAACTTGGAAAGCCTAGCTGCGAAGTTTGTGCATCTAATCACTAAGCCATGCTTCTGAGGCTCTAGGACCTACGCTCTTGACCACACCCTGCTGGAGGGGCAGCTAGATATCCACAAACGACCGAGTGCTAAAACAGGATTTTAGTAGGAACCAAAAGGATCGTTAGAACTGGAAAGGCTTGTTCGTGTTCCAAAAAGAAGAATCAGGCAAAGCTATGAGTTGTGGGCCCAGCTCTGGAATTTATGACTAATAACTGAGTTCAAGACCAAGTCACTCACCCACGTTATTAGCTTTCCTTATCTCTAAAGCAAGGACACCAGGGCTGACCTAAGTCCTGATGATTGAGGAGACCATCTGCTTGTAATGAGACGGCCACCAACTGGAACATAGAGACAGGAGAAGACAGGGAAGCAGGAAAGAAACCATGTCACAGAGAAACGATGGAAGGAATCGAGAATGTTCACCTGGGAGAAGCCTGAGGGGAACACGGATGTTTCCGATGACCCCGAGGATCTGGGGTCACTATCTCACGAGGCTCTGCAGTTTGTTTTCGGCCACCCGGAGGTCTTTGGGCTCTTGTTTTCTCAGTTCCTGTCCCAGAGCAGGCTCCCAGAACACAGCGAGCGGACTTTATTTAGGCCCTGATTTGAATGAACGGTCAAGACAGCTGTGGGGGTTTGGTTTTTGTTTTAGATAACAAGAGACATATAAATTTGGACTCGAGAGTCTGTGAAATCAACAAATTTATGTTATTTTTAATACGTGTGATAGTGACACTGTAGTTAACCGAGAAAATGCCCTGCCCCCGGCCCCCACCCCCTACTTTTTTGGAAAAAAAAAAAAAATGGACGTCAGAGTGAGACGACTTATCACGCGGGGCTTGGATTGCAACTTCAGCAAAAATAGGTTGAACTAGATGAAACGCGTGTGGCAAAACTGGGCGATGACAACGGTGTTTATTGTATTCTCTATGTTTTGTTTATGTTCGGAAATTTTTATAATAAAAAGTAACAAGTGTATCCATTATGTGATTTTTACTCAAAGGTATTTTGCCCAGTAAGGAATACAGAGGTAGGTGGCTAACCTCGACCCTGAGATTTCTTGATGTCTCATGTCATGGAGTCCGATGGGAGGCAGAGGCAGGGATTGGGTGGAGCTCCCTCCTCCGCTGTTTCCACACTCACGTCAGCCTCGCCTGAGGTGTCCTCATGAACACACACCCCAGGCAAGTCAGGCAACATTTTCTTCAGGGATAGATAGAAATCCTTGCTTGTAGCAATATACCACAGTGCTTAGTATGGTAACTTTTGTACCAGAAAGGGAGTAACAAATAGAAGTCAATATGCATATAAAACCCACATAAATACATGTTTATATTTTCCAAAAGAAACAAGGGAAGGATAACCTCCAAAATAATGAAAATGGTTCTCATAGAGGAAGGGAGGGAACAGGGTGAGGAGACAGAATTGAAGCTTCTCTAATGGTATTGATATTAAATATTACCTTTTACGTGGTTTAAAATATTAAACTAAAAAAAAAAAAAAAAGAAACTACCTGGCCATGTATTTTGACTTTGGAATGATAGAAGTGTTTTACATAAGTTAAATAAATATTAACCAGGTAAAAAGCAATCTCTAAAACCTGAAAACCCGGGCGCCTGGGTGGCTCAGTCAGTTAAGCGTCCGACTTGGGCTTCAGGTCACGTTCTCTCAGTCCATGAGTTGGAGCCCCAAGTCAGGCCTTGTGCTGAGAGCTCAGAGCCTGGAGCCTGCTTCAGATTCTTGTCTCCCTCTCTCTCTGCCCCTCCCCCACTCGCGCTCTGTCTCTCTCTCAAAAATAAACATTAAAATAAAACCCCCAAAAACCAATGAAACAAACTTCGTCATACATCAAGTTGGAGGCATAGCCACACAGAAAAAAATAACTTCAAAGGACTTTAAATTCAGTATTTTGACTGTATATCCCTACAACAGACATCTTCAAATTGGAACATTTTTGCCCCCTCTCCTCCAATGGGCATTTGGCAGCGTTTGGGGGTTATTTTTGCTTGTCACCGCCGGAGGATTGCTACTGGCCTCCAAATGGGCAGAGGATAGAGACTACAACGCACGGGTGTGTTCCTACAACAAAGACGTATCCAGCCCAAAAATGTAGTGTCAAGGTTGAGAAGTCCCGCCCTTGGGAATATATCGTAAAGGCCAAAAGAATAGACAGTTATCTTACCAAGATCACAATCTCCATATTCTACTAACAATTTTGGCATCACTCTCGTTGTTTGAAATGTTTAGAGGTATACGGTAAGATGAAGTGAGGAAGCAACTCTGTGGATGTCATTAGGATTCAAGATTTGGCGCACAGGAGAAAGAGATACAAGAATAGAAGTCAGAGAAATTAAGTTAAAATTCTGCGATCTTAAACGTTGCCATGTCTGGCGCCGCCGGGCGCCTCGGCCTCTCTCTCTCCATGCGACGTTTGGGCCTCAGGGCCTCTGTGGCGGGCCTCTCAGGCCGCTCACCGCCTAGTGGTGTCAGAGGCTAGGCCAACTTCTGACAGAGCGGCTGGTTCCCAGGGGCAGACAGCCAAACCCAGGCCGGGAAGGGCTGTGGCCCAGGTCGTGCGCCATCACACGCACAGAGTTCCACCGGTCGAGGCAGTCCCGCGGCCTGCTTGGCTTCAAGGAGGTGGTGAGACCGACGCTACCTCTCCGTGGAGAAGTGGCAAGGTCCCAGCGCAGAAGAAGATTCAGGACGAGAGGTACCATGTTGCCAACTTCAGAAAACACAATCGGCCACGGCGAGGCGGTGGGTGAGGACGGAGCAGGGCCTCGTTTCCCCACCGGTGGCTACAAACAGGGCTTCTGACTCGAGGAACCTCAGAGAACAGCAAATTCCCAGCCCGCTTTCCTTCCACCTGATGCTAGCCTGCTGACTAACACTTTAAGATTCATCGAGAGTCTTCCCGAGCTCTCTGGGTTACTCCCGCCTTCCAGACACACCTGCAAGTCCCCCTGCAGGGGAGGCGGGTGGAGGCCCAGTACCGGGGACCTGGGAGCGGACGCCCACAGCTGACATCCTGACAGCTTCTCGAACACGTGGAGGGAGACCGGCAGCTCTGCGGGCACGGTGCTCGTCCGCGCTCGGAAAACTCGAGGAATGAATATGTGAAGGGAAGAGCTGGTTGGAGAAAGTGGGGTCAGGCGGGGCAGTGGGGGAGTGTGCAGGAGAACTGGGGTGGCGTGGAAGATGGTGGCCTCTGCCCTCTCCCGCCTCCCTCCAGGGGTAAAGGGTTTTCCTGGAAGCCTGTTTGTTTCCTGCCAAGCTCATTTCCTCTCTTTCAGGCGGGGGCCTAACTCCACATTCAGAGGCTCTCGGCCGCCCCATTGGGGCAAAGATACCAGGATGAGAGACACTCTCTCAGAGAGGGAGGCAAAGAGGAGAGGAGAGAATCGTCTCAGCTTCCTCCCGCCGTGGGCCAGACCGGGAACAGGGCCGCAGCAGGAGCAGCCCACACTCAGGCGGACTGCCATCGGTGTCAAAGAGGAAATGATGCTTCCTCGCCTCTGTTCGGTTTCTATCCCGGTTCACTCTGATCGTAAGTAACAGTGAACTCCCGGTAAGGGGGCAGTTAAAGAGAGATGGCCTGGGTTTTAACACATCTTTTTTTTTTTTTTTTTTTTTGTAAAGACAGAGTGTGAGCAGGGGAGGGGCAGAGAGAGAGGGAGACACAGAACCCCAAGAAGGCTCCAGGATCGAAGCTGTCAGCACAGAGCCCAACTCGGGGCCTGAACCCACGAACCATGAGATCATGACCTGAGCCAAAGTCTGATGCTTCACCAACTGAGCCACCTCGATGTCCCAACAAATCTTGTTAAATGAAACTAGAAGTAAACGTTACGTAGTAGTTTCATCTTTACCAAGCCTTCCAGGTCCTAAGGAGCACTGTTGCCCCTGCTGGGGGCCAAATGTCCCGGGTCTCTTTCATATCTTCTTGCCAAGCACACTTTCCCCTTTGGTCTAATAGCGCCTCCCTCATTTTGGGTGGGGGCTGCAGGGAAGCTGACTCTTCTGCCCTTTGTGTGGTCCTGGCCAGGTCCCCTATCATGACGCTCAACGCTATGGTGGCCAAATGACACAGGTTAGCCAAAGATCTCCAACTCCTGGGTATAAGGACTGATTCAGGGTAGGCAGGTGGCAGAAACTGGGCCAATCAAGAACTTCCCTAAGATTTTACGCATGGGCACTGGAAGCAGTCCTGTGTGTCCTCCTCTAAAGCCAGGAGTCTACAGGCTTAGGATTGCTGGTGGGGCTGGCCTGAGAATAAACCTGGAACACAACACAGCTGGCAGATGGAGAGAGAGATCTGATGACACCATCTTAGTCCCTTGCCGGGTGGTGTGAGTGGAGTGGTCTAAGGAGTTTCGGCAAAAAATAAAACTTTGTGCCTAAACTTTTCTCCAGCACCACTATCCAGAGTTGTCTGCCACATGGCAGCAGGAAAGATGGAGCTAAGGATGCTGCCTTCCGACCCAAGCCTATTTATTCAGATGGACTCAGCACAACTTAGATCGAGACGCGGGGGCTGGGCAGAGCGCAGAGGTCAGCAAACAAGGTTTTTAGACTAAACCTAGGCCAAACCCAGATCTTGGCTGTCCTTATTTGAGCAAATAGACTTAAAGCCTACTTGCGCCTTCTTGGGGAATTTTATGGCCCCGGAAAGGACAAGGCTGACCTAACAAAGCCCTTGACCCCAGAGGCGGGTCTAGACTGTACCCCCACACCTGCAGGAAGGGATGATGAAGGCACTGTAGCCCCCACGAGGGGCATAAACCTGACCCGTCACCTCAGGAGGACGAGGCAGACCCTCCAAGGGGAAAAGTCAGTATTTACAGAGCAGGTCAGCCAACGGGGGTTCCCCTGGGGGGCAGAACCAGAGGTGCCAGAGGGGCCCCTCACGTGAATCACTTGCTGGCAGAGAAGAAAGCCTTTACTGTTCCCACCCAACGGGGTTTGCTCATTGCTCTGGCACAATGCCTTGTGTGTGTTTTCTTCTTATCCCTCTTCCGAGTGGGACTTTTTACTGCACTTTCCCTGTTCCTAGCTGGCAGTCATTGCCTATTTTGAGGGAGTTGTTTCTTGAAGTTGTGGTACCGGCGGGAGCTACACTGGCCCAGGTGCTTATCACTCAGGAGCTCCTGGTTCTGAGCTAATCAAAGCACTGGGGATTTGGGGCTCATCCCCCTTGGAGAAGGGGCAAGTGTGTCTACGTGGGAGGAGACAAGGGGGCACAAACACTTGGTGGCCAGGAGCACGGATAGTGGCAGACACCGCTGGACATCACCCCAGGACTAGTTCTTCCCTGCTTTTAGACTAATAAGACACTCAGATTTTTGTCTGGGCAGGTGGCGGGGCTATTTCCAGCCTCCCTGGCTGCTAGTGTGGCCACGTGCCCAAATGAAAACGAGCAGAAGTGATAAAAACAACCTCGGGGTAAAGCCTGTCTCCCCACCCGGCTGCTGGAATTCAGACGTGCCGGCGAGCCGCTTTGGACCACGCAAGGCGGATCCGAGAAAGGGCTGGTTCTGGGTCAGAACTTCCAAACCTACAAACTTTTCCTCTGGGGGCTTTTATAAATTCAGCAACTCTGAGAAAGTATAGAAATCATAGCCTATAAAAATTACTATAATACTGGAAAGGTATAAAACCAATAACCTTGGGAAGTTGTACATGAAGAAGATTAAAACAAAGAAAACAAAGAAATAAATGTAAGTGCATGGCATTAGCACTTTTCTTACTGGTTAGAAGTTGTATTATACAACTTTTCAGGCGGGCTACGTATTAGTGAGGGGAGACCTTTCTCATTCTTACCCTTGCTCTCTCTCTGTCTGTACAGCTCCTGATAGAATTAGCTAAGGATGCAGAATGTGCTCAGAAGTCTGGGGCTGTAAAGAGCAGGAGTAGCTTAACACCCCCATAGTGCATCCCGTGGCCCCCAGAACTCCCAAGAGAAATACTGGAAATACTATCCTCAGGGTGGGGGACTGACAGTCTTCAGTTCATTTCCAGTGCCCCGCAGCCCCTGTGTGAGAGAGTTTTGCTACAGGGTTAAGTGTTGTCATTCTGGAAAAATCGACGCCAATGATCCATGCACACAATTGAATATATGCTCATCGACCCCCTCCTAGATTCTGAGCCACACAGCCTGAGCAAGACTCCACCTCAGACAGAGAGAAGGGGAAAACATAGTATCTCCACTCTGGCTTTCCAGTGTCTCAGAAAACCACTTCTCCTCAGTGTGATCATTTCCGTAATTAACGTGACATTTTGTGCATGCGTTGTCTGCTTCGTAAGGTGTTTAGAGCCCGTAAAAGAATCTCATTTATAGTAGAGTCACAGCTTTAATTATTTGTTTGTGTAAGGGCTTGATTACAGACTTGTAATCAATGTTTAAATGTCCGGGGAAATTTAAAGGTAAGTTTTTATGCTTTAGTTGATTATGTGTAAATAGCGAATAAATATTTGGAAACGTGAATGCCAAGGATCAAAGGGAACGTGGTCTGGGAGATTAGTGCGGTGGCACATTTGTTACCTAGAAGACAGGTAAGTTTTTCTCTCTGTATTCGCAGCACTTGGAAAGCACCGCCATGACTAGCCAAGCGGGAGTGCGAAAGGCTCGCTTACTAACTTCTGTGAGTCCCTGTTTCCTCATCTCTACAGACAAGGGGATAGGTTCAGTCATCGCTAAGGCTTCATCTCTAAGATACTGGATTATTATTCAAATTCAAGAGCTGTTTCATTCACGTCGATACCCCATTTTTACCATCCTGGAACCATCAGCCGCACAGATAAATGGAAGTCCTATTCTTCACAATGACTCAGACCTCCAGCATGCCTTTCATTCCTTTATGAGATCACAGCTGCCTCTGTGTAAATACTCTGTCGGCATTTCATCAAGGCACATGTCTCATGGACAGGTCTGCCAGGCGCACTTACGATCAAAACTCAGCCCATCTTGTATGTAATTACCAGCTTCAGCGCATCTTGGCTGCTGTAGTAAATTTTCTTAATTCTGTGCACCAGCTTCCCACCGCAATGGAAAACAAAAACAGAAACAAAACTCCGCCAAAAAAAAAAAACCAAAACAGAACTGCCCACTTCTTATGACATTTCCAACACATTTTCACAAAGGCTGAATGTTGGAAGAGTGTTTCACGGTTTATAATTTCCTTTTCTCACAACCACCCTTGTTTTGCAGATGAACTAAAACTCAAGAGAAGCCAAGTTGGCTCCTCAAAATCACAAAGCTAGTCAGTGGCAGGTCAGAACTCAACCCCAGGCTTCAGCCCAATGGCTTCTCTATAAATGCACCCCCAATTTATAGTAACAGGTATGTACCACGTAGGGCTGTCATGAAAGCAGCCTTCTACAAGGCTTGAACGTTTTATGTCGGCCTCCAGTTGTATTGAAACAGTAACACTAATTCTGATACCTTCTCTTCACTAGCTTAGCTCTGGTAAAGGTCTCTAAAGACTGGACAGAAAAAGGAAAAAAAAGAAAGAAAGAAACGGTGGGCTTAATTAAAATGTGTCAATAAAGAAAACAAAGAGGAGCCCCAAAATGTCAGTGCCTTCTGTCGACTGTCTGACCCTAGTGCCTAACTCCACGAGGGCGCTACAGAGAGCGGTATTTTTGCCCTCTCAACTGTTAACTGCCAACTGCTAACTGCCAACTGCCCAGGGTTGCCTTGCTGATGTCATGCCTAGCCATGTGACTCGCTTTGGCCAATGAAATGCCAGCCCAGGGGACATGCACCATGGACCAACAGAAGCTTTGAAGAGCTAGTGTATATTTCCACTCTCTCACTTTTCCCTATGTCATGGGGTCAGCATTCTCGAGATAAAGGCTGCTCCCACTAGCTCCGCCCCATGAGGAAAAGAGTGTGGAGCAGAATTTCAACCAACCTGTAACTGTAAGGATCAAGTCACGTGAGGGAGAAATGCACTCTGTTGTAAGCTGCTGAAATTTTCGGGATCGTGTGTTACTGCAGCAAATGATTTCCCCTAAACTGACAGGGTCAAGCAAGGATGCGATTGTATTGGAAATGTCTGTCAAGAAGTGTCAGGAGGCTCCTTGAGCAGGTACTACTGTTTAAGTATTGAGTAAACACTTATTTTAATGTTTATTTTTGAGAGAGAGACACACAGAGCATGAACAGGGGAGGGGCAGAGAGAGAGAGGGAGACACAGACTCCGAAGCAGGCTCCAGGCTCTGAGCCATCAGCACAGAGCCCGATGCAGGGCTTGAACTCACGAACCGTGAGATCATGACCTGAGCCGAAGTCGGACACTTAACGGACTGAGCCACCCAGGCGCCCCAAGCATTGAGTATTTAGTATCTTTCGATCCCGGAACATAGCCGAGGGCCCAGCACACAATAGGTCACAAGTGAGTCTTTTATGACTGGCTGGCTGGATAAAAGGAGGCGTGGATGACCGGTGGGATGGGACAATGGTACTAGGAGTTCAAAATGGAGCCCATATTCCTCAGGCTAGCTAGAACCCTGCTCTAGTAAAGCTCACGTGGATACCACTCTGAGCTCTGATTGCATCAATCCCACTGCTATCCAAATAATCATACAGGAAGTTGCTGATTACCTCAGACCTTAGTATTCCACCTTCTACCATCCAAGTCTGCGCTCCCTAAAACATCATCCCTGGATCCTGCTATCTCTATCCTGTCAGCAAGGTCTGTTGACTTGCCAGTGAAACCCAACAGGAAACATGACATAAGTACTATCTGCCCTGTCTCAATCCCTTAAATAGGCTGCCCCTTCAACCCACCATGCCCCTAATGTGCTAGAAAAGGCAGTGTCGGGCAACAACATTTGGCCCGTGTTCACCAAGAAAACACGGTGATGCTTCTTCCGAGCTGTCAGCACGGAGCCCTACGTGGGGCTCGAACTCGGGAGTGGTGAGATCATGACCTAGGCCAAAGTTGGATGCCCAACCGACTGAGCCACCCAGGCACCCTGGAAGTCCACGTTTTAAGGTGGCTAAGCACCAGCAAGATACTACTTTTCCAGAGCTTTCCTGCTTTTCACAGCAGGAAGTGGTAACGAGCCTGTGCGGTGAACACGCACACGGCCCCGGCAGATGGCCACCTTCTGGCTCCAGAGTCTCAGCCAGCAGCTCTTCCATCTTTGTGCCATGACCTATTTTTGCTCACCCAGTTAGCTCTATGGCCTATTTCTTCCTGAAGAATTATTTTGTAACATTTGCCAAGCAACTGTGACATGCTGAGTGTGCGGCATTCATGAACTCGGAGATGAAAAACAAAAAAACCAACGTTCCTTCAAATGCATGGAGCAATATTTGCCATCCAAGTAGAAGGACCAGGAAGACTTTTGTTTTTCTTTTTACCAGAAGGGAAATTAAGAAGAGCCTCAAACCTGCCCTTTTAGGTTGGGTTCCTTTTTCACAACAGCTGCCCTAAATCACAAGCAGTTGGGGCCTGGATTGCTGGTCCCTGTGCAAAAAGAAATTTCTACAACCTATTAGGATAAAGTCTTTTGTGATCCAGCTTTTAGCAAGGCATCTTAAGTACCTCACGCCGATTCCCTATTGCCAATAAAATCCACTGTCCACGTAGGGTCCTGGGGCTGAAATCAAGGAGAGTGAGTTAAATGTTGGTAAGAGACTTAGAAGGGTTAATTAGGCAACGTAATTCTATACTTTTGAAAGGGCCGAGCCACAAAATGCTGTGATAAAGGGGCTGCCTATACAAGTAAATGGATATAATTACGTGTAAAAGCTCTCTTTCTCCCCCTTTTGTGCTCCTCAAGCCTAAACCTGCTGATTCTAATGTTTCCTTCCTTCCTTTTTTTTTTTTTTTTTTTAACAACATGCCCTGGTGACTTGGCTGGTTTTCTTCCCCTTAGCCACAGGCCTTCTACTCTAGCTACTGCTTGCCGATCGCTTATCAACAGCTCCACCTGATGGCCCCATTCTCCAGACACAAATTCATGAGGCTTAAGGGATTCGCACAACATGGGGTTACAAAAAGAGCAAATATAGGAAGGTAAAAAGCCTACAAATTTCAGGGCGCCTGGGTGGCTCAATGGGTTAGTAAGCATCCGACTCTTGGTTTTGGCTCCAGTCATAATCTCTCGGTTCATGGGTTCGAGTCTCCTGTTAGCACAGAGCATGCTTGGGATTCTCTCTCTCTCCCCGTCTCTCTGTCTCTCCCCTGCTCGCTATTTCTGTCTCTCTCTCAAAATAAATAAATAAACTTAAAAAATTAAAAAAACAAAAAGCCTACAAATTTCTTACAGACACGGCCTTTTGTCTTTAGCTCCTGGCTTCCTCTCCAGTGTTGACTGGAAGTCCCACTGGGTACTACAGGACTCAACCCTGCGAAGGGGGTGCTCTCCTGACCTGACTTCCACCCTGGACCATCTTTTCAACGTGCAAATCAGAACTGTCTTCCCATCATGGTGACAGTACCTCCAGGCTCCTTCCTCGGGCCTCTGTGGTCTGCGCTCTGCCTCTCCAGCCTCAGCTCTGCCACTTTCTCATTCACCCTGACCTCCAGCCCAACCTAGTCCTCTTGTCATGCTTTGAACAGCTCTAAGTCTCTCCACCTCGGGCTTCCCACCGACTGGCCCTTCTCCCTAGAACACCCTAACTACAATGGTGGCTCTGTCTCATCTTGTGGGTCTCAGCTGAAATGTCACTTCTTCAGAGAGGCCTTCCTGGTTCGCTTTATCTAAAGGAGGCCTCCCTCATTCCAGCCAGAGAGAGAATCTGAAACTCAGCCCAGCCATTCCATTCTTTATCATATTTCCCTCTTTTATTTTTTTCAAAGCACTTAACCACTAGCAGAAATTATCTTGCTTATTCATGTGTTTGTCTCTTGCTTGTCCACATCCAACCACTAAGCTAGAAACTCCATATGAAGGCAAAGACCAGGTCTGTCACACTCACTGTTGTCTCCCCAGAAGCAAACCGTGCACATGGGGGCCCTGAAGGAGCATATTGTTTTATTTCACCCACCACCATCTGGTTAACTGGAGTCACCCTTCATTTCATGTCAGTTACCTCCTGTTCCAAGAAGCCATTGTTGACTATGACCTTTATATCACACACTCGGTTATCTGGACTGCAGCCATTCATTTACTAAGCGTCCATGTTAGAAGGCCATGTGCCAGAGGCTATGTTAAGCAATAATTACACCAAGTCAAAGGATCTATGGTTCCTGCCTTCGAAAAGTTTCTAATCTAATGGGAAGGCAGACAAATAAGTTAGCGAGGGTGATCCCTATGGGATAACTTGGTAGGAGAATACCTACTGCCAAAAGATAGACAAGAGGGGTATCTCCATCAGACCAGAGGGTTCTGGCCGGGCTTCTAAGAAATGACTCTTGAGCTAAGTTTCTCCAAATAAGAGCTAGAAAGAAAACTACACTATATTTTGGGGTGAGGGAGCCCCATGGGCTAGAAAACTATGGTGTGGACACCATATGTGCTGGGCTGACCTAAGCAGGCAGTGGGCTCTGGCGAGAGTGTGCTGGGCAGGGAGTCTGGGGAACTGGTTTCTGCCTAGTCTGTTTCTAATGAGCTGTGTGATTTTGAGTGGGTCCCCTCCCCTCTGAGTTTCAGATTCTCTCTCTGGCTGGCATTTAGTGAAAACTGAACTCGTCTTAATATTCCAGACCTTCTATTCATTCCATAAGTATGCAGTCTCTATACTCACTGTCCCCTAACACCAATTTACTGGAGGCTCACTTCAAACCCAGCAGAGCATTAAGAGTTCTAAAAAAAATAAAATTAATGGAAAATGCAGTCTTTGCTCTGGATGCAATTACAATTTGGAGAAGGAGAAAATAAACCATAATAAAATTAGGAAAACGAAGCAGTGTAACACGACTTTCATCTTGTGCTAATTGTTTCACGTGTACCGGTCTTGTTGTGCCGTTTACACGCCCCGTGTTCTAATTCTATCTGATCCAGTCTCCCACTTTCTAGCTTTAAAACAGTGCCTCGTTCTTTTACTTTTCTAAGCCTCTATTTCATGATCTGGAAAACGAGGAAACTACCAAACTCATAGGGTTGTTGTGAGGAATAAATGAGTTAGAACGTGGGAGGCATTTAGCACAGGGGCTGACACACGATCTGACCTCAATAATAATTGCGTCTTCCATCCTGCTGGACGTTGGAATGCGCGACAACAGAGATGAAACATTAAGGACAAGGTCGAAGAGTGATCGATGAAGACTGAGACTACACACCTTCTGGAAGACCCTTGAGTGAGTTTTTTTTAAGGAAGCGAGTTAGCTGAATTGTTGGGGAAGAATCAGCAGGAACACAGGTAGAAGGCTCTTGTACTGGTCAAGTGGAAGGTGGGGCCAGGACTGGAATGGAGGTAAGGAGACCGTGTGGAGAATCAATAGGATCTTGATGATGCTCCTAGTTAAGGACTTTGGTGTTTTCTTTGAAGGATCAGGCCACCAACCTTTTTTCTTTTTGTCCCTCCCAAATACCTGTTTCCCAGGCTACATTCCAACTGAGTGAAGCAGACGCCTGGGGCTGCCCGCCTCCACCTAGCTCCACTCATACGACAGAGGCTTATATACCTCCTACATGCTAACTTGCCTGTAATCTTCAAGGTGTCAAGGTCATGAAAGTCAAGGGTAGAACTCTTCCAAGCTAAAGGAGACTGAAGAGCTTTGATAGGTAAATGCGATGTGTGGTTCTGAACTGGATTCTTCTGTGGGAATCGCTGACAAACCTTGAGTGAGTTCTGAGGATTAGATAATCCTAATTATCAGTGCCAATTTCCTGACTTTAATGCTTGTATTTGGGGTACACAGAATAATTATTGAAAAGGCACACTGATGAAGATCAGCAGTTGTGGCAGCTTGTCTCCACCATGACTGACCACCATGTATTTCTTCTCCCCTGTGTTCACAGCCAGAAGATGACGATTGCTCTGAGCCACAGAATGCTACTGAAGTCATGCTATGTGACTTCTGAGGCTAGGTCCTAAGAGCCCTTATAGCTTCTGCCCGTGTCTCTTAGAAGCCAACCGCTACCTAAGAAGTCTGAGAGCCTGGAAACCACCATGCCTGAGGAAGCCCAACCCAGTTCTCAAGTCTAGTGAGAAATGCCCCACTGAGCGTATCAGGCCCAGAACTCTGAAATACAATAATAAATTGTGTTAACTGCTATGTTTGGGGTTGTTACACATTTACATACAACAAGACAGTAGCTATATTTGAATGGTAATGGAACTATGGACATATATATATATATATATATATATAAGTTCTTGGTGTTTTTCTTTTATTTGCATGAAGCTTATATTAAGTTCATAATTAAAGAAATCACTTCTTAGGGCACCTGGATGGCTCAGTCAGTTAAGCATCTGACTCTTGATCTCAGCTCAGATCTTGATTTCAGGGTTGCGAGTTCAAGCCCCATGTTGGGCTCTGCACTGGGCATGAAGCCTATTTAAAAGAAAAAAAAGGAAATCACTTCTTTTCCCCCAGTACTTTGAGTTAAGAGTAGCATTACCTAACGTGTATCTTCCAAGACACGGCTATTTCCACTAGACAGAATAAATTATTCACCATGATGTCTATAGCATCCAACACAATGGCTGGTTGCAGTAGGGGCTTAGTAAATATTTACTGAATAATTGATGTATGAAAAAGCATTGAATAAATTCTCCAAGGATGGAAGGCTATTTACTTATTCATGCATTTATTTACTTAAAGAGATTTATCTTAGTTTCACGTCATACTTTTTTCCAACTAGTTCTATACTCTCTTTAAAGATAACAAAAAGGGGTGCCTGGGTAGCTCAGTCAGTTAAGCCTCTGACTCTTGGTTTTGGCCCAGGTCATGATCTTATGGTTCGTGAGAACCCTGCGTCGGGCTCTATGCTGACAGTGTGGAGCCTGCTTGGGATTCTCTCTCTCCCTCTCTCTGCCCCTTCACCTCCCTCCTCAAAATAAATAAACACTAAAAAGAAATAAAAGTACAAAAAAGGGAGGCCATGTGCTGAAGCTATGATTTATTGCTTCTTTTTTTACTATATATTTATCTCTCCATGTGATTTTGCCTCTGCTTCCCTCTGTGACTTCCTACCCTAACTACGTGGGTATTTGGCCACCATCCTCTCCCTTAGTACATGCCTAGGCAAAGGTAGCACAAAAAATAGAATCATAAATTAATCTTTTGGGGGAATAAAACTTGAGTGAAATACTAATACCTCAAATTCATCAATGTATAGAAAGACTAATACTCATGATCAGGTAGGATTAATGTCAGCAACCCAGAGGATAATAAAGCATTAGAAAATTTGTTAATTTTTTTAATGTTTGTTTTTTGAGAGAGAGACAGGGCACAAGCAGGGGAGGGGCAGAGAGAGAGACACACACAGAAACCAAAGCAGGCTCCAGGCTCTGAGCTGTCAGCACGGAGCCCAAGGCAGGGCTTGAACTCGCAAACTGTGAGATCATGACTTGAACCCAAGTGGAACGCTTAACCAACTGAGCCGACCAGGTACCCCAGGAATTTGTTAATATTAATAAAGTATGTTTCACAGATCAAATGAGAGAAAATATGATCATCCCAGTTTTTTCTTTTAATATAATTTATTGTCAAATTGGTTTCCATATGACACCCAGTGCTCATCCCAACAAGTGCCCTCCTCAATGCCCGTCACCCACTCTCCCCTCTCCCCCACCCCCATCAACCCTCAGTTTGTTCTCAGTATTTAAGAGTCTCTTATGTTTTGCCACCCTCCCTTTCTGTGACTTTTTTTCCCCCCTTCCCCTCCCCCATGGTCTTCTGCTAAGTCTCTCAAAATCCACCTATTATGCGTGAAACATACGGTATCTGTCTTTCTCTGCCTGACTTATTTCACTCAGCATATGATCATCCCGGTTTTTAAAAAAAAGTTCTTAGAAAACTAGATCTTGAGGAAAACTTCTTTAACATAATAAAAATTTATATCAAATTAACACTGAGATTCAACAAAGGTAAGTCACCGATTCAAGTTTTAGGGATTAAAACATTAAATAAGGAAAATCCCTGCTCTCAAGAATCTAGAACATGTACCATTAATCACAAAACATTACGAGTCTCCTTTTCTGCAGTGGAGCTTCTAGCTCACAAGCGGGAATTAATCCAAAGGAAATATTTCAAATTAAGGTATTTCCACAATGTTCATTGCAGTGCTATTTTTAATAGCAAAACCTTTTGTCCTTAATGCCAGACAATAGGGGGATAGTTTTGGAAATTTCTTCATATTAACTCAAGGAAATATTATGCATTCATTAATAAATTTCATTCAATACCCACAATTCAGTTACCAACGACCTGACGCATAGACTAATCAATTGAAAGATGTATAGTAATATACATTATATATCACACGAACACTGTATATGAAGTAAAGTTAGTTGTAAAAAGTAGAACAAGGTTTCTCAACCTTAGTGTTATTGTTTGCATCAGATAATTCTTTGAGTTTGTCTTTTGCGTTGTGGGATGTTTAGCAGCCTCCTGGCTCCTATCGGTGGGCCTCTAGTGCACCTCCCTGCTTAAGTTTTGACAACCAAAAATGTCTCGCACATTGCCAGATATCCACTGGGGGAGGAAATCTGCCTTTGGCCAAGTGTAACACATATTCCACATGTAACACAACTACGTAAAAACCTGTACATACACAAATAAAAATGGGAGGAACGATGAGGAAACAATACTTGCGACGATTATCGATGGAATTCTGGTCATAATTTCTGAGATTTTTGAATTGTTTTAGCAATAAACACAGCCCATGTTTGAGATATGTGTCTCCTGTCTCAGACTCAAACTGCAACATTGGCTGTTAGGTTTCAGGCTTTTGGACTCAGACTGGAACTAAACCGTTGTCTCTTCTGGGTGTCCAGCTTGCCTAAGCCCCCTGCAGATCTGGGGACTTGTCAGCCTTTATAATTGCATGAACAAATTCCTTAGAATGGATCTTTTTACCTCCCTCCCATCCCCCTCCCGTCTCCTATTGGTTCTGTTTCTCTGGAGGACCCTGACTGACATACCGGCAAAGATTCAACTCCAGTGCCAACGACGGGGCCTTTCCAAAGAAGTCCCCAACAAGATGTCATCAACCTTGTAAGTTCATCAGAATCAAACCCACTACTTTGGTTTCCACATCTAATTCTCAAAAGGCTTTGACGTTGGGCCGGCACCATGTTGCTATCCCTACTGAGATCTGACCTTTCTCAATGTGCAAACCCATGGTAAACTTTCCCATTGATTCTTCTTTTATTCTTTTAAAAAAAATTTTTTTTAACGTTTATTTTTGAGAGACATAGAGACAGAGTATGAGCAGGGGAAGGGCACGGAGAGAGGGAGGTACAGAATCTGAATCAGGCTCCAGGCTCTGAGCTGTCAGCACAGAGCCCGACGCGGGGTTCGAACTCACAGACCGTGAGATCATGACCTGAGCCGAAGTCGGCTGCCCAACCAACTGAGCCACCCAGGCGCCCCTAAAGACATGATTTTGGCAAAGTGTCTACATGGACTCTAAAAACAACTTCAATTGGCTTTTGTATTGATTTCACTCCTCCACCCTTGCTGCAGGAAGCTGACAGAAATCAGAAATGCCTTTCTCTGAGGGTTTATTTCTTTTTGTTTTTTTGTTTTTTTTTTTTTTTTTGAAATGCAGCAAAAATGAACTGTGACAGATGCCTTTGGCTCCCTCGGTGCCTTTGCAAATACAGCTACGTAGAGTGGGCTCAAAAAGGTGGCTCCTGTCATGTGACATTGCTTAACTGCACTGGTGACGGAGAGTGAGTTAGACAGGACACAGCACACACGGACACAGCCAGTCACCTGGCCACGCTGTATGCAGCCTTAGGATGCTAATGAGCTTTTGGGGACAGGCAAACTTGCATCAAATTTCCAAAATATCCACATGTTACCAAATATCCAAGTGATGCGGACCCGTGGGGGGAGTCTAGACTTGCAGGCTGAAATTAAGAGATCATAGGTTTGGCGATGTTGTTCTTAGCAGAACTCGAAAGATTTCTGACCAGGTCACGCTGTGGAAGCGGATAGGCTGATTGACAACAGAAAAGACACTGAGCCCAATGTGCTTAGTTTTCTTCTGTCATATCCATTTAACCTTTTTCGTAAAGTGTGGGTGAGAATCGAATGAAATAAAAAGGACAACAATAGAAAACCCTTCCACAGCACTTCTTGCCCGGCAGGTACTGATTTGAGAACTTTTCCTGTATGAATTTACGGCAGAGGTAAAAACATCAAAAATGATCAAAGCATTCTGCAAAGGTAATGTACTGTCGTTAGAAATATAGTTACTATTCATTGTAGTCACGCACTTCTGCATGAGTAGCTGTATCCAGAAGCAAGTTCTTGCCATAAGAGGTGTTCCAGGGACCACTGAGATATTAGATACTAACAGTGACCAGGAAACAAATAATCTAGCCATCCAGATGGGACACTCTCTACCTTTCTAGGAAGGCTCGGGGTCTTGTCCACGTGACAGAATCTGCCTTTCCCAGCAGAAACACAAGGACGCTGATAAGAACACCTGAGCTTCTTGCTGCCCAGCTGTCAGATCAAGAGTTACTCAAGTCGTCCTTCCTGACTGTTCTCATCAGCCTCCTACTCTCCGTCCTACACAAGCCACTTCATCTTTCCTTCCTTTCTTCTTCTTTTTTTTTTTTTAAGATCTTATTCTTATGTAATCTCTACACCCAATGTGGGTCTTGAACTCACCACCCTGAGTTGTGTGCGCCACCATCTGAGCCAGTCAGGCACCCCTCCCTCATTTATTCTTGATTGCATCGTCTCAGTACTGGCCATATTTCCTGAGCTTTGGGGTCCATGCCGATCAAAAGTGGAGAACTGGCCCCTCATTACTTGACCCAACCAGGTCTGTTTATTGAACCGCGTTGCTCAAGACTAAGTCACTCGCTCTCAAAATAAGAGATGAACATTCATATCTCCTGCCAAACAGGAGCAGGGCAGGGTACGGGGCGCCTGTCACTTCTGCTTCTGCCCTATGTTTAAGGTGACTGTTTATCCATGTATTTCTGAGATAGTCCTGGTTTCCAGTTATTGTCTCAGAACAATTATTCATAGAGCCTCATTCACCCTCCAAGGTGTCCTGGTTTGGGTGATAAATCACATGGTCATTCTATTGGTGACCCTCCGTGGAGTGCTGCATCTAAGTGGAGTGCAGGACACATTGGGAATGGGGACTGGAAGACCAGGGCTTTTAACCCAACGTCACTACAGGTTCAATGGGCTTAGGCAACTCACTTCTTCTCTCAGATCCTCAGTTTTTCTGTCTGCAAAATGGCCACGGTTCCTGCTGTGTTCTCTTCACAGACATGTGGTGAGGAATAAGTGGCATCTTGGTCGGGAAGCAACTTGCTCAGCTTCGCACCACTAAGCAGATGAAAGCTCTTTTTAGGATGGCAATAAAGATCAGAGGCCCACTAGTTCATACTGTTGTCCAATAGCTTACTAGGAGGTTTTTTCCTTTATGCGAATAAAGAGACTCCATTTTAGAATAAAGACTATTGGGGCGTCTGGTGGCTCAGTTGGTTAAGCGTCCGACTCTGGCTCAGGTCATGATCTTACGGTTCACAAGTTCAGGCCCCGTGTCAGGCTCAGAGCCTGGAGTCTGCTTGGATTCTGTGTCTCCCTCTCTGTCTGCCCCTCACCTGCTCATGCTCTGTCTGTCTCTCTCTCTCAAAAATAAATAAACTTAGGGGCGCCTGGGTGACTCAGTCAGTTGAGCAGCCGACTTTAGCTCAGGTCATGATCTCGCGGTCTGTGAGATCGAGCCCTGCGTCCGGCTCTGTGCTGACAGCTCAGAGCCTGGAGCCTGCTTCGGATTCTGTGTCTCCCTCTCTCTCTGCCCTTCTGCTCACGCTCTGTCTCTATGTCTCTCAAAAATAAATAAATGTTCAAAAAATTAAAATAATAAATAAACTTTAAAAAAAGAATGAAGACTATCATGGGTAACGAATGACTTGTTCTGCACTTGAACTTAACATTATGCAGCTAGCATACTGTCAAGTGCCACACCGTTTGTGAATTCTCTCTCCCTCTTCCCCTTTCCTACCCTAATAAAGAGTCACCATGTCGGGGCGCCTGGGTGGCTCAGTTGGTTAAGTGGCCGACTTCGCTCAGGTCATGATCTCGCGGTCTGTGAGTTCGAGCCCCGCGTCGGGCTCTGTGCTGACAGCTCAGAGCCTGGAGCCTGCTTCGGATTCTGTGTCTCCCTCTCTCTGCCCTTCTCCTGCTCACGCTCTGTCTCTATGTCTCAAAAATAAATAAATGTTAAAAAAAAAAAAAAAAGAGTCACCATGTCATTTATCCCAAAGGAATGTGGTCGATCTCTCTGGATACTGGTAAACAAAGAACTTGATGGTCCCAATTCTTTGTGAAGATGCACATTCTTGGTCACTCAGCTGGATGTTTCCTTGGACATTTATTCTTTCGAGGCAATGAAAAGTCCCAAAGCTGATTGTTAGATCTCAGTGACCCCAGGGCACTGGATTTCCTGCTACCATTGTATTCTAATGCATAACCCTGTCTTCACCTTTTCACTCAGACCCACTCTCCACAGAGATGATGGACAAGGAGGTATGACTTCCTGTAGTGACATGACCTGCTTCTCTGGGCAGCTCCACTGAGACCCAGCGCCCACTAAATCCATGACCGAGAAGGAGTCACCACCATCCATGTAACACATTCCCAGGTTGGCTTGCCAGAAACAGGCAGACATCCAGGCCCTCAGCTCTATTTTATTCTCAACAATTAGTGGCCCAATGATGCTAGAGATATCATTCATCACACCATAAACGCTGCAAAGGAATTCAAAGGAAGCAAACTCTGAGTACAAAACAATGAGCCGAGGTGCGGTGCGCCTGTCCTGAGATCTTTCGGGATGTAAGTTTGTGAAACTAGTTCTTAGGATTTCCTCTGCAAGGAGAGGAAATCCAGCGAATGAGTTCAAACGCTTTAAAGATATCTTCTCATATTAAATAATTTCTTCTTCTCCTTTTTCTTTAGATGTGGGAGGGAGATGAAGAAAAAAGAAAACTCATTCGTTCACTCAGTAAATACTTAATGAACCGTGAGGTACTGTTTTAAATGAGTGGGATACAGCAGTGAACACACAGAGAACGGCCTCATGGAGCTGACATGCTAGTCAAAGAGAAAGACAATAAACCAAGAGATGAACAAGTATAAAACGGAATGTCAGGTAACCATAAATTACTCGAGTACAATTTCAAGACAGGGTGTCCGGGGAAGGGAGGAGGGGGTACCAGTTTCCCAGCCCCCAGTGGTAACTTTTCTAAATCTAAAGAGGTCCCACTGTAAGGGCAAAACGGGACTGATTCCATTTTGCTTAAGGGCAAACTGGGACTGACTCCATTGTGTTTCCTGTCTTTCACCCTGAGTCCCCAGTGCCTGCTCAAAACCTGCAACTTCCCGGTTCCAAAAGAACCACGCCCAGTGACCTACGGAACAGGACCCTTGACCCTTCCTCAGCCAATTGGCTAGGGTCATGACCATCGCCCCTCCCACTGCCCCTAGACCCCTTTAAAACTATTGTGTTTTTGGAACAGGCCCTCTCTCTCTCTCTCTCTCTCTCTCTCTCTCTCTCGACCCACTGCTGCGTCGGTGCGGTAGGAGATTGAGCTCGAGCTAGCTCGAATAAAGGCTCTTTGTTCTTGCATCGGACTCGGCTCCCTGGTGGTTTCTGGGGTCCCCGAATTCTGGGCATAACATATGGGGGCTCGTCCGGGATACCCCAAAACCCTCGAGGGACTCCCGACCCGAAGAGCCTGACTGACCATGGTCAATGTCTGTCTGTTGTCTGTCTCTTCTGTGTGAGCTCAACTTCTGGTAAGGCCCTATACGGTCTAAGTGGACGCATGGGTGGACCAGGGCCGGAGGATTTGGAAGACGTTCCAATCCTCTGTCTGGAGGGACGTGGAATCCCCTCACTCTGGAGGGACGTGGAATCCCCTCACTCTTGAGGGACATGGAATCCCCTCAAAGGTCTGGGACGAGGCGGGTCGCTCCCGCCGGTCGGCGTGAGGCTGTCGTCTGGTTTTCGGTTTTGCTTCCGCGGTATTGGGTGTTTTTCTCTGTTGTTTTGTGGCTGTGTGAGCTCATTTTTCTGAAGGACCGGCAAAGGATCTAGGTGGTCGCGCTGGAGGGAAACCGGGAGGTTTTCCGCCAAGGGCCTGAAGGGGCTGCTTGTGAGGGAAGCCGTCAGGATTGTTTCTAGGGACACTCTGTTTTTGTGTTTTTTTGTGTGTGTCATTTTGTGGACTTACTACTGGATGGACATTATGGGACAGACTCAAACTACTCTTTTATTGTTTCTAGGGACACTCTGTCTGTTTTTGTGTTTTTTTGTGTCATTTCGTGGACTTACTGGACGGGCATTATGGGACGGACTCGAACTACTCCTTTAAGTATTATGATTAATCATTTTAAAGATGTTGATAGACTGGGAGAAAAAAGTCTGCAGGATTTGCTGGTAATAGCCGAAAAGGCATACACCAACCGAGAGCCTCCTGAGGATAGGCAGGCTCGCACCATGGTGGCTGCCAGCAGCAAACAGACTCGAGACCTGGCCAGAATACTACTGGCTACCACTGCCGACTCCCCCGAAGAACAAAAGCGCCATCTCCGGGGACTGGCTGATGACTCAGAAGTAAGTAAAGAAACCACCAGAGGTGGGGGGAAGCAGAGGCTGCAGAAAGATCAGTGTGCATGCTGCAAGGAGATAAGGCATTGGGCCCGAGAATGTCCGGAAAAGGCCGCTGGGAAGTCTGCCTTCAAGCCTCTAGGTCGCTGCACCCATCCTGTCCTCTCTTCCCCCTCCTTCCGTTTCTGCCACAACCTGGGGTGGCCTGGGGTGGGGCCTAGGTCTCTGGCTCTTCAATGCCTCAGGTAGCATTCTGCTTCCCACCCCCACACTGTCAAAAGGAAAAAAAAAAAACCACATCTTTAAATTTTAAATTTCCTCATTGGTTCCATGGGGAGAAACTTAACAATGGTAAACTTTTAAGGGGACATAGATAAAATATTATTAAGATAGATACTAAGTAGGGCTGAGATGAATGGGATTTCAAAAGTACACTGGTATAAGGTTAAAATTCTGCTTTTCTCTCCATTTAAAACACAAAGTTTTCTGGGACTATTCTGCTCTTGATAAGATCATGTGAACAAAGGATTTTTCTCTCTTTTCTACAGGAAAACCAAAGTTTTAGGTTTCATCTTTATCAGGTCTTTAATTGCTCAGTAAAAACATCTCAATGTTAAAGGAGCTAGGTTTTGCTAACAGCTATATGATGCTATACATTGGCCGTTAGGATCTTTTACTGCCACCTTTGGTGAAATAAATAAGATTTGTAATGATCTGTAATCCTATTTAGGATGTGCTTTATAATGACTTCGTAAGGTTTTAACAAACTCCTCAGAATTAAAATGGTAAATGAAACATATTTGGTGTTTAAACAAATTTAGGTTTGATGGATCTGTCTTAAAGTTATCAGCATTAAATATAAAACTTTATTTTACTAAGATTTACTGAAGGTCAAACAAACTAAAGTTATCTCTGTTCCAATTTGTTAGCAAAAGGAAGCCTAAAAGTGATGGTTAACTTTGTCTGCATCATAGTTTTCATGGGTAAATGTTAAGATAGCTTTCAAAGTCCTTGATAACCTAAAGTGTTAAGAGTTTGGCTTGCATGAGAACTTGAAATTGAAATCATTGACTATCTAACGAGATAAGAAGCTGAAGCATTAATTACTAAATGTAGGTTTGTGCTTTGGACCTGTTGCAAAAAACTAAGGATATTGGGAACTGTTGAAAAACATGCTTTGTGCTTAATCGATTCATAAGTTTGCCATCTAACAAATTCTGATATAACAGAGTTCACAATTGGTTACTACTTAGCTTTCACTGAAGACTAAGGTCTCTAGCAGTTAAAGTTCTGGGAAGTGTATTTAAGACTGATGGAAATAAAAACAACTCTGTATGTAAAAAAAGTAGGAGATATAAAAAAAATATAATAGAAATATGCTTTTGGTGAAGGTAAAAGAAAGTAATTTTGTCCTCAATGAGACTGGTTATTTGAAAAGAAATGGCTTGGGACAAAATTTAAATGCCAAAGACAAATTGTAGAAGGTTCATAAAGGAAAAACCTTAAAAAAATATTATGTGTGGTCAGGACAGACTAAGGTTAAAAAACATGGATTTTAAAAGTACACAGGATTGTACTTTTATCAAGTGGTAAAAATTCCTCCTCCTTTGATCCAAAGGCTGGAAAAAATGGTGGCAATATCATTATTCCCCTAGATCGGGAAGGTTACCCTAGATTTGCCTTTAGCCTGCCTTCTGAGAACCTTAGGTGGCCTTTTCAGAGGTATCAATGGAAAGGTTTGCCTCAGGGCATGAAAAATAGCCCCACCCTATGTCAAAAGGTTTGTGGATCAAGCTTTAAGGCCAGTTCGGGTTTGCAGGCTTTTAATGAGGCTTAAGGCGAGGCACCTTTAAATGGTTACATCTGCCCTCTACACCCAGAAAGATAGTTAGTTACATCCTATCCGGCACTGCTGGCTACTTTACTAACAAAGGGGGGCAAACCTAGTAATTGCCTATAGCAAAGGTCAATTGAAACCCTAGAGGCCTGAGGCCTAATGATGTTTGGCAGATGGATGTTAACTCATGGTCTATCTTTTGGTAAACTTTCCTATGTGCATGCGTGTGTGGAGACCTTTTCTCATGTTATTGCCTTGGCATATATAGGAGAGGCCTTTAAGGATGTGATCCAGCACCTTTGTCTATGCTTTTCCCACTTGGGAATTCCCAGGGCAATCAAAACGGACAATGTCCCTGCTTATACACACACCAGCCACCTTCAAAAGACTTAACAGGATGTAGTGTTAACCTGGGGGCGAGGGTATGCTTGTGTATTTCCACAGGACATGAACTCCCCTCTGTAGATTCCTGATAGATTCGCACAGCCCTATGTCCAGCCTCCCCAAGCCACCGCCGTCTCCTCTGGTTCTTCAAAGGATGACCCAAAGGGGAGATGTTGGAGACCAGAAGATACTGGCCCTGGTAACACTACCTAAGGAAAAGACTCAGGCCCATAAGGCAGTGCCCTAGACTGGGACCCTCATCAGTGGATGGGGGTGCCTTGAAGCAAATGCCAGGTTGTAATACAAGAACATAATGGCTGGTCTGACTCTGAAGGAGGGCCGGTTAGCCAATGACGGGTAAGACTCCTCACAGCAGGGGGGTGACCTAAGACAGGCACGGTCAGGTAAGAGTCACCAGGACACCTAGCTATAGGGTCACTGGGCCTCTGTTGATTTGAGATTTATCCTAATATTCTGAAGAAGACGGGCCATAGAAAAATAAGAGTGGCTCCAGAGTTTATTCCCCTATTAAACCAGCATATGCTGCCATACTTGAGAATCATGGAAATAAAATCTCTGAAGAGTTTAAAATATATTTTGATCTATTTAGACTGATGCCAGACCCTCAGGAATGTGATTATTGCTGTGGGTTTCGAGTCAGGACTGTAGTAAGAAATTGAGGCTAAATAACTTCTTGTTAGCTTAACTATGATGATTGGAGCTAATTAACTGGCTAGCCTACCTCGGGATAAAGACGACATCGCGACCTGGGTCCATACACCCATGTTCGGCTGCTGGACCCCTCGTCACCCTACTTCTGATACTAACCCTCGGGCCCTGTATCATCAACAGGCTGGTCCAGTTTGTCAGGGATCACGTGGGGGCCATCCAATTGATGGTTCTCCATGCTGAATACAAGTCCCTAGTAATAGAAGAGGGCAAGGTAGAAAAGCAGCTGGACCCATGATTGGGTCCATAAGCCACAAGACAAGGGGGGAATGTAAGGGCAAAACGGGACTGATTCCATTTTGCTTAAGGGCAAACTGGGAGTGACTCCACTGTGTTTCCTGTCTTCCACCCTGAGTCCCCAGTGCCTGCTCAAAACCTGCAGCTTCCCGGTTCCAAAAGAACCACGCCCAGTGACCTATGGAACAGGACCCTTGACCCTTCCTCAGCCAATTGGCTAGGGTCACGACCATCACCCCTCCCACTGCCCCTAGACCCCTTTAAAACTATTGTGTTTTTGGAACGGGCCCTCTCTCTCGACCCACCGCTGCGTCAGTGCGGTAGGAGATTGAGCTCGAGCTAGCTCGAATAAAGGCTCTTTGTTCTTGCATCGGACTCGGCTCCCTGGTGGTTTTTGGGGTCCCCGAATTCTGGGCATAACACCACCTTTGGCCAAAAGGCTTATTCTTAGTCTTCCTTCTCAGAAACTCCATTGGAAAAGTTCTTTGAAATCCAAAGCAGCCCCTTCATATGCTAAAGGACTTTAAATTATCCTCTCTCTCGGGGCGCCGGGGTGGCTCAGTTGGTTAAGCCTCTGACTCTGGCTCAAGTCAGGATCTCACAGTTTGCAAGTTCAAGCCCTGCATCAGGCTCTGTGCTGACAGCTCAGAGCCTGGAGCCTGCTTTGGATTCTGGGTCTCCCTCCTTCTCTCTCTCTCTCTTAAATATAAATAAACATTAAAAAAAACCCAAACAAAAACAACTAGAAATAAGATTTAATACATTCTGAAAACTAACAAAAACGAGATATACTTTCCCTCAAAAACAAATCTAATAGGGTCAGCTGTAATACGAACGGTTGGGACCACATTGGTGTTTCTCTAGAGGATGCTACTAGCATTTGGGACAGGGCAAATTTCAGTGTACAGAATCTGCCACCCTACACTTTGTAGGGCATTGGGCACTCCTGTTCCTTGCTGTCCCAGTTTGCCAGGACTTCTATAACTAAGTAGCACAGGCTGGGTGATATAAATATCAGATGGTTATTTGTCACTAGTTTGGAGGTTGGAAGTCCAAGACCAAGGTGTCAATAGGTCTGGTTTTTCTGGAGGCCTCTCTCCTGGGCTTGCGGGTGGCTGTCTTTCTGCCATGTCCCAACAAGGCCTTTTCTCTGTGCCTGCATATCCCTGGCATCTCTTCCCCTTCTTACCAGGAGATGAGTCCAATTGGGTTAGGGCCCCATTCGTATAACCTCATGCAACCTGAATTACCTCCTTAGGGGCCCTTATAGCCCCTTAAAGGAAATATTTTTCCAAATTTCCAAATACGGTCACATCGTGGGGTTAGGACTTCGGCATATGAAATTTGGGAGGACACATTCAGTACACAGTACTTGCCCACTAACTACTGGTGGCATCAACAAAAGGGAGCCAAAGATAACCCCAAACTCCCACATATTCTCAAATTGTGCCCTAGAACTCTAAGAGGACTTCCCACCCTACAGTTCTACCACACGGAGAACGTCCACATTTACTTGAAAGACTTACGAAGGACTGCTTGCCTGTGACTTTTGGCTATCATTAAAAAAAATTATTTTTTAACATTTATTTATTTTTGAGAGACAGAGAGAGACAGAGCATGTGTAGGAGAGGAACAGAGAGAGAGGGAGAGACAGGATCCAAAACCAGCTCCGGGCTCTGAGCTGTCCGCACAGAGCCCGACCTGAGCTCGAACACGGGCTCGAACTCATAGATCATGAGATCATGATCTAAGCCAAAGTTGGAAACTTAACCAACTGAGCCACCCAGGCGCCCCTGTCTGTTTGTTTGTTGGTTTTTTAATTCAAGTTAGTTAACATACAGTGTAATTTTGGCTTCAGGAGGAGAACCCAGGAATTGGTACCATATCTTATTTAGCTTGGCTCTGTAAAGAGCTAGCATAGTGTCTGGCACTCAGTAGGAGTTTAGTAATGGTGAGGTGTGATGTCTTTTAAATTATTGATGTGCTTATGTGCATTTTAGTTTTTGTCTCAGTTCACCTGAGCCATTCCTCTGCTTGGGGGGATATCATTGGTTACTAAGGGACTCTGAAGGGACAGGCTGGGGTAATATTTAGCTGTTGACCCTTGAAAATAAGATTTTGCTGCAAGACAACACGGCATTCTTTGCCAAGTTCATGTCTTGAGAGAGGATAATTAAAAAAAAATGTTTTTTAACGTTTTATTTTATTTTTTGAGAGAGAGAGACAGAGTGTGAACAGGGGAGGGGCAGAGAGAGAGAAAGGGAGGCACAGAATCCAAAGCAGGCTCCGGGCTCCGAATTGTCAGTACAGAGGCTGGTGGGAGGCTCGAACCCACAAGCTGTGAGATCATGACTTGAGCTAAAGCCGGACACTTAACCAACTGGACCACCCAGGTGCCCCTTGGCTATCATTTTTTTGATGACAGGTAAGATGGTTCTCTGAGAGAATGCTTTCTTCACTGATTCCAGTGGAAACCCAATGCATTACTTATATCATTAGGTAAAGCTGGTAATACCATCTCTCTTTCGGAGCGTGCTAGCCCAAAGCCGTATGTATGCTATTGGGCACAGCCAGCGAGACCCAAAGCAGTTATTTATATATTGCCTGCCTAGATTCAATCCATTTTTCACACATGAGTATCGTAAAAATCAATAATGTTCTGTTCTGAGATCTCATGTAAAAAGGATTTAATGAGAAATTGAGAGGGAAGAAGAACCTCAGGGAAGCTAAATGATGAGTTCTAGATGAAAGGAGAAAATAAAGCACCACCCTCCCGCCAAGCCGCAGTTACAATATTAAACACCCTAACAGGAAGGCTTTTTGCGCGTGATTTCCATAGCAACCCCGGCCCCCTGTACTGAGTAGTTACAGTGCCAGGGAGAGTATGTCCGTATGCTCTCATTTCATTTAATATTGTTAAAAGGCGATCGAAATATATAGATATTTCTGTAGCTCTTCGTTCGTCCTCAACGCCCCTGACTGAACCTCAAGATTTCCAAATGATGTCTTCCTCTTCTAGATTCCTGTGTAATTTGAGACCAGTTTTGTAGGTTTCGACCGCTCCGTGACTCCAAGAACTAGGCCTAAGAACTGGAATTCTCTGTAGCCAGGAATGAGGCCTGCCTAGTCTTGATTTTTACTCGTCTGGAGGAAGATTGGCTTACGACAAGGTGGGTGCCGGGAAGAGGACATTTGCAGACAACTAACCTTAGAGAAAATCTGTAGCCTAGGAGGAGAAGCGATCCCTAAAATTCTAGAGACTGGTATTCGGCACTCAGGACAATGAAGTCTCTCTTCCTCTTTGGTAATATTAATTCCAAATGGTTCCCATCAGAGAGAGAAGCCATAATCCTCATAATCCTCTCCTACGCTCAGGTGTTTTCTTGTTAAACCTAACTGGTACAAATATCGAATATTATGTTTGTGTGAGGACGCCTCGAGACGATAGGAGGGTTTGATTGCTCTGCAGAGTTACTCACGTTTTGTGACCATCTCACCCAACAGCTGCCTCTAGGGCCACCTGCCGACACACTTTAGAATCGTGAGCATTTACTGTGACGAAGGAAAGAGCTGTCCTGATCTATTACGAGAGAGGCACCATCTGGCCTCTGCTCTGTTGATCCCCTAAACTTGCTGTAGCACCAGAATCCAGTCATTTCGGACATTTCTTTCCCCGCCTAACCTCTGCACCCACTCCTCCACCCACCTTCAAGAAAGATGTTGCAATCTCCTTGGTATCAGGTTCAGCACAGGCCGTCCTCTGTGTTGGCCATTAATGGCTCTTGGACTTCCGATGGCTTTGGTGTTCTGGGCCAGTCTGTACTCTCTCCCGAAGCCAAGTTCTACTCACTGTGGCTCTCCCCTGGAGGTGTTGAGACAGGTGTTGGAACAGTGATTGTTGCAGTAACAATTCTCTGTATATATATATATATATATATATTCCCAGGCCAAGTAACGCAGGGAGAATTGGAAAGGGGAATGATGAAGAGAAGAAAAGGACCCAGAGATCTGTTGAGTGCACCAGAAAGCCCACCACTGAAAGCAATCAAAATAATCCTCAGAGCCTGGGAAAGATGGGTATCCTTCTACCTCAGTGTTACTGAGGCTTAGGGAAATTCAGTTTTTTGGTAAAGGGTCACATCTTGTATGTGAAGTAAAGAATTGCCAATTAGGGCATCACACTGCCCCTCACCACATGGCTTTGCACCGGGCATCACACTGCCCCTCACCACATGGCTTTGCACCACCTGCCGCTTAGCGATTCCACCATTTTAACCACCTTGTCTTTCGAAATGCCAATATCCCTGCAAAGAATAAAACGTGACATCGGAGAATTTGGGGCAAGCTGCTGTGACCACGTCACCAGCCCAGCAGTGTCTTAGTCAGCTCAAGTGACAGAATACCACAACAAAGTGTGTTGACTGGGTGGCCTAAACAACAGACATTTATTTTCTTGTAGTTCTGGGGCCTGGAAGTCTGAGATCAGGGCACCGGAATGGTCGGCTTCCGGTGAGAGCTCTCTTCCTGGCTTGTGACAGCTGCTACTGTGTCCTGCCCTGGTGGAGAGAGAGACTGAGAGTGAGTGAGTTCTTTGTTGTCTCTTCTTCTTCTTTTTTTGTTTTTTTTTTTTTTTAGAGGTGGGGAGGGGCAGAGAGAGAGGGAGAGAGAGAATCCCAAGCAGGCTCTGTGCCCAGCGTGGAGCCCAATGTGGAGCTCAATCTCATGACCATGAGATCCTGACCTGAGCCGAAATCGAGAGTCAGACGCTTAACTGGCGGAGCCACCGAGGCCCCTCCGTTGTCTCCTCTTGTAAGGGCCACTGATCTCATCACGAGGGCCCCACTCTCTTGACTGCCTCTAAATGTAATTACCTCCAGAAGGCTCCGTGGCCAAATACTATGACCTTGAAGGTTAGGGCTTCAACATATGAATTTTGAGGGGACACAATTCAGTAGACAGCAAGTCCCAAGCCCCACCCTCAGACACAGGAGGATTTTAGGGCTGCTTAATCTATTTCAGTACTGCCTGCTTCAGACATTTCTTAAGGGAATACTAAAGTCCTTACAGTTTAGGGGCGCCTGGGTGGTTCAGTCCGTTGAGCGTCCGACTTCAACTCAGGTCATGATCTCACAGTTAGTGAGTTTGAGCCCCGCATCGGGCTCTGTGCTGACAGCTCAGAGCCTGGAGCCTGCTTCAGATTCTGCGTCTTCCTCTCTCTCTGCCCCTTCCCTTGCTCACACTCTGTCTCTCTCGCTTTCTCAAAAATAAACATTAAAAAAAAAGTTTAAGTCCTTACAGTTTAAACACCTGTGAGTAAGGTCCTCTGTAATGTCAGGCAGTAAACACCCCCAGTTGCAACTGTTATTCTTGTTGACATTGATGCCTCGAGACAGACATGGCTGGGGGAGGGCAGAAACCCCCTAGTGGGCGGGGCAGTCTATCCCGGAGTGGGGGTGGGGGGCAATCTATCCTGGGGGAGGGGGAGGGCAATCTACTCCACCTCCTGTTCAGGTTGACTCTCTCAGGAAGTCAATAGCAGGTGACATTAACTATTTGTCAAATAAACGAGTGAGAGAGCAAAGGAAACAAGGGAAATAGAAGAAGAAATCAAAGGACTTGATGGATTTTCCCAGCTTCACAATAGTCTATATCCCCATTGCCTTCCAGGCCTGGTATCCTGGGAGTTTATTTAACCCCCCAATACTCATTGGCTCCTACCATGTGCTCTGCGCTCGGAATGGGAGAACGAGACGGGATTCTGTGCTCAGCTCACCTGCTAACCTGGGTGTTAGATATCTACCCAGCCCGCCACAATGTAAGACAATATGGTGAGCAAATCCACTCCTCTTTTCATTCTTGAATCCAAACTCGGTTGTGGAAGAGAAGGAAAGGACTCAGAATTGAGCAGAGGGAGAGGTTCGCCTGCGATGGGGGCTGATAACAGCTTCCTCTACCCACCCCACAGAGAACTCAGGAGCTGAAATTGCTTTTAAGAATTGTCTGCTTTGAGTCCAAACGTCTAGGCTTTTATGCTTCTGCCTTCATCGATCATCGTAGTGGGCTGCCCTGGAAGAGGATGAGTCGAGGAGAGGATGTTCTCGGCGACAGAGGCGATCCCTGAGGGGGCCGACAGCTGAAAACTCTCTAGTCATATCACCTGGGCAGCTCAGTTGGTTAAGCAACTGACTCTTGATTTGGCTCAGGCCATGATCTCATGGTTCGTGGGTTCGAGCCCCGCATTGGGCTCTGCACTGACAGGCAGAGGCTGCTTGGGATTCTCTCTCTCTGCATCTCCCCTGTGTGCTTTCTCTTTCTATAAATACATAAATAAATAAACACTAAAAAGAAAAAGTTGGGCAACAAGTGTTTTCTTAAGAAAGAATCCGGCCGACGCATCTCTGTGTCCGTCAGTCACGGCCTACGTGGCCTTACCCTCTGACCTATTTCCTGGTATTGCTCCTCTCACTTATTTTGCTCTTTCTTGAGCATGTCGAGAATGTTCCCATCTTGAGCTCTGTTCCCTTACTGTTCCGCTGCCTTAATTGCTCCTCTCCTAGATAACTGTATGGTTCTTACTTTTTCTTCCTTCAGATTTCTGCTGAAATATCTCTTTATCTGAAAGAACACTCATGACCACCTTAACCAAAATCATCTTTTGAAAAAAATCACTCAGGACTCACTGAGGAGACTGGATCAGAAGAGGCAAAGGCGGGGACCTGTAGGGTTGTTAGTGTGCTACGGAAACCCTTCAGGCGAGGGGACACGGGTCTGAATTCAGGGCGGCCCGGGTGGTCGGGAGAAGTATCTGGATTTGAGAATTCTCTGTCCAGTAGACAACAGATGAGGCTTGTGAGTTGTATAGGGGAGGTGAGGGAAAAGGGAGGTGATAAAAAGGACTTCTGGGCTTCTGTACAACTGGGCAGATGGTTGGGAGAGAATACTGGAAGACAAACAGGTTTACTCTCTTTTATATTTGTATGTATATATGGGAGAAGAAAGTGAGAGAGAAGATTTTGATTCTTGACATTTTGGTTTTGAGGTGTTCCTGAGATGTCTAAGATGGCATATCAAGTGGACCATTGGTTAGAAGAGTGAGGAGCTCAGGAACGTTGTCTGGGCTGGAGATAGAAATTTGTGAGTTGTCTGCGAGGGGGGTCGTTTAAAATGTGGGAGTGAATAAGGTTGCCGAGACAGCATTTTGAGAGAAGAGAGAGGTCCCGGGATGGCGGTGAGGAACCTCAACATTTAGGGAAGAGGGGCCTGCAAAAGAGACCATCAGGACGGCTAAAGAGGTTGGAAGACAACGAGGATAATGTGTCATTTCAAAAGTGTGTCGCTAGTCCCAGCTTATGTAACACACACCCACGTCTTATGCCTGTGCTGTTTTCCCGAAAGGGATGAGAATATAATCGAGGGTAAAAGATAACTAATGATTAGCGAGGCTCTGTTAAAATGAAAGTGTTTCTAGAGGAAAGGAATTCTCCCCCGTCTCAAAATTTCTGAAAAAGGACTTGGAAACTGAAAAATACCAACAGGGAGGTCAGTGGTTGAGCTCAGTGATTTATTGCTTTTGCTGCAGAAGCGGGTTAAAATGTCAGTGGGAAGCCATAAAATGGAAACATTATGAGTAAAAAAGAAATAAACAAAAAAACAAAAAACAGCTGAAGAACTATTTTCGGATGGAAGTGGTAGAATCGAGATGTTAGTTGATAGTGTAAGCGTTCCAAGAGGTGGGAAGGAAAGTGAGTAGCAATAAAGGGCTCATTTTCAATGTGAAGGACGAATCCCTTCTTGTAACAGGAGGGAAGAAAGAGAGTGACCCGGGGCGGAGACATAAGTAGATTTGTAGACTTGAATGGGGGAGATGAAGGCATTGCCTTCCATTTTCTCTGTAATGGAATTCCAGAGTTTAGATGCTTCTTCGAGTGTTATTAATCACGGTAAACTAATTGTTTTATATGTGGGTGGATGCCCCAGCTGTCCAACTGTTTCACAGGTAGCTATATATATATATATATATCCCTGTTCACTGCGGTCCCAACAAAAACAGGAGCTTAATAAATGCTCCATTCATTTTCCTTCAACTGATGATAAATCCAACGATGCCCTGAAGGGAAAGAATCCGTTCCGATGGGACCCCCTATTATAAGGCGCCTGACAAGTGTGAGGATTGAGAATCAAGTGAACAAACGACAGACAGCTCGAGGGAAGGAAATCCACCAGCACACCTCTTCTGGTCCGGGACCTTAAGGGTTAAGACCAACGAGACCTGGTCCTCCCAGCTAGACCATCTATCTAGAGAGGCTCCCGCAAAGCGGGCCGAGGGGTCCTGGGGTAACTTCCTGTTTCTGTCTTCCGGGCCCGAGAGTTTAGGACCTTGGGTTGGTGGGGGTCAGGAGGAGAGGGGGGCTACTTGCTCCGGGACAGCTGGGCCTGCTGGGGTGCTGGGCGCCTTGTGTGTGGCCCCCAGAACAGTGAGTTCCTTCTCGGGGGGAAGGGAGCCGAGGGCTGCGGGCAGGAGGAGTTGCCACTGCATCACCCCGGCTGGCCCGGAGAGGGATCCCGGGGCTGCGAGCGGCCGGGGCCCAGCGTCTCCCCGCCGCACCGGCCACCGCGCCGCCCTCGCCTCCCTCGCCTGCCGGGTCCCTTAAAGGAGCTTGTCGATCTGGCCTCCTGGAACTTCACCCCACAGTGCACCCAGCCTCTGCCCCCTGCCAGCGGTTCTTAAAGCTAAGCTTCAGGCAGTGCATTTTCTTTGGAAGACTTTCTAATCCAAAGCATGGCCCCATCCTAAGCCCCTCTGCTTCTAGGACAGGGCAAACAGCCCTTCTCTGTGGAGTGACATCTGAGGGACAGCCTGTATACCATTTGTTACCGTTTTGCTGAGCCAGTGCTCCTGAGGGCCCCTACTACATAGTTTCTTAGCAGGGAAAATGGTGCACGGGTTTCTGTTACGCAGACTTTTCGTTTGTAGAGACTTGGATGGAAATCTATAACGCAGACAGCAAAACATACTACTCCATTTGAACGATTTTCCTTTTTTTCCTTTTAGGCGGGTGGAGTGCCCCCTTCCCCTCCTCAAACGCTAGGGCTATTTGTAATTTAGACTAGTTTCCCCTTTTCCTGTAACAAACCCCTGGTTGCTGAGGACGCTTAGAGAATGCTCCTCGTTTGGGATCACGTCTAGAGATACAAATCTTAAAAAAAAAAAAAAAAAAAATCCAGTCATTGTTTTCCAAAATAAAGGTCCTCTTTGAGATTTATTTTCAGTTTAGGTTTGGGGTTATGCCCAGCTCTGCTTCCTGCTCTAGTTTTACTGCCAATAGGTAAATGAGTGTGAAGGTATCCAAACAGGCTTGGGACTGAATCCTGCTGTACCACTTTCTGGTTGTGTGGCCTTGGGAAAATTTCTTAATGTCTTTTTTTGTTCACCTATAATAACATGCTGGTAATTGTTCATACATACACCTGCAAGGGCTATTGTGGAAATTAAATGAGAAATATTGTGTGTCAAGTATTTAGCTCAGTGCCTGGCACGTAATAGGCAGTGATAAAGTGAAAATTAATACCATTTTTTGTTTTCCCTACGCGTGCCTTTGTACATCCTTATTCTAGGCTCTTGTTTTTCCCAAACTGTGCTGTTCTTTATATCCAAGCCCATCTATACCTGCCTGCCAGTGACAGATCACATTCTCCTGTCCCTTAAAGTAGGTCAAGAATTGTAGTCGGCTCCAGGAGATAAAGTTTAGGCTAAAAGGGATACTGTGATTATGATAGACTGAGACAGTAAGAGTCAAGGAAGAGTTCCTTAGCTTCCCTTTTACATTTAGGGGTTATTGCCTATAATTTTTCTAGCTCTCCTTTGTCCTAATTTGTTTTTTTACTGGTTGTAGAAATTCTTGTGAAATTGAACTTCAAAGGTTTCATCCTTCTAGCAAGGGCCAACTTCTTTCTAAACAGGGTGCTTTCTTTCTCTTTAACTGCTCCTTATGCCTGCCTATTAATTTTTTGAAGTCTTGTTGCCTTTTCCAAAAAAACTACTTTGTGTTTTCAATTAAAAGTGTTTCTAAACTCTGAGCGGACAATGAGTATTAGTATTCATTCTATTTTTGAGACTTGATGCTCAGACTTTGAAGATTTCCTTTTTTTTAAAATTTATTTCCTTGGATAAAGTAAATTGCGTTAACCCTTAAGTCTAAACACTTGCATCTGAGCTCAGATTTTTCTAAGAGGACTTCTATAGACCGTGTTTCTTTTTTGACAGTCTGGAACACAGAACATTCTGTGCCCACAGTTGGTAAATTGCAATGGTTGGAAAAAACCAATGGCCTGCAAACATAACCTGTTTCCTTCCACAGGATTTCCGACCCCCAGCTTGGCTGTGCCCACCCCTGATGGAGCAAGAGCAAAAACTGTGGATCTCAGATTCTAGTGGCTTCACGGAGGAGGAGAGTTTGAAAAGCCCTTTTCCAGGTGAGGGATCAAAAAGATTACCTGACAACATTGGAAATTCAAAGAAGTTGTGCCATAGGGCGTGTGGAAAGAACAGGGCATTTGCATGGGACAAACTTTAATTTGATTCCTGTTCTGTTGTTTATAAGCTATGTTAACCTCTCTTTTCTCATCTTTAAGAAAAATGAGTAATATCTGTCTCATATTTCTCAGGATTAATGAAATACTATGTGGCACACTATTGTTCTTAATAAATAGTAGATACCATTGTTATTTCTCTATTTCGTCAGATTTTAACTTAAAGTATCATCAGGTTTGCACCTTAGAATTAGTGTCCTATTCAGTTTCTCCCCTATTCAGATCCCTTTTTCCTTTTATGTCTTCTAGAATAAAGCTTAATGAAGTTTTTTTTTAGATGAGTACCCCCCTTGGCAATTGCTGACAACTGTTTACTTCATTAGTGTTGTTACTAAGCACAGGAAATTCACTTGCATCTAATGAGCACTTAAAGAAGTAAAACTAGCTTTAAAAACCTTTTTTTAATGTTAAAGAATTTATGAGGTTTTACTTTGTTGTTCCCTCCCCTCCACTGCAGTTCAGAATTTCCTTCCTCTGGTAGAGATTAGGGTATGCTTAGAATATTTGTTTATTCTTACAGGAGACACTAGTAAGAATCAGTTGGAAACCATTCAACACAGTAACTCCAGGGCCTCAAAACGGTCTAAAAGAGATGGCCCACAGAATTGTAAGCATGAGGATGCAGAAGAAATTCCATTGACGTGGTCTCGAGGAGATGAGATCTGGTTCAGTGCTTCCTATGAGAAGGATGGCAAGTCGGAGAGTCAGGGAAATTCAACAGGAGAAGAAGAAGAAAAACCCAGTCACCGGGGACGGGCTCCCAGGGAACACCGCAGTGCCTCTCTCCAGCAGAATTCGACCACCGGGGACAAACCCTACAAGTGTGCCGAATGCTGGAAAAGCTTCAACAACAGTTCTCATTTGCGCATTCACCAGAGGACCCACTCAGGAGAAAAACCTTACAAATGCTCCGAGTGTGGGAAATGCTTCAGCAACAGCTCTCACCTGATTCAGCACCTGAGAACACACACAGGCGAGAAGCCCTACCAGTGTGGTGAGTGTGGGAAAAGCTTCAGCAATACCTCGCATCTAATCATTCATGAGAGGACTCACACGGGGGAGAAGCCCTATAAATGTCCCGAGTGTGGGAAGAGCTTTAGTAGCAGCTCCCACCTCATCCAGCACCACAGATCTCATACCGGTGAGAAACCGTACGAGTGTCCCGTGTGTGGGAAATGCTTCAGCCACAGCTACGTCCTCATAGAGCATCAGAGGATTCACACGGGAGAAAAACCTTACAAGTGCCCTGACTGTGGGAAGAGTTTTAGTCAGAGTTCCAGCCTGATTCGCCACCAGCGGACACACACGGGAGAGAAGCCCTACAAATGTCTCGAGTGCGGGAAAAGCTTTGGTTGTAATTCGACTCTCATAAAGCACCAGAGGATTCATACAGGAGAAAAACCGTATCAGTGTTCAGAATGCGGGAAGAGCTTCAGTCGAAGTTCAAACCTAATCACACACCGGAGAACGCACGCAGGAGAGAAACCCTGCGAAAGCCCCGAATATGAAGAAAGTTTGAGTCGGAGCTGCAGTGCGATAGAAGAGGACGGACTCCCACCGGGGGAGAAGCCGTACAAGTGCTGTGAGTGCGGAAAGCGTTTTGGTCTCAGCTCCCATCTCATTAGGCACCAGAGAACACACACAGGAGAGAAGCCGTACAGGTGTTCGGAGTGTTGGAAAACTTTCAGTCAGAGTTCCACCCTGGTGATTCACCAAAGGACGCACACGGGAGAGAGACCGTATAAGTGTCCTGACTGTGGCGAATGCTTCAGCCAGAGCTTTAATCTCATCAGGCACCGGAGGACTCACATGGGGGAGAAACCTTACAAATGCACCGACTGTGAGAAGTGCTTCAGCAGAAGTGCTTATCTCGCTCAGCATCGGAAGATGCACCTAGAAAAGTCTTTCCAGTCTCCTGAAGTTGATTTTCCTCGTGGGTGGACTTGGAAGAACTGTCCAGGGGAAGTGGCCCTCATCTCTTCCTTTTCAGTCCCACATCCTTCTTCCTCCTGAGTCCCAAAGCCTGTTTAATATTATTTATTAGTGTTATTTTCTTTTCTTGCCGGACCATTCCAGTTAAGGTGTCGCTATAGGGTTTCTTTGGTTTGTTTGCCGTAACGTCTGGAAAAAGTCAACCTTCCAGGTTAGAGGATACCAGCTCATTATATCTGCCCCGTGGGAGAAGCTGCCAACGGTGGAGAAGAAATGGGTTTTGATTTAAGGTAAGATTGGAACAGCTTCAAAGGAAAACATAAAGAGAAATCCCGGGAATAAGGACACCCAAGAGCTCGAAGCTAAGCTAGCCATCGAATTTCCCTATTTCCTCTTGCCGGAGTGGGTGGCAGTAATTCATTATTGGCCTCAGGGAGTTATCCAGAGAAAGATTCTTTTTGAACAAGTAATGTGATTTCCTGGCTCTTTTGGGGGGTCTTAAGAAAAGACTCAAGTTTTTAAAACACATTTTTATTTGCTGAAAATTAACTTTCGTAGTATTTAGAACTACAGTGGCTAATCCATAGCCACTAGTCACCTGTGGCTGTTTAAATAAATTTATAGTAAGATTAAACGAAATGTAAAATCCGGTTCCTTAGCTGCACTAACCACGTGCCAGGCACTCAATAGCCACATGTGACTGGTGGCGGCTGTATTGAATATCCTATAAGGTTCTTTCAAGATTATCATTCTTCGCAGACTCATGAAGATTTCCTAGAAGACTGTAGGAAATGTGCTATGAGCTTTCTGCTCTCCAAGCGGAATAGCAACGTAGACTAGAAATGGGATAGAGTTTTTAAGGCACTCAGTCTGGAGATTGGCCATTCTAATGCTTACATGTCTTATGTTCAACCATCCGGTGATATGATCATGTTGTCTTGGCAGATTAAGAGGTAGAGTTCTTGATTTTGTTTAAAAACTTTTGACAAACGGGGATGCCTGGGTGGCTGGGTTGGTTAAGCTTCCGACTCTTGGTTTTGGCTCAGGTCATGATCTCACAGTTTCGTGAGTTTGAGCCCCACACCAGGCTCTGTGCTTACTTCGTGGAGCCTGCTTGGAATTCTCTCTCTCTCTCTCTCTCTCTCTCTCTGTGTGTGTGTGTGTGTGTGTGTGTCTGCCCCTACCCCTACCTGTGATGTCTTGTCTCTTGCAGAAATAATAAACTTTAAACAAAAATTAAATTTTTTTGGACCAATAGTCAGCGCATTATATAGTCCCCTCAATTATATAATTCCTGCTCAGATCAGAAACTGGAACCCCCCGAGTCTAAGCCAGTGTGCAGGGACAGTGTGCCATTGGAGACCGAGATTCCTTCCTTCCTCTTTTTCTTTTGCCTCTTGACTTACGGGATGTGTGGATCCTCACCGTGTGTCTGTCCAATGGAAATGATGCTTCATAAAGTAAAAAGTTATTTTTTGTTCCCCCAACCCCTACTTTTTCCTGCCAGTGCAAGGAGTCGAAGGTCAGGACTCCTAAGTTGATTAGGATTTCTGGTCTCCTTTTTAGATTCAAAATCTATCTTATGAAGACTGTCTATAGAGATACAAATTAGGAACGCGAAGCCAGAAAAGGCCAGTTAGAGCTGGCGCAAATGCAGAGGGCTGTCACGGAACTGCGCGGGGGTTATTTCTTCTTCTGCGGTTGTGGTAGTATGCCTGACACCCCGGAGGACATTAAGTCTTTTTGTGTTACAGGATTAAAAAGTAAAGCAAAGGTTAACAAAAGACCTAAGCATTTGGGGGTGACTTTTCCGCTTTCAGAAACGGGGAGAACATTAAATTCATCATTGGCTTTTATATAACCCTCGTCTAAGCACCTTTTTACCTTTGTATGTTAGGTGGTATTGTCTTCAATCTGACAGCTGAGGACAAGTGTTTACAGCATTCGGCCGGCGCCTCACTGTTAGCCGCTCTACCACCATAAAGTGTATACAACCGTGGGTCTTTGGATCCTCTTTGAAGGGAGCCGCAGAGACGTGGGTGTCCCTTGGGGCCACTAAAATGGTGCACTCCTTTTGCCGTCTACCCCATGAATGTGAAGGGGCGTGACTGCACACGAGGGGTGTGTGCCGAGCCGCGTGTGTAGGCGAGTACTGCAGCACATCATTATTTGAGGGCAGCTACGTGGGCGACTAGTGCCTTTTCTATTTAAAAATTACCTTTCCTTTCATTCCCCATCTCTTTTGTGTCATTTTTGTTCTCTTCGACTTTGGCCCTAACCTCTTCTGCCTTGTCCTTACATATTCTTTTTTTCCCCCCACGTTTGTTTATTTTTGCAAGAGAGAGTGCAAGTGGGGGAGGGGCAGAAAGAGGGTGGCAGACGGGGTCCCAAGCAGGCGCTGGCAGCAGAGAGAGCCCGATGGAGGGCTCGAACCCACCAACTCTGAGATCATGACCTGAGCTGAAGTCGGACACTTAACCAGCTGAGCCACCCAGACGTCCCTTTCCCTGCATATTCTGACCCAAACTTAAGCTTTTCTACCCTTTATTTTGTTTCCCTTTCTTCCCTCTCTTCACTTCCCCTCCCAGTGAAGTAGGAATGAGGTCAAGGCTAAGGATGGCCCAAACGCTTGGTTATAAAGATCCAGATGGAAACATGGTGCTTGGCAATCATGACTTCATGGGATGTAGCCACTTAGAAGCAGAGGTAGCTCGAAAGTGCTAACTGAAGGCAGGTTTGTGATCTAATGTTGCACGGCTGATAAGATCGGTAGATATCCTAGGACGTGACCCTGTGAGGGATGAAGCGGAAGCTTTGGTTGAAAAAGGATCATGATTAAGTTTGAGCCATGTTACGTCATGTGGATAAATGGTCGGATGAAAGAAAATGCTAATTGAGCAGACTGACCAACACAGGTGAAAGATTTCCCCCTTAAAATAATAGCTTGCTTTCTGGTTATTAAAGGAATACTTACTGCTGACTGTAAAATATCCCGAGAAGTATAAAGTAGGAAATGATGTAAAAGTATGAAGGCCAAAATAAAAGTGACCCATAACCATTTTTTCCAGAGATCACTCGCCACAAAAGTGCCGAGATCTTTCCCAATAACTTCTTTTCTAAGCATATATCTGAATAAATATGTTAAAAAATTAGATCCTGTGTGTGTGCGCGCGCACGTCTGTAAAGCATTGTGTCTTGATTTTTTTTTTCCTAATCTTATTGTCAGTTTACTTGTTTTAATGATTATGAGGCTTTTAATGACTTCATCATAATAGACTGAATGATTATTAACAATAACAATTCAGTTGTTCTGATGGTGGATGTTTACAGTTGTTCCTGGTTGTTTGCTATTAAAAAGCATGCTACTGCGAACGAGGCGCTTTCTTCGTTGTTTTGTTTTGGCATTGTAGTTGTGACTGCTTGTTTCGCTTTTTGTTGGCACACAAATTTTACTTTACATCTCAAATGATTTCCTTAGAGGGAATTCCTAGCAGGGACATTATTGAGTCAAAGGACATAAAAGTTTTTATTTTTATTATTTATTTATTTATTTAACATTTATTTTTGAGAGAGACACACACACACACACACACACACACACACAGTTGAGCTGAGCATTGGAGGGGCAGAGAGGGAGGGAGACACAGAATCCGAAGCAGGCTCCAGGCTCTGAGCTGTCAGCACAGAGCCCAACACGGGGCTTGAACTCACAAACTGCGAGATCATGATCTGAGCCAAAGTCAGATGCTTAACCGACATAAAAGTTTTTAAAGGCATATTACTTAATCTCTTTCCAGACCTATCAATTTAAATTACCCCGTGAAATAATTTTGTTACATACCTTTTGGAGGGGTGTGGGGAAGGAAAACATGTAATTCAAGCTCAGTACATTTAAATGATGGAAACTTCTTTGAAGGCAGCTTTTCCTTTTCCTTTTTTTTTTTTTTTAAACCCCTCTTTCCGTCTCTTGGGTTCCGGATCAGCTGAGGGTCACTTTGGGTTGGGTCATGTTAAGAACTGTTTGGACTTTTCCGCATGCGGCCCCAGGCCCACTGCCAGCAGAGGGCGCCGGAAGCCACTCGGAGACCTAGAGATGTGGTCCCGAGGCCCAGAGAAGACCCTGGAAGTCCCCAGAGGGAAAGTGGTTGCAGAAAGAGCCGGCTACTTAGTTCAGGGCCTCCCGTCACCTGGTTCTGAGAATGAAGTGCACCCCAAATCTGGGAGACGAAGGTAAACTCAGGTTTGGCAAAGGGAGAAGTATCCTTTTGTTTGTAAAATTTGATGCCGAGGAAAAAGCACATTGGAAAAGTACGAAGATAACCAAGTTCTCCTGCTCAGAAGACTAGACTCCTCATCTTTCCCGTCCTGCCGTCATCAGTAAATCAGTGAAAAACTTGTATTGTCAGCTGCAGGGACTGGGGTCTTACTAAGGGAAGAACAACCCCGGGGGGGGGGGGGCGGGGCAGGGGGAAGACATGTAAGGTGTGGTCATTGCCGTTACCAGAGGTCATCCCTGGTTACTCCTACTAATTCTTCAAACCTCAGCTTAAACGTAACCTCCTCTGCTAGGCGCTCCTTGACTCCTAGGTCGGTTTCTGTCTTCTTACCCTCCGGTGACACATGTACTTGCTCATTTTTGGACACATACCACGTCATTAGTTACCTGTATGCTGCCGTCCTCTCCGCTAAGCTCGGAACCCCCAGAGGACAGGTGCTGTATCTGCTCTGTTCAGTGCTTTCCTCCCAACACCAGGCACAGGCCCTGACAGAACGGACCCTTGACCCACACCCACACATACTACACTGAATTGCATTGATGTGTACTTTTTTTTTTTTAAGTTTATTTTGAGATAGAGAAAGAGAGAGTGCAAGCAGGGGAGGGGCAGAGAGAGAGAGAGAATCCCGAGCAGGCTCTTCACTGTCAGCGCAGAGCCCTACATGGGTTTTGATCTCACAAACATGAGATCAAGAGTTGGACACTTAACCAAGCGAGCCACCCAGATGCCCGGCATTGGTGTATATTCTTAATTATGGCTTTAGGAGCAGTATTCACGAATAAAAAGAAAATGGAAAAAACAAAGTTCCAAATTCAACTAGAATTTGCAAAAGATTACATGAGCACCGAGGGGATGCAGAACAAGGAAATGACTGGCATTAAAAGTTTGGGGGCGCCTGGGCGGCTCAGTCAGTTAAGGGTCCGACTCTTGATTTCGGCTCGGGTCATGATCGCTCGGTTTGTGGGATTGAGCCGCTTGTGGGGATCTGCCCTGACAGTGCAGAGCCTGCTTGGGATTCTCTCTGCCCCTTCCCAACACACGGACCTGCGTTCTCTCTCTCTAAATAAATAAATAAACATTAAATACTTAAAAATTTTTTTAAAAGTCTTTTTGGGGGCACTGGGTGGCTCAGACATTTAAGTGTCTGACTCTTGATCTCAGCTCAGGTTATGATCTTACGGTTCGTGAGACTGAGCCCCAAGCCAGGCTCTGTGCTGACAGTGTAGAGCCAGCTTGAGATTCTCTCTCTCCCTCTCTCTCTCTCTCTGCTTGCACATGCATTCTCTCAAAATAAATAAACTTAAAAAAAAAAAAAAGATTCCCTCTGCCCCTCTCCTTTACTCGCATTCTCTCTCTAAAGTAAAAAAAAGTAAAGTCTTTATGGACAGGTTGAATAGTGAGCAAGTAGCTTTAGAGGGTTTTGATCTAATGTGTTACAAACAAAAACATAAATGAAACAGAAATTGCTCAGTTTGGTACCAAAAAAAAGGAGTATAAAATGAAGGAAGATTGTACTCAATACACTGAAAAAAATGCTTACCGAATACCAAAGTGCTGAGTATACAACTATGGGTAAGGCAAGGTCCTTGCCTTGAGGAGTTGAATCTCTTGAAAGAGTTATACGTAAGTTGACAATTATAAATCAGTGACTGCTATGGCAAAGAGTTGGAGTTAAAAAAGACATGATGATTAACCTGGGTCTTGGGGTGTCCGGGTGGCTCAGTTGGTTAAAAAGCATCTAACTCTTGATTTCAGCTCAGGTCATGATCTCATGATCTCTTGTGAGTTTGAGCCCCAAGTCTGACTCTGTGCTGGTAGTGTGGATCCTGCTTGGGATTCTCTCTCCTTTTTTCTCTGCCCCTCCCCTGCTCTCTTTCTTAAAATAAATAAATAAACAGTCTTTAATCTGGGTCTTAAAGAATGGATAATTGAAGAAAGGAGGGCAAGGTTTTCCTTAGATTGAGAATGGCACTTGAAAAGGCTCAAGTCTAGTTACGACATGCCAAATTTAGGCCAACAAGAAGAGGCGTCAAGAACAAATGTGCTCTTTGTTTTAAGGTAACTAGATCTTTGTACGGGGAGAACAAAATGTATTCTAATCAAACAGTCCTGGATTCCTGAACCAGATTTTCTGGGCTTGGGTTCAGGCTCTGCTACTTACTCGCTGTGTGAGCACTTTTCTGTAGATCAGTTTCCTTATCTGTAGAATGGGGCTAAAAACAGTAGCTTCCTCATAATGTGGTTGTGAGGACAAAATGAGCTAATCTATGAAAAAAGCATTTAGAACGCTGACTATAAGCACTGGCTCTTGTCATGTCTACAAAGTATTTTTTTTTTTTTTTTAACAAATCTAACAGAATGATTCGCTCTGATGAAGTGAAGTTCTTCCAAAGAATGGAAGGCTGATTCACCATGATCAGATTTATTAATGCGAGATTTCACTACACTAAATTCACTACATGAACAGAGTAAATTAACATATATAGATCAGTATGTGCTAAAAAAGATTTGATTTTTAAAACACTAAAAGAGAAGTTATAAGCAATTGCAAACATCCCACTGAAGACCGAAACAATAGAAATAATCCCAGTAAAGTCAGTAATAAGCATGGAACCTTGATATTCCTAGCACCCTTCACTCTTGTGCTTCAGGTCCTCAGCAACGCAAGAGAATGAGAGAAAGAATCAAGAAGCATGCATCTCAGAAAGTGAGCCAATCCCAGGCCTGCCTGTGCTCAAGTCTGCTCCTGAACTACCTCACGCTTTGCTGCGAATCATAGGTAGGCCAATCCCTGCAGGCTGCGTTTCCCAAACTTTGTTTTCAACTGGTGTCCGGCTAAACCCAACAGGTGAGAGGCAACTGGTGGGCGACTGGGCCAAGTGAGGGGAAACAAGGTATTTCTTCCACTTCCTCGCCGCCTCCTATAGCTTCTCTGGCCGCAGCTAAGTCTCCTCCATGACTTCTGCGCCAGACAGGTCCACCATGCTTTCCGTTTCTTTGGGGTTACCCTGGTCCCCAAGGTCTAGTGATACTGCCTTTTCCTGATTACAGAGTATTTTTCATGGACTTATTCTCCAGTTTATTACTTTCTGCTAGTAAGTGGCTGATTTTGTGCCATATTTCATTGCCTTAGCTTTGGGCTTGAGTGACCGATTTTTAAAAAATAATTATTAGTTTTTGAGAGAGCACGTGTGAGTGGGGGAGAGGGCCAGAGGAAGAGAGAATCGTTTTTTTAAAGTTTGTTTGTCTATTTATTTATTTATTTATCTGGGGGGCGGGGGGGTTGGTGAGGAGCAGAGAGGAGAGAATCGCAAGCAGGCTCCATGCCACCAGCGCAGAGCTAACGTGGGGTTCCAACCCAGGAACCATGAGATCATGACCTGAGCTGAAGTCTGATCTTTAACTGAGCCACCTAGGTGCCCCACGAGAGAGAATCTTGAGCAGGCTTCACACTTAGCTTGGAGGCACGGCTCAATCGCAAGACCCTGGGATCCTGACCTGAGCTGAAATCAAGTTGGCACTCAACTGACTGAGGCACGTGGGTGCCCCAGTTTTTTGTTTTTGGATACGTGGAGCCATACCAAGACTCAAACATATTTAAATGATGGTTGGCTACTTGATCAGAAAAAAGTAATCCTCTTAGGTTAATTTCAAGTACAGGGTAATCAGGGAACATCCTGGTTACAAATGAATTCTCATTTGTAAGAGCTGCTGGAGCATTCTATCGCGTTAGCCATACAGGAACCACAAGCAGTTTATTGAATACCTTTAGGAAAACGATTTCCCACACCTTAAATGGATTTTCTTTAGTCCTTTTTAATTGGACATATACTTCAAACGGCCAAATTTGTTGATACCAGTGAGGGTGGCTGTCAGGAGGAGAAGGCCTTGACTTTAGAATGGAGGACTGTTACAGCAGTTATTGATGATTAAGAGTGAGTGTTGGGGAACACAGGACTTGGAGACCAGGAGTTTAACTCTTGGTTTCATCAGGTATCAGCTGTGATCTAACCGAGCGCTTAACCTCTTTAAGTTTCATTTTTGTTATTTGAGGCCTAAAGAATGAAAGTATTTTGACAACATAATTACTTTTATTAGCAGATAAAACATATATTTGGGGTGGAAAATGGTGACAGTTGCCATACTTTCTTAAACTCAGCAAAGCCTTACAGGATCGCAAAGATTAGATTTCATGAAGCTATTGCCCTATCCCTCTCTAGAGGTTGACTGACTTTTGTCCAAGGTCACAAAGATGGTTAGTGACAGCGAGAACCTAGGTCTCCACATTCTAGTCACTTGGTCTTTCTGCTAGCCTTATCTTTCATCGTCCATTGAATCATCCAGAGAGTCTGATTTATCAGAGGGAGCTCCTTCCCTTACAGGGACTAGTGGGTAAGACTCAACCACGAGGGTCAGAGATTGGGTCATCAAAAGTAGGAACCAACTTAGGGTACAGGTGACAATACAGCCATGCTCCAAGCGGCAGAAAGAGAAAGGATTCGTTCATAACTATAGGGTTTAAGGCACAGGGCGAGCCAAGGCAATGGTCTGGGTCCTGAATGAATTCCAGGGAGGTGCCGACATGTCATAACAAAGGCCATCTCTCACGCTGCAGCTCTTGCACACATTTTTGTTTCCCCTGGAATGCTTGTCCCAGACGCAATTCATCTAACTCCGGGAGGCCTTGCCTGACCCCCTCCAGGCCGAGGCGGAGGGAGGCGAAGGGAAGGACCGCGTCGGGTTCTGCGGTGTCCTGTCTGCATACTCTCTCAGAGCCGATTCCGCGTTTCTGATCTCGAGATAATAGGGACTACGAACACCAGTGCATCTTTAGGCTGAGCACAGTGACTGTTGTGCAGGGCCTGACAATTCTGGATGAAGGAAAAAACACCCGGCATATCCTCCCCTCCTTCCTTCTTCGGGCAAACATCTGCCTAACTCGTTTTTCCAGAAGTTCGGCTCAAACATCACGTTCTCCACGCACCGGTTTCCACCGCCCTCTACACACACTAGGCGTGGGAGAGAAAGGACCCCCCCCCCGGCCTGACACATAGTAAGCGCTCAATACGTGATGGTGGAACGAACGGCGGAACTCCAGGCAGGGGTTTCCCCGGAACAAGCTCCACTCTTCTCGGGTAGGACCCCAGCTGCAGGGGCTGCGGCGGGTAAGCTGACTGCGGAACCCAAGGCTCGACCCCCTCCTTCCCCGCGCCCCTACGCCCCTACGCTCCTACGCCCCTGTGGAGCCAGCAAGAGCCCCACTCTCCGCCCACCGGGCGGCAGGCCCCCAGCTCACGCCCCCGCCCCACACCACGCAACATCGCCCTAGCGCCTCACCCGGCGACGCCGCGTGGGCCGGGCCGCCAGCGATTGGCCTAACGCGGCATAGCGCCATCTCGGCCTACCGTGCGGTGCGCGCCCTCATTGGCCAACGGCGGCGGAGGGCGGGGCGGGCGCATTGGGCGCGCAGGGCGGGGCCGGCTCTCTCCCTTGCGCCCCGCCTACTGGTCCTCGCCTGGGCGGAGCCCTTGGGCCGCCGGGGCGTGCTGGGCCAGCGGCAAGCGAAGTGCGCGCGGCGGTTACTCTGGTTACTGCCGGAGCGCCGCGTTGGGGAGGGCCGCGGCCGCCCGCGAGGGATGCTGGCGAGGGGGCCGTCGGGAGCCGCCGCTGCCGCCCTCTGAGGACGCTCCTTAGAAACCGCCGCTCACCCGCGGAGAAACGGAGTCACGGCCTGGAAGGTTCGTGGGGCTGGAGACCCGAGGCGTCTGCAGAGCGGCGGCGCTTACCTGCGCTGGGGCCGCAGTCTCGAGTCCGAGGCGGTTCTGGGTGGGAAGAGGCAGCTCCGGCCCCGCCCGAGCGTGGGCGCTCGTGCACCCGGCCAGGCCGCCCCCGCCTGGGAGACGTTTCTTTCGTTTCCCACCCCCTCCTGGAAGGGCACCTGCTGCAGGTGAGCGGGCCCGCGTCACTTTTGACAGACAGCACCTGCAGCAAGCCAGGAAAAGCCCATCCTGGGGAAGGAAACGAATGCGTTGCCGGAAAGAGGAGAGGCGGCTCGGAAGCTGTTGGAGCAGGCAATTTTTTAACTCTGCTAAGTCTGGCCAACTTTCCCCTCTTTACCTACTATTTTCTAACAGCGTGATAGGATTTTGTAAACTGGTACGATCTGAATTGTAATCCTGTGACGGTGTTGGGTGGAGCTCGGCCGCCTTCCTCGTGCTCCTTTTGGTGACACATTTTGGGGAGAACCTCGAATCACCAAAATCCTGCAAGGAAAAAGAGGATCTCAACACTGACCCGGGGTCACCGAAGGAGCCTTGGAACCATGTGGACTTTCTTGGGCATTGCCACTTTCACGTACTTTTACAAGAAATGCGGAGACTTCGTCTCCTTTGCCAACAAGGAGCTCTTGCTGTGCGTGCTGGTGTTCCTGTCCCTGGGCCTCGTGCTGTCCTACCGCTGTCGCCACCGGAGCGGGGTCCTGCTCGGACGCCAGCCGAGCGGCTCCCAGTTCGCGGTCTTCTCGGATATTCTGTCGGCCCTGCCTTTCATTGGCTTCTTCTGGGCCAAGTCGCCCCCGGGATCCGAAAATAAAGAGCAGCTTGGGTCTAGGAAGGTAGGTTGGATTTTAAGTGGGCAAATGAATGTCTTTTTTATTTTTATTTTTTAATAGGATTGGGGTCGCTCAAATGTAAATTTTCGTCTTTTCTGAAGGACAAAGGCAGCAGTTTAGATATTCTGGTATGAATTCTCACTTAATTTTCATGGTTTTGATTTTTTTGGTTTTGTGTTTAATCTCTTGACTGTTCCTTGGCTACATCCTTGAAACTTTTATTAGGAGTAATCTAGAAGATTTGTTTCATTTAGTGTTGGTTGAGCCAATGCTATATGACGTTGATTTGACTATGAATATAGAGTTGATTGTGAAAGGGGATATGAAATATTAGAATTTCATTTTGAAGGAGGGCACAATCACTTTCTGTGCTTGGGGTGGGAGGAAGAGGTTTTATTTAAACGCTTGGGTAAGGGTTGTACTTGTACCTGAGCAGAAAGAAACTCACGCCACCTCCCCACCCCCCCACCCCCCCACCCCCCCTCAGGTTAAGTCCGCTGCTTATAAATGACAACAGGCTGGGGAAAGTAACAGAACAGTTTGAAAACCTAGGAGAGTAAAAATTAGTGTAGCATTTCAAAGTCTTGGGCAAAATACCCTCCTGCCCTCATGTCAGTGGAGCCTTGAGTAGCTCGTGCAGTGATGTCCTAAGTTATGTAAATAATCGGGTAAGGTTCGAAGTTCATCCATGTTCCTAATTCAGAGGCTAGTAGTCTTCAGTCACACTTGAGGTTATGCCTCCTGCAGAAACAGTGGTGGTTGAAGGAGCAGTAGTCCTTGGAGCCAGAATGTTTAGAGCCTGTTGGCCATGGGTGTTTGGACTTTTTCCCAAGAGCACTGGAGGATTTTAAGCATGGGAGTAACAATATTCATTTTTATTTTTTTTAATTTTTAAATTATTTATGCATTATTATTATTTTTAATGTTTATCTATTTTTGAGACAGAGCATGCGTGGGAGAAGGGCAGAGAGATAGAGGGAGACACAGAATCAGAAGCAGGCCTGAGGCTCTGAGCTGTCAGCACAGAGCCCGATGCGGGGCTTGAACTCACGAACTGTGAGATCATGACCTGAGCCGAAGTCGGATGCTTCGCCCATCTGACTGAGCCACCCAGGCGCCCCAATGTTTACTTTTTAAAAAGAACATTCCTGTTGATGTCGGAGAGTGGATTGCAGGGCACAAGCATGGAAGCAGGCGATCAGGTGAGAGATTGCGGCCGTAAGCCAAGTGAGGCATGGTGGTGACTTGGAGTTAGGGCCAGTGGCCTCAAAAAGTAGTTTACTCTTCGACGCTTCTGGATCGACATTATTTTACCAGATCCACAGTACGGATTAGCAAGGCTTGCAGAAGGGAGGACTTGGTTTAGAATGTTGCCTCCACCACTTCTGTCTACGGGACCCTTGGGAAATGGCTTCCTTTCTGTTTTAATGAGTTCCCTCTTCTCTCCGGTGGGGGCGGCGCTGGTCTTGCTGCCAGTTAGGGAGTTAAATGAATGTGGTCCATAACGAATAGATAGTAGCTGCTGCTGCTACAGCGTTCATCTGTTAGGAGCCTTTGGGCCAGTGCCCCGTGCAGTGATACGGTGGATGTGGGCGTGAGCGATAGGAAAGGAGGGAGGGGGGTTGGAAATCTTCCCTGGTGGCTGAGGTAACTTCTGCCAGGGTCCCCGACTACTAGCGTAGGTGGCCGGAATGCTATTACATCATGTGATGTTGAGACACCTTGGGGAAGAGGAAACTCGATTACCAGCAATCAGTAATTGGTTCCATTTTGTGAAGAAGCTTTCTGCTCCTTCTTAGACACCGGGGAGTTGGTGCAGCGAGTACCAAGTCCCCGTTAGTGCTTCGTCTACTGACCCATCTCTGAATGACTTAACTCAAGTTCCCCTCCCAGGGTTGCGTGCGTGTGTGCGTATATCTATAGGTTTAACAGGGAAAACTTAGGAAGAAAAACTGATAAAAAATGGCTAAAGATGACAAAAAGGGCTTATCTTGCTCTCAGAACAACAGTTTAAATAGAGGAGTCAGTTATTCTGGTCACTAAGACATACTTACGGGAAGAGAAGTCTGTATACCAGCCAATTCTGTGTACCAGAGAATGCCAATCCTGGTAAACGGCAAAAAAGGTAGTTTCTGTAAGAGACATGATGAAAAAATGGAATGGACCAGCCCCAGTCCATGCAGAGTTCAAGGAAGACTGGATGAATATTAAAATCACAGAGAATCAAAAGATTTTAGGTTTTGTCTCCTAACTTTTTGCCTGAGGTCTTTTATTAAAATCCCTTCAAAATGGCATTTGGGCTTATCTTAATCATTAAGGTCACAGAACTCAAGAAAGATGGTTCCTTGCAATTCTGTATCTGAAACATATTTATATTTGTCAATCCACGTTCCAGGAAAAAATACTTATTTCCACCCCGAATTGTTCATTTAAAAAAAACCCAGCAGGTGCTGTTACTCTCAGTGGGCATAAATCGCAAAACCAGACTTTTTCATCTTGTGAGTACAGTTTTTACTGTCAGCCCAATTAGTGATAGGTTTGATGTTTACTCTTAAATGGACCAACTGTTTGACTAGGCTCTCTTAGAATGTCAGGACGGGGCAAATTAAATATGTTCTTGTACGTTAAGGACTTAAATGGGAACGGGTCGCACCCCGCGGGACAGGATGAGTTACCTCGAATTTTGAGTTACCTCAAGGATATTCTTGAGTTAATAATTCTCAACTAATAGATTAATAGCGAGGATGTGACAGTCTTTTTGTTATATAAAAGTGATTTTAGGATAAGACGGCGTTTTCAGGTGAAAATCCAGAAGGAGAAAATAAAAATGAATAGTGGAAACCTGTAAAAGGTGCTGAATAGTTTGCAATGCGAAGTCGAAACAGCAGTTGTATGTGATTTGATTTGGTAGATGCTTAGTACATGTTTGAAGAACTGAGTAATTAATGGTAGAATTTTCCTTGTAATAAGTCTTTGGAGCCCCTTGCAGACATTGTTATATTTGGCCTGGCATGGATTTCTAGATAGGTCTGCATAACAGCATTTTCTAAATATATGTGGAAAATGGCAGATGTATTTAATCTTACCGGGCTATTATTATACATTTTTATTTAAGTAATATTTTGATATCAGTGGTTTTTATATATGATCTGGACTTAAAAACATAGCAGAGTTTGGCTTGGCTTGATAGTGTCTGAGAGGAAGGTCTTGCCCGGGATGGAGAAGTCCTGAGTATCTGTCTAGGAGTAGCATGATTTAAGGATGGCGAAGGTAGATGCATAATTAACTTTTTCTTTTCTTTTTTTTTCTTTTTTTTTTTTTTTTTTTTAGCAGCACAAAAAAGGAAGCAATATTTCAGAAACCACCTTACTAGGAGCAGCAGCCTCTTCGTCAATATCTTCTCAGAATGATCCAGAAGTTATCATTGTGGGATCCGGTGTAGTGGGCTCCGCCTTGGCAGCCGTGCTCTCCAGAGACGGACGGAAGGTGACAGTAATCGAGAGAGACTTAACAGAGCCTGACAGGATAGTTGGAGAATTTCTGCAGCCAGGCGGCGTTCATGTCCTTAGAGACCTAGGTCTCGGAGGTAGGTCCACACTAATATTTGAGTATCCTCTATTAAAGCAGTGATTTTAAAAAGTGTTTTTAAGTGTTTGTTTATTTTTTGAGAGAGAGAGAGTGTGTGAGCAGGGGAGGGGCATAGAGGGAGACAGAATCCGAAGCAGGCTCCAGGCTCCAGGCTCAGAGCTGTCAGCGCAGAACCCGATGTGGAACTTGAACCCATGAGCCAGGAGATTATGACCTGAGCCGAAATTGGATGTTAAACCAACTGAGCCATCCAGGCGCCCCTAAATGATTTTGAACACTAACTCTTCATTTAGGAAATACTACTCAGTGTCTACTTTGTGTGAGGTGCTGTACTAGGTGCCGAGGGTATGATGATGAACAGGACAGATTCATTGGCTGCTCTTAAGGATCAGAGTACAAAACATGTCCGGTCTCTGAATTGAGAAAGAGCTCACTTGGCTCATGTGGTAGGCAGGATGGCATAATACGTATGTGCATTGATTCTGGAACGAGATTGCCTGGCTTTGAATACCAGCCCAGGCATTTACAAAGCCGTATGACCTTGGCTAAGTTATTTAACCTCCTCAGCACCAGTTTCTTTTTTTTTTTTAATTATTATTATTTTTTTTAATATTTATTTTTGAGAGAGAGACAGAGAGCAAGCAGGGGAGGGTCAGAGGCAAACACAGAATCCGAAGCAGGCTGTAGGCTCTAAGCTCTGGTACCAGTTTCTTAATCTGTAAAATGGGCATTTTACGTGTGTCCTTGCTTCCTAAGTCACGACGAGGTTGAAATGAATTCATATACACAAAGCACTCAGAGCAGTGCCTGGTATGTAGCAAGTGTTATGTAGACATTTGCTGCTTTATTTGAGGAGCTGAAAAGGAGGGCCGTGGAGCTAGGAGCTAGGGTGACGGGATCTCAGTGGCTTGAGATCAAGGTTGGGGAGAGGGGCAGCAGCCACATCCTGGAGGGCTTTGCGGTGAGCGGAGCAGGCGTGTGGCGTGATCTTGTTCCTGCCTGTACCTATAAAGTGGCCTCACACCTTTGACCGCTAGTCACAATAACAAACACATTTTCTGTCCTGACCCACCACATACGTACATCTATAAATCTGACTGAAATTGGTTTCATTTAAATACTTGTCATGGTTCTACCCAATTCACAACGTGAAATTCACTTGATAATTTTTCACTGAGTCCCGCCCTGCGGTTGGGAGGATGCCGTTTTAAAAGAATATGTGGATACGGTGTGGCGAATACACCATGCATGCCGGCGGTGGGGCAGCAGCGGTCAGTGCGGAGTCCAGTGTGGACTCAGTGCCGCGTCCACATGACAGATGACGGCGGTTTGGGCTAGCGCAGTAGCAGAGGATAGGAAGAGAAGGATATAAAGAGATTGATGTTACAAACTAAGAGGCAGAAATGCATGACTTAACTAAAGGATCGGTGTGAGAGATAGGGGAGAAGGAAATCCCGAAAAGAATTCCTGGGGTTTGGTTCGAACAGCTGGTGGCTGGGATCGGGTGCTGATGAGGGAGGAGCAGGCACTGGGGGAGTTCGCGGGACGTGTCGCGCTCTCCACGTGGAGAAGTTCAGTTGAACATGTGAGTGTCGGGCGCAGAGGTGTGGTTTGGGCTGGCTGGAGTTAGAAATTTCAGGGGCATCAGCGTATCTGTGGTAACTCAAAGCCACAGCAGTGACCGAGGACATGTAGGGAGAAAAGAGAAGACGGAATAAACGAAGGCTCGGGAAACCGGAGCTCTGGGAGAGGAAGAGAAGCCTGAAAAGGAGTCTGGGAGGAGCTGGCCGAATGGCAGGGAAGGCCAGAGCGTTCGGCGCCGCTTCATCCCAGAGAGAAGACGGTTTCGGGTCGGAGGGAACGGGTGTGTGTCACGAAGGGGAAGGGCACCTGTGTCACGGCTTGCTAATGAAGGGTCAGTGAGATGAGTGTAGAGAAATGGCCGTGGCCTTTGGCAGTTTTGGAGGTTGCTGTGATGCTGGGAGACGTTTCAGCAGAGTTGCGAGCCGGAGCCTAGACCGAAGGGGTGGGAGTTTAAAAATTCAGACTAGAAGAGCACTCTTGAGTTTTTCTGACAGAAAATAGAAATGGGGCAGTGATGAGACGTAGATGTGAGGATAAAAAAGGTGTATGTTGATAGTAGAGCATGTTCATGTGGTGACAAAGGTGACCCAGTAGAGGGAGACCCTCCTGAGGCAAGAGAGAGAAATGACTAAAGGAGTGACGCCCGTTCATTCATCGAATAAGTATTCATTCCGCAGGGACCATGTTGTAGCTGCCGTTCTAGATGCTGAGGCTTCAGCGGTGAACAAAACAGGCACAACCTGTTTGGAGAGTGAGGAGGGAAGGTCATGTTGAATGGAGTGGCGCGCGGGAAGGGGAGAGTGGGTAAGGAATGGCCCGATCGTGGGGGCTGCGTCCACAGGGTTTTGTAGCCCACTATGTGGATTTGGCTTACATTCCAAAGGGAAGCCGTTGGAGAAGTTTAAGGAGTTACTCAACGTCACGTTTTAGAAGTGTGTTTAAAAATACTATTTAGAAGTATTTGTGTTATTCTGTAGAAAAAGGAGTAGGTCATAAAATGGCAAAGTCAGAAGCAGGGGGACCTGTTAGGAGACTATTGCAGAATCGGTGAGAGTCGATGGCTTGGACCATCCTAAAATGACAGCAGTAGAGCGGGTGGGAAGTGGTCCCGTTCTGGAAATGCCTTTTAAAGGAAGAGTCGGTAGGACCTGCTGGTGAGTTAGGTGTTAGGTATGAGAGAAAGAGAGGAGTCATAGCATTTAAACAAGACGAGAAGACATCACCAGGAAGCGGGCCAGGACTGAGCCCTGGGGCACTCTGGGGTCTGGCGGTCAGTGAGGCAGCGGGAGTCACCAAGGGGGCTGAGGAGGAGCAGTTAGTGAGGGGGGAAAGCAAAAGCCTGCGGGGTCCAGGGCCCAAGTGGAGAGAGTGCTTTCTGAAGGAGGGAAGTTCCACCTCTGTCCTTTTAGGTTCCCTAACCGCCACCTGACAGGAGAGGCTCACCTGAGGCAGATGTAACAATGTCCGGAGACAGGATTTTGTTGGTTTTATAGTTGAACATTAGGCAACCAGAGATGCTCTCAAAACTAGTGACTGTACATCGAGTCATTTAGAGACCTGGCTTCAGGGGACAAGCCTCAGTGGGCTTTTATGTGTAGTTGATGCAAGAGTAAGGAGAGCCTCCGAAGTGTTCGATCCAGTCCCCATGCCCTGAATACCTTTAACGTTACAAATAAGAGTCCTTATTAACATTCGTTGTGCCGTTCATTTCCCCTGAGTTGTGATGAGATGTGGATGATAGAAACATTTGGAATAGTTCCTTTTTGGAGTGTGGATTTTTAATATAATGCAGGCTGATCCATCCTGAGTATATATATGTATGTATGTATTTTTATGTTTGTTTAATTTTGAGAGAGAAAGCACAAGTAGGGGAGGGGCAGAGAGAGAGGGAGACCCAGAATCCGAAGCAGGCTCCAGGCTCTGAGCTGTCAGCACAGAGCCCGATGCGTGGCTGGAAGCCATGAACCATGAGATCATGACCTGAGCCGAGGTCGGACACTTAACCGACTGAGCCACCCAGGTGTCCCCTGAGTATGAGTTTTTCATAATTGATTTCCCTATGGGTTAAGTTTAATATCTAGAACTCTTTACTTTTTAAAAAAGTTTTTATTTATTTATTTTGAGAGAGAGTGTGAGCAGAAGAGGGGCAGAGAGAGAGAGAGAATCCCGAGCAGGCTTCACACTGTCAGCTCCACATGGGGCTCAGACTCACGAACTGCGAGATCATGACCTGAGCCCAAATCAAGAGTTGGAAACTCAACCGACTGAGCCACCCTAGTGCCTGTCCTAAGAACTCTTAAAATTAATACATTACAATATAAATGTCATATCTTTCTAATAACTCTTAATATTAGTGAAGAACCTCTTATTTTCTTCAGGATTATTTTGGCTTTTCTTGGCCTTTTTGGTTTTCTATATATATAATTTAGAAGTAGATTTTCAAAAAATCTCTGTTAAGATTATGACTGAAATAGTACTGAATGTGTAGGTCAGTTTTGGAATAATTGGCTTAGACTTCTGTCCATGAATGTGGTACATTCTCCATTCAGTTAGGTCTTCAATGTAGTTAAATAAAGTTTCATAATTCTTCTATATTCTTTGTTATACTTATTCCTTGACTTTGGTTTTTTTTGGGCTTTGATAAAATGATACTTAATTTACTATGTACTGTGTACTAGGTTTGAGGTTCAGAAGTTATATGAGGCCATGGCATAAAGTTTGGATTTTTTAGGTTTAGACCACTCATTTAGGCTTGTGATTCTGATGTCCTTATGCTGTTGCCTTTAAAACTTGTTCACTGGTTTGACTTTGAAGTTGCTTTTCATTTTTAGCATAGGCAGGTTTTTGTTGCTTGATTTTTTTTGTTGTTGTTGGTTCCGTTTTTTAACTTGCCTTTTGATAGCAAGCAATTCTGCATTTTTTAATGTGGGGGAGTGTTCTCCACATCAGTTTATGTGATACGTTGACCAGTAGTCTGATATCATAAGTGTGGGGCTTTATGATTAATGGATAGTGATAGCTCTGTTATGTCACTGGCCTCAGAGTTATTTATGTCTAGTATTCATGAAGCACGAATTTCATTGACGTGTAGGGTAGTCTTGCCTGCTTAAGAAAGTAAAAGTGTCCAAAGTCAGTCATATTTGATTTCATCAATAAAGTTGAGACAGAGACAGATGTTAAGATTATTTTATATACTTGTCTTAAGATAGTTTACTCAAGGAAAAATTTTGCTGTGCTGTTATACTTTTAACATTTCCTGGTATGTTCTAAAGTGGCCAGTCTAAACATTTCAAGTACCTTTTAATAGAGTTTCGGGTTAAGAAAAACAAACTGTCTCTGTGGCTGGACAAAGCAGTATAGAAATATGAGATGGGCTTCAAATATTTAGGTCAGAAAATGTTGGCAATTTGCTAAGACCCAAACTGAATACACTGCTAATGGGCAGCTTTTAGGATGTCTATGCACTTTTCTCTGACTGAATTTTAACTGTAATAATTTAAGAACTATACTAAAAAACTAATTAATTTTGATTCTAGGTCAGGTGTCTGACAAAATTCAGCCAGTTTGTCCCTGACTGGACCTTAAGGGCAATTAAAAAGCATGTCAGAAAACTAATTTATTTTGATCTTAGCTCAGATGTGTGACAGAATTGTTTGTGAAGATTTTCTTACATTATTAGAAATTATTCTAATGTACTTCATCGTAATATATGAACCGTTGTTTATCATTATGATTTTAGGCCCGCGCATCGTGTTTTCTCAGTTGACACTTCATAGTGTTCTCTACCTTTGTAACTTAGATTAATATTTGGTTTATTTTCATTTCTTCTTTGGCAATAACACTATAGTAACCTTATTCTTATATATGTTTAAAAATTCTTAAAAATTAAAAATTATATTTTTAGATGAACATAGATGAATTTCCAGGACTAAGATTATTAAAGGATGCTTAACTTCTTCATGGTTCTTGATAATTATTATTGCCACAGTTACTTTCTAAAATGTTATTAGTTTACAGAATGACCAATAATATGTAAGTTTATCAATTTTATCATAACCTCACCAGCAGTTTTGATAGATTTCGTATCTTTTTTTTTTGTTTGACAGATTTGGTATCTTAATGTTTCAATTTATTTCATTGATTTGTTTTTTTTAAATCAGGTTTTGAACATTCTTCTTGATCTGTTCAGTGTTTCCATATTGCTTACCGTGACTCCCCCATTATTACTAGGGTCTTAATATCTTTCCTTTGGAATTTAATGAATAAATTTTCTATATAAATCTTCATCTTTCGTGATATTACAGGTTTGCTCGGACGGTTGTCTTTCAGATGCATTAAGATTTTTGAAACAGTTATATTAATGTCCATTTGTCTAAATGGTTTCAATCGCTTTATGAAGAAAAAGACTCATTTTCAATGCCTCCGGGTCCTTTGGTGCCTCATATAACCCTGGGCGTTCTAACAAAATTGATTTTTTTGAACCAAATTGTTTTGCAGATGCAGTGGAAGGTATTGACGCCCAGAGCATACATGGCTACGTCATTCACGATCGGGAAAGCAAGTCAGATGTTGACATTCCTTACCCGCTGTCGGAAAACAGTGAGGTGCAGAGTGGGAGAGCTTTCCATCATGGAAGATTCATAATGGGTCTCCGGAAAGCAGCGATGGCAGAGCCCAAGTAAGACAACTCAAATGTATGATGTTAAAGAAACACATTTAAACTCGGCATTGGAACAAATACTATTTCATAAACTGTCATAAGTGTTTGGGTGTGGGCTGGAACATATGTATTACTGAAGTAGACTACAAGTTAGAAGATTGTTAGATCTTCAGTGCCTTTGTCAAGAATATCATGTAGAGAATTTCCATTTGAATGATACAGAACTGTTGAGATTGAGATTTTTCCTTTGACTAAAGTCATTGTGTTTTTATGTTGGAATTTAGAGGATACCCTTTTTTTTAAATTTTCTTTTTAACGTTCATTTATTTTTGAGAGAGCGAGAGAGACAGAGAGCGAGCAGGGGAAGGGGCAGAGAGAGAGAGAGACACACACAGAATCTGAAGCAGGCTCCAGGCTCTGAGCTGTCTGCACAGAGTCACGCACGGGACTTGAACTCACAAACCACGAGATCGTGACCTGAGCTGAAGTCGGCCACTTAACTGACTGAGCCACCCAGGCGCCCCTAGAGGATACACTTGTAATTAAGATTTAAGTCCCTGTCTGCATATTTGGGAGTTGGGGTTTGTGCTTATGGTATTTCCTGTTAAAAGTCAGAACAGAGACCTTCAAGGGAAAAATCCCTTTTCCATTCTCAAGGACTTAGTTTGGCAAGACTGGCTTCTTTTCTTAATTATTAACTTCTGTCTGCCCCTAGCCTTCAGGCACTGTAATTGAGGAAGTTTTAAACATGAGCACCTTCGTATTATTGGCAAAGGCTTAAGTGTTGAGTGAGCTACTGAAGAAGTAAGTGGACTTATCCTTAGGACGGAAAGCATTTGATGTCTGTGGAAGTAGAATATGTTCACTATAAAAAATGGAAAAATCCACAAAAATGTAAAGAAGGTTGTAAAAATTATCCATGATTCTTCTGGCTAGCAGTGACTCCTCTGAATAATGTGGTGGATAAAGTCCCAATTCTATTTTCCCATCTGTGTATGAATTTGTGTGGTGTGTAAAGTTTTTCTGCATGTACTTTTTTCAATGAATTGAGGTACAAATCTAATAGTACTTTTAAAAGTACTTTTAAAAATCATTAGATTAGTATCTGTGTATTCAATTTTAAGAAATTAGAAAATAAAAACCACACTTAATTCTGCAACCCATTAATGATGTTTTTGCTATTGGTCATTCCAGACCTTTTCTGTGTACACGTGTGTGTTCACGTGGGTAAACTGGAAATGAGGAATTTATCATTCCTCATGTAAGTTGTTTGAGTGTGCTACTCTGTGATTTATTTCTGTGTATTTATTCTTTAGTACCAAGTTTATTGAAGGCATCGTGCTCCAGTTATTAGAAGAAGATGACGCTGTAACGGGAGTTCAGTACAGGGATAAAGAAACCGGGGACATCAAGGTGAGAGCGATCAAATATTAGTTCTTCCTAAGAGATTTCGTTTTCCTTCCTTTTCTCCTACTCCTTTAAAAAAGTAAGCCCACCAACTTACTCCTTGAGTTCTCTCCAAGCTCTCAGCAGCAAGATGGATTTCAGATTGCAACACATTGCCCATTAGAGCACCTCAGAACGCTATACAAACAATTTCGTAGACACACCACTATTATGCTAGCTCTGTTAAAAACTGAAGCGAGAAATACAGGAAAGCAGAGGAACCTGGAAGGTAAAAAAACAAAGGATTTGATATAAAAGAAATGATTAGGATAAAGTAAACAAATTGTTTCAAATTGGTTAAATTTGAAAGAGGACTAGAATGTCTGGGGAAGTAGCAGAGTAAAATAGTTTCCAGTGTTTGCTCATTTTGGTTTAGTGAAAGAGAAAGAGTGAAAAAGGCTCATCTGTTGGTTTTGGTGGGTGGGTCACCACCACCTGGAAACTGTACTCTAATGGGGGTGATTGCAAGGGAATATAAATACATACATCCACATTTCCAAAAATTCTCCAAGCCCTAGCCACTAGTCGAAAGCATTATATGAAGTTAGAAAATTCTAGAATAGGGGAGGTGAGTAGGGGAGTAGACTAAATGGGTGATGGGCATTAAAGAGGGCACTTGTTAGGATGAGCCCTAGGTGTTACATGTAAGTGAGGAATCACTAAATTCTACTCCCGAAACCAACTACACTGTTTGTTAACTAACATGAATTTAAATTAAAAAAAGAAAATTCTAGAATAAACATTGGACTCATCCTTGGACTTTGTGATGATGAGATTCAGTCTTCTGTGTCCACACTTGCTTTGTAGTTGTTTCCCCTATTGTCTGTTAAAGCGTAACTTAACTCTCAGTTTGGATGGTAGTTTTGAAGGAAGGCAGTCCTCCAGAGAGGAAATATTAATCTCACGCATTCACTTAAGCCCAGTAACAGTTTCGTCAAGAGCGCTCATTACCCTCTATGATGGTGTCCGAAAAACATACAAATGTTTTAAATGTGGCCCTTTTACTTCATATTTCTAACCATCTAGCTGAGTGTCGTTTGTTTCTGTTGTAGGAACTCCATGCTCCACTGACGGTCGTTGCCGATGGGCTTTTTTCCAAGTTTAGGAAAAACCTGATCTCCAATAAAGTTTCTGTTTCATCTCATTTTGTTGGCTTTCTTATGAAGGTATTATGGGAATATAATTGTAGAAAAATAAACGTAACTTGAAATTCAAAAATTATTAAATTGTTTTCTTTCCTCCTAGCATGCACCACAGTTTAAAGCAAATCATGCTGAACTGATTTTGGCTAATCCGAGTCCAGTTCTCATCTACCAGATTTCATCTGATGAAACTCGAGTACTCGTTGACGTTCGAGGGGAAATGCCCAGGAATTTAAGAGAGTACATGGCCGAAAACATTTACCCACAGTTACCCGGTAAGAAAGATTTCATCCACCTTGTAATCTGTAGTCTGAAAACAAATAGCACAAAAGGCTCTCCATCCCCAGTTCTCACTAGGACTGTTTCTAAGTCACCTGCACGGCAGGCGGAGCAGTGCCTCCCGTCAGGCAGATGCACTGAAGCCGAGCTGTGTAACTAGCACCTGAAAAAAAAAAATCTTCAAATTAAGAAACTTTTTTCATATTTCAATATATTTTTTCATACTGATAATTAAATCATCATTTTTAGGATAATTATTAATATTGGCATATATGGTACCTTTTTTTTTTTTTAATGTTTTTATTTTATTTTTGAGAGACATAGAGACAGAGTGTGAGCAAGGGAAGGGCAGAGAGAGAGGGAGACACAGAATGTGAAGCAGGCTCCAGGCTCCGAGCCGTCAGCACAGAGCCCGACGTGGGGCTCGAACTCACAGACCGTGAGATCATGACCTGAGCTGAAGTTGGCCGCTTAACCGACTGAGCCACCCAGGCGCCCCATATGGTACTTTTTAAGGTGGCCTGAATAGCAATCTAAGGCCTCCCAAATTCTTGAAATCTTATACTTCATTACTTTTGTGCTTGGCTTTTGTAGCAATGGTGGCTACCGTTTATTGAGTATCTACTAAAAGGTGCTTTACAAACATAACGTAATCTACACAGTCACCTTATGAGGTGCCTCACGAGGCACTATCACGATCCCCATCTCCCTGATGAAGGAACTAAGAATCAGCAAAAGCCCCTCCAAGGATAAGTGATCAGTGAGTGACGAGCCAGCGTTGGGGCCAGTTGTGTCTGGCTCGTTCAGCCCCCTGTCAGAATGTTACAGCTGTAAGCAATCTTCAAGGTCATTTTTAGTTTCAAGTTGAATACAGAAAGGCTTCATGAGGTTTCAGGCATCTTTGTAAAACACTCCTAAAAAAAATTACTTTCTGACATTTTTTTTTGAGGCTGGGAGATGTAAGTAAACAAAATCTAAAAAATTGAGATATTAATTAAAATATTAAAAGTATTGATAAAATTGAAGAGAAACCCTTCAATATGATATGATTATAGTAATAGGAAACTATTTGTGGTAGGTGTACATTTTGTTTAAAAATTCTGTTTCTTTTTCAAGTTTTTGTTGTGTTTGTTTTGTTTTTAAATAAGCTCTGTGCCCAGCATAGTGCTTAAACTCACCACCCTCAGATCAAGAGTCACATGCTCTACTGACTGGGCCAGCCAGCTGCCATCTAGTTATTTTTTAATCTCTGTGAAAGCACTCTGTTTAATATGAATATAAACAGATCTGAAGGTATATATGGACTTAGATTTTTAATAACGATGTTTTTGGAATGCCTGGGTGGCTCAGTCGTTTTAGCGTCTGGCTCTTAATTTTGGCTCAGGCCATGATCCCAGGGTTATGGGATCGAGCTTTGCATTTGGGCTCCACCCTGAGCATGTAGCTTGCTTAAGATTCTCTCTCCCTCCCCCCCCCCGCTTCTCTCCCTTGCCCTTGTCCCCACCTTGTGCTCACTCTCCTAAGTTAAAAAAAAAAAAAAAAAGACATTTTCAACATTTCAATATATTTTCACTTGGTTAAGCCGTTTTTGAAGCTTTTAGGAAGAATGAGTTCTTCACATTTAAGAAAAAGATAGTCAATAATGTGATACTTTTATTTTTTATTTTATTTTTTTATTTATGATTTTATTTTTAGGGAATCTCTATAACCAATGTGGGGCTTGAACTCACAACCCTGAGATCAAGAGTCACGCACACTTTGGGGGCCTGACTGGCTTGGTCAGAGCAGTGTGCTACTCTGGATCTTGGGGTCATGAGTTTCAACTTAGGCATTCTGCTCCTGTATTCCCCAGACTACAGTGAGAACTGTATGAAAAGACAGTTCATTTCCTCTATAAGTAGAAGCATAAAACTTTGGGGCGCCTGTGTGGCTCAGTCAGTTAAGCGTCCGACTTCGGCTCAGGTCTATGAGTTCGAGCCCCGCGTCGGGCTCTGTGCTGACAGCTCAGAGCCTGGAGCTTGTTTCAGACTCTGTGTCTCCCTCTCTGTGCCTCTCCCCTGCTCGCGCTCTCCCCCTCTCTCTCTCTCTCAAAATAAATAAACATTAAAAAAAAAAAGAAGCATAAAACTTTAAAACTTGGGAGTATCTGAGAGATGAGCTAATAACCGAAGCATTTCATTTTATAGATGAGGAAACTGAGGCTCAGAAAGGTAGCGTTCTCTCTACATCTTACCCTTTTTCTACTGAACGTCTGGTTCCTGCCGTTTGTGAATTGGTAGTACGCTTCATGTGTCATTACCAGAATACGGTGGTGACGCTCACCTAAGTGTTAAATCTGATCCCTGTCGGTGAACATTTGGAAGAGAAGTGGGTGGTTTTTCTCCCTGTCTCTCTCCTCTGAATTTGCTTCACTCTTTTAGCTTTTTTGTTCATTCAGCTGTGTGTATATCTGTTTACGTTAATTTTCTCAGATTTCGTAGTCATTCCTTACCATGAATAACTAGGTGCTTAATCAACAATTGTATTAACAAAATAATTAGTTCTTGATTTACCGCAAAGGATATATGTAACAACCATAACAGAAGTGTAGAAGGTATTTGTTTACACTTGATTAAGAACGTGTGATAATTGAAATTTATTTGGTGGGTTGCGATTTATTGCAGATCACCTCAAAGAACCGTTCCTAGACGCCATTCAGAATTCTCGTTTGAGATCCATGCCTGCAAGCTTTCTTCCTTCTTCCCCAGTAAACAAACGAGGTATTATCTTATTGGAGTGATTTTATAAAGGATATGCCGGATATTTAAATTCCAAATGTTCCAAATAGAGTATGTGGTTAAATTTATGCTGCTGGGATTGATGCGTGGGACAGAGAAATGGTTACTGTGGATGAACGCATTACTAATGCCAAAATTAGTTTTATATCTTTATTATTTAATGTTGAGTGTATTTAAGTCATTATACTGGTGATTTGGGATACAAGAGTTAAATATAGTCTAAATCTAGAGAAGGCAGTTTTCTGGTGAGGGGCATAAACTGGTAATTTCAGAACGCTGTTGGTGAGCGCTGTAGTACAAGCCCACCCGTGGTAACACAAGACTCACTGTGGCGGGAGGGGAGCTCGTGATCTCGGAAGGGCGTTCCGGGAAGACATGTTTTGGGCACGAAAACCGGAGTTGGGGCATGAAGGATGAGTGGGAGTTCATTAGGTGGACAGTGAAATGAGGGACTTCTAAATAGATGAACAGCATCTGCACAGGCCAGAGGGCTGGGAAATGGTGGCACTTTCAGTGAACTCAAGTGGTTTCCTGTGGTTGGAGCATAGGCTTGGCGTCAGGGTGGTAGAAAGATAAGGTATTTATTTAAAGTTTCGTTGTTTTTTTTTAATTTTTTTTTAACATTTTTATTTTATTTTTGAGAGGCATAGAGACAGAGCGTGAGCAAGGGAAGGGCAGAGAGAGAGGGAGATACAGAATCTGAAGCAGGCTCCAGGCTCTGAGCCGTCAGCACAGAGCCCGACGCAGGGCTTGAACGCACAGACCGTGAGATCATGACCTGAGCTGAAATTGGCCGCTTGACCAACTAAGCCACCCAGGCGCCCCTAAAGTTTAGTTTTAATCCTGCAGACAGTGGAAAGTCATCGCAATTTTTTAAAAAAATAATAGCTGTTTTGAGATGTAATTAGCAGATCATGTGGTTCACCCATTAAAGTTTACAGTTCATTCGTTTTTAGTATATTCATAGATATATGTAACCATCACCACAGTCCGTTAAAACTGACTCTAAAGAGCCTTTTTATTGCCTCCAAAAGAAACCCTATACCCATTAGCAGTCACTACTCATTTTCTCCTAACTCCCAGCCCCAGGCGTCCTTTTTGTCTCTGTAGATTTGCCTCTTCTGGACATTTTCTATAAATGAAATCAGTGGATCCTTTGTAACTGGCTTCTTTGAGGTTCATGCACGCTGTAGCATCATGTATCAGGCCTGCACTTGTTTCCATGGCAAAACGATACTCCATGTGTGGAAGTACTACATTTAACTAGCCCTTCATCAGGTGATAGACATTTGGCTCGTTTCCACTTTTGGTTATTATGAACGGTGCTGCTGTGAACATCTGTGTAGGAGTCCGTGTGTGGACATAATTTTCATTTTTCTTGGTCTAGTAACTCTTTTTAACTCTTTGAGGGACTCCAAACTGTTTTCCAAAGTGGCTGCCCCGTTTGACAGTCCCATTAACCACGCATGAGTGCCCCAGTTTCTCTGCGTCCTCAGCGTTTGTTGTTACCTGACGCCTTCTTGCCCATCATCATTCCAGTAGGTGTGAAGGGAGAGCTCACTGTGGTTTTGACTTGTCTTTCTCTGATGGATAATGATGCTGAAAATCTTTTAATATGCATATTAGACATTTGTATATCTTCTTTGGAGAAGTGTCCATTCAGACTGCCCATTTTTTAACTCGTCAAATTAATTAAAAATCTTTTGTTGAGTTCTAAGAGTTCTTTATATATTCTAGATATAGGTACCTTATCAGATAAATGATTTGCAAAAACTTCTCTTATTCTCTGGATTGTCTTTTCACTTCCTTGATGATGTCCATTGAAGTTTTTAATTTTCATGAAGCCTAGTTTATCTGTTTCTCTTTTGTCGCTTTGTGCCTTTGATTTTATATCAAAAAGAGCTTTGCCCTAGGAGTGCCTGGGTGGCTTAGTTGGTTAAATGCCTGCCCCTCCCCTATTTGCACACTCTCTCTCTCAAAATAAATAAACTTAAAAAAACATACTAGGATGGGAGACACACAACATAATGAATGAATGAATGAACGAGTAAATAAATCAATAAGTAAATAGGCAGGCCTTGCCCAATCCAAGAGTTTGAAGCTGTAATCCTGTTTCCTTCCAAGAGTTTTATGGTTTAGCTACTACATGTGGGTGTTTGATCCATTTTGAGTTAAATTTTGAGTATGGTGTGAGGAAGGGGTTCAGCTTCATCTGTGTGTGGCTACCTGCTTATCCCAGCACCATTTGTTGAGGACTAGTCTTTCCCCACTGAAGTGTCTTGGCACTCTTGTCAAATTAGACTGTAAATGTAGTACGAATTTTTTCTTTCAACATTATTTCGTAGTTTTCAGAGTGTTTTATTCTGTTTCTTTTGTTAAACTTATTTCCAAGTATTTTGTTCCTTTTCATGCTATTGGCAAATAGACTTGTTTTCTTAACTTCATTTTAAGATTCTTCATTGTTAGTGTACGGAAATGTTGATTTTTGCACATTATATCTGGAAGCCTTGCTGAACTCATTGATTTCTAATAGTTACTTGAAAAGTTTGAAATGAGATGGTGGCATGATTAGATTTTTATCTTAGAGATATTATCTGTGTTGTGGAGAGTGGTTTGGAGGAAGGCTCGGGCGAAAGCTCACAGGGAGGCTGTTGTTCCCACGTGGGTGGTGGTGCGAGGTTTGAATGCGGGGCCATGGCAGTGAGAATGGAAGGTTGGGGATGGATCTGTGTGTCTCTGGGATATAGGATGCATGAAAGCTGGTGACTCGTTGGCTATCGTAGTCAGGGAGAGGGAGGCCTCTTGATGGATTCCAGGTTTCAGGCTTAGATAATTTTTCCAGCCTATTTGCTGATACTGGAAATCTAGGGAAAAGAACATAAGTTTAGGAAGTGTGGGAAGAGGTGGTGAGTCCACTCTTGGACATATTGCGTGTGAGGTGTGGAACACCCCTGCGAGTGTGAGCGTGGAGACCCGGAGAGAGGCGTGAGCGGGAGCCATCCCTACACTGCGGCTCCTGAGCCTAAACAGATGGGATTTGCTGTGGAAAAACATGCAGAATAAACTAATCATAAAAGAACTAAGCCGAATAAAGAGGCCAATGCCAAATCAATACGAACAGCATGCCAGCCACAATCGGTGGGATTAGGAGTGCAGCCTGGAGAAGGAGGAATAAAAGCTGCTTATAGTTTGTGGTGTTTTTAGTGAGGATATTAGAGTAATACATAAGAAATGTGAATTAGTATTTAGAAGCTACCTCTTTAGAAGTTCATATTTATTATGTGTATTCTACAGTTAATTACAGATGTAGTATATTGTGACGTTACAGGAAATAGTTATCCATAATTTTGCCACCTTACCGTTACTGTCATGGTTGTCTATTTCTCTCACAAACACAATTAAATAAATGCTTCGTTGAAGTGTTACTCGAGGCTTAGATCGTTAAGTGGCTGGCAGTGACCAGGGATCTGGGGCAGGACACTCAGGTGGGCGCCCCTGCTGCCCAGTCGTGGCGCTTCCTGCCTCTGCAGTTTTGAATCCAGGAGCCGATTTTCCGAGAAGATTCGGTCAGGGCTTATTTGTCCAAATTAACTTCAGATAGGTTCGGAATATCTGCTTATGACTGCTCTTTAATTCAGACTGCAGTGTGGCTGGCTATCACCTTCCCAGGCCTGCTTCGTTTAACTTAGAACTTTATGGACATTCTCTAGAGTGTGCTGACAGCCACCGTTGCTGTGAAGGGTCCGACCGCTTCCTGTTTTCCCGCCTCGCGTGCTTTTTATGCCGAGACTCTCCTGGTGTTTTCGTGAAAGACGCCTTATGCGTCTGTGACACTGTTTGACTTAACCTTAGACTCACATGTGACTTTCCCAAGGGCAGGGACCGTGTTCTCGTTCTCATTGGGTCCCGAACCTGGGACATACTAGGTGCCAATATATATTAATTGAATTTTTGCATCAGCAAATTTTAGGCATGATTTGTGCCCTCACGTTTTCACATTCCGATTTTCTGGCTCACATTCATAATGCTTATAAATGAACAGACTGTTTTTCTGTGTGTCCTAAGGGACGATGTCCTAACCTAAATGCTCTCCCACGCAGGCGTCCTTCTCCTGGGAGACGCGTACAACATGCGGCACCCCCTAACCGGGGGCGGGATGACTGTCGTTCTGAAAGACATAAGGATCTGGAGGAGACTGCTGAAGGGGATCCCTGACCTCTATGACGATGCAGCTATTTTCCAGGTAGGACATTGTCATCCTTCGACAAAAACGCCTCGAAATAGATTTCTTTCTGGGCCTAAGAGGAATGGGGCCTTCTCGGGGGAGCTGTACCTGGGAGCCTGATCCTGAGTCGTGGTTCTCAGGCAGCCTTGTTCTGGGTAAACAACCGTGAGCCTGTGCACCCCATGAATCTTACCAATTTTTTTTTCTTTTTTTTTTTAATGTTTATTGGGTGAGAGAGAGAGGGAGCAGAGTAGGGGCAGAGAGAGAGAGAGAGAGAGACCATCTCAAGCAGGCTTTGTGCTGCCAACATGGAGCCCGACACGGGGCTCGAACCCATGAACCGTGAGATATGACCAGAGCTGAAATTGAGTTGGATGCTTAGCCAGCTGAGCCCCCCGGCGCCCCAGTTTCTCCAGTTTTGTATGAGTGTCACGTAGCATTAGATCACATGGGCCGCTTTGCTCGTAGTGATTGCACATTTAGCTTCAGGGTTATGGAGCTCAGTGCTCTGGAGAGGTTTGCGTGTGTGTGCATGTGTGTGTGTGTGTGTATATGAGTGTAAGGCAGCATTACTTGTGGGTAATCTTAGGATACACGTCAGCCTGAGGGGATTATAAGCACGCACTTGTGCTTTCCCCCGGCCCTTACCATATTAACAAGTGATCTTTTTTCTTTTTTAGGCCAAAAAATCATTCTACTGGGCAAGAAAAACATCTCATTCCTTTGTTGTGAATATCCTTGCTCAGGCTCTTTATGAATTATTTTCTGCCCCAGATGGTACGTGTGTATATATATATGTGTGTGTGTGTGTGTATATATATATGTGTATATATATATATATATATATATATATATTCTTTAAATTTATTTATTTTGAGAGGGGTGGGGGGGGCAGTCAGAGAGAGAGAATCCCAGGCAGGCTCCACACTGACAGCACAGAGCCCAGTGCGGAGCTTGAACTCCTGAACCATGAGATCATGACCTGAGCCAAAGTCGGACGCTTAACCGAATGAGCCACCCAGGCACCCCTACGTATAGATAATTTTTCATGGAAATCACTGAGCTGCAGAGTTTTAGCACAGGAAGAGGACCTAATTATAAACAAGTTAGTGGGTTGGCCAGAAATAGAAATATTTCCCAAGTCTGCTGACTCCCAGCTCGTGACCCTTAACTCATCCTTGAGCAAGAGTTTTAGCCTCTGATCATCACATACCCACCACCTTGTGGGGAAGTATTAACAGCAGCACGTCAGTAACGTGTCTTTGTTCATCCCCACGGCCACTGGTGTACAGTTGTGGCGCGGGGTCTTCTGGCCGCCAATTAAAATGTGGTTGTTAAGCCTTTTCTTCCTGAACACCAGTTTCGATTTCGTTCATAGTATTTTAGAAAATAAATAATGAGCGTCCAAACCAATTTAGATTTCGTCTCCTGCTCCAGTGCACAAGTAGCAGAATGCCTCCACCTTCTACTCACTCGAAACATTCCCACGCTTTTGTTTTTGCGTCCGGATTGTAAAGTGGCGATGGTCAGTCCGTACATTAAGGAAAATGTGACGTAGCAGAAGCAGTAGAAATGGAGGAGGCGGCGACCGCGCCACAATGAACCTGAACGTTTAGGTCTTCAGGAATAAATGTCACTCCGGTTCTGTGACTTCAGATATTTACAACAAGCCTACTTCGTGAACCGGCCAGGGTCCTAATGGCCCGTGCTTTGGTGACAAGTGCCGCCTTTCTGTAGCCTCTATATACTTGCTAAAAGAAAACAACAATTCATTGATAGTGATTTGCCAATCTACCCTCTCTTGCTAAGTGGCACGGAAGCCGAAGTGGCGGGGTAGGCAAGTAAAAAGAAAAGTGTTGAGTTTTTCTAAGCACTTCTTTTTAAGCTTTCCTAAGCTCTTGAGATTCTTACATTATGAATTTCAGTTTGCCAACAAACAACTTAAAAAAATTATGGTAGAAGAGGAAAGTTTTATTGGAGTAAATTTACCTATTAAATCCTTTTTTTATCTGTGTAAAGAAAAATCTAAGTATACCTGAAAAGAACATTCTAAATAGAAAGATTATTGGTTGATAATACTATGCTATGAGGGTTTAATGGATTACTTTGAAAAGTATGAAGAAGTATACAGATATAAGGCATTGTTGATACTTACTATTCACAGCTAGTCTTTTTACTTGATAATTTGGTCAAAGATACTGGTTGGGTATCTTAGAGACTGGGAGTTTGGTTTCTAGAATTATGTTTTTATGACAAAGAATTTATAAAATATTTGCATCATTTAATGAATTTACAACACAGTCAAGGAAATAACATTTAAATAGCTTTAACTTCTGAGACCTGCGTGTTTTTACAGTGATTATTTTCTAACAGAAAAAAGCTTGTTCATACTTAAGCTACTACCCACAATGCTGATTATGGAATCTGAAAGAAAGTTTGGGTTGTTGAAATTCCAGGACTAGATTTTTAAAACAGATCATAAGGCTTGGTCCATGTTACATTTTTTTCTGACAGATCATTAGCACCCTAAAATAAATGAATATTTTGATTCACAGTGATTTTAAAATTTTATTTTAGATTCCGTACATCAACTAAGAAAAGCCTGTTTTTTTTATTTCAAACTTGGTGGAGAATGTATTGCTGGTCCTGTTGGGCTGCTTTCCATGTAAGTTTTTTTTTTTTTAATATACTTAATGTTTATTTATTTTGCGAGAGAGTGCAGGCAAGGGAGGGGCAAAGGGAAGAGGGAGAGCGAGAACCCCAGGCAGGCTCCGCTGTGAGCGCAGAGCCCTACGTGGGGCTTGAACTCTCCCACACATGAGATCATGATCTGAACTGAAATCAAGATTCGGACGCTTAACCTGCTGAGCCCTCCAGGCGTCCCAAGTTGTTTTGACGACACAGGAAATCAGATATTTCAGATTTTCTCTGGAACTGCTCAGATTAGGAAGGACTGCAAGCCTTTCTTCCTTACACATTTTGTCACTTTACTATCCATTAGAATCTCAATCAGAAGTTAGCTCGGAGAAATGAAAAAAAGCAACAGTTAGTCCTGTGTTTTACTTCTGAGAAAAGTGGTGAGCAGAAGTTAGCGGTAGATGAGTCTAAAGTCCTGATTAAAATAGAAGCTTATTTTTTGCTGGTGGGTTTAAAACCTCATGATCTGATTGTTGGGAGCCACAGATAACAGAGGAATTTGTATTTAAAATTTAATTCAGTTGACGTGCAGGGACTTGTGAAAGAAACCCTGTAATGGTTTGACAGTATAGACATACACAGAATTATTCTTGAAAAGTCTGCGGGGTAAAATTCTTCAAGTCTGTTCTCCTTCATCTGTGATCTGAATGTCAATACTGTTATCTTTGGAAAACCCAAGACTCCCATGGGTCAGGCCATCCACGTACTTTGGACCGAGATCTCAAGATGAGTGAAACAGCTCAAAACATACAGTTTATGGAAACTAGACTTAGAAGAGTTGCTGGCTTCTCTGACAGGGGGTTGGGTAGTCTAAGGAGTTTCTTGTATGAACATTTATTTGTCCCTGTCGTCATACAACAGGCCACAAAGCTTGCAGAGTCCTCTTAGAGTGTGTGTTCAGCTTTGTAGGGGATACATAATTAGAACCTTTTTATGAGTAAATTTTAATTGCCAGGTCGTACTAATATATACATATATTCCTATTACAGACTGTCTCCTAACCCTCTAGTTCTAATTGGACACTTCTTTGCTGTTTCGGTCTACGCCACATATTTTTGCTTTAAGTCGGAACCTTGGATCACAAAACCCCGGGCCATCTTCAGTAGTGGCGCCGTCTTGTACAAAGCGTGCTGTGTCATATTTCCTTTGATTTACTCGGAAATTAAGTACTTGGTTCATTAATCTTAAGAGGGAACCATTTGTGAGCGAATATTTGGAACTCACCAAGTCCTACGAGACTCTTGGAAGAGGATGCACATCGCAGAGAAGGAAGCCACTTCGAAAGTGGAAACTCTTGGACCAAGATTGGGGTTAATTCGTTTTCGAGGTTATTTGTATATAAACATGTAAATATATACTTTGCAATTTAAAATGAAGGGTAAAATAGACATTTGAAAGAAACGATCGTTATCATAAATTAGTGCTAACACTGAGGCTCTGCCGGTTTTCTTTTGGGGATTTGGGCGGAGTCACGTGGGACATGCAAATAAAGTGGAGAATGAGCTCGAATGTCTGGCTCTTGTGGACTTTATATAGCTTCAAGATCGTGTTTCGAAAAGAAAACCAGAGCCGGATGGAAAATGCAGAGGGAAGCCTGTCGGGCCTGTTCTGTTAAGTAACCGATGTCGGGGAAGCAGCCTTAAGACCTCTGCGCTTGGCTTGCCTCCCGCGCCCAACGAGCAGGCCGGGTCTCCCCCACGTTCACACAGGAGAGCAGTCGGGGGCTTTGGAAGTTCCGTCGTGGAACATGGGCCGGCCAAGCTAGGATTATGTAAAGAACTAGGGAGTGACTAAACGAGCACCTGTGACGTCTGGCAGAATGCCGAAAAACCCGAATTTACTGAGTTTTCGTGTATTTGAGGAGACACTGGACATCAGAAAGGTGTCCTGCAGCTTCAGTAAAGCCTCAGACAGCGCTGAGGTCAACTGCTCCTGCAGGCAGTAAGCACGGCTCCGAGTGTGACAGAGCCACTTCAGAGGGTACTGATGAGGGCTAAGAGGACTTAAAAAGCTTTCATTAAAATTTTTTTTAAAAATGTTTATTTGAGAGAGGGAGGGAGAGACAATGAGTGGGGGAGGGGCAGAGGGGGGGAACAGAGGATCCAAAGCAGGCTCTGAGCTATCAGCACAGAGCCCGATACGGGGCTCGAACCCACGAACCGTGAGATCCTGACCTGAGCCAAAGTCAGACGCTCAACCGGCTGAGCCACCCAGGCGCCCCTAAGATGCTTTTATAACAAAAATGTCTTCTTCACCTGTAAGTTCTCCCCATTGCGAGCCGTTCGCAAGCCGGAGCACACGTGGCGTCGCGTGCATCCATCGTTTGCCTCGTTTCGGCACAGCGCATAGGTGGACTCATTCGGTTGGTTTTGTGAAAGTCCCTCTAGGGTATCCCACACTTCTATTTTCTGGGTTAAATCTCACTTTCTTAGTCTGGCCTTTTTAGCAGCTGGCTTTTTTTTTTTTTAGTTTTAGTTTATTTTAATAATTATTTTCAAATTGGTTTCCATATAACACCCAGTGTTCATCCCAACATGTGCCCTCTTTAATGCCCGTCACCCCCTCTCCCCCCTCCTTCCCCCCCCTCACGCTCAGTTTGTTCTTAGTCTTTGAGAGTCTCTTATGTTTTGTCTCCTTCCCTCTCTGTGTCTTTTTTTCCTTTCCCCTCTTCCCCTCCCCCATGGTTTTTGCTAAGTCTCTCAAAATCCACCTATGCGTGGAAACATATGGCATCTGTCTTTTTCTGACAGACTTCTTTCACTAGCATAATACCCTCCAGTTCCATCCATGTTGCCACACATGGCCAGATCATTCTTCCTCATTGCTGCGTAGTATTCCATTGTATGTATGTACCACATCTTCTTTATCCATTCGTCAGTTGACAGACACTTGGTCTCTTTCCATGATTTGGCTATTGTCGAAAGTGAGCAGCTGGCTTTCTTTGGGGGCCATTTTCAGAGAGAACTAAAGACCTCACTTCATGCAGTTACTGTTACCTGATTACGAACGGAAAACCACAAGGGATTTTTGAGAGGAGGCTGGATGGCCGTTGACCGAGTTCTCTTGCGCTGTGCCAGCCTCCCATTGGGGGAGTCTTCCAAACTCCTTATGTGTTGCTTTAAAAAAATTTTTTAATGTTTATTTTTTTTGAGAGAGAGAGAGAGACTATGAGTGGGGAAGGGTAGAGAGAGAGGGAGACATAGAAACGAAGCAGGCTCCAGGCTCCGAGCTGTCAGCACAGAGCCCGATGCAGGGCTTGAACTCGGACTGCAAGATCATGACTTGAGCTGAAGCTGGACTCTCAACCAACTGAGCCACCCAGGTGCTCCGGGCAACGATTCAGTTTTAAAAATCTGTGCTGGGCCTTGACTAGGCCGGGCTGCCGGGGTGGGGCTCAGGTGGCTGGGGAACGGAGGGAAGGATGGGAGGAGCAGCTGAAGTTGGAGAGACCCACAGAAGGCATGCTGGGAACCCTCCAGGGGCTCTGTGGCTGGAAGAGAACTTCCGAAGTACGTGGTCCGTGGATCGTGTGGTCCCTGGTCCTGGTCTGGCCATACGCCTGTTGTGGGTGTATCCATGGGACCTACCAGATTCCTTGCTTACCTTCCAGAAAAGTCTTGTCTTTTGTTTTTTGAAGGATGAATACACAGTTTTGGAGTCACAGGCAGAAGGACACGTTTAGGTACTGGCAATTACTATTTTACTGAAAACCCCGAGTTGCACAAATAGTTCTTTAGAACATAAAACTAAATGGATTTATACGTAACAATTACATTCAGCATTTATAAGAGGCAGTACAAAAATGTATTCTGCTCCTACATGATACAAATTGCGTATAATACCATGATTTAAACAATATTAATTAATGGACGAGTGCGTGAGATGCACCTTACTCAGTACCTGACGTTTCCCACGGCCGAGGGGAGCAGTGCAGTGATCGGAGCAGCTGAGTTTCTTCGTCTCCAAGTTCATTTCAGTCACGGGAAGATTTAAGGACAAGCCTTTGACTGGAGAAGCAGGTGTCAAAGTTACAGGACTGTTCTGAATTCATCAAAAATGAAATTAGGCACGTGTGCTTCAGCAACCTAGAAAGTAAACAGAAGAGTTACATTTTCCGTAGTGTTCTGAGTCAGAACAAAGTCAGAATTTTCCATATGCCGAATACCCTTCGGAGCAAGGTGGGTCTCGGGGAAGCGGGGCTCACAGGGGCGGAGCACTCCCTGAAACCGCTGACTTGAGTTTCTGCCCTTCCTCACACCGGCATCTGGTTTCCTGCCACTGCTGGCATCGGAGGGAATGCGGGACGGTGCCCCCCACCTCCCAACCCGCCGCATGTGAGCCCCACGGCTCTCGGAGCCACTTCCGCCAGGGATGCGCGTGCCTCTGGGAAGTGCTAAGAGGTGATCTCAGGTCACTTCACACTTGATCTGTGACTGACCTGGGAAGAATGGCAGGTCACGAGTGACAGGCCAGAGGGGGAAGGGAGGAGGGGCCTCAGCACGCATTCCGAGGGGAGGCCCTAAGGGGGGGTGCGTAGGGTGAATGGGTAGGACGTGGAGCTAGGGGATCTCCAACTGCTAGAAACTGGAATTTAAAAAAATTTTTATAGACAGCAAGAGCATGAGCAGGGGAGAGGGTTGGAGGGAGAAAGAATCTTTTTTTTTTTCCTTAAGTTTATTTCGAGAGGGGCATAGAGAGAGGGAGAGAGAGAATCCCAAGCAGGCTCTGCACGGTCGGCACGAAGCCCAACGTGGGGCTCGAACTCCCAAACCATGAGATCATGATCTGAGCCAAAATCGAGAGTCAGATGCTCAACTGACTGAGCCGCCCAGGCGCCCCTGCCTCTGCTACTTACGTGATGTTCACCCCTGCACACACGTCTTGGTGCACTTTTGCACATCTATCCAGCAGCTAAATTCCAAGCAGCTGAACTGCTGGGACCAGGCGAGTATATTACAAGTTATTTTTGAATTCAGCCAAATGGCCCTCCCATGGAATAACCAGTTGGCACTGCTGTCGACAGTACTGAGAAGCTAAGCAGTCCTATTTCTCTAAACCCTTCCCTGCAATGGGGCCCAACATTTTACTTTTAACCAATATGATGGGTGGAAACGGTACATTTGACTGTTGTTTCGATTGGTGACACTTGAATTAAGGTGCAACAGTTTTACAAATGTTTATTGGCCATTTGTAGTTCTTTTCCTGAAACCTGCCTGTCATTATCCCTTGCCTGTTTTTTTTTTTTTCTTTTTTCTACTGGATTGGTTATCTTTTTCTTACCAATCTAGAAGAACACACCATACATCAAGAAACCAGTTCTCTGTTAATATTTTCCCCCATGTTTTTTTTTTTTTTTTTTTAATTAAGAGACACTTGTCAGAATTGTTTCATTACATTCAGCATTCAGAAGCTCCAATCTCTAAATCTTTTCCTTTATGGTTTCCCCCTTTGGTGTTTATATAGAAAGTTCTGAGAGCTCACACGTATTTGCATAAAAGGTTTGTGTTTACTGGTTCCATTCTCCATACTACCTGTAGTTTATTTGGATACAAGAAAGATGTGAAGAGACCAAGTGGCTGTTTTCTGACCACATGAGGAACTAAGCGTGCTAGCACTAGTGACCAAAGCACTTCCTTTCTCCCCTAAGTTACGATGCTACTTTTCCTTACATGCAACTGTATGTAAGGAGGTTACATATTTTTTTTTTTTAATTTTTTAATGTTTGTTTCTGAGAGACAGAGAGAGAGAGAGACAGTGAGTGAGCAGGGGAGGGGCAGAGAGGGAGGGAGAGAATCCGAGCAGGCTCCGCACTGTCAGCACAGAGCCCGACGTGGGGCTCAAACCTATGAACCACGAGCTCATAACCTGAGCTGAAATGAAGAGTTGGACGCTGAACTGACCGAGCTACCCGGGCACCCCTCTTGGAGAGGTTATCACTGCTGGCCACGCCATTTCCGGGTTAATTCTGCGAGTGGGGTCTTTTTTACATCATATTTTTGAATTAGTTATTAGTGCATTTACCTCATACGTTCTCTAATCAGCTTCTCTACACTCTTAAATTCTAATACTTTTCCACATGATCCTAGGGGGCTTTTCCACAATTAAGCCCTCTGTAAATAATACAGATCTGTCTTCCTTTATGCATTTTTAAAGTGCCACTTGTTTCGCTGCCTTGAACCTGTACGACAAAAGTTGCGGTGAGAGTCCGGACTGCCGTGTCACTGTTCCAGCACCGACTTCGGCGGGAACGCCCCTAGCGTTTCGCTCTTCCATATGGTGTCGCCAGTCAATTTTTAAAACATCATTTTCGGCTTTTGTTATAAAAAAGTATCTTTGTTATAAAGAAGTAACCTACAGAATGGATTTTCAGAGTCTATCGAAAGTCTTAGAGATTAGCATCGAGCTCTGCACTTTGAGCTGAAACCTGCCAGAGTTTCCATTCCATCAGATACAGATTAGTGAGAAAGGCACAGGAGAGACTATCTTAGAGGGTAAAAATGAAGTCATTTTCGGAAACCCTGGACAAATATACTGTTAGCTGTGCTGTGAACTGAACGGAACTTGCTGCGGGAGGCAGGTTATGGTGGGCAGGGAAGAACCACCCACGCAGTTACGGCCTCCAGGAGTCCCTCCTGGACTGCCCATCTTCTTCCTCCAGAACCAGAAGCAGGGCTGAGGGGGCTGCACACGGAAGGAGGGCGAGGTAGGGAGGGAGAGGGTCACAGTGCAGGGAGGAGCCCTCACGGCTGCGGGCAGAAAAGGGGTGCGGGGGGGTGGGCTTGGAGCATCCACTGGGGACCAGCTCCCGGACGGCACCCCTAGTGAGTCTGGGGCCACTCTCAACGGCACCTCTTAACAAAAGGGGCTTTAACGTTGTCCTCTGGCTACTGCTTACCCTCCGAGGCAGCTTTGTGTACCGGACATAATCCTCCAGGAACAGGAGGGCGCCCACGACGTCGGCTGGCATTTCGGGGATCTTCTGGCTGCAACAGAGAACAGTCTGGATCAGCGCGCTGCTTTGCACATGGCAGACCCTCTCAGTCCAAATGCTGAGGCTAATGACACGACAGGTCACTAACGTCAAAGGAGGCATGAGGCTCTAGAACGTCCCCTGGATTCGTACCGTCCTGCGGGCGGACCCTCAGGACATAACCTGGAGGACGAAGTCTGCGCCCAATGGCCCACGTGGCACCCCGCCGTCGGTCTGGACGCATCGCTCACCGCCCCGCACTTCGCGACTCGAGAACTGGTGGGTCCCTGAACAGGCCACACGTGCCCAGCCCCCGGGCTCTGCGGCTCCGTCTGCTCCGCATGCCTACCTTACAAGGAAAGTTCTAGGCATCTGGCCAGTTGTAGCTTGGGTTCTTCGTCCTTTGAACCGCCTCCCTCCCTCCTCTGGGCAGACGGCCTTTTCTCGCACTTTCAGCATACTTTCTACTTCCCCCCCTGAGCTTCCTCGTAAGTTTTCAGTCATCTGTACTTTGGTTTCCTTAAGGGCCTGGGTCCTGTCTTTACCCCTCCCTCCAACATCTGTGACGGCGCCTGCGCGCTACGGTACATTTGAAGACGCCACGTAAGTACAGCATCCAGGAACTTTCCACACGGGATCCTCCTCATTCGCTCATACAATCGCCGTGCTGCCCGACCGTTCCAGAGCTGGGGTGCCACGGAGAACACGGCAGGCTTCTCGCAGAGCCCACACTCTTTCTTTACGGTGGAAGGGATCTTCAGCTCTTGAAACTATTTCTAATTTACTTATGTAACGGCGTTTTCTAACGAAGGATTTCATGGAACTGGATTATGGATAGGTTTCCCTGATGATTTTTTGCTTTGGAAAAGCAGGCAGAAGAGTGGTTAGGCCTGGAAAAAAGCCGCCGCTGCTCTCGACCGTTCGGTGTGGGGGCAGGGCAGCGAGGGAAAGGGAAGAGTCCCCGAGCGTCCCACGTTCCTGATGTCGCTGCACTTGAACGAACCAGAAACTGAGCTGCGGCCTGACGCCCGTCTCCTGATGACCTTCGTCAGGGTCACCGGTAACATGCTCTGCCACAGCCACGCTTTGCAGTCATTCGTGAAGAAGAATCGGGAAGGACCTGCCAGCTCCTGACAGATTGGGGACTAGGGCTGGGGTGGCCGGTGTGGCAGTCACTTCCCAATCTCCTCAGACCAAGCTGACTGCAGCCTGGCTTCCTCTTCACCCTCGGGAGCCAGAGGCACAAGGTTTTGGGTGCTCACCGCGGCCCTTGGCGACTGCCCTCATTTTGTGATTGCTACTATTTCATTGCCGAGACTTCCCCGTCCTTCTGAGCCACCTTCTATTTTTTCATCGTTAAAAACTCAGCTGTTGGAGGCAAATCTCAGCCTATGTCCCGGAAAAACCCCCAACGTCCGTTTGTTGTTCAGTCCATTAACTGAGATGGGGCGCGAATAGCCTGATGGAGGCTCTTGGGAAAAGAGGTCAGGGTTTGAGAAGGACGCACCACCACCGTGAGCCGCTGGCGCACGACGGCGGTCGAGAACCTGGCCCTGCGAGTTCGGCCGCGCTGCAGTCCACGGGCCCCCAGAGCGAAGGGGCTTACACCCCCTCCTCCGCTCTAAGGGGTCGGCTGTTTTTAGAATCCCGGTGTGGGTTTGGGAGACCGCATATAAAGATGGTCAAACACAAACTGGAACCCCCAGGAGGGGTCACGAGCGCGGTGAGTGGCCACAGCGTGGTGGACAGGAACAGGCGGAAGTCAGCCTATCTAAAGTAGAAGACCTAAGGGAACAGCTGACTCTCACAAAGCAAGGAGGCTGCGTCTGTTCTAACTCCCGAGCGCGGAGGAAGGCCCAGTGGGCCTCTCAGAGAGGCGGGATGAAATTTTCCATTCATCACCATCGGCAACTTCCCAATGACAGGGCCGTGTGGCCTTGAGGTGACGAGTACCTCACCTGGGGCAGGCGGGTGGGGTGTGTCCGAGGAGGGCCGGATGATTCCCGCCAGGGGCACCCGAGGGCCGAATTGCATCCTGGGTGGGAGGTACACCAAAAGGCCTCTGAAATCATGTCCGGCCAGAAGTGCATTGTGAGGACCCGGATGGGCATTCCCATCAGTCTTCGAGTTACGCTGACAGAAGTGACCAGGCGGTAACCTTCCAGACTTTGGATGCGCAGCATGCCGAGCACACGCGTTCAGCTGGCCTGACCCTCAGGGCCACAGAGGAGGCGGCTCAGGACCCCACATCTCGTGCGAGTTAACTTTTTTTTTTTCTATCCCAGAGAAGCCACATTTGGGGGGCAGGAAGAAAAAGGGTTCACGACTTGGTATCCCCTAGGAGCTTTGATCCCCTGGACACAACCCAGGCTGTGCCCAGGCTGACGCGGACGTGCTCCCTGACTCCCGCTGAAGGGCGTGGGGCCATCCCATGTCGGAGGCCGGGCCAGAGGGCCGGGCTCCCCGCGCTCTGAGCACAGCGCCCAGCACAGCACAGGAACACGCCTGCGCTCTCTTCCCCTCGGCGGGGGGAGGGAGGGGAGCGCGAATCCTGGTCATGCCTCGTCCTTGTAACATCACTGCTGGGGGTGCCGAGGGGGCTCCCCCGCAGGGTGGCCGAGAACGGGGGTGTCTTTGGTCTGCGAACGAGGTGTGCCCTGACTGGCTTTACACAGCAGGGGGACGGCCAAGTCCCAGCCCTATAAGGGAGACAGCAAGGGGCGTTTGGCACGCAAGGTTTACAGCCCATCCTGTGGCGCCGATTCCGTTCCTTCCGGACCGGCCTTCGGTACCTTGTGCACTGCTCCACCGCGGAGCGGATGAACTGGCCGATGAGTGCCAGGAACTGCTCGGTGTAGCGCGAATGGAACTGCTTCAGCAGGGTCAGCAGTCCCAGGACGAGCGGTGGCCAGTCCACGGGGTCGGCAGGTTTCCGGCAGACCATTCCTGCAAAAGGGGCGACAAATCCCCAGTCATGCCTCCAAGGCCAAGGGCTTGCCCTTGGCGATGCCCAATCAGCATGAACGTTTGTGGATGTCAAAATGTTTGGGGACCGCGCCTGCCGTGGCAGATGGGCATCTTGGGGAACGACTCTGGACTCATGTTTGAATTCAGCCTGGGGCTGCTGGGGGCTTCTGGTGGTCTGATTCAACATAGTAAAATGGTTACTGGTTTTTATAACCTGTTGTCGCTGTCTCTTTTGGATAATATGATAACACGCGCCCCTGGAGGCAAGTTTAAAGAAACAGATAAAGGGAATCGAGAAAGTAAAAATTAGCTCTAAGCAACTTCTGTTCACCCAAAGCATGGGCTCTTGTCCCCGCTAAGCCAGTCTCTCAAATGAAAACAGTTTAAATCCCGGACAACATATCTAAGATGTATTTTTTTTTTTAATTTTTTTTAATGTTTATTTAATTTTTGAGAGAAAGAGCATGAGTGGGGGAGGAGCCGAGAGAGAGGGAGACAGAATCTGAAGCAGGCTCCAGGTTCTGAGCTGTCCACACACAGCCCGATGCGGGCTCGAACCCACGAACCGTGAAATCGTGACCTGAGCCAAAGTCGGACGCTTAACCGACTGAGCCACCCAGGCGCCCCTCTAAGATGTATTTTTAAACACCATGTTGAACATTATGCAATAAAGAATCTGCAGAACCCTCTTGCACTGTTGGTGGGAATGCAAACTGGTGCAGCCGCTCTGGAAAACAGTGTGGAGGTTCCTCAAAAAAATGCAAATAGAGCTACCCTATGACCCAGCAATAGCACTGCTAGGAATCTACCCAAGAGACACAGGAGTGCTGATGCATAGGGGCACGTGTACCCCGATGTTCATAGCAGCACTTTCGACAATAGCCAAATCACAGAAAGAGACCAAGTGCCCATCAACTGACGAATGGATAAAGAAGACGTGGTACATACATACAATGGAATACTACGCAGCAATGAGAAAGAATGAAATCTGGCCATGTGTGGCAACATGGATGGAACTGGAGGGTATTATGCTAAGTGAAATAAGTCAGGCAGAGAAAGACAGATACCATATGTTTCCACGCATAGGTAGATTTTGAGAGACTTAGAAGACCATGGGGAGGGAAAGAGGGTGGAAAAAAAAAAAAGCCACAGAGAGGGAGGGAGGCAAAATATAAGAGACTCTTAAATACTAAGAACAAATTGAGGGTTGATGGGGGGTGTGGGAGGGGGGGAGAGTGGGTGACGGGCACAGAGGAGGGCACTTGTTGGGATGAGCACTGGGTGTTGTATGGAAACCAATTTGACAATATATTGGAAAAAAAAAGAATCCGCAGAAGGCTAGACGGTGGAAGGAGGAAATCTGTGGAGTGAGTGAGTGCCCAAACTGGCTTTTTCACTAAGGATTTCTGCCCAAATCTGGAGGCCTTGGCCATCTGCCCGATAGCTGCGTGGGGAACAGGAGCCAGAGCTTAGGGTCTTTGAGGGGAAACACAAAGTTGAAGAAGAACAAAGTTGGAAGACTTGTATCACCTGATTTCAAAACTTATCATAAAGTTATAGTAATCAAGGCAGTATTGGTACGAGGACAGACAGATCAATTAGTCCCACATTTATCTATCTGAAAAACCAAATTTCCATGTGTATCCAGACAATTCAACGGAGAACAAGAAATCTTTAATAAATGGTGCTGACGCTAGTCATCCTTACACTGTACATAGAGAGTAGTTTTAAATGGGCCCTAGACCTCAACGTAAGGGCTAAAACCACAAAGTTTCTAGAAAAAAACCACAGGAGAATATCTTCATGACTTCAGGGTTAGTTACAAGTTGGATAATCTTTGGGAATTAAAGGTGGACCATACTCGGTTCATGGCGAATCCACGGTAGGGGGCGTCTGGGCGGATCAGTCAGTTTTGGCTTCAGTCATGATCTCACGGTGTGTGAGTTCGAGCCCTACATCGGGCTCTGCGCGGACAACTTGAAGTCTGCTTGGGATTCTCTCTCTACTCCCTCTCTACCCCTCCCCTGCTAGTATACACAGGCACATGTGTGCTCTCTCTCTCTCTCTCTCTCAAAATAAATAAACTCAGTCAGTTAAGAGTCCCACTCCTGGTTTTGGCTCAGGTCATGAAATCACGGTTTAATGGGTTTGAGCCCTACATCGGGCTCCATGCTGACAGCGGAGCCTGCTTGGGATTCCTGTCTCCCTCTCTCTCTGCCCCCTCCCCAACTCGTGCTCTCTCTCTGTCTCTCTCAAAGTAAGTAAATAAACTTAAAAAAAAAAAAAAAAAAGGCAAATCCACTATCTGTATTTCATGAAGGGGCATCGTGTTTCACAGGCTCAAAGACAGGCACTTTATAAACACATCGAACTAAGGAAAGAGCTCGTAGGCCACGCGGCATTCTCTGTGCAAGAGCTGATTGGTTAGGTATTAATCCCCCGTTACTGTTACTTATGGCAAAAAACGTCATTCGGTACCTAGGTTTTTGTTGTACTGAAGTTTTGGCAACTGCGCGATCAGAAACAGGAAGTTGACGATCGGAAAATAGGGCAGGCGCTTCGTGGTGATGTAGATCTGGAAAGAGAAAGGGACGCAGACTCGGTCTCTTTCCAGCGCGAGACACCGCAGAGCACGCGTGCGAACGGGAGGCTCTCGCTGTATTTTTTGCTCTTCAGACCGCCTAAAACGAGGAGCGTGCCATTAGCCTGCCGCCTTCGCAGTTTCATCTAACACCACCGACCCCTGCAAACACAAATCCCTATATAAAAATTAGCCCTTCTGGGAAAGGAGCAGTTTTGCTTGGAGATTAGCAGTTACTTCCCCCTGGAATCCTCCTAATGTCATAAACAATGTCCTTAACAACAGGAGGGGGGAAAGCGTGATGAGTGGGAATGGGACCAGGAAGCCAAATACAGTAACTCAACCAGGAGCTGCAGGGAGGCGCAGGGGAGGGGAAGGGGAGGGAGGGAGAGGGTTGGGCAGAAGGAAAGAAGGAAAAACCCACCCAGCAGTGAGTGGTATTAAGTAAGTGGAAAGCAAGCCAATGTCTCGCGTGTCATTTGCTTTCCCTTGTGCGATGTCGCAGAGCGGTCTCCCCCCCACCCAGTTCTTGTGCAGACGGTACAGTCAGGGCAGACCTGGCCGTCTCTCTGCTTCTTCCCTCGATGCCCTGGGGGGCAGGGTGCCGCTCTGGCCGGGAGCCCCGGCTCTGGTTGGACTGGCTGGCTCCGCCGCTGGCTCGGGTGGAGCCCCAGGGAGGGCATCAGCCTCTCGGCCTCAAGTTCCTCACCCCACAATGGCACGCTTCACAGAGCTGCTGAGATGCAGTGACGTTACCCACAGTCCGGGTTCACAGTGCCTGGCATGTGATGAGCACTCAGAAAAAAATGTTAGCTGCTCTTCGGGCTCATAATCTTTTGCCCAAAACCCGGGGGATTGTACAGATTTTGCCGATTTTAGAGAAGTAATACGGGGGCATAGGTAACACTGTATCATCAAAGTCACCAGTATTTCTGCATCAAAACATCAATATTCACAGAGGCATCAACAGCCTTATGTTAGTTCAGGACAAGTTCTGCCACCAAATGAGATCTGGCGCCCACTTGTGAAAAAACTTGCAGCTTTCAGAGGTTTCTGGAAACTAGAAGTGCAGAAAAGAGTCTATGGCCCCAGAATGTGGCAGTGATCACAGTCAGCCACGGAGGGAAGCGTGTTCGGGCAACCAGGATCCATGCCATCATTCAGCAGCAACGCAAGTCCCCCGCCCCGACACACCTGAAACTGACTTCCCACACAGAGTTCTTCTCCCTTTCTAAGCAACTGCGGCAAACACTGCGTCTCTTGATTCCCACGGCCCAAATCAGGCAGGGAAGCTGTAGTCGTTCTCCTGTGACTCGTGTGAAATTGAAACTCAGGAAGAGTGGGGGCTGAAGAGAAGGGAGATTCCCGGATCGGAACCCAGGTTCTCCCCAAATTTTAGCAAGTGACCTGCTACCTGGGCCAAATCCCCCTCGGTACCTTCCACCCCCCACCACACCGTTCCATAGTGTAATCAGTGACCTTATTCAGTGGGTTGTGGATGCCGGCCGCCTCCAGATAGGCTGTGATCTCATACAAGAGTGTGTTGTCTTCTTTGGGGTAAGGAAGCGAGGGGTCCTGATAGTGGGCTTCGATATCTGCTAGGAGAGCCCTAATGAAGAAACACAAAACAACACGAAACAGGATGAATGTTAGAGACGAACGCAGTTCCGGTAACAGTCAGTACAGGCCATGACGTGATCCTTCAGGGACCGCGTTTTTTTCCCATCTGCAAAACGAAGGCTTGATCCTTCTAACTCTCAATTTCTGTACCTGTGACTGGTTATAAGTGGAAAATTTGACCTAGCATTGTCTTATCTTCTGGAGTCAACCCAAATCAAATGCTTTCACTGTTTCAATTTTTTTTATTAAAAGAATATTTTTTAATGTGTTCTATTTTTTGAGAGAAAGAGCATGAGCAGGGGAGGGGCAGAGAGAGAGGAGGACAGAGGATCTGAAGCAGGCTCCATGCTGCCAGGCTGCCAGCAGCAAGCCCGACTGAACCCACAAACTTCGAGATCACGACCTGAGCTGAAGTCAGAGACTCAACTGACTGAGCCACCCAGGCGCCCCTCACTGTTCCAATTCTTATGAATCAACTGAACTTTTTAAAACTTTATTATTATTTTTTAACATTTATTTATTTTCGAGAGACACAGAGACAGAGAATGAGCAGAGGAAGGGCAGAGAGAGAGGGAGACACAGAATCCGAAGCAGGCTCCAGGCTCTGAGCCTGTCAGCGCAGAGCCTGATGCGGGGCTCGAACTCACAGACCGTGAGATCATGACCTGAGCTGAAGTCGGCCGCTTAACCGACTGAGCCATCCAGGCGCCCCTCAACTGAACTTTTTTCAACACCTGCTTTGTGAAAAGCACTGACTTACTAAGAACAGATTATTTACTATTATTAAATTTTTTTTTTAATTTTAGAGAGCATGCACTAGGTGGGGGAGAGGGGCAGAGGGAGAGAGAGAGATCCCAAGCAGGTTCCACGCTAGTGCAGAGACTGACATAGGGCTCCATCCCACGACCCTGGGATCGTGACCTGAGGCGAAATCAACAGTCAGACGCTCAACCGACTGAGCCACCCAGGCGCCCCCAGATTATTTATTTTTAAGTAGAGGCTGGAAATGAGAGCAAGTTGCAGGTGAGGTGGAGGCTGTGACTGCATCCCGGGAGGTGTGCTCCCAGTCACCCCTGGTAACTAGCACACTTCCACCTAAGCTTCCAGTGACTTAGCTCTGTGGAGATCCAGCCGTGCGCTTGGTCAGAACTGTTCTCAAACTGTGCAAGTACCCAGCACAAGGGCTGATGTGTACTGAGTGAGCAGTATATGTTGGCTGAATAAATGAATCCATCAATAACGAGTGAGAGACAGACAGAGACAGAGACCGAGGGACAAGACTGAGGGAAGACGCTTACAAAGACAGATTTGACGCCGTCTTTCCTGGGAAGGAAGGCCATAGATGCAGAGAGTTGTCTTACCCCAAAAGAAAGTAAAAGCATAAGCACCTGAAGGCACCGGGGCACTAACCGGCCATGCACCATCCAGGCCCACGGACGCTGTTTCAAACGCCGGCACTTACTTATTGAGATTCTCCAGAGCGGCTGCCAGATGTTTGGAGTCAAACCGACAAGAGTAATTTAATTCGTTGGCAATCTGCTGTCGCAGAATCTGCATCTGCCCCACCTGCGAACGAGCAAGAGGAACAACAGGTGGAACGCGCCGCGCTGCACGGGGACAGCAGGGAGGCAAACACGGAGACGACGATTTTTTACTGGAAGGATCACAACGTTCTATAGGAAAACCCAAGGACCTCCTGGACTGGCTCCACAGCTAAGACCGGCGTCAACCCGATGGGGCGCACGGAACCCTGCAAGGGAGGTGTGGACAGACGTCTGTACATCAACTCGAATATCCCCGAAGTCTGATATCTCACCACGTGACCCATTAACGTTCAGTTGTTCACGTAAAGGTTGTCTGTATTGAGGCTCCATCTACGGCCTTTTGAAATGAGTTCTCCAAGCTTAGTAGCTGCGAGTGAGAAGCCCTACTTCCTTTATTTGTCCTAAACTGAACTTTCTGGAGTCCTAAGAATGCCATTGCACTCTGTTATTCTAAAATTTGGTGAACATAAACCTATCTGCATCATGTGGATTACAGATCTGGGTTATAAAATAATCTATGTAAAATCTTCCAAAAAGGCCCCTCTAACAGTGAAAACCCCTCATCCACAGGTTCCTAACCTTTATTTATTTATTTTTTTTTGTATCTTGGACCTCTCTGGGAATCCGGTGAAGCCTATTAACATAGTCTTAGAATAATTTTTTGGTTTTTTATGAATGCTTATTATTTATTTTTTGAGAGAGACAGAGCGTGAGCAGGGCGATGGCAGAGAGAGAGAGAGAGACACAGAATCCGAGGCAGACTCCAGGCTCCGAGCTGTCAGCACAGAGCCCGATGTGGGGCTCGAACCCACGAACCATTAAGACCTGAGCTGAAGTCAGACGTTTAGGCGACTGAGCCACCCAGCCCCAGAACAATTCTTTTAAATATGCAAGATAAAACGTAGAGGATAACAATGGCAGCCTGTTGTAACCAAGTGTAATTCTCAAACTATCACAAAAAGAGACCCGTGATACAGGGCTATGTTAGCGACCTCAAACACGGAACTTCCGAGTAGCGGTGAGCACAAACGGTATTTGGAGACATCCAGGGCCCCTGCCGGGTGATAGGAAACTGCCTTCACCTCACGTGAGTTCAGATGATTCCAACAAAGTTCCGTTTGTTGGCATCATGAAGTTGAAAGTATACTGTAACTTTTTACACCAGTGAATTTCTTCTTTTCTGTTCTAGGGAAGCTATCCCTAAAAGATTAGCGAGAGAGACGGAGAAGGAATGGGGGGAAGGTGTTTTATAATGCTGGCAACAGGGAAGGAGGAGCAGACACGTTTCCTCTGAGTGGCTGGGAGAAGAGAAAAGTTAAGAAAAAAAAGAGTGGGCTTCCCTAAGGGCAAAAAAAGGTATTATTTAGATAAACAGAGCTTGTAACGGTTAAAAGCATTAAATGACCTCGGATGTATTACTTTTGACCACTATTCTTACTAGATTATAATTCTACTTACGTGAAAAAAAAATCCAAAAACTGTTTTTATAAGGAACCTTTTATTAACAGAAAAATACTATTATTTAAAAATTAGAATAGGGCAAGGCCAAGAAAATAGGTTTCCATCAGGCTGCTCAAAAAGTGTCCCTTCAACTTTTATCTGGCCTATGTAATTCCTTCTTTTTAATATTTACTTGTTGAGAGAGGGAGAGAGAGTATAAGCAGGGGAGAGGCAGAGAGAGAGGGAGACACAGAATCTGAAGCAGGCTCCAGGCTCAGAGCTGTCAGCACAGAGTCTGACACGGGGCTGGAACCCACGAACTGTGAAATCATAACCTGAGCCGAAGTTGGATGGTTGATTGAGCTACCCAGGCGCTCCCCCTTCCGCCCCTGCCCCCATGTAATTCCTTCTTAATTCTACTCTATGTCCAGGATTCCCTTGGAAATATCAATCTAGAAATGGAAACAGAAATAAAGGCGGTTTATCCTAACTTGCTTTATAAAGCATACTGAATCTCAGTGACCAACATTTTCTCTTCAGTGCTCACTTACTACGGGACCTTTAAGAAGATGCCGGAGAGGCTAAGGAGCCTGGAGGTGATGCCCTCTACCCCTCTGCCTATCTCGAGAGATCTCTGTCGTCTTTCTCCATTTCTCTAGAGTTGCACTGACCGATACGGCAGCCACACCCGCGTGTGGCTACTTAAATTTAAACTGATTTAAATGAATAAAATTTAAAATTCAGTTCCTCACTCCCTCAAACCATGTCTTAAGGGCTCAGTAACTACATGGGGCCAGTGGCTGCTGGCAAATGGTGCAGAATATTTCCATCACTGTTCCGGATTAGCAAAAGACAAAAGGACAAATTGGTCCTTGAGGGTTTTATGTAAAGAGCACTGACTTATATAAATACTTGGGTTATTACTGAACTATCAGTGATTACAACTCACAGAGGCCCCTAAGGGCCACTAGGGAACCTCTCCAAGGCATCCCTGGAACCTCCCTCAGCCTCCCACAGAGGTGAGACTCAGGCCTGTCCGACCTCCGGTAATTCTCCATTCCTCCTAAAAGGCTTCCCAGCCCATTAGAAACTTGGCCTGACAAGCTCTCCGTACCTGGAAATCACACGGCTAAGGGACCGCCAGACATACAGAACAAGAGGACATTGGCAGAGCCAGAGGCTCTGTCTACTACTTATTCGACGTTTCCAAACTAAAAAAAAAAATTTCGCTGCAATCATGGGCAATATATTGTGAATTTGGCTGAGGCACCACAAGTGCTGTCTCAACAAACAACTAACAGAATTGGGAGCAAGAGAATGGGACTTCTCCAAATTCCCACAGCAGCCTAGACTTCTCCTGTGGTAGGTGATTCTAGTAACCATGAATCAGTTTTCCACCAGGAAACTTACTCTTTCCTATGAGACAGTAAGTAGGCTTTCTGCAGAGGCAGCCAGTGTTTCCTCTAACTCCGTCTCATGGCGTGTGACACAGACCTGCACATGACGTACGTTCAACAAAGCCTTGTTGGAGGTCTTGGACCATCGTGTGATGAAAGACACGCAGAGGACGCAGAGCCAAGGCCACGACGTGAAGGCAGGAGAACAGATGAGGACTTCTAAAATGGCCTGGACTTCCATCCAACGTGTTAATCTCTTCACCTCACTTTCTTACTCATTTCCAAAGACGTGTTTGTTCTAGTCATGGTGTATGGATAACTCATGTCCTAGAGAACTTGGCTTTGTAACATCTACACTGACGAAAGAGGGGAGAGGGCAAGTGTCCTGTTCTAGCGCCTATCTGGAGCGGACCGGGGCCAGACAGGGACAGAGCAGCTCAGGAAATAAACTTGTCACACGTCAGGACGGAGCAGCACTGAGGGAGGAAGACTGCCAGTTCCTAGTGGGTGAGCACTTCCTGCTCCAAGGCATTTCAAAAAGAAACTGTTTTCTTCAGTTTAAGCAAAACGACAGGCCAAATCAATGAAAAGCATCATCAAGAACAGCCCGGAAAGGAAGATAAAGGACAAATGAATTTAGAAATAATGAGAAACTTAAGGGTTATATTTTTGCCTTGATGACGCAAGAAAGAAGAGTGGCTTTCTTGGGGTAACAGAGTTATAAGAAGATAAGAATTTAAAAAACGTAGTATTGATGATCGCCCTCTCTCCCCTAGCGTACCTTCATTATAGCCTCGAGATAAGCTGTCCAAATCTTCTGTGTTTTGGCAATGGCGGAGAAATAAATTTTATTCGAATTTGCTGAAAGGTTAAAATAAAAGGTTCTATTTAGTAAATCGGGAAAAGCTCGTGTTACCTCTATCTCAGGCTGGTTTCAGAACACTTACCTACTATGCTTTTCAGGGGGCTGACAGCATTCATGAGCGTTTTCAAAGTGTCCTGCACGGTTCTGTCCCTCAGGATAATTTTCTGAAACATACTGAGGAAATTCTAAAACAAGAAGACACAACTGAAGAGCCAAACATAATGAACAGAATGAACAACACTCCGCGCTATATGGAACACAGCCTGGTCAAAGTCACAGAATGCTATAAGGGATGACGGGGAAGTGGCAACTTCCGGTTCCTGTTAGAAACGCCCCCTGCACGGAGGAGTTGCTGGTTTCAAAGAGAGTCTCAACTCCCTCAAATGCAACTCCCAAAACCAGGCCACTCATAGAAATACTGTGTTGGCCAAGGGAATTCTAGTTTATTCTCAATTCTTATCTACTTCACAAGAAGCATATATGTGGAGGCCTGGGGTCAGGACACGAAAGCATGAAGGAAAAGTCAAATCTCTCCCAGGGGAGCAGGAGCCATGCATGGAAGCCGAAAGGCTCACCTGTAGCTCTTTGACAATCATAAAGCACAGAAGCCTGTCTAACCCGTTCAGACCGAAAGTCCCCAAGGTGGTCTGGATTTCTGAGAAGAGCCGGCTGCTGGTCACTTCCTGGTGGGTCTTCATATCATACCAAGTGTTCAGCTGGTCAATGTGACATGTCATTCTAAAAGAAAGACAAAAAACTCAAAACCCAAAGGCAGCTCAGAATTCATCCTGAGGAGATGCAGGATGCAACAGGACTTGGGCACAGACGGAAGGGCTGACTGACGGTGAAGTGCTGTGTTTTAATAACACCTGCGTCCAGGCCCCCAGCAGATCTCACGGCGAATGCTCAATGGGCCAGGAAGGCAAAATTCAGTGAAATCACCATTTCCTGTCCTCTGCCAGGCCACCGGCTGTACTAACGCATTTCCACTGTTGTTTGGAGCCGAGCGGAGAGGCCAAGGTTGGATTTGGTGGTCAGGCTGGGAGGCCTTAGAGCCCAGTGTTCGCTCCACAGGGTCTTTCTTTAAATTCCCAGAGACCCGGGTGTAAGAGTCTTGTGTCATTTCCGTTTCGATAAGAAAAGAACTTTGACTCCTGCTGCACTATCGAACATCTGTGACTATGACAGCAAAGCCATGTCCGCTCTCCTCCCGGTTCCGGTCACCAGCCAACGATTCCTTTTAGACTCAGGAGTGTGCGGACGGTGATGCTAACAATCGGTGGTGTTTACTGAGCACTTGTTCAGTGTCAGGTTCTGTGCTCCTCGGGGTCACCCTTGGCATGGCTCTGCGACCCACGAGCTGTGCGACCCTCATGTGTCAGAGGGTCACAACACGGCGAGGCCTGATTCCAACACCATACCCTTAACTACCATTTTCCTGTTCTCTAATGCTGGCACAGGGACCTTAAATCACTGGCAGAGCCTGTTAAAAATATGTGCCCAGATCCCATTCCTGGGGTTTGACTCAGGAGGTCCGGGGTGGAAACCCAGCCCCTGAAATTCTAAGAACCAGGACAGATCTTTACTGAAATGAGGCGTGGGGGGAGGTTCGAAGAGACTCGGGAGCTAAGGAAGCTTCCATTTGGAAGTAAACGGGAAGAACGAGATTTCCAGAACTGTGTTCTACTTTCAGGCTTCGAAGAGCCCTGACTCTGTCACCCACTGCTGGCACTCTGAATGTGTCACTTGAGAAGCTCCCAATGTCGATGAGTAAACTAATAACATGACCTGGAAATCCCAAGCATGCCTAATCCTTTCTACAAGTCTTAACGTGGCGCTAGGTAGATAGTCTTCTGGAAGGGCTTTGGTGACCCACCCACAGGTACCCAGAAAGCAGGTGTTACAAAAGGTTTTGGATCATTTACTCCTTTTGGCCCATGAGTCACAGACAAAACTCATTTATGCTGGAATTTTTTGAAGAAGTTTACACAGAATGTGCCAAGTTGCATAACTTTTGAAGAGAACAAATAAGCCAGAATTTGAAGGCTGTACAAAGGACACGTGTCATGAGGCCATTCAGCTTACACAAATTCAACTATGCGTGCACAGCTGGACAGAGAAAGGAGAGAAGCCATCTTTTCCTGGGTAATCCCACTGACCGGGCCACTCAGTGAGCATGTGCACAGGTAGACGGGAGACAGAAAACATGAGCCTGCCCTTCCCTTGGCTGGGCTTAGTACCGCCTGCCTCGTCGGAAGCTCAACCGAGAACAAGAAGGAAAGTGAGGCGTACCGAGAGAAGCAGTGTGCGAGTCTCTCCCATGGTGCCCACCTGAATATTCGTTAAGGGTGGTTGTGATTATAGGGGATGTTCGCTCATGCAACTGTGTATACAAACTGTGACCCACTGTATGCAGAGCTAGGCAGCCTGCCCTTGGTGGCACAGCACTCAAGAGTTGGGCCCTGGAGTCAGAGAGCTGGTGTGTATTCTGGATCTACCGGTTAGACCCGGATCTTGGGCAAGGGACTTAGTTTTTCTGAGCGGCAGTTATTTCTCTTTAGCATGGGAAGAATAACAGCGCCTACCTCAGAGGCGGCTGTAACGAGTAAGTGAAGGGGTGTGTGTCACGTGCTGGGAAGTGTGTACAAGGTACGTGTTGGACGAGTGTGTGAGTTGTGGGGGCAATCTTCCAAGGCCAGGGTCTGACAAGTGCGAGACCTGGCAGATGGAATGGAGGAGCATGCCACAGTCGCACGGGTACAGACGAGCAATCTGGAATAAAAAAATTTTAATATACCGGGGAGTCTGCAGGCCCAAGTGAAAGCGAGAACATAAAACTAAAAGGTGGCCGAACAGACCCGAGAGTTATTTTCATCTCCGTTTCCTTGGACTGCGGTTTCCTTAGTCACACTGCGGAAAATACCCAGTCTCAAAAAAAGTGACTCTAATTAACCTACTCGAATGTATCCAAGTGGGTAGGAACAAGGGTGTGGTTCGAGGAAGATGTTTAGAGGCTTCTACTGTCCACAGTGTTCAAGGCAACAGTGGAATTCAGATACACCTACTTTGGGTCCGTGATCCTCAAGATCTCTCTGCAGAGTCGACCAATAAATGTTACGGACTCGTCCACAGGGGTAAACTTTGGTATTGGGATATGAGTAGACTGGTACATGCTCTGCCAATCCTGAATCTAGAAACAGAACAAAACCAAACCAAACCATGAACGTTTAGTACAGTGGGCCCTTGAACAACACGGGGGCTAGGGCGCTGACCCACACACGGTCGAAAATCCACATAAAACTTTTGAGTCGTCTAACACTTAACTCCTAATAGCCTACCGTTGACCAGAAAAGCCTTATCAATAATGTAGTCCATTAAAGGATATTTTCTATGTTAAACAGATTATACACTGTATCTGTACAACATAAGTTAGAGAGAGATGTTAAGAAAATCATAAGGAAGAGAAAATATATTTTACATTACTGTATCTATTGGGGATAAAAAGTGTATAAATGGACTCTGCAGCTCAAATCCCTGCGATTCAAGGGTCGACCATATATCCTTGATAAGATAACCAGTTATTCTTTTCCTGCCTAGTTTTACACATATGATGTCACATAAACTGTGACAATAAATGCTTCTTGGTTTGGAAGAAAAAACTGAACACTGCACTAATAGCTCCCGATATGCCACATGTAACACTTATAAAAGAAGAAATATTTGTGAAAAGTGAAGTGACTGAGGAGAAGTCAGAAGAGACACAGGAATTTCTGGCTTTTTGTCTTCTAGGCTAACATGCATCGATATAATAAAATTCTAAAATATCAGGAGGAATATCTTCCAAGGCTGGAAGATACTTAATCCTTCAAAAATGTCACCTGAATCGTGTCAGTTCCCTAAGCAAAAACTTACTCCTTGTCAACCACGGACTAAAAATCACACTCCGCAGCAATGCCACTTAAGAATCTAGTGTTCAAACAACACAATTGAAAAATAGGCAAAGGACTTGAGTGGACATCTCTCCAAAGAAGAGATCCGAATGGTGAACGGGCACACGAAAAGATGCCCAACATCATTAGTCACCAGGGAAACGCAAATCAAAACCACAATGCGATACCCCTTCACCCCTATGGGGACGGCTAGAATTTTTTTAAAAAAGTAAAACAAGAAGTGTTGGCAAGGATGTGGAGAAATGAGAACCCTCAGATACTGCTAGAAGGAATGAAAAACGGTGCAGGCACTGTGGAAAATGGTCTGGAGGTTCATCTGTAAGTTAAACACAGAATTACCATATGAGCCAGCAATTCTGCTATTACCTGCATACTCCAATCGGGCCGACCGAACTCCTAAACCTTCTGAACTCTTGATCACTGGAGTTGCAACATTTACAACAGCTTCATTCTGCAGCCATTTAATTACCTCCTTACACCTGAGGTCGGGTGTCCTATAAACTTTTCTGCAACCCTCACGGCTCCTGGAGGTACTCCAAAGACATTTGTGACTATCTGATGCTTACTAATTTTTAGTAACTATTTAAATAAACTTTCTCGTTGCCATTTCTGAGGTTCAGGGCATGTATTTTAAATGTCCGGATAACAAATATGGTCAAGAATTTGAAAATTTAATTAGATACCTTTGTTCTTAAGAAGTTATTACACTCTTGTTCCACATTATAATTTATAATACGAGAAACTTCTTCCTGCCAAATCTTCAGGCCATAAATGTTGACATAGTCCTGGATGTACTCAAAAGAGCGGTGGAATCCATCCATGGTAGCCCCCAACTCCTTCAGCTTGGGCATCAGCTCACTTGGCTGTGTAAAAGAGGAAACACGAATCTATTACACTGGAGTAGACTGTCAACCACTCACGTCTTGAGTCAGACTTTAAATGAGACCCCTACGGAGACCACAGTGAGAGTGTAAGAGAGCTTTGGGGAAATACTCATTTCCTACCTCATCCCGCACGAGCGGCAACTTACGTCAGACATTCAGTAAGGAAGAGGTTTCATTCATTTGGGAGGGGAGTCTCACACAAAAGAATATGGAAGATGAAAGTTGATGATTTCTCTCATGTCATTTGATGAATACGTGTAACCTTCAAATACTTAAAATATTTTGAATTGAATTTACTGGGGTAAACAGAACCCTAGATACAAGTTATAAGCCCATTTTTGTTTTCCTCCCGAGAAAAATGATCTGTTAGTCTCTGACAGATCAAGGAAAAGAAAAAAATCACAGGCTTATAGTCCTGATCTGCTTTAGGGTGAAGAAATTCTTTTAACTTTAAGAAGTGACCCTGAATCGCGGATATCAGTTCAATTCGTAAACTTGGGTGACCAACAGGTGAAGGAAAGTTCTGATTTGAAAAGGATTATCTTATCACAAGAACGGACTACAATCTAAGATCAAAAAAACACGCCAGTGTGTTGCGCTGACCATCGCATATCAGATACGTGTCAGGAGGAAAGATGCTGTTCACCACAGTTAAAGATGGCGCCTTTGTCCGCTCTGCGAGCTGGGCAGAGAGAAAGGACAGACCCATTCGGTCATCTGGTACCTTGGCTCGGGGGTTGAAGATCAATCCCTTATGGAGAGCAAAAGCAACACGCTTAACTAGCTCCTTTCTTATTCCGTCTTCCAGCAACTGTTTTGGATCCACCTACGTGCAAATCAGAGAGCAATAAAATGGCCGTGAGGCAATGTTCAGCCGTGAAGAAATCCAAAGGAAATCGAGTTTCTGGCATCTGCGGTGGAGCACCTTCCCACACATTTCCCAACCGTCGGGACGTTTCTCCTTTCCTGTCCCTTTGATCTTGTGCAGCTTGGACAGACCTGTTGAACCTGTCACCTCTTCAGGACTCGGCTGGCCCCTGTAAAATTCGTGATGGTAATTTTACAACATGACATCTCAGAGATGGCGGCTATGAAGGGTTTTAAAGTGCCTCTCATTTCAATCATTTCGTTAAAAGTAAAAAGCACCTTTCCTTCTCACCAGGAGCAGGGTGGAATGAGGGGCCCGGACTTGGCCCCCTGTATCCTCGGGAGCGAGCTCAAGCCTGGGGTTGGACAGATTTAACAATTCTCTTCTCTTCCAGCACTCTTAGAATGCTGTTTGTAATCAGGGAGATAAAACAGGAGGGCAAATCTGCTGTCTAACTCTATAAGCTTATTTTGCTGGCTTGTTTTTCTGCAACGAGAAAGCATCTGTTATTCCCTAAAAGACAGTCTCCTATCACGTCCAGAAAACATCAAGTAGTTTTAGCATAATCTTTGAATTCCCTGAGACTTGCCTCTTGTATTTTTAATTTGCAAAGGAGTATTACTTTAAAAAGTCATAGGGGTGCCTGGGTGGCTCAGTTGGTGAAGTGTCCAACTTCGGCTCAGGTCATGATCTCACACTTCTTGGGTTCAATCCCCGCATTGGGCTCTGTGCTGACAGCTCAGAGCCTGGAGCCTGCTTCAGATTCTGTGTCTACCTCTCTCTCTTCCCCTCCCCCTCTAATGCTTGGTCTCTCCTGCTCTCAAAAATAAATAAAACATTAAAAAAAATTGATAGGAAGTCATAAAGACAAATGGACGGGTTCCATCTGGGTTTGATTGTATTTAAACTTCAAGAACGGCAACTGCAATGAAAGTTGCACAAGGTACAAGAGCCAGAGAAACAAGCTGAGCTACATCATGACTGTACAATCAGCAAAATCCAGACTTTGGAGAAACAATACGTCAGAGTCTGTGGGCTCCTGACTAGATAAACTGTGAGAAAGGAAAAGAATGGAGGCAAAAACTGAAGACTAAAAAAGACTTAAAAGATACAACGTATTTTTAAAAAATGTAGTGTTCACAGTTTGACTTTGGGTAATAAAACTGTGAACAGAGAGACTGGGATTAGGTCAGGGCACGTGAGGAGGACCCTGGGGTAGGAGCTGGGAAACTGTATTTCTTGACTTGGGTGGTGGTTAACCCATCAAACTATGTAATCGTTTCTACAGCTTTTAGTATCTGTGCCCTATTTTCCAATACAAAGGTAAATTATAACGAGATATGATCAATGAGGAAAAAGAAATCAAAGTAGTAACATGAAGTTTCCAAAGAAATACTCCTTAAAGAATAGATTTAGTGAGGGGCATCTGGGTGCATCTGGGGCATCAGCCGGTTGAGCGTCCGACTCTTGATTTCAGCTCAGGACATGATCTTACAGTTCGTGAGTTCAAGGTCCGTGATGGGCTCTGCACTGATGGCTCTGAGCCTGCTTGGGATTCTCCGTCCTCTCCCTCGCTCTGCCCCTCCCACTGACTGCACACACACGTGCATGTTCTTTCTCTCGAAATAAATAAACATTAAAAAAAGAACAGATTTAGTGAAAAAGAGTTCGATGTTTTCAAGAAGATAAAGGTCTTAAATGGTCCTTCCAACTCTTCTAAGACTTCCACCAATATATAGAGTGCTCGCAGCTTGGAGAACGCCCCTCCACACAGCCCCTTCCCCCACATTTCTGTCCCCCCTGAAGTCAAGTTAACCCTTTTCGCATGGATCTTCCAGACCTTTCTCTGCTAATTTCTATACATAAATATTGTCCTCAATACGTACTTAATTTGAAAAGTCTAAATGGGACCATAATACATACATGTACACACACACACACACACACACACACACACACACTGTTCTGCAATTTGCTTTTTCCACTTTTAATTTTAGAAATCTTTTTGTGGTAAAAGCTTTTTTTTTTTTAAACGTTTATTTATTCTGAGAGACCAAGATAGAGCACGAGCGGGTGGAGGGGCAGAGAGAGGGGGAGACACAGAATCCGAAACAGGCTCCTGGCTCTGAGCTGACAGCTCAGAGCCAGACGCAGGGCTCAAACCCATGAACCATGAGATCATGACCTGAGCCGGAGTTGGACGTTTACCTGACTGAGCCCCCCAGACGCCCCTGGTGGTAAAAGCTGCTCGAACGGCAGCCAAACAATCTCTAGAGGAACACACTATGATACATTTGGTCATTCTCTTACTGCTAAATGTTTAGATTATTTCTATTCTTTTTTTTTGTGGCTACCTCTAATGATGAACATTTATCCATACATCTCTGTGTATATCTCACCTGTTGTAAGCCATATGGATTAAAGTACACTTACACTTTTTATAAGCGTTTGAAATAGATGCTTAACACTGGAGGGTTAAAGACTTTGGGAGGGCCACAGGATCCCTTGCTGAGCGCTGAACCGTTAGCCTGGCAGAGAAGCTCTACCGGGTTGAATGTGGTCAAGACAATACTCCCCTCTGCTCTCATCTCAAAGACTGTAGCAAAAGATTTGCATTTTTCGTAAGTAGACTTTCCTTGGATAATTATCGTTAATTATCAGGTTTTATTATATCCTGCCTGTACTGGTCATTTTGCACGGAAGATGCTTAATCTGGTCCTAGGATTTGTCGCCACTTTATGGATGAGTAAGAGGTGAGTGCCTCCACGTACGCTCTCTGCAGAGCAACTGGGTTAAACTGGCATCAGACCGAAAGGATGTTCAGTGGATTCTATGAGTATTCTAGGAGTACAGTGGTATTTCAGCACACTTCCAGAAACTAAAGTTCTGTTTCTGTTTAGGTTTGTTTCCTATATTTTCTTGGATGTTATTAACACAAATGTTACTCTGGCAACAGATACACATTTTTTAAAAAAAATCAGACATATGTAGATTCTACTGGTGTCTGATAAATGAAAAAGAAATACAAGCACATGAACTCTGTGAATGGGCACATCTCTGGTCGTCACGGGATTACAAATGAAAACAGCATGGAGAAAACACTTTATACTCGTTGGGAGAGCAAAAAATAAAACATAGTCAATAACATGTATTGGCAAAAATGTGGGTAGACACCCAGGAAACAGTCATTTCAGAAGGCAATCTGGCAGTAAGGACCTAGGGACCCACACCCGGGGAGGCGGATTTCACAGAAATTCTCGCACGGGCCTACAGCAAAGACATGTTCAGAGATGCTCATGATAATGGGGAGTGTCGGTGTGAAAATGACAACACAGGTGTCTGGGTCTCGGGAATGGTTATGTAAAATGTACAATTCTACGCAGCAGGAAGAAGTAGCCAACTGGCCAACCCACGGCAATATAAATAAATTTCGAAAGCAATTAACTAGCGAGAAGAGTTGGAAACAAGAAAGAGCTTTAGAGTACAATATGATGGAGACACACCAAACACGTGCACACGTAAAGTAACAGCTCATGCCTAACATACAGATACTCGCCTCTTCTGGGGCAGAAATGGAACACACGGAGTGGGTGCTATTGGGAAGGAAATGGGAACGGTGTCCAGAAGAGAAAGCAAGGAGGAAGAGAGGACCGTGCAAGCATCGGTGAGGACAATGGCCAGACAATGACGACGGGTTAGGATCATCTCAGCTCTCTGCACCTGAGATGCAATATAAAAATCCTAAAAGGAAAGAAGGGTGGGAGAGAGCGAGCCAGCTGTTTGGCCAAAGGGAATTGGACTATTTTGTTTCGTTATTACAAGAATTCAGTAAGCGGCGCCTGGGTTGTTCAGTCGGTCAAGCGTCCGACTTCGGCTCAGGTTACGATCTCATGGTTTGTGAGTTGGAGCCCCGCATTGGGCTCTGTACCGACAGTGCAGACTCTGCTTGGGATTCTCTCTCTCGCCCTCTCTCTCTCTGCCCCTTCCCCAATCTGTCTCAAAATAAATAAACTTAATAAAAGCATTTTTTTAAATAAAAAAATTCAATAAAATCGATTTTTCTTTGATTTAAATAACTCCTGGGTATGATGAAAAATCAGAATCATAATGCTCTCCCTTCCTCCACCAACAAATGAGCAAAATGAAGATCCGAAGCTGCATGTGACACTGCAAGGGACCCAAGATGGCAATGGCGTTCCCTGTTCCCCAGGGGAGAAACACCCCAGTGAGCCAAACAAAGAGTCTTATTCCTACGAGGCCACACGGATGAGTATCAAAGCCGTTACCTTGATGATGCCAACCAAAGTTGTCTTCATCATTAAGATGCCTTCAGTAAAAATGGAAATAGCATGAGTAAGCTTGGCGACCTTTAACAAAGAAAAAGAGGTTAATGAAGTACTTCCGATAAAAGACCCATCATTTCTAAGGGAAGTGAAAATAACAGGCTGACGGCCTGAAATGGACACGTTCAGCGGGAGTGCTGGTCGGAAAGGAGGTGCTGCGACGGGACCAAGAGACCACCAGCGGACACGCCGGGAACAGGGTCAGCGGACACGAAACCCTTCCTGAACGCTGAGCAATCATCTCCCCCACTTTGGGCCTGTTTCTCATAGTTAAAAGGCAGGCAGGATTCAAGGAGATGGATGGTCCTTTCCAACTAGAAAAGTTTCATCGAGACTAAAAAGCTCATCTCTCCTTTACCGCCTTCCGTGATTTTATCCAAGCAATCAGGAGGCACTGATAAGGTAGACAGATGCTAGACTTTTGAGTTAGAATACATACATACATTTCAAGCTTGAAGCTTGAGATTCCTGATGTGATTTTTAGAGTTGTGCCAGAGGAGGGAGAAACTGAGGCTGGGAGGAAAGGAGCAGACAGTGGCCTTCACGTTGTCAATTTCCACTAGATTTCACTTGTCACGTCTTTAATTTTAAGTTCAGGGGAAAGGAAAGCGGAGGTATTTGGGAAGAACCACCTCTGGGGCTGCTTAATTATCGAGGGGCTTAACAGTCTGGCTGTAGGCAATGGTTAACGGAATCCAGGTTACTAGGAGCCACCGATGTGATGTACGAAGCAGGAACCCGAACGCGAAGGGTCTATGCGATCTACCCCAAGGAGAAGAAGGGCTGGCTCATCAGGACTGTTCAGGAGAAAAGTGACCGGCTGAGCCCCACGTCCCCTGAGGACACACTCAGGCAGGCAAGGCCTGAAATAACCCAGGACGGGGTAATGAATAAAGGTATGGCGGCAATAACCAGGCACAAGCAGTCATCACGGAGTAGGAAAAAAACAAATCAGAATTAGTCTGATGCCCCTAGGGATACGGCAGGCGACACAGACCCGTGACACGTCACGGTTTGGGTTTTAAATGATCAAAAGGTAGAAGTTAAAAGGACACGCCACCTCGTATCGTGGGCCAAGCTGAGCGTAGTCCCTCAGCTTGTCTTTGTCCAGGCGGGTGGGCACCTCAATGATATCGTGGGTCTGCAGCTTTATGATCTTCAGAAGAGAGGTAAACATGCTTTCTGGAATGATCTGCAAAACCTTTCGCGAAAGAGAGAAGAGGAAAAACAGCCGAATGTCTCTGTTATTTTTCTTGGCTGATGAACGCCAGGACGGCAGCGAGAGCACCCGTGTGCACACGCAGGCGTGTGTCTACAGGAGGGACGGGAAGGACCTTAACGACAGCTGTTTTAATATCTGCTCTCAGGCCCACAGCTACGTTCCTTCAAACGTGAATTGCTCGCAAGATATAAAGCTAATCCCCGTACACATGCAAAAGCAAAAATAAAAAGATTACAACCTTTTAAGAGACCGAGGTTCGGAGAGGTTAAGTAACGTGGCTGTGGGGCACTCAGCATGTGACGCGGGTATGTTCCGCGGCCGGGTCTGCCCGGCTCCCCGCTGCACCCCAGTTTCTGCAACGAGGACCAGAATTCCTGCAAAAACTTACACTGCCAACTGGGGCGTGCTGGGTCTACCATCTGGTTCTTTTACAGACCAGCTCTGTGACTTCAGAGAAGCCAGTAGCATCTCTATTTCTGTTTCTATTAAGTACAGAACGGGGATTAATACCAGCGGCACTTAAAAACAGAGGCAAAAGCTCTCTGAAAGCAAAAACACATCTGCATAGCCACGGTACCGGTAAAAGTAAGTTTATTTTCAGGTATTGCAAGTTTCTGGAATCGGGTTAAGCATAAGGGAAAGGAACACGGGTACACTTTTTATGGGGCCCCACACATCCTTTTTGTATTTAGAATAGCAGTTAGGTTGCCAATAAAATAAATGTCACCTTGATGCGTTTCTTACCTTTCTCACATAGGACACCAATTCGCCAGAGTAATACTGAGACACACTGAGAAGGTCAGGACTATTTGCTTGATTAATACGAAGAAGGGGAAGATCCAGGGCAGAGGCGAGCTGAAAGAAAAGTAGGTACATCTGTTTCCAGAAGTCCTAGAAATCTCCTTCAGAAAAAGTAACATACAACAAAGCTCTTGGGCTTTACCCAAAGGAAAGCAACAACCCCTGATTCGTCAAAGTCATTGATAGTTTCCGACAATGAGACCCTTTTTAAAAAATGACAGTCATCTGCTTTGGCGGTGGTTCTCGAGCGGTGGTTCGCGGGGACTCCCGGACCAGAAGCATCCGCATCAGCTGGGAGTTTGTTACAGACGCCAATTCTTTTTTTTTTTTTTTTCTTAAATGCTTATTTATTTTTGAGAGAGAGAGAGAGAGAGAGAGAGGGACTGCAAGCGGGGAAGGGGCAGAATGAGAGGGAGAAACAGAATCCGAAGCAGGCTCCAGGGGCTCAAACCCATGAACTGTGAGATCACGACCTGAGCTGAAGCCAGACACTTAAGCGACTGAGCCACCCAGGCGCCCCACGGATGCGAATTCTTGAACCCCGCCCCAGAGTTACTTAATAGGAAACTCTGGGGGAGAGGGTAACAGGCCTTCCTCCAGGTGATTCTTTTTTTAAAATTTTTTTTAATGTTTATTTATTTCTGAGAGACAGAGTGTGAGCAGGGAAAGGGCAGAGAGAGACACACAGAATCCAAAGCAGGGGCCAGGCTCTGAGCGGAGCCCAGAGTCCCACTGGGGCTTGAACTTACAGTGAGATCATGAGCTGAGCTGAAGTCAGACACTTAACAGACTGAGACCCCCAGGCGCCCCCCCCCCCCCCGCCCCCGGTGATTCCGATGCCCCTCAAGTCTGAGAGCCACTGTGTTACAGAAGACAGGTTCTCTTCTACGGAAATCAGACACTGTGACTGATGGATGACCGATTCCAATCTAAGAAGTCATAGCACAGATGAAGTGCCATTATTTTATGTACCACTAGGAAAGAAACAAACATGCTGATAAGTGAACTATGATGTGCCGTCAATTATAAAACCCATCCCCAATCAGAGAGAGGTTTAAATATCAATGAAAGTGCATGTCACAACGGACACATGTAACTCTGTCAGAAGACGCTGAGTAAATTATTTGTTCATTTATCTCGATCTGGAATTTTCCCTTGGGAGTGCGGCCATACTTGTGTGGCCCACTACTCTTCCCAAATCTTTAGAGGAGATCCTAGGGGGCGGCCGCAGCTCAACGAGAGTTTTCTAAATGAGTACGTAAAACGACTTAATTCACAGCTAGACCCACATTTTTAGTATCCTGGTAAAACTTGAACAAATGTATTTTTTAATTTAAAAACTCTCTTCTGTAAAGACGCTCCAACTTGTATGAAATGAAACTTCAAATATGCATGGCATCTTTGAAACTTCGCTCTCGTGGAAAAACTGCCAACCATTTTCAGTTTATAAAAATACTTAAGGGGTGCCTGGGTGGCTCAGTTGGTTAAGCGGCCGACTTCGGCTCAGGTCATGATCTCACAGTCTGTGAGTTCGAGCCCCGCGTCAGGCTCTGTGCTGATGGCTCATCAGAGCCTGGAGCCTGCTTCGGATTCTGTATCTCCCTCTCTCTGCCCTTCCCTGCTCATACTCTGTCTCTATGTCTCTCAAAAATAAATAAACGTTAAAAAAAATAAGTAAAAATACTTAAATTACCTAACTTTCTAAAAGAATGAAACCTTGGGCTGAATTAAGGCACGAGGTAGTAACGAAGACCAACTGTTCCCTAGTGGCTGAGAACGTGATCCAGCTGTCCACTGCTTACCTTCAGGAATGTGGCTCTGAGTTTAGTAACCATGGATGGGTTTACCCTTATGCTCTCCTGCATGATAGCTGTGAAGCTGTGGAGAGAGAGGAGTGGTAAGGAGACATCCACAGTGGCCTTCATGGACGGGACAGGGGAGGCCGGCCGCGTTACCTGTCAATTAACTGCCAAGCAAAAGAAAGGTCCCCCACGATCTGCATTGTGATCAGGACCTCCTCTTTAATGTTAATGGTTCGGATCATTTGGTGAAGAAACTTGCGAGTGTCAGCAAGAAACTGACATACTTGTAGATTTGATTCCAACTGGTGAAATTCCTGAACCTGTGTTACATAAACACATTTAATTAGAATTCCGAACGGCTTCTGTGGTATTCATTTTTTCCTGAAAACACTTCAAGAAGGCATGTTACTTCCTGAGGTTTTCTTTGCAAAATTTCAAATGATAACCCTAAAAACACATACGTCAAGTCATAACCTAATGCACAGGTTTCTAGGATTAGAAAACGTTCTACCATTTTTACCCTGTCACAGATGACATATGAGTGGATACCTCCATCTTCTATACGAGTATCGATAAACACATACTAGAAAATCCCCTTAATTTTGAAGATTTGCAGGATTGTTAAAAAGAGAGTAAGTCACATCATACCAGGGTGTTGGCACTTGTACATTATGAAGTTCCTTTGTTGTAGTCCTTAAAACAAAATAATGAGTCCCCAGAGTCCTGAAGATTTTTTCCGTTTTGTTTTTTTAATGTTTTTTAAATTTATTTTTGAGAGAGTCCAAGCATGAGCAGGGGAGAGACAGAAAGGGAGACGCAGAAACCAAAGCAGGCTCCAGGCTCCAAGTGTCAGCATAGAGCCCAACATGGGTCTCAAACTCACAAACTGAGAGATCGTGACCTGAGCCAAAGTTGGACATTTAACCGACTGAACCAGCCAGGCGCCCCATCCTGAAATTTTAATGTATGTAATTCAAGGTACCTAGGCCATGGGCAAAAAAAATAGCACAAACAAAAAAAAGCATCTGAGATTCACGAAGTTGTTTGTAGTTGTAATGTAGACTAGAAGATACAGAAAACAACCAGACTAGGAATGGTGCAAGTGGGCAATTGTTCGGAATGGCTAGGGAAACCGACATGCTCAGAGCAGGGTACTGTTTGTATTGCCATTCAGAGGGATAAACCCTCTCAAAGATAATAAAAGCCTATAAGAAAGTATGCCAGGGGCGCCTGGCTGGCTCGGTCCAGAGAGCACGAGACTCTTGATCTCAGGGTTGTGGGTTTGAGTCCCATGTTCGGGTGTAGAGATTACTTAAAAATAAAAGAAAGGATGCCAAATAAAGCATCAATTGTATCTCTAAAGATAAATACTTATCCCAACTGGGCAGGGTTCCAGATAAGTATGGACGATGTTTTAAATAGTTTATGGTTATTGTTCTCACGTGTCTATCTTCCATTTTAAAACTAGCAAAGCATACGATTAAAAATTTAAGAGTGGGGAAGTATAATCATTCTTTTTTGAATTTGAGTAGATAATAGCTGAGTAGATAAAAAACAAACTATTTTTTTCCCAGAAAAGAAAACGTCACTTGTAAGTATATGATTGTTACACAACTATGGTCATTGTTGCGTATTCCTTTGTAGTTTTTTTCCCCCAAAACTCTTTCCCAATCGAAAAATGTGGCCTACTTGTTGGGATGAGCACTGGGTGCTGTCTATGCAGGCGATGAACCGTGGGAATCCACCCCCAAAACCAAGAGCACACTTTACACACTGTATGTTAGCCAGTTTGTTACATTAAAAACAAAAAAAATCCCCCCAAAACCAAAAATATAAAGATGGTGCCTACAATGTACTGTTGGTTTTGCTTTTACTGCCTTTTCACAATCCCAACGTTTCCACTCTATCTTCATAATTATTAAACATAATTATGTTCCGTAAGTTGAGATACCATTTTGGTTAGCATTCTCTTCACACTGGCCACTTCATCATTTTCCCAATTTTAGGACACTGGATGTAAATCACAGTGAACATATTTTGCTTATTTTTTTTTTTTGCTCTGATGAAATATTCTCTTAGCTGTATTTTCTGGGTGGATACAAAAGTATGATTCACGATCTAAGAACTGTTACTGATTTATTTATTTTTTAAGTTTTAGTTATTTAAGTAATCTCTACACCCCACGAGGGGCGCGAACTCATGACTCTGACTGAGATCAAGAGTCCCGCACTCCTTCTGACAGCCAGTCAGGTGCCCCATGAACTGTGACTTACAAAGAATTTTCTTACCTCCTCCAAAGCTTGTATTAGTTGCACAGTTTTTCTGCCTGCAGCTGTTGAATCATCATAATTTAAAGACAGTATTTGTTTTGAGATCTCCCTGAACCAAGCTTGAAGGTTTTCTATTAACACAGAAACAAGGAGAGACCGCTGAAATCCCAGCACTGCCGTGGCTGTGGCTTTGTATTTTAGTATGCAATCCTTCACAAATCTAGCTCTTAGTCACAGACCTTCCCCTCGGTACCTGACAGTGCCCTCCAGAGTCTCCAAACGAGAACCACCAAAATGCCTTGGGCATGTGACCTAGGAAAGCGGAAACTTCCTACGTAAGTAGCTCAGTCTAACACCTGAGAGAAAAGGTGTAAAGGCCCCGAGTCTGTGGTACGAACCCAAGTGTGCAAATGTGGTCACGGGAGTGGGAAGGAACTGAAAGACTGTGACAGGGGAGTTTTCTGGAGAAGTGAGGGTGGGCAAAGATCTGAAAAGGTAGACAGAGGGAGAGGGATAATTTGCCCCTCGGTGAAGGGACAGACGTGGGCAGGAGCTTCAGGACGAAAATAACAATGGCACGTCCTGGAGAACAAGAGGCAACGTGTCAGGAGTGTGAGGTGTGCGTGGTGGGTTGAGGGAAAGTCTGAAGAGCCGAGGGGGTGCCATTTGCATTCACGAACAGGTTCCGCACAGCAGAGAAAGGGAGGGCATTGCTGTGCTCTGAGGACCCTCAGTGTGGCCGGCAAAGCTCTAAGCTTTTCTCGCTGAACCTTTACAACAATCTATGGAGGCAGGAGTTGGAAGGCATTTCTCAGATAAGGAGGTCGATGCCCAGAGATGTTAAGGATCCGAGGCAGGGTCACACAGTCACTACAGGGCAGAGCTAGGCTTTTCTCAACTGTCTGGCCAGACTCAAAGGCTTCGCTCGTTCTATCTCATCAAGCTGACTCCCTAGCATTTTTGTTTGCTTGTTTTCATCAATGGGATGACTTCGCTTTAATAAAAGCACTTAAGGACTTATAATCTAAGTTATTTCACGAATTGGCATGAAGAACACTAGGTGTAATTTTAAAGGTGAGGAACGGCTATCGAGCAGCAGAAAGAGCGCAGGGTTCAGAGTCTGAGGTGACAAGTTCGATTCAGGCTCCGAGCCTTTGTTATCGTCAGCAAGTGACTACACTTTACAGCTCTGATTTCTTTACATGTAAAACGAGAATAAAGGTGTTGACCTCATAAGGTCGTTCGGCTCAATCGAGAAATATTTGTGGAAGCGTTTCCTGAGCCGAAATACACTAGGTAGCCAGAAAAGATACAAGATGTTGCTTTGAATGACCTTTAAAATGATGTTGGGTTTTTTTGTTTTTGTTTTTGTTTTTTGATGCTGGGATTTATAAGAACCTAAAAGAGACTAGAACAGAAATGAATGTGCCCGATTCTCCAAAACTAATCTGGTTAGATTGTTGCAGGCGGTTCCTTGTTTTTTAGACAAAATGTAGTGACCTGCAAAACATGCTGCCAATTTACATAATGTTATTAAAAACACACCAACTTTTCCTACTAGGAATAATAATTTGGAAATATATTTTAGGCTAACCGCTCAGCATCAAATCAATCGACAAAAGCCAAATACAGTAATCACAAGAGAATGTTGATTAAAAAGAGTAATTCTGTCAAACAAGAAGACATTTGAGAGATTTTACTGTAATGTTACAACATTAAGCATTAAAAATTGGCTTTTCATCTTAAAATTCAGAATGGTCATTCAGAGGCACTTTTAAAGGTTTCTATCTATATAAACATTTTAAATGATACCATGATTTTCCCACAGATAAAATTTCCTAAGAGAAGCAGGATTAGTATCATTCAAGTTAAGGCTTGAGCTACGCTGTTTCAAAAAGTCTGTATGTCCCCTCTTCTGCCACTAGATGGCAGGCGCACGGTGGGGAAAAACCAAAACATGATTAGAAGACAAGAATCTTGGATACCACCTATGTTAGTAGTTACTAATACTTGTTGTTGTTGTTTTTTTTAAGATTTTATTTATTTATTTTAATGTTTATTTTTTGAGAGACAGAGAGAAAGAAAGAGAGAAAACATGTGTGCACATGCAGGAGGAGCAGAGAGAGGGAAGGAGAAAGAGAATCTCAAGCCGGCTTCCTGCTGTCAGTGCAGAGCCTGACGCAGGGCTCCATCTAATGAATCATGATCATGACCTGAACCGTAATCGAGAGTTGGATGCTCAACCGACTGAGTCACCCAGACACCCTTGTTAGTAATATTTTTTTTTAATGTTTATTTATTTTATTTTAGAGAGAGAGAGAAAGCATAAGCCAGGGAGGGGCCGAGAGGGAAAGAGAGAATCTCAAGTAGGCTCCACACCACCAGCACAGAGCCCAACGTGGCGCTCATGAACTGTGATATCATGACTGGAGCCAAAATCAACAGTTGGACGCTTAACCGACTGAGCCGCCCAGGTGCCCCGGTAGTCAGTACTACTCTTCAGTGAAGTACCCTGAGACAATCAGGACGGTTATAGGTCCTTCTCTCCCTCTCTGCAAATACACATACGCTGACACACGATGGTGAGACTGGGGGATGAATTATGAACCAGAGTGTCACAAGCCCTGTAGTCTAACCTCATTACTTGAAAACTAAGAAGCCTCAAGTCCAGCGAGGATATGAACGTTGCCCAAAGGAGCACAAAGCCAGAGGCAGCTACGTCCTAGCATACAACGATGACAACATAGTTGAGTTTTTACTCTGTGTGTGTCCAAGAATTGGTGTGTACGTTTCAAACACAACAATATTTCCTCTTTAGAAATTACCATTTTTCTCCACCCGGGTCAGGGGTTTCACTCCCGAAAAGACATCAGCGAGCTCTGTCATCCGCTCTGAGCCCTCCTTCTTGTAATGCTCCCATTTGGCTTGCTTTTCTGAAAGCATTTGCTTGAACATCTGTTGAAAGAGACGAGATTTATTCACTCAAGAGGAAATCCAAATGAGGCAATTTACAAAGAAAGCCGAGTGAAACTCGATTTATTATAAAAATACATGTCTAAAACTACCATTACCCCTGACGTCATCTCTTAAGCTGCACTGCTTTGTACAAATTGAGGGGTGAAGCTAGGCCATTGCATTGGTTTTCAGACCAACGGCGCATCATCTCATCATCTGGATGGCTTTAAATATTGGGATTCTCAACCCCTTCTCATGAAGATTCTGGTTCAGAAGGTCTTAGGTAGACCAGCAACCAGAATTCTTAATGTGAAATTAGATTTGGTGGCCACTGCTCCAAGGTCCTTTCCGAGGAACAATTTCTGTGGTTGCATCTATTTTAAGGTCGGGAAGGCTGAGCGTTACCTTTGTCTGATGAGTGGAGAATGAACTAAACTACCCACACAAAGCCTTTCTTTTTGATCGCACAGCATGTCTGTTTATTAATTCACTCCTTCATAAAATCAGAGTCCTGTGAAGAGTTGGGTGGTGGAGGAAACGATATATCTCAAGGTTTTGCTTTTTTCCCCCCTTGAAACAAATTTTAAAAACATATTTAAGGTGTGTCCCCAAGGTACACGGATTTATTTCGCTGGGCTCTTAAGAGGTAAATCTGAGAGTATACTGATTTTTCTCTTAAGAAATTCTCGGTGTTCCTCCGCATCGAAATGAACGTTGAAAGATGAAGACTTCGTGTGGATAAAAGGATCAAGACTGGTGGAAGTTTGTGGGGCCAGAGAAAGAGGGATCTTCGTGACCAGGCGGGATGACTAAGCAATGTCATGGCAGGAATTATTTACAGAGTCCGTCCTGTCTTTTTGAATGCCTAGGACGGATCAATGCCATTTCACAAAGCGGCAGTGACAAAAATAACACCGTGCGGCCTTCGTTACAGACCAAACAGCCTGATGCCCTTCAAACACTCATTCCCGGCTTGAACTCACAGGTTTCATATTTGGGAAGATGGAATTTGGGACAGGGGATGGTCCTTAAGTTGAGAGACGCACCTTGAGAAAAAGATTAGAAGAAACACAGGTCTAATTAGTTGTGTTTCGGAAGGTGAGTCTAGGAAAAGGGTTGGGCTGGGAGGTGGGGGAGAGGAGATAAATGTTAAAGAATCGAGCTGAAATGTCACCCGTTAAATAGATCTTTGTTTGGCTCCATCTGTATTGGGGAGTTGTTTTTATCTTCCTAGCGGATCCTTCTCTTTTGAAGATTTTTAATGAGTTGATCTTCTTTTCTCTCCAACAGAACAAACAGAGGGAAGCTGTCTATTCTATTCCAACAGATTTCAGAGAAAGATTAATGGCTAGAAATGCAGGCGTAGTCAGGCAGACAAGCCAGATCTGTCCTAATTCCCACACAGCACCGCTGAGCCGCAGAACTCTCCGGTAACTGGTGCCCCGCTACAGGATCCTAACTGGACAGAGTTCACTGATTCCTTGGGGTGCCTCTCACTTGCCTCTGAAGTTTGCTTTGACCAACAAATAAGATGCCTAGTTCCTGCTCTTGGATCTTTCTCGGTTTCTCATCTTGGCTTAATCTGTCTCTCTTCCCCACTGTACTGAGAGCTCCTTGATGGGAGGGCCTTGCCTTGTTCATTTTTGAATTCCTAGCACCTAGCTGGGAACAGAGCAGGTATTCAATAATGACTTGCTATTGACAGGGAAAACATGAACATCGTTAAAGAGATCAAAAAAGGGTAGGGTTTCTCTGATCTTACAAAATTATACCCAGGCAAGTCACTGGATAACACTCAACACATGCATTAGCAAGATGTTAATAATCAGCGTGTACTTTTCCTTAGCTACGTAAGGGGGAACACAGCGTCCTGCATATGTAGAAGATAAAGAAAAAAACCGGCAGACCACTCACCAGCCTGAGGCAAGGCGAACATCTGTTTGGAATGGGCCTTAACGTCCATGGCTAGCTCCTGGGCCCACCTGACCCAAACCTCCAAGGTTACTGGTTAGAGAACCTAGGCCCTCCTGGGTAGTCACCATTTTTATTAGGCCCACAGAGGCTCTTTAGCCGTAAGACTAACCAACCTCAGACTTTCCTTCAGGGAGCTCAAAATCCTTAAAATCCTTAAGGGGATCTTATTTAAATGCAAATCATCCACCCTACTTAAAAAGTCCTTTCTAATAGGTTCTCCTGGCTTTTCGGATGAAGACTGAACTCCTGCAAGGCCTACATACTCATCTTTTGACTTCATTTCATACCACTTTTATGGCATTCTCTCCCCTCTAGCCAACTGGCTTTCTGGTCTTTGACTTGGTCATGCTGTTCCCTACCCAAGAGGACTTGGGCATGTCCTGTCCTCTCTCTGCAATGGCCTCCAGAATGCTCCTGACCTCTGTCTTCGCTAACTCTGACAGGTTCCTTCTTCGGGTCCCTTCAGAAGCTCTTGCTTCTCAGGGAAGTTGGGGACAGCGTCTTTGATTTTAGGAACTCGGCGAACTATGTTCCTTTCCCTTACAGCACGTATCGCAGTTTGTATTTACATTTTCATTAGTGTGATTCTCTGATTAACGTCCATATTCTTCACTAGACCGTCTCCTCCATGGTCCTGTGCAACTTTCCCCATCACCGTATCCCCACTAGCAGTAGGCACTAAAGGTCTGTTAAATGTTTAATCCTGTCCTTATAGGATAAGAACGAGCTCGGACAGCTAGAATCTGTAGCCTGAATCAGAGACTGTTACCCGTTACTGAATCCTAATCCCGTAAAAATATTTTTAAGCACAGAGAAACTAAGATGTTGGTGATTATTCACTAAGGATCTTTACCTCTTTGAGGATAAACTCAAACTGTGCAGTGTCCAACAGCAACTGGAAGAGGATCTTGGGGTTGTATCTAGAGTCTGTTAGAATCTGGTCCTTGATTTGACGAAGGCGTTTGTTGTTGGGGTCATAGGCTAGAAACAGGAAGAAAAGAGTTCCCAATTTACTTGCTGCATGGAACATAGGAAATATAAGATGAATTATTTAAAAAAAAATTTTTTTTTAACATTTATTTATTTTTGAGAGACATAGAGACAGAACATGAGCAGGGGAGGGGCAGAGAGAGAGGGAGACACAGATGGGAAGCAGGCTCCAGGCTCTGAGCCGTCAGCACAGAGCCCGACGCGGGGCTCGAACTCACAGACCGTGAGATCATGACCTGAGCCAAAGTCGGACGCCCAATCGCCTGAGCCACCCAGGTGCCTCTAAGATGAATTCTTAAAAACTTTCCTTCGTTTTCACTCATTTGAAGCATTTAAAAAACTAATAAGATGTGAATCAATTACACGTGATAAAATCAATTACGGGAGACGTATGCCGTGACGTACAACCAAACTTCTACACGTGACAATCGGACCTGACGTGGACTGTCATCCACAATACCGTTAAACGGAGAAAAAGCGGGTCCCAGGACAGTGTTCCAAAGCCCGTGTGACACGTCTCCAGGAGGCCAGAGGGAATTCAAAGAATATATGCCTTCCTGCCAGCACATCGTGACCCAAACACCATAAAAGCTAAAGAAGCACTAATTTTTCCCTCGCATGACTCACAATCAGATAGGTCAATCATTTGTTTCTGGTAAATTGTGACCTTGTGCAGCCGGGTCAGACAACTGCCAGGCACAAGAATGGAAAGCAGATGCGGCTGAAGATAAGTGCACAGGAACACTGGCAGGCCGAGGGTGTCCCTGGAAGGGCGTGAATCCGGGAGACTACTGGCCCCGGGATGCAGGCGCGGCTGTCAGGCACGGTCACAGGGAAGATGAGAGGAGGCTGAGTCACTGGAAAACCACAGTGCTTATGATAAGTTTAAGATAACATAAAGCGAGGGCCTGAGTTGTTTATGTGCTTGAGAATGTAAGATTTTGGTAAAGATTATATACTGAGTCAGCGCGGTAAAATCCTCAAATTAGAACTGGGGTTTATGGCCTGACTCAACGTGACTAACACACACCAGATCTAATAGATGATTAAACCTCAGCCACGATGTTCGTGCTGGGAGCGAACTGTAAATCGGAGAGGGATCGAGGCAAAGAAGCCAAATTGAAAAACAAACAAACGAAAAACCAAAACAAAACCGGAGAGCGCCATTTTTGAGAAAGATTTAGTAGCTGGAGATTTCTAAGATGAAGAGAGAAAGCTGAGGAGAAATTCCACATATTTCCAGGGATACGAAGGATGAAGAGTTCCACCTGGTGTTTTCGCTGCCGAGCCACCCCCAGGAAGTGGCAGGAAGTAGGACCTGATGGAAGCTAGAGGGAAGAACGCCTTGCCTGGAAGAGTTGTAAGCCAGGATCTGTGTTACCAGGGAAGGCTGCAGAATAATCTGGAGTGGACAGTTTACTTTGAGACACTGCCTTATCTGAAGGAACAAGTGTTGAAGGCAGTGCCTGTCTCAGGGTGGCTCTCAAGGCAAAGTTTGTTGACAAAAAACAAAAAGCCCTTACGGGGCTGCTGGGTGACAGCGACTCTTGGTGGGAAGGGCATGCAGCTCTGGGTGAGGGAAGCCATTGGTTAACCAACACCGATCCAGCCTTCCCTAAGTACGAGGAACTGTGTCAGCTCTGAACGAGCTCAGGTTAGTCCAACCTACTTATTTTTTCTGTTAAACCAGGAGTTTTTTAAGTTGTAGGCTCACGGACCCTGTGAGGCACTTCACACATGCTGTGAAGCAACTGAACTTGATGGCCAACAGCGTCTGCAAGAGGACTGTGGGCCCAAAGAGGTTAGACCCGATCTACCTTCATGAGGCGCTCAGTTCGGCCTGTTTATCAACTCTGTGGGCCCATGTTTTCCTGTACTTCCAAAATCATACCTTTTCCCCCCATCATTTCTCCAGTCTAGAACACCTTTTTACTTCAGAATCCTTCCTGCCTCCTGTGAGGAGCCTCCCCCAACCACCTTCGCCCCACCACCCCCAGCCACATTTCTCTCCTGCTCCGGACGAGATGCCACCACGTGTCTGTTTCACACACCTGGCTTATGTCCCGGTTTGGCTCTTGAATTAGTTTCCTGCTGTAACAAATTACCACAAACACAATGGCCTAAAAGGACACAGATGTATTCTCTTACAGCTCCAGAGAGGAGAACTCTGAAATGGGTGTCACTGGGCTAAAACCAAGGAGGCGGCAGGCCTGTGCTCCTTCTGGAGGCTTGGGGGGGGATCCTGTGTCCTTCTCTTCTTCAGCATCTAGAGGCCACCTGTATTCTGCGGCGTGTGGCCCATCCCATTTTTAAAGCCAGGAATGCCCTGTGGAGGCTTTTTCATGACACCACCTCTATAGTTCTGACTCTTCTGCCTCTGATTTAAGGACCCCTGTGATTATGTTGGAGCCACTGGGACAATCACGGATAATCAAACCTGACAAAGGAGCTATTCAGGTGGGCCCCTGACTTGTCCAAGTAGACACACAAACGACTAACTTAAAAAGCAACCTGATTCTCATCCAAAGGCTAAACCATTTTTGCGTCACGGGGCATAGCTTGACTCTGAGAGCCTTTCTACGGAGCCAAACAGATGGCCACGCCTTTCACCGTTACCTGAGTCGGCCGTGTGAAGCATCAGCCACCGGATGGCCACGTTACAGTCTCTCAGGCAGTTCAGGAGCCTGGGGATATTGTCCAGAACCATCTCTTCCCTCAAATACCCTTCTTTCAGAAATTGTTGCACTTGAGTGTGTACCCTTTCACTGACGGAAGCGTATCTGCTTGACTTTGGAAAAGAAAAACAAAACCCGAATTACATCTTCAAAAAGAGAAGACGACTTTCCTAGAAAATGAATCCTATACAGATAACCCACTGGCAAATAATAACATTTCTACAGGAGATGAAAAGCAAAGGGACCATAGTGGGTAAGTCTTCGGGCAAGTGATTTGTTGGGGATTTCTGAGAAGAATATTGGACTCAGAACTAAGAGAATCCTAAACCTTACCTCTAGCTCTGATTAGATATTGGTGTGACTTTGCAGTTAACCCCTCCCCACTGGTTTCTTCAAATGTCAACTAAAGAATCAGGTCAAGTGGGTCTCAGGACCCCTTCGATTCTTAACTTGGATGGAAAAGAAACATAAAGGCTCAACTGCCCATTCTTCCCATAATTATTGACAAAGGAGGCAGAACAGAAACACCCGGGAGAAGAGGCTTCGACTGGCAGACAAGAGCACGAGAAAAACACCCCTCCGTCTATTTTTCAACCCAGTGAACTTTCACACCAGCCTTTGGGGACTCTGGTTTTTCTACTTTCCCTGAAGGAGCAGTTACATGTTAAACATCATTAGCCTTGTCAGGTTAGTGTAGTCAGACGACTAACTACGTTACGTAGTTACGTAGGCGTTTCGTCAGACGACTCTGAAATCTTCTTAAAATGGCACCGGAGAGAAAAGGCAATTTTGGGAAGTAATTATAGTAGCGAAAAAATTAATGTTCTGATGCCAGTAAGCACTGGAAGCATCGCTTTCTCTAATACACCTTCAGGAGACATGCCAAAGTTGAAATTATTTTGTGCGTTATTTATGGAATTCAATTCACTTGAATAAAACATGCTGCAGTTCTTGGAGCCGATGTCGTTCTATCGGCCCCTGGAACTCAAGAACTCAGACCGCCAGGCCGAGGAAGATAACTGCGTAGAAATATCAAGGACGCTGCCCAACAAAAGGATTTTTATTGCTCTGTTTACTTAGGAATTTCCTCCTGCCCCATGTTCTTATCAAAGAGACAGACGGTGAGCATTTAAACTTTAAGGAGAGAAATGTCTTCAGTCTTCTTGCTGGTTTCACACATCAGAAATGATAAATTTAAATTACAATGATGGGGGCAGCTCCTTCTGCCTACGGGCCCTGTCTTTGTGCTTTAAAAAAGACATCTTCTTGCACCAAAAAAAAAAAAAAAAATTAAAATGACAGGACGTACTGCGTTTGCTCAGTTACCATCCTCAACATGCATCCTACCAAGGAAAACATGAAGATTCCAGCTACCAGTGAAAGCCATTCTGTCCTCCATGACACGGTCTTCAGCACGAATAAACAAAGTCAGCTGGGCCCATGTGACATACTGATTTGTCTTAGGATGCTGAATCTTAGGACCCGAATCTCCCATTTACATATACCACACAAGTTAAAAAGCCTGTAACTACCTATCTTATTAGGACGTGCAAAATTCGCCTGTCATTCATCCCTGCACTGAAATGTGGGTGTGGACATTTTCCAAATTCCTTGGAAACCCTACTCATTTCCCACCCTAGAAAGCAGGCTTGTAGCTGTGACAGAATCCTTGTCCACCGGCCAGCACCTACCTGTTCTCTGACGTTTGAAAGGTCCAGAGTATTGTTTAAAGCAGTTTTTGCAGCTTTGTAAGGATCCCAAGCATCCGCTAGGTTAACCGTGATCCCCATGTAAATACTAATCACCTGAAAGAGGACACATCCATCCGGGATGTTAAATACCGACTCGTTTGGGGGCAAAATTACAGAAGACACTGCCTACTTCTTCTGGCTCAAATTCCACTGAAAAACCCCGATTTGCCAAAGATACAGGTAAGCGTTCTTTCTTAGGGGCACTTGGAACAAGGGTGACAAGAGCCATTCATGGGAAAATGACTAAATCAAGGTCGACAGAAAAGCAGACTGACTGAACAGTGGCTTTCTCAAACATTTTCACCTCAGCCTTCACGCAACTCGAAGTTACTGAAAACTCCAAAGGACTTTTTCTGTTTTTTTTTTTTTCAAATGGGGAGATATCTATTGATATTTATCCTATTACACATCACGACTGAGACAGTTCAAAATTACTTAATTCACTTCACGTAACAATACACCCGTTACATGCTAACATAAAACTTTTTTTAATAAACCAAAAATCAGACTAAAGGCTTTCCCAAAAGGTTTGTGAGAAGAGTGGCATTGCTCTTCTGTTTTTTCGAGTCTATGCAGTGTCTGGCTGAGCGAAGACAGCCGGACTTGGATCCGGCTTCCGCGGTCGGTCCCCTGCACGCCGTCTGCCTCGGGGCCTCTGGAAATGTGCGTGGACTGGGGAAAGGGTGACAGGGCGAGGCACAGAGCACTTCACTGTTTCTACCTCACTGACCCCTTGAATGAGCCCTGGGGACCCCTAGGGCTCCCCAGTTCACTAGAGAATCCTTCAATGGAAGGAAAAAAGTGTTACTTTTGCGGTTCTTTACCCGCCCACTTGAGTCTGTAGGAAACCGTGATTATTTGCCCCTTGAAGCTTCGCTCAGAGTTGCCCGTGAAACCCTGCGGTCCTGGGGGTGCTCTTTTTGGGGGGAGTGGCTGAGCAGAGAGGTGGGTCCTCAGCTCCGTTTCTTCAACAGTCACTGGGCTCATCGTGCTTCCCTTTTCTTCTCAAATCAGTTCTGGTCATTTTATTTTTGAGAGAATTTTCCGTTTCTTCAGAGTTTTCCAATATATCGGCATAAAGTTGTTTAGAGGTTTTCTGGCAACTTCAAAATTTCTTTATTGTATCTTGGGTTTGCTTTTTCAGGTAACAGTCTTATTCATAAAATAACAGATTAATTTTGCAAGCTTAGATTCATAAAATAGAAAAGAATAAACTGATGCATGTGAAACAGTTACAATTCAGCAGCCAAAGCAAGATATATTTTCATACAGGGTTTTAACTTGAGAGTATCCCTTTAAGAGAAAAAAGCCAACCCGTGGGTTCTTCACAAAATTCTACTGACTGACTTATTCCTTCGTGTCACGATTTATACGATTCTCCACATACTTAGAGAAGCTTCACCAACGTGACTTTGTCTCATTATTTACAACATTATGATCTCTGGGCTAAAGGCCAAAAGAATGCAAAATTGGTTCCCTAACAGGGTTATTACAGAGTAAAAAAAGACTAATGGTAATACTTGCCCAGTTGTCTGGAAAGTACTTGTCCACGATCTCTCTCATTTTTGCTTGATGGGTGTGAAGAATGGCAGGCTCGAAGTAGAGGGTCACGTACAGCATGGCGGCTTGAGTCGCCAGGGCCGTGCTGCGGTGTTCCGGCAAGGGATATGCGGAGACCTGCGACGCAGAGACAACACCCTGAAGAGGCAGCTGGTGGTAACTTGTGAACTGGTACACGTGTGAGGTAAATAATGGGGTTCCAGGACGCCCCAGTCTCTCAAGAGCCCGTCCCCTCTGGGAGTTGGACGCCGCATGCGCGTCTCAGACTGTGGCATTGTTGGAGTATGGTACAACCAGGGCCGTCCATCTTGCTGACCACACAGCATTCTCCTCCCTCAAGCCCCTGACTCTATACTGCAACTTGAAGTCTTTGCCTCAAGAAGAAAAATGTTTCACCCCCCCGTGTCTCCTGCTAGTTGTCCATTTCTGGGTCTCTCTTAAAAAATGTTTTAAACATTTATTCATTTTTGAGAGACAGAGAGAAACAGCATGCAGGTGGGGGAGGGGCAAGAGAGAGAGGGAGCCACAGTGTTTGACACAGGTTCCAGGCTCTGAGCTGTCAGCACAGAGCATGACGTGGGGCTCAAACTCATGAACTATGAGATCATGACCTGAGCCGCAGTCGGACCCTTAACGGACTGAGCCGCCCAGGCGACCCTCTCGGTGTTTCTATCACAGACAATCTCTCAGAACCGACAGAACCCACACTCTGTCGCCATTTTCTCACTTCCTGTTTATTCTACAACTCCCTGACACGTGACCTGCACCATCACCTTTGATCTCTTCAAATCACTCATCACCTCATGATCACGCTGTTCAATGGCCTCTTTTCCACACTTTCACTTCAATTCTCTCCTCAAGTTTCCCAGACGCCACTCCTGTTGCCCTTCCTTGCTGGGTGTTCCCCTGCCAGCCTTTCGGGTGCTGGTGCGTCCCCGGGCTCCATTGCCACCTGGGGTAGTGACCTGGCTGCACACAGCACACATCGCCTCGAGGACCGCAAACAGAGAGGGAGGAAATCGCTACGAGGGTAGACACAGCAGCGTCGCAGGGAACCACAGGCAGGAGAGTGGCCAGGCCACAGGAAGGGTCTGGAGCTGTGGACCAGAAAGCGTCACCGTTTTCACCCCTTGATGTGTTTGCCCCTTCTCTCTTGCCCCGCACTGGCCTCGGAGAATGAGGCCGCCCTCAAACTCCAAATTTAGCATGTTGTGAGTAAACCCCCATCCAAATGGTGTTTCTGGGGCCCCATTCCAAATCACCTGGTGACAGGGAATTTAATCTGTCCTGGGTCAAGGGACTGTCCCGGTCCAAGCCACCATGACCAGGGACGGGGGAGGTGTGGGCCGAGAGTGGGGTGGGTGCACAGCACACCGCGGCTGAAAGGCTTGTGTTAGTACAGTCGTGGGGCAAGGAGAAAACTGAATCTTGCTGTCTTGAGACACAGACATGAGGCAGAAGGGGTAAAGACAGGCAGTGAGGAGTAGCGTGGCCTCTGAAGTCATACAGACCCAAGTTCGAATTAGGGTTCTGCTACTTAGTTACATGACCTGGGGAAAATTATTAAGCCCCCTAACCCTTATTTTTCTCAACAGCAACATGAGCATAATGGCTACTCTGCAGGACCATTCTGAGGGAAGAGACAACAGTTCATGAAAAAATCGACAATGATTCTGGTTGGTACTGAATTCTCAGTAAATGTCAACAAAGATTATGAAGACCTAGTATCTGGACCTAGTAGCTTCTCTCTCACACACACACACACACACACACACACACACACACACACACACAACCCTCTTTTATTTATACTTACAATGTCGTAACAGGGTATGTAAAGAACTGTGTGGAGCAGTCGGGCTCTGTGATAAATGATACCCAGCTGTTACAGGTCCAATTCTTTAGTAAGAAAAATACCTGATACATAAAATTATGTGTCTTTTTTCCTTTTTAAGATTTTAAGTAACCTCCACACCCAACGTGGGGCTCGAACTCACAACCTAAGGTTAAGAGTCGCGTGCTCTACAGACTGAGCCAGTCAAATGCCCCTAAGATTATGGTTTCTTCAGGAAATTGAAGTCACATCGTAATTTTCTCTGGTGCCCTCTTAAGTGAGCGATACACATACTGGAGAGCAAAGGGAGGCACTGCCAAATGTTACAGGGTCTTCACAGCCCTGCTCACGCTGCCTTCTTGCTGGAGTGCCCTTACCCCGCCTTCGCCACCTGCTGCAATCCTGCCACTCCTGCTGTACGCTCCAAGGCACCCTGTGTCTCCCCTAGGTTATCACTCACCTTGCTTTCCAGTAACTCCTTTAGCTGTCTGTCTTCTCTCCTCAGCTACAAGCTCATTGTGGGCAGGGACCATGACCTGCCTTTGTCAGCGATGGCCCCCCAGCACCCAGCTCGTGGAGGGGCATGGAACACACACTCAGTAACTCTTCCTTGAATGAATGGCCAAGAGCATGCATCTTTTTTCCAAATATAGTTCAAATCTCATCCTTTCCCTGAAAGCTTGGATTCTGCCCGAATTATTATCCCTCTTTCCTCTACCATCCTAGAGTAGAACTCAAAAATTTTAAAATTTTTAGGTGCTTTTTACTCTTCTGAGGAAGAAGGAAGGGAAGAAGTAATCAAGGAGGAAAGTGAAATCAATCTTTCAAACGACTAAGATCTTGATAGATTTAATCCCCACCTGGTTGTAAATATCGTCAGATCTCAGTCGACCGATGACCATGCTGATGAAGGCTTCGTTGATAGGCACTCTCTGGAAATAACTCTCAGGATAGTTGGGTGGTCTTTTGGCTCCTGGTTGGCTGGAGTAACCTGTACTTCGTAGCAGCTTACAGATGTCATCCATGTTTGAATCAGCAGAAGATCGAGCCGCGCTGAGCCATGTTCATGATGGGAAACAAAGGGCCAAACAAACCACACGTTAGAAACTCAAAAGTCCAAAAGAGCAGAAGTTCATTGTGACTTGACTTTACGTAGTTTTACGTAAGACTTTTGGTCAATTTATATCCCCTAAGATTCACACCTGCATTTTCAAAAAGACTGTTACAGCAAACTCACCAGATGGGATCTTACATGTATGTATAGTTAGTTCTATGTCGAGGTCCACAATCCCTTCTCTAACATATTTCGGGCTGGATTTGTTTCAGAACACAGCATTTTTCAAATATAAGAAATTAATATGGTGCGTAGATAATATATAACACTTCATTAAGGTCTCAATTAACATTACATGATCAACACACATTAATATTTCTGCAGCAAAATTTATGAATAGTCGTGCAAATGCGATAAATAAGGACTATTTATAGCTTCCCATCCAGTCTGATCAGATTTTGACTCCAAATGACTTCAGGGGAGTTCAGGCTTTGCTGCCAGAGGAGTTACTATGTGCACGCATGTGTGTGTACATATGCATCTATTTTTTTTTGAGAGCTCTTTGGATTTCAGAGTTGCAGATAAAAAATGTAACCCAGTACCAACATTTCCTAAGTTAAAAAATAATTTTAGGGGCACCTGGGTGGCTCAGTCAGTTAAGCATCCAACTTCGGCTCAGGTCATGATCTCACAGTTCATGGGTTAGAGCCCAGCGTCAGGCTCTGTGCTGACAGCTCAGAGCCTGGAGCCTGCTTCAGAGTCTGTCTCCCTCTCTGTCTGCTCCTCCCCCACTCATGCTCTGTCTCTCAAAAATTAAATAAACATTAAAAAATTAATAATAATTTTGAAAGGCATCAATATAAAGTGGGATATGCAATCACTATTGTGTTTTTTTGTTTTTTCTTGGCAACATGTACCTTCTACAGAGATTGAATCAAAACATTTATGATTTTCAGGGTGGTGTGGAGCAGTAGTCCCTCAGAGACTCAAAGAATCTTAGACCTGAGAATGATGCCTTATTTGATACAAGAATCCCCTTTCCTGCAACTCTGACATGGCAATTGTCCAGGGTCCTCGCATTCTAATGAATTCGCTATTGTTCCCAAAAGGACAAAGCCGAATTGCCCAAGCTGGGCTTTGATGAGCAGACCCTTTTTATTTCTTCCTTACGTCATTTATTGTTTTTGGTTTCCAGGTACTTCTGGAAATCTACACAAAGGCAGTCAAAGCTCATTTCTGAAAACAAGGTTGATACAACACCTGGTGGTCGAGCTGATGTGAATGGATTAGGCGCGCGGCAGACACGCCTCACATCCTGATGAAGCTGAAGGGAAGGGGGTGGTTGGGCAGCCTGTGATGACTGAGGAGTCACTGAAAAGACGATGTCCCCAGCAATCCCTCTCTGCTGAGGACCCGCCCCTTTGTCCTGTTTATTTTGTCATAATTTGTAAGTTTAAGAGTGAATTCTGGGGCGCCTGGGTGGCTCAGTCGGTTGAGTGTCCGACTTCGGCTCAGGTCATGATCTCGCGGTTCGTGGGTTCGAGCCCCGCATGGGCTCTATGCTGACAGCTCAGAGCCTGGAGCCTGCTTCAGATTCTGTGTCTCCCTCTCTCTCTCTGACCCTCCCCTGCTCATGCTTTGTCTCTCTTGCTCTCAAAAATAAATAAAGACAGAAAAAAAAAAAAAGAGTGAATTCTGGGGGCGCCTGGGGGGCTCAGTCGGTTAAGTGTCTGACTCTCTGGTTTTGGCTCAGGTCATGGTTCATGAGTTTGAGACCCGTATCAAGCTCTGTGCTGACGGTGCGGGTCCTGCTTGGGATTCTCTCTCTGCCCCTCCCCTGCACGTGCTCTCTCTCTCAAAAAAAAAAAAAAAAAAAAAAAAAAGAATGTTAATTCTAGTCTGCACATCTTTGGCTCATACGGCTGATTCCTGCTTATCATTTGTTTCTTCCCGGATCTTGACTTTTTCTTTTATTTATTTATTTACTTACTTACTTATAGTTCATATATTTATTTTGAGAGAAAGAGAGCACACATGTGCTGAAGAGGCAGAGAGAGAGAGAGAGAGAGAGAGAGAGAGAGAGAATCCCAAGCCGGCTCTGCCTGATGTAGGGCTTGAACTCACAAACCATGAGATCATGACCTGAGCTGAAATCAAAAGTTGGTCGCTTCACTGACTGAGCCACCCAGGCGCCCCTTGACTCTTTCTAACATTGACCTTGTGTCCAGATTTTGGCCCACTCATTACCTCAGCACGCTGAAATCTGTGTGGTAGATACTGGAATTACAGAGCTTTAATGTGGTTTCTGATTTAAAGGCCCTACCGCTTGAAGTCACAGTTCTGGACAGACATACGTTAACACGTGATCATCATACATGCTGTTGTTTGTTTTGTTTCCACATATATACGGGTGAGAATTCACTTCCTGCCTAACCCTGAGTGAAAGCTTTCCAAAGTCATCAAACCAAAAATGACAACAGAAAATTTATTCATGTACCTCCATCTGCCGAGGAGTAATATTTAAAAACTTAAAAAAAAAAAAAAAAGAACACTCATTAGACTTCCAACATTTCCAAATTTGCCTTTAAGATAAAGAAAATTCAGATTCCTTCTTTTTAAAAACTGAGGTATTATGGTGGACATGATGATCTATGTATTTCTAATAATCTAAAATACATAGGCTCTTTTATGTATAATTTATAGATTACATGATACATCATCTATTATTATGGTAATGAAATAAAATATAAAGTAATTGTTACATTTCTCCACTATGTTCAGAAGAGATAAGAATCTCATGCCTTTCATTCTGGATCATACCACTGCCATTCACGATAAAAGTAGTATAGAAACCGACGCTGCATTTTACCAACAGCAGTGCTTTTGGGGGGTGCGGTCCTCGCCCCGGGCTACCTGTATCGATAGTAGGACACCAGCATCCTCTCGCGGACTTCTCCTTCGATCTTTTGGTCGATGACCAGTAGCATGACTCCATACAAGTACAGAGCTTCGCACTATGAAGAGAGAAAGACAATGGCCCAACTCACGGGAGTCTATGGTCTTATGGAATGAAGCTGATGAGGGCTAAGAAGAATCACTTTGTTCCTGTTCCTCCTAAAAGCTTCATATTACAAGGAGAACACAGACTTTCCCACATGGCTCTCACCTTCTGTAAGAAATGGGCTTTGAAAACTTTATGTGAAATAAATTTTAATTTGCAGTGATTACCTTTCAACTGGCCTATTTTTGGCATTTCGCTTGGGACCCCAAATGGAGTCCCAATATTGTGAATACCTCTAAATCCTTTACTTACTTAATGAACTTGTCTTAAGTGATTATCATGTTCTAGTTGCCAAGGCTAGAGGTCTGGGATGCAGAAGACTAAGAAGATAGGACTGTTACACTGAGGAAGCTCACAACCTCCGCACGATTTCTACTCACTTGTAATTCTGTTCCGAGTCTACTACGTTCTAAATTCAGACACTGCTGATTAGAAGAGAATTGTCAGTTCATTTGCTTCCCTTTAAAGAAGGGTACTTTGTATGTCTTTGGGACTTGGAGGAAAGAAAGTTGGCATTCTTGACTTTCTCTTTTCAATGGCTACTACTACTTACTAGAAGCTGTTTTCCATCTTCATTGAGGAGCACAGTTTCTAAGGTTTGCTGAATATACACGCCTTCGTTGAGATCATCTAGATATCTAGAAATGAAACCCCAGAGCACGTTATTCATTCTAATGAAAACCTGAACACCTTTGAAGAAGCAACATAAAGATTTTTAAAAGATAAGGCAAGACACCAGACATTCTGGCCTGCGAATAGTTTGTGGGATACCTTTAAGAAAGGACTTGTGAGATGGAACGCACAGTGATTAGGGCCACGGGCTGCTAATACTGGCTACTCCAAGCAGAAAGAACAGTCCCTAGTCCTGATTTATGAATCATAAGTATCTTAGAAGTGATGTTATAAAAACATTACATGAGTAATGAATTCTTAAGGGCTGAAAGGAAGAAAATACTGTGTTGTTAGGGATGAGGGCAGGCTATGGTTACTGATCCTACAAAAATAAGCTCCTTTTTCTCCACTTCTCCTATAGAAGATACGAAAATACGATCATACACTACAAGACTGAAAGCCACATGGCTTAATACAGAGAACAAACTGGTGGCTGCCAGAAGGGAGAAGGACGGGGTGGGGGCTGGGCAAAATAGGGGAAGGGGAGAGGGAGGTGCAGGCTTCCACTTATGGAGAGAGCGAGTCACAGGGGTGAAGGGTACAGCATAGGGAGTATAGCAATGGTGGTGTAACAGCACAGAGACAGACAGTAGCTACTTGTGAGGAGCACAGCGGAACTTAGAGTTACCGAATCACCATGCTGCACACCTGAAACTCAGGTAACATTAAAGTACACATCGATGAAAAAGAAAAAGAAAGAAAGCCATGTGACTCCCTACAAACCAAGGTCATCATACTCCTTCATGAGAGCAGGAAAGCATAACAACACTCTAAAATACTGAAGGTGACGAGTGCCACCGGGAGGTAACGCCGATTACGCACAGTGGAAGAGGAACTCGGGAAGGTCCGCAGGCTCCAGCACGCCCCTTTTCCACTGTTTACCACCGGCTTTAGCTATGACTGAAATAATCCGTACCTGTTTAAGTCTACGATATATTTATGCACGCTTTGAAAGGCTAAGTAAAATCTGGTCACGATTTCTATGTTGTTTTCGCGGAACTCTTCGTCTAAATCCTGCAGCTCTGGCTTAGCTTCCAGCTTGCTCTCGCATAACTCTGGACCCTGAGAAGAAAAACACATTCATGTGAATCGTCGGCAAAAGCATACTTGTTGGTAAAATTTTCTAAATAGTCTTTTAAAAATGAGTTCCTATGCCTGAAAAAGGGGTATCGGAAATTGAAAGCAGAGCAACAGAAAGTAACGGAGATAACAGAAGCCTAGACACTGAATCTCCTTAAAAGAAACAGAGTTGGGGGGCGCCTGGGTGGCTCAGCTGGTGAAGAGACCGACTTTGGCTCGGGTCATGATCTCGTGGTTCGTGCCTTCGAGCCCCGCATCGGGCTCTGTGCTGACAGCTCAGAGCCTGGAGCCTGCTTCGGCTTCTGTGTCTCCCTTTCTCTCTGCCCCTCCCCCGCTCACACTCTATCTCTCTCTCTTTAAAAAAAAAAAAAAAGAAAAGGAAAGAAACAATGGATTGTAACCTTGATGGGCAAGCTTTCAAGTGTGGGGTCCTTCCCTGTGAAATCCGTTACACCAAAGTTATCTTTTTAAAAGTTTCATTCTATTATGTTAGGGCTTCCACACAACACCGTTATATTATTTTCAAGTCAGTTAGCCGGTGCTAACTTTGGTATAAAAGCTTTCCTCTTTAACTCTTTCTCCGTAACTCCTTAGCCTCTCAGGGTCCCACGGTTCTCAGAGAAAGCATGCTTTTGTAGGAAAGATAGTGTTAAAAAAGCTATGGAGGGAGGTGACCTTAAAGTAGCTGAAATCGAAGATGATCTCTCCATATTTCTGCAGATCAGCCCGGTCTTTGAACCTGAACACGGCAGGAATGAACTCGGAGAGCCTCAGAAGCTCAGCGATGATGGCATTGCCGCAGGAGACAATCCTCAGGAGTGCCTGGCCACAGAGGTTGTTCTCGGCTAGGAAGTCCAACATCGTGTGGATGAGCGTTTCGCTGGCTTCAGAGCTGGGGTCTGTGAATCATTAGATGAAACCAGGTCTGCTGACAGACTGGCTGTTCCATTAAAGAACCTATATCCCAAAAGAAAAGCATAAAAAAAAAAAAATCTCCATTTTTAAAGGGAGCATATGTAACACATGCATAATAATTATTTTCCTCCCAAACGCACTTAGAAAGAAACGTTGAAACAAATAATGAGTTCCTACAGGAGGGAAGGGTATCTGTTGTCCACTCCTCCCAGTTCTCCATGTGGATGGACTTTGAGAAATGAACGCTCTCGGCCTTGTTTTCAATTCTTTACTCACTTCTCCCCGTGAGGAAAGACCTGATGGAGCTGGGGGGACCCAGCGAGCATGCGTGGTTCCACCGTGCCCCGCGTTGGGCGCGGATTATTAAATTTTCCTCACAGGAGTTGTTTTACCTTTGCTGATGCTGGTTTTGCCTCTGGGAAGAGAGACCTGTGCCTCAAATCCACTCGAATTAGGTCAGGGATCCACCTAGAAAAATGTGTCTTTCAGACGGCAAATAGAGGAGGCCCTTGTTAGCAAGGGTAAGACATGCCTGAGAAATACTCCTGAGTGACTCTAAAGTAGGGACAAATATTTCATCCTGAGAGGTGGGAAAGTTTTGATTAGAAAGGTATCTTGAAACACTGGAATTACCACGTATGAAAGTAAGTTGCGTACTTATCCACAATGGAGAGTAAACTTGCAACAAGCGGGTCCTAATTCAAGGGACACGCCAAGAAGGAGTCCAAAGTTGATTTCCCCGAATTGCGATTTTGATAATACAGATCTTATACTCCGTAGTTGACCTTCATAGTATGATCTTAGAAAAAGGTAATTTTTGCAAAAAAAAAGTTCCAAGGCAGCATTCATTTCCCCAAAGGCCGCTTCCAACTCTCTCTCAAATCGTTCTCTTTGGAGGTGTTAATGTTGTCATCGTCTTTGTGGTGTTTCTCTCCTCGAACTGTTAATTTAGCTAGGTCATCATTGGCTAACCTCATGCCGCCGGAATTATTTCTCAACTTCGTGAGGGCCTGTGTTCTTCCTAACATTTGCACGGGCGCCATGTCCTATCGACATGACATTGGCGTTAGGAAGACTGACCACCCAAAATAAGAATTCAGCCCAACAGACCCTTTAGGACATGAATACCTGAGCGGGAACTCGTCTTGCAAGTGGTCATTACAATTTTTATGTCCCTGCCAATTTTTACGTTCATATGTCATCTTCTAGCTGCAGGGACTCAAAACGTGAACAATGAGAGAGTGTGGACTTCGCCGTACACAAAACCAGAATGTGGGAAGGCTTTGGCCAGGACGGGGCTTCCTTTGCGGCCACAGCGAAACATTCCCCAACCCTTGTCGCCTATTTTCAAAGTTCCCTCGTGTTGAGCTCCCTGACGTAGTTATCTTTTGTGTAACCCTTAAAGGTTTTCTTCTTTCCTTTTGTTAAGTCTCTTGTTATTGAGTCAATATTTAGAAATGTCTTAATTTCCTAGGATGCCTTTGACTCTCCAATGATAACTCCCTCCCTCCTTTCCCTTTCTTCCGACAGAGGGTGGAACAGGCAGATCCTTATTTTCTCTCTGCCCCTGAGGCTAGGCTACATGTGTGACTCAGTTTCGACCAGACAGTTACAAGAGGCAGTCAATGGTAGACCCGATAGGAAATTATTTTTCCTCCTGCTACAAGGAGTGGGGAAGAGACAATAAACAACTACTTTACGTAGTTTGTGAGAGCCTCTCTGATAAGATATTTGAGCGGGGACCAGAAGGAAGTGAAGCAGCAAGCGGTAAGCATAGGAGTGTGGTCAGAAGCCCCTAAGACAGTCTCTGACGACCTCCGCCCCCTTATTCGTGCCCTGTGGAGGCCCCTTTCCTTGGGTGTGGCTTCCTGACTCCCGAAGAACAGAATATGGTACATGGAAAAGATATCCTTCTGAGATTAGATGGCAAAAACCCCTGTGACTTCTGGCTGGGGCACCCTCCCTAGCTTGTTTGCTCTGGGGGAAAGCAAACTGTCATGTAAGAAAGCCCAGCGATGAGGGAGTGCACGGCCTCCCAACAACCACTTAAATGAGCTTGAAAAGGTCATTCCCCCCCCCACAACCCTGGCTGAGCCTTCAGATAAGATGATGGCTTCTGTTCATAGCTAGATGGCAACCTCCCAGGAGCCCCTCAGCCAAGGGAAGCCACACCACTGATTCCCGACCCCAGAAACTAGAAGACGGTAAGTGCTTTTTTGTCTCAGCCACTAGGTGTTGGAGTGGTTTGTTGTTTCACAATAAGTGACGATGTGGGAGAAGGGCATTCCGGGCAGGGTTTACGCGTACGTGCAGAGGCCCCGGGTCAGCAATACGCTCCATGCGCTCAAGGACCAGCAAAGCGGCTGATGTGGCCGGGGCAGAGTGAGCAAAGGGTAGAAGCACAGATCGGGGGAAGTGGATGGGGCTGGTCCAAGAGCAGGGGTTGCTGAGGAGCCACTACAGTTGTCTAGAACTCTCTCCAACGAGGGTGTCCCTTGACACACGTTAAGGCATAAATTATTAACAAGCCCTTTCGTTTTCTCGTGATGTTTACTTGTTAAGCCACATTGATCTCTAATAGATTGAATTTCAGATAATCTCATTCCTTTTTTTTTTAAAAGTAAACTCTATCCCAAGCATGGGGCTCCCCCTCACCCCAAAATCAACAGTCACATGCTCTACTGACTGAGCCAGCCAGGTGGCCCAATTTCACTCCATTTTTTTTGCACTGAACGGGCGCGGCTCCATGCAAAAGCAACTATCCTGAAACTACTAGCAATAATAATACATGTTTGTGTGTACACACAGGGAGGACTGAAAATGAGTGTTTAGATCGGAATGATTAATATGCCTCAGATACACTTATAAATGACATATTTTTAAAATGTTATAAAAAGGAATCTAGTATGGAAGTGTGGTTTTCAGTTTGAAAAGTCATCCTAGACAAAAGACACCATGTTTCAAGAATGCAGCATACGGCACCATTATACCAATGACCCAACAAGTACAGAACTGAATTCTGAAGGAAATCACATTGTTCTGGGACAAACCTCTTTGCCCTAGGCAGAGGACAAAAGAAGATAGGTCTATTTCTATCCTTTCATAAAATCTCAGTTCCATAAAGAGGAAGCGTTGGTCTCCACCCATCCATTATCAGGAACAAAATACAGTGGTTGTCGATCAAGATAAAAGTGAGGGACAAATCTCTTCCAGAAAAGTTCTAAAATGAGCCTGATCACTCTAGTCCCATTCATAAATCCTGGAAGGGGCAGAAGGAGAAAGGGACGGTGCTCTTGGTCGTGGACAGAGCCAATAAGACCTCTCCGTTCCATCCCCTGACTCCGTCACCTACGTTGGAGGAAGCTCCGTGCACTTAGACCAAGACACCCGGCTCCATTACCGGCTCTGTGCCTTGATGTATGTTTTCGACCGTGCGACCCTAAACCAGTCAGGACCCTCAGAACTGTCTTTCGAAATGTACAGAACTTTGGCATCAGCATGACACAGGTGAGGGTATTAAGGTGCAGAAAGGAGCAATGACTTGCTTCAACTCGCAGCCCAGGGCACAACCAGAATTCAAACCGGGGTCCATCGACTCCACGGGACTTCGCGAACCACTCAATTCTCTCGAGAGTAAATGGGAATAACACCATCTACCCAGCACGGCTGCTGGAAACTTGAAAGGTGCAGATGCGGGCCAAGCAGCTGAACATCACTTCCCAAAGCGCCCAGGCGGCGTGGAAAATTCTGTCCACCTAAGTGGAGATGGAGAGCCCGGACTGCAGCCCCGCCCCAGGAAGCCCCTCAGTCCTCCAGGCCGGGCTCCGCATCCAGACCGCAGCCCACGCCGCAGACGCCCCTTCGGCCAGCGCGGCCCGGCCGGGGACTGGGGAGGGGCAGGGGGACCGAACCCAGAGCGCGTCCCGCCCCAACTCACCTGTCACCCGGGCCGCGCCAGGGCGCACGTGCAGGGCCGGCGATCTCGGACTGGGTCTGCACCTGGATCCCCTCGCCGCCCTCTCCGCACGCGTCCCCTTCGAAACGCAGCACCAGATCACCAGCCCGCCGGACCCCCGCTTCCGCCTCTGGCTCCCCTGGCGGTCACATGACCAGAGGGGCGGCGAACAGGGCGGGGCGTCATGTGACCGCTCGCCGGCGCCGGCTGATGACGCGAGAGCCCGCGCTAGCAGTTTCAGCGACTAGAGAAGGGAGTTGAGGAAGGAGTTGGGGTCCGGGTGTGGGCAGCCCGGGTGCAGCTTGACAGAGCTGGGTCGGACATCCAGGTAAGGCAGAAGCGAGGGGTGGCGATGGCGAGGGTGGCGGGAGGTGTCTCCTCCCTCTCGGGCCCTCCGCGGGTGCCCTGAGCCGGGGTCTGTCCACCTGGGTTACGGTCCTGGCTCTTCGCACGTCGAGCAGTGAGGCTTGGGCAGGCTGCCCCCCTCCCCGAGACGCCATCTCTCCGTCCTTCCGCCCTGGGAGGGAACAGATCACGGATTCTGGATGCAGATTAATCCGGTCGGAGCTGTTTTCAAAAGCAGGGCCTCGGGCAGCTCGTTTAAATCAGCTCTCTGGGTCTCAGTTTCCTTTTTCTCCTGTAAACGGTTGTGAGGATTAGGATAATGAGAGTGAAGCGCCGGAGCACTCGTTTATGGCGAAATGGTGGTTGCTGTTAATTGTTGTCAATATCAGTTCTTTGTTGATCGACTGTGTTGTGTGAGGAGCTGTTTTACATGCTGTAGAACGTGTCAGGGTTCTAGTTTAAGCTGCTCCCAGGGTGAGGGAGTGGCAGCCATGTGAACAAATAGTTGTGATGAGTTTTATAATGGAAGTGTGTGTGTGGGGGGGTAGTGGTAGCATGGGGGGCGCAAGCAATTGCTTGTATGGATAGGAGAAGGTTTCATAAAGAAAGATGTATCCTTGCAGCCTGTAAAAGGACATACAACAGCTCCTACAGGCTGGACTCCTACAGGCCCCCGTGGATTAAAGCTCAACATAGCGACTGTAAATTGTTTGCTTTGTGCCTACCACTGTGCTATACAGAAAGATGAGAGAGGGAAACAGTATTTTTAAAAATTTTATTTATTTATTTATTTATTTATTTATTTATTTAATTTTCAAGAGACTCAGAGAATGAGCGGTGGAGAGGGGCAGAGAGAGAGAAAGACACAGAATCCAAAGCAGGTTCTAGGCTCCAAGCTGTCAGCAGAGAGGCCGATGTAGGGCTCCATCTCAGGAGCTGAGAGATCATGACCTGAGTTGAAGTCTCACACTTAATCAACTGAGCCACCCGGGGTCCCCTGGGAAAACAGTATTTTTTTTTTTTTAACAAACATTTATTGATTTTGGGAGAGCGCAAGCGGGGGAGGGGCAGAGAGAGGAGGACAGAGGATCTTAAGTGGGCTCTGCACTGACAGGCTGACAGCTGGCGCTTGAAGTCCCCAACTGCGACAGTCAGACCTGAGCCAAAGTCCCACGCGCTTCCCACTGAGCCACCCCCTCCGGTTGCCCCGGGAAACAGTATTTTTAAGTTAGTTGATAACTGGTCCTGCCTGAAGCGGATATTAGACCTACTGTGGTCTGAATGTTTTTGTCTCTATCCTTCCTGCATTCATATGTTGAAATCCTAATGCCAGGGAGGCGGTATTAGGAAGGGGGGCCTCTGAGAGGTGCTTAGGTCGTGAGGGTGGAGTCCCCTGGAATGGGATTAGTGCCTTTGGTGAAAGGGGCTCTGGAGAGCTCCCTAGCACCTTCTACCCCGTGAGGAGGAAGACCGAGAGGCCCGGGGGCTATGAACCAGGAAGAGGGTCTGCAGAATGCAACCCAGCGGCGCCTCGATCTTGGACTTGCCAGCCTCCAGACCTGAGAGATGAGTTTGGGTTGTTTATAAGCCACCCAGTCTGGTGTTCTGTTCCAGCAGCCGGAATGCCCTGAGACCAGGTCTGTTAGGGGAGGCAAAATAACAGGCTTGGGAAAAACTCAAGAAACCTCGTTTTCAGCTTTCTTGGTCACCATAGGTTCAGGGAACAACGATGTCGTTCTGACTGGGGAAGGCCCCCCCGTGGAGGTTGATTTAAACCCGGGTCTCTCAACCCCTGTGTGATTGACATTTTGGGCCTGATGATTCTTTGGGGCTGGGGTGGGGGGCCGTCCTGTGAGTTATGTACTTAGTGAGAGAAATGGGGAAGAGTGCATCTATGCCATCTGTCCTCTCCATTCTCTTGGCTTCTCAGTCCGAATCTTTGCCCTGGAAACACTCCACAATTACAGGAGGAAGTTTTCCCCAGCTCTATGCAAGTGTGGAGCTTCATTAGCGTAGTGTGAGTTTTGCACGCACATCGTAAGGATCACTACTATGGGCTAGACGCTTCCCGTTTATCCCGGATTATATTATTCCCTACATACACGTGTGTTTCGTCAGCTCCCACTGCTGCTAAAAAACAGCATCGATTGATGGCTTAAACAATAGACATTCATTTCTCACAGTTTTGGAGACTAGAGGTCAGAAATTGGGGTGCTGGCATGGTCGGACACTGGTAGGGACCCTCCTCTAGCTCACGGTCAGCCCCCATTATGTCCTTACGAGGTGGGAGAGAGAGAGAACTCTGGTGTCTCGTCTTCTAATAAGGGCACCGATCCCTTCTTGAGGGCTCTACCCTCAGGATGTCTAAACCTAATGATCTCCCAAAGGCCGCATCTCCAGATACCGTCCCCATGGGGGTTAGGCTCGCAACATATAAATTTGGAGGGGGCGCGAAATGCAGTTGTCTCAGTGTCATCCGTACTTGTTTGATTCTAAGAATCATCTGGGGTTATTCATAAAAATACTGGTTTCCTAAAATGTCCACTAGGGACTCTGATTCGTTAGGTCTGAGATCTAACCTGTATATAAATCTGTGTTTCTTTTTTTTTAATGTTTATTGTTGAGAAAGAGAGAAAGAGTGTGGTGGGGAAGGAGCAGAGAGAGAGAGAGAGGGAAACGCAGAATCCCAGGCAGGCTCCAGGCTCTGAGCCATCAGCACAGAGCCTGACACGGGACTTGAACTCACCAACCATGAGATCATGACCTGAGCTGAAGTCGGATGCTCAACTGACTGAGCCACCCAGGCGCCCCAAATCTGTGTTTTTAAGAAGCATGTCAACTGACTCTTAAGATCAGACAAGTTTTAGAAAACTACAGAATTTGATTTCCCTTCAGTAGTGCTGTGAGACAGAGAATTTCCTTCAGACTGAAGATAGGGAAGGTAAGCAACTTAGCCAGGGTTGGGAAATTTTAAGTGGCATGGATGGGACAGAATTTTCCAGCATCTCTGTCCATTGCCCATTCTTGTAAGCGGTACTGTGTACTGTTGCTTACAGTGTTATAATGATGAAGTCGATGGTAACATTTACTTCCACTTTTAAAGTTTTCTCTTCTGGGCATTATTTTCAGTGTTTTAGTATACCCCTTAATGCATTCAGTTCTCAGTCCTTGAGCTAGGCCCTGGGTGATTCTGTTTTAGGAGGGGGAAAAAATGAAACACCGAGAGGCTAAATAATTTGCCTGAAGTCATTCAGTTATTTAATTGGGAGAATCTGGCTTTGAACTCAGGTCGTCCGGTTCTAGAAGCTGCGTGCTTGAGCTCTACTCCATATTTTGCTCTCTAATGTAGAGAAATTCTGCTTTTACTGACAGTCTGGGATCCTGTCAAGTCTATAAATCTATTAGAACCAGAGGACTGTCAGGAGTTTATACAGTATCTATATATACACATGTTTTTTATTTATATTTAATATATTTACAGTTTTCAGAATTTAATATGCGTATATGTCAGGTAAGTTAACAACTGCAGATTTCGAAGTTCTCCTTATTAAACTATTTTGTTTCACTATTACTGATTTTTAGAAAAACGCGTCAGACGAATAGTCTGCTTTTTCTAACCCCTGTATGTTTTAGGTCTCTAAGAACTGTGCTGCTGTCGATTCTTCAGAGAACCAAAGAATGTTTGGGAAGAAGGTATTCTCCGTCCTTTGGAAAATGAAGACACCTTCCTCATATATGGAGCGCATCTGTGTTTGGTGGCCCAGATGCCAGCACAATGCTTTAGTGTCCCCTCCAGGGATGGAGAATGTACATAACAGTGTGGCGTTGGTGGGATATTAGATGCATTCCTGTGGATGTTTGCAGCGCTTTTATTTTCCTATGCGGCTATTATTCTGACTCCTAAATCTTCTTTTATCGTGTTTGAAAACCCAGGTAATAATTTCAAGATGCCCGGACGTTCCAGTTCAAGTTCAGGTTCAACTGGTTTTATATCCTTCAGTGGTATAGAATCTGCTCTCTCCTCTTTGAAGAACTTCCAGTCCTGTATCAGCTCTGGAATGGACACAGCTTCTAGTGTTGCCTTGGATCTTGTGGAAACTCAGAGTGAGTAACAATGAAAACTTAGCTTCTTTTGTGTTTACTTTGAGATAACCCTGTGTGGAGGCATTGCTCCAGGGACGAGATACTGCTCACCTTTTGAGTGCTCTCGGGGCAGTCATTTATTCCCTCTGGGCATCTGTTTTCTCATCGTGTTCTGTGTACCCCGTAACAACGTACTGAGGATGAAGGGAGATGGACTTAGGAAACTGCGCTAGAAATTTACAGATTAAAACAGGAAGGTTCCTGACCTCAAGGAGCATATAGTCTAAAGGATTGCGACATCTGTAAACTGTGAGGTAGGCGAATGCATTCTAATAAAGTTATTTTGCAGCAGTTTAATTCTTCACGCTTGAGAGACTAAGCTTATGCTGGGGTGCCGGCAAAGGAAGGCCTCTACCAAAATCGGAGTTAGCTCTGATGAGCTTTATCAACATTTTTCAGTCTGAAGATTTAGAAAGATGTTATTTTTTTTTTTATAGTCCGTTATTTCCTTTCAGTTTTATTGAGACATAATTGACGTATTTTATTTTATATATGGGACAGGGGAGCAACAGTATTTGTGTTTGTTTTTAATATCGCTGGTTTTCAGTGATTTGTGATGTGCCTTTGCATGATTTTCTTTGTTTTGTCTGTCCAGTGTTTTAAGCATTATGGATTCATGGGCTTATAGTTATGATCAAATTTAGAAAAAAATTTGCCACTATCTCTTCAAGTAGTTTTTGTGTCCGTCCCCTCCCTTTTCCTTCTGGAACTCTCATTGCATGTATATCGAACAGCTTGATAATGTCTCGTAAGTCACTGAGGCCAGTTGATTTTTTTCAGGTCTTTTTTTCTGTCTGGCTTCAGTTTGAAGTGTCTGTTGCTATGTCTTCAAGTTCAGCGGTCTTGTCTTCTGCGGTGTCTACTCTGTTGTTAATTCTGCGCAGTGAATTGTAAATTTCAGATACGGGAGTTTTGGGCTCTGGTCATAAAAACAAATTAAATGGAATCTTATTTCTGTCTTCTTTTTCTCTTCCTTGTGTTCATGTTTTTCTCTACATTCTGGAGTAATCTGAACATTTTTAGAATAGCTGTTTTAATATCCTTGTCTGCTGATTCCGTCCTCTCTGGCAGTTGCTGCTGCCTCACATGGGCATTGTGTGCATTATGTTGCTGAGCGTTTGGATTTTGTGGTCTTCCAGTAAAGAACTATGGCATTTGTTTCGGTAGGTATCAAAGTAATTCGTGGATCAGGCCAATCCTTTCCAGGTTACTTAAACTTCGTTAGTGCAGGTCAAGTTGGTGTAGATTTCTCTTAGGGCCAGTTTACCCTTGTTACAAAGCTAGGCCTTCTTGAGTCTGCCGGATGCAATTCGAAGCTCTTCCAGTCCTCTGCGAATTCTGGGAATTGTCCACTCTGCAGCTCCCGGCCCTTTTTTCTCAGTAGTTCAGGACCGAAGGCTTCCCTGCAGCTTCCTCGAGCGCTTTCTCTGCGCAGCTCCCTCCCAGTGCTGTCTCCAGAACGCCTGTCTCTCTGGCGCCTTCGTCCTGCACGATTTGCATTCTCTGCTTGGATTCCTCCTCCCTTGTGCAGGGAGGTGGGCAACTGCGTGACTTACCTGACTTGTTTTTCCCTTTCTGCAGGACCCGCAGCCCTGCTCGCCTATTGCCCCACTCTCTGAAAGCAGCTTCGTTCATGTTTCGTCCAGCTTTCTAGTTACTCGCTGCAGGGGGGCCCATTCCATTCCAGTTCATTCATGGCCAGCAGCAGAAATCAGCCCTAATTTTTAGTGGGTAGCTTCTGAAGTTCGTAACCCTTCCCAGCCTGATTTGAAGTCTATTTTTGGACATTTGGCTTTGGTAGGTAACTTGGAGAACAGACATAATAAAATCTTCAGCCACAGGAGAGAAGAGCAGTTGACTGTGTTGTTGGACGCCAGTGCCTGGGTGGGAACAAGTTAAAGGGCAGAAGAGCATGTGGGAAGGTCCATGAATTATCTTTGAAACAGAAATACTCCCTTTCTTTGCCTCTAAGATTAGCACCCTTTCCGTTTCCTTTCTGGGTCGCCCATTTTCATCACAAATTAGAATGAGCTTTGTTAAAAGAGATGTTAGTGATCACTTAGGTATCATTTTCTCACTCTGTGCTGCAGTTCTCTTGTTGCTATGTTATTAAACTGTTGGTAAGGGGGATTCTTGTTCCCAAGAACTTGGAGGGGGCTGATGTGTATTGTTTTGTTTCCTGTTGGCTGCATTTTCCTATGTGAGGTGGTGCTCCCTGTTCAACTTCTGGCTCATTCGAAATGATCTCCTTTCCCTGTGTTGTGTTATGGTGCCTGGTGTCCAGGCAATTAGACTTTTACTGTTGCCATGTCTACTACTTTTTTCTCTGGTAATTCTGGGAATACGTTCTTTCTTTTTTCTTTTAATTAAAAATGTTTTAAGTTTATTTATTTTGAGAGAGACGATGCGAGTTGGGAGGGACAGAGAGCGAGGGAGAGAGGGAATCCCAAGCAGACTTCGCTGTCCGCACAGAGCCCGACATGGGGCCTGAACCCATGAAACCGTGAGACCATGACCTGAGCTGAAACCAAGAGTCAGTGCTTAAACCGACTGAGCCACCTGGGTGCCCCTGGGAATACTTTCTTGTTTACTTAGTTGGGAAGTGAAATTTCTTACATTAAGAGATTTTTCAGGTAGCTGGGGGTTATTTTTCAGATTTTTAAGTTTATTAGGTACTCATCTGCTTTCTTAGGCAGAAGTACTGACTTAATTTATCAAAAGTGTTGCAGTTAATATCATCTTTGAGCAGTTAAATATTCATAAGCCCTTGAAGTTTAGTTAAGTAAAGTTGAGGAATGGCCCTGTTCTTTTTTTTTTAAGTTCGTTTATTTATTTTGAGAGCCGACGAGAGTGTGTGTGTGTACACTCAAGCTTGCACACGGGTGGGCTCAAGCTTGCACACGGGTGGGGGGAGGGGCAGAGAGAGAGAAGAGAGGGCCCTGGGTGGGCTCCTCGGTGTCGGTGATGAGCCAGACGCTGGCCTCCATCCCAGGAACCGTGAGATCATGACCTGAGCCCATTTCAAGAGTCAGACACACAAGCGACCGAGCCACTCAGGTGCCCCTAGGGATGGCCCTGTTCTAAAACGCTAATGGCTCTCAGCTTGTGTCTTCTCTCTATTCCTCTCTGACGGGAAAGGAAGGGTTTGAAAAGAAGGAAAGAAGAGTTTTGTCAGAAAGTCATCCTATTACGGGCAGTTGGCTCTTAGAATGTTACAATTAAATAACTGGTCTCCGTATATAAATTAATATTTTAAAAGTGCAAAATCAAAACTAATCAGTAGAGCAAGTCTTTGAAATTCCTTTATGTACTTCGGCCACCTGTGTTAACGTCTGTGATGTTACCTGTCATATTAGAGGCTTGGGTTTGCAAGGCTTGCTTTTCAGAGTTGATTTTTTTTTCCTCCTAAGTGATAGGTTTGCAGAGAGTAAGGGATGGCACTTAATTGTGACTGTGTGGACCAGTAGTCATACTCCTCTCTTGATCTATGTTTTTTTTTTTTTTAACTTCAAATATATAATCCTTTAATTTTGAGTAAATATTAAAATCAAGGTTTTGGGCTTTTTTTTGTTTGTTTTTTTCAAAAAAGGGCATGATATAAAGCTGAATTTAAAGAAATGCAGACTTATAAATAAATTTTTGGACTGCTCTTACTCAGTCTTAGGTGTTTTAAGTTGCTATATTAGAAATTAGATTAAACAAGTTCTCCTCTAACATCTAAGTAGAAAATAAACAATTTAGCAAGGCTTCATCAGATCTGCTTTTCTCCTGATTACTTTATAACATAATTACACAAAGCAGATGTATACAGTGGACTTTTCTGTGGCATCTGTTTTCATTAGGGTAACTGATTCTTAATTCAAAAATCAGCAATATTCTACCTCCTTAGCTTTTTGCGTGTTCCCAGGTGAGCCCCGCCCCCGCTTAAGATGCAGTAACATGCCATATCCTGATATCCTGGAACCATTTAATGTTTTTTCTTTGTTTCATGATTTTTGTGGGTTTTTTTTTTTTGTGTTTATATTGTATTTTGCTTTGTTAATGTGTCTGATCTTCCCTTTGAACCTGGTCGTCTAGGGGCAGAGACCTTAGGGGGTTCATCGGACATTTTCAGAGGCTGGGGCTTAACTCAGTGTTTGTCAGGTGTCATTGAATGTGTATGAGTTACTTAAAAGTGTCTTTGAAGACTGTTCTCCAGATACAGATATTTGAATCCACTGTGTAGAAAATTAATTTTTTTTCGAAAATTAGACATTGTGCATTTAAATTTGTAAACCTAATTTTTTAAGGCTTTGTATAAGAGCTAATTAATCCAGTGGTTCTCAAACTCGAGGGTGCATCAGAACCACTTAGAGGGCTTTTTAAAACGCAGATTGCTGGGCCCCACTGTCAGTTTCAGGGATCTGGTTGAGCCCAAGAATTTGCATTTCTTTTTTTTTTTTATAATAGTTTATTTTCAAATTGGTTTACATATAACACCCCGTGCTCATCCCAACATGTGCCCTCTTTAATGCCTGTCACCCCCTCTCCCCCCTCCCTCACCACCCTCACCCTCAGTTTGTTCTTAGTCTTTGAGAGTCTCTTATGTTTTATCTCCCTCCCTCTCTGAGTTATCAGGTGATGCTCCTGTTGAGCCGCTGGTCCACGGACCTTACTTTGAGAACCAAGTTCTTGTCATTGTTTCTTAGTTGGCAGGAAACATCCACCACTAGGTGGCACCAGAATACTTCTTATGAGGTAGCCTTTGGCCTTAGTGACCGGTTTGTTCGCAGAGTTCAGGATTGTGCAAAAGGTACAATCACTGAATTGTCGGGTGGAATTTTGTAGCTTAGAGCCTGGGTTATTCCATGTATCTAAGAAAACAAACATATGTTGACTGATCAGACCGGAGAAACTATAGGGGTACCAAGGTTAAATTTTAAGATGAACTCTTCCAGGAATAAGGAATACCGCCACGTTTCCACTAGCTTTGTTTTCAATTATGCAGGCTGTTCGTTTTCATCTGCCAGCGGTAGATGCTCTTTCTGTCGCAAGACAGAAATACACACTGCAGCTTCGTTACTTATATTCTGAGTTACCCGGTCTTGATTTTTGTTGTTGATTTCATTTAAAACCCACTGTAAAAGGTTTACATGTTCTGTTCACAAAAATAGGTCATTTTGTCCTTCTACTAGAGGGCCGACAGTGTTTGGGACAGTTTTAGGTGGCTAAAAAGTGTGAAATGTGCTTTCCTTTCCCAATTGGCTTCCTCAGGCAGCAAGTTGAGTAGTTTCCTTTTTAAGAGCCGGGGAGAGGAAGATTTGGGCGGGGGCAGTTTGCCTCACCTCACCTCTTGCTGCTGTGTATTCTCACCCCATAAATTTCCAACCATCCCAACACCTCCAGGTTTTCTTTCTTCCACTGGCTGTAACAACCCGAGGGTTTGCGTGGTTTCTCCGCACGATGGAATGTGTGGAAGTCACTGCTCCTGTGCTCTCCTGCTTGCGAAGCCCTCCAGTTCACAATGGGATGTCACTTTCTGAAATAGTAAATGAGTCATGGTTTAGTTTTTGAAACAGAATATGTCTAGTACCTGAATACCGCCTGGGTCTTCTAGACTCTTAAGAATAATCTTTCCGTTGATTGTTGATTGTACTTAGTTATCTTTGGAGCAAAGGCATGAGTTAGGTTTCGGTGACCTAATAGGGTGTGAAAGTGACTAATACAGAAAAAACGGAGTCGGAATCACTTGATCAGATTTAAAAATTAGACTAGCACTTTATATCATGTTATCTTTGATCATTGGAAAGAATTAAGACTTGTTTAATTTTAGGGAAAGATGACAACTCGAGACAGAAGAACAGGCTTTAGGATCCATTTTGAAACATGAGTTTCCTTTTTAGAAAATAAAATTTTGTCTGGTGGTAAGCAGAAAGGAGCTTTTATTAGGGTGGTGATTAACAGTTGAAACCGATTTGATTATTTTAGAGAAGATTGGTACCATTCGGGCCTGTTTCTCCTCTCTGTACTTTGAAACTGAGATTATGTATTGTTGTTTTACATAAGTGTAAAGCATTATCTGGATATTGCAGCACTGCCCCGTAAAAATACAGTGGGAGGCACGTGCGCAGTTTAAAATTTTCTATTATCCTCATTTATCAAAAAAGGAAAAGGAGAAATTAATTTTAGTAATATTTTATTTAATCCCATATATACATATAATATTATTTTGACATGGGACTAACATAAAAATTGAGTTGTTTTTACATTTTTTTTTTTTTTGGTACCAAGTTCAAAATCGTTCAGTCCATCTCCATCCAAACCAGCCACATTCATGTGCTGTTTAATAGCCACACGTGGCAGATGGCTACGATGTTAGCAGCAGTTACAGAAATTATTTCATTTTTCAGTGCCTATCAGAGGACGGCAAGAATGTGGAAGGGTAGTTACAACAACTGGTTTTGCAGCTTTTTAGCAGTTTTGGTGACTATTCAAATCAAACCAGTTGGTAAGATGAGACAATACTGTTTACCGATTTTCCTGTGTGTGTGTGTACTTAACTACTTGTTACTCCTCTCCCAGTGGTGGGATTGGCATTTTAAGTGTTTCCCCAAATTGTTTAGCCAGCTTAAAAGTACTTACTTCTGGGGATCTTATTAATACTTGCTTCTGTTTGAAACGTCATATGCTGATTTGACTCCACACCTGCAGTACTTCCATGTGATGTTTTGTGATGTGATGTTTTGTAGCTGATGTGGTTAAGTCAGTTTCATATTGGGCAGCCCAGAAGGTCCAGTCTCCTAACTTCTGCAGCTGGATTACTCTGGTTGCTGTAAACAATTAGGCCTATCAGCAATTGACCTTGGAAACGCTAATTTGCTTGTCCCTGGGTGCTGCAAAAGCGGGCTTTCTCTCCCAGGACTGGAGTTAAAACCTAAAACCTAGTTCGGGGAAGTACTGGGGCACTTGGAGCTAGCTATGCACACACCTACTTTTTGCTTCGTTTTCGAGTGTTCCTTGCAAGAATTTCTTTGAAGGCCTTTCTGAGTTATGTCTGGATGGACTTTGAGAGGAAGGTTACTTACCTTTGGATATTCCCCTCCCCTTCTTTCCAGCACCATTTGCTGCGGTGATGGTTGATTCAGAAGGATTTCATCACTATTTCATTATGTTTCCTACAGTTATTGGAAAACTACATGGAAGCCATCTTTTATCCCTTGGATTTAGTATTTGATCACTGCTGTTGTAGCGACAGAACCAGAAGGAGGGAGCTGAGAAAGAAAGTCGAAAGAAATGTTAGTTGGAAAAGTTAGGCCCACTGAGAAGTTATAGGCAGTATTCAGTAGATAGAGGAGGAGAGAGAATATTGATAAAAACTGGTGGTTTTTCTTTTAAGACAAAGACCTAGATTTCCTTTTCTTTGGGGCCGTGCTCAGGTGAAGTGTCTCCCTTCACTGTACAATCCTGATTCAGAACATTTAGTCGAGCTTAGTGTTCACTCTTCCTAGATCATTGGTAGCACTTTATGTTGATAGGTCACCAGTTATTTATTGGCCCGTGCCCTCAGGCAGCTAATAATTGAGTTAGCAGATAAGACGGGTATGTGTCAAGATCAGGAGAACTTCATAGTAATAAATGATTTGTTCTAAATGAGATTCTGTCTCATTCTGTCTGTTCGTGACTTTTTACATGATGACCCAGCAGCCTGATTTTATATCCAGTAGGCACAAGTCTTTTCAGACTGTACCTGTTGGGCAATTTAACAATAGTGAGGGCAGTGCCTTTTGCGCACCAGCCGTGCTCTAAATGCCTCACAGGTATTCATTCATTTAATCTCTACGGCAGTGCTGCAGGGGCCCATAACCACCTGGACATAGGAGTCCGCTGAGCCTTGAGGTTGACCAGGGACCGGCTCCCGTTCTCTGAAGGGCTTATTTTCTCACAATAACCTATTTCAGATCGGAAATCCACATTTTAATTATTTACTCTTTGTGTATTCCCAAGCGGCTGCCCTTGGAAGTGTGACTTTCCCCTTCTCAGTTGTGGCAAGCTTTGAGATAAGTCCTCTTATCTACTCAAGTATTGCTTATGCCCATGCTTAGTACAGAGACAGCGTCTTGCTGGGCTCTGTCACCATTGTACGTGAATGTGAGAGCTTCTCGTTACAACAATTTGGAGAGTCCATTCTATGCTAAATCTCATCATTGACTTAGAAGTTTCCCTTGCTGAGCCTACGGGGGAAAAAAAAATTTTCCCTAGGACTATATTTATAAATCTCAATTACCATGAGTTGTCTGTGTAGAACATCCTTGTTTGATCATGTCTCTAACCATGACCAAAGCATCTGGTATTTATTCTCTGCAAATAGTAGCTATTAATTTCTTTGCCCATTTTAAACCATAGAGCATAGTGTACAAGAATGTTCATGATGTCACCGGCTACACCCCTCCTTACACCCTGTCAGAGAGACTAGATTTAGTTCTACCATGTGCGCTCTGACAGGCCTCCTTGCCTGTGTTCACATGACTTCCTCTGCCTAGAATGCTCTCTCTCCCTGTTGACTGCTTGAAGGGCAACTGTTCATCTTTCAAGGTCAAGCTTAAGTAGTATCTTTTTTCTACAGATACTCTTCTCCCACGTAGACCACACTGAGTTTCCTCTGAGTTGGCCATGCATTCATCCATCAAAACAATAGAGTGCTTCTTTGCGTTTAATTGTTTATAAAGTCTATATTCCTATCACTAGATATGGGAGTTTGAAAAAGTCAGTTAATAACATCCTGTTTCCCAACCAAGTTTTCGCTTTCTGTCTGTGTTGCAACTACTCAGTTCTGCCATAAATAATCTATAAAGGCTATACTTTACTGACCCCTGGGCTAGACCAAAGTCCTTCTATTCGTAGATACATAAGAGGAAGAATGGTTAAATATAATATGTCCAAGCTACACTTTACTGACCCCTGGTCTAGACAAAAGTCCTTCTGTGATAGTCTCTATTCGTGTGTGTGTGTATACATATACATATATACACACATATATGTGGTGAAGAATGGGTTAAATTACACAATCAAAACCCGAAGTGATATCTGAAAAGGGATTGTGGAGAGGATAGCAGAAATACTCTTGCAAATAACTTTTTTCCCTGTCTAATTCATTAGATTACTGGTAGAAAATAATTTCTAGTTTCACATAAAAGAGCATAATGTGAGCTTTACGAGCTTATGTATCAAGCTCCTATATCTATATCATGTGAAAAATCTTTCCTGTAAAGATTTTCGAGTCATGCCTATCCATATCGAATTGGAGGTACTTAATTATATTTTCATTTTCTCCTTTCCAAGAGCCATTTATGTTTTTAAAGTTCCACAGATTATTTACTGAGTACCCAAGTGGCAAACACTATGCTAGAAAAACAAAGCTAGGAAGATACTCTCAACAGATTGCTAGATTTTGCTATAGATATTTTCTTTCTGAATAATCCCATGAAAATGAGGTAGACCTTTGATAGATGAGAGAGGCAAAGCTCTGAGGGGTTAAGTGATGTGTCTGAAGGCCCAAAGTTTAGTTTGACCGGATGATACTCTAATCCAAGACAGCCTCTGCATAGGTGTGTATGCATGTGCGCGCGTGCGCGCACACACACACACACACACTCATTCTTGTGTATGTCATCATGTCCTCTGGCCATCCTAATTGCCTTTGTATCTGTAGGTATTAGGTTTGCTGTCCTGAATCAAGGATCCCTCATCATGGGACGCAGTTTTGGTGTAATGAAATTTATTTCAGCAACTTATCACCTTAATTCGGCTTCATGGGATTTTACTCATGCTAACCTAGTTTTCTTTTTAATCCCACCCAGTTAGTCACTCTCCTCCTCTCCATTAGCTCTTTTATTCTTTTGTTTGGTGACTTTTTAAAAATAACAATTTTATTGAGATATAATTCACATACTCTATAATTCAGGCATTTAAAATGTCTTATTTAGTTGTGTCTAATATATTCGCAGGTACTTTATGTACTCAATTGTAGAACATCCTGTCCCCTTCTGCAATCGCCTTTCCATCCGTCCCCATCCCCCTCAGCCCTAAGGAGCCACTAAACTCCTTTCTTCCTCCATAGATCTGCCCATTCTGGACATTGGATGTAAACGTAATCGCATAGCAGGTGGCCTTTGTGACTGACTGCAGTTACTTAACACGATATTTCCAAGGTTCATCCGTGTTACAGCACGTACCAGCCCTTCGTTCCTGTTCATGACCAAGTAGCATTCTCCCGTGTGGCTACACCACATTTTACCGGTGCGTTCATCAGTTGATGAACGTTATTATTATTAATGGTTATCTGGATGTTATTAAGAAATGCTGCTGCGAACATTCTGTGTAAGTTGGTATCTCCCGGTGGGTTCGATTGGCATCCCCCTGGTGACTGACGACATGAACCGTCTTTCCATGAACCTACCGGCCACGCGCGTATCTTCTTCGGAGAACCGTCTCTTCAGATCCGGCGCCCATTTTTCAAATTGAGTTATTTCTGTTTATATTTCTGAGTTGTAAGTGTTCTTTATATATTCTAGGTATGAGTTTATTAACAGATACATGATTCGCACATTTTTTCCCCGCTCTTTGGGTTTTTAGGTTTTCGTGATAGTGCTCTTCGAAGCATAGACGTTTTTAATTTTGATCAGGTCCAGTGATGTTTTTCTTTTGTTGCTGTGCTTTTGGTATCAAACCTAAGGACCCTTTTCTCAATTCACGGCCTTGCAAATTTATCTCTGTTTTCTTTTCTAAGAGTTCTATAGTTTTAGTCCCTTACGGTTACGTCCATTTTGAGTTCATCTGTAGTTGGAGTTAAAAGTCCAGTTTCGTTCTTTTGCATGTGTCTATCCAGTTATCCCGGCACCACTGTTTCCCCTGCGGAACGGTCTTGGTACCTTGCTTCACATCAGCGGACCATAGACACAAGAGTTTATTTTTGGAGTCTCAGTTCTGTTCCCTCGATGGACTTCTGTTTGCTTATCTTTATGCTGGTACCAGCTCTGCCTTAGCTGTTGCTTTGTAGGACATTTTGAAATCAGAAAATATAGTCCTCAAATTTTGTTCTTCCTTTTAAAGATTGTTTGGGATACTTGGGGTCTCTTGTACCTCTGTATGGATTTTAGGATCAGCATATCAGTTTTTTTCTACAAAGAAGCCAGCTTGGATTCCGATAACAGTGCCTGGAATTGCAGATCAATTTGAGGAATTATTACCATCTTAAAAACGTTAAGTCTTTCAATGCATGACCATGGGAATTTTTTTTTACATTTATTTAGCTCTTTCTTTTAGCAGTGTTTTCAGGGTATTCGTTTTACACTTCTTTTGTTAATTTATTTCAAAACATTTCACTTTTTTTGATGCTATCGTAAATGAAATTTTCTTAATTATTTTTCGGATTGTTTATTGCAATTAAATCCACTTGATTTTTATATGTTGATCTTCTATCTTGCAACCTTGCTGAACTTGTGTCATAGTTCTAAAAATATTTTTTAGTGTATTCCTTAGGATTTCCTATATACAAGATCATGTCATGTGCAGATAGACAGTTTTTTTTCTTTCCAATTTATTTGCCTCTTATTTATTTTTCTTGCCTAATTTCACTGACTAGAACCTACAGTATGATGTTAAAAAGAAGTGGCAAGAATAGACACCCTTATCTTGTTCCTGATCTTAGGAATCCGGTCTTTTCATCAAGCATGAGGTTTGCTAGAGAACTCCCTTCCTGCGTATCCTTCCCTCACCCTCTATTGAGAAAGTTTAACATGATGCTCACTGGAAGGAGAAATACTTACAGCGTTTCATCCGTTACCACAGAGTATTATTGAAAAGTGAATTTTGAGCTGGAAGGCAATGAATTGACTAACTGGCACAGCACACAACTAAGCAAGCGGAAGCAAGCTTTCAGGGTGCTGTGAAAGAAACAGCGTTTCTGGAAACAGTGGGGGGCGCCATGGGGTTAGCAGTCCATTCTCACGGACGACTTACTTTTAAGAGAAATTTCGTAGAGGAGATGTTAACACAAAGATGAGTAAGTGTTTCTCACGGAGTGGGAAGGGGTATCTCTGAGGGGAAGCAAAGGCGAGAAGGGGTGTGAAGAGCCCGGTGTGAAGATCTGTGACGCGTCTGAGGTTTTACCCCCCTTGCGAGCTAACAGGTTCGCCTGCCACGGTTCCATGGAAGCAGGCAGAAGACGGGAGACTCCCCGGCAGAGACAGAGGCCTTTCTTTCTTGTTGCACGTTGAGTAGTGGGAGTATCACGGGTCCATAGGGTCGCTCTGCTGACCGCCACCCCAAGTCCTCACGGGGGAGACGTGGAAGGGCCCAGGGTGATATTGCAGCCTGTCTGTGTCACAGCCGAGGACCCTCGAGCTCACGGTGCCCAGGCTTTTCTAACGGGCAATACACCTCCCCAGCTCTTGGACCCGGAGAAAGACAGCGTCTTTCTTACACATCCCTCTGCTCTGGAGGGACACGCTCTCTCAGTTTTCTGCAGCTTTATTCACGTTACAGACATCCTTGGAAAGATCGTCCGGAACAAAAGGGCAGTTACTCGTGCCTCTGCTTACAGAGGTGTGTGGGACCCCTAAAGAATCGATTCTCAACACCGGACAGTTTCAGAGAGCTTCGATTTGGGCCTTTCTAGTATTTTTACCACCACCTCTTGCAGCTTCGGCGCTTAACTCCAGCAAGACGTCGTGTCTCTCTTGACCTAGCATCTCCACGGCTGCTGCCTGCCGGGTTCCTCCCTTCTCTCCCCTTCGGCCAGTTCGGGAAGCACACTGCTTTGGTCGGCCAGGCAGGGTGACTTAGGACTGTAAGAACCACTTCCGGGATCCAGTAACCTGAGTTCAAGCTCCGCTCTTCCAGTAATTAGCTTTGGGACTTTCGGTAGACTTGGGGATAATATCGTAAAAGAGCCGCTAACACCTAATGAGTGCTTAACTCTGCGCCCACACACAACTCCCTTACACCCTCCTACCTGATTTACAGGTTGACGGGAGAATTAAATAATGTGTATAAAATGCTCTCCACGATGCTTAGCCCACAGTACTCACATTTTATTGGTCAATTATTTTGTTTTTGTTAATAATTACGTGGGCCTTTTGCAGGTGAGAGAGCTGGAGCCTTAAGAGCTCTTGGTGCAGAATTAGTATTGTACAAAACAGCATCGCGCGGATAGCCCTGCGTGAAATGGAAGTTCCGGTGTCTGCCGTGCCACGTCGAACCAGTTACTTCACTGCCTTGAGCTTCCTTTTTGTTTCATGTAAAATACAGTGTCTTCTTTTCATGGCTGTTCCTTCTTCATGGCCGTTCCTAGTTTGAAACGGTTTATTGCTTATGTTTATATGTAAAGACTCCTACCTTGGCTGGTCAGCCTGTAAACGCTTGCTTTGGTCGTAAAGAGAATTAGTGGAAAAGCCATTTAAAGTGTATACTTTATAGTTGGGATAAGGAATGGCACCGAGGATGCGTGTGGAGTGAAGGCCAAGTGTGTGTGGGGGCAGGGGGAGAGGTAGGTGGGCATCCTCTCCCTCACAGGAAAAGAAGCGCCATTTACGATAGGGTTTAAGAGCAGAAGTGTGTTCTAGTTTTAGAAAATTAGTACAGGATTTAATATTAACCAAAAAGATCAGAGCCCCTACGGGACCGTCTAGAATAGACTTTTAAACCAGTTAGCAAAGCAAGGTTATGTAATGTGTTACACAGAAGATGCAGTTTTTGTTAGTGTCCTCTGTTCTCTTGAAATAGAGCCTTCCAGAAGTTTTTTTGGTAGTTTTGGAATTTCTGCCATTTGAAAGAATTACCTTATACCTGCCCGTTCTTTGTTCTCTTACTGCTAAACTTCTGAGAGCATTTGGATCTTGACCGGAACTTAATCATATTGAAATGGGCAGTGTTGTTAGCAGCGGCTGGTTTCTAATTCTGTCACGTCCAGGGTGCACTGCCCACCTGTGTTTAGATGCCCACCTGTGTTGGGAAGCAGGATACGAATGGTAGTTGTTTCCGTAAGGAGCCCTGCCAGTTTCAAATTCCGAATCTCTGTCATACCTAGAAACCAGTTAGACTGAGAGCATGTGAGAGATGGCTGGGCAAGGTCCAAGAGGTGTGCCAGATGCTCAGCTGTGAAGCAGTTTCTTGCCTTTTCCTCTCGTAGTTTTCGGTTAACTGATCGTATGTTCTAGTAAGTTACTTTTCACTCCGATAGTTAACAAATATTTGCATATGCACTGCAGGGATTCTGGTTTTGCTCCTCATCCTTAAGATTCTTGGCCATAGCAAGAGAGGGGGAACCTGTCAAAGTACAAACATGGTTCTTTACATAACCTGCTCCTCACATTTTAATATAGTGATGGCCCAAGGAGAGCAAGTGGCTGCTATGCGAACAGAGACTTTAACATACTTTCGTTCTGTGTTTAATGGTTTTGGTTGGTCCCAGTTGAGTACCATGGAAATAGATTCCTCAAAAGAACCTTGAGAAAATATATTTGCTGACATTTGATTTCATCCTTTAGAGTTTACCCTGGTGACTGATTTAACTTCGCTTTTTCATTAAGAAATCTAGATCTGGCAAAGCGAAATCTAAAATACAGATTTTACCTGTGTGCATACGTTCATTAGGGGTGTTGCGTATTCGTCATGTTCTTCACCAGTTACTCCCCAGCAAGTCTTCCCGTCACTGCACTTGGTCACTGCACTTGCATCGTGTTCCTCACATCAAGAGAATTGCTACTTAGTTAAGTAGCAACAGATGAAATTGGTACCAGGAATGAGATTTCAACACATGTTGACACATGCCCATACCGCTGTGAAACAAACTGCCTAAAACTTAATGTTTTAAAGTGATAAACTTTTCTTCTTCTTTTTTTAATGTCTCATGATTCAGTGGGTTGACTGACCTGGGCTGGGAGGCTCATTCACTCTCTGTGACGTCAGTTAAGATGGTGGCCATTGGGGCTGGAGGTGGGGGGACTCACCTGGGCTGAAACTTGCAAGGTGGCTCACTGACATGGCTGGCAGTTGACACCGACTGTTGACTGGATACTTAGATGGAATTATTGATCAGAGTCTGAGGATTCTATTTCATATAGCCTCTCCACGTGGTTTGGGTTTTTCCCAGCATGGTAACTTTTTTAAGAGGAAGGAAGCAGAAGTTGCCAGACTGGTTAAAACCTGGGCCCGGAAGTTCCAGAGTGTCACTTCCAATGTGTTCAGTTATTCAGATCCATCACGGGGCTAGCCTCCGTTCATGGATGAAGAAAATAAAGTCTGTCTGTCACTGCAGAGGTAGCATTCATAGAGGGGTCAAAGGATTAATACCACCTGTACTAGGTGTTGGAAATACAGCAGTGTGAAAATAGACCCGGCCATCAGGTACGGAACAGAACCTAGAGAGAATTAGGAAGGGGTCAGAATGTGGCAGTAGCCTCTCATAGGTCAAGTTAAGAAGTTTGGACTTTAGGGCAGTGAAAAGGTGTTAAAAAGTTTTAAAAATAGGAATAAGATAGTTTTTATTTTGCATTAATTCTCTGGCTGTGATATGGGGAATGGCTTCCTAGGAATGAGTGTAGAGGTGGGCCATCCAGTTGGGAGGCTGTTGCAGTCAGTCCCCTGGCATTAGATGTTAGTGACTTGGACTAGGAAGATGACACAGGTGATGAGAAGTCATCAGATTCTTAAAAAAATTTTTTTTAATGTTTATTTGTTTTTGAGACAGAGAGAGAGAGAGCACGAGCAGGGGAGGAACAGAGAGAGGGAGACACAGAATCTGAAACAGGCTCCAGGCTCTGAGCTGTCAGCACAGAGTGCCATGTGGGGCTCGAACTGTGAGATCATGACCTGAGCCGAAGGCAGACACTTAACTGACTGAGCCACCCAGGTGCCCCAGAAGTCATCAGATTCTTAAACAAAGGAGGAATAATTGATGAAACTCGAAGATTTATTGAATATGAAAACTGAGAGGAGGGAAAAAGTCAATGGTGGTATTCAAATTTCTGCCTCACGCATATTCATATTGATAGAGGCTCCCACTATCCACCATCCATTTACTTACTCTTTTGACCCTAGATACGTGTAAAGCAGTTTCAGAATTATTAACCTGTAGCTCCATGCGAGACAGCTTCATCAGCTAGCTTCCAGTGCTTAGGCACAGGTCTTTTTGTCTTTAGTCTTACAGTTTTCACCCAAAACACTGTGTGAGGTTACCTAGGTCAGTTCCCCCTCACCCTTCAGTGGGTTAATTCAGACATTTGTAATAGAGTTAAATTCCTTTGTCATAGTTTGCATGCTGTCCTCCATCCCCTGATCCCTGATTGTTGCTTTGTTGTTCTTCTCGTTTGGTATACATTAAAGTTCTTAGGGAGTTAAGTGTGTATGGATTTTGACACTTTGCAGTCTCTTTCCTGAAAATGTGTACTGACTGAGGACCTACTGTGGTGTCTGCCGGCAACACTCTTGGAAGTATAAGGCTGAGAGCAGGACTCCGAATGAGGCCATGGTCAGGTTTATAGGAGGATTAATGAATCAGGGTTAATGAATCTTCTGTTTTTAGAAGTCAGGAATAGCCCTTATATGAGGAACTTTCTTTCGTCTCGTGCTTGGTGGGGTCTGGAGGATTAGGCAGATCTCAAATATCAGGTAAAGAGTTGAATTACATCATTGCATCAGGGCATAGATATTGGAACTTAAGTGATGGCAAACGGAATCTTCATGGAAGGACCATGTTAGCCGTACCTGTTACACAGCCAACAGGTGCAACGCTAGCAGCTACGGTAGGTTCTGAAATGGAAAAAATGCTTGGAGATTGTAGGTACTTGAATCAAGAGATTCCTTCTTCGAAACCCTACAGAAATGTTACTCCGACTGCAGTCCTCAACCAGCCTGCCGTCGAAACATCTGGGAGGCTTATTGAAAAACTGCAAAATCAGAGCTTTTGGAAACAGAGCCCAAGAATCAGAATTTTAAGCAAACAACCCGAGTAATTTTGGTATGTCCTGAAGTTCAAGAATGAGAAACATTCTATAGTGAATGGCGAGGTGCCTTGCACCAAGTAGGTGTACTCTATGTGTTTATTAAATCGAATTGCACATTAGTTCTGATAACATTATGTATATATTTTTTTCTGATAATAGTTGTGAGTAGAGGGCTGACTTAGCAAGTAATGCTACTAAAAGCACCTAACGCTTACTAAGTGTTTCTTCTGTGCTGGGCTCGGTGTTCAGTGCTCTTTGTCGATCAGCTCATTTAATTTGTATGAAGCAGATGCTGTTGTTATCCTCTCTTAACAGAAGATTGATAAAAATAAGGTTTAGAAAGTTTAGGTAACTTGCCCCAAATCACAAAAAGTTCTTACGTGGTAGGTCTGGAATTCAAACCCAGGCATTCTGCCGCTAGAGTCCATGTTATGTATGACGTTGTGAAATCTTTGCCTTTGGGAGTTCATGCTATGCATCCCCATAGTTTCAGAGATAAATAAACCGATCTGAGAAAGAATAAGAGACTTAAAGTCACACTACCAACTCAGCGCTCCTGCAGCTAAACGTTTGTGCATGATCACGTTTTACTGTATTCAGCTTTCTAGGAAGTAATGTTCTCGTGAGTGGCGTTCTTGAGTCCTAAGGAGAGACATGTCTCTTAAAACAATTTTGAAATTTGTTAAAAACAGATACAACATTTAAAGAAAATAATTTGCCCATCCCACATGAATGTAAAACTGTTGTACCATAGAGCATAAGGGTAAGAGACCAGATTTATAGACCTTCAGACCTGAAATGGCCTATTCAGGTCATCTACTCCAGTTCTCTCTTAAAATAAGTGAACTGGGCCCTAGAAAACTCAAAATCTCTGAGCAAATTATCATCAGCCCCAGATGTCCTGATTTGGTCAAAACCATTTCCGCTTTCATTTTGCTTCTATCTTGAGTCTCTTTACGAAACAATTAAAATTTATAACTGGAATTATTTTAAAAATCCATTCCATTTAGATGAACCTAATTAAAAGTTGCACCGATATTCACTGGAGGTTGACAGTTTGTAGCTGAAGTTAGAAGCAAGTCTATTTTGGTAAATTTGGAAAAAATGTTGGGTGTAGTTGCAAAAATAGATGTGAGTGAGTGACTTAGGATATTTAAGTAGAAAAGTTTGTTTTAAAACAAAGACTTTTGTAGAATGCATTATTTCTGGGACCTTACATTCAGTTTTGATTTTTTAGCTTTTTAAAAGTCCTAAAATAATTCAGGAGTATAAAAATAGGAAAACAGCTGGTTGACTTCTAGATTTGTTGAAAACACGTATTTGAAGTAACAGTTCCTCTTTGTCTTGAAATTCTGTGAATTCAGAAAGAATCTCAGAGAAAAGGCAAATTCATGATTTTAACTTTAAGACATACATGAAAATAGTGGCGCTCAGATTTTACCCCACCGCAGAGTCACCGGGAGGACTTGTTAAAATACAGAGCGCCGGTTCCCACCAGGTCCAGGTGTCCGGTGCAGGGCCTGAGAGCTTGCATTTCTTACAAGTTCCCAGGCGGGGCTCGTGCACCTGGTCAGGCGACCACACTTTGAGAACTACTGGATTGGAGAAAACAAATTATAATAAAGAGCAATCATAATTTTGTGAGGTAATTATAGACTAAAAGCTGGTTTCTTTGATACCTGCTACATAAAAAAATTTCTGTTGACTCATGTTTTCATACTTTATAGTAATAGTAAAACCATAATGAAGACACTGAGAGACGTTATGATATTTGAAGTCCCTTCTGAGTCATTATGATAAGATGAAATTATATTAAACATGGCCTATATTACATGGTAGAATGTGATCTTTTAGTAACATAGGCGTCTGAGAATTAGGAATCTGCGTGGGGAGTACATTAGGGTAGTTCTCGCATCCTCATCAACACTTGATACGGCACGTCGAATACCTTTCCGTGAGCAGCTCTGCCATGTACCTCTTTGGTGAAGTGTCTTTCCAAATTTTGTTCCCATTTGTGATGGCTTATTGTTATTATTACTACCTGATATTGAGAATACATACATATATTCTGAATACAGTGTTTTTTTTTATGGGTTATATGATTTGTGAGTATTTTCTCTCAGAGCCTGGAGCCTGCCTCTAACAGATTATTTGGAAGAGCAGAGGTTTTAAATTTTGGTGAGCAGTTTATTCTCTTTGTTTATCAGTTTATTCTCTTACGGGTTGTGCTTTGGTGTTGTATTTGAGACCTCTTTTCCTAACCCAAGATCTCAAGGTTCTTCATAATTTTTCTCTAGAAGTTTTATGGTTTAGGTTTTACATTTAGAGGTGTGATCCATTCTGACTAAATTTCTGTATCTGGCTCAAGGGGTGAGGTATGGATCAAGGATGTTCTGTTTTGCATATGAGAGCCGGTTGTACCCGCTGCTCGTTGAAAAGATTGTCCTTTCTTCACTGAATTGCCTCAGCTCCTTTGTCAAATCAGTCGTCCATATCCGTCTGTATTTCTGGACTCTGTTTTGTTCTGTTGACCTGTTTGGACTACTACCCTATTTGGATTACTAGAGCTTTATAGTAAGTCTTGAGATTGGGTAGTGTTGGGCCTCCATCTTTTTCTTTTTCAAGTTGTTTTGGCTCTTGTGGGTCCTTTCCATTTCCCATATGCATTTTTGAACCTGTTTGTCAATTTCTACAAAAAGTCAGCTGAGAATTTGATTGGTCTCATATGTCCTGCAGCCTAAAAACTCCTTCAGGATAGTAAAGTGATGGGGAGTTACAGGTTTCACCTCATATGTTTCCTGTTTCTCTGCTGCTTCTTCCTTCTGTGACGTCTAGTGTCTTGCAAATCATTATTTCTTTATTTATTTTTAGTTTGAGCTTTTCAGTTGTTTCAGGCAGGAGAATAAATTTGGTCCCTGTTACTCAGTCTTGGCCAGAAGTGGGAATACTGTGGTAGGTTTTTGATAATTAGGAGAGTAACCTCAAATTTGTTCTTGGGAACAGCATGGAAGAAGGATTGGAGGAACTCACTAAAGAAGCAAATGAGTAGTCTGAGGAAGAAATGATAAGGGTTGAAATTAACACAGCTGGAGTTGGAAAGGGGGGGAGGAGATAAGAGTTGACTGGAGTGGGCTGAACTGGTAGAACCTGGGGAGTTAGAAGTGGAGATGCTAGGAGAGAGGGATCTAAGGAACTTCAGGGTTTGGGTTTTGCGTATGGTCCGGTTCACTGCAGTGGCCGAGACTGGTGCCTGGATGTGGAATGTGATTGACCGGAGCCTCCCGTTTTAAAAGTAGTAGCGTACTGTTACAGAACCAGTTAGTTACCCGTCGAATATTCATAGTTCTTTTTACTTCTTACTTTGCAGTTCATTATAATTGTCATCCAGAAAACGGTATCGGTGGCTGATAATTCCCGTTACAGAAGCAGTTTACTTTCCCCAACAGGTCTCGGAGCCGTTTCTAGTAGATTTAAGTATTTATAGACCAATATTTCTTTGATATAGAGGAAAGAGGTTTTTGAAGAAGGCGAGACAGAGGGGCCTTCAGTCGGTCGAGCATCTGACTTAGGCTCAGGTCATGATCCGTGGTTCATGAGTTTGAACCTGCGTCGGGCGCTGTGCTGACAGCTCAGAGCCTGGAGCCTGCCTCAGATTCTGTCTCCTTTTCTGCCCCTCTCCCACTCGCACTCTTTCTCTCAAAAGTAAATAAACATTAAAAATTAAAAAAAAAAAAAAGAAAGCAAGACAAATAATATTGGCAGTCACTACTAATTTAAATGGAAGTGAGATGTCTTAGAAATAATAAGATACATAATGAGAAAAAGAATTGCCTTGTAACTTAGAAGTTCTCAAGAACTTGGTGTATGTAGGTACATATATACATATGGAATAGTTATTATAATGTTTGTGGTAAATTACAATAGCTTTATTTTCTAGAGCTGTCAGTCATTTAAGTTTTAACAGATTGATTTGCATCGCTTCTGTGAAATCAAACTTATTTTTTGACCGTAGTTGACACAGTGGTAATGAGGCTCAGGTGCACAGCAGAGTGACTTGACAGGTTTCACATTTTGCCGTATTCACTACAACTCACTTCATTTTACTTTTCCAAAGAAAATAAGCTTAGAACTTATCCTTCCGCAGACGGTCTGGGTTATGACAGACGGTCGTTCCCTTCTTTTGTGATTGTGGCTCTTGTCCTTTCCGTCAGTGTTTCTCAGAGCACGCTGCTTCCCGCTTAGATCAACATTTGAGAGGTAAACAATGAAGATTACAGTTCCTGTCACAGACCTCGTCATCTAATAAACTGCTTATCAAATCTCCTCCAACTTGTTTTTATAGTTTTGGGAGACTTAATTTCTGTTTAAGTAAAGTATTTTATTAACTTTCCATTGTAAAGTAGGCTGACCCCATTTGTAATTTTTTTCCTGGTATAAATTTATGTAAAATACAGTACAGAGACGGGCTGGTCTCAGGCGGCTGCTATCCATGTGTCAGCAAAAGATCATTAACTTGTTTTGAGTAGCGATCTCACTTACGAGCTTACTTCATATTTTTGTTCTCGATTTCCCTAGCTCCTTTTCATAACCCCCCCCCCCGTTGTTTTTTTTTTAATTATGGTGACTTCCCTGGTAAAGTAGGGATGCTTTTTAATCTAACATACATAGATCTTAGGAAGGCGTCTGACAGAGTCTTTATGACATGTAGAAATGGGTAATGCCCAAATGGTGATGCTTATCGAGATAGTTAGGAGAATGGACTCAGTTATTTAACAGACCCCAATTCGGATGTTCCCTCTACTGCTCATTGGCTATATGACCAGGGTACTTAACCTCTCTGAGCCCATTTTTATTGGTCCATCACATGGGGATAATGATAGTGTCTTCTTCACAAAGTTATCATAAAGTTTGAATGAAATTGCTTAGCATGGGGGGCTCAGTTGGTTGAGCATCTGATTTTAGCTCAGGTCATGATCTCACGGTTCATGGGTTTGAACCCCACATCGGGCTCTATGCTGACAGCTCAGAGCCTGGAGCCTGCTTCAGATTCTGTGTCTCCCTCTCTCTGCCCCTCTTCTGTTTGTGCTTTCTCTCTGTCTCAAAAATAAATAAACATTTAAAAAAAAATTACTTAGCATGGTGTCTGGCACATAGTGAGTGCTCAGTCAATGTTAGCTATTATTTAATTTCTTGAAAGAAAACTGATAATCAACCCATGATCTCAGTGGTACACATGTAATGATAGTATTATCATAGTCTTCATTGGTTCGCCCATGGCCGTAATTGTTTTTAATTCTGGATTACATCTATAAAAGGGACACTAGCAAATGAAGCATGTTTAAATAAAGGCCAGCCAACTCAATGATCGTTATTTATTCAGGAGAAGCAAAGACTCACAGGTAGGAAGTATTTAATAGCCATCTTCAGCTCTCTGGAAAACGGTGACCTGAAAGAGTCGGCTGTTTCTGTGTGGCTCAGCGGTAGCTCTTCTGCAGCTCTGCAGTTGAGGACCGGGGTTCAAGTCCTACTTCTGATCTTGAAGCATGATTTCGGTGGAATCCCTTAACCTCTCCGAGCCTCAATTTCCTCAACCATATAAAACCGAGAGTAAAATCCCTCTCTACAGAGGTTACGAGGCGTAAATAAGTTAATGTGTGTGAAAGAGCAATTCACATTTATTGTTGTCATTGCCTAGGATTGTTTTAGGGCCGTGATTAATCAGTCCTCTCTTTGGAAGGGCTCTAGTAGAGGAGTTTGGCAGAGAACAAGCTTTCCCACCACACCGAGAGCCACACAAAGGCATGATAGTCATATCAGGGGTTTTTAGAAATTTTTGCGTGGAGTAGAAATTTGTCTAAGCTGTTTCAGAAAAGGTACAGTGTTCAGCTTGTTTGCTGCTCCGTCCGGGCGCGCAGCGCAGCGCCAGGCACACGGTCTGCGCTTGCCGTTTGTTCAGTGAGTGACTGGAAGTTCCCCTCTGACACCGGTGTCGTTTTCTTTGTTTGGCATCTCTCCTTCCTTGTTTTTCATATGTTCATGATGTTTTCCTAGATAAATTTGTTTGCCTTAATTTCTGTTGTCCTTTTTAAAAGAGGGTACTTTATACATAGAATATTTCCATGGAATGGAAATATTTCCTCATTACAGTGGTTGCTTCTGGGAAGGGACTTTGGGGATTGGTGACACCACATTCTTTTACTGTTTGAAGTTTTCAGCTGTGTGCTTAATTAATTTCTCAACCATACACTTTATTTTAAAAAGTGAGATGACTCCATGATTCAGTAGGTACTCGCGTAAGTGAAATAGAAGATTTGTACGGGGGCATATTGCGAAGTACACTCAGTTAACAGCAAAGCAGACTCCATTTATTGAGAATCGACAGTGTTTGAGACATCCCGTTGGGTGCTTTCCCTGTGTTCTCATTTAACTTGCTCAATAATCACATGAGGTTTAAGCCTCACTTCTTTTGTCTTTGCTGCCACAATTTCCTGCCATCGTTTTGGTTTTGAACCAGGTTAAAGCAAGGCTCTGTCCCTTAACCCTCCTGGGCCTTCCAGCCTCACATTTTGGCTAGAACTTGGACGCAGCCAAAGACTCGAAGAGCAGGGAGAGATGGCAGTCGTTGAAATTATGTCGGTTGGCAATGCTGCTGTAACGATTGCTTGCCGCCTTGAGTTGACCGTTTCTTTCCAGTCGGGGAGGGGATTAGATAGGAAGAAAGGGGCAAGAAGTGTATAGAAAGAGGGTTTAAGTTATAAGAAAGACAGATTTGATCTTGAAGATTCAAGGTAGCCAAAAAAGATCTGTGGGTATGTTTTAAAATGGTAGGTACTCGTCACCTGGGATTCGTGGTGCTTTTAATGCCTGGTAGAAACTAGATTGTATCCAGAGACCAGTTTCTATGATTTTGTGAACCTAATCCTTCATAGAATTTATTTCAAGCAATATTTTGAGTTATACCTTTACTATGGTGGCTTAATAGTAACTATATGTTCTGAGGAAATATCTGTCTGTATAATGAGAGATGATCTCCATTCCTCTGGGGTAGAACTATTTAAGTTAATTTCTCTCTCTCTCTCTCTCTCTCTCTCTCTCACACACACACACACACACACACACACACACACACCAAGAAAGTAATGTTTAGGAGAATTCCTTTAGCTAGAGAATCGATTATTTATTACTCCATGACTTTTGCATGAGCGTATATTTATTTCTGTGTGGTAATTCAGACCCTTGTCGCGTGTGCCTTCTATGCTAACTTTAAGTTAGACCTGAGGTCAGTTCCTAGCTCCGCCATTTGTTAACTGTGTGACCCGGGGCAAGTGATTTCACCTCCATGACTATCAGTTTCCTTATCAAATTACTTTTAATAACACCTAATTCATTGTTGCAACAAAGGATGGAATGAGTAGTAGTTCAAAGTGCCTGGCATGTTGTCTGCTCGGTAAAGACTTGTTCCTTCTTTTAATCTATATTGTGCTCCTCTTCTGTCTGAGAATTTAAACTGGAAGTCAGCCTCTGTGGAAAGGGGTGAGGGCATGTGTTTAGCTTCTACTTCAGCCTGCGAACCTCTGGGGTGCACACTTAACTTACCCTTCAAGATACAACACATTTATCCCCTCACCTGTTGAACCTTTCTACCTTCTGTGGGCAGGATTGGGTGCTCCTTGCTTGAAAACCTTCCCCCTTTCCCTTACCTGGCATATAGTAAGTGCTCAGGTAGATACTAGGTAGATGAGTTTTTGGACATGAGTTGGTGGGGGGAGGTTTACAGAGCCTCTCTGATTGAGCATTGTAGTTTCGTGGGTTCAACTTAGTGCTTTGGTCTCGAGTTAGTAAAAACAGCCGAGAGAGTTATGGAGGTGGTCTTCACTTGATACCTTACGGCTCTAAGGGTAAAATGCTTTCAGCATTTAGGCTAACGACATTTGCAGAGTAGTTTCCATTCTGCAGTAATTGTAATGGCAGATATTTTTTTCGTGCTTACCGTGAGCCAGGCCCCGTGCTGATCGTTTTGACTGTCCTCGTTTCAGCTTTATGAGTTAAATACGGTTATTGTACCCCTTATACAGAAGAGGAAAGTGATCCAGTGACGGGCCAAAGATCACATAGCCAGCAAGTAACATAGCCTAGATTTGAATGTAAGCTGACACCCGAGCTGGCTTCTTGAGTTACTGTATGATACAACTTCCCTCTCCTGTAGTATCGACAAGAAAATTGTGTAGATACGTAAAGAGGATTACAGAGGTCAGTATTTCTTACAGATTTCCCCGTATTCACTGCGTTTACAGTTGGTGGACCAGTTGGTGCCGTACACTGTTCTATTTGTCACTATTCTTTCTGGTGGGAGGCAGTTACAGGATGTGAATTCAGTTGTAACTTTTCCTCCACACTAATACCTGTGGGGAGGCATAATTATGGCTAAAGTACAGTGTAGTGAGAAGTAACAAGTTTCTATTAAATATTGCTCAAGCAGTGAGTAAGTCATTAAATTTGACTCCTGATGAATATATAATGATTGCTTAATACTAGGCTACCAGGAAAAACACACACACACCCACTCATTGAGGTAGGTGTGTATGTAGATACATGTTGCTAGATACAGTTGGAGCTATATTTTAAGAGCAGAAGGGGTTTGTGTGTGTCTTTGTGTGGAAAGAGGGAAAGGTATGGTTCATATCATCGTCTATTTGAGTTCACCCAGAAAGACGGAATTTCTTGTTTGCAGAATGTAGAAGAATCACTGAAGAGATTAGGAAGATATTTCTCTGTTTCAGAAAATAAAATAAAATCTCTCTGTTCTGTGGCCCATCTGTTCCAGGAAATTTAAAAGACAGGCAATTCCCCTGCCCCATTTTCTTTCCTGCTCTTTGCCAAAATGGACATATGTACTTTATGGCATTGAATATTTATCAGATCCTTCTGAGTGTGTGATTCATGTTGAACTGGAGTCAGCAACCCCGTAAGAACACTAAATGGCTGCTTTGTCTTAGTCTGGCATTTTATTGATAAAATGTGCGGAGTTGAATTTAATCAGCCCTATGTAATTGGTATTGTTCCTGTTCAGACACGCTTGCACGTGACTTTGTAGAAAAAAACAAAACACCCGATTCTGCAGTTTTTATTTGTTTAGGACAAAATTTCAGGAAACAACTTGGCCACGGGCAAAACTATACAGTTGAATCAGGAACAAAAAGTTGGAAAGGTGAAGTCGGTGAAATTTGTCTTAAGGGCGTGCCCCCTCACACACACTCATTCACACGTGTCCTAGTTGTAAAGGTAGAGAAGTTTTATGGACCTGTAAGACATGAAGCATTTAGTCCTACTCTGGAGATTGGGGAGGGTTCTGGAAAGGGATCTGTGGCTGAGATCACAGAGAACAGCAGAGCAAAGCAGAGAGACATCTGGTAGTGTCAGGAGGGAACACAGATGTGTACGGACATGCTGGGGGAAGGAGGAGCGAAAATGTCTTCTTTTTCATGTCTGTTTCACTGAAGGCAGTTCTCCCAGGACCTGGAGGGTGATAAGAGAACTTGGCTCTAGGTATTATGTGTTGGGCCCTGTTTCAGCCCTTTCCCAAACCTCAAGGCTGGGCCTGGGGGAAAGAGTTTATTTCTCTCATAAATATATGCCTTAGGCTGCAGTTACAGGCAGCGTGGCTAGGGAGGGGCCTTATTTAGAATAGTTGGTCAGAGGCTGTACCTTCCCTTCTTGCCAAAATGGTCACCAGTCTGGAACGAGAGCTTGAGGTCCATACCCACCTGGACTTGAGGAAGCCAAGATAAAGAATCTTCCGCGCCCCCATTTTTAGCCATTTGCCTAAAATGGCATTATATCGAGCAAATAAGGTGTGAATAGACCCTGACCCATCTTGGAACTCACCCTGCATCATAAACTCTTAGGAGTCCGCCCTGTGCTATGTAAGAATTCCTGTATTGCTACGGGCTTGTTACCTGCCTCTTTTGGTCCTATTAAATAGGGGCCTTGGCCTTTGTCTTACCTGAGTCTATCTACATTTATAAAAATAGCTAGTTTGTCACCTCTCTTCCATTTCTGTCTCCGATCTGTCTCTTCTCATTTTGCCCTGGTCTTTCACAGTCAAGACAACTGGCATCGACTGTTACTGTTTTGCTTTTATAAATTGTTCCTGCCATCACCTTCCTCCCATCGAAGACTCATGAATTTTGTTTTCAGTTGAAGCGATTGCAACACAAAATCACCCATGTCTGCTTAGTGTTCTACAGATCATGTAACTCGAATGCCTATTCAACACTTCAAACAGGGAATAGTAATAGTTATAATGTTGCCGTTAGTGCATTTTGACATCCAGAAACAGATGACTCGTCTAATGACTAGCGTGGCTGCTTAGATTGCATAATTATAGGTTTGTTTGACTTTAGGAAAATCATACGCAGGCCAACTGCATCCATTCAGACCCTTTCTGTACTGTAAAAATGCCAGAGTTCTTCATTCTAAAAGAAGCCCTCCTTCAGGGACCATCATTCTTGATTTTTCTAAGGTTTGCCACTGAACAGGGAAAAGAAAAATCAAAGAGAAACCATCTTTTAAAAAAGGGTTTAATTCTATGGCTCTCTCTGGTCTAAATAACGTTTTAAAAGTTCTTCGGGTGTTTGGGATGGTGCCCACCGGGATCTCGGGGTGCAGACACGCAGGTTTGTAGGAGGGCAGCCCCGGTGCTGGCATGGTTACAGAAACAGTTACCATTTTATAATGTAAATCAGAGATTATCCGTGCCCTCTGGACTTGATTTGCCGGGGCGGGGGGACAGATTTCAGCTAGTTATTGAACTAACTTCTTGGAACTGTTTCCTAATTAGTGTGCCAGATGTGTTAATACGGGGTGCGCGGACTCTCCGAGCTCTCTCCGTGAGACTTCCCCATGTGTTTATTGGCTTATAAACGAATGTTCAAGTATATCACTTATGTATGTTCATTTTATTAATACAAGCGAGGGTTGATTATGATGAATAAATGCTTACTGAATGACACATCGAAGAAATATGAATTCTTAGACTCCCCAGACCCCATTTGGCTGGGCGCAGCCAGTCAGAGGCGCAGGTGAGCGAAACGGTTTGCCGCAGGCTCCGCTCCGAAGTATCTGCAAGACGAAGATTCCAGGACCTCCACTTCCCCTTGAACGTTTCTCTACTGCTGCACCTGCGGGGCTGCAGCTTCCACGTCTCCTGCTGCTGCTGCTGCTCTTGGCCTCATGCAGGTTTGATTTCTCAGCAGCTAGAGTCCATTTCCTTATCTCCCCGCATTCGGCGGGTGACTTGGTTGCACTTAACAGCCTCCCCAACTGGGCTTGCTGATGTGAAAAGTCACTCTCTTCACCAACATTAATATGTAGTAATCTTCTAAAAGGGAACAATCATTTTCTTTCTGTTATCAGTTTCCTCTTTGTAAGGAGTTCCAGTCTCATTTGAGTGGCATACCTCGTACCTTACTTAGAACAGGTCACCAAGGGGCTGAGATGAAGCTTGGGGAGGACTTTGTCCCCACCAAGGGTTTGTTCCCCGGATGGTCACAGAGGAGGACTTGGAGGTGCCGTCCTTCTCCTCCCGTCTAAGCACCCGTTAGCACAGATGGGCAAGCTTGCAGGCTTTGCCGCTGGGAAGCCCAAGTTGGCCACCTAGCTGTGCGCTCTCTACCTGTATGGTGCTGAGCCAGCTTCTTCCGCTGCTCAGTTTCTCACTTTTCTCGTGTGTAAGGTGCATATAAAACAGTCGTTGTGAGGTTTACTGTAATAAAGTGCTTACTTGGCACGTAATAAAGTGCTTACCAGTTGTTAGGTGCAGCTATTATTTTTACATATTTTTTCATTGTCGTTCTGGCTTTCCACGCATTATCATCTTATGTAATGCCAGGCTTTCGTGGTACAGTAATAGTTTCCTCTCTGAGATTGTCATTCTGTACATTTTAACATGATCTCTGTGCTTCCCCCCCCACCACCACCACCCTTGCCCCCGCATGCTGGTGCCAACCTTTTTCCGATGGAAGTCACAATGAAAATATGATAGGCAAATGAGTTTATATCACGTCGTCTTTACATTTTATTTCACTTTTAAAATATTTATCTTGAGACAGAGTGTGTGTGCATGAGGGGGGAAAGAGAGAAAGGGAGACAGAGAATCCCAAGCAGGCTCCACGCTATCAGCACCACGCCCAACGCAGCGCTCAGTTTCACAAACCGTGAGGTCATGACATGAGCCGAAATCTGGAGTCAGCACTTAACTGACTGAGCCGCCAGGAGCCCCTTTTCTTTACATTTTAATTCAATAGAATATCTGAGGCAGGACAATTCATAGTTTGGTGAAATTTTATTTTTCAAATTTATTATAACGCCATGCCAGAACGTTGACGGACGAGGCGCTGTAATTCTTTATTCGAACGCAGGATCGCATGGCATCGTTCTTGCTGTCACATGGGTTTAGATGTGTTTGGAGAGATGAGACAAATGCTTATAAGAAAACAAGATTGGGGCCGCCTGGGTGGCTCAGTCGGTTAAGCGTCCGACTTCGGCTCAGGTCATGATCTCACGGTTTGTGGGTTCGGGCTCTGTGTCGGGCTCTGTGCTGACAGCTTGGGGCCTGGAGCCTGCTTCCGATTCTGTGTCTCCCTCTCTCTCTGCCCCTGCCCCACTCGTGTTCTGTCTTTGTCTCTCAAAAACTAAATAAACGTTAAAAAAAAAATCTTTAAAAGAAAACGAGATTGTTTGTGGTTAAAAGTGCCAAAGTATCAAGTGTAGTTGTTAAGGTGAATTAGGTGAAGGAGGAGATCCTCCTAGGTTGGTATGGTTTAAAAGCAGGTGGGGGGGACGTGGGGCACCTGAGTGGCTCGGTCAGTTAAGCGTCCAGCTTCAGCTCAGGTCATGATCTCACAGCTTGAGAGTTCTAGCCCCACGTCAGGCTCTGCGCTGATGGTTGAGAGCCTGGAGCCTGCTTGGGATTCTGCGTCTCTCTCTCTCTCTCTCTCTCTCCCTCTCTGCTCCTCCCCCGCTAGTTCTCTGTGTCTCTCTCTCAAAAAATAAACATTAAAAAAAAAAAAGCAGTAGGGCTTGAGTTCAGCTCTGAAGGATGTGTAGGATTTAGTTTGGTGCAGATTTTTAGGAAGACTTCCCTGGAGGCTGGGGGATTTTGATAGTGATGCATTGTGCAGTGAAGAGCAGCCCGTCCACATGCCCAGCCCAGCCTGTGCCGCTTTCTAGACGACAGCCAGGTCCCTGTGTCCGTGTTCATTCCCAGTTCCTCTTGAATCCTTTGGGGGATTTATTTTGGCCGGTTTGCCCTTTCATGCAACACCATGCTCTTTTCTCACTTCAATTCTTTTCTGGGCAGGACACAGATTCCCTGTGCTGAGTGTTTCTGAAACACGAATGCAAATCATAGTTTTAAAAGAGACGATTATCGCAGTAGGGAAATAAGGGTTAACAAGAAGAACACAAAGAATCCACGAAAGAATCTTACTTAAAATAGCGGTAGGAGGTTGCTGCTTGACGGGAATGTCCTGGATGTCCTCCTGGCCTTTCTTCCAGATTCCCCCCCTTTGGCCCAGGGGCCGCCTTCTAGTTCTTAGGTCTGGTCTCCAGCCCTTTTCTGTGGCTCCGCAGCCGCCCCGGACACTGCCTTTAGCCAGAAGTTAGCCGACTGGACGTCACCTCCAAGGTGGGGTGTGATTCTCAGTTCCTCTGGGGGCTGGCTTCCTGATCTTTTCTGGTGGTTTCCCTCTCTTGCCTCAGGCTGCACTATTCGTCACTTAGGTACTTCTGCTTGTCCCAACAGTCTTGAGTCCTGGAGCCTTAGCTGAAGCTGCAAGAAGCCACAGATGGCCCCAAAGGTTCTTCCCTTAGGCTTCACACCATCACCCCCCGACCCGGCAGCCATAGTTCATTTTCTCCTTTGCGGGGAGGTTTGCCTGGGCCTTATATTTGAGATGGCCGTCTGGTTCGAGTTTTGCCAGCATCCGTGGAACCTTGATCATGAAAACCGGGATCCCATTTATTCAATTTTGCAAACTCTTTCATAGCATTTTAAAGGTCAAAGGCGCATTTGTATGTGCCTTCAAAAATAAACTCATTCAATCCCAGAGGGAGATTGCTAACGATATATTGAATTCCACTGATTAACCTAATGCAGTAAAATGCCTGTCTTTGTAGAAGTCACAGACCATCATATTAGGATAGAAATCATTTCAGATTCACTTTCTGACTATCAGGCAGTTAATATGATTTCAACAAACAATTGCTGTCTACATAGCCCCAGACACATGTTGGTGTCAGCAACACCTCGACAGCTTGTCTCCCTTGGTAAGTTTGGGCTTTTCCCAACGCTGACCTGCGAGTGACAGTCGAGCAGTTTTACTTGGAATACGACTTGAGTTCTTTCTCAGACACCATTTTGTTAAAAATGTATTTAATTTGGGGAACGTAAATATAAGTTTTTCTCAGGTAAACACTTCCCCTCTCCCTTCCACAAAAGCAAAAACACAAAAACCCTCGTAAGGAGACATGCATACAGATAGCAGTCTGACTTCTGGATGCTGAAAAGCCAAGAGCCGTTCTGCCAGAAGCAGGTTAATCCAGGAGGTTCTTTCTGAAATGTGCTGGTCATTGACTACGGTAAGATTAAGGCATCATTCTAATGTCTAGGAAAATCACTTTCGAAAGCCAAAATGTAAGTGCCGTGCTTTCCGTTACTTTGCAGCTCTGGGATGATCTGTCACGTTGGTCTTCAGAGCAGACGAGCAATACCGACCTTTGTGCGAGCTAGGGTACGTGGATGGAGTATGTGCGTTCCCAGGTGTGATTGCGGAAGTCAGCTTTGCTCTACTTTTGTTCAGCTCTTTTAATGTTAAAATTTGCATTGTTTCGTCATTCTTGATCTTTTCCGGATCTAATCTATTAAATTGTATGTTTAGAGCTCAGGGGTGAAAAAAACAATTTAAAAGTACTTGAAGAACGTTACCTCGCTTTTCCAATGTGCTAGTCGCTCTTCAGAGTCTCCTGTTGCATCAGGGATGTTAACCATCAACAGAATCAGCATAGTTGTTTCATATTCTAACTAGTAGATCATTCTGACCTCTGGAACAGTTGTGGGTCTGTTTCTGCTGACTCTTACTCTGGTGTCTTGTTCTCTTGTGTTTGTAAGGTGTTTTGTAGTGTGACCTTTTTCTCCCGTGATCCGCTGATTCTCCTTTGCAGTTACTTGTAGGGATTATTTGAGGCCTAGAATGAAAATGTCTCCTTCAGAGGAGAGCACCCGTGCTTTCAGCGTGGGACCACCGCACACCGAGATCAGAACTTAGGCTCCCCGGGGGCGGCCTCGGCCAGAGAACCCCAGAGAACTGGAAGCGCTGGCTGGTGGCCGCACTTTTTCAGACACGGGTTTGTGTTCTCTGCCTCTTACCTCTGTTCTGCTCAGTGGCTGAGGCCAACCTTGCCGTAGCTGGGAGGAACAAGGCGGCATTACTTCGGCTTCCTCTGTGTTCTGGGCAGAAGAGACGCAGCTGCCTGGGAAGGCTACACGACTCTGGCGCTCTGTGTTCTGCTTTTCTTTTTCCATTTTCTTTAGATTTTGCCTTGATCGTTTCTATCTTGTGACTCTCTTGTTCTTAAGGAGAATTCTCTCTCCCTTTCTCCCCGTCTTTCCTTCCCCCCCTTCCCTCCTTCCTGTTCTTCCTCCCTTCCTTCCTTCCACCCTCCTTCCTTCCTGTTTTATTTGATTGTTTTCGTGATTTTCAATAGAATTGGTCCACGTAACCTAACCTACTAGAAATGGAATTGTTTCTCATTTGATCTTTAATAACCCCGGGAGGTTCCTGCACAGATACATGACTGGGCTGCTTTAACCGAAAAGGAAACTGAGGCCAAGCGATGTGTCGTGGTTGATTTAAGATCGTACAACTAAGTGGCGCAGTCCAGAACTCCTAAGTCTTGAGTCTGCTTTTTTTTCCACTCCCAACTTTTGAGCCTCCTTCTACTGAGTGTATTCCTAGAATTTTGAATGAAGCAGGCATATGCGAAGGAGGTCTTTGAACAACACGTACTACCTTTTACAAAATTGTTTAGATCATTGACTGATAATAACTATATTGGAGCAACTTTCTCAGAGATGGCATTTGAAATGGAAAACAATAGTCGCTTTCTTTTTCTTTCAGCTGAAGTGAGTAGCGAATACAGTATGGACAAGGCAATGGTTGAATTGGCCATGATGGATCGGGAACTAAGCCATTACGTAAAGGCTGTTCAGTCTGCGATAAATCATGTAAGTTTACACTGCTCACCTGGTGATGCTCGGTTATAGTTCACTGACCTGAAAACAAACACAAAATTTCCTCCACCCTTTCATATTTCCTTAGCGTCACTGTAGCAGCTGTTAATTTCTTTGTAATTAAGAAGTTTAAAGCTAGACCACCTAGGTTTAATTATAATATTACGCCTTGGGCGCCTGGGCAGCTCAGTTGCTTAGGCATCCGACTTCAATTCAGGTTGTGATGCCACAGTTCATGAGTTCGAGCCCTGTGTCAGACTCTGCGCTGACAGCTCAGAGCCTGGAGCCCGCTTCAGATTCTGTGTCTCCATTTCTCTCTCTGCCCCTTCCCCACTCATGTCGTGTCTGTCTCTCCAAAAAAAAAAAAAATAAATAAACATTAAACAAATTTTTTTTTAAACATTAGAATATTACACCTATTTTAGATTTTCTTACATTTTTTCGGTCTTGAAATCTTTAGTGTAAGCCCCCTTTGAACGTGAATAGATTTTTATAAAAATGCTAAAAATTATACAGAATCTGTTTTTACTGTTCTGTTTACTTCAGCATACAATTTAGACTGGGCTTAGTTACTCCTTCTCTAGCTTTAATATGCAGCTGTTGTCAGAGTCGTAGGATTGGATCATATGGGAGAGTTTTCGGGCAAGTTTAAAAATAAAGAAGGCTGACGGTTTGGTTTTTCCAGAAGCCACACTTATCTTTGTTGGCCCAGCTGTCACAGGAGACACAGAAGGCAGTTAAGGTGGGAACATAGCAACACCCTTCTCAGCAGTCCCGGGTTGAGTAAGAAATGAGCACTATGATTGCAGAAATATTTCTGAGAAGTCCTTTGTCCTCTGAGCAGTGGAAACTCCCCTTTGAACTGATTTCAGATACCTGTGTAATAGGGTGTCTTGTACTTCTGGTTTCTTTATTTGCCTTTTCTTGCTTCTATCTATGGGAAAATTCCAAAAGTCAAATATTTTATAAGACTGGCTACTATTCAGTGGAAGATACGTTTTTAAAAATTAGTTTATTAAGCTATAAATAAATGAGCATTACATGGTTATATGTTCATAGTTATATGAAGTTTTTTTTAAATCGTTTGTGTTTTTTTTTTCTTTTTAAGTGGTTAGTGTTTATTAAGTATAGTATTTGTGACTTAAGAATATCTGCCTATATCCAAGAAGTAGTGAGCTCACTCAGCTTGTAAAAATATGTTTCTTACCATTGTGGCTGTTAGGCCTGGGACTGGCAGTATTCCTTCCATAGGAAAATATGAAAGTGACATCCCGTTGGGGCATTGGAAACTGGATAACAAAAAGCACTTATTAGACCAGAGGTTTTCAACTCTAGCTGACCCTCAGAACCAGCCTGTTCCTATTCTAATGAGATTCTGATTTCATTTCTGGAGCAGGATTGGGGCACCAGTATTTAGAAAAAAAACAAAACAAAACAAACTCACTGTAAGATGTATTCAGGGCTGGAGACCACTGACCTAAAAGAACAAGGCTGACTTTATAGACTAAAGTGTATTTTCAACCAAGGTCAGGGTTAGGCCTATTATATGGACCAATCCTGCTTTGACCCTTACATTCAGTGGAGGTTATTTGATAGGCCTTTCTATCTCTGACTCCGATGTTGTGCAAATGTAATAGCACAGGGTACAATATAGATAAGAAAACAGATTTTGGAAGTTAAAGAACTTAACATGATCTTTTTTCTCTGTTAAACTCTAGGATTCACAGATGTTTAAGGTGTTTTATGTAAAAAATCAACCTCTTCCCCCTTCATAAAACCAAGTTGCTCATTAAAAAAAAAGGCAAGAAGAAGGAAAAAAAGAGAAAGAAACCTTCACCAGTATTCATTCAGTAGTTAACAGCTTTTCTTTTTTCTTGAGACCCTACCCTGTTATCCCCACCCTACTAATCAGGAAAGATTATACTTTGAGTTTTGCCCTACTTTTCAGCCCTAATCTTAACACTAGATTATGGAGCAACTTGGATTTAGTGATTCCGGTCTTTCATAAGAGGAGAAAACATGTTTTTAGTCTTTTTTGATGCAAAGTTGTGCCCTCTACGTAAGCTTGATACAAGACCAAGAATAGCAAATCATAATTCTGTGAGGTTTCTAAGACCTGAAACCAGGTGGGGATCGAGTGGGGATGTGACCATTGTTATTTTGAGGGAAATACCTTACACCTTATATATACTATGTTCTCTTTACCTACTTGAAGCTATGGACACTGCTCTCTTACTGCTTCTTTGGCAAGGAGTAAAGAACGAGCAGCGGTTTGAGAAGGGCCAGAGCGGGTAGCTCCTTAGCAACAGCAGTGGTCCGGGGCTCGGAAACTCTTCCACCCATAGTGCTTCGTTTTCCAAGTTAGATCCTGAGTCATGAAAGTTAACCTTCAGGAACCTCAGGCTCCTGCTTTAGAAACCTGCCTGTTTCCTAAGATTATCGTGTGAATCAGATTAGAGGCTACCTATCAAACCTTCGACAGTCATAAAATTTGATGGAGACCTCAGACACCGGGTTTTTGTGAACTCGGATGTCCAAACATGGCTTCAGAAGGTGGAACAGGATCTTCAAGGCAAGTAGCGTTTCCGTCACTGTAAGGTTTGACAGAATTGTGACCCACTCCAGTGGTCTGTTGTGAATTTTCCTGCAGTTCTAGAAAGTTAAAAAAAGGTCCTTAAATCATCATGGAGCATTAGAGTTTAGTGTTTAAAGAGATGTCTCTCACCTCCTCTCACCTTCACAGGATTCTGAAGGTCACACACCTCTGAAAAGGTTTTAGAAAGTTTACTTTGGAACCGTAGAGGTGGGGATCCACTTACCAGCAATCCCTGGGAAGTCCCTTTGGCACACAGCAGGAGCTCTCGGCTTGCCTTTCTCTGTCCTCTGGGAAAACAGAGCTCCGATAATCTACAATGCCTGAAGATTTTATTTAGAATCGGTATTTATTTCAGGGCTCTGAAACTTAAAAAAAAAAAATAATAATAATAATAAGACTTTGTTCCAGCTGGTTTATAGAGGGAATATTATGCAGTGATCTCTAAAAAAAAAAATAATAAATTCACAGTTTGTAAGTCATTTATTAAAACTTTCCGGATAAATGGGTGTACTGTATACTTGTCCCAGCTCTTGAAAACATTCATGTCAAACCACAGAAAGTGGTGTATGAACTCTTTGTGAGACTTTCGGTCATGAACCACACACGTGATAGCACTTTGAAACCTGTAAAATGGCACACAGACACTCATGGAACCGTTACTTCTTTTATCACCGTGACGGCCAGGGAAAAGCTTTTCTCAGTTTCATGTTGAGAACGGTGATGTTCTGAACGTTACGCTTTTGGTGACCTCCTGTTTCTTCCCTTGATTCCTAACCGTTTATGATTTGAGTATATCGAAGTATATTATTCTCATTGTTCTCAGAAAGGGGCTTCTTGCTTTCAAACATTCATTGAATTAATATTTACCGAACACTTAGGTGCCAGGCAGTTCTAGGTGCAAGAAGTAGGTCGTCACCAAGACCCACGTGACCGCCACCTTCAGGGTGTCTGAAGTCTAGAGAGAGAGACAAACGCTTAGTAAAGAGCAATGCAGGTCTCATTAGTGACTTGTGCTGTTTACAACAAAGAGAAAATAAAGTGTTCAGGGAGAGTTAATAACTCGGGGTATAATACTGCTGAGGGGTTGGGGAACTCCTTCCTCAGGAAGTGGTATTTCATCTAAGATGAAGGGCAAGTGAGCCTCAGCGTGGGCATCACGATGTATAGCCTCTCCGTCTTTGGGACGTCTCCATGAAATGGAAGCACCTTTTTACCGGTTGTGTCAATGTCAGAGTTTCAGACAATTTGAGAAATTAGGCCCGAGAAAGCCTACTGCTTTATATAGAAGGTCTAAAGTATGTAGCGTAGTTGCGTAACTTACCTAAGGCTGCTCAGTGATTCCTTCACAGATAGGAGTGCCTACTGTGTGCCAGGACCTGTAGTGCAAGTCATGGCAGTGGTTGATTTAGGAATAATTTTGTTACTCTGTTCTGCTTCTCCAGCCATTTCACTAGTCGAGCAGAGGTTGTCCCTCTCAGAGGGAAACAGCAAATTGGTTTTGAATAAATGGTGGTAATACTATGTGCACCCCTGTACTATGTATTTCAGTGCTTGTGTGATTGTTTTAAATTGACCCAGTAGTCTCATCGTGGGGCTTCAGATTCTAGAGGGGGGGGACCAGTTTAGTTCAAGAAATCTTCAGATCCATTTTTCAGGTGCGTGTTTTTCAAATAAGAGATGCTGGAGTCCAGCCAATGTCGTGGGGGTGATCCTTGCAACTTTGTGGCCTTGATTCTTCTGGGGAAAGAGGATGGGCACCACGAAGCTGAGTGACAAACGTCGGATTAGTTACTCACGTTGTTAGCAGTCAGGGATCAGATACACGTCCTCTGTGCTTTTCGATGAGCAGTCTAGCCCTAGAAGCTAACGGAGATTCACATTATACTTTGGTGTTGATGTTTTTGTCGTGATGTTTAATTGTGTAATGTTACTTTAGCCAACTTTAACTCATTGTCAGATTTTACCTGTATGTTCTTCTTTTAGTGTGCTGCTTCCATGTGTTTTAAAACTAATATGGTGAGAGTCAGGAGAGTACAAATACACCTCACGTAAGCGGTTGTAACTAACACAGCCTTAGGTGTAATAAAAGAACAAGGCGGGTCAAAGGTATAGCTTACCTCAGCCTGGTCATTATGCAACTCCATGATTTAGAATTTTTTTTTTTTGAAATATCACTTCCCTGTGCCTTCTCACCCTTCACCCTTCATCAGTTGGTAAGCTTTGCCTCTTATAAATCTTATTTTCAAGTTACCTTAACATCCACTACATTAACATGAAATCTTACAAGGTGGTTTAGTTTAACCAGTTTGGGGGAGCATTTCTCACTTAGAAAGTGAATGTTTTATAGTATCTGAAGGAGTTTCAGGCCAAAGGATGTAACTTACTAACTCTGATCATCTACTGACTGAACATAAAAGTGTACTCCACATCCTGAGTCATTGACAAAAGAAGAAGGGGAAGTTAGTTTGGAGGTTACAGAATTTGAAGACGGAAGATTCCTGAGCAGGAGTTACTCTTGTAACTACTTGCTACTCAGAAGTTACTCTTGTGAGCAGCAGAGCAAGAAGGTGAGAAATGACCGTGGACTTCGTGAAAATCTCTTGGAACCATTTGGGAAAGACCCCCTCCTCCATTCCCCATCCGCCATACTTGACACAACAAAATGGCGTGTGTACCATTTTTCTTGTAAAATTTCCTTCTGTTTCACATAGAGCCTTTTCGTCTATAGGAATATTGCCCAGGTGTGGGAATTAAGCAGGAAAAAAAAAAGTTGGCTTTAGGTATTCACTTTACAGCCACTTGGCCCAGAATGTGTCTGTTTCTGTGATTAGTGGTAATTAATTTCTATTCTAGTGCTTTAGAACGCTCTCTGCAGTTATTCCCAAATTAAGGTTGTGTTTGGTAGCATTTTGTCTAATACACAGAGAGAGGAGTTAGATCTGGATATAGTATTTCACTAATTGAGTTGCTTCTGTAGGAAAGAATCTAGATCTAAATCTTCTAGGTCATCAAGTACCATAGATGCTTTTTATGGGTGGATTTTTATGGATGGTTTATAGAAATCCATGTGAGTGTTTCATAGGTATTAAGTGTTAGATTTTATTCAAAATTATAAAATGTTTACACTCTGCTTGGCATTAGTATCAGTCTCTAGTGCAGCATTCTTAAAAGTTTGCTCCATAATACTAATTAATCAGGATGTGAATAAGTATAATAGGAAAAAAAGGATTTTGTGGTCAAATAAGTTTGGGGAATGCTTGATTAAAAGAATTTCCTTAAAGACTCCAAAGCCTTTAATATGCTTTTATGTATTACTGTGATTCTCCAAAGGAAGTACGTTTAGTAATTTCTTAAACTTCTTTAACTAGAAAGCCTTGTTGGGGGAAGAACTGATAATCTCCAGAACCCACTTTGGGAACCGCTTCCATACTCTCCACCTGCTCATGTTGCAGAGGAGACTAAGAGATGGGCCCCGCAGGCCGCGGTCGCTTCGGTGGCATCCAGGGAACTGGGGCGTGCATCAGACTCCCTATCTGAAATTCTGAAATGGGCCTGGGAGCTGTTACCGTGTAGATCAGGAAAGGGCCAGGCCTCTGAAAAAACGATGCAAATTATTCCAACAGCTAAAAGGAGGAAGGAAAAGTTTTTTTTAAAATATGCAGCGATCGCTTGGCTCTCCGTGAAGTCAGCGTGACCCCCGTGTGGAGGAGCATCGGTTCAGGAGAGCGGAGGGAAGGAAATGGTTTCAAGGAGAGGAAGACGGGGGTGGGGCAGGGTACACAGTAGGCACGTGTAGCAGTGATGTGCGCAGGAAAAGCAAGGAGACCTCGGTAAGCCCGGTTCACCACCGTGCCCCGGTTAGGCGCTGGGCACCTGGGCCTCAGTGGCCCCTCGCAGTCCTGACAGCTAATTACTTGTGTTATCTGAACGACGCGAATGTCCTGTGATGCAGCCACCTGCTGTTTTATCTCTGACATTGAGCAAAGCCTGTCTGTAGCGTCAAACCCTTTTATTTTAGATAGTGTAGCTCCTTCCATACCAGACTTTTCATCACGATTTGTAAGTATCGAGGAGCTCGAGATTTAGGCCTTCCCCATTATCTAGCAGTGGTGCTGGTGGACAGGGAGAGGGCGCGAGCAGGAGCCCGTGTGAGCGGGCGGCGAACGGGCAGGAGTGATGGAAGGGAGGTGGGGAAATAGATCGAACGGGGACCTGGGTCACCGGATGTTAAGGTTCCCTGTAAAATGAAGGCATTTTCGTGGTGCAGAGCTCCAAGCAGCTGTTTATTAGTCTCATAATAAAGTCGTCCAGTTCCTGCCAGTAGTATGCTTGATCTAATGAAGACACAAAAAACTCTCCACATGTATACCCAGAATAGCTACAACATGATGTTAACAGTGAAGTAGTGTGACAGAGACCATAATAAGCTACTTACGAAATTCAGAGAAAGGGAAAAGAGCCTTCGCTTTCCCCCCGCCCGCCCGACTTTTCTACACTCTAGCCCCAAGCCTCAGTTTCTTCTTAAAGTAGGGGTGCTAGTATTAGTGCTAGAGTTCTGGTAACGATGGAAAGCGATAGCATGAAAGCACCTGGAATAGTTCCATCATGCTAATTTATAGCCTTGCCCAGAGCGTTCTGTAAAGGAGAAGTCATTTCCTTTGATCAAATTTAAATAGCATCTGAAAGGGAATTTTGAGTTAAGACTCAGAGGAGATGAGACAGTAGACAACCACAGGGAAAGGCCAGAGATTATGTTCCTTCAGAGGTCGAAGGCAGGGCCTCTCTCCTTAGAAGACTGGGGACAGAGTGGGGGCTGGAGGGGGCTTAGTCCCCATGGTGGTGTGGTCAGGAAGAGGTGGGCAGAATTATGAGGACGGGGCCCTTGAGGAAGCCAGCAAGCAGCATGACATTGGCCGGTTGAGTTTGAAGTTCCCTGATCACGAAGTCTATTTAATGTCTGTAGGCAACGAGCTACAAGAGATTATACCCTTAGTCAGAGTTAGCGGTGATGAAGGGAGGGTCATACTAGAGAGAAGAACCAGACAACTGAGTAAAAACTTCGGTAATTCAGGAATAACTTGATGTCTTCTTAGATAACCAAAAATTACTTGAAGATGTAAGCAAGATAGTTCAACAAATCGCGTAATTTTATACCCAGGTGCACAGAGAAACAGCCCTTGAGCTTCAGTTCCATCTTGAAGTAATTTGTGTTTGTTAGGAGTACCCATTTGGAAAAAATATTGGGAAAGAAAAATGCATTGGATTTATTGCTCTGATGTATTCTCTGCAAGTCGTCAGCTTTATTTCAAATCTGTGATCCCCATAAACTGTTGACAAGTGAGAGAAGAGAAAGAGTGTCCGTGGAGAGAATATAAACGGGTTTTATTTTCTCAAGCCCTGTACGAGTTTGCAGTTGTATCGGTAAGGAAAAGCTTTCTTTCTGAACTGGAGCCAATGCCCAGTGAACTGTCCGTGAGAGTAAATGGTCTCTTTTGCTCTGTTGCTCTCCGAAAGCGTCAAGCTTCTGGCGGTAGTACCCCTTTATCTTCCATTCTTTGGGGACGTGGCCAACCTGACATCTTAACCACTGGAGCTTTTTGAATTTCATTTCTTTCTGCCATTTTTTTAAAAATTTTATTTATTTTGAGAGAAGAGCACACATGCAAGTGGGGGAGGGGCAGAGAGAGAGAGAGAGGGAGAGAGAGAGAGGGAGAGGGAGGGAGGGAGAGAAAGAGGGAGGGAGAGAGGGAGGGAGAGGGAGAATCCTCCACGCTGTCAGTGCAGAGCCTGATGGGGGCTGGGTCCCATGAACTGCGGCATTATGACCTGAGCTGAGATCGAGAGTTGATGATGCTTAACTGACCGAGCCATCCAGGCGCCGCCCCCCACCCCCTTTTTAAAGGAAAACTTATGTCACATAATACAGCATTCTTTAAAATAGTGAAAATCCTCGTGTTCATTTCTCATGGTCTAGAGTAATGCAGTCCGTTGTTACGAACAGTTGCTAATTATTTCTTCTATCCTGTATTTCATCTTAAAATCATCATTTAGTTATCTTCCACTAGAAAGTGAAATGGAGGAAGCCCGAATCGCTGTTACTTAAAATTGGACGCAAAATCAGAATAATATGATTGCATCATATGATTAATCTCCATGTCCCTGACTTGGCTTGCTTTCTGCCTTCCCCTCTCCTGACACCCAGGGTCTCACACACTTCGGCGCCTGCCTTGTCAAGGCCACAGCTATTCGTGGTTCTTGGAATGTTACTGGTACCAAGGAGCAAACCCTCTCCACCCATCACACTACTCTCTGTCACCCTGAGGTTTATTTTAGCCCCCAACATTGTAACAGAAGCCAAAAATGTCACATGAAATACAAAATAGGAACTTTAAATGGGCTCAGTCCTGGGCGTGCTTAGAGCATCCCTCTTGCAAAATCAGAAATTAAATTTGCTGTGCAGTGTGGTTACACCGTGTCTTAAAAAGCCCCAGCAGAAACATCGCACGCTCAGTGTTTTCTTGGAAGAAATTCTTAAGATATTACTAAAAGCACCTATGAATAATACAGATGAATTTAGGAGATGTCCTACCACATTTTCTGTAATAGTGGTGAAATTGCTCTGCCAGAATATGGAATTCAAGTGTTTTGCCTTTGTAGCGTAAAAGTCTGTGTGATCCCATTAACAGTGGTAAACTGTTCGGTGTTAATTCAATTGAGTTTAATTACTGAGTTTCCTTCAACACCTGTCTACTGAAGAGCTGCACGACCTTCCACAAGTTTGCCAAATGAACTTGATGGTATCTGTCCACTCCTATCTTAGAGTAATTCCTTGATTAAAATAATATTGAGACAATATACGTGAAAGCCCTGGAGAGGCCAAAGTGCTGTATAAAGGCTTGGTCTTAGCATTGTCCTGTTAACTCTGAATTGCTTTCCACAAAAATGTTCACTCCATGGAGATTTAAATTGTGGAACTCTTCTAAACCCCCTGAACTGGGTGTTAGTGGTGATGGGTGAGTTGTTTCCTCACAGTTATTTTCCCTTCCCACCGCTTAAACTGGAAGGAAAAATGTGTAAGTTTTACATTTCACTTTTTGTCCTTAATTTAGTCATCTTTTTGGTAAATGTTTATTTCTGCCTCCCCTCCCCGCCCACCTCCCAAGAGTTTTGCATAAATCTCTTGTAACAGTTCAACAAGTGACTCATGTTGATGGGGCTCGCTTAGTCCCTGAGTCACTTTATTATGAAACATTTAAAGTTGAGTATCTATATATAACAATGAGGAAATAATTTTAAACACTTTATAATGTCTGATCTGATAGTTTTAGTGACTAACTCACCAGGCAACCATGAAGAAGGAAATTAGCGAAAGTTCACAAAGCCAGGCAAAATTTAGCCTAAAAATAATGTCTAAATAATTAGTCTAAATAAGTCAGAATCACCTTTACTTCCTTCTCCCCCTTCCCTGAGCAGTTGGTGTTTGATTGATAAGTGTGTTGGGTTGGGAAATAAAGAACTGACTTCTAATAACTTGCTCTGCCATGCCGTGACCTTGGAAAAGTCGTGCTGATTCCTTTCTTTAGCTTCCTCATTTCTGAATCAGAGTAATAATAGTATCTGTCCTGCATACCTCGCTGGGTAGTGGTAGATAAATGAGATTATAAACAGTAATGTGTTGTAGACCTTCCCCCAAAAGACAAAAGGTGATTATTCTACAGTTAACTACATCCTGATAGTCCCCCTCTAACATTTCACGTCCGAATGGCCACAGGACTAAAGAGTGATGGAGACTTCCTGATTCTGCCAAAAAGGATGGGAAGGGAATCTCTGTTAGCTCTTAGAACTGGGAGGAGGAAGATACATTCCCAGTGTTTGAATTTCTGAATTGAATCATGGAATACCACCTCCTGTACAAATAGCAGTTCCAGTCTGGACAAATTTTTAAAAAGGATTTAATCGTAAATAGTTCATTGTGACCCAAAGTCTGTAAAACTGCAACAAAGCCCAGTTGTAGTATGGGTATCATTTTATGTTTAAGATGTCCTGGAAGATTTAGCCTAGGTCTGGAGATAATGAATTTACTTCTCTTTTGACTTCGCAGATTATTCGATATTTGCCTAGGGCTACTACTGATAGTTTGATGAAACCAGCTTTGGAAGTGTCCCCTGGTCAGTCGCAGGGCCCTTGGACTAGAAGCCTGAAACCAATTTCCTTTGCCCAAGGTGAAGGGTGAGAAGCCCTCTGGGCTCCTAGGCCTCTTTAATGATCACAGCAACCCACCAGGCTAGGAAAGGTAGATGTGATGGACCCTGCCTCGGGGAGGTTAAGGGACATGCTGAGGTCACATGGTTATTCTCAAGAGGTTATTCTCAACCTTGATATTTTTTTGTTTTTAAGTTCTATTTGTTTACATAATCTCTACACCCCATATGGGGCTTGAACTCATGATCAAGAGTCGCATGCTGCTTCACCTAAGCCAACCAGGTTTGACCTGCAATTCAGGGTTATTGTCATGCCTCAAGATTGAGTTCATAGAGTTTACTTTGAGTCGTAGATTTCATTAGGGAGTAAGAATGCTTTTGTCTAGTGTCAGTTCTAAAGTACGCTTCCGATCTGACACCTGTCTTATTTTACCAATTTCCCAAAGGTAAAGTTTTGGAACATTTAGTTTAAACAAAAAGTGACTCTTCACACTGATTTTACATGCATAAGGGAGGGATTTTGTTGTTAATAAAGAACTGCTTGAGGAAAAGAATATCATTGTTTTGAACTATTAGAGTAGAAAATAATGATGTTACAAAGGACTTTTATATTGTAATATTATATTAGAAAAGACTTTAGAGGAACCTGTATTGATCCTTCTAAAACTTTTTGTCTCTGTTATGTTTTAAAAGTGGCAGTGGTGTGAATATGAAGGAATTTCGGGGATTCGAGATTAGAAGGGAGTAAATTTTTTGTTCTAGATTTTATAGTGTTTATATTTTTCTAGTTTTTATAAATGCTCTATATTTATATTATTAAAATACTCTGTCCTTTCCATAACAAAAGTAAATCTAGCCAACATTTCTCTATTGCTTGCTCTGTGCCTCCCAGTGTTCTAAGTTCTGTTTAGTTAACTCAGGTTGAGTAACCGTTTTCTTCTGGCCAGGTTAGCCTATAGATGTGCTCATGATTGATTTTTAGAAGCAGTGAGGGAGAAGTGTCTCCAGGGTCAGCATGCGGCATGTTATGGAACATGTGAAGAATGTTCACTGGGATAAGGAAGGAACACTGCAGTTGAAATCAGAAGACCCCGACTCATCCTTGCTTCTCCAGTGCCTGACTATAGGACATTGGGCTAGTGACTTGTCCTGTTGAAATGTCAGTTTCCTTATCTGTGAAAAGAGGGTGACGCCTCAAGGGCTGTGCAAGGCCTAGATGAGATAATGCAGGTACAAGATTTTATGCCTTCATAGGAAGCAAGGTTGCATATAGTAGGCATTCAGAAAATATTAGCTGCCTCTTTTAATCCCCAGGCACAAGGTTGTGAAATTATAAATTAGGCAACAGAATATGAAAGCTGGTTTATAAACGTGTAAATATCATCCCGGTGTAAGGTGGTCTTTTCCATCGATTGCCGCCTTCTTGAGCACTTCCAGAGCAAAACGTGTGGGAGAATCAAGGAAAAGAAGTCAGGGCTGGCAGATTTGGATTTGCAGGGTGGAAATGTAGGTGAACACACAATATGTGGCTTAATTATATAATATTACACTGCATTATGAAATGGTATTATCTGTGGTTTCAGACTTGGTGGTTACCCTGTAGCCTCAGCTCTGTTTCCTATTAGGTGTTTGGTTCAAGGAAGTCATTTAATCTCTCTGGGCACTGAGAATCAGATTATGGAAATTATTCTAAAAGGTACTCTATATAGACTAGGAAGCACCTGACCGGTTTTGTCTTGGTTATTGTTTGAATTTTCCTGGGTGTAGTAGCTTTTCGATTGGGTTCGTGATAGATAGAATTTGTTTTCATTAGTCAGAAAACCTTTCTCATAAGAGATGAATTGGAAGGCAAAAGGCAATTTGATAGCCGTAGTAGTGGGAAGTAATTTCAAACATCAGGAAGCCATATTAATTATAGAGAAGGCAGCATTCGAGAATTCGATAGGCTACTAGAGTGGAGTGAATGGAACAGGTAAGGATAAAGGGGCGTTAATGAACCTCTGGAGCGTTAGTAATTCCATAGTCTTCATTGTGCTGGGTGAGATGTGATAACTGAGGGAAGGATCCAGCCTCTATCTGTGGATTGCCCTCATTCCATGCCATAGATGCGTAGATATGTAGTGTGCTATAAAGACAAAGGATTTGAAATCAGAGGTCTATTTACTAGAATCTTTGTGGCATTTAAGAATGTTCGAAGTTATGAATCTAGAGGGGAAATTGGAGTATTTCCGAAATAGATGCTTTGCCTTCTTTCTGGTTCCCGCAGTCATACTCAGTAGGTTTTCTGATGGATACTTAGCAAGAACAGAAAGAAGAAAGCAACTTGCGTTTCCCTTTCTTTTAGATGATAACAGAAATGGGTGAATTCGTTCTTTCAGTTATTAAGATCCTTTAGATCGCAGAGGGTGTGAGTGGAAGACCTAGAGAAGCGATGGAACACGGTAGGCGTCGCTCTTGCTCCCCACTGGTTCCAGGTGCCAGAGACTGGCCTTCCTCCTTCCGAATGCTCAGAAGGAAAGCGCTTCTGTGAAACGTAGCATTTCCTATTCTCACAAGTCTGCTTTCTTCAGGAGAGAGAACCCCAAGTATGTATATCCCTTCTTCTGCTGTCTCCCTTCCACACACTCACACCACGACTGGAGCAAGGAGTACCTCCTTCGGTGTTGAGATTCTAAAGCACGGTGCCTCTTGGCCACCAGAGAGCCTCAGTGTCACCAGTGACTGCTGAGTTGTATAGAAAAGGGAAATTTATGTAAATGCGTGTGAGAAAATCGAGATCCTCAGTAATTCGGGCTTTTCTAGGAACCTTGAATTTGATGGATGTAACACAGAATAAGCGGGTAGGAAGGGCATATAATACAGGCTTCGTGTACTGAGAGTCGCATTGAAAGAATTACAAAGTCAATTCCACAGCAAAGAGGCTGTGGAAGAAATACGACGGGAACGGTTATAATGCGAAAAAAAATCAGCAGAACTCTTTTATGTAAAACACAGGGTTTCTTACATTAGAAGTGCAAGTGTTCTCAGTCTGTCTTCTCCGCCCCCCGGAAGGCAGTACCTCAGTCCTTGATAGGAAAGCATGTGTCATCTGGGGAACTTCTCTGTGACTCTCATTTGATCAGTGTCGAAACTAACCTGAAAGTCCGTTGGGTTGTTCAAAGGTCTCCTTAATCGTGGACTTAGAATGTTTCATTTGATAAACAGTACCTGGCTTATCGTTTCAAAAACTGTTAGGAGAATTTTTGAAATCCCTAATCAATCGATTTACTTTCTGTGGGACTGCCCTTCTCAAGAACATAGCACCCATATCACGGACTCATCTTTGTGTAAACGCTGAGAGAAGCAACAGGGCCCCTTTGACAGGCTCGGGGGAATGACTGCATTCTAAGCTGCATCTAGAAGGAGGGAGAAAGGAAGCTTCCGGAGAAGGGCGGAAGAAAAGGAAAAAGACCGTCGCTCTTTTCTGCCACCTGCTCTTTGTCAAACTGCACGTCGCACTTCACGGCCATCCTTCCATGCTTCCTACCCTGTCCTCTTTGTTGCCATGACCTGTCTGACATCCATGGCGATAAAAATAGAGCAATTTTTTAGTGTCGAGTGCGGCCGATGCTGCCCTAGTACTCTTTACACGTTACCACGTATCCTCACGACAGCCTGCACGGTGGATGGTATAACGTTCTTGGGTAGATGAGGCAGCCGAGGCGGACAGTTAGGTGACCTGCCCGAGGTTTTCCACGCCTTGTGAAAACTCCGGTGGGTATTGTTCGGTCGGTTTCTCACGTGACTTCTCTGCTGTCGACGCCCCCTCCCGCCTGAATTGCTGGGTTCCATTTATGAAAACACACGTCTGTTTTCCTTTCCTTCTGGCTCCGTGGCCACTTCTCCCTAGCCTCCTTAGCGAACCCTCCGTGATGTCTCTCCACCCACTAAACCTTGGCGTTCCTCCCTGTTTCTCGACCCTTTTCTCTTCTCACACTACGCTTGCTTCCCGAGAGAGAACATCCGTGCTTGTAACTGGAGTCGCCGTCCCCCTAAGCTGAGGCCCAAATCCTCGTCTCCACGCCCGGGCGCTCGTCGGAGAGTCGCACGGACGGCTTCCCTCTTCTCTCTGCCGTCCCCACGTCCCCACCCCGCGTGCGCTCCTGAGACTCCGAGTGCGTCAGGGGGAACTCGGGGCCCCGAGTTTCTTCCGAGGTGCTGTAGCTTGGTGAATGGCGATGCCGTCTGCTCGGCCTCGCACCCCGGAAAGCAGCTCTTCTTCCTTCCTCCTCCGAGCCCCTGCCAGCTAGCGGCCCGCCTCCAGACTGGACTGATCTCAGAGTGGCTCGCCGGCCTCCTCCCCGTCGTCGGTCTTAAGTTTCCCATGGAGCGTTTGCTGCACCAAGCTCTGCTGTCTTCCAGTGTGTCCGGTCTACTAGCCCAAGCGATCTTTCCAAACCGGCCATTTTCATGATTTCGCCCACCCTTTTCATAGCTTTACCGTCTTCAGTTATTCCTTAGTACGCTCGGGATTGAATAGAGACATCTTTACCGGACATGTTCCCTGCTTAGTCTCATTTTTCACCATTCTTTTGTGCTAGTTCTTAGAATGTTCTCAGGCCTCTCTTGTTTGGAGTGCGCAGTGCTCTTTCTACTGGGGGTGCTCTTCTCTCTCTTCGAAAGCCCTCCCTGGCGGGGCCCGATTTCTGTCTGTCAGGTGGATTTCTCTCACGTGCTCTTCCAACGCCATGCCCTTGATCATCGTTCGTAGCGTCTGTACCTGTGCCCCGCCTTCTCTCCAAAACCGTGTCTCACGTACGAGCCGTCTTCTCATTTCCACTTCGTTTCCTTCCCACCACCATTTCACGTTCAACCTTCCAAAACTAAACTCTTAATGTGTTTTCTCCCACATCAGCCGTCCCTCCAGGCCTCTCCACCTCAGAAGACGACAGCTGTCCTCTCTCATTCAGTCGGGGTAAATCCAAAGTTGTCCCAAGTTCCTTGTTTCTCAGCCCATCAGTAAACCCTGTTGTTTCTACCTTCAGAATGTATTTAGCATGTGACCGCCTCCTGCTCCTTCTGCTACCGTCACCCTCATCTGGCCACCGTCACCCTGGTGTAGATGACTGCAGTGGCCTGTTTCTGCCCTTCCTCCCCAAATCTTTTCTTATCACAACCACCATAGTGATCCTTTAAACAGAAAATCAGATCTTCTCACTCCCGCCCAAGCCTTCCCATCTCTCAGAGGAGAGGCGAAAGGCCACACACACTGGCCTCTTAGATCTGTCCCGCCAGCCCTCCATCGTTACTTCTCACCTCACCTCCTTTTGCTCTGCGGAAGGTCTCTGTTCACATGTCATTTTCTCAGTGAAGCCTTCCCTGACTGCCCATCATAGATGAGCGCGCCTACCCCGCCCTGTTTAATTGTTCTCCATGGCATCATTACCATCTGGTTCATACTGTTCTTGCCAGCTACCGCAAACTCCCTGAGGTCAGGGCCTGGGTCTCTTTAGCTTACCCCTGTTTTCCCCGCATCCAGAGCAGCGCACAGCCCCTAGTGGGCACTCAGTAGGCTTCAGTGAAGTCTAGGGTGCTAGTTAAGTCGTGGACTTAGTAGAGGAACAGACCGGCCGGTGCAGTGAGTCCCGGCCCCAACACCGGTGAGCTGTTGGACTACTTGCAGTCAGACTACTCCTTAGCCTCAATTTGCTAATCTGTAACGTGGGGGTGTGTTAGTTCTCACCCCTCAGGTGGTTGGTTGGTTTGGAGGGAGGATTGAATAAGCCACGAGGCGCTTAGCTCAGTTCCTTCCTTGCCCACAATAAACTGCACATTAACAGCGGTTGCTGCTACTCATAACTGCGGCTAATTCTTACCCGGCTACGTTTAAGTTGCTTTTTACTCATCGATCTCCCCTCCCCACCCAGATTTTAAATTCCGCTGCATATTAAACTTATTTTGTAATAGTAAAGATAACATGGTTGTCAGGCGAGGGAAAGGGATGGAGGGTGGTCACAGGTACAAACCTGAAGACAGAAGGCAAATAAGTTCTGGGGATGTCATGTAAAGTAACAAGAACAGCAGCGACAGCGTGGTGATAATGAACTAGTAATGATAGCAGCAGCAATGTCACGTGAGTGCTTACTGATGCCAGAAAGTATCCTGCAAGTCATCGCCTTCTGGCAGAACTTCCGACGGAAAGGAGAAATGTCCCAAGTCCGCGCTGCCCCAAAAAGCCGCCACCAGCTAGCTCCTGGTATCCGAGGTGTGCCAGCATGACCGAGGGACTAAATTTTAAACTCTATTTAATTTCAGTTTAGATTTAAATAGCCACCTGTGGCCAGTGTACTGTATTTGGATTCCAGAGCTCCAAATTCGTTAAATATATTCATTCATTCAGTATTCATGACAGCCTCTGACTCGGTTAGAGTGTCGATGAGGAAATCGGGTTTGCGAGTGGTTAAGTAACTCGCCCCAGATCCCGCAGCTGGTGGGAGGCAGAGCTGAGAGTGGAAGGTTCAGTCTCTAGGTAATCTGGATCCAGGAGCTATGCCAGCACCTTCTATATAACTCCTTCATGTCATTCTCAAGAACTGAAGTTCCACAGGCCAAGGGCCAACATGACATCTGTGTTCTTACTGCAAGGGAGGCCAGGAAAGCAAATTTTGGGTTCCGACCCCAGCGAGGTGTTTCTCATGAGCTGGGACGTTCCCCAAACGTGGGAAAAGTATACAAGAGGTTTTAGACCAGCAAGCTTGGCTGCTCAACCTCTGTATCCATTTTCCTCCCAGACTTAAATTCGTAAACAGCGGGAACAGTAATGAAATATGCCCTACCAACATATTACAGCTATCTCTCATTTTTCCCTCAAAGATGGACCGATCAAACATCTTACTAGGTACTGTTTCCTAGTCCAGGATATTTGGGCCACACTTACTTTTTCGTGTTATTCTATTATGGTACTCTAACTAGTGAGCCACCAACTTTTTTTTTTTAAACATTTATGGATCTATTTACATATTTATTTGGAGAGAGAAAGAGAGAGCTAAGCATGCATGAGCACTTAAGTAGGGGAAGAGCAGGGAGAGGGGAGAGAGAAGCCCAAGCAGGCTCTGCGCTTGACACGCGGCTCAATCTCAAGAGGTGGACGCTTAACCGACTGAGCCCCCCAGGCACCTCACCTCCAACTTACATTTTCTAAAATATTAGAAACAGAGGAAAGGGAGAAATTAGTTAAAAACAGAAATGTGTCTTTATCAAACTAAGGAAGAGATATGAATGGATATTTCTGTTTTAGCTTTCGCCATTGGTTGGTATTAACTCCTTTTCTCCACTACCCATTCTGTGTTCTCTTTGCCCTCAGCCAACTCTCAGCTGATTGTAGGTTTTTATCTGAGCAGAATGCCTTGACTTTCACGCCTGGGGTATCTGTGTTCCTGATGGTCCTGCCTGTATGGAGTTATTTCCAACTTCCATTATGTTTTACCATTAGAAATGGCAAAACCAGAAGGTGTTTCAGGTCCCAGACACACCCTCCCTTTCCTCACTCTGGAGGAAAGAGCGATCCTTTTTACCCTTGAAAATCAGGATTCATGGCTCCAACCAGTTCTGTAACCTCATTTTTTGTCTGTCTTTTCAGTGTTCTCTTTTCAGGAGCTCAGAATTGCTAGGTTGCAGATTAAGCTTCCAAATCAGTGGAGGCTTTGTTGAGTCCCTTGGTGAAATCATTCTTTTCTTGGGCACTGAGACTGTTAAACCAGCAGAACTAGAGTTGCAGCCATGGGATGTGGGGGGATACAGGTTGGGCATTAGGTATGATGACAGGGAGGAGAAGATGTGTACTTGTCCCTCGCTGCCCAGCCCACATATTCTGGCTGTTGGAGAATGAATGTCACATATTATTCACTGGTTACAAGCATCCTATGGGACATTACTGTAACCTCGTGAGGTGTGGTGTCTCCCAGGTAGCATAGGAACTGAATTTCTGGTAAATGATTTAGCAGAAAGATGATCTTTCCTGAAAGATCATCTTTCTGGATCATGGGGTACTTGGTATGACCAGAAAATCCCATTAGCATCAACCCATTTGCTATACTTTTTTCACTACAAAATCCTGAATGAAATACTATAAAGATAAATAAAGCATTGAGTAATTCTGTGGATGACAGAGGCGTGGCGGACAAGAAAGGCCATTTCAAATTCAGAAAAAGTGCCTTTCATAGAAGAACTAACGAATGACCACTGAAGATTGAGGATATATGCTTGAAATCAACTATGGCTTCGTAAAGTTAAGACAGGGTATAAAATTTCATTCTTAATTGTTACTTGGAGGGAGAAGCAAAGCAGAATTAAATTGAAAGGGGATTCGAATGAGCTCAAACCATTGGTCACTGACTCAGTATGACCTTGGGCAAGATGCTTACCTGCTGTTAGCTGCCCGTTCCTCACATCCGTCAGACTGGGATCATGATACTTGTGTATGGAAAGCTTTGAACCACTCCAGTGAAAGGTGCTGCATGAGTGCAGCATCTGTGAATAACCACAGTCCTCCCCCTTCCCTCCCCTCCCCTCTGCGTGACCTGTGTTCAGATTGAGTAGTACTTAAAAAGATTGCCCATGAAAACGATGTCCTCAAAATTCATGTTGTACATGCTTTCCCAGCATCCGATACGTTTCCTTCACGGCACTTATCACAGTTGGTGTTAGTGTATTTGACTATTCGGATAATGCTTGTTTCCTCCGTTAGATCCCAAAGCCCGCGAGAACAGCAGGGTGCAGCCTGGGCGTCTCCAGTGCCCAGCTCAGTGCCTGCATGTGGATAGGTGTTCAGTAAATACTTATCGAATGGATTAATAAATGAATAATGCATGTTGCCATGAATTCTGCCCAAAAATAAAGCAAAAAATAAAAAAAAAATACTCGAGAGGCAAAATTAGGAGGGTGGTTCCCCCAGGCCCCCCATAAGGGAATCGAATGCTCTCTCCTGTATAAATTTCTGTTGGTCACAGTCTTATGGTGGGAAAGGTGCCATGCGAAATTTATTGGAGTAATTTTCAACAGCGTAAATGTTTAGTAACAGATGCTCACACATGGCAAGTTGCCTCATTCAGCTGCCATCTGTTAGACAACTCTCCTAGCACGATTGGTCCATTAGAAGGAGACCAACAGCTCTCTCACTCATGTTTCAGTTCCATTTGGAAAATTTTTCTGAAAGCCTTGAAGGAGGAGAGACGTTCCCATGTCGGGAGCTGCTCAGTAATGGCGTCTTACAACACCTTGGCGGACCATGAAGTCCATTCGATGTGTCATAATGCCCAACAAGGAAGTATTTTCTCTCAAGTGTTTTGTCAGAAGTCAAACTAAATAATGGCACTAGGAAACTCATCCAACTACAAATAATTGGGTCGAACAGAGTTCATTGCAGATTGTGCAATTGACAATAGAAACTGGCATGGGATGAAGGCTATAATCCATGCTGGTCATCATTAGTGTGTACGATAAATATATGTATTTTTAAGCAGGGCAAAGGCAGTATACTAAACTCAGTAGAAAAATATAGTGTATCTCCGTATGTACATGCAATTAGGTTATACCCAGTGAAAGCATAATGATTCCTGGCCCGGGCATGCCTTTCAATAAAAACTTCACCAAGCTTTTTTGCTAGGTAGAGATGGAGACAGCATTGGCCTATATAAATTTACCTTGTGCATGACCAGTTAGGTTGGTGGTGTGTCATAAGTGTGGGCCAACTTCCATAAATGTCTCCATGCTCAGCATAATGCCTGATACCCAATTGGGATTTAGTAAATATTTGTTGAGTGAATGTGTGAGGACCAATTGAGGCAATTCCCTCTGAGTTCCCAGCATGAGAGCAGGTCTCGTAGCCTCAGATCAAGCTGACTATGAATTAGAGCTCGGAGTACTTAATGCACGAAGCAGAACACAAAGCAAATTGCTTACCACTGCTGTGCACACATAATAAACTTCTAAAGGCTGTGTATTCCAAAATGTAAATCGTCAGGTATGTGTTGTTTTGGGAGCCAAACATCGAACAGTGGCTGTTTTGGAGAGTAAATCTATCTGAGTCTTGGTTTAGTTACAAGAATGACTAATTTTATACTAGATTCTCACATGATTCAAAAGTGTGTGAATGACTCAGCCCATTAATATCCTTAGCTCCTGTGATCTCCCCTCCCAGTGAAATGATGGCTATAAGGCAATAATGATAATTGGAGGAGGAGGAAACCTTGACTTTGCCCTAGGACAATAAAATGACATACTTAGAGTAATAGCATATGTGTATAGTACTGTTGGAAAGAAATGAGGTATATTATAAATATTTAAAGTTTTATGTTAAAGTATGTTGGAAATGATACAGGCAAGGACGAAATTCTGGCTTTTGTTCCTACCATAATCACTTTTCCTAAAACATCAGCCTCTTCATAAGGGAAAGAGCCACCAGAGACCTAACTTAGTTGTTGACAGCTCATTGATCGCCTTCTCCTTGCTGACAGAGAGAAATATTGCAGTCAGGGGAGTGGTGGGTTCCAATTCAATGTAGCTAAACATTCACAAGTGATTTTGAGCAGAAGCTGAGCAGTTCGTTGGAGAGCCAGTGGAACTTTTGAGTATCTATGTGTGTTTTTCTGTTCTGGCTCCATCCTTTTGAAACAATTAGTTGAACAAAGGTCTGTGTATTTCAGAGTCTGTACTTTGTGCACAGCCCTGCTTTTGCTGAAGTCCCCAGTGACTGAGTCACCACGTCCAGTGGACAGGTCCCAATCCTTATGTGGCTTGACTTCTCTATTGTAGCATTTGACACGTCTTGAAATTCCTTTTTTTTCTTTTTTAATTTTTTTTTGATGTTTATTTATTTTTGAAGGCGAAAGAGACAGAGCATGAGGAGGGCAGAGAGAGAGGAGGCACAAAGCCTGATGTGAGGCTCGAACTCACCAACTGTGAGATCATGACCTGAGCCAGAAGTTGAACGCTTAACCCACTGAGCCACCCAGGCGCCCCCCCCCTTTTTTTTTGTTTTTAATTTTTTTTTGAGATCTTGAAATTCCTTCCTGGACTTCAGGGTTATTTTCTTTTGTTTCTCGTCTTAACTCTTGTCCTCTTTTTAGATTCCTTTAGCTGCCCCATAAATGTGGGTAGATTCTCCTGGTTCTCTCCTTGGTCCTTTTTTGTTCCTATTTATTTAGTCTTCTTCGTAACCCTATTCGTCTCCATGGTTTCTGTTAAAATCCATCCAGTGATTCCTCCACGTGGTGTTTCCATGCCGGGCTGCTGAGCTGCTGACCCATACGTCCAGGCACCCCAAAGGTATATGTGTAATGGTAACAACACTAAGAGCTACGATAACAGCGACTCATTATGGAGTCTTCTCTGTCGTCGACAGCTCAGTGCTTCAGTGCTCCACTCCGTCTGTTTTTCTCAGTAACACTGGGAGGCAAATCCTCCGATTCTTTTCTGTTGGTAAGTGAGGAAACTCAGGCTAGATGCACTTCGTAACTTTTCCAGAGTCATTCAGTTAGTGGAAGAGCCTCACGTTTTATCTCAAGTCTAGAGCCCAAGTTTTTCATCATAAATCCTTCGGGGTAGCGTATCAAAATGGAATCATTTACTTTCCCCTCTCTTCTTCATGATTTTTTCCACTAATCTCTGTCCTGCTTGGAAGGACCATATCTGTCAATATTGTGGATCACGGAAGTACTTTTATTTTTATGGCCAAGATATCTCCTTTGCATTAAATAGAGGTTTCAAACTCATGGGCTTCAGGCTGATGTATTGTCTGGACTATGCATTATTTTGAAAACTAGAAAATGTGTCGCAAAAATAGAGATTTGTAATTTTCCTTGGCTTGCTCTGTCACAGGGCCACAGACTACGTAGCCGCTTCCTCTCACCTGGGGGCTTGCACTGTCTACGCACCGTGGTCCTCACCACTTCCTGTCGTCCTCTTGTTGGGGGTTTCCTCAGATCTTTGCTTGTCCAGCCCTGTAGGCATTTGCGACACCTGCTAAAGGCTGTTGTCGTGCTTTCCCGGCTTGCTTCCTCTAGCTTTTGCCCTAGTACTTGAGTGATTTTCTTAAATGAAATCTGTTACCTGCTTTCTCTTAGGGTTTATGATTTCTGTTTCCCTGCTGGCTCCTCCTTCTTAGCCCGCAAACCTCTTTAAGGCGGTATGCCAAAGGTAAAAGGAAAAGAATAAAAATTAACATCCACAGTATGCCAGAGTTAAACACAAGCATGATTTAATTAATCCTAACAGCACCGATGGGGGTGTTCCTGATTCCTGATTGAGAGGTAAGAGAAATCTGAAGCCCGGAAGGATTGCCCCTAGATCCAGACACGGGGTTGTTTCAGATCTGTCTGATCCCGGGATGCGTGTTCCTTTTCCTCCATTATGTCGCCTTGATTTCAAGCTACTCCTGACCTCGGTGCAAATGAACGGGTCTCTGTCACATGGTCTACTCCCATCTCTCTTCCTTTACTGCCAAACTTTAGTTCACCTGTTAATGCGGCGCTCCCTTCATCTCTTTTCTCATCTCAACACAGTCTAATTTGGCTGCCCCGTAGTTCACTTGTTCCTCAACATCTTTCGAGCCCCTGCGGTACAACAGGAAGTGCACTAGACACCAGGCAAACAGTCCTCGCCTGAGAGAAGCTTCACAGGCTGGCAGGTGGAGACCTGGTACGTCGCTCCGCTGCAGGGGACAGAAATCCCTGGTCATGAAGTCCGGTCTCCGTTCAGACCTTATCTTACCTGAGCTCTCTTGCATCCTTTTCCCCCAAGGACGAGCATCCGGTCGAGGAAACTTTCCCCCTTTCTTTCTAATCCGGGGCACTCCTCACCCGCGGTTTTCTTCTTTGCTTCTTTCAGAGTTCCTATTGCATCTCTTATTCTTTCCGTTCCCGTCTGCTCATTTCAGATGTCTCTCCTGCCATGCACTAGGTCTCTCCACTCAGACAGACCTTCAGGATTGCCCCTTCTTTCCTCAAGAAAAGATCGTTTCCTCGGCTGCCTGTGTTAGCTGTTAAATGTTTTGGAATCACTGTCAATCCCTTGTCCCCCTCTCACAAAAAGACTTGGCTGGCCGTTGTGCTTTAAAAATGGCATCGTGATGTGGTCAGGTTGCCAGCGCCTCTGCCATTAGTTAACCCACAGCCAGAACTTCCTTCCCCCTCCCTGTCTGGAGTGCATCTTATATGCTTTAACTCTAGCAATGATTAGAAAAACGTTTCGTATGGTATTCCTACTTTACTCCCAGAAACCTCCTAACATTGTCTTTCCGCCGCCGTGAGGCCAGGTCTCACTTTCAGAGCCGTTCACCATCTGCTCCTGATCGACTTTCCTGGTTTCTCTCCGGTTTAGCTACAGTCCTTATTAGCACATGGAAGGAAGGCGCTCACTGAGTGCTGGAGGGGGAAGTGGGTGGTGCATAAAAACCTGACTTTTTCTCTCCCGAGGGCAGTATCAAATTCCCGTTACGTAAGTATCGTATCTGCTAAGTTTACCTCTCCGTCGTTTCTATCATTTTTAAATTATAATGGCATAAAGATTAATAACCTATGAAGTGTTTTTAAAAAAACTTCCGTTGCAAGAACTTATTAACCCAGTGTATGTGCTGAATGTGTTCCCCCCAGATTCATATGTTGAAGTCCTAAACCCCAGCACCTTAGAATGTGACAGGTTTGGGAATGGGGTTTTTCAAGAGGTAGTTAAGTTAAAACGAAGTCATCGGGATGGGCCTTGATCCAGTATGACTGGTATCCTTATAGAAGAGGGGAATTTGGACACAGACACCTAGAAGGAAGACCACGTGACAGATGGCCCAAGGAGAAGATGGCCGTCTGCAAGCCGAAGACTTCCAACCTCCAGATCCGTGAGAAAATAATTTCCACCTAGAAGCCCCCTAGTCCTCCGTGGTCCCTTGTTGTGACAGCCTTAGTAACCTAATACACCCAGTGTCTTTTAATTCCCTTAGGTTTTAAGCCCCACATCAAGGGCCTTGATCCTCGAGAAAGGAACGGACTGAGGATCCAGTAAAATCTCTCCTGCCACCTCACATTTCTTTGAAGTATTTGAAATTTGTCCTGGGCAAAGAGGGCCATCCTTCCCTCTTCCTGACACTTCCCTTCCCTGACACTTACGATCAGCTACCCAAAGAATGTCTTTTTTTTCCTTCTCATTTTGGGACTGTTCAACTTATTTCTCTTCAAGATACAAACAAAGCAAGAGTCCATGGAAAATATCCTTAGTCTCCATGTATTGCATTGATTTAAAGAGATAAGGAGTTCACTATTTTCCAGGCTCTCGTTTTGGTAGCCAGAGTACAGGAAGTCCTCTCTGCCACGCAGAGCCGTGCCAACCGCAGCATCACGTTTCCAGAGAAGATGCTTCCTGCGGTGAATTTATGTGCTTTCCAGCAGTTCTATTGAGGTTCTGGCCTTGGCGGAAACGAGTACTTTGAATCACTAAATTTGGCTTATTCAGGTTTTCCCGGTCCTATTTCAGGTCGCCATGTTGTCAGCCTCAGAATGCGTGATCCTTTCTGCCCCTCCTCCGCCCCTGTCTTCCAGCCAGCTCCTCTGCTCCGCTGGTATTGCAGTCGAGGACATTAAATATGTCGAGTGGGTTAGAGACTTCCCTGGAAAAGGACTTTTGCATTTACTCATTATCTGCTCAGCTCTGCTCTGATTGCTCCAGATTAAATCATAATTTCAGCCCATTAAAGACCTTTTATAAATCCAGAAAGAAAGACTGTAATTCTTTTCTGAGAACTTGTCATTTATTTTCTATATCTGCTCTGAACTTTTCGTGCTACAATCTTGAACTTGTTTCATCTTGTTCTATCCATTGTAGAGGTAGAGGGTAGCTAGTCACCATGTATGACAGCTCTTATGCTTGAGACATGAGGCATTGTTAAATTGCCTCTCTGCCTTCTCTTTTCCAAACGGAGCTTTATTGGTTCTTAAGCCATATAGGACTTATTTAAAATTTTTAATTATATATAAGATGTGTCATTAAAGCCTCTCCGTATTTTTCACAGCTCTCTTTGATGATGGGTCCAGCCCTGGTTGAATACCATCCACACAGTGAGAAGACACTCAGTTTCTGCACTCTGTACCATGAATTACACGTAGGCCTTTTGGCTTCATGGTTAATTTTCAGGTTGTGATTTTAGCTAATTAAAACACATAGTTAAACGAAAGAAGATTATGTAATTCTTTCTTCCATGACAAAGGGTAATCGAAACAGGTACATTGCAGGTAGTCTTTTGACTTCACACGAGTCGATACTCAGATCCAGAGAGAGAATATATTCCATGCACTGGAACCAAAAGCAAGAATTTTCTGTATCTATCTGCAGTCTTAACATTGCCTCCAACCAACTGGATTATAGTAAACAAGTCATTTAACTTCTTTCCGTATGATTTTATTTATTTATGAACCTGAGGAAGGTGGACCTCAAGTTAGATGGCCTCTGAGTTGTCTTCCAGCTTAGAAATTTTGTACTGTCCGCTCTGCTAATAACAGTTTAAGTCGATCAATTGTGGGTTTTAGTGGGGAAGTGTATTTGGAGCATGTCAGATTAATTTGTTTGAAATCTGTTGAGTACATGTATTGAATACTACCTACTACATGCTAGGTGCTGGCAAGCGCAGGGATAAATCAGACATTTTTCAAAGAGTCCACGTTTTATTAGGGGAAAGACATGTAAAAACAAATGCAGTCGAATATTAAGGAGGCTGTGGTAGAAGTCTAAGGCACATTGGGACGCCAGGGAGAGTTTGGTGACTTTTCCTTGGTGGCGGGAGTATCAGGAGGCCAGATATGAAGGCCCGAAGGAGAGCAGTCACAGTGCAGGGGGGCAGGGGCGGGGGCAGCAGCTCGATGCCAGTGGCTAAAGTTTGAGGTCGAGGAAATAGAAGCACTGGGTACAGATGACTCTTCCAAGGAGCTAGACTACGACGAGAAAACACCTGAGGGGAGTGGGCAGGGATTAGAGGAGGTTGTTTGTTACATTTGGGAGTTAAGAGCCAATTGAGAGGTTTTGGGGAAAAGAGCTTCTAGCAGGGAAGGTTTGTCCTGACAGAGGTGAAGATGAATTAGAAATGGCCTTGAGAGAAAGATTAAGGATGGAAAGACGGACGTGTAGATGGACGGGTCGCTGTGGTGATAAAGCAAATGTAGCAGAATGTCATGCGTGGCTTCTAGGAGGTAGGTGAATGGCAAAATACAGTTCTTTCAACTTTGCCACGTGTTCGAAGTTTTATAATAAAATACGGGAAGGGACAAAAGGAATATAGGTGGAGACTTGAGCTCCGAACAGAACAGGGGACACTTATTCCTTGTGGCCGCAGATGGCGAAGTTCCAGGTTAAAGCCTCAACTTCTTTGTGAAGTGGGACCCACTGTCTCCCTCTGGGGCAGAGAGCCAGAGAAGAGGAGCCCGGGGAGAATGACAGCTGGAATCACCACTTGGGGAGGAGGAGAGGGGACCGAGCAGACCTGGGAGAAGGGAGGACGCCATGAGGCTCAGGTCCCCTCGAAGTTGGAGGGCACAGAGTGGCGCCGGTGTGAGACTTTGCCCTCATAGCTGTGAGGAGACAGCAAGTTAGCAGGGCAGTGGAGCGAGGGTTTAAGAAAGTGATGAGTAGGTGGGACGAATGGCTCCCCAGCTGTTGACCAGCCGTCTGTTCTGGAACAAGTCCCAAGCTCTCTGGTTCTGTTGGGATTGTGTTTTCTGCCTCTCAGTATTTTTATTTGAATGAAATGAGATAAAAACTGTTAACAAAACGGTGTCGTTGTTAACCTTTAACTAAGCCAATTGTATTATTTGTCTTCCTCAGGTAAAAGAAGAACGCCCAGAGAAAATACCAGATCTAAAACTATTAGTGGAGAAGAAATTTTTGGCTTTACAGAATAAGAATTGTGACACAGACTTTCAAAATAATGCAAAATTCGTACAGTTTAAACAGCAGCTGAAAGAACTGAAGAAGCAGTGTAAGTCCGCATGCTTTGCTTCGGTTTGGCTTTCTTTTTTTTTTTTTTTTTTTTTGAATTTAGGGAACTGACCTGATCCACCGCCCCCAGAAACCTGATCTTATAAGGTCTGCCTATCTGCTTGGCTTGATCCTCTTTCCAAATTGCTTTTAATCGTTGTCGCAATTCTGTATTTTGTCTAACTTTTGGTTCAAATCAGCCTGTCCATTCCTGAAAGCCAACGGTTTCCACAAAGTGCTAAGAAAATTGCCCAGCAGCCAGACGCAGTGACTCTGTATCGTTCCACTGCGGGGGAGAGGAATTGGGAAATTAAAACGGAACTGGTTTATTAAAATAGCAATGGTGTTTTTCAAATTTTCAACTGCTGTGCCACGCTTTAAAATACCCAGGTTGATTCTGGCTTCGCTGCTTTGGAGGAGCAGTAGCACTGTTTCCTCGGACTCCGTTTTTTCTTTTCGGTTGTGGACAGAACCCTTCTCTCTTCGTAGTAGCATAAATGCCACACGATTGTGATTCGGATTCCAACATAATTTTGATTGAAAAACGAGATTGGGAAAAGAGATGACTGATTATCCAAAAAGAATTTTGCAGACGGTATTTGACAGGAATCTGTGTTTCTTACAGTGAAGCACATCGTCCTTTCCTCTTCCTCTTTGTCTGCAGAACCCACCCAACAGCTCGATGTAATGGGATCGTGTCTCCGTTAGCGCCGGTTGTCATTCCTTTAGGCTCATGACTCTCATTCCTTACAGAATTGGATAGGGAACCAAATAACTTTTTTGTAAAATTGAGTTTCCCTTCACCCTCATTTGCATACGCGTGGAGCACTGTGGTAGGAGTGTAAACTTGCTGCGTGTCCTTATTTGTACCGAGCGTAGGGATTCATATTTTGAAATAAGCTTTCTTTTAAATATAAGCATTTTCTTTAAATTGATGCTGAGATCTCAAAAAATGACTGAGGAAGCAGCTTTACTTTTGTCTGTCTTACTTAAGTTTCACAATTTGGAATGTTTTGCAATCATGATGAGACTTTTGCTTTAATGTGGATTTAAACAGTAAGCATTTTCTCCACATTTTAGTCTGTTTTCTTTGTTCTGCTTTGAACATCACAGCTACCGAAATCCTTCTAATATAAATCGCATGGTCCCCCCCGCAAAGGGGTAAGAGTCTCCCAAATAGGTAGTATAATAATTTGCTAGTGTCTTTCTGGTCTTTAAGATGCTAGGGAATTTCAGTTTGTGGTGTTGGTGGCCACACGTGTTTCATTTTTCTGCTCGAAGCCAAGAATGACAAGTTATCCGTTCATAATTCTTGATACTTTTAAAAGATATCTTATAATACATATTAGGGATAAATCTCCAAAAATATGTTTCTGCCTCCTTTGTTGTTGTTTACAAAATTGTTATTCCATAAGAGACAGCTGTAAAGATTGTTAGACTCATATACTCACGGGCATACACTTTCTCATGAAGACTGTGGAATTCCACAAAATGATGAACGTTGGAATCGTGGTTATTGTTTCTTTAATTCTCTCTAAAATGGTCAGGGATGGTGTCGGCGGTGGTTTCCCAAGGCCAGCAGTTCGACACATCATTTGGACAGTTAAACTTCATGACAAAGTCGATTTATACTGAAAGAAATGCTTCCTTATACCAGCTTTCCCTATATATGTAACACTGGGATTAAGACAGCTTTCCCTTTTTGTTTCTCCGAAAATATTCTTTTCAAAAGGTTTTAAATCTCAAATGACAGAGCAAGCAAAATATTAATACTCTCTTCAAGCGCTCTCTGAGATGTGTGTGCGTGACTGGCAGGTGCAGTTTTCAGTGCACCATTAGTACTGTCGAAGTAGCACTGTGTGTAATGGACTCCGTTTCTTTAGATTTAATGCCGCTGTGGGGACACCTGCTAGCGTCGGGAGCCCACGGTTTTTGTGGGGTCGAGTTGGAGGGACTAGGGTTTAATACAAGAGCCAGTGAATGTTTTTCAAGACATGTTCCGAAGGCAAGGAATTACAATAATAATCTTTTTTCTTATAAAGACTGGAAACTACAAGCCAGTGAGAGATTAGACTCTTGCTTCAAGTTGCCCATCTTGGCAAAGTAAAGGCTGCAACACTTTTATTGGTCTGCACAGATCTGAAGGGTTCTTTCAGGAAAATCACCCCCACGCTCTCACCACCTTTATTTACACAAAGATAAATTGCATGGGATTAAATGTTGCCCACTCACAGCAACACTAGGAAGCCCTTTCTGAGAGAAGCCAAGACGGAGGTTGAAATCAGGTGGTCCGAGGACGTGGCGTGCAAGCCACCTCCGCCACCCTGCCGCGGCGGTGAGTTAACCCAGCCGCCGCTCGGCCACTGGCTCTCCAGCCGTCTGGCCTCAAGATCCCTTTACGTTGTAAAAACCTGCCGGGGCCTCCGGAGAGGGCTTGTGTACATGGGGTGTAGCTCTTGACATTTGTCACGTTAGAATCTAAACTGAGACATTCTTAAATATATTAATCCATTTTAAAAACCAGTTATAAACCCCTAACATGTTACCCTAAAGAGGATTATGAAATATAACCATATGTTTTCCAGACATGACGAAAAATGAGTGAGAGGTGTGAAATTGTTTTTCCATTTTTGCAAATCTCTTCAGTTTGCAGCTTTAATAGAAGGCAGCTGGACCCTCCTATTTGCTTCCGCGGTCAGTCCGCTGCGGTACGTTGTTTCCGTGGAAGCCTACAGAGAAAATCTGGCCTCACACGTCGGTAGTTGGACTTGCTGAAAGGATCACGCAGACCACCCGAAGTTCTCATTTTGAGAACCACAAATTTGGGCCAGAGATCAGTAAACTATAGCCTGTGGGCCAAGTCCAGCCTGCCTCCTATTTCTCTAGGTCCTGAAAGCCAAGAATTTTTTTTTTCAACATATTTAAGTTGTTGGGGGAGAATTTAAGAGAATGATATTTTGTGACATGTGAAAATTACATAAAATTCAGGTTTTAGCATCCAAAATCGAGTTTACTGGAATGTAGGCACACTGATTCATTTCTGCATTGTCTGTGTGTGCTCTACACTGTGGTGGCAGAGTTGAGTAGTTACATCGGAGACCGTCTGAAAAACACGGCTTCTAGTATTTGCTCCCTGGCACCTTATAGAAAAAGTTTACTCACCTCTGGTCCATAATCAGAAGCAAGGACAGTTGGCAGGGTGGTGATGGTGGGCCTGGGGGGGGGGGGGTGTTTGTTTTCTTTTGTTGTTGTTCGGTTTTTTTAGCTTTATATTTTTCCATAAATACCATACATTTGTCTGAGGTGAGTTCCAAACACTTTGAGTGACCGCTGTATATGAATCACTGCATTTGGTGCTCCGCGATAAATAAAAAGCAGAGAAGACAACACATGCAAACATGAAGTACTGTGAGAACTATTAATAACAAATAAATCAAAAGCAAAGAAAACTTGCAAGAAACCACTGTTCTACAACATAGGAGGGCGTCAGAATAGAAGAATGCAGCTTTTATATAATACTGCCAGGCGACTGATAGGGGCCATGTGGAGCTGGATGTTCAGAGAGATTCAGAGGCTGGGTTCAGGCCCAGCAGGAAAGAGGGTGCTGAAGGGTTACGGTGGGAAAGAGTAGGGATAGTACAGAAATCTGGCGTTTGCTGTCCCGAGGATATAAACCTAACAGCTACACTGTACTTGCTTAAAGATACGGTTACTGAAAAGGTAACATACTAACGTTGCACACAGTAATTTTTTTAGTAGTTGTTTCTGTTGTAAGGATATTACCAGGCATTGGATACAACTTCTTTGGGCAGTTTATGGACCCCTGATCTAACCACAGTCAGGGGCACCTGGGTGACTCAGTCAGTTAAGTGTCTGACTCTTGACTTCAGCTCAGGTCATAACCTCATAGTTTGTGTGATCGAGCCCCATGTCAGGCTCTGCACCGTCAGTGCAGAATTCTCTCTCTCCCCCTTTCTCTCTGTGCCTCACCTGTGTGTGCTTGGGTGCACGCACTCCCACCTCTCTCTCTCTCTCTCTCTCTCTCTGTCTCTCTCTCTGTCTCTCTCTCTGTCTCTCTCTCTCAAAACAAACATTTATTACCACAGTCAGAAACAAAGGTAAGGTTTTTGGTTTGGATTTTTTTTTTTTAACTTCATACCTTCATAACCCCATACCTGGGGACCCGTTGTGTTGTATATTAGAGATACTACGTCCGTCCCAGCTTCCCAAGATTATTACCAAGGTCAAATGTGATAGTGGATCTTTGAAAATTGAAAGCTTGCTTTAGATTTCACTTATTATTGAGAAAAGGCCTGTAAAATACGGTGGAAAGAATATGAGCTTAGCAACTAGAAGACCTGGGTTTGAGTCACTTAGTGTGTAGCCTGGTCCCCTGCCGGTGCCACCCATTTTTCTTAGTTGTAATTCCTGGAAGCATACAGATCAAGATTGATTGAAGATGATTTTTACACTTGGTAGTGGCAGTGATAACTGAGTTAGGGAACAATTCCAAAGGAAAAAGATTCCATTTTCCTAAATGAGAATCATGTTGTTCATTGACCCAAGTTGTGAAACCCAGCAGTGTGATTTGATTTAGGGAAGGCATAACCGTACTCTCTTGAGTAAAGTGATTTTCATTTATCTAAACAGTATGTTCAGGCGAGTTCTCTCTTCCTTGACTCTTGTACTTGAACTGTCTTCACTATTCCAGCTCCTGGCTTCCTGTACTTGCGCATCAGGAGAACTTAGAATGAGCAGCACCCCTGTACGGACGCGTTCTCAAGTCATCAAGTGCTCTTTCTGCATCCTTTCTAGTCCCCTATTATATAATTAGCAGGCATGAGAGGTTAGAGTGCAGCTCAGCAAGGCAGAAATTGAGGACTTTAGACAATAATTCGATATTTAGAAACCTTTGAAATAGAAGGGCTTCACTTCGTGATCAAAAATAGAATGGACTGAATCTGGGATCTTTAGTATTAAGAAATCTAATCCGAGATGTAATTTTGTTGGTCCATCGAAATGCTTGGAGTAAAGGTGAGCATTTATTTACTAATCTGAAGACCTTCACCAGAAGTGTAGACAGTGTATTTAGGTCACTTAGGAGACGTGTAGGCCGTAAGGTGTGGAGACCGTTGAACCCACAAGTGAACGTAGGAGTCGTTTTGGTGGTGGTGACGTTCGATACTGTAATCTTGTAATTACATGGACTCACAAATCAATTCCATAGCCTCACTTTAACTAAAACACTTAATTTAATTGTCAAAGCTGATAGAGTGGGGGGTGACTGTTTACATCACAGAAGGATTTACTCGGGCCTGCCATCGATCGGGGAGCTCCTCGGGAACGTTAGAACACCTTCGCCTCGCTGTTCCTAGTGGGTCTCGCTGTTCCTAGTGGGTCTCTTTCCTTTTCCTTCTGTATCTCTTCAAAACCACAGCGCAGCGCCAGGAGGGCAGGGACCTGCTCTGGCCCTGAACTCCAGGCTGATGTCGAGGCACGTGGTCTCTGCAGCACACGTCCGTGACGGCCACAGGAATCCTCGGGAGAACCGTCACACACTTGAGAGCGCCTGCCCCATCTGGAGGAGGCGCCTGCCCCCCATGCCCGACTGTTGTTGCTGGGACTAGGCATGGACCCCCTGTGGCCAGATCCTCCGGTTATGTGGGGAAACCCAGAAATTCAGCGATTCTTTTTCCAGTACCAGTTGCTAAAGCGCTGCGCAGACAGAGCTGTCGGTTTGTGGCCGTTGGTTTCACCTTCGCATACCACCATTTTTCGGTGCCTCGTTAGGCCCTTGACGAGCGACATCAGCATTAATTTGGCCCATTAACAGTAGACTACGATTTCTTCAGAGAAGGGGGTGGTTTTGTTGTCCAGATACTCTATGCTAAGGCCAGGTGGTGCTGTTCACATCATTTGGGAGTACATAGAAGCCCGGGGGGTTCTATGGAAAAGCAAATGGAGATTCTGTGGTGCTGAGGGGCCGGATCTGGGAGTCTTAACCCAGGTGCAGGTGAACAGTGGGGTTAAAGGAAAGATTGGCACCTTCAGAGGTTGGGAGGGCATGTGTGAATGTTGAAACCTGAAAGGGAAGAGACGAGAAACAAAGGTTGTGCCAAGAGGCAAAATGTTTGGCCGTGCCTAGAAATATGTTGAGTGCCTTTCAACTGGGCAAAGCGTTGGCCAGCCTGACTCAGTCCTGCTACTCTTCAACGCATAAATCTCTCTGTCATGTGATAGACTCTAGCCACCTATCCAAACAGTGTGCATTGCTGGCCTGCCGTTCACCAAAAGCCCAAGACCCTTTAAGGCAGGAATTTCTTAATCATCCCTATATTCCTTTTGCTCCTTACATAATCAGAGTTCAGTTAATATTTACAGAACAGAAATATTTAACTAGAAAAAGAAGGTCGGAACCTAGTTAAGGCATTCTGATGATAAAACGCCTTTTCTCTTCAATAATACCTCATCAGTAAAGAAGAGAATAAGAGGAAGACAATTAGCATTCAAAGGGTTGGGATCTAAAATCAGCAAAGGTTAGCAATTTATAATTGTCTTTGAAAATCCTTTAAATTGCTCAGAAATTCAACATAAATGATTTTGTGTGTATGACCCTTTACCTCCTGGTGCAAACCTATGGTGTGTATAGTAACATACAGTTTTCAGTGTCAAGTACCATCATGCCTAGGATTTAACTATGGCTCAGTTTACATGTGACTGCTTAGAACGTTTAAACATTTAATAAAAACTGAAGTTTGCTGGCTCTTCCTTAGACAGTTTTATCATCTCTGTGGCCCTCAGTTGATCTTCATGTTTGCATTTTTCTTGATGATATTGATCAAGCCGTTACCATTTACTCGCCGGATGACCATTAAGTATTAGGAAGTGCTAAAAATCATAAGTTTCACAACAGAGATTGACTTTCTCAGGCTGGATTACATCCCTGCCTGAGGGTTTATGCTCATCGAGTGAGATTTCTGTCCTACGCAAATTTTTTATTCCTGTGCGTTTGCCTGTCTCCCTCTTCCTCTCCTCTGAGTCAGTGTCTGTCTGACTCCCTTCTGTGTCTCTCTTCCCTTCTGCTTTGTGTTTCCCACCCATGTAGTTTCTCTTTCCCGTACATCCTTAACTTGCATCAGTGAAGCCAAGCGGTACCCTTCCCGTCCTCATGATGAAGCAGCTCAGAGAGGGTAAGTGATATGCCCAAGGTTACAAAGTTAGTAAACAGTGGAACCGGAAGACAGGAGACGCCAGGGGTAAAAAGAGAGTGTTAGGGCATTAGGGACAGGAGTAGCCGTCCTCCTCCTCCTATTTCATAGAGTTGTTACTTTCCAGGAAGTTTTACATTTTAAGGAAGGATTTGCAGTACCAAATAAATAATTGAATAAGTGAAGAAAAAAAGAAAAAAAAAGGTTCAGTCAGATTAGATCGATTCTGTTGTGGTGTTTTAACCAGGGCACTAAGCTATCAGGGAGTCTTTGGCAGTGAGAAACGCCCTTTCTATGGAGCGATAAGGACTCCATCTGCTTTGCCTTCACCTTAGATTTGCCCTTTTGGAAAAGAGGAATAGTAAAAGTGATAGCCAGGCTTCGTAGAGCACTCTAGTATCCATGATACTTCATAATTGCTTGTTGACTTAATGCGTAACTGGAAGCATTGTTCGAGTGCCCGCCTACCCGTGCATAAAGTATGGTCTGCATACTTTGTCTCCGTTACCGTTTATTTCTCACAACTCTACAAGATAACTGTGCCCATTTTATAGATCAGAAGATATGCAAAGAAAAGTAATATAGCTTCCCTAAGATCATAAATGCTGAAGTTCAGACCCAGGTTTGGGCGGCATCAAAGCCCACGTTCATTTCCCCGAATACCGCCCTGACTCTTTAAGACACGCACCTATTTGGTTTTCATTTCTCTCCATTCAAGCGTTTCGTGTATCTCGTGAAGATTTGATTTGTCAGAAGGCTGGCTCTTGGGTAGTGAACAATTTGTTCGACTCTCCCAGCTCGTAGATCTGCATTGCTGTACTCTGAGGACACTGGGGGCATATGCGTCATCCCGCTGAGAGTGCGTCTCTTGCTCGGTCTCTTCCGCGCAGAGGTCAGAAAGTAGGAATCATACCAGACGTTATAGAGTAGTTTATTTATGTGTGCTTCACACTGCCTTCCAGGTGTCCCCTAGAGAAACGTACTTGAAGGGAGGCTCACAGAAGGTAAGCGGTTTACTCAAAGTCGCAAAATATGTTATGTAGTGAGACTCGGAACTGGGTCCTTCTTTTCCAGATCCTGTGGTTTTGGCAATACATTCAGGAAACAGTGCCTAAGGATGCCATTTCCGGTGTGAATAGTTACCGTGTTGTGGCAGAGAGGAGTAGAGTATTTATGTACTTACAAGTTTAGAACAAATTCCGCGAAGTTTATTTCAAGCATCACAACAGTAACCCCAGGCCCGCACGTCATCTCTCCTAGTCTTCGCGACATCCACGTGAGAGGGAGGAATGCACGAAAAACGCAGGCTCTGTTTTTAGCAGACTGAATCCCGGAGGTGACATATTTACCCAGCGTCTCACAGTCAGGGGGTCACAAGGCTACCAGATACATTCCTGAGGAAAGGGGAAGCTTTCGGCTGAGAGATGGCTATAATTAAAGTTATTAGGAGAGAAGGGTTCAGTTATCAAGGGTGAAATGAGTCAGCAGCAGGTTTAAACACAAACTGCGAGCCTCGGGGGTTCCTCCCCTGGCAGCTTACTGTGAGAGCGTGATGCCGCCCGTGCGCAGAACGCACCCTGAACCTGGAACAGGAAGGGCCGGATCGTGGGTCCTGGGGACCACGTCCATCACACTTAAGAAAATAAATATCTTGTCAAGTTATTACTTCCCGAGGCCGCAGTCATTTCCATCTTACGGTGGTTAGACGTGTATGATGATACAATGGGCAGCCCTCGGTGGTTGACACCCTTCCCCATTTATAGCCCCGGCAAGGACTGTTTTTCTTTCTGTTGTTTTTGTTTTTTTTTTTTCTCTCTGTATGGTTCTAACTTTTCCAGAAGGCTGCCTCCCTGGCATCATACAGTATGTAGCTATTTAAGTGGCTCCTTTCACTGAGCGGAATGCATTTAAGATTCATCCGTGGTAGTGTCAGTATCCGCGGTTGGTTGCATTGTGTACTGCGAGTAGTGTCCCCCCGTGTGCATGTATCAGAGTGTATTTATCCAGCCACCAGTGGAAGGGCGTTTCAGTTGTTCCCAGCTGGGGGCCATTATAAATCAAGCTGTTACAAACGCTTGTGTACAGGTTTTTATGTGAGTATCAGTTTGAATTTCTCCTGGGTGAAGATCCAGGCGTGGGGCTGCGGGCTAGTATGATAAGTACGTGTTCACCTTCTGAGAACCTGACCGACTCCTTTCTAACATGGTGTACGCGCCGTGTGCCCATCAGCAGCGCAGGGGAGCTGCGTTTGCTGTGCCTCCTCACCAGCACTGGGGTTATTTTGGTTTTGTTTTTAATTTTAGCCATTCTAATAAGTAGGCGGGGTGTCTCATCAGGGATTTCATTTATGTTTTTCTAACCAGCGATGTTAACCAGGAAGTTCTTTTTTTAATGTGTAAATTTTGTATATTTTTTCACGTCTTTCGGTTCACATATCCCTTCCACGTACTCTTTAACTCCAGGGACGTTGTAGATGGTGCGCAGCGGCCGTCCACCTCAGGGTGTGCTTGCCAGCCCTGCGTCAGGGTCACCTGGAAGTGTATTAAAAAAGGCACATTTCCAGGCACCACCCCAGACCTAGTGAATCTGAGTCTCTGGGGCGGGGTTGATGTTAGCCAGCCTCCAGGTCTCCTGTGCACCCGAGTTTGAGAACCAGTGGCTGAGGGCAGTGGCACTCACCTATCACTGGGGATCATATCAGATGGGAACTTTAAAAATAAAATCAGTTCTGTCCCCCACCTCAGAGACTGAGATTTGGTCGGTGTCTAAGAGGGCTATCTGGGCATTTCTTTTTTGCGTTCCCCAGGTATAATGCTGATGTGCAGACAGGGCTGCCGGTAACTTGTCTAGTGAAGGTTGGTTAGCCAGGCGCCCTAGAGGCTACGGTACCTGACGTCTGCTTCCAGACCTCCTGCAGCACATGACCTGCAGGTTCCTCAGCAGTTACGTGACGTCTTAGGTGGCACTTGGTCTCCTGGGTTTGAATGTAAATTAACTTCATTCTTCTATATCTGAAGGCCTCATTTTTATGTTCCACGTTAGTACTTCTTCATTCATTTGGCAAGGGTTCACTGAGTACACTGGGAATAGGGCAGCGAGCAGGAAATACAGGTCCTGGTGCCCAGGGGGTTCACGGTCTAATCGTTGGCATCTCCTTATATTCTTAGTAGTTCTGAAAGGTAGCTATTCGTGTGCATAATTGGTAGCCTTAATAACGATCGTATTTGTGTATTTGTTTTACTTAAGTATTGTTCTTATATTTTTTAAAATTTATGTTCGTCAGGAAATCCTATTCTGTTGCTAACTCTTAAACTCATGTATTTAATCACCTGGGTAGGTTAAGAACAGTGTTAAGGGTAGGAATTGTCCAACCCATGGAAAGATCTAGAATTTGGAATCTGAAAATAGAAATTCATATTCTTGCTCAACCGAGTAATTGTTTTTTTAATCGGATCAATGGAATTTTACTTTTCTGTAAAGTATGGGTTATATAATAATAATAATACTTCCTAGCCCAGAGAGCTGTGGAGATTAAATCATACTTAAAAATGAAAAGTATACATGTTTAATAAACTGTAAAATACTCCCCTTTATTTTAGTTACCTGATCTTTTTAAACTTGCTTACTGGCATTTTACCTCAATTTTTACCTTAAATTATATACATGTTACGTTATTAGCAATTGACATAAATTCTCAAGTGCAAGGAAGCAAGCTCAAGTGTTCAAGTCGCTTCGTTAGAGTTAAGAGATTAACTGAAAGATAAAATACTGTTAGACTATTTAGTAGTTAAGTAATATTCTGTCATTGACAAGGGCGTGAACAAAAAACATGTTGATAAGGTAACAAATCACTTTTCAGTACAGTATTGGTTTTGGCAACCTTTTCTTGATAGGGAAGCAGGGAGGGAAGTGTCAGGAACGGCACTGTTCACATAAGGAGCCATCCCGGGGCTGGTGAAATACATTCATTACGAACAAATACAGTGGAGCGTGTGCTGCGGGAACTGCGTCCTTCCCTGTGCGCTGCACGGGCCTTGACCGCATTCGGGAGTCTCGTCCATGTGCACAGATTTCACTGGGGAGAACTGGCTCTGCTGTTCCAGCCAGCCTGTTCAGTTAGCCTTTTTTTTTTTTTTTTTTAAATACATCACCCAGTGATTTGTTTCAAATTCTGGTTTTTTAGGGAACAGTTACCTCCTATATGCAGAGCACTGTGGTAGGTTCGAGGAACATAGGCAAATAGTTCATGTCTTGGGAGGGAGAGAAAAGGGAAACTGGTCACCTGTGACTGCAGGGCCTCGAGCTTGACGTGCAAACTTTGGGAAGAAGCAAGAGAGTGAGCTAGAGTGTTGATGAAAAGTGTTGAGTAGAGTTTTTCAGCATCAGTGTGGTTATTTTATTTTATTTATTTATTTGGGAAAATAGTAAAGATCTGGGGCGCCTGGGGGCTCAGTTGGTTAAGCGTCTGACTCTTGATTTCAGCGCAGGTCCTGATCTCATGGTCCTGAGATCGTGCCGCAAGTTGGGCTGATGCTGGATGTGGAACCTGCTTAAGATTCTCTCTCTCTCTCCACACACACACACACACACACACACACACACACACACACTCTCTCTCTCTCTCTCTCCCTCTCCCTCTCTCTCTCCCCCTCTCCCTCTCTCTCTCCCCCCTCTCTCTCTCTCTCTCTCTCTCCCCCCTCTCCCTCTCTCTCTCTCTCTCCCCCCCTCTGTCTCTCTCTCAAAAAAAAGATAATGATAATAAAGATCCCAGGGCCAGAGGCATTAATCAGATTTCTTTACTACGGAATTCCTTAGTGTTTATCATGCAGTTTGATTCGAACGTCGGTTCCGTGAGGGCAGGTCCCTGTCTGCCTTGGTCCCTACCGTCCCCGGTGCCTAGAACAGCGCCCAGCGTGCGGCCAGGGCTTCATATCTATTTGGGGAATGGAGTGAATGTTCTCCGGGGAACAACTGTCTCACAGCAGACGCTGTGACACGCACTAGTCCTGCGAATGGGAGGATGGGGTAAGGTGTGGTGTCCCTTTTCACCCAGATTGCTTTAGCACACCTGGCTGACGACCCTCCTCTGGGTCCAAAGTGCGGCTGCCAATTGGCAGGGGGTATTCCCAGACTTTCTGGCAACTCTTCTCACCCACGTTCACCGTTGGATGCTCACTGATGGGAAGTACTTTCTTCCTCTCCCCCCACCCCCGGGTGGGAGGCTGGGGGACAGGGAGGTGGGAACTACTCTTTGACTTCATTCTAGTTGCGTAAACCAGGAAATTTCCAAGTTGGATTCTAGAGCTTTTAATTCCTTCCCTCACAACCTCCAGCGGTTGTTACCAGGTAGCACTGACTTCCCTCCTCACCGTTATTAAGTTAACAATGCTTTCTACGCATGATGATGTGGAGTGAAGAAAATATAGTAGTGGCCTTTTTTGGTGTATTTTGTTTCTGCTTCAGGTCACAATGGTTTTATTTTACATTTACCAAAAGCGAAAAATTATTTCTACGAAGAGAGGAATAGGAGTTATCGGCCAGTTCACAAGATGTGCTGTCTAGTTCCGTTCCTAAAAACCTCTGCCCGTCTTCTCTCCGTCGCTCTCTGCTCCGGCTGCTCCTGCTGCTGTGTTTCCAGGTTTCCTCTCAGCCTCCCGCGTCCCCCCTGCTGCAGACTTCCCTCCCGCCGCTTCTGCCTGAGTGATGGCGCATCCTGAGAGGGTCATGCTTGTTTGCCACGTGGTCTTTCGGAGACTCCCCAAGCCTTCCAGAATTAAAAGACCCTTCTGGCACCAGGTTTCGTTCCCTTTCTCACTGCCCTGCTCGCCACTGCGACCCAGGCGCTTGCAGTTGTGTTCTCTCTCACCCGCGGACTCTCGCACTCGCTGATCTCTCTGTGGAGGAGTCTGCTTTCTCTGCTCTCTCTCTCGCTCTCTACCCCCCACCCCACCTCCCCCGGCTCTGTCTCTTGTCACTTGGTTAGGACAAATCCATCTTTCTGCCTTAACGTAGATATCACGACCTCAGGGGACTTCCGCAAGCTAGGATAAGTGCACGTCTGTAATGCGGGACCTTGAAAGAAGTTGTAATCTGGAGAATGATCTCTGATATCAAAAATTAGGATTAGAACATGCAGTTGTTTGCAAGAAGAATTCGAAGCAAAATTTATGGTGGCCTTGAAATATGCTCATTGTTTGCTTGAATAGCGTGCAGAGCGGAAGCCAGCACCAGAGGACCCGATTTGTTATTCGATATTTGAAGAGGTATTAAAACTATCCTTTAGAATAAAATATTCTAGCGGCGCCTGGGTGGCTTGGTCAATTAAGCATCCAACTTCGGCGCAGGTTGTGATCTTGCGGTCCCTGAGTTCGAGCCCCACGTCTGGCTCTGTGCTGATTGAGCCCGGAGCCTGCTTCGGATTCTGTGTCTCTTTCTCTCTGCACCTCCCCTGCTCGCACCCTGTCTTTCTCTCTCTCAAAAATAAATAAACTTTAAAAAAAATTTAGAATAAAATATTCTACGGTGCTGGGTGGCTCAGTCGTTTGAACATCTGATTTCGGCCCCGGTCATGCTCTCCCAGTTCATGGGTTTGAGCCCCGTGTTGGGCTCTGTGCTGACAGCTCAGAGCCTGGGGCCTGCTTCAGATTCTGCATCTCCCTCTCTCTCTGCCCCTCCCCTGTGCTCTGTCTCTCTCTGAAAAATAAACAAACATTAAAAAAAATTTTTTAATAAAATATTCTATATGCACTGCCTCGGGTGATAGTACATGCCAACACAGACATACTTGACTGAAATACATCAACTTTCTCATCTTGGCTGACTCAGTTGACTTGAATAGCAAGTTCCCCCATTGCCCCACCCCTAAAAATAGAAAGCGTATTATTATGTTTTCAAAATTCCAGGCTTTGAGAAGCACTTAGCTGTTCTTTGGCTTTGCTCTGATGGCCGCTGGCCTGTAGCTGAATTCTGATAATTGCATAGGCTAGAGGTCAGAGTTGGAGAAGAGGAGGTCCGGAAGGAGCCGAGGGCTGAGAGAAGTGTTTTAGAATTCTAGGTTATATGCGCCAATGTTGTAGTTAACAAAACACACCAGCTACCTCTGAGGATGAGGCCAAGCTTTGATAACACAGTGGTAATTTAAGGCAGCAGTGTCAACTGACTATTAAAGGTACAGTATGTGTGTCAAGATTTTTAAATGTTTTGCTGGTAATTGTTCTTTTGGGACTCCATTCTAATAAAATAATCCAAAATGCAAGTGTCTTACATACAAAGATATTTCTCCGTGATATTCAGTAGGAGAACTTGGAAACAGTTGAGATTTGTGAAATCATTAATCAAAAAAAGTAAAATGTTTAGAAAATGTTTCATCGTAATGTTAACTTTTAGAGGAGCAGAGGTACTGTGTATGTGGTCTGATCACCATCACCAGGTAAGGAAATACCGTAAGCTGTGAGATGAAGTAGGAGGCGGCACAGGGCGTGAAGACCAGCTGGTAATCCAGTTAGATTGTAAGTACCTGGAGATAAGATTGCTAGGGTAATTGGGGGTGATTTATAAAGTTATTTGTTGCCTCGAATAAGACAGTTTAATTAGGAAGTCATGGGGAGCGTTAAGGTTTTCATTAGGTGCCCCATCTGATTCGAGTCTCAGTTTAGGAAGGTAGATCTGATTGTGGTGTACAGGATAAATTGGGAAGGGAAGAGGTCACAGTGATCCCGTCAAGTGCTAATAATATCCTGAATTACCACAGGGCACTAGGGAAAGAGAATTAACGCAAGAGGTGTTGCAGAGGTTAAGAACTTCAGGACTTGTCAACTCATTTAAAATGATAGACATAGGGGACTCAGGAGCTGCAGGTGGCTTGAAGATTTTTAATTTGAGTAACTGAGGAAAAGAGGATACCATTAAAAGTAGCAAGATGTCTCATGAGTTGCTGGTCTTTTGGTAGGAGAATGACTTTGTCGAGCAGACTGTATTTAAGGTGCTGGGTTTTGGCATAGATCTTTGACGAGTGGTTAGAACTTAGGAAAGTTCTGATGTCAAACCACAGCTAGAGAGAGGGAGGCAACGGCTCTGCACATGCTCCCAGATGGTAGTTGGAGGGGGGAGTAGATGAGCCACACAAGGGAGTCCAACAGAGTCCAGGAGAGGAAGAAGAGGGGGAGCCAGGGTGGAGGACCGAGGGGCAATGGGCCAAAAGCATTCAAGGGAGAAAGAGTTTGTCTTCCTAACATCATTTGCTTCCTTTAGTTGAATTACCAGTTACCAAGGATGCATAGCCTTCTCAGTCCAGAATGGAAAATTATTCATATTTTTCATGTCTCAAAATTCATAAACTGAATTTTATAATCTAATGAGATTGGGGGTGTGTAATTGACCACTGTTTATTTTCTGTGTTTCTGCTTCTTGCTGGCAGTATTAACAAATACTTTTGCCCCTCCCAGGTACGGGTATTTAAAGCAATGAAGAGTGGAGCTCACACCTGACTTCCCCTATTCAGTTTCATAAGCAAGAAACGCATGTGCCGTTCGAAACAGTTCTCACGGTGGATACAGGGATGGAAATGATGTGTAATCACTTACATTAGATAATAGGTTTTTAAAAATCCATCAAAAAGCTGGTAATTACAATTACTTTTTACTTAGAAGTTGTGCTTTAATCACAACTAGCATATTTTATTTAATAATTAGAATTTTTTTTAATGTTTATTTATTTTCAAGACAGAGACAGTGTGAGCAGGGGAGGGGCAGAGAGAGGGAGACACAGAATCCAAAGCAGACTCCAGGCTCTGAGCCGTCAGCACAGAGCCCACGCGGGGCTCGAACTCACAAACCGCGAGATCGCCTCAAGGTAGAAGCAGAAAGTCTCTGGAGGCCCCGGCTTGGAAATCGCACAGTGTAACCTTTGCCAGACAGTTGGTCAAAGCAGTCCCAAGGCAACCCTGATTGATGGGGTCGGGGAATAGACTCGCCTCCATGGGAGGAGGTAGAAGTCCTGTGGCCAGATTTTCCGTCTGCCACACCAGCTCACATGTGTTCATGTCGAATACTTGAATATCAGATTTTAGCTACTGGAACAGTACTGGCTGTGTGTGCGCGCGCGTGTGTGCACGTGCACGTGCGTGCGTTACTAAGCGTCTCTTCTCAATGTGCCGCTCTCAGAAGCGAGGGATATTTGAAGTAACCTCACTTTTCTGAGTCATCTGTTTGATCAGGGACATGTTTATTCAGATACCAAAGCAACTGAAGAGATCATTTCACGTCAGTAAAACTAGACTACAACTGGTTTACTTACACAGTATTTATCGACTAGCTTTCAGTGGCTCCTTGGTGCCCAGCACCGGGATGGGTGTTTATGAACAGAGAAAAAAGAAACGTGGCATCATCTTCTCTCGACAAGTTTGTATTCTTCGAGGATGGGCAAAATGTCTGCCCGCTCAATCCAAAGTATTAATTATTAACGTGTCAAGGACCGGGCTTTAGTCAAAGATTGCACACAGATTGGATACGACTTCGTCTTTTTAGCGGAGCAGAGGAACAGATACTTAAAACCCCCGTAATTCAAAGCGAAATAATAAGTTCCATGAGAGAAATATAAACTGAGCGCTATTGAATTAGGGAGAAGAATAGGAGGCCCAGGACCAACTGCCAGGCTGTGTGATTCATATAATTAACACCTGAGAAGGGGAGCGCTTTGAAACCGCAGGTGATGGCTTCACAGAGAAAATGAGTTTGGAACGAGACTTTGAAGAAGAGGGAGAATTTGAATAAGTGGAGAGGCGAAAATCCTACTCAATTTAGGACCGAGTTGTGTTTTCCCAAGAAGATAATTATTTAATTAAAGAGAGAACCTTTTAAAGTGGCAAATATTAAAGAGCATGAGATAATACGGCGGGAAGACTGTAGAAAACATGACGCTGGGAAGATGGCTGGCAAAGTGTTCTCCCTTTGATGGTGTCAAGGCTTCATCTTTTTATCAGATATTTGTGTCGTTTGGTTGGAAAACTGAGTGGGGAATATTTAGTTTACTTCATAAGGGCACTGACCATTTTCGTTTTCACTGAATAGGGCTCTTTAGTCATCTGTTGGTTTAAAAAATAGAACCAAATGTCGCGTGTTCTTGTCGATAAGGAAATCTAAAATTAACAAAAGTAAGGAAACCCCCATTGAGTAACGTCGGCTGGTACTTTCTGCAGATGTGTCCGCATCCCTGCAGGAGCCGAGCTGCTAGAAAGAAATTGAGGAGAGTCCTTTCCTAACTCTGACAGTTAAATTTGCTTTTCAGTCTTTCTGTTCCCGTTTATCCTATTTAAACAATTTAAACTATTTTGAGAAGGAGAAGGATCGGTCATAATCCGTTTTACTTACTGCTAATTGAATGGTTCAATACTTAGACGTATACCAGTTGCCAAGGTGCTAAACTTAACTGTGTAATTAGGAAGAGAACTTAAGTATCATAATTTTTACTTTAGTAAATCAGAGGCAGTATTTCACTGTTTAAATGGCCTTTACAGGACACAGACCCATTAGCTAGCCTATCACTGCCTTTCCTTTGAAAGCCAGGCCTTTCTTTCTGGAATTCCTCCTAAGTTCTGCGTTTTCCTCAGAAAGAGAGCTCACGGAGTTCAAGGACGGGGTCTCACCGAGTTTGATGTCCTCGGTGTCCTGCAGAATTCCTGGCTCGTAACAGACATTGAGTGACTGGCTGGATTATATTGTATATCCATATGTGTGCCCCATTACAAGGAAAGTACTAGAAGAGAAGTGTGGGGAAGGGAGTAGCTTTGCAGTGTCTGTGTAACGTTCATCTCCCTTTCTGAGCCACTTTGCAGACCAAACCTGGCTTGTTGTTCTCTTCCTCTGCAGGCTGGCCTCGGGGCAAGCCCCAGCCTTCCCTGGTCACCTCCATCCCCACCTCACTCAGAGAGCCTTCTGTGGGGAACCTTTGTTGCCCACTTCTGCTCAAGACAGCCTGTTCCTTTCTATAGCACCACTTCTCCATAAACATACACAGGGGCGCCTGGGGGGCTCAGTCGGCTAATCGTCCAACTTCGGCTCGGGTCATGATCTCATGGGTCATGGGATTGAGCCCTGCATCGGGCTCTGTGCTGACAGCTCGGAGCCTGGAGCCTGCTTCGGATTCTGTGTCTCCCTCTCTCTCTGCCCCTCCCCTGCTCATGCTCTCTCAAAAATAAACAAACATTTAAAAAAATTAAATATATACACACACATATATTCCCTGCCCTTCTTTAAAGTTTATATCTTTTTGATTGGGTAATATATGCATGTGGTATAAAATTCACTAAGTACACAAGACTGTGTGATGAAAAGTAGAGGCTTTGCCTCCCCGGAGGCAGTTTCTGTTGCCTGTTTCTTTCGTGTCCCTGTGGAAATACCCCTGTGTGTGTTGTATATCTCTTGATGGTAACATGAGCCATACTGTTCTACTTTGCTTTTTTCAGCAAAATATTTTGGATCTCTCTTCATATCAGCATAAATAGTGCTTCTTTATTCTTCTTGATGGCTACATGGTAGTTTGTAATTTTTAACCAGTTCTCTGTTGGTGAGGCTGATTGACTATCACCCACATTGCTGCAATAGTCTTACACGCTACAGACAAAATTCCACACAAGGAGGTCTATATCTGCAAGAAAAATGCTGGTGAAGTTGCTGAGTCAGAGCTTATAAGAATTTTTTAATTGTACCGTGGAGGACAAATGGCCCTCCACGAAGATTATATTAATTTAAATTTCTATCAGCAGTGCGTGGGAGAGCCTGTTTACTACATGCTGGCCAACTCGAGTTTAATTAAACCTTTTGGGTCTTTGCCACTTGCACATCCCAGATAAACTGTTCTTATTCTGTCTCCTAGTGTTTGTTTTCCTTTTGAACATTTCCGTGTGTTTCCCTTGCACTATCAGTTCTTTGCAGTTTCAGATAATCTGATATTTTCATGGACTGTGTATTTCCCTTTTTTTTTTTTTTTTTTGAGACAGAGACAGAGTGCTAGAGGAGGAAGAGGAGAGAGAGAGGGAGGCACAGAATCCGAAGCAGGCTCCAGGCTCTGAGCTGTCAGCGCAGAGCCTGACGTGGGGCTCGAACTCACAGACTGCGAGATCATGACCTGAGCCAAAGTCGGACACTTAACCGACTGAGCCACCCAGGCGCCCCTGACCGTATATTTCTTAACCTAAAGGAGAGTTCTTGTTTCTGACGTTCTATCCCATGAGCATGTACCTGTCACTCCCGGGTTTGGGTGTGAAAAAGAGAGTCATTCTGTTCTGCATCTTTGTATTGTTTGCCCCTCGGCTACACGTCCTAGTGCTCCTTGACGGTTTATAGATTGATGATTCTAAGTGGGCAGAATCTGTCCGTGTCACTTTGAAGAAGAGAGGGTTATGGCTTTCAAAGCATTTTACACTAGTTCCTGCCTTTGTGTTGAATATTTTCAAGAACATTATTAGCATCCGTTACTGTATATATGGATCATTTTCAGTGCTCAGACCTAGCCCGTTTGCTCTGGACTTTTACCTTGTTAGAGATGCTAACACAAATTCACTTACAAGGTACCAATACGATTTTATGGCCTGTTTCCTAGGAAGGCCTAGATAAAACCTTTCTGGATCCACTCTGGCTCTACCCTGGGCGAGACGGTGGGAAGAGTCTCTCAAAAGATGCCCTTCTGGGCAGGGGCTTGGCTGAGTTAACCGAGTGCCCCTGCAGAGCTGAGGCAGTGACAGCCGGGTGGTGGCTGTGCCAAGAGGCCTAGGCCATAACCAGTCTCCGATGTCACCTCTCCAGATGGCAAAGTGGGAAGAACAGAGTGTGTGTGGGGCGGGGGGCGGGGTGTCAGCCAGGCGGAAGCATTTGAGAGGAGGGAGGATTCAGGTCAGAGGTTCCGTATCAAACCACTGGAGGTCATTGAGAGAGAGTGAAATATCTGGACGTGTTAGTTTGTAAATTTGGGGCGGTTGATCAGGTGAAGAGAAAGAGACTCGGTAGGGTAGAAAGTACTGATTCACAGAATCCGAATAATTCCTTTGTTGAAGTAACCTTTCTAGCCGTTGGGTGACAATTGTATGCTTCATTGTGAACCGCACAAAACACCTGGCGAGGAGCCGGATTTGATTAAACGCGAGCCTGTTTTCTGATCTCCATGACCCCGTGTGCCTTTTCCCGATTCATCTGCTGAGTCCAGCTTTCTTCCATTTACCTCCTGTAATCTATTTAGAAAAAAAGAATCTTAAGATCAATGTGTAACAATATTTCTAATCTAAAAATTGCATTTAGCAGCAAATAATAACCATCGCTAGTTCTGTTCTCTTGTAGAAAACGAGAATAGGAAGGAGAAGAACTTACTGGGCTTTGTAAGAGTAGGCCCTTTTATGAAAAAGGAATCTTGGAGATTCGTGCCTAATTTTTCTTTTTAAGCTTTTATTCTCCGCCACAGGATTTTCCCTTCGAGGAGACTGGAAGTAAAATGAATCAACCCGTAGAAGGATGTCCTTTCACGGGGCGCCGTGCGTCCCAGCAGCGTACAGGAGGCCAGTCAGGTTATTAATTGCATTCTCACTTGGCCAAAGGGTTGGCTTTTCTGAAATGGGATTTGAATGCCCATATCTTTCCTGGGCCAAGCTTGTCTCTGGTCTTTTAATAAACAAACATTTTTATGGAGTGATTCAGCTCAAATTTATTGTCATAAATAGTAGAGTCTACATAAGTCACTCATACTTCCCCTTTCTTTTCTCGTTTCTTTCTCCCTCTCCTTCTTCCCCTCCTTCTCTCCTCCCTCCTTCCCCTCCCTCCCCCGCTCTCCTCCCCCCACCATTTGGCAAACCACACAGAGGTCTGGACGTCTGTAGGCCACATTAGCCTGAAATGTAAGTTTTCTTTGGCTCACACAGTGTTGAGATCTGTTGTTTTTAAATGCATGTAGGTAAGATTCGGGCTTCTCCTTTAGCCGCTGCTCTGACCATTCGCGTTTGTCCTCTGCTGGTTCACTTTCACCGTCCTTCCCTGGTAGGCGGTCAAGTGTGCAGTTCTCGCTTTATGTTTAGGCCACCCTGTGAACGTGCAGTTAATGCCGGCGATCCATACCGGTATCATTCCCCCCAGCACTCCTCAGATTTAATTACCACGAGGCTGGGTTGGGCCTTACAGTAAGGTAAACACCGGGTTGGTGGAGAGAATTAGGGAACTGTATCAAGGTTTAGAGTACCAAGGGTCAGTAGTAGGCCAGTCACTTAGGTTTAGAGTACCAAGGGCCAGTAGGGCAGCCAGAATATACACAAACAGTGAGGTCAAGACAAGTCATGGGTCATAGCAAGGTAGACAGACTGGAGGATAGTAATAGCCTCCGGGGCCCACGGGGCAAGGGAATGCAGAGTCCAGGCCTCTTGGACTGATGCATACACGAACTAGCATGAGATGAGGTCAGAATAGGCAAGGAGGCTAAGTGGTGGGGGCTCTGGGTCCCAGAAGAGGATAAAGGTCTCTCGGGAGACAGGAGAGGGCACTGCATGAAAAAAAGGAGTCGGCTACAGAACAGCCGCCTTTGGGTCTTTCTTATTTAATTAGCAGTCTTTTTTAGAGCAGTTTTAGGTTTACAGAAAAATCAAGCAGATCGTAGAGAGGTTTTTGATATGCTGCCCCTCCTCCCCATTTCCCTATTTTTAGCATCTTCTAGATTCGAGTGGTTTGTTATAATTGATGAGCAAATATTAATACACTGCTGTTAACTAAAGTCCATTATTTGCATTAGAGTTCACTGTATTCTACTGTTCTGTGATGGGGTTTTCATGGGAAAATATTTATAACATTTACCATTTCAGCCGTTTCTCCGCATTCAGTTCAGTGGCGTTTAGTACATTCACCTTGTTAGGCAGCCATCACCGCCATCTGTCTCCAGCTCTAGAACTTTCTCACAATCCTGCACTGAAACTCCGTACACACGCAACAGTAACTACATCCCCACCCCTGGTAACCACGGTCCAGCTCTCCGTCTCTGTGTATTTGACTTTTGCAGGTACCTCATTCATACAAGTATGTCTGGCTTATTTCACTGAGCACGGTGTCTTCAAGGCTCATCGTGTTGGTGGGTGTATCCGATTTCATCCTTTTTTAAGGCTGAGTGACGTTCCATTGCACGTGTATGCCGCATTCTGTTTATCCATTCATCTGTCCGGGGACACCCGGGTTGTGTCTGCTTCATGGCTGAATGCCGCTAATGAAGACTGGCATAAACATACCTGTTTGGGTCCCTGCTTTCAGTTTTTTTATACCAAGGATTGGAATTACTGGGTCAGGTAGCCGGCGAGTTTTTGAGAAATGCCTGATGCCATGCGGGCACTCTTATAGTACATAGAATGGTTTCGCTGCCCCGAAAATCTCATGCTTCAACTATTCATGCCTTGCCGTCCATGCTTCTGCTTAGATTTTAACATGTTCCCTTCTGTGGAGAGTCACTACTGTTTATATAAGGCAAGCTTTCGGGTAAAGATGAGTAGGATCCCAGAGCTGTTAGTAGAGTCGATGAAATCAGTGATCAAGGGACTCAGAAAGCAGAAAATTCTGATAAATTATGGTCCCTTGGGCTTTCAGATTCTAAAAGCTGCTCATGTGGTAAACATCTAGGTAACAAATACAGAGCTTTACAATGCGTGGGTTTTAAGTTAGATGTTTGTGGGCATGTGGTTTTGTATTCCATCTGTTTGTTCCGCAAAGCTTTATTAAGCACCTATTACATGCCAACCCCTGCAGTAGATGCTTTCCACGGGAATTCAGGCCGCCATTCAACCAAGTTAGAGACTGTCTGAAGAGCTTCCACCTTTTGCACCAAGGAAGCCTTTTTGCACTTGTTCTCCAAGAAACACGTGCTTTGTTTTGAAAGATGTCTGTTATGTAACTACCCCTGGGCTCGGCTTTCCCAGTGCTTCACTGAAAATAGCTTTTGAACCTCCATGATCATTTGCAGCGAGTCTCTGTGGTTCTTGGTGTCTTGATAAGAGCACTGGTCAGCTTCTGTGCAGAGCGCGGCCAGGCTGTATGACTGTCGGTGTGCCCTGTCCTGTCATTACAGCTGCGCCAGGGTACGTCGTGTGGCTGTCTTCCAGACTCGGCTTGCTCAGATTCCCATTTCTCTGCTTCTCCAGTTGCTTGCTGACCTAGCCTTTTCCCCTGTACTTCCTTTGTGCCAGGGACCATGTACATGTAAGAAACTGCACTGGAACAGAACACTGAGAGAAGAGAAGGCTCCTTCCTTCGTGAGGCTGTGTTCCTTAAAGCAGGGGTCTCTGCATTTTTCATCGGCCTTCCCTATCAGAGGGAGCGTCTGCTTCCCGACAGTTTGTATATTTATACCTGTTCTGCATACAGTCCGTACATTATTAGTGGAACCTAATATTTCTTCCCGTTATTTAGATAAAAGTTAGTTTTAAATAGTAAGATTTTGCATACCACAGTGCATGCATCTTTGAAAACCTGTGCTGAGGTAGCTAGCTTTCATAGTTTTTACTGAGCCAAATACCTCACCACTCTGTTGAACTGTAACATAGAGTCTGTAGATAGTGCCAAGGAGTCCGACAGCTATAAACAGACAGGTGTATTTCATTAGGGAAAGGTCCTAGCATCTCTTTCTTTCTTTCTTTCTTTTTTTAAAATATTTATTTTTCAAAGAGAGAATGACAGAGTGCGAGCGAGGAACAGAGAAAGAGGGAGACACAGAATCCGAAGCAGGCTCCAGGCTCTGAGCTGTCAGCACAGAGCCTGACGCAGGGCTTGAACTCGCAAACTGTGGGATCCTGACCTGAGCCGCAGTCGGACACTTAACCGACTGAGCCACCCAGGTGCCCCACCCTAGCATCTATTTCTAATTCGTTGTGCTACGTACGTTTAACTCCATGTGCATTTGTAATAGAAATTGGCATATTCTAAAAAACTGAGATAGTTTTAGATCAGATGTAGCCATTCATCTCCCACAAAGTTTTCCTCACACCTTCTGAGTGTTCACATTATTACGTTACCAGACTCTGACCCTTCACAGCACAGGATACCGTATAATGATCCCATTCAACATTCCTAGTCCATATTTTCTATGGGTTTTGCTGGATACTTTTTAAGCATTGTAGTCTCCTGCGGCTGTACTCTCAGAGCCATGTGAGTGGTTATGACCCCTAATACAGAGCCAGACGAAATCCATGAACAACAATCCACCGAAGATCCTTTAATGACACAGACTTCCATGTGAATGATTAATGCTGTACTCTTCACGTATTGCTATTTGGCCTCTGGAGGAGCAGGTAGAAGGAGATGGAAGAGTAGCCTGAGTCGCATTTAGTATTTCCAGTGTTCCAAAGCCTGGACGTGAATGAAAGATGAGCGTTTCTGCTTAATTTATCTGGCTGGATTCCTGCGCCTAATGGCTGCGTATATACCATAAACACTGGGAAGAAGCAGCCATGGAAACACTTGTTTTCTTGTCGGGCTAAATTTACTCTGGGTTGAATATTAACACAGTGCCTGGCAGTACTTTAAAAGCAAAAATAGCTTAAGCGTGACTCACTCTGAGTCATTTACTGCTAGTGCTGCTATACTGCCTAGAGCTTGACATTGAACAAGTTGGCAGCCTGTATTGCTACATTTTTTCTAGGAACTCTGAACAGATTTCATTCTTGTGAATTCGCTTGTGCAACGATATTAAATAGAGTAATATGTTTATTTTGTTTCAAAGTCAAATGAATTTGAGAATGGTGAAACTGTGAAGTATTTTTCTTGGGCTTTCTGGAAAAGCTAGATTCTCAGAATTCTCCTGTGGTTAAAAGACTTACTTTATCTTTTAAAGAATTAGTAAAATGTCATGGAGGTTTTGTTTTAGATGCTTGGGCTTTGCTGATCAAAAACATCATACTTCCTGAAAATCGTTATAAAAATGAGCTCAGTAGTACTACCAAGTAGGAGTCATTAATTTTCTGACATTACCCGACAAGATGGAAATGTGCCATCCTGAAAGCTTTTTCTCTTCTTCAAGGTTGTTTTTTTTTTTTTCTTTTTTTTTTTTTAATGCGGTGAGGCATGTAACATAGCCTGCCTTGTAGTTAAGCTGGGTGTATGACTTGTAAAGTTCTCTCTTGTTATTAGAGATTATATAATGGGAAGTTCATTGGTTTTGAAAGGCAGACCAAACCCACCAACGGGATTTCTATTGGCCCTTTAAATAAATGTATTGCATGCCTTTGCCTGAGTAACTGTGTGGCTGAGGAGGGAGTCAGCAGCTTATTGGCCAACTGTAGGAAACCTATTAAGGATCAGTTGGTCTCTTCTGAGCTGGGGTCAGGATGGCTGAGAATCTAAAACTATATATATGAGGTTGGTTTTCCCATGGTGTTGCAATCTTTTATTTTAACATGTTTTTGTGTTTAGTTTTTGGAGTTGCCTAACAGTATAATTTCAGTCGAGGCTTAGTTTCAACTCTTTTATTATAATCTGTGGGAACATGGGTGTTTTGTGTGTTTTTTTTTTTTCTATTTAAAGGCACTATCATTTTGCCTTAGGATTTCAGTGATTTATAAAGAGTTTTCCTATGACAGCCTAAAACCAAAAAGAGCCTAGCCTAATGCTTGATATTATTTTGAAATTGTTTTACCATAAAATTCTTACACTGGGAGCTGCAACTCTGGCAGAGAATTTCAACATAGTTGCATAAATTGTGTTTCATATTACAACTTGTTCTCTACTTGACTTCATTGAAATTAATAAAAGGACTCTTTCAGAAGGATCTGGTGAGTTAGCATCATTATTTAAAAAAAAAAAAGTGAAGAACTTACTCATAATGTATCCTGTGTTGCTAAGTTTTCAAAGTTAGCTATCTCAGCCACACCCAAAAAGCCCTTTCCGAAGACCGAAATCCACTTCTCCACTCGCGCCAGCTTAAAAGTTTCTTCCCAATAAAGGAACAAGTAAAAGGGCTGAGATCTATACGAATTTTCCCTAAGACATGGTGATTTCATGAAAACCTAACATTTGAAAAGTAGGTTGCTGCCAAACCTTGAATGTAAAATGTAGTTCCTTATTCTGTGGTTAAAGAGAACCTTTAAAGCTGGGCTTTCTGGCTTGGACCCTGTGGATGCTAAAAATATCCCCAAGGTGCTTTTTTGTATCCCAAAGGGGTTCCATCACCCTGCCTTAGATCTAGAGGATCTAGATTAAGGTGGCCCCGGCTGCCGGGTCCTGCCGTAGCATTCTCCTTGGGTCGTGGTCACATTGACTCTCTGCTGCTACGTTTTGGAGGCATATAAACGAGTTACTTGTGTGGCTGGAAAATCAACTCAAATCTAGTTAACCAACACTTTTCAGGTCGTAAGCTGGGAGGGCTAATCCAGATAAATGTCAGCACAGCCCAGTAGCCACTCTGTGCTTATTACAGTTAGGTAGATGGGTCTGGTCCAGAGAAGTGTATGAAGATCACCTCAAGTCTTTGTGCAGAGCCCAGCACAAAGTAGGTCTTCAATAAAAGCTCATTAAACGTGAATTTACTTAATATGACCAATATTACAACTGCTCACCGTATTTAGTCAGCCAGGTTTTGTTCTGTTCCCTTCCTTCATTTCTGTATTCAGACACTTAATTGAGCTCTTATTGTATGCCAGAAATGGGTGAGATATTTGAGATAAAAAAATTAATAAGCCTTCAAGAAGTACAGTCTTCAGTTGGAGAGGCAGTTAGGCAAATTATTAAATACATTCATCATATATTTTTTTTTTAAGTCTAGGTACAAGGATGTCATGACCTTGCAGTAGTAACTTTTTTTTTTAAGCCAATAACACTATTGACATCGTTTGAGCACTTACCGCGTACCAGCTCTGTTCAGGGTGCTGTGAGGTGGAGGCCGGGACATCATTCCCATTTTACAAAGGAAGGTGTTGAGGCTCAGAGAGCTGAGCAGTTGGCCCAACTCACATTCATGATTCACACCCAGGAAATCTGGCTGCAGAGTCCATGCTCTTAACCATTACATAAACTGCCTCTCGTCCACCGGCTGTACTGAGGAAAAAGAAAGAACAAGAATAAGTAGGAGAAAGTGGGAAGGTCTGCGCACCAGTGATACAGGGATCTCTTTTGGTGGAGCGTTAGAGTTTTGTAAAGCATGAGTGATTATTTTGGAGTGCTTTTGCCAAAATCCGAGTTGCTAAAACAAAGTACCATCGTAAGTCGGCTAATTCTGAGCGCGATCTGCCACGCCCCCAAGCCTAGCTTTCTTAGGCCACGCGTGCTAATCCCCAAAATGAGCTGAGTCCGAGGACTCGATGTTCTTTCACACGACCTCAGCGACTAAAACCAGCTCGAACCCTCGCCGGCCGCTGCCACTCAGAGAGCTGCGCCCGGAAACGGCTCGGCTCCTTGCCCGCTCCTTTCCGCGGGCAGCCAGAGGCATTGGTCCCTCTCTCGCCCCAGGGCTCTTCTCAGTCCTCTGACAGCCTCCTCCTGTCCCGTCAGGACCGCTCCCCGCCACGCCAGCGAGTCTTCCACGGCCGGCCACCGCTGCCGAACAGTTACTCAGACCCGGACCCCGCCGCTCTTGCTCCTGCCGCGGCCCAGCGCCCCGGGCGGCAGGGCCGGCCCCCTGGCATTTTGCGTGTGTTGGTTTCGGCGCGCTGGGGGACGTGTCTTGTCTTCGGTATTAGAGTATTTTTTAATGTCTTGGCCTATTTTATAAGAAGGGGTTTCCTTTTACCGTGTGGCACACTGTCCTTATTTGCTGAACGGAGCTGTCTGCCGGGACCTCGTAGTTTCCGCCTCATGCAGCCCAGCGCTGGGCCGTTGTCGGCAAATTATCATTCCGGTGGGTCCACGGGCATTTCCAGGTACAACATTCACGGTTCTTTTTTTTTTTTTTTTTTTTAAGTAATGATTTCCGAAAGCCGAGTTTTTAATAGACTCCTTACAGCTTAATGGAAGTGTATCATCCAGTCTCTGAAGTCGCCCTCACTTAGCACCCACGTATGTAGCACTTTGGGATTATTTACCCTTTTGGTTCAATACAAACTTCATATATTGTTTAAAAAAAATGTGCGCACAATTTTCTTGAAGAAAAGCAGAATCAAACATTTTATCTTGAGCTTTTTTTCTTCGCACATTAAACCTACGCGTTGGTGATCAAGATGACGCGCTGGGGAAAGAAATGCATTTGTACCTTCAGGGCGCGGTGACTTCTGACTAAATATTTCTTGAGCCCCAGTCTTTGTGTGAGCTTTCTTTTAAACTTGTCTAATCCTGACATTCTAAAATAACATTTTATAAATTCACCGGAAAGGAAAGGTGGCCATACAGTTATCAGATGGTGAACTCTAATCATGGGACGTTCGCGTGGGTCGCCTGTAATTGAAGACAGTGCATCCTTTGTAATTGAAGGCAGTTCAAGTGAGGACTCGGCATGGCCAGGAACAGAACGGAGAGGGGCAGACACCGCCTTCCTGGCACCGTGCCCCCTCCCGTCTGTAGCCGGAATTGGTTCTAGGTCGCATCCTTGACGCCTGGGGGGTCCTTGGGGGCTTGGAATGCCAGCTTGGGCTTCGTGTCAGCCGCTCTAGGCTAGTGTTTCCCCAGGTTTTCTCTTCCTGACTCTGGAGGAAGGCACGCCGCTTGTCAGAGAGGGAATGGGGGGGTTACTCCTGAAAATCCGGACGTCATTAGTGGGGGTCACGCCTGAAAATCCAGATGTCATTTTGGAGATTCAGTCGTTGGGTTGGGAGAGAACGTTTGTAGGGAAGATGAAGGAGAGGAAGAGACAGCTTTCCCTCTCCCCCTTACTCCTCCCTGTTTGACAGTTTGGTTGTTTCTGCTTTCTCCCTTGGCTTCCTCTTCTCTCTGCCCTTTCGACAGGCACTGCCCTTTAGGACTTGTTCTCTCCTCCCCCTCCGTCATCTTTCTGTGTCTTCCCCAACCCCACCCTCGTCAGCTTCGTTGCGGACCTGTCCCCCTTGCAGAGGCGTCTGCCAGCGGGCATGGCTGGTACAGTCTGAAGCACTGGTGGTCACTCAGCGCCTGTTTCAGAATCAGCTTTTGCTGCCCGCAAGCTTAGCCAGACCCTCTAGTTCTCTTTAAATTTTTTTTAAATGTTTATTTTAAAAGGGAGAGAGAGAATGCAAGCAGGAGAGGGGCAGAGAGAGAGAGGGAGACACAGAATCCAAAGCAGACTCCAGGCTCCAAACTGTCAGCACAGAGCCTGATGTGGGGCTTGAACTCACGAGCTGTCAGATCATGACCTGAGCCGAAGTCGGGCGCTTAAATGACTGAGCCACCCAGGCATCTCCGTGTTCTCTTTAAGTGAGAGTGAGCGCCCCTGTACTCCTCCTCATCCATCTTCAGTCAGGTGGACAGTCCCCAGATCCACGGGACACGAGACAGGAGAGCACCTGCTGTGTTCTAGACATTGTGGTGGAGTTTTCATAAGTGGTGTCTGCACCTGTCCTGCAGGTAGCAGAGAAAGGGGGGAGGTTCCGTGATTTGTGGATGGGGTGACTATGGCTCAGAGACAGCAAGCAGCCAAGTGGCCGAGCTGGAACGCCAGCTGAAGTCTCCCCGTCCAGAGCCGGTGCTTCGCTGCAGACCCGCTAGCTAGTCAAGTGATTACGTACTCTGCTGTCTGTTGACAGTGAAGGAAAGCTTTTATTAGTATCTTTTTCTAAACCATGGCATTAACTTTTGGTCTTTTTAATTATGTCTACATGAATATATTGAGATTAATATTAAAAATCAGGAGGTCTTTCTTTTATGGGGCCAGTAAGACTCCTCTAAGTGTTTGAAAAGCTGATTCAGCATTAATTAGAATTTCTTTATATTCAGTCTTCTCAAAATTGCTTTGCTAACTATATAATCGTGTGTGTTGTAGAAAATCCAGGGAAAATAAGGGTCAAAAAATAAAAATCACCTCTAATGCCCCACTTCAGAGATAGCCACAGACTAACATCTTCTGTATTTCCTTAGTGTTTTTTCCTATAAAATGCACACTTGCAAAATTGAGATCGGGCTTGTGTCCTGATTACTTCCCTCAGTATAATGTGAGCTGATTAAATACTTGAAAGTGTGATTTTAAAACGATGCCTGAGATCCCATTTTATTAACGTACCAGGATTTTCCTCGTCGAAGCACTATCCTCTGTTAATACTCCCTGGTAGTCTATCAGTGGGTAATACTGGATATTATCATTTTTTAAAGTGAGCTTGGTAGTTTAAGAATAGTGTTTTATGCATTGAGTCCGAAGTATCAAAATGCACCATTTTTTAGGTAATTTCTTTGTTATTTTATATTTTATGTCTTGTAAAGATTAAAGAATGGTGTATTTTTCAGGGAGAAGTTGTTTTTTAAAAATTACTTCAAAAGTTGGAACAAGTGGTTGGTGTTTTCGTTCTGGTCAAAATTTACTCCTTTTGAAAATGCTTTGCTGCATCTATGCATTCAATCAGCAGACATTTATCGAAACCTTTCCTGTGCAAGGTGTTAATTGCTGAGAATAAAAAGAAGAAAAGCATGCTTTCTGCCTTCAAGGAGCTTACAGTTTATGCAGGTAACATATATGTCAACGTAATTTTGTATTTAATATAAACATGATGGTTTAGTAGGACTCAGAGAAATAAATGCTGAAGTAAAGCTGCAAGCAGTGTGCAGGGAGAACACAAAGGAAAAGTGGTTAATTTGGTCAGTGGAATACAGGGAAGACTTCCTGGAAGAGCTGACATCTGAGCCGGGCCTTGAGGCTTGGGCTTGGGTAGGATTTCGCTTGGAGAAAGCAGCAGAGGCCATGTGAGGCTGTGACTAGAGTGTGATCCGACCCGCAGGCGGCTGGAGCGCGTGTCCTGTTGGAGAAAGCAAGCGTTCCAGAAGGGCTGGTGTGTAAGATGCCGGGACGGCAGGGGGCCAGTGTAATGGGAGGGAGGCAGAGAGAGGTAACAGCGGATGAACCCGAGCTAGTAGGGGGTCAGACAGTCGGTGCTGAGTTAGTGTGTGCCTGGTTCTGTGCCGATAAATTCCTTCTCAAACGTAATCTCATTTGGTTTACGGGACAGTTTTGCGAGCTATTTTTAGCACTACTCAAAGATGGAAATAAAAGCTCAGCAGACCGAAATGATTTCCCCCAAATTCACAAAGCTCATAAGAGGCAGGACCAAAACTCAAATGTAGGCCTGAAATTCATGCCTTTTTTTTTTTTTTCCACACTGCTTTCCTAGGTGGAGATAAGAGAATAGAAAGCCCTGAAAACTGGGTTAAGGCATTGCTGTTTTTTTGATGAATGGTATTATCTACCAATGAAGGTACTCGTAGTGACAGAGGGAAGGGTGAGTTGGAAAAAGCTATTGCAAGGAGTGAGACAGGATTGACAACTACCACAGAAATCCAAGCAAAATGCGTCAACGGTCTCAGTACTGCGGTGGCAGAAGGAATGGAAATATGGAGATACAAACACGGGGAGAGGAGATTTGGCTGGAGAATTCAGGCACGGAACTCAGATGTCAGATGCTCTCGAGGCAGTGAGGAGGCCTAGGTCAGGTTCGTGGTCTCAACCTTTTTTTTTTTTTTTCAAATTGCATACTCCTTAGTAGTTACTCTTTTCTTTTTTTTTTTTAAGTTTATTTATTTATTTTGGAGGAGAGAGCGAGCGTGTGAGCTGCGGAGGGGCAGAGAGAGAGAGAGGAAGAGGGAGAGAATCCCAAGCGGGCTCCACACTGTCAGTGCAGAGCCCAACGCGGGCCTCAAACTCACAAAACATGGGATCGTGACCTGAGCCAAAATCAAGAGTCAGAAGCTTAACTGACCAAGCCACCCAGGTACCCCAGTACATAAATACTTTTGAGTATGTATCCAATACACAAATACTACTATTTTATTTTAGTCTCCTTTCCAATGGATTTTCTTGTGTATCTCCACCTTAGAGGTCACTGGAATTAAGAGTGGGTGTTTGGGCAGGTTGTTAGGAGGAAGAGGCAGTGGATTAGAGTTGTGTTTTGGACATACTGAGTTTGAGGCACCTAAAGGAGCACAGTCATTTGGAGATGCTTCGTTCAGAGTTGGAAGTGAGTAGTAAAGATTTTAGGAAGTAAAATCATACCAAGCTTATGTTCTAGGTGAAATTCAGCTTTATCCTCAAAATAGAGCCCAGTTGTTTTTATTCCCTAGTTCTACACTCTGTAAAAGAATAATTACAGATTAAAAAGTCAGGAGTCTGTTTTATATTATTTTTAGCTACGTATCTTTAGTTGATTGTTTTAGTGTTTTATCATTTGATTCTCAACTAAATATTTACAGATTTTTGAAAATGCCATCCTTGGTGGTCTAAATTAAAGAGGGAGTATTCTTAAAATAACTCTTTTGTGTAGTCTAAAACATGAAAATCTTTTAAGACCCTGTAGGTTGTAGTTCATTGACCTATTCAGACTTCCTTAAGACGTTCAAAGATATCAAGCCTAAATGTGTCTTCCAAACAGAGATTCCTCCCGAGATCAGAACGTCTTTATAATTGGCCTATGCTTTTCAGTAACTTTCTCAAAAGTGTAATTCTCATTTCCTTCTGGCTAGTCCTCTGTCACCGAGTTAATACCTATAAAGCATAACCCAGAATACTATCCATTTATTAAGACCCTACAATTCTATGATTAGAGGCACAAATGCTGGTTGGTGTTTTGGGGTGGTTCAGTTTGGTTTGATTTTAATTAAGAATACTGTTTTTTTTAAACCTTCAGCCAACAAAATCTTTTATCCTTGATATTCAAAGCATATTTCCCTTTGGGGAAGTAGGGATGAAAAACAGCTGTAGTTCCTCCCTCTCATGAAGTTCAGTTCACTTACCTCCTTTTGTTTATTTTCTATTCAGCGTCGCTATCAGTAGCCGTGATGACTATTTATTGAATACCCGGTGAGTAGTGTTACCCTTGTAAGTTGATCACGTGCCGATGTGGGAAGGCAACTTTTCTTTCTTTATTGCTTGCTGAATAAAAGGCACAAAGAACTTAGGAGACTAGGTCAAGTTCACAAAAAGAATCTTTGGTGCACTTGTGCAAATAGATTCTCAAAACACCTACGTAGAAAGGGAACATTCCTGTTGGAAGAAATGGCAAAGCAAAGTCAAGTTGATGGGTCTCCCTGATCTTGCCCCTGTCTTCCTTAGACAGCAGAGGGCAGCAGCATGAGAAACTAGTTCTCCTGGAGCCATCCGCTTTTGCTAGCTCTTTCCTTCCCTGAGCTTCTGAAGCTGAGCACTGTACACCAGGTACAGCTGCCCTGTATTGACACAAATAATTCGAGACTCTTGAGATAGAGGGTTAAAGCACTGAACAAAATCACAGTATAGACTGGTAGTTAATAAAAATGACAGTTTGTGATTTTCCATTCTAACATGTATAATCCTGGTCTCTTGCTTTTTAAGTCTTTCTTCTAGAGAATATTTTTAATTTTTTTATATTTATTTATTTTTGAGAGAGAGGGAAAGAGAGACAGAGAGCGTGAGCAGGGGAGGGGCAAAGAGAGAGGGAGACACAGAATCTGAAGCAGGCCCCAGCTGAGCTGTCAGCACAGAGCCCGACGCAGGGCTCGAACTCCTGAACTGCAAGATCATGACCTGAGCCGACATCGGACGCTGAACCGACTGAGCCACCCAGGTGTCCCGATTCTAGAGAATTTTTGATAGGACAGATATTTAGGACTGGTAGTCATAAAATAAACCTTCCAGTCTCAGAATGTTCGTAGCGGTTTTACAGACGGGAGCAGGATGAGCCCAGCTACAGGAAGTGTGTGCCACAGCAAGGATTTAGTAAATGTGAATGAATGATTGCTGACATGTCTTCAAGAAAATAGCTTGTTTCCGTAGCTTATCTGGATTCACGATCCGTTGCTGCTGTGTATGTGTCTAGCATAAAAGAGCAGGTATTGCAAAAGCGAAGTGATAAAAGCTTCTCAAGACCTTTGTTCTAGTTCTGCCACTTTAATGGATAAGTGCTCAGAGACCAACCTCTCGAAAGCTCCTTCTCCTTCCCCGGAACACAGTTTGCGTTTCCTTGCGCATTACCTCACAACTCTGATCGTAGCCCTTCTGTACACTGTGGGTCACAACCCACTAGAGAATGGCGACATCATTGTCAAAGGTCATGACCAGCATTTTATTTTAAAAGATTAGAAAATGCCACATGCATCATGGATAGGAAGAGTGTCATTTCATAAAACTTTTGTTCCTGTAAACATACGTTCATATACCCGCGTCGTAATGTCACATGCTGTCTCTTACTGCAGATCATGTTAAAGAAGGTTTTGAAAAACACTGCATTGTACCATTCATCACATCATCGTGTAATTCTCTTTATCACTCTGTTCCCCCTACTAGACCAGGCACCTCTAGAAAGAAGGAATCACGTTTTCACGTTTTCTTTGTCTTTTAATTCCTAATGCCAGGACAGCTCTGCCTGACAGACAGGAGGTGTTCCGTAAATGTGGGTGGAATGCATGAACGAATGGACGCCACTTCATTCCTCTGAGCCTCATAATTCTTTTCCATAAATTAGAACGTTACCCACCGTATCTCACAGTGTTTTATTGTGAAGATCAGTTGAGATAATGTATGTGAAAATGCTTTTTATAAGAGTTAGGAGCATAATCAGGATTCCTGTCTGCCAGAATTTTGTTGTTGGGCAAATAAGCCTCAGGAATTGTAGAAATCTTAACTCCGGGTTCTCAGAATGGCGTATTTTTGGTAGTTCTATTACTGAAACTGTGATGGCCTTTTGTAGACACGGAGTTAGGAGACAGCCTTGAAAAACTGGGTGTGTGCCTTTTTGAAACTTTTTTATGAGACCTTTCAACATACAAAGTAGGTACAGGGAGGGCAGTGTTTTCCTCTGCCCTTCTGGGTTCTTTGGACTGGTCTATTAATGAAATTGACCTGAGATTAACAGGAGATTAAAAGGATTAAACAGGGGAGAGACAGATTTAATTGCATGGGTACAGGAGCCCCACAAAGACGTGAGAGACTCAAACACAGGCAGTCGAGACTTACATGCCTCCCCGACTGAACAGAAGGTGGCAGGAGTCTGAGGCTTCAGAGGGGAGGAAGACAGTTCGCAGGGAGACGGGAAGAGCAGATATTTGGTAAACAAATGTTCGTCATGCCACGCGGAGACGGTGGGCCACAGAGAGGACTTTGAACGAGTAGCCTTTGCCAGCTTCCCTGAGCTCCCCACATCTAGCTCACAGGCTCTGTAGTCACCTCTGGTGGTAATTCTCTCCCGGGACCAAGCCCTCTATTTCAGTTGTTAGAGGTACTTAAGCGGGAGGTAAAAAGCTCTTCCTGACTCCGCTGGGCCTCGATGGTCTTCAGCCCAAAATGATACACGTGCCGCAGCCGTGCATTTCGGGGAGGCTCATTCTGAAGGCACAGTAGGGGTGGACTTCTGTGGACTCATCCCGTCTTCTGGGTAGCTGCTCAGAGCCCATTTTGTCTGCATCCTCTCCTACCTCCCCTTCCCATCTTACTGTGAAGGAAGAATGGATTTCTTTTCTCCTCCTCCGCTTCCTCCCCTTCCTCCTCTTCCCCCATCTCTCCTCTTCCCCCGACCTCTCCTCTTCCGCTTATCCCTCCTCCTCCCCCTCCTCCTCCCCCTCCTCCTCCCCCCCTCCTCCCCCTCCTCCTCCCCCTCCTTCCCCCTCTTTAGTTTGTCAAGTATGTAGAAATTGTCTTAACATTCTTTTAAATGAGTTATTCTCTGACAGGAACTAGCAGGTAAACAAAATACATTATTTCCCAAGATTTTCATATGATGGTGAACAAGTACATTGCAAAACACAGATCACATTCCAGAGTCCTAACTACTTCTGGAGGCTTATGTTACACAATTGCCGACTCTGTCATCTTCTGCAAAGATGTGGTCTTAACAGAAAGGGAGAGAGTCTGAAGCGCGATAGAGGAGCCCTTTTAAGCTTTTGGAATTTTTGTTTTCTGTCATGTAATATTCCTCAAGCTTTTGACCTTTAGCTGGGCAACAAAGTGTATCCAGCCGAGACTTCTGGAATACCAGTAAAGAAGTAGTAAACCCTACTTTAAGGCTATAGCCCAGGGTTGTAACATGGAGCTCAGAAGTCAGAGTCCACTTAGAAGCAAAGAATTTTTAAAACACAGTAAATAGGAGTCATTCATGTTATCAATTTGATCTTTTTTGGTTTCATAATTTTGTGATTCAGGTCTTCATATGATACAAATAATTTTAAAACATAAAGGTGTTTAATTCTGTCACATATATTGTGTATCTGGAATTTTTCCTCCTTAAAGTCAAACCTAGGGCTCATTCGGATTTGTACTGAGGTACTGCTGAGCCTGCCCGTTGCAGTAAATGAGTAGTCAGTGACTTTTGCATGTCTCCATTGTCTTAAGGTTTTTATGTATCCTTGACCTTTTTTCTTCCAAAATAAAAATTGTAAGTACACTTTTATTTTAAAATATTTCAAGACCTATTTATACTAACGTAAGGAGATTGCCCCAAACCCACGTGGGGGAGAGTTAATGAGTCGGGAGTACCAGATAGTGGAGGTAAAGCCACGTGGTAAGAGCGTCCCGACTCCAAAGGCGTCGCGGGTCACAGATCCGGGTAGCTTTCGGTCAGGGACGCTCCCATTCCCCCAGTCTCCCCTGCCGGAAGCCGAGAAATCCTCTTTGCCTCTTTCATTCCCTGCATCCCAGAAAGAGAGCCTTACCGATTATTTATCTAGAAAAGTCTCGGGCTTTATCTTTTTCATTCTCTTGGCCAGGGCGTCAGGTTTTATCTTTATCAGCATACATCTGGGCTGTAATAGCCGATGAGAACAAATGAACTAGTACATTGTGACCATGACATTGTACGTACATATAATCCTGAACACACTGGGAGAGCGGCTCTCTGTGCATTTTGGGTTGCAAAAACGGGACCAGCTCTTACAGGTATATTCTGTTGCTAAGGAGTCTCCTGGCCCTGAATTTTTCTGCCCCGGTTTGGTACATTCTGTACCAAAATACCATGATAATCTCCCTAAAATGTAACTCTTGCCTAATAAAATGTGTAATTGCTGATTCAGCGCTTTACAGAGTCCTAGAGATTTTTCACGTCCATTGCATTCTACACGCAGTACTCCATGAGGTTAGTGTTATGTTACTACCTAGTAAGGTAACCTGTAGTGACTTCTGTTCCCTACGAAACCAGTGATGAACTCTTAATATCGATGACGTCGCCCGTTTGATGCTGTTCGCTCCTGTTAAATCCATGTAATCACATCTCTCAGCATCAACTGGAGTTAACCTTAGCCAGGTGAGCTTCCCCGGGGGCCTCTTCGGGTATCGTTCGCATCTCTTCGTAACCGCGGCTCACACACGGTTCTCGTCCACGTCACCCTGCTCTTCTCCCACCCCTGTCCTCTCACTGTGAACTCCACCGAGCCTCGGACCCATCTCAAGTCTTGCCTTTTTGAAGGAGCCTTCCCCAATAATTTATGTGTTCCCTTCGGTTTTTTCTTATTGGTTTCCTTAGTCAGATATGTCTCCCCTTGAATGTAATTTAAAATTTTCTCCCCTAATTATAAAAATAACGTATTGCTTCATGTAAAAATCGTATATAGGATACTTGAAAATGGGAGGTGCCTGGGTGGCTCAGTCGGTTGGGCGGCCGACTTCGGCTCCGGTCATGATCTCGCAGTCTGTGAGTTCGAGCCCCGCATCGGGCTCTGTGCTGACGGCTCAGAGCCTGGAGCCTGCTTCCGATTCTGTGTCTCCCTCTCTCTCTGACCTTCCACTGTTCATGCTGTGCCTCTATGTCTCTCAAAAATAAATAAACATTAAAAAAAAAATTTTTTTTTGAAAATGGAAAGGTAACTCCTGGCTTCCCAGTCCCAGTTCATAGAAGTAACCACTGCTGCATGTCGTTACCGTCATATTTCTGGGCATGAAGAAGAACGTGTGTGGGCACAGAGACACACACGTGCCTGTTTACACTCATGGGGGAGAGAGAGAGAGGTCCGTTTGATACACAGACACCGGCTATCTCGGAACCCTTCCCGCGTTGGTGAGTGGGTGTGATTTCATTGCAGTGTGTTGCCTCGTCGCGCAGACTGTTCCACGTCAGATCGTTTTATGCATCTGCATCTTCTCTTCCTTCGAAAAAAGGAAATGGCAGCCCCTCAGGAACAGGGGTAATTACGTACTCAGTCTCGGGTCCGTTCCTTTGCTCTTTACTCTTTACGCGTTGATTGCATGTTTCGCTGTGCGTGCGATTAGAATGTTTGCCTCTCATAACCCCTGAGGCGTTGGGAGCCAGTAGGTAGGACTCTACGTTCATACACAGAACCGTAACACAGGAAGAAACTGAGAAGTGACCCAGATTTCTGTTACTGGAAATAGAGCCCATCAGGTTATCTGAACACTCCTCTTGCTGAGAACAATCCAAACTACTGAATATGTATAAGAAAACATCCTCAGAGCAGCAAAGGCCTGAAAATCAAGGGAAACCTAAGGAATAGTGAGAGTCCGCGGAGGTTTAGAGAACAGAAGCTGCTGTTGCCTCGAGGGCATTTGATGCAGGCGAATTCGCGCCTCGCAGGCTAGGGAATGATTACCCTAAGATTCAGCGTGATGGTGTGGGGGGGTGGGCGCAGGGGCTCCTGGGGTACTGAGAATCTTCTGTTGACTTGGTGGGAGCAACCGGAGTAGTTTAGTTTCTAAACAGCATATTTATTTTTTGTACTTTCATAAATACGTGTTATAGTTGACAATAAAGAACTAAATGTAGAAGAAGTTATAAAACAATATATAATCTCACGCATGTATATATATCACATAAATGGGATGTGTAATATATAAATTTTACATGTTGATATAATATTTTATGTTTATGTATATAAATGTGTGTGTGTGTGTGTGTCTGTGGGTGTGTGTTTCATATACATAGAAAAAGATCTGGAAGAGTATTTACCAAACTACCAAGGGCAACCTTGAGAGGTGGAACAGGGGCGGGGAAGTAGAAAGAAAGGAACTTCTATTTCATGCTTCACTGTGGTAAAATTTTTAAAGTAATCATCATTATTATTTGTTTTTTGTGTTTTTTTTTTATGAGACTTACAGAAAGATGTGGGTTCTGTCTCTGCCCATAAATATAAAAGGACTCCCTCTGCCTTGCTTTATGCCACTTGGCACACTACGGGTTTTTTTTGTGTGTGTGTTTTTTTTTTAAACACACGGATCTTGTTCCTTTCCTAGACTTAAAGGGAACAAGACAGTGTTGTGTTTATCTTTTTATTTCTTGCACCTTAAAAAGCAAAAGGCTGTAGGCATCCAATAGATACCTTTCTTCAGAGGCTCTGTTGAATACTGTTTCGGACCTGGCACAGCAGTGGGCATAAAGTCGGCACAGTGAATACAGGCCGATTTGAATTTAACTGACACTTTGTGGAACCTGTAGGCAAATGTGGAGTCCGCCGTGCGATGCCCCTCTTGATCTCAGAAAGCAGGGAAATGAAAATGCTGTCTGAAAATTAAATGAAGAAATGAACATCTAAGAGATTAAAGCCAAGAGAGCCATTGTGATCTTAAGAGACATACAGACTCCTTGCACAGTAAGATTTGACTATACCCTAATCGAGGGGATTGACCTCTTAAAACCGCCAGACGTATAAAATCTTCACCAGAGGAGCATTTTCTCTGTCCCTAAAACAGAGAAACAGAAAAGCGATCAGTTTAATTGCTGTGATGCCCAACAAAGCGCTGTCTGAGCAGTTGCACCTGCCAGGTAGAGGCAGGCGACCAGCCCGCTGGCAGGGCGAGGGCCCCGTCGTGGAGAGCCGCGGAGCCTCATGCCACTTGGTGCTGGAATCCTGCGTAATTGACCCTGCTTGCTTTCCTTCCATGCCCACCACGCTTCCCTGTGGTAAATGTTCCTTCCCAAGGAGATAATTCACTATCAGGCTGGTGGACATTCAGTGTGCCTGATTCTTCTGTTGTTCACTGTAAATAATAAAGTCACCTTCTTCTTCTTTTTTCTTTTTTATTTTTTATACATCAGTGTCTTGTGAGTTTTGTTAGCATGAGTCTGCATTCCTGGGTCCAGTCAATGAGATCGGGTCTCAGAGTCTGGGAGGCTCATCAAGGTAAACACTACCTTGAGGGCACCTGTTGGAGCAGACTGCTGCGTGTCCCAGGTGACGTCCATGCGTGTCTCCACACTTCACGTTTCCTTGCCATTCCACACGTCACCAGGATAATTCTTCCCGGAAATAGTGCATTAAGAACACCTTCATAATGTGAACATTTCAGTTAGAGAGTACCAAATTCTGTGATCTCAGTGAGAGTAGACCCTTTTCCTCCGGGTGAGTATTACTTGTTCGGTTTGGGAAATTTCACCACTGTATGAAGGGGTGGAATTTATAGCGTAGATGCCACATTATGCGGCTCGCTGACCACGCATTTCCAGTTCCGGCTTCTCAGCCTCTTCGGGCTCCACTCTGGCTCTCATCTCATTGTCCGCATTGATCCTGGCATCATTCTCAAGTCACTTCCTAACCTGGGTCTCTCTTGCAGCAGCGAAACCTAAAGAAGATGGAAGACACAATGAGGTCGACAAGATTAAGGATAAGGATGCAAGTAGAGCAGGCAATGAACGAGGTTATAGAATTTTTTTCTTCCGTTCTCTTTCTCTCTCTCCTCAAAACAGTCCCGGTAGCATCTAAAAAGTTTCCGATCCCACACGCTGCTATGGGAAAAATACAGCCCAGTCCTCAGTGACGTGCGCAGCTCCTCTAGGAGTATAACGGGACTTACACCAGGTTTCAATAAATCATTAACGGCAACTTCTTGCTGAGAAGGCTGTCAGAGGCTGTCAGGGCAAAACCCGTGGCGGCTCGTAAGTGAGCCCTGGAAATTTTCTGTAAGTGGCTACGGCATCAAATATTACACTGGCAGGTGGGACTGTACTAAATCGTAATTTTCCCCCTTTCTCCTCTTCTTCCCCTTCCATCCCGGCTGCCAGCCGGCAGAAGTGATCACTCAGTTTCACCATAAATGTGTCAGAAATTTACCCAGAGCAATCCTCACTTGTCACCAGTATTTAAAGTAATACATTTTTGTGAGTAGATTAAAACCTCACAAAAAGTCCCGATAAAATAGGTGAATATAGAATTTTTTTTTAACGTTTATTTATTTTTGAGAGACATAGAGATAGAGCATGAGCAGGGGAAGGGCAGAGAGAGAGGGAGACACAGAATCTGAAGCAGGCTCCAGGCTCTGATGAGCCATCAGCACAGAGCCCGATGTGGGGCTCGAACTCACAGACTGTGAGATCATGATCTGAGCTGAAGTTGGCTGCTTAACCGACTGAGCCACCCAGGCGCCCCTGAATATAGAATCTTAAAGAGATGTTTTACAAGCTTGGTTTTTAAAAACTATTCTTGTAACAGTCACAATTTTGTCCATTTATACAATTGGAGTTCCACAGCAGAATTAGACACGAGTGGGTTATTAGTATGTATAATAAATTCACGAGGCTCCCATCCGTGCGCATCGCGAGAGCTGTTCTTGTATGTTGTCGTTAAGTGCCCCGGGGCTGAATTGCTTGACAGGGAGTGCGGACCGTTCCCAGTTACCTAATTAAGAGAATTCGCCAGGCCTTTGACCCAGTTCGCCAAATGGGCTTTCATTTCCTTTGGATGCGAGGTGCTGCTAATGAGGACGGGGTCCAGTTTCCGTCTCTTGTAAGCGAGGTTCGTTTCACAGCTAGAGACCTCTTAGATGTGAGGTCAGTCACCGCCCTGCGGACTGCAGTGACGGAAGTTGGGCCAGCTGGCGTTGAAACACAAGATAATCAGGCCCGTCACCACTCTGAAGTACCTGTCCTACCTTTGTGGATTAGTGACATCTTAGACAAAAGTTAGCATTTCCTAAAGCAAACCAGGCAGTATGCTGATATGAAAACTTCCCCAAAAAAGAAAGATCGTATTCCCTTTCTTTATTAAATTTTTAATTGATTCAGGGGAGGATGCACATGGTCACCATTTATTTTAAAAAAAAACAAACACCCTAGAACTTTCAGAACTGCCTGTGTTTTTCAGAACTTACATACATTTCATCATTTTATCAAAGTGCCCGATATGTTGTCGAGATTCCTACAAACCATAAAGTACGTAAACCGTACTATGAGTGGAGGAGTAGAGTAAGCCAGGGAAAGAGGGTCACCTGAGATGTAAGGAGGGTTTGACCTCCTCCCCGTCCTGCCCCTCCCTTGTCATAAGCCCTGCCCACTGCCTGCCTTTTCCTTTTCTCTTGCCTTCTGTTGAAGGTCAGAGTCTAGATAGGGAAGTCACCGACCAGAACTGAAAAGACAAACTTCCTTGAAGTTGGGCAGCGTGACGGCAAGCTGAAGTTTTCCATTTTCAAAATTACACCCATCTCTTCAGACTTTGATACCCTTCCCATGGAAGCCACCTTCTCACACACTGACTGCGTGAGGACACTATGTAAAATTGTCGAGGAGACAGAAGTTCCTTTTTCCTCTCCGTTCTGCCTCAGTTCCATGGTGGCATCTGTTTTTCTTCAGCCCTCTTGCAGCCCTGACTCTTTGACCTTGTCCCTTTTCAGTAAAAGGTTTACCTTAAGGCTAGATAGCATTAGGCCAGTCCCTGTGTGTATGTGTGTTGTACATATGTGTCTACATTTTGGTTTTGCTAGTTTGTAATACACTTTAGAATAGTCCTTTCTAATGAAGCATTTCTTAAATATTACCCTCAGCAAATGCATATACACATAAAATGTTGGGTACAGTTCTGTCGTATCCATGTACTGTGAATGCCTGTTATGGGTCCCCTCTGGATTCAGAACCCCTCTCCCGTGATAGAATTCCAGAGTTGTCTACTTGCATGGTCACTTGTGGTATACGAAAATGTATTCATTCACCAGATACCCATTAAGTGCCTCCTCCGTGCCAGGAACCATGCCAGGCACTGAGATACGGTGTAAAGGACAGAGGCCCACCCATCAAAATCTCTGCCCTAATTGAGGAGATGGACAAGAAACAGACAATCACAACACAGAATTGATGCAGTTGTAGGGGAAACGTGGAATGTTTGAGGGAGCGCATTGGATGAGTGTTTAATTCAGCTCTAGGACATCGAGAAATCTCCTCCCAGTGATGCTGGAGTCGTTCTCCCCAGTGGTAGGAATGCCGTGTACAAAGTCAAGGGCTTTATAGACTTGTGGGTCACGTTGAGAAATTTGGATTTGATTTTAAAAGGCCTTAAGTTGAGGAACGATAAGAACTGACCTGTGAGGAAGATAACAGACTGTTAACCCATGGAAAATGGGTTGGGAGAAGCAGGAGCTGGCAGACTTCAGCAGCAAGCCAATCAGACAGTAATAGTGATTCTAACTAAAGTACTGACTATGGATGGAAAGAAGAGGACGAGTGGAAAGAGAATGAATTGGAAACAACAGAATTTAGCGACTGACTGAATTCATCCTTTCAGCAAACACTTGTTGTGCCGCTATGTGTTAGGCACTCTTCATTGTTTTTTCGCTGGCCACCCCTGAGCCCTTTGATGTGAGGATTCATGATTCCCTTTAGGTAAGGTGGTGGGGAGCGTGCGAAGTTTAATGTGTAAGTTCAGGTTACCATCTTGAACCAGCCGCCTGTCCATTCATCCCGATGAATGGTAGCAAACGAGATGAGACACCATCTCCGTCCTCACGTCCGGTGGCAATGGCCTCCGGCCTTCTGGAGTGGACAGCTCAGCGGACGACGGTGCTGGTCACCAGAGGTGGAACCAGTGTGTCTCAGACCAAAGGCCCTGGGCAGGAGCAGTGCTTCTTCAGGCTATAAATGCCCCTCCTGAGATTTCAGGGTATCCCCGTAGTTGAGAGGCAGCACGCTTAATAATGACTTGTTGCTGATGGGAGAAAGTTTCCGCATAAGCAGTATTCAGGGAGGGGCTTGAGAATCACTGATAGAGACGTAGTTGGAGGCAGGAGGAGGATGTAGAATGAGAGGAGGGCTGAGGACGGGACCAGGCAAGTCCACGGAGAAAGAAGGGGAATCTGACGAGAAAGCCAAGGAGCGTAAAGAACGTGGCGTCTGTTCCAAGACGGAGCCTGCGGCACAGAAGGGAGGAGTGGCAGGGTGGCCGCAACAGCCAGCTTCAGGATGTACTGGTTAGGTGTCTGGTTCAAGATGGTAGCCTGAGCCGACATACTAAACACCACACGTTCACCTCCACTTCAGCCGAAGGGACTCGTGAGTCTTCCCGTCAGAGGGCTCAGAGGTGGCTGGCAAAAAATAACGAAGACATTTTATGCTATGCAAATTCGATCTCAATAAAGCTGTTGCTAACAAAAGGAATAATGAAAACTCCTCTTTTAAATGTATCTTCACATAATTGTTAGACTTAAAAAATGGAGATGCGTAGGGCTCGGATAGGGTGGAGTGGAGGAGGGGTGTCCACAAAAGGAGAATAAATTTGTTCCCAGTCACCGACTAACATCGTATGGGGAAAGCGACGGAGCATCACGTTGGACGTGAGGGGGACGGCGCTGTTATCCCAAGTTTGCAGCCAGCAGGAGCATCGTTGCTTGAAAGGGTCTTTGACATTGAATGACTTGGCAAAGCATCCCATTCATGGCCTTGTCCTGAAAAAAAAAAAATGCAAAGACATTCTAGAGCCAAACAAGTAATTAGACTAAAGAGCTCAATAAAGGGAAGAAATCATAATAGAATTTTTCATAAGTGGTATGGAGTTAATTATGTATAAGTTATTCATAAAGTAGTAAGCCATAATGCCAACGATAAATGATTCCTCAAAAAAATGAATGTAACAGATTAATAATAACAGGGACCTACAATTATAAGAATGCTTCGACAGTTTGGCAGGCAGAGGAAGACGTAGGCGTGCTGGGAGACGCCATGCTGTTTTTCCGTTGACCTCTGCACAGACCTGAGAGGGGGAAGACGGCTCTGAGTGAAGCAGTTCTAGTGTAGAAATGAGATGGAAAGTTTCTTGATTGGCCAAGAGTTGGAGGAGACTTTTTTTTCTTTTTTTCTTAATTTTTCTTTTTAACATTTATTCGTTGTTGAGAGACAGAGAGCGACAGAACATGAGTGGGGGTGGGGGGGCAGAGAGAGAGAGGGAGACACAGAATGCAAAGCAGGATCCAGGCTCTGAGCTCTCGGCACAGAGCCGGACATGAGTCTCGAACCCACAAACCGTGAGATCATGACCTGAGCCGAAGTCAGATGCTTAACTGACCGAGCCACCCAGGTGCCCTGGGGGAGACTTCTTTAATATGGCTAAGGGACGGGGAGAGTGGCAAGGAGAAGACAATGGGAGGCAAAAAAGCAGAATGTAGTTTAAATGAAAACTGAACATGTCTATTACCACACAACCTTACCCTGTTAAAAGACAAGTATTCGAATTGGTTTTTTTAGAAATCTAACCATAATGTGATCCAGAGTCACATCTTAAAAAAATATATATATATATATATATATATATATATATATATATATATAGCCGTAGATGCAGAAGGAATTTTTTAAAAAAATATTTGAAAGAGTAATATTTTTAACCCTATGGCAATAAATTCAATCTCTAAAATGACCAAAAATAAATTCTTCAAAAATCGACTCTAAATGGCTGAAATGGGCAAAAATAGATTAAAAGAAAGATTCCACCTCAAAAGTGAAAATTCTAGACCTATTTTATCAGTCATTTCTGTCAAATCTGAAAAGAGCAGGTATTTCCTCTGCTTTCTAATGCTACTTCAAAGCACAGAAAAGTATGGAAAACTTCCCTGCTTAGTTTATGAAGCTAGAATGGCTAGGACCAAATTCTGTGGGTTTTTTTCTTTTTTTCCAGAATTAAAAACACTGTCATGTAAAACCAAGTGTTTGAAAGCTTCAGCCTGATATTAGCAAATGAAAACCACCAGCACACTGAAAGAAATAGTAACATTGATCAGTTCAGATTTGTCTCAATAATGTAGCATTTGCTTGTTGTCAGAAATCAGTACCATGGTAATCACATTGAGGCGTCAGAAGAGGAAAGCTTTGGGACTCTTGGGTGGTTCAGTCCGTTGCGCATCTGACTCTTGATTATGGCTCAGGTCATGATCTCAGGGTCGTGAGAGTGAGCCCCGCCTGGGGGAGTGGAGCCCGCTTCAGATTCTCTCGCTCACTGTCTCTCTGCCCCTCTCCCCTGCTTGCATGCTCTCTCTCTCTCTCTCTCTAAAAATAAAAAAATAAAAAGGAATGAAAGCCTTTTTTCTTCCTCTCAGCCGAACAGTAATCTGGTGATCCAACAATGAACCCAAGTAACCAACTCCCTTTCTTTGTGAAGCTTAGTTCCAGTGGGAGAAAAACAACAAAAATAGACAGCTTTTAGAATAGACAGACATGGGGCGCCTGGGTGGCTCAGTCGGTTGGGCGTCCGACTTCGACTCAGGTCATGATCTCGCGGTCTGCGAGTTCGAGCCCCGAGTCGGGTTCTGTGCTTACAGCTCAGAGCCTGGAGCCTGCTTCACATTCTGTGTCTCCCTCTCTCTCCGCCCCTCCCCCACTCATGCTCTGTCTCTCTCTGTCTCAAAAATAAATAAACATTAAAAAAAATTTTTTTTAAAAGAATAGACAGACATAAGATTCGAGTGTGTGATAGATTTCACATCAGCGGGGGAAAGTTGGCTCATCCAAGAAAAATCTTTGGAACCACTGGCTAATGTTTCAGTAACACTATTTTAAATCCCAAGTTTATACTTTACGTTAAAATACATTCCAGATGAATTGAAGAGTTTAATGTTAAAAATTGAAACCAAACTGTGGGAAGAAATAAACAGTGGTAATTTATACTGCATTATGTTCTGTTAGACCCTTTCAGTCATGTCAGAAGTAGAAGTTCTTAGAAAGATTTATAACCTGAAGGATAACGTTGCATTGCTTCCGAGACCATAAGGGCCAAAACACCTACTTCGTTGCAAACGTTCAACGAAGCATGACGTGTCTGCAAGTTTTATTTGAAGGTTTTATCTAAAAAGAACTGAAATATCCAGGAGTAAACCCGACAGCATTACTTGATCCGTAAGTCCAACTGAACCAATAGGACGAACTTTCTCAAGTGCTCGATATTTGCCAAGCATTGGTCTGATGCTTTACATGTATTACCTCATGTAGTACTGAGAACAGTCTTCTGAAGTATAGGTAGTACTTTACAAATTTTACAGGTAAGGCGCAGAGGCACAGAAAGGTCTCAAGCTTGTCCCAAGGCACCCAGCTAATCACTGGCGGCGCCGGGGTTCAAACCCAGTCTGGTGCCAGAGTCCACTTTCCTAATAACGCTTATGCTAGACCAAACGTGTCTCTTAATTTTCTGACTTAAGTTCTCGAAAAAACAGACTCCTGAAGCTGCATCTAGGTAGGGCAAGAGTTTCACTTCATCCATCTGAAGAGTAAATTCGGGGGGAGGAACCCTTTTCTCACCTATGCCCAGTCTTTGCCAGACGATCTTCGTGGGGAGTGTTTGGAATTCAAGTTTCGTTCAGTTGCCAAAATAACTTCCAGAAAAATCACTCTGAACAATTTTTGCATAAAAGATTTCCCTGTTGACCCCAAAACAAACGAATGGACTTTGAATATCACGCCTTTCATCAAAATATATTTGATACTTGCAAGGCTAGTGTTTTGTTTTGTTTTGCTTTTCCGTTTGTGACTGTGAAAGCAATAGCAATGCACTTAGCATGGCCCACGTTTAGTTCTCGCTTCCATGCCACTGCGGCGAGGAGGCAGAAGCTTCCATCAGGCAAGAATACTCAATGCTTCCTTCCATTCATAAGCAGTTTTTGCACCCAAATCGCCCGTTATTTTCATATCTTAAGCTTGGGATTTGTAAGTTTATTTAAAGGTGGCATGGACTTGAAAAGCGTTGAGAAACACTGTCTTACAAGTGTGCTTATTGGGATGGAAGTGTTAAGGTGTTCGCGGGTGTTTTTCAAAAACAGCTTGCCTTTCTATACCCTCCCAGATTTTTCTAGCCCTGTTACTTTTCTGAAAAGGACTGAAGTGCTGTTACCATCTCACGACACCAGTGAATTTCAGTTTTCAAAACAAGTTGAGTGTATCTCTATTAATAAGAAACGTGGAAATGTTTATAGCGTAAAAAGTCTGTTATTTCCTTATTGTAATAAGTGTAAACACTTACGAATGAAAAGTAACCCACTTTTACTTTTTTCACTTTTATTCTTTCAACTTCAGGTTTATCTGAAGTTATAGCTATAATACGTCTAAGTCTCATTTATTTTTGTCCCGTCTTTTCCAGCCATTTATCGGTTTTTAGATTTTAAATCAGTCTGAATCCTGATCTTTAAATGAGATTTACTCCGACAGCTGACAATAATGTAGATTTTAACTTTAATATTGGCCTACATATACTAAATGTCTATATACGTTACAATAAAATAGCATGTGCAGTATCTCATTTTTATAAAATCTGATAAATCTATGGTAAGCCATCCGGAAAAGAATCTAACAGGAAATATACACAGCTCTTGATGGTGGGACTACCAGTGATTTCAGTTTTTATTTATATGTGTATTCGAAGTGTTGATAACAAAAATGTGTTATTTCCATAACTTAAAAGTGTCAGTAATTAACAGTGGAGTAAGATAGCCAGCTACAGGACAGTATAGACAAATGCCAATAGCTGTCTTATCTACCAGCCATGCCGTTTAGAAAGTATGAGGGGGAAACGGACAGGATACACAAGCATATAATGTTATTCTCATTAGTAACGTAATAAAATGCCCAGAAATGAATTTAAGAAATACGTACGTCTTTTCAAAAACAAAAAAACAAAAAAAACCTTTTTTTTTCTGAGGTACTTGACACCGTGAAAATTATATTACGGGTTGCAGTAGGAAGACCATGATTTTTAAGTGGGGGAGACTTGGATGTATTTAAATGCCCGTGCAAAGAGAAGAAAATTCAGTTTTTCACACAACGGAAAGAACGATGGTTCCTTAAGTAGAATCAGTAACATTTGGTCCCTGAGTAGATGTGGCGCTCGAGGAAGTCCTAGGGGACAGTGACATTTCCCAATTTCCCACTTAAACTCTCGGACGGAAGAGAATCTCACTAACTCATAACAGCAGTAATAGAACCCTTTGTTGAAAAGCTGTTTGTATTAGACACTATAACAGTTATTTTCATAAATTAGCTGATTACAGCTTCACCACCATCTGAAAGTTATTAACCCTGCTTTTTAATAAAGAAACTGGCTTTCTTAGCAACGATAAATCAGTTGCCTGAGGTCTCATAGGGGTAAAGTGTCAGAGCCGAGATTTGAACTCGGATCCGTAGTCTAAAGTGTTTTGTTTTGTTTTGTTTTTCCTATAGGATACTCTACTGTCCCTTCTGGGTCCCCAGAAGGAGGAGCAGGTTTAGGGTTAGGATAATGAGTCTGGCTCTTTCAGAGACTCTGATTCATTTGTTTTACTTTCCACTTCATCTCTGATCTGTTCCAGGAGATGTTTCCATTTCTCAGATGTTGTGCTGGGCAAGGGTAGCGGCATCAGCATTGGACAGGTGGTGCGGGTTACGTTATAAATATACCTCTTAGTTTGTCTTGTAAACGCAGCATTCCGCCCAACTTCTCTTCGTACCGGATTGCCCCGTTACTGTTGTGCCCTGCCTCCACATTGCTCAAAATGAGGTCATATAGGCAGTCCGGTTTACAAGGTGATTGCATGTAGGGAATTACATTTCCTCAGTGTTCTGCCACACAAGAAGAATTCGGAGAAAAAAAGTTCATTCTTTGGGGGAAAGGTCATTTTACTTTCTTGGTAAAATGTGATGATGTATTCAGTTAATTGACAAATCCCACTTTTTTTTTTTTTAAATAGATTATCTATTGTTTTGGAAGCTCCTCAGAAAACCTAGAAGAGATTAAATATTTTCAGGTCTGTCTAAGTGTATGCTTCTAAAGCTATCATGAGGTCTCTCTCTGAATTCAGCAAACTAATTTATTATTAGTTTTTTGGTTTAGTCAAGATTTACCTTCGGGAATTAGGCTTGCAGTCTGATGCTCACTGAAGTCACATTATTTCATTTCCTTTGACTTTAATAATTACATTTAACGATTCAAAGTCCGATACCTCTGTTGTTCACGTGACTCAGTCATGTTTAAAGATGTCTAATAACTAAGGTCTCGTGCATTCTTTCATATTCTGTTTAATGGCTAGCTGCGTGTCGGTGCATAGTATTTGAGTCATCACTTGCCACAGAACATTTTACCAAGACACGTAGTGCATCCTCCAGTAACCAAATTACCACCGCAGCTGTAAACGGGACCCAGTTTGCAAAAGTAAATAGCGCGCCCTTTCTTTAAAAGAAAGAAAATTAATGACACTCGTCGTTCAGATTCTTGGGTTTAATGAGCTCTGACATGCTAAGAGAAAAAAAAAAATGCTGAGTAAATAAATAGGATGTACTTCCCATGTGTCATAAATGCTGAATCGTTGCTATTTTATTGTATAACTGACCCACAGATTCTTTGCTCTGTTTGTGTATCTGTGTGCCTCAATGTTTGTTTTTGTGTTTTGTTTGGCAGAATGAAGGACTATAATTTGATTAGCTCCTAAAACCCTTCCGTCTTTAAAATACTGTGAAACTTTCAGCCTCATTTCCTTTGGGCCTTAATCCTTTTGCTAATTGACGTGGCCGACTTGTTTGGAATAGGATCTCGGTGGTGCAGATGGCTGACGGGGACCATGAAGTTCTGTGTGGGCAGTCCGGTCCGGGAATGCACCCGTTCACTCCCGCGCGGACCTGCCGTATCTGTGAGTCCGCGACAGCAGGGGAGTGCGATGCTGTTAAAACATGCTCCCAAAGCTCTCTGCCACGCCTCCCGTCAACTGATGGGGCTGTGGCCTCCCCCCTTGAATCTGGGCTCTGTGCCTGCCCGACAGGAGACTGCGGCAGAAGGTCTGTTCAGTTTCTATTTAGAAACTACCAATTTCTGGGCCTAGGCCTTAAGAAACTATCAGCTTCCACTTCCTGTCTCTTGGGACACTCGCTCTGGGAACTTCGCTGCCATACCGTGAAGAAGCCTAAACTGCCCTGAGGACAGACCTCGGCAGAGAGGAACCAACAGCCAGCACCTGCTCGTCAGCACAGTGAGTGAGTCATCTTGGAGGTAGATTTTTCAGCTCCGGGAGAGCTGCACCAGCTGACACCGTGTGGAGCAGAGACAAGCCATGCGCACGGAGCCCTGCCCGAATTGCAGATTCCTCAGCAAAATAAGCGACTGTTGTGTTAGGCCACCAGAAGAGTTACGGTGGCAGCAGTAGGTACCGGGCCTCCCAGGAACACTGGAGAGAGACAAGTAATCCTTCTGCATTGAGGAAGCCTTCCTCAGTGAGACCACAAGTGAACGGAGTCTTGAGTAAGCGTTAGTGGAGGATGAGGTGTTCGTGGCAGAAGGGACAACAGGTGATCAGAAGTAGAGGCAGGAAGCGGCATGGGGGACATGAGGCATTAGGAGCACTTCGGGGTTGCTGGGGCGGAACGTTGGAGATGGGAAGTACTGATTGATCTAGCCTGAGAGATTAGCAGAGGCTGAGTCCTGGAGGTCACTTTATGCTAAGCGCAGGCATATTGTATTCAGTCAGTGTGGTGATTTCGTTTTTGCCTCAGGTAGTAGTGGTTGGAACCATCTGGTCCCATTTGTGTTTTAGACGGATCCTTCTGTGGACTGTAGGGATGGTGGACTTTGAGAGTACGAACACTTTCCAGCGTTCGGTGACCACTGCAGTAGTTCAGGCGAGGACAGTGAGGGCCTCAATTAACGCTGCAGTGATGGGAGGAGCAAAAGAAAGTGCATTCGAGAAATATTTGGGGGGTTAAAAAAAAAAGTATGAGGTAAGAAGATAGTATTTAGTAACTGTGAGGAGAAAGGACAAAGTGAAGAAGACTCTTTGTTTTCTAAGTTGGGTGACTGGTTGGATGCAAGTACCACCAGAAGGGAGCAAAAGAGAGTTCAAAGCAAAGTCAAAAATTAGAGATTTAAGCTACAAATAAAGATATGGGACAAGTATTGTCACAGAGTTGACAATTGGAATTATTATTGGATGAGCTTACCCAGGAGAAGAAGGAGAAAGAGAACGGAGGATAAAACCCTGGGAGTAGTACCCTGACATTTAAAAGGTGGTCAAAGGAGGGGACCTGGGTGGTTCAGTTGGTTGAGCGTCCAGCTCAGGTCACGATCTTATGGTTTGTGAGTTCAAGCCCCACATCGGGCTCTGCACTGACAACGTGGAGCCTGCTTGGGATTCTGTCTCCCTCTTTCTTTCTGCCTCTCTCTCAAAATAAATAAATATTACAAATAATAAATAAATAAAAGGTGGTCAAAGAAGCAGCTCATAAAGATTTGGAAAAGAATGATACAAGAAGTTCCAGGAGAACCAAGAAGTTGTCACAGTAACCAAATACGTAGTTTCAAGTAGGCAGTAAATCTTTTGTGTCAAATGTAAGCAACCAGTCCAGTAAGATATAGGGATAGATGAGAAGACGTTTCTGAGTTTAGCCAAGCTAGACAAGTGGATAAGTGAATGGGAAGTTAGAAGGTAGACACAGATAATGTAGCCCAGGGAATGGAGACCGATTGGAGAAGAACACAGGGCACGAGAAGGCGTGGTGGTGGTGATGGTGGTGGTTTGGGGAGTGGGAAAGAATGTAAATGCTTTTATGACCCACGGAATTCATGCCAGTAAAAGGAAGTGGTTGGAGAGAGAAGAATAAGATGTGATTCATGCAGTAACATCCACTTGGAGACAGAAGGGCATAGGATCGAGGGCAGTCCTTGGAGATGGGACGAATCCAGTAAGGGTGGGCACAGATCTATGTAATTGTATAGGAGGAGGACAGGAAATTGAAGATCAGAGTTGATGGACCTCATTTTTTTTCTGTGAAATAGACAAGCATGTGCACCGAGAGAAGGGAACAAAGCAGGATTAGTGGCTGTGTTGAAGAGTGGGACCTGTTTTAGAATACCGTTTTAGAGAAATGCAAACAAGGACTGGCTAACAGTAGGCACGAGGGATTGGTAGGAGACCCCGAAGGCCCCCAGTGATGTTGGAAATGATAGTTTTGTGCTAGTAACCATCTGCATGGTTATTTGATTTTATCCAAGGGAATGCCCTCAGCCCCCACCCACTCATCCCCCGCTTAACCGGCCCCTTTGGCGGAATAAGCGGGGAAAATGTGTAGTCTCCACTGTGATCTTCAGTTTCCACAGAGCAGGAAGCAGGGCCTCCAGGAAGAACGACGTTTTGTTTACAGCAGGGCGATAGAGCACTCTGGGTAAAGCTGGGGAATGATTTGCTTCGTCGTTGTTGTTGTTGTTGTTTTTAATCATGACATCAGGGTTCCCAAAGGCAAAATAGAAAGGAATAGAAAAGATCTGGAAAGGAATCAAGACTGAGAAAAGCCACAGATGAGAAAATGCCAAAGAATAAGAGGTTGGGCTAAAGGAGAGAGGTTGGGGGTGTGGGGTGGTGAAGGGACTTCCTTTTATTCAGTGGCCAGAGGTGACACGTGGGAGGGAATTATTCGCAAGAGCATACCTGACGTATCTTTTGTACAAGGCATTGTGGGAATCCGCCTGACCAATGGTCCCGAGTGGCTTCCAGCTTTCTCGCAGAGCTTTGTAAAACAGAAGCGAGAGTCCTGCACCAGTCAGGGACGGCTTGCTGATGTTCAGAGCAGCAGTGTGGACCCTGGTTGAATTGGGGGCTCCCTCTGGGCAAGGGCAGCCGCAGGCTTTGCAGTGGGGGTACTAAGGACCTTGGCTGGGTCTCCCCAGAATTCTAGAACAGCAGTATTTTCATTCCTTACTGCTCTCCTCCTCCCACAAATTTAACAGTAATAATCCTCATGAAAACACGGGTTATACTAATACAAGCTTCAGAGTTTGTAAATGATGCTTTCAACAACCCTGAGAGAAAGACAGGGCAGATAATGTTAGTCCCGTTTACGGACTAGAAAGTGAATCTCTTTGAGTTAAGGTCATACTGCTGGTAAGTGGCTGAAATAAAAACAGAGATCAGATCTTGTAACTTTTCACTTGTTTCAGCCAGGCCACACTGCAGTCTGGGAGCCGAAGCTACACTGGGCTCACCTAAACCAAGCTCCCCTTTTACAGACGAAGCAGCTGAGGCATCAGCCTGGTGCAGCGGAAGGAACCCAGATGCCGCAGGTCGGGTGTTCTGGAAGCCGCCTCTGAGGTGGAGGTGGAGGTGGAGATGCAGAAGCATGCTAGGGAGTGATCCTGGGATCAACCTCTGGGGAGGGGTGGGGAGGGGAGGGGAGGAGCGCGACTGGGCAGAGGGAGAAGTCAAGCTGCGATACAGTCTCAGCAGAAGCGCCAGCAGGCCCTGCAGGGGGTTCTGAAGATGGATGACCCTTCAGAGCGGTTCCTCAGTGCCGAAAGTAAAGCCAGGCCTTCATACCTCTTTGAGCAGAGCAGCCGCAGTCAGAGGCCAGTCACTCCCGGGAGGGGCGTGGTCTTGAGTAACAGGACTCTGTCTCTGTTTGTTTGTTTGTTTGTTTTTGAATGATTATTTATTTCCAGGGAGAGCGCTAGTTGGGGAGGGGCAGAAGCAAGGGGGAGAATCCCAAGCAGGCTCCGCTCCTTCAGTGCAGAGCCCACTGCGGGGCTCAACCCCACAACCTGTGGGATCATGCCCTGAGCCGAAATCAAGAGTTGGATGCTCAACCAGCTGAGCCACCCAGGCACCCCAAGGTGACTCTCTTTTAACTAACATGGTCTCCAAAGGGGGCTGAGAGCAGAGGATTTGCTGGCAGCAGTCCCCCGGCTGTTTCATTCCCGAGGAGCATCTGGAAGGCGCCTCGCGGTGGCCGCCATGCTGGCCCCAGGTTATCCAGACCTGGGCGTAAGTCCCGGCGCTGCCACCTCCTAGCCACTCAGTAAGCTAGTTACGGTAGGCAAGTTCCGGGTAATGATTCTTTAAGCCTTAGGATCCTCTACTGTAACGTGGGAAGAATCGAGTGAGAACTAAGCCTTGGCTTCCTTATTCGTAAAATAGGAAGAATACTTGTCCTCATCCTTTGGGGAAGGTAAGAGGATCCGGTGAGATCATAGAGTTCCCAGAGTACCCATCGCTTTGAGAAAATCCATTGTTATCTCTCTTTGAAAATAAATAAACATTAACAAAAAAATTTTTTTTTAGAAAGGGGTGCCTGGGTGGTTCAGTCAGTTGAGCATCTGACTTCGGTTCAGGTCACGATCTTCGGCTCATGGGTTCGAGCCCCACGTTGGGCTCTGTGCTGACAGCTTAGAGCCTGGAGCCTCTTTGGATTCTGTGTCTCCCTCTCTCTCTGCCCCTCGCCCACTCACACTCTGTGTGTGTGTCTCTCTCTCAAATAAACATTTTTCAAAAATTTTAAAGAAAAAATTTCTTGTTCTTATTATACTATATGTCAAGTGGCTAGTTCAGTCCCAGATACATAATATTTGCCATGAAAGTTGCTCAATAAATAATTCATTTAAGAATGTTCCAGTCCATGTCAGTGACTTTCCGGAGGCCAAAATCGGTGTCAAAGCCAGAGCTCGAATGCATCATATGATGCTACTCTCGGGTTTGGGTTTCAAATCAAGGAATATGGAAGGAGATCCCTCTGTGGAAGGCAGAGCGTGGTGGAAGAGAGCGGGTCCCTTTGAGAGCAGCGGATCCCTTGGGCTAACTCACTGGTGTTAGCCCAAGGGGAAAATGCATTTTTTCAGAATAGAACCAAGAGGATTAAAATTAAAGATGAAGTCATCTGAGTAGCAAGACTCCATGCAAACAGCACTGTAGCCAAAGGGTGATTACAGTTTGGGACAGGCTGCTTTGACACACAGGGCAAGTATATGTTGTATGTCTCTGACCGTACATGTGTATAACATACGACTGCACTTCTGTGCATCCCGCCAGCTCAGCCTGCTTCGCCCAGCAGATCCGGATTCGAGGCCTGCTGGCTCCTTCACGTATTCGGTATTGTACCAGGGATAGTTCACTCTCTGGGCTTGAGTTTCCTTTCCAAAATGCAGATTTTGATCTAAGTGAGCCCCTTCGTCTTCTATCATGGTTTAAATCTTTATTTCCCAATATCCCCTACAGCACAGATATTTTAAGACACAACATGGCCGCCTTGTCCCCCAGGTAAATGACGTTGTGTGTGGGCAGGGGAGCACAATGTGAGGACCCTGCAGAGAAAAGCATTCGGTAGCTCTGGCAGAGAAACCCGTGACACTTCACACTTCAGTGAAGAAGGGGGGAAAAATCACTGTTTCGTGAATCAACCAAAGTACCCCATAGTTATCACAGAATTCCTGTCCTTACCTGCAGTCTTCTGTGGAATTACCCAATTCATTGTTTAACTTTTGTGGACAGTCACTTTTGCGCTGGATAGTGTGCAACAGCAAGTTTGCGCAGGCCGAATCCTAGCTTCGTTCATCCGGGGGGAGGGTGCGAAGACGGGCGAGTTGGGAAGGTTGGAAATGCGAGACTTTTTTTATTTCCTACCGGAAAACTGCACCTAATATTCACATGTAGTCTGCATCCAGGGTCACATTTTCACTGTTTGTGGAAGCATCTGGTTTTTTGCTTTTTTAGTTTGGCTTCTGTGCTCCGCTCTTCCTGTTCTTATGCAATTGGCCTTGTGACTTAGGTCGCTTTTGAGAGATATCAGCAACTAAAGCTCCCAACCGGAAGTTCATCACACATGCCGCGTTTGATGCAACTCTTTTATTAGTAGTATCTTCAATTCTGGGAATGTAATCGGCACTCGCTCTTTTAAATTTCTTCTTGCCTGAACCATTATGTATTTTCTCAGAACAAATATGTGGCACTTATGATTTTGTAAGCATGGGATTTAAAGATTAGCTTTGAGAATAGGTCAGGGAAATTCATCTACTTAGGTTTAAAGCCAGTCAGGTAAGGCAGTTATAAAAGCAGTTCAGAAGCTTTTGAAAAGCACTTGTGAAATCAGTCTTTTGAAATTCTGTGAAAGCTGCTATCTGTGTAGCTCAAGTACGAGTCAGACCTCCCTTCGGGTTTGCCAGTCTCGTTCATCCATTCATTATTATTTGTCCATTCATCGTTCGAGTATTAATTCACCAAATACTGCTCTAGACACTGGGGTAACAGAGATAAATATGGAAGCCCCCATTTGTGCCCGTTCTGTGCCAGGTGCTTTGAGGTTTGGGAGGGCAGTGCTTACTAGCTGCGCAGGCTGGTGTTAGTGGGGCGAGCACTGCAGTGGGAGTCCAAGTGTTTTCTTAAACTCGCTGGTAATCCGTGTGACTTAGGTGAGACCAAGTCTGTGACTGTTTCCTCATCTCTGAAGTAATTTTGCTCACCCTCTTTACTTCATAGCTTTGATGTAAGAATCCAATGAAATCGTGATTTTGAAAGAGATTTGAAGATTATCAGGCTTTACATAAAGGCAGGTGGTAATCTTGGTGGCTGTGGTAGTGGTTTCGACCATTTCATTGCCTCTTTGGACAGGATCAAGGCTGAGCACGGTTTTATTGTTCTCTTGAACTAGATCTAGCTGTGGATGATGGACTGCCTTCCCCATTTCTTCCACATGCACAACTACCTTGCCTCCCATCCACGGGACAGAGAGTTCCTAGAGACGTAACTGGGGGAGCGATGTCTGTAGCTGCTAAAACTTATTTCGAAAGTATTACACTGCATTAAATCAGCAAGTATTGGTTAAGTGCCCAGACGAAGTGGGCAGAGAGAGGCATAAGGGATGAGGCGGCATCTGTCTTCTAAGCGGCCAAATATAAAGCATTACCTTAATCGCGGCTTCCTAAGGATTTGTACAGAGATGTCCAGTTGGCCCTGGCACGTTTCCAGGGCCCTCTCTCTTAAGACGTTGGCATCCCTCTTATTATCCCTTTGGGATCGTGGAAGAGATCATCTTGCGAAGAAATTAAAAAATTACTTCTAGCTTCACGTTTGATACCCTGCGAGGTTTTAGGTCTGCCGCACTCCGGGATGAGACGAGGTCAGATCTTCCCTAGAGCAAGCCCAGCTACGGACTCACCCTAGAATCGCTCTGAAATATCAGCCCTACATTACAGAGAGAGCATTGTGTTATACTCACTGCTATTTCCCATTGCCTAGGACAGTGCCTAACGACAGACTCACTAAAAATGTTTTGAATAAACATAAGCCTCAGCCTACCATATAGAGTTCTTCTGATACTCCGTAATCCCAGATGGCTTCTTTTTATTTAAAAAAAAAAAAAAAAGTTTATTTTTGAGACAGAGTGCGTGAGCAGAGGAGAAGCAGAGAGGGAGGGGGACAGACGAACTGAAGCAGGCCCCACACTGACAGCACAGAGCCCATCGTGGGGCTCGAACCCACGAACTGTGAGATCACGACCTGAGCCGAAGTCGGACACTTAACTGACTGAGCCACCCAGGCGCCCCCAGATGGCTTCCTAAAGACAGAAGCTGCACTTCATTCATCTCAAGATTTCCAGTGTCTGGCGCATGCTTGGTGTTCTGCGTGTTTGTCAAGTGAACACATGGACCAGCAGAGCCAGGACTGTGATCGAGGCCCCGCACGAGGAGTGCCCGATCTCTCCCTAGAGAAGCCCTAAAAGACAGAGAAGGACTTGCTCCCAGGAAATCCGAGGCGTAGCCCAAAGTGGCCTGCAGCAAATGAGAAGTTTCACTGAAGTTTCTTGTCTTCATTTTGGTTTTTCCTAAGCGTTTCGTTTTGTTTTATTGTAGTGTAGTTGACCCACAGTGTCACGTTCGTCTCGGATGTACAGTAGTGACTCAGCAACTCTGCACTGTGCTGTATGCTCGCCTCAAGCGTAGGCAGCGTCTGTCACCGCGCAGCGCTGTTGACGCTGCCACCCACTGTATTCCCTTGCTGTACCTTGTATCTTCGTGACTTACGCATTCCGGACGCCCCTCCCTTCACCCATTTTGTCCAGCCCCCCACTCCCTTCCCTTCTGGCAGCCATCAGTTTGTTCTGTAGTTATGGGTCTGTTTCAGCTTTTTTGTTTGTTTCATTTCGTGTTTTAGATTCCATATGCAGATAAAATCATACAGTGTTCGTCCTTGTCTGACTTATTTCACTTAGCGTAATATGCTCTAGGTCCATCCATGTGGTCACAAACAGCAAAAGTCTCCGTCTTTTTTATTGCTGAGTAACATTCCATTGGATATATATGCACCACGTCGTCTTTATCAGTTCATCTCTCCCTGGATTTGGGCTGCTTTCGTATCTTGGTTATTGTAAATAATGCTGCAATAAAGAAAGAGGTGCATGTATCTTGTTTTACTTTTTTTTTAACATTTACTTATTTTTGAGAGACAGAGAGGGACAGAGTGCGAGCAGGGGAGAGGCAAAGAGGGAGACACAGAATCCGAAGCGGACTCCAGGCTCCGAACTGTCAGCACAGAGCCCAATGTGGGGCTCGAACCCACGAACCGCGAGATCATGACCTGCGCCGAAGCCGGATGCCTAACTGACCGAGCCACCCAGGTGCCCTGCATATATCTTTTCAAATTAGTGTTTTTGTTTTTGGGGGGGCAGATACCCAGCAGTGGAATTACTGGCTCCTGTGGTGTCTCTATTTTTAATTTCTCGAGGAGCCTCCATGCCGTCTTCCCCCGTGGCTGCGCCCGTCTGCATTCCCACCAGCAGTGCCCGAGGGTTCCTTGTCATCACGTGTTCACCAACACAGGTTATTCCTTGGCTCTTCAAACGTACCCATTCCGATGGGCATAAGGCAGTGTCTCGTGGTTTTGATGTACATTTCCCTCATGATTAGTGATGTTGCGCATCTTTTCTTTATTTAATTTATTTACTTTATTCATTTATTTGAGAGACAGAGAGTATGAGCAGGGGAGGGGCAGAGAGAGAGGGAGAGACAGGGAATCCCAGGCAGGCTCTGCGCTCTGCGCTGTCAGCGAGGAGCCCAGCACGGGGCTCGAGCTCCCGAACCGGGACATCATGCCCCGAGCTGAAATCCAGAGTCGAGGCCCCGGGCACCCCGAGCATCTGTTCACACGTCTCTTGGCCTGGAGTTTCCTTTCTGATCTTTGCCGTTTGGTTTTAGGTTTTCTACTCCATTCACGTCCCTTTCAAAAAATAATCATCAGAAGAATGGATAAAGTCAAAATATCCAAGAAGCTGCCCCTGGTATACCCTCTGCTGAGTCCTCTGTGTCTGTCGCACCCGGCGGCACCTGCCTGCCCGTGCGGCCTGGCATAGGATAGGGCCGGCTCTACTTTGAAGCCACTCTAGAGCCATATAAGAGAACGAAAGGCCCAGAGAGCATCGGTACGGGAGAGGAGAGCGGAGTGGGAGAGCGGCCACGGTCACTTTCTGGGAGGTTTTTTTTGTTTGTTTTTTGTTTTTTTTTTTTAATGTTTTATTTGTTTTTAAGACAGAGAGACAGAGCATGAGTGGGAGGAGGGGCAGAGAAAGACGGAGACACAGAATCTGAAACAGGCTCCAGGCTCTGAGCTGTCAGCACAGAGCCCGACGCAGGGCTCGAACTCATGAACTGCGAGATCATGACCTGAGCCGCAGTCGGACGCTTAATGAACTGAGCCACCCAGACGCCCCTCGGTTACTTTCTGGGAGTGTTTTATTGTGCCATCCTTCCGCCTCGTGACTCAGTTCTTCCTAAAGTAATAATAATATTTAAAAATGCCCTCACCTCTTCTCGTACCTGGCCACTTGCAGGTATCTCCTTTCCAGCTGCCCTGAGAAGGTGGCGCTGCCTCGTTGTCAGTGCTGCTGTTGCCCAGAGGAGGAATCGCAGAGCAGGAGCAGGGCTGGGACTAGGGCGAGGTGAGCGAGGCGCTTGCCCGGGGCGCAGAGTTTAAGGGGCTGCCAAAAACGCAGTAATCAAGGCAATTAACGTCTTGTATGTAGTCCTTTAAAAAAATTATTAAAACTCACAGGATCTGACAGGGCCAGGATTAGGGCGAGTCGTGCAGTTAAGTGCAGGACTGGGTTCTGTCCTAACATAAAATTTTACTCTGTTCATCACGCTTTTCTTTTGGCATTCATTTTGACGGTTCTAACATAGCCTTGAAATATGACTTGTTCTGATTAGTGAGTTTCTGTGTACTACTCTCTTCAGTTTGGCCCCCGGGCCCGCCACCTCCCTCACCTCCCCCCGGACCCAGCCCGCCTCACAGGTAGATGCCTTCGATCGTACGCCTGTCCATAGCAGAGCCGACTTTTGGAGCAAGGCTTCCGGCCGCTTTCTGTCACCCCACGCAGCTACCTAAAATACCTAATCTTCTTTGTCCCTGAGCCTCTATTGGTCTTTTGTTGTTGTTCTTCTTCTTTATGTTTTCTTCTGCTTTTAAACCCCGTTATTTGAGTCTCTTTATTACCTCCCCTTATCTTTCCACATATTTTTTTCTGTGAGTGCATAATTATATACCCTCTGTGGTTTTAAGTTGTTTGACTTCTACACATATCTGGATGAATCTTCTCTCAAGGGCACGCTATGAAATCCCCACCTTGCTTAGAACTAGATTCTGTGACTCAAATGAACAACGTATGAGTATAGCGAAATCTGCATGAGCTGAGGGAGAGAAAGTTTGTTTTTAAACACCTTCAAATTATAGAATGAGATAGTGATTCGAATAACAAGAAGGAATTCGGCAGCAGGTGCCTAAACTCAAAATTCCTACAGACTTTGCTCTTTAGTGAAGTTTCTTGGATAATGTCCAAGTCCATGGTAACAAGAGCCAACGGCACTGTCCGTGTTCGCCTTCTGTGGTGGGAGGGCGCGTAGGAGTATAGGGAGGTATAAATGATCTCTTCCTGTGAGGATTTTGTTTTTCTCAAGTACTTATCAATTGGTCCTGCTATACTGTTGGGAAGGACAGGTCATTTCCCTTATTTTTGGCCTTCTGAATAATTCCCAAGCATCTTTGAGAATCTCAGGTCGAGTATACCTGTCGGTGGCGGGGTCGCGGGGGTGGGGTTGGTGGTGAACAAAGAAAGAAGGTACTGGCAGTTTTGAGATTAGAAACAGAAGGGAGGGGCGCCTGGGTGGCTCCGTCAGCTAAGAGTCGGACTCTTGATTTTGATTTCGGCTCGTGGTTTGTGAGATCGAGCCCACGTCAGGCTCTGTGCCGGCAGTGCGGAGACTGCTTGGGATTCTCCCTCTCTCTCTCTCAAAATAAATAAATTTTTTAAAAAGAGAAGGGAAAATAAAAGACACCAGTGATAGACTTTGGGTTCTTGTTGTTGTTGTTTTGCAAGTAAGTCTTACCAGAGTGAAAGGGAGTCGAGGGCAAGGAAACAGACCTTGGAATTAATTATGCTACAGTGTCTTTTGAGAAGGAGGAGGAGTGAGTTAGGAGTTCCGGTGGCCCTGAGAATTTCAGCGGATAAGAACTCTGCTTTATAAATGAAGGCCGTGAACATTTACTTGGAGGACCAGACAAAGCTTACGTTCTCTTTCCTGCTTTACTTCAGTGAGCACGAACATGGATGCGGGCTTCTGTCCGTGCGGTACTTTTATGGGAGACTGTGAGAAGTGAGACTACAAGGTCAGGGCCAAGTTCCTGAGGGAGTCGGATGCTAAGCTAGGAAGTGGGTATCTCACAGGCAATACTGCAACTACAGGAGGCTTTGGGTATAAGCAAAAGTATATGCCAAAAAAAGGTTTATATATACAAATGGTTTACTCTGGTGGCATAAAACTGGAGGCAGGGACAATACTAGTTTGTATGTTAAAGCAGTACGTATTTTGAACACTGTTTTCGGTTGGTTAAATTCGGAAGGTAGACTGCGAGACGTGTGTTAGTGGCACCTGGCATCCATCACCAGCACGTAGGTTGGTTGGTCGAAGGAAGGAGAGGGGCATGTGCGTGGCTCAGTTGGTTGCGTGTCAGACTTCAGCTCAGGTCATGGTCTCATAGCTCGTGAGTTTGAGCCCCACATTGGGCTCACTGCCGTCAGCCCGTCAGCACAGAGCCCGCTTCAGATCCTCTGTACCCCCCTCCCTGCCCTCTCCCCAAAATAAATAAATATTTTTTTAAAAAAGGAAGGAGAGGGGGGACCCCAAGGTTTTATCATGAATGCTCTAGAGAATGGCCAATCCTTACCCACAAGTGCAGAAGGAACTCTTCGAGAGTCAAGGAAAAGATGGTGTGTTCAGTTTCACACATGTTTTCTTTGAAGCAGTGGTGTGATGAGCAACTAAAATATCCTTTCGGTGGTTGGAGATGCCGCCCTGGGGCTGGGAGAAAGAAGAAGGCTCAAGAACATCCTTTAGAAGTTGCACACTCCAATATGACGTTGAGGTTGTAGCAGGGACAACACAGAGGGCCGAGGTGGACATACACAGCCGTCGGCTGGGAAGAGGAAGGAACACTAGGAGGAACGGTCTGTGACCGAGGAGCGCAGGATCCCAGAGGAGCAGAACCGCCAAGGGAGGGAAGGATTCCAGGAGGGCCGATGTGCCCCGCGCTGCTGGAGCCTGGAGGCCACAACTAATGAGTAATCGCAGGAGCAGTCTTGGGCTTAGAAAACAAAAACCGAAATACGGGAAGGGGGAGAGTATCAAGAAGTTGGAAGCTAAAATCACAGGTGATTCTGTTGGAAGACCGTTGTGTGAACTTGGAGTGAAGTTTCATCCATGGATTGCCATCAGTAGACGACACTTCAATCTCTCGTGTTTTATCAATTTCGAAGACTTATTTTTTTAATCAGCAGACATTTGGGGAGAGATCTTTTGTGTTCCTGCAAAATATGAGCTGCTTAAACAAAGGCTGCTTTTGCTCATTCCCCAAAATAGATGAAGATAAAGTTGGCTCTTTTACTTTGAGTAAGAGAAGCTGGTTTAAACGTGTGGCTGACTCGGTTTTCTGTGTCTAGTAGCATTCCGAAGCAAGGAAGTAAATTACTGGCTTTCTTTCATTTTTTTCCTCCTCTTCTATCTGTGGAGCAAACAAAACCATACCATCCTCAAACGGGATTCCTCTGTATTCCACTTACTGCTTGATTAATTTATTTCCTGTCCTTTGACATAACTTTGGAAGAGGAGGGTTTTTTTTATAGCGGGGGGTTCTGATAGATGTGAACGTTCCGTGATCACAGCTTTCTACAAAATCATTAACACTCTTATTTTGTGCTTTGAGTGTTTGCTTCTTGGCAGTAGTTCATGGAATTGGATTGAATCTAAAAGCTTGAAGGCAAACTTGAGTTGTTTAGCTCTGTATTACAAAGGATAACTTAATTCACTTGAGTCGTAATAACAAGACATCCTGAATCGGTTACTGTCACCACCGATGATTTTAATCTGTAGTTAAAAATAATTAGTCAAGAGCCTTTGACCAAGCTGGGGGCACAACAGAGTAAGTTAGTGTAACTGGTTAAGCTGAACACTGGGAACTTTGTTTCATTCCCTCCATCATTCATTCAACACTTACCGAGCACATACACACTTTAAGCCAGGCTGAAGTAAAGGCCAGTCACCGACCTTAGGGTTCTTCAGAACCACAATCTATGCAAAGCACACAAATTTTAATAACCATGTACCAGTGGATGTTATAGTAGCAGTAAGCATAGAGAACTGTGAGAAAGAGCAGGTGCGAGGCGAGTATGGTAAAGAGAGAAGTAAAACCCGACATTGGAAACCGCATATGGGATGCTGCAAATCCTTATGACGAATAGATTTAAGGAGGACGGGACACTGGAGACAGGAAGGCCGGAAGCAGACAGGTCTTCCCAAAGGTGCACTATGAAGGTGGGCACGGAGAGAAGGAATTGAATTCGAGAGATATTTGGGAAGTAGCAGTCACTGGTTGAATGGAAAAGATGGGAGGTAGTAAGAGACGGAATAGAGTCAAGGGCAAGTTTGCAGCTTAAATGCCCGGGCGGTGGGGGGACAAAAGCCTGAAGGGCCCGCCTTCGGCTATCTCTAAGGTGAGAGAGATTACAGCAACTGAGTCACCCAAGGCTGATTCAGTCCCGGACGTGAATCCTGCCTGTTCATCTTTGAAACCAACCATGAACTAAATGGCTTTTGGCCTCTCTGAAACAGAGACCTTTGGAAGAGTGCTAAAGAGGCATGAATCAGGTTTCATAGGTAGGCGCGTTAGGGTTTCTACTTCAGGGTTCTGGAAGATGCACACTTGCTTTGATCGCAGTAGGATACCCTTTTGACAGTGGTTTCCAGTCGTGCTTTTGAATAACCCTGTAATCATACATATGTTTTACATTTCACCTTGATAACGATTACTGTAACTTAGCACTTCCCAGAAAACTCCACAACATTAAATCATTAATCTGTGTAATATCCCTGTGAGTGCGTAGGTGATTACTGCCCCGTTTTCCAGATGGGAAAACCTAGAGAGATACGCAATGACCGACCTGCCCGAGGCTGCACGGCCTCACCTGGGCAGAAGTGAATTCTACATCGGCAGCTTCCTTTATCTTATCGCACTCAATACTCCATGTTCATTGTCAGTCTTAACTTATTAGATCATGTTTACTATTTCACTTACTCAGAAATCTCAGCATTTAGATACAGAAAAGGGCAAGCAAGATACAGCAAAGAGTGAAAGTGACCAGATGACTCAGCCCCGCCTGTGTGGAGGCGGGGAGGGGCCAGGAATAGGAGTACAAGCAGGCCTGGACTCCAGTATATCCGGGGAAAGAAGGCCCATTTTCCAGTGGAGCAATGACCTCATTCCAGCTAACAGACCAGCCGGTCATTGTGTTAGGGAGCCTCCGATGGCACCTCGGTACAAATTTACCACTACCCAGCAAGGAGAAAACAGTCATTATAGAAATTGTCTTTTCTTTATGTACGTAAGGTTGTGTGGTGTGATGGAAAGAAAACGGGCTTCCGAGCTAGACTGACCTGGGCTGAAGTGTCTTCCAGGAGGGAGCTGGGTGACACTAGCCGGATCCTTTTCCTCCAGCAGTGTGGGAAGGATTACAGGGCAATGTACGTCAGCTGCCCGGCGTGCAACCCTGACAATTACTGCTTCGTAAATGGTCGCCGTTACGTTTTTTTCCCAAAGACGAGCTTGTGATGCTGAAAGAGCCCTCTGATTTGTCTAATGTCAGATGACAGGACCAGGTAAATTCAGCTCTTGGTGAATTACAGCCTTTTCTTCCAGGAGCCATTGAAACATTTTGACGTTGAGTCCACCAGACAGGGTATCGCCCCTTGTTCACTGACAAATATGGGAAGGTAATTTCAGTAGGTCAGTCATCAGTGTGTGCCTCCCAAAACATTATAGTCATGTTACAGTACACTTTTTATATTCGTTGCGTCACAAAGATTTATTGAAGTGATAAAAGTTATTATGGAAAACAGTGTGCAGTAACCATGGTAACAGTTATTTGATCTCACAGTAATTAGCTAAGCATTCAGTTGCACAATACTTTCACAATGCCTTCCTGGTTAGTTCATTAAACAAAATTAGCTTTTGTTTGAACTGCCTTCCTACAGCGTCCCAAATTTGATTTTAGTTCAAAAGAATTAGAAAGTATTTTAAAACTACCTTTCCGACTTACAGCTTATGGGCATATTTGAGGCTGCAGCTGGTCTTTATTTCATTCTTTATTTAGACCACAGTATGCTAGTGATTCTTCAGACTGTCCCTGAAATGTGTGTCTTTCGGTTTAGTAGAGGGGGCTTAGAAATGAACGGTAAAGTTGGGAGACCAGGTTCTTAATTCTGGCTTCATTCCTGGCTCCGATTACAGATTGGGATGGGGGGCGGTCAGCTGACATCCTTTCCCGTGACTGCGTTTCTATCCCCATGAAGTTGGGTTGCTGGACTATAAATCTTAGAATCCGGAGATCTCCTCAGTGTGGGCGTTTCTTGCTAACCTGCTGTCTCCTGATGGGACAACCTGGAGCCCACAGGTGCCCGCGTTTTCTAAAGCACCCTGGGCCAGATGCCTCTTGTGCCCCATTTAGCATAACTCGTGCTGCATTCAGGTACCTCGCCTTCTGCAAGGTGGAACGTATTATAGATGATTCACCTCGGTGATGATGTCATTCTCAGAGGACTTCCCAGAGCTCTTAGGACAAGGGCGTCTCAACCTGTGTTTAAGAAAGGCATGTCTGCTGTACACCCCACCCCCGCTCACCCCAAAAGACAGGTGAAGCTTAAGCCATGCACACTCTTTGGCAGATGGGTGGTCCCAACCGCAAGGGAGAGAGCTTCAAGCATTCAAGATTTCAAAACAGAAAATGAAACCAAAAAAAAAAAAGTTTCAACTAATTCATTAAAAATGAGGAGGTTCTGAAGTTAGCAAAACAGGATTTTTAAAACATCAGTACAAGATTTTTGCATGAATTTATTTTCAATTCCTATCAATTTAGTGATGTTTAAGTGCACTTAATTGTTTAAAGACGAGACTGGCTTTTAAAAGTGAGTTACTTTCTGATCTGTGAGTCAAGGTGTTCTATCAGTGAACTAGATGTCACCTACCAGTTTTTCAGTTGGGCAGGTATATTTGCATATGGGCTATAACATTTCCAGTTTCGTGCATATTTATTTGCCTAATTAGGTTGCTTTCTATGTCGAATAAATGCATGTTGAGTTTCAGTGACCAGGGTAACGATAAGAATCTATTTGTTCTTGATTGGCCTTAAAATTTGTTTTGGCCAATCTGAAGATGATAATAACGGAATAGTAAGTGACCCTAGGCGACCTCAGCACCCGACTCATTCTTTTCCCCTGTCTTCTTCATTCCTGCCTTTGTCCTGCATGCTTTTGACATCTTCGCTGAAAAGACCCCTAAAACTCTACACACGTAATTTCTGTTCCACGTACTCTTCCTTCTTCGTAGAAGAATATTTTCCTTTCGCTGCTTTTGGGAAAAAATTCGATGGCCTTTGATGCAACTCTCGTTGCCGCTTCTGCGAAAGTCTCTCCGTTTTCTCTCTCACCTTGTCCCCTGTCCCCCAACTCTCTCGTGTCATTTGTGCCTAATTCTGGGGCACACTTATTATAACCTGTGGTTAAAAACGATCTCCCCAATGAGCTGTGACCTCCACCAGCAGGGCTCCGTCCCATATTCCTCACCGTAACCTTCTGTGTAACCTACAAGACCATGCCCATGGACAGCCAGCCGAGCCAGTGGCTTCTGAGCTCGCCCCTCCCTGACTTCTTAATTCTAGGCATTTGTAATTTTCATCGCTGCCCAGCCCAGCCCCACTGGATGTTTACCTTCTAACTCCTTCCTTTTCTGTAGACCTACACAATTTTCTATTTATGGAACTTCAGTCACTGCAGGAAAAGAGGAAGAGAAGTACGATTTGTTGAGCCCCCAATGTGTTTTAGGTACTGTACAGTGTGATTTAGTCACTCCCACAACCCCGTGAGGTATTAATTTCCACATGTTTTATCTTGAGAAACCAAGGTTCAGAAAGATTGAGTGGCAGAAGAGGCTAATAATTGGAAGAGCCATAACTTGAACATGAAACTCTGTCTCCATAACCCAGCCTTTTTCACTTTTTCCAATTTGTTAGCTCTATTTTCGTGACTCAACCTGACATGAATTCCACACTAAGCCAATTCATTAAAGCAGTCACCACCAGCCTGTATTCCTTTGATCTCTTGGCCTTCTGCTGGGCCATTAGTCAGAGGTCTACCTCCCCCACTGGGTCTTCTGTCCTGCTCTAGTTTCTAGGTCTCTGCTAAGGAAATGACACACATTCTTCCAGATGTGACTCTACAAAGACAGTACTCAGTTTCATGTAGACAGAGAATGCCCTATCTGCCCCTCACCTATTACACCCAGCCCCTACGGCGCCCGTGAGGGGCATCGGCAGTCATGAGTTCATTTCCAGTATGGCCCTCCAGGAAGCCATTACCTGATGAGAATTAGTGTAGTAGATACACCTATTTGTCATTCTGTTCTACCCCCTAACTTACTGTTGCCAAATGATTTTCCTACCCTTTGTCAGTCTTACCACTAACAGTAACAAATGCCCTAAAACCCTCTTCCTTACTCCTGAAAAACTGGACGACCGACTGCTCTCTCAACACACTTTTGCTTTGCTTTTGCTCGTGCTGGTTCTTCTGCTTGGCCCACCTTCCTTGTATCACTGCAGAATAATCAGTAATAGAGTAGGCTCTGTTGTAAGTTTCACGAAGGCGGCCTGGTGTGTATTATCCATTGTATATATAGTGCCCGGTAGAGTGTCTGCCACGTGGTGAAAGCTGCTTTAAATAAAGAGGAAAGGAAGATGCATTGGACACAGGCAGTGTACTGTACATGTATGTACCTTTTTGATTCCTGACCCAGTGAAGTCAGTATTATTATCCCAGTTACAGATGAGCAAATGAGGCTCAGGGTCACTCTGCTAGTAACTGAACCAGCTGAAACGCCCTCTCTTCCGGAAGGCCTTTTACAGCACCGTTCTCACCCTGCCTTACATGCTCTCTGAAAGTCTGTTTCCCCCACTAAGTAATGAATTCCTGGAGAGGAGAGAAGGTGCTTTCTTCATCCATGTCTCGTGTTAGACATATGCAAGAGCGATGGTGGAACGGTCCGATACCCTGTCTGCTGTTTTACTGGGTTGGAGCCTCTGCGACAAGGTTCCGTCAGCCATCGTCTTCTGCCCCTACGTTTCCCTCCCTCTATGCTCCCCCGTGTCTTTCCTGCCGTTCCTGATGGAGGCGTCCCCTCCTCAGATTGCCTCTCTGGCTATTACAGTCGAGGCCATCATGGTATTCGTTAGGCACGAGGGGCACCACGACTAAATAACATTGGTTTTTTTAGAACCCTCGAAGTGTTGGAAATCTCAACAGAAGAATTATTGGCTCACAAATAGTACAGGATCAACAATAAGCGTTTAAGCAAACAAATACAAAATCAAATATTTTGTCTTCGTTAGATGTTAAATGTAGCCGTGATTACTGAGAAATCATAGCAAACTCCGGAATAAATGAGTAGCAGCCAAAGAGTTTCAAAAACATATGCAAACATTCTTTCAAAAAATGCCTTGGCTGTCAATTATTTTTTTAAGTTTATTTTTTTTTAGTAATCTGTACACCCAGCATGGGGCTCAGACTCACGACCCTGAGATCAAGAGTTGCATGGTCTTCTGACTGAGCCAATCAGGTGCCCTGGCCTTAAAAGTATTTTTTCTTTTTATTTTTTTTAAGCTTATTTATTTATTTTGAGAGCAAGAGAGTGGGGGAAGGGCACAGAGACAGGGAGAGAGAGAATCCCAGGCAGGCTCAGCGCTGTCAGCACAGAGCACCACATGGGGCTCGATCACACGAAGTATGAGATCAGCACCTGAGCCGAAATCAAGAGTCAGACGCTCGACCGACTGAGCCACCCAGGAGCCCCATAAAGTTATTTTTTAAATGGGGGTTATGAATACAGCTTTTAGTATGTTTGATGTGATGTTGGCACTGGGACTCTGAAAATTAAATACATTTGGTATCTTCAAAATTGCCTGGGTTCTCAGGCCCAGACAATTGGATTACTATCCAATTAATGCTAGATATTAATTGATTGTAGCTAAATAACATGGTCGTTGTTGTTATGGAGGGAAGGAAGTAAGGATACTTTGTTATTCTACTGGCGTTTGTTTTATTTTATTGCCAAAAAGAATAAAAGACTGAAGGGAATTCCCCCCATCATGCAGAATGGGTACCACGTTCGTGCGGAGATGTTGAGCAATCTTTGGGGCCCTCGGGTGGTACCAGTAAGAGCCTCCTAAATGTTATGCCTGGCCCTGTTCTCCAGTGTACTTGCCACCCTGTCTGCCTGTCTGGTTCCTTTCGAGGATAGGAAGTTGGGGGCGGCACCGAAGCCCTGAGGGCAAAACTTTGCTGGAGCAGATGAAGCAAAGGGTGCCCCGTCCAGGCCCTGGGAACTGTGCGGGAGTGGAGGAGTGTGCAGTGTCTCCATTGTTCGCTTGCGCGACGCATGCCGGAACCGACCTTTCCACTTCCCTTCACGTTTGGGGGGGACTCAGAGTGCTGAACCATTGTTTTAAGTACTGATAATGCAGTGACCGCGTGGGCAGTATGGTCGAGGTGTTTCCTCTGCAGTGAGCACTGAGTATTTAAAAGTTCGGTAGATTTTTGGTATGTTTTTGCTGTGTCAGGAGGAATTCCCCTACTGTCTTTTCTTTCCTTTTTCTTTTCTTTTCTTTTTTTTAAAATATAATTCATTGCCAAGTTGGCTAACATACAGTGTATACAGTGTGCTCTTGGTTTTGGGGGTAGATTCCCATGATTCATCGCTTACATATAACACCCAGTGCTCATCCCAACAAGTGCCCTCCTCAATGCCCATCACCCCTTTTCCCTGCTCCCCCCACCCCCATCAACCCTCAGTTTGTTCTCTGTATTTAAGATTTTGGATGCTCTTTTGTTTTTCGTTCTGCAACATAAATTGCAGTCCCAGAAGCTGCTTTGCTTTCAGCCTGTTCAAAACCCGCTACAGACCTTCATAGCTTTCACTAGCCGTGTAGCGTGTTGATATTCCATTGCCGCTGTAAGTTCCTACCTCGTATCGTCTCCTACCTAACTGTCCAGCAAGGATTCAACTCACAGTGAGAACCAGGATGGGATTAGAAATGAGGCACACTCAGCTGAATGTTAGAGCCATAGTCACAGGTGAAAATATAAAGCATAGTAAATATGTTATGTGTTTGTATCGTTATTATAATATATTAACTCTAATCTCCTTAGGGGGAGTTTCGTGGTGGTGTTTTTTTAATGAGTAGATTCATGCAATCTATCATCTCCAAGCGTTTAGAAATGCCAGTTAAATACATATGGATTTTTCAAAGGAAATCATCAAAAAGGACATTCCACTCTTATTACAAAGCTATTCTAGGGGTAAATATTTTGATAGATGTGGTTCAGTGCACCTGGGAACCGAGACATGGTTGAGCCCGGGGCAGTGAGCTGAGATGGAGCGCCGAGATACGTGAAAGGTGGGTTCTCCCCCCGTGATTATTGTAAATGGTTGATTGTGGCAGCAGGAACATGAACGTTTTCTCTGCCACTGTCGGAATAACTGCCTCGTGAAAAGGGGTCTTCTTATTTAAGAATGATAAGGACCGTGCTGACTTCTCCCACAAGTAGATTGATTATGGTGGACGGTATAGGATACAAACATTTTGTTAAGTAAGGGAACTAATTAGAATCAAGTCGCTAAATTGCGGTGAAGTCCAGTCCGCTTGGACTTGTGGCAGGTACAATGTGACTGTTTCCGGTGGGGGCGTTTATTGCTCATCAGGCAAAAAGGACGCATGAAGATGGGAAGATTGCTACCTTGGCTTCTCTTTTTTGGAAGCCAAGAGCTGCGGCACTAGGCAGACCTAGCACTTAACTTACAATTTATTAAAATGACCGAGGGCATGGTCCAACTTCGCCGTTAGGAAATAAGCACGCAGTCGGTCACGTTGGCCACCCGCCATGCCTATCTTCTATGGGTTACATTCAGTGACGCTTAAAACTTGTAACACTTTTTCCTCCTTCGAGCTGAAGCCCTGTCTTTCATCAGCCTTCAGAAGTTTGTCCTTATGCGGGTGGCATCGTTTGTTAGAGGAACGACCTGGTAAACCCAGCCATCCGGACCTGTATAACCAGGAGCCTATGTTTTGTCACTTTTTTGTGTTTCTGGCGGAGCGTAAGTTCCTCGCGGGCAGGAAATGAGGCACGTCCTATGCCCTCCTCTGGAGACGGTTGAATAAACGTTGAAAGATTCACTGCCGAGAAAGCGACAGTGTCCTTTCATACCTCAAAGCCGCCAGTAGACGAATGGTAAAGATGTCTTGGAAGAAACCGCCGAGATGTCTTTATTGGCAGGAACGTGGGTACGTGAGCTGGTGAAAGGAGCTGCGCTCCCTCCGGCCCGCTGTTGCCGGAAGCTGGTTCTCTGTAAACTCAGTCTTGTGTGTCGGCTAGGAAAAAAAAGAGGCCCCAATCCTCCCTCAGAGAGCGCCTGTATAAAATCAGCAACCGAATTTGATTTTCCAAAGTGTGTTGCTAAACGGAGGAAATGTCCTTTTAAAACCATTTACCTAAAATGTTCTGTGATTGCAACATCTGCCAAGCCTCTTAAGTTCTTTTATTAAACAGTTTTATGGTTCTGTGTGCAAACTGCTTATTTGAAGCAATAAAGCTGAGTTGATTGCAGACTTTCTAACAAGCAGGAATTATTTTTTTTAACAGGGGAAGAAACTGCCTATTTCCCATGATGCACAGTATTCAAAAAGGCTACTCAGAAATGACCCCATTAACTACATTTTTAAAGCCTCTCTTTGAAGTCTCGCTGATTATAATAGAAAATGATACTGACTGTGTAATTCTAGCAACACTTTTGACTCTTTCGGGTTTTTAGCGTTCCGTTTGCTACCCAGACAAGAGAAAGCTCTTAAATGTCTGTAGGTTATTAAGGCATAGGATTCAATTGCAAGCCGCTGACTAACTGAGGAAATGTTGTTCGGACCATTATAAAATCTAAAATTTCGGGAAGGGCAATCTCCTTTTATACCAGTGTGGTTCATCGGCGGCTGTTTGGATTGCAGAAGCCTGTTTGATTTAGTAATTAAAGACTTTCTCAAATGCGCGTGTGCTTCCCTGGCTGTGGCTCTGCAGCCTCTGGTCTTCCTGAATAGTGGCCCAGCTGCAGAGACCACAGAAGTTTTTGGGAAGAAAACCTGCTCACCGACCCAGAAGGGGGTAAGCGAGTGCAAACGTCAACCATTTGCCCACACCCTTGTGACAGTTATAAGCCGACTCAGGTGACTTTTTCAAAAGATTCAGTGTTTTTGCCAATAACCGCTCTTCTTCCTTGAAACGCATCAGTGGGATATAGGTCGCTCCTGACCCCACCTGCAGAACCGCAGCACGGAGCACTGGCCCTGCAGCCCAGGTCCCAGTGAAGGGACGCTGACCCGGGCATTTTTGTGGTGATGCGTAAAGCTGGAGACGTTCTAGATTTTAGGGACAACTAAACTAGGTTGAGAGCGAGCAGTCGGTTTGTTTTGTCCTCTGAGGCAAAGGTGACAGCTCAGTCACCAAATGACTGAAATTTCAAGTAGACTGTATGCCAAGGCTGATAGAATCAACATTGGGTTGAAGCAGTGATTCAGGAGTCCTTGGAGACTCCTACATACTTCCAAATCCTCCACCCTCTGGGCAGCTCATGGTTTACAATCTCAGAATCCAAGAGGGGCCAAGAAGGAATATAAATCGGTAAAACCGGTCCCACCGTAATCGGTGAGCTCGCGAGCAGACGCCCTGTCTAGTGTCACGTGTTCCAGTTTTTCTAGAGAAATTGGACACTGGGATTTTTTTTTAATGAAATCTCTCTCATTTTTAAATATTAGCCGTTGATTAGAAATGTAGAGACAGCGTGTAGCTGAGTAACACCCGTCGGCAGGGTACACATAGTTGGTGGGTCACATACTTACTTCTGCTCCGCCGATTCCCTTGAATCGAGAGTCGAAACATAGCCTTTTGATTTCAAGCTTTTGTCCCTTGATTTTAAACTGCAGTTATAACCTGGAGACAGTCTGTACTTCAGTCTGTGTTGACAAAGACTTGGTAATTTCCCTCGGGTTCCACTGAGCACACGGTTACTACGAATCGTCTATATGTAATACGGTTGTGTTTGGACGCTGAGAATACAGCCTTGTAGCCTGCGGCCTCAGAGAACCTGTGAGCCGTGCGAGGGCAGGATGCCCGACACCAGTGACCTGCATCATCCATGACGTAGAGCTCCGGCGGAGAGCCGTATGAGGCAGCCCCGGACTCTCCTTGTGTGTGTTTTCACCCGAATTCTGGATGCAAACTGCGATGGCAGCAACGATCTGTAGGCAAATGTAGCCTAATTGTTGAACGACCCAGTGAGAAAGCACACTGCCTGAACTAGATTCTCGATTGTTCTTCTTGATAGTGGCGGGACCTTGGGCGTATCGGGTAACCTGTCTGTGGTCTCGTCTTCCACACCTGCGAGGGGGGATCGTAGTACCGTCTTCATCACAGAGTTACCACGATGAAGAGATGAGATGGCCCTGTACATGGAGCTCTTAGCTCAACGCCCAGTGCGTCGTCAGCATAGAGTACGTCTTCAGCCCGGCTGCTCTTGTTGTGTTTAACTCAGAAAGCACCCAACTGAGAATCGAAGGAATTGGGCTTAGGCACCCGTTGTGCCTCTCTTAGTAGCTGTGACCAGCTGGAAACCACTTAACGTCTGTGAGCATCAGTAAGATTAGGATGACACGAAGGCGAAGTGTGATGAAGTATTATAACACACGAAGAGACGCCCAGGTGAAGATTGCTGTTTGATGGTGGGAGCAGGCTGTCAGTGTAACTGCACGGGGAAGGCCCACGGCCCTCGTGACACGGCACAGCCGACGTGGCAACCGTGGAGGAACCCAAGGCCACTTTTGTCCATCTCTCGGTTTCCACTCAGGCACACTGGTCCGCAGCACTGCCTTAGAGTATTATTGGCTTTAGAGGGACACGTGGGTGGATCAGTCGGTTGAGTGTCCCACTCTTGATTTCATCTCAGGTCAGGTCACAATCCCAGATCTGTGAGCTTGAGCCTTGCGCTGGGCTCCACGCTGACTCTGGAGCCTGCCTGGGGTTCTCTCTTTCTCTCTCTCTAAAAAACAAAATCAAATCAAAAACCAGAATATTATTGGCCTTAGGATGACTATAATAAAAATTTATAGAATGAAAATTTGACTTTTGGGCACTCCCGCTTAATTTTTTTTTAATGTTTATTTATTTATGAGAGAGAGAGAGAGAGAGAGCGCGCGCGCGCGCACCAGCGGGGGAGGGGCAGAAAGCAAGGGGGACTCAGAATTCAAAGCAGGCTCCAGGCTCCAAGCTGTTAGCACAGAGCCCAACTCAGGGCCCGAACTCAAACCAGGAGACCATGACCTGGGCCGAAGTCGGATGCTTAACCGACCGAGCCACCCAGGCGCCTCTGGGTCCTCCCCCTTTATTAAAAAAAAATACCCCCTGAAGAGAGAAGCTTTTTCTCAACTCTCACAACTCCTTAATTTGACTCGCTTTCGAAAAGGTCCTCACTGTGGCTACCACTCGCAGTGGCACGCTGGGGCAGGGAACACAGGAGGTTCTAGCAAGCCGCCTGGGGCCTGAGACCAACCAGTCCATGAGTCCTTGTTGGAGAAGTGAGGAAACAGGACTGCAGACACTCCAGCCTCGTCCAGGACCCCCGAACCAGTGACCTTTGCCCTGCCTCTAAGATACCTAGGTTCACGTGTTTTCAGGATTTTCAGCTGTTTCTCAGATTTACCACGGTTTTGAAGACAGGTCATTCAGGTTTGTTGCAATATCTTTAAATTGCTTAGGAGAAAATAACACAGCGGAGATGGAGGCACTTCCAGAGTTTCAGCGCCAGGCTCGATCAATATTGCTTGAATCTGAATCCAAAGAAAGGACTTTATTGAATCGCTTTATTCTGTGATAATATTCGAGTAAGCACTGACAGCAAGAAGGAAAAAAATTTGTAGTGCCGCAGTCCAGGGAGAGCTTTATTTTTGTTTTTTTTTTTGGGGGGGGGGAATAACTTAATACAACCAAATGAAAACAGATCAAAACAGCAAAAACCCCTGCCCTGTCTTGGAGCGTGTGGGAAGAAGGCCGAGGTTGTACATATTCTTTTTATAGCTGATGTGCTAATTGACTCAGAGATGACACCTGTGTAACTTATTTTTAAAAATCGTACTAAAATCTCTGTTTCGGTAAGGTTCGAGGAAAGAACTCACAGCAGCTGGCCCCACATCTGCTTGCATGACGGGGTGTGAAAGGGATTCTAAATATAGTTGGAATTTGAATCCCGCGTACTTCCATGCTGCGCTACAAAGTATCAATGGAACGAGACCCGAAGGCACATATCATTAACACAACCTAAAACCAAAATCGTATGGTTTGCTCTGGCAAGCCACAAATATTTACCTTAAGCAATCTTTGTTAGCAAACTTGAAATATAGCCGGTCCGTTCCCACTTGCCAGATGGAGAGAAAGATGATACCAGAACTTAGAGGAGTAAAAATAAATCACATCAGCACATAAAAAAGTGACTTTTTTATAAGAAGTCTTCATTCATTCAGTAACTCAGAAACGCTTTGTCTCTGTTTTTGTCAGTCCTTGAGTTTCATGACACCTGAGTCAGTATTCTCCGTTTCCATCTCTGCTTCCTTCTCTTTTCACCTCTCCTTTGCCTGCCCTTTTTCCTCCCTCTCCTTCTTCTTTCAAGAAATATTTCAGAAATACCCACTCTGTGCTGGGTACTTTATTATACCCAAGGATCGAGAGAAAAATAGAATAGACATAGTTTTTGCTCTCAGAGTTTTAAAAGTTCAAGTGACATAGGGGTACCCGGGTGGCTCAGTCGGTTAGGCATCTGACTTCGGCTCAGATCCTGATCTCATAATTCGTGGGTTCAAGCACCACGTCGGGCTCTGTGCTGACAGCTCAGAGCCTGGAGCCTGCTTCAGATTCTGTGTCTCCCTCTCTCTCTTTTTCTGCCCCTCCCCTGTTACCACTCTGTATCTCTCTGTCTCTCAAAAAAGAATAAAAACATTAAAAAAAATTAAAAGTTCAAGTGGCATAATTGATTTTATACTGTATTATTTTTTTTAAGATTTTTTTTTTAAAGTTTGTTTATTTAAATGAGAAAGAGAGAGAGAGCCCACATTTGTGCATGAGCCGGGGAGGGACAGAGAGAGAGAGGAAGAGAGAGAATCCCAAGCAGGCTCCACATTGTCAGTGCAGAGCCTGACATGGGACTCCATCTCATGAACTCTGAGATCATGACCTGAGCTGAAATCAAGAGTTAGTAGCTTAGTTGACTGAGCCACCCAGGTGCCTTTAGATTCTATACTTTAAACATGTATGTTTAGCTAACACTATACCTGTAAAGCTCTCAGTAAGTATCAATAAATAACAGCTGTGTGTGAAAACAAGCTTCCGTGAAGTCTACAACAGACCCAACATAATAGCTACTATTAATTGAGCACTTACAATATGCCAGGAAACACACACACACACACACACACACACACACAAATGCATGTGTGCATACTTACACAGATACAGACACATTGTTGTATTTAATCATTACAGCATTCTCAGGATACATGTTATCCCAATTTACAGAAGAGGAAACGGAAGCTCAGTGAAGTTGGATTGTCTAAGGTTACATGGCTAACGTGTGACTAAGCCAGATTTCGAACCCGGGTTGGTCTTGACTCAGACAGACTTGAGCCCTTCACCATGAGGATACAGCTCGGGGTCCTATGTGTATAGTCTCCATTGCGCGTTGGTGCACACTGCCTCCAGGGACAGTGCCCCTGGCAGCCCGGGGGTCCCCAGGCTCCAGTGCCTAGGATAACGCATTTGTATTCCGCTCTCAACACCTGACCCTCTGGCTCCTCAGGATTGCAAGACCACCAGAAAACTGAAAGGAATTGGTCTTCAGTGAACGCTGAAGGTCTTTGCTTTAATGCTTGCTTTTGTAATTGGCATGTCTTTTTACAAGATAACAACAAAAACTATTCGTGAGCAATCTCTTCAGGCTTTGCCCAGGTTTCTGAGACTTCAGATCCCATCTTACGTGTGCATCGTGCACCATATATTTGCAGAGAGCACGGTTTTTTACAGAGCACTCTCAGGCCTGTCAACATGCATAGGCCTCCCAATCCAGGTTTGTAGCACCGGTTGCTTTGCTTCATTTCGAAAGTCAAGAAACTGAGGCTTAGAGCAAAGAAATTGCCAAAGCCGGTAGCTAATCTCTAGCAAAGCTGAGACTCAAACTCAAATCTGACTCCTTTGCAGCCTGAGAAAGTGGTGTTTGTGCAGCAGTTGTGACCCCTTGGACTGGGGGCTGTTTTTCATCATTTATTGCAGAATTTCAGGAGATGCAGATGGGGGGGTGGTGAACGTTCTAATCTCACTGTAAGTGCCTTCTCTTACGGGGTTTTACCGCACAAGTCAGAATCTCCTGGATTAGTAAGATGGGGAACTTGTCTCCTGTTCTCCGGGGTTGCTCCAAGCCCAATACCACTGTTCCCTGCCTGCTGCTACTGCTTTCCGCAGATGCTTGACCTTACGACATACATTGCTTGACAGCTCTCCTGGCTAGAGACGAGTAGAAGCTAAAATTGGTTAAAGTAGGTGACCTCATTAGGACAGCTGTCTCCTCTGGGACCGTTTTCTTGAGTCACGCCCTCTCGCCAATACCATTAGTCTCTCCGCCGGCCTTCCTCTCAGCCTGGAAACCCACTCAAGTCTTTTCGTCTTTTCCTTTACAAATATTGATAGAGGGGCGCCTGGGTGACTCAGTCGGCTGAGCGTCCGACTCTTGTCGGCTCAGGTCATGATCTCACAGTTCGTGAGTTCGAGCCCCGTGTTGGGCTCTGCGCTGACAGCGCAGAACCTGCTTGGGTTCTCTCTCTCTCTGCCCCTCCTTTGTGCGCTCTCTCTCTCCCCCTCAAAAATAAATAAACGTTTTTAAAAATAAAGTATGGTAATAGATCAGGACTGCCTTCGTGCTTCCCCTTCTCTGGCAGCCTTCTTACAAGAGTGATCTGAATACCCAGGGACCACTTCCTCCCTTCCATTCACCCCTCCGTCGTTGGCGGCCTGAGCCTTCTGGCCGCTCCACGGAACCTTTCTGGAAGATCTCTCCAGCCATCTGCAGAGTGCAAAGTTTTTTAGTCAGTATCTTACTGAGTTTGCTTCCTTTAAAATTTTGACTCCTGAATCCTCCTAGAAACTCACTGCTCCCCACATTCCCTCCTTTGTGAGTTCCTTCCTGAGCTGCTTCTACTATTTTTCAAATATTTCGCTTCCAGCCAGCTGCCCTTCTTTACACTCGCTTTCCTTGCTTCGTGTCAGTATCGTGATTTCAGCTCACCTGCCGTTTGTGTTCCTGAGTGAGATTCCCTAGCCACAAGCCTGTTCTTGTTACTTCCGGCTGCACTTGGATGTGGCCACACTGCAACTTCACCGTGACCCTTATTCCTCCCAAAATCAGCTCTCCCTTCTGCAGTCCCGGCCTCAGGTAATGGATCATGCACGCAATGAAAAACCGGAGTCCTGATAGACGAACCGCCTCCTTTGTTCTCCGCCGTCCCACTGCAGCTATATGGCCTCCTCGCTGTGTGTCAGATCTGTCCTCTCCCTGTGCCCCCGTCCTTTCCCCTCCAGCTGTTGCCCATGTCCCTCCCTGTTCTGAAATGCTTCTCTCGCTTCTGTTGTTCTGTATAAGTGTGTCCTTATACATCCTTAAAGGCTCATTTTAGGCTTTGCTGTCCCTTTGCTGATACGCATGTGTCCTGAACTCTCTCCAGATGCTGTGCATCTGCCTTCCCCACTGGGGCTGAGCGTCTTTAGGACAAGGACTATTCCCTCGTCTTGCTCAATCTGTGTACTCCCAGGGACTAAAAAGTACCTAAAACTTACTAAGTTCTCAATAAATATTTGTTGAGCTGAATCAGAATTTCTCGAGTAATCAGAACACATGAAAAGCATTGGAAACAGGAGCTTCGGAGGAAAATAATAGGCAACCGTCCAGAGCGGCTTGTCGGTTGCATTCGTTACCCTGGATGTTAATGTGTAGACCCTCTTCTGCCTCCCATCATTGCCAGTACATGAGCTCCTTTTCCTTAGCAAATCGGTCTCTGCCTCCACTCTTACTCTGCCTAACTCCTGCTAATTCGTAGGACTCAGCCCAAAGGCTTACCTCAGGACAGATGAGCTGCGTCTCATGCATACTGATCCCTCTAGCGTGGCACTTACCAGAGCAAGGCATGAGCATTTCCCATTTCCCATCTGTCCTTTCCAGTATCCTGAGCTCATTTAGGACAGAGACCAGGTCTTACTCCCCTTACATTCCCAGAGCCTGACATATCTGTGAGGAATAAAGAAGAAATATGCTTTGAAAGTCGCAAATGTTTATAGGCGTGCTGTTACAGAAATCCCTAGTGTATAATACAAAATTTAAATCTAAGCGAAACATAAATACGTGCGTAAAGCTGAAGTTAAATAAAAGTTTAAGTTCCTTTTCTTGAGTCGGACCTTCAAGCAATGAATTTTAGGTGTGCTCGAATTCGAGTGTCTCCAGTTAACAGTCGGTAATCAGACTAGCTGATCAACTTACTGAGCTCAAATCAAAGCATTCAGTATCAAAGCCTTTTTGTTGATGAGTACAAACACACCATTGATGTTTATAAGAAGAATTATTTTCTCCCCTGAATGTTAGCTAGCCACAAAAGATGGTGTACACATGTGATAGTGTTTTTCACGGAGTTTAAAGAATGTTGGCCTTTGATGCTCTGCCCTTGACTAGAAATGAGTGTGCGGAATAAATCACCAGCGAGGAGACAGGGCGAGCACCTGAGAAATGCTGCTAGAGTTCATCAGTATTAAAATCCAACAGATGCAACGTTTATAACATAGAGAAAGGAGAAACATCTTTTGGTGATAATACATATGTCTTATGCTATGAAAATGAGTGAAATTAAGTAGAATTACTAATATTTTGTATTAAATAGAAATGTCTCCATTAAGATGTGATTGAAAACACAAGACACTAACAAAATAGCTTTCACCCAAAAACAAAAAACAAAACACAAAAAAAAAAACAGAGAAAGGCCGTAAAGTACAGGTGTCTCATGGGAAAAGGGACTAGAACCAGCATATGATATGGCTTCTACGTCTCTCTCAGGCCGTAAAATCTCTCATCTGTACTTCTTTCCACACCTTCTCTCTCCTCAGACTAGTGTTCTCAGCTTGCTCCGCCGTCTGGCAGAAGATGGCTGCCACGCCGCGCTCTGTAGGTTACAGGTCCTCTTTCAGTTCAGCTAAAGAGCTCAGCCTGAGTTCGACTCGCTCAGTTCCAATTCCAGCCTCTCAGAAGAGAGAAGTTGGTTGATGCAACGTAGGTCAGTAGTCCACTGTGGTCCAAGCAGTTGTGAAGGGTCATGTGATAAAAAATACAGTTCCGTTCATAACCATATGGATACGAAAGAGGCAGTTCTCAAGCAGGCTGGGCCATCAGACAGACAGCCAGCCCCACTATCACCAACGCCAAGGGCGGGTGAAGTGAAAAGTACCACATAGGATTTATCCCAGTATATGTTATTTATAGGCTTATTGCCTGTTTCCTCTGCCAAACCGTAGGCACATCGCAGCCAAGTCCCCTACCTTATTTATGTCCAGTTCCCCGGTACCTGCAGCAGTGCCCGACAGTAGCCATTCAGTAAATAATTATTGGATGAACAAACAGAGATACACTCTGCCTTCCGGTGAATTACAGTCTGATCGTAAAAGCAGTCAATAAACAAGCAAATATTTTTTAGCTATAACTAAAATTAGTAGTGAATACTAAGAACATTTTTAAAAGATGAGAGAAAGGAGCTACTAAGCAAGAATAGACACTATCAGAAGGTGGTTGGTGGTGGCCATATTGACTTCGCCTATTCATCTCAGGAGGCTGGAGACAGTAATCATAATGGAGTCCATTTATATTTCATTCCATTTATAAATTTAATACAAAAATAGTGGTTTATATTAAATACATGGACTAATAAAAGATTGCTATGAAGAACTGCCTGAAAATTATAAATAAATGTAATTCATATTTGCTGATGTCTTTTAATTTTTATCTGACAGTTTTAAATTGATCACCTCCTAGCCCGGGACCTGATGTAATTATAAAATAAGTCTCTGAGATAGTGAAACATTGATTAAGTACACAGGAGCAGCTATACTTTGCCCAGCTCTGCAGAGAGACCTGGACTGAGATTACAAATAACACAATGCAAAGGACATGCTCTCTAATGGGGAACGTGGCCAGATCAGGTGGCCCACCAGGATGTGTTTCGTCAATATGATGGAAAGGGTGTATCCAGTGACCTTGGTGATAGTAAAAAAAGATTAAAGGCAAAGAGATTTAAGAAATGTGCTTTCTGGGTGTACTTGTTGCCAATATCTAGCAGAGATAGAATGACTCTAGAAGCAAACCAGGTCTCCTAAGCAATAATTAACAAAGGTTTGACCTAGGTCTATTAATTAGAGTAACTAACGTGAGCTTTTGTATAAACAACTCCAAAACCCCAGTGGCTTATTACTGTGTATTTTTTCCTATGCAGAGTTCAGTGCAGATGGGGAAGGGTAAGGTCTGACCTATAAAGTTATTCAAGGACCCAGGCTCCTTCTATCTTGTGGCTCCTCCTCGCCCCAACGTCTCTCCATTCAAGCTGGTCCCTGGGGAAAGAGTGAGGTCAGGCCAGGTCTACACAAGGAAACACACATCACTTCCACTCACATTTCATTGGCCGGGACATGTACCACACCTACCTACAGGGAAGGCTGGGAAGAAACGTACATTTAGGGACCCAGGAGGAAGAAGACAAAGTGGATATTGGTGAGTATTCTCAGTGTCTGCCACGCTAGCAATATATAGATTCGAGAAGCCGTGAGAAACATGTAGAAAGGGAAATATTGTAGTTTCCCTTTGTAGTTTCAAAAGAATTTTGTTGATAAAATTTGAAATGATTCAAAACAACTTATTTAAAAAAAGAAAAGAATTTAGGACATGTCTCTCAGAAGCCTCTTACCTCTTGTTCACCTCTACAAACCACCTGTGATTTCCTGTCAGCGATGAAGTCTACAAGAAAATTAAGAGCATACAGATTCTGAAAATTGCTGGCATCTGATCACAGTGGTGGTAGTTCTTATCTTCTCGTCCAGTGTACAGCTGTGGTCATGACATCCCCATCAAAACTACCTTCCTCTCCTCCGGGAGGGTTCTGCAGTACGAAGAACAAATTGTAAATGTTGGTAGGTTGTTATTTGTTGCACACCTCCTTCAGTCTGGAGTAGCATTTTCCAACCAGAAATGGAGGAGAGTGTGGTTCTGTAGCTCTACTTTGATCCGTCCTTTGGGCCTGGTGTATGCTCGATAGCACGTGGTCCTCTCTCATAACAATGGCTGTCTGCGCCTGAGGTCTGTGTCAGGGGCTCTGCAAATGTAGGTTTTACTACAAGGATAGCTGACATTATCGAGCACTGACTATATTCCAGGCATCCTTCTACCTGTTCTGTGACCTCACAGAAATCTCAGCGTGGTGTGTGTGTTAGTATTGTCCTCACTTGACAGATGGCGGGACTGGGGTACAGAGCCGTTGAATACTGTGCGCCGAGGTTAAACAGCTAGTAATACATGGCAGAGGTCCAGTTTAAGCCCAGGCAACTAGCTCGAGAAGTCATCCTCTTCAACACGAAGCAGTAGTATAACAAACCAGAGGACCTCCTGGGGACTTCCTGGCATTGTATCAGAGAAACAGTGTCCCACCTTCCTTGTGCTCTCCGGATCCTGTCAGGGAAGCCACATGAGAAGTAACTCCTGCCCAGGAAGTTTCCAGTTTTCTCCAGGGACGTATACACTAGGCAGTTGAAGAGCATGAATCTTATTGTCGTAACCAGGACTGACTAACACTTGAGGAACATGATTGCATTTCACATGCCCAGATTTAGTTTGGCAAGTAGCTTTTATTGGTGCTGATCAGCTGCCCCCCAGACAGGGCAAAGTGCTCTTGGTTTGATTTTTTATTTACTGACTCCAGTTGGTTATTTTTGGACACGTAGGTAAATGGGATAGAGTAAATAAGTGAGCATCTACTATGTGAAAAGCTCCATGCTACTTACTGTAGGGAATACAGACAGGAGGGAAGCTAATCGTCCGTGTACAGATTCGTAGAAGTAGCAGGGTTACAGTGAACGTTAGTAAGGTCGCTGAAACTCTAGAGGGCTATTCTTCAGTTCTTGAGACTTTAGCTGCTAGGTTACACACTGAATATTGTGAAGGAGGTTGGCATTAAGGTCCCCAAAGAAGCAGTCCTTGCCCTAGTTAGATGATCATATTTCCTGCTATCTCATGTGTTAATAGTCCTTTCCTTAGCCACTTTATTGAGATATAATTCACGTACCTTAGAGTGCACCCATTGAAAGAACACAATAAATGGTTTTTAATATATTCACAGTTGTATAACCATCACCACAGTCAATTTTAGGGTATTTTCACAAAGAAACCCTGTGTCTGTTAGCATTCCCTAACTATTTTCCTCCAACCCCCGCCCCCTTCCCAGCAACCACTAACCTACTTTCTGTCTCTATGGATTTGTCTGTTCTGGACATTTCATGTAAATATGCATACATGGTCTTGTAACTGGCTTCTATCACTTAGCATGTTTTCAAGGTTCACCCGTGCCGCAGCATGTCCCAGAACTTCATTCTTCTTAGTGCTGAGTAACATGCGCTTGTCTGGCTATACCACGTTTCGTTTGGGTTGTGTCTGTGTTTTGGCCGTTACGAGTAATGCTGCTACCGACATTCGTGTACAAGTGGGCATCTGTTTTCATTTTCATTTCTCGCGGTATTTGAGTGCAGTTGCTGGGTCGTATGGTAACTCTATGTTTATCCTTTTTAGGAACTGCCAGACTGTTTTCCAAAGCGACTGCGCCATTTTACATTTCCACCAGCAGTGTGTGAGGGTTCCGATCGCTGCACGTCCTCGCCGGCACTTGTTATTATCTATCTGTCCCTTTGATTGTGGCCGTCCTAGCGGGCGTGAAGTGGTATCTCATTGTTTCGATATGCATTTCCCCGATGGATCAATATCGTGATGTTTATTTTTGCCAACCTAAGGCAACAGCTTCAATCTTCTACTTTCTTAAGCATGTCATGTCTCACGTTACTGGATTGACTTTCTAAAACAAAAGCATAGTTCTGTACAAGACAGATGTCACTTACGAGCTAGGGCTATACCTAAAACATCACCAGGTAAAACAACATGGAGTTAAGACGATGCACTCATCCGGGAAATTTGTTTTGCAGTATGAATTCATCCACAGTGCTTCTGAGGCTTTTATCCGAGCTACTCAAGTACTATGATGTGACATTTACTGGATAATCCAGACAGCACGTGGGTTAAATCGACAGTGATGTCACCCGGTAAACACTTGAAAGTGGAGCCGTGTGTCTCTCCCAGTTCTATCAGTTGAGATTAGCGGTGGTTCACAGCCCAGCGAGACTTTTCTCTGTGATCCGTCAGTCCGTGTCTCGTCGTGGGCCAATGATCTGTCACCTGAAACTACTTAAAATAGGCTGGACTGACTTAAATGCCGTGTTGCTGTGATGACATCAGGTTTTGGCTCCAGAATAAGGAAAAGTACCTTTTCATGACTTCTGTTGGCCTGCAGATCCCTTGTTTCCAGCACAAGCAATGTGATTCTTAGCCCCTCTGCTTATATGCCTACAATTTATTCTGTACCGGCTGTCCCTTCCATCCCCTTCCCTCGCGGAGGCTCCCGACGTGATTGTCTTTATGTTTCTGTCAAGGGAAGAAAAAGATACAGGGCGTAGAAGGTGTGTTAGGGTTCCACCACCTTGATTACACCAGCTAGCAGATGTCTGAAAAGGGCCCACACAAAAGTCATTTGGTGAGAAAAGAAAAAAAATTGAAAGTTGATCAAAATTCAGGGGATGTGTTCTTCAGAGAGGTCTCAAGATCTCAGAGAGTGTCCTCCACAAATAGACCCTACTGCTAGACTGATCATCCTTCCTGACCCCTGGAGAGAGTGCCCACCCAGCTCTCGAGTCCCCCTGTTGGGCTCTCCACATCTGTCCCCAGTTAGCACAGCTCTGAGCAGGTCGAGGAGGGGCAGAGTGAGGAAGGAGAAAACTGAGAAAGGGTAATGAGTGGCTTCGTAATAGGTCATTATATGTTCTGCCTTATCTGCTCCTTAACTTTTAATACGCATTTGTGGAGCTGAGTTTGGCAGACATGGGGGGTAGAGTTCTTGGGAGGATCAATTAGATTTATGGGAAGAGCTTGAATTTTGTCTCTCCATAGTATGGGGAAGTAATAACTTTATACATTTACAGAGCTGGGTTTGATTGGGTTTTGTTTTGTTTTTAACCTTTAGTAAATTCCGTTTTGAGCATTCTGTTAACTGAAATACAGTTTTAGTAAATTCTGTTTTGAGTGTTCCGTTAACTGAAATATAGTTGCAGTAAATTCTGTTTTGAGCGTTCTATTAACTGAAATATTATTTTAGCTAAAACTTAAGCCTGTCACAGCCCAGTGTTGCCTCTAATGAGGCTCCTGAACTAATGCACAACCCTGACCCATGCGCCTTTAGAATTATCAAGAAACTAAACAGCATTCCTTAAAGTATTAATAGGAATTATAGTTCAGATTCTTATTTTTGCAACATGATTAGCCCTTGAGGAATAATTACAAAAAAATCATTAGCACTTACCACTGACTATGTGCTAGGCATCGTACTAATAGCTTTGTGATTATCTCATTTAATTCTTTCCATAGCCCTCTGGAATAGGTTCTGTTACTACCCCCATTTTACAACCTGAGGTTTAACGATCTTTAGTGCTTGCCGTAGCCGGGGCTTGCACCCTTGACCCCACAGCAGAGAGCTCCCCTGTGTGTATGGCAAATCCAATGGCCAGAGCCCACCTTCCCTACGGAAATGGGAAGGTGGCGAGACACAGAGTATGGATGAGGGAGTGAACGAATGAGAGGCAGCACACTTCAATGAAGGAAGCAGATTAAATTTTGCCATCCTAGAGTTTTGTGTTTTTGTTTTTGCCACGTTAGCTTTTGTCACAGCTTTTCCTCCTTCGAGTTCTTGCCCAGAAACTGCTAAGGAGAGGCAGACCCAAGGCTGATTCTTCCTGTAGGAAAATGGCCAAGATGTGTCTTCCAGGGACCAAAGATAGAGACTCTGCTTGTTCAGTTCTGTCCAGAAATTAGGACGAAGAGGAACGTTGCTTGTACCAGGTCTCCTTCAGAAAACCAAACACCTAGGATTACTTCTTTTGCATAGAAAATGGAATATATTTAGAAATTCAGGAAATATTTGCTTTCTCATTCCAAGCATGAAGTTATCGATAGTCACTGGTTTAACTAAATGGCTGTACTTGCTTCCCTGGCCATTTTACTATGAGATATTCCAAAATCAAAGATTCAGTTAACACATCTCTCTCTCACTCTCTCTCTCTCTCTCTGTCTCTCCTCTCTCCTCCTCTGCCTCTCTCTCTCTCTCTCTCTCTCTCTCTCTCACACACACACACACACACACACACTCCACCTACACGCTCCTATTTAACAGCCTCTGTAGCATACCTTTCATGCCTTTTGTCAAGGTAAGTGTGGGGGTAAAGTAACTACAGTTCCCTTCTTAGGAAAATGGCTCAAAGGCAGCACTTGAAGCTAGTAACGTGCTCCAGTGAAAACCCAGACCGCTGGAGTTTATCCCCCCTCTTCTCCCCGCCCCCTGCAAAGGTAGCAGTTCCTGAATCTGCCCTTTGTCTCCACTAAGTAGTCATCTTGATTGAGGCACCTCCTGGGACAGACAGCTCCTTCCGTTTTCAGGGAGTTCTAAGTGGCTGCGGAGCCAGACTGTGTGTCCTTTAATGCCCGCTTCTAACACGAACACTTCCTTCTGGGACTGAGATGCAAGTGACTACCAGAGCGAGCTGTCTTAATTCACACTTATTTGCTTGCAGAATGCAGAGCGGTTATGTTTTGAGATATTAACATGTGTGCTTCGTGACATTTACCCTTGATGTGGAAGAAAAAAAGCAAGGGCTTTGAAGGCCGATAAGAGCAAAAATAATGCTGACTGGATGCCAGGCACTTCATAGAAGTTAACTCATGAATCCTGACCACAGCCCTCTGAAGCATATACCGGTAATAGCTCCATTTTACAGATGAGAAGGTTGAGTCATAGAGTTAAGAAACTTGGTCAAAATCACGTGACCAGTAAGGGTCACAGCCAGATCTGAAACCAGGCAGCCTGGCTGCAGAGACCCTACCGTCTGTCCCCTCCTCGAGTGTGCTGACTCTCAGCCAGAGCTTCAAATCCTGGGACCGTACCCGGTTAGCCCAGAGATGCAGGGAATTTCCTTAAGCTGCCTGCGCTTTAGTTTCCTCATCTGTGAAAATAAGGAAGATTATTATAAGAATCAAAATGAAATACCACAGAACATGACCATTGGTTCTCAACATCTGTGCTTTTTTTTTTTTTTTTTTTTTTAAGTTTAGGCCCCACCTGAACTTCTGATTCATTTAAATACTTTGTGGTATGTGGTTTGTTGTCACCGGTTTGAGACTCATGTGGATGTTGCTTCAGAATAAGGAGGGTGTTTTGTGTGTGTGTTTTTTTAATTAATCTTCTTGATAACTACCAAATTCAGTAGAGCATTGGTCAACATTGATAGGATTAAGTTTGGGGTGATATTAAAGAGTCTGACTTCATAAACCCCCTAGGGGTTGTTCCTCAATACTTAAAATGCACTCCATTGCCACTTTTATTGCTGAAATATTTATCTGCGTGCATACCCAAGGCAGCACATTTCATGAATAGCTGACGCTAGTAAAAAGGAATGTGTTGTTATTCTCCCTGAATGTGATATTTCTTTACTGCAACCCAACGCACTCTTCTGAAAGTAGATGCTCAGAAATAGTAATAGCATCACCTACAGACATTTTGCATTTTTAAGTCTGTTCACAGCGGGACTCCAGAGGTTATAAACATTCTGGCTGATCCTGGCTTTCTCATCATCAGATGTGTTGGCTGGATCAAGAGGAGATACTTTATCGTTGTGCTGTCTTTTGAAAGAGAAAGGAAGAGCCTGACGGAAAATGCGATGACTCCTTTAAGACACTTATTTCATGAGAATTTGAGGGGATTAATTTCACTGAGAATAGTTGGAGAATCCTGAGTGTACGGCAAAAAAGCGCCATGCCGCGTGAAGACCGTTACTCTGATCACGTAACTTTGGCTTTCTTGAACTGGTCACTTTAAGGGCTGTGCCATTTCGGTCTGCCTGAGTCAGATCAAAGATGACAAGGCAGATCTGGAGATCGGAGGAGTTGTGGTATCTACTAGGGTGGTACTGTTCCATTCAACAGTCATTTGCTGAGCACGTCTTATTCACCAGGCGCTGGGGACACACACGTGCAGAGGACATCGTCCTTGAACTCAAGTCTACAGTCTATGGGGCGGTGGACAGACAGGTGACTTCAGTTCCGTTCAGCGAGTGTTACGGTGGAAGAAGATCTAGGATGCTTTGAGAGTAGAGACGAGGTCACCTAACGTAGCCTCAGGGAGGGAGGCAAGAGGGTGACAGTGGGCTGGAAGGCTTCCTGGGAGGCAGAGTGGTGACGTGAGTCCTAAAGAATGGCGAGAGCAAGGTGAAGGAGGGATGGAAGGGCAGCTGGTTTCTGTACCCTCTTGAGCAGTTCTTAGTCATCCTCCCTAACCCGCGGTGTTGACTCCAAATAATGTCCTGTCCGACCCACTGACTTCCAATCCTATCATCATTTGACTGTTAAAACAGTCATCTCTGTGTCTTAATGATTAGCTGGCTTTGCGAAATATAAGTTCTAAGGAGAAAAAAAAAAAAACAAAAACCTGGGGCATTTCTGTCCCTGAAATGAAACGTCTGCCCTACCCGTTTGGCCGGACCTCCTCCATCATTGAGCCGGGTTGGCTAGGGAATGTGCTAGAACCCCAGCAGCATGGCTGGTGGGAAAGCAGGTCCCTGAGGAAAACTCCCCGCCTGTAGAGCTGACCTCCAGAGGGGGTTGTAAAAATCAGCGAGAGTTGGACAGGAAGCAGCCTCCAAAGTAGTCATCAGCCCTGAAAGTTGTTCCCTGGCCAAAAATAATAGTAGGCAACAGCTCGTGGTATCCAGCCTCTATCACTAGCGTTATGACCTTCACCAAAGTACTTCGCTTCTCAGTGCCCGGGTTTCTCTAAAATAAGGCCTAATAATAGCACCTCCCTATACCTCACTACAGCAGGGTGGTGGGTGGGGTGAGGATTAAAGTAATTCTTGTTCGGTATTAGGGGCCAGAGTCCTCGTTCCCTTCGAAGGGGACCCAGACATACCGAGACCTCTGCCGTCAGTGAAGTATTTAGTACAGAGCTCCAGTTCTCCAAGAGGTACTGGTTTGCCACACAAGCCAACGTATCCCCTCAGAGCTCATTCAACATATATCTAGTGCATGGCATCTATATGCCGGGCACTGGGGGAAAGTTAGAGCAATCAGTCTTTACAAAGATCCTAATGTAGGAAGGGCCTGGCAAGCTCCAGGAATGACAAGGAGATCCGTATAGAATGAACGAGGGAAAGAAAAGAGAGGAGATCACAGTGGTAACAAGAGGCAGACGTTGCAGGGCCTTGTAGGCCTTACGCCGTTATTGGGACTTTGAGATCACTATGGGGTGAGAGTCAAGAGAGGCGTTCTAACAACTACTGCTGAGTTTTGAGTTTCTGGAATATAGCAGGCACTGTGCGAAGTGTTTGACCTGTGTTATCTGGCTTAATCAGATCCAAAAGGCAGATTAGAAGTATGATATAAAGCAAACGACACTGTCCCCATGCAGGAAACAGGAGGGCTTAGGGAGCTTGCCTGTGTACTTGAACCCAAATCTGAGTGACTTCATGATGTTACACTGCAATTTAGTGAATACAGGAAATGCGTTTGACACCAGATTGGTTGTCGCAGGGCTAATTATAGACTCACTTGACCACACCGCAAGACCACTCTGGGGACCTGGGTACAAACTTGGTTCCTGTGCTTCTGAAGGACTCTGGAAATCAGGGACAAAGAATCTGCCTGGACAGCGCTCACCACACACATGGTGCGCTAATAAGCGCGTGGACGTCGTGTCAAAGCTCCAGCCTCAGGCTTCCAACATCTTCTCTTTTCCCAATGGGCGCATTAAATGCGCACACTCCTGCCACAGTCAAAGACCCCAGCGTTGCTGGGTGCTTGTTAAGGGCAGGGTAGAATCAAAGCCCAAAATACCCGAGGTTCAACTTCCTGTTCCTGACCACACTACACCAGCAAATGAGGCAGCTTTCGGAACAGCTGTCTCTGCCCGTGAACCTGCAGTTCAGCTTTGACTCAGGAGCCTGTGGGAACAGCCATACTCCTTCCTCTGCATGATGTTGTTCTCAAACCCCGAAGTCACGCTGCTCACTCGTTTTGCAGGATCAAATGAGGACCTACCTGACCATCTTAATTCATACTCCCCTCATTTGAAATATGCCCTGATTGTGGAAGGAGCTGACCTGTAAGATAAGGTAGAGCAAGTGTTGATTCTTTTCAGCGTGTGTGTAAACGCATGCAGCGTTCAATGCCGCATGCTAGGAACGCGAAGCTGGGTGGTCCCTGCCCTGCCCTCTAGTTGTTTAGGGGTGCCAGATTTTACGGATGCTTATGGCGTATTCTTAAGTGCTCTGCTAGCAGAGATTCCAGTTACTAGACTCGGCTCGAACTGCGCATACTCAGCAAAATCAGAGAGAGAAAAAGACTACAGTTAAATAGGAGAAGTGTTACGTGTCAGCCGCTTCTTCGTCTTGTGTCCGCTGAAGAAAAAGCCTTTTTTCCACCACTAGAGGAAATATTGGCTGCGTTCAGCCCTTCTGAGAGGTCGTCTTTGATTTACATGGGATTTTCATTTCATGCTTTGACTTTAGAGTTTATTCTCTAGAGAAGCTGTGAATTCATTGTACTGACAGGTGTACAGGCTAGAGTCAGACCGGCTTGTGAATTCCAGTCTCGGAGTGATTTTGACACAGGTGAATTTCTCGACTAATGATTAGCTTCACTTTTTAACTCTGCAAGACAAAGATAGTTGAATTTATTTCATTGGCATTGATTATGTGAAACAAAAAAAGTAAAGATCCCGACAAGTTATTTGTCATAATAAGTGATCGTTCCTACCCCATTCCTAATGGGACTTTACCTGTGGGAGCCCCGGAAGGCTTTTAGGCCGAGGGGTGGCATGATTGATGTTGGTTTTAACAGAGGTGACTTTGGTGTCACTGTGATGTATGGGCTGCAGTGTGGAAAGACCGGAAATATAGAAGGGAACTAGCAAATGGTGACAGGGGTTCAGACAGGGACCAGAATGAAGGCATGCAATGCGGGTATGGAGCCCAGTGTAGGAGTTTTAACAGAATGAACAGAATTTAGAGACCGTTTGACTTAAGAGGCAGTGAGTTTTCCGGCTGAGGAGGTCGGGTAGACGGAGATAATGAATTTAACTGGTATAAAGAATAAATCAGAAAAGGTCCTCGTTTACTGCAGACCGAAACTGTAGGCCTGGCACTGAGCTCAGGAGTTTAATAGATTATTTGATTTAGTCTGTGTGACGACTCTGTGGAGCGATACCAGATTTTACTGGTGTAATATCAGTAATATCGGGGCCATTTTACTGTTGTAAAAACCTGAACTTAGAGAAGCCTAATGATTGGAACATGGCTTTGTCTGACACTGAAGCCTTGCTTTAAAAACTAGAGCGGGGAATAAGCCCTCGCTCTGGAAAAGGGGAAATGGAATCAGGTCGGGAGGGAGAAGATAAACCTTAGTCCTGGAAATATTACCCCTGGGCTGCTTACAGTCAGGCAGAGATATCTCGAAGGCAGTTGGAAAATCAGACCTGTAGCTCAGAGGGCTGGGGAGGGAGATGAAAACGTGGGTGGTGGTGTCCTGTGGTTGATGTCGGGGAGCAAATGAGATCACCCAGCGAGGCACGCAGAGTTAAAGACAAACACACCCTAAGGAAATGACGGTTCAAAAGCGAATGCTCTAAGCTCCTGGCTCAGGAGTTTGGAAACACTCGTATACCCATATGTCACCATAGCATTGTGCTTTGGTGTGTAAATTTGCGTGGCATTTCTTTTTTTCCAGCTAGGTATCGAGTGCTCAGTATTTGTCAGTCACTCTTGGCTTTCCCAGAGCCTTTAGTCTAATGACGAGCCCTAATTTTAAAAAGCAGTTAAACAGGGGCGCCCGGGTGGGTCAGACAGTTGAGCGTCCGCCTCTTGATTTAGGCTCAAGTCATGATCTCCTGGTTCCTGAGATCGAGCCCCACATCAGGCTCTGTGCTGACAGAGTAGAACCTGCTTGGGATTCTCTGTCCCTCTCTCTCTCTGACCCCGCTTCTCTCAAAAATAAATAAATAAACATTTTTTTTTTAAAAGGCAATGAAGCGGTAGTAACAAGTGATTATCAATGACAGCATAGGCTTACGTGTTATTATAGTGTTGTCTTTTAGGCTCCTGTGTAAGACTGGCTCCAAAGCCAGACTACAGTGTCAGTAGCCGGGGAGTTAGGGTCACGAGTCATAATATGGAGTTAGTTTATATTGAAGAAAACAATTACCAGGGCTAAAAATGACCATAGATGATATCTTTCGAGAGATGCTTCAGAATGTTTGCAAGACAAGTTGAGATAATACATGCCGAAATTAATTTGGTTACAGTTTTTGCAGGAAGCCAGGGTTTCTCAGTGCGGAAGGCAACAATAAAGTACACTGCAGCTGACGTCTGCGGGTCCCTTCGGAGGCCGAGGCGCCAGCTCTAAGTCAGTCCCACTCAGACATTTTTTTTCTCAAGTGTTGCAACTTTTCTCAGTTGAGCACCAGATGAAGTAGTTGGCTTGCCTTGAGGAGCCATATTATATGAAAAAAAAACAAAAAGCAAAACAAAAACAACCAACAACCTTATCTTTTCATCACAGATTTGCACTCCACCTAGTAAGAGGGAGAGAGACTTGTAGGGAGCGGAGAGACAGCTGCTCCCTGCCTCCCACCCCTGCCCTTTCTGCAGCCTCACTGCACACTTCAGTTCTGTCTCCACATCTCTCTTCTCTCTTGCTCTCTCTGTTCTCCGCAGTGAGAGTGCTAGAATCTACATGGATCACGATACGACGCAACTTCAGTCTACCAAATACTGGAGTCAAATATACACCCTGGAATTTCTTAAATTCCTTCCTTTCCCCTGAACGCACAGTTGCGCCAAGACCTACGTAAAATCCAAAAGTAGCCGATTTCTTTTCCACTGACCGTCAGAACAGAAAACTTCTGAGCCTTCAAATTGTACAGCAAGCAACCCGGTCTCAGATTGTGGCCTTCACCTTCAGGGCCAGTCTTCTCTTCGAGAGGTTGTCTTCCTTCATGGTTAAGACCGTAGGCCCTGAAGCCACAGTGTCTACATTTGAGTTCCCATTGCACCAGTCACTCACTGCGAGACCTTACACGAAACATTTGCCCTCTCTGTGCTTCGGTTTCCACATGTGTAAAATGGCGGTGGCAACAGTACCCGCATCCCCCGGGTTTGTGAGGAACTCGTTGAAAGTTCCTGCATGTGAGCACTGAGCTCTGTACCGCGCGTATATAGATAGTCAGCCATCGGTAAAGGTTAGGTATTAGTGCTGGCCCTTCGTCCTGCCCGTGGAGGAAATAACATGTCAAGATGGGAGCCAGGCCAGCGAGGATGGATTCCCCAGCCTGCTGTCAGTCAGTCCCAGGTCAGGCCTCCTTTCATTTAGTGGAAGGAAGAGTCCAGCGTTCGTCTCCTCTTCTGCTTTCAACACTGAGGATTACCGGCCCATGGTAGAACTGCGTGAGTGGTGAGTTCCAGCCCCGTAGCCGGAGACTGGGAAATTTCCCTTCTTCGAAACCCCCTTCCTCCCCAACACACGTGCAGCGGCTACGTTTGGGAATCCTACAGGAGCGGTACGGGAAGGTAGCGAAAAGTGTGCCGGTGGCACGATGCCTTGTGTCGGACGAGGAAGCTAGCCCGCCCGCCAGCCAGCCCGTTGTCTCTGTTCTGTGACCTGTCGTCACAGCGGAGAGGGGTAGGAGTCTTTTCTCTCTAGCCGAAGTTCTCCCACGGTCCTACTGAGCTGGCAGTTGGAAGACCTTGGCTGACACGTTTCTTGGGCTCATGGGTCTCGAGCAGCAGTAAAGAAGAACAGAGCCTGGATGCTGAAATAGGCGGCCCGAGCTCGACCTGGAGTCGGCCGGTCCCACCTCATACCGTCATGCCACCGAGCATCTCCCTCACTAGCACCTTCCCAAACTCGTCCTGGTGATCTCCCGATACTGACCTCCTTCCAGGCAGGGAGCCGCAAAGTCGCAGACTTAATATTGTCACAGTAAACTCACCAACTTCTTCGACTTCTTTCTAGAACCCCACACAGTAGAATTATAACGGGCCCTTTGACCAAGCAACAGTATAATTCACTCCCCGGAGGATGTGTCAGATCTTGTTCCTTTTTAACTGCTTAGGGGTTAAAAACCATTACTGCGATCACAGAGGTTGGACACCGGAGTCTTGTGAACTGGATCCAGCCCACAGATGTGTTTGGTTTGGCCCACGGAGTTGTATGTACATATATCCGTTAGTTGCAACATACAAAAAATGGGGAGATTTCACATAACAATCTGCATCTCCAACTCCTGGTTGTGAAAGTACAAGGTGTGACAACACTGGGTCTCTCCTCCCCCGCCCTGCCCTCCCCTCCCCACATGGAATAGGCTGCCCGAACAGGGGAGCGGCGCCTCCCCGCCTCGCCGCAGCCCCACCTGGCCCACCTCCTGTCCCCCTGCTCGTTCCCAGAGCGCACCGGACTTAATAAATCTCTTAGAGGCTGGCGCTATTTTCTTTTTCATATCATCCCAAATGAAAAGCGAAAATTCTTCTCCTTACACTCCATGACCTAGATCGAACAAGATGCTAAATACTGAGTGCCCCGGGCCGTTGCTCTCTGACTTAGGAGGAAAAATCCCAACACCGTTGAAGATTATCCTCACCTGATGTTTTTCCTGAGTCAGAGAAGGCTTTTTCCTTTGACCTTTTTCATGGCGGCGTTTTATGCTTTTCTGGTTTCTGCCAGTAAGACAGGTTAAACGACAACCCAGAGCCGAGCCCTCTGGCCTTGTCCTTAGTCATCTCCTTGTGGCTGCTGGGAGAGTTGAGGTGAGAGGCTGGATCTGGGGAAGGGAGCGAGAGGACCTAGAGGGGAAATCGATTGCATAGAGCCAAGCACTGAGTCATGGGGCCACGCGATACAAAGGTACTGTGTGCAGAAGTAGCCGTAAATTTCTTGTATTGAGAAGCCACCTGCCCTTCTCCTTCTGAGCCGCATGGCCAGCCCCTCGCCCAGCTTTCGCAGGCCCCTCGTCCAGGCCGGCACGCCTCACTTGGGGAGTTCTGCCTGGCTCTAAATCTTCCTCCTTTGTACCATTTCTCTTCTTTTTTCTTTTAAATTTTTTTTTAATGTTTATTTTCGAGAGTGTGGGGGTGGGGCAGAGAGTGAGAGACACAGAATCTGAAGCAGGCTCCAGGCTCCGAGCTGTCAGGACAGAGCCCGACACGGGGCTGGAACCTAGGAGCTGTGAAACCATGACCTGAGCCAAAGCCAGACGCCTGACCGACCGAGCCCCCCAGGCGCCCCTGTTTCTTTATTCTGAAGGTGGAAGACGGGGGTCGTTCCTCTTTACCAGCTGCCGGCCACCTGAGGGCAACGGGAGTGCGATAACCCGAGGCCAGCGCTCCGCGGTCCGGGAAGGAGTGGTGTCACGACTGTACGAAGTGTGGTCAGTACCGTGCAGAAGTTCCTTATCCGCTCACAGCAATGCAGCAAACACTTGGGGGCCCTGGATAGGCAGTCAGCTGTGAGTATTAGTCATTCGGGCCATCATCATAGTTTTCAGTTGACCGTAGAACTGTTTTGTCCCTTGGTTCAGGTTCCCATGACTCCGATTTCACATGAGGTCGTGGGCTCCTCCATCGAAAGGTGTTCCGTGGCTCTGGTAGGTCTGAAACTTCAGAGTATTGAGCAAAGGCCTCTGCTGAGCTAGGACATGATCTACTAAGACCGAGCTGTGCCAACACGCAGGACCCGGCCGTGGTGACCAGGGTTTTAAGGAGGGGATCATGTCAAGCTCTTGTTGAGAGGACCTCAGAGAGGTAATAAGGCTGGTTTCTCTTTCATTTTTCCTGAGAGAGAGGGGACCTCAGCCTGTTTCAGCAAGGCGCTGCAGCGGAATGAGGTGTGGTTAAACAGAAACAGTAGATGCTATCTTTCTTTTGGGAAACTCTAATCAGAAAACACTTAAAACATTTGGCCAGGGGCCCGAAGGGTCTTTGGGGGAAGCCAGCTCCAAAATGCCAAAGCGGAGAAGATGCGTCATCAGTTATAACTCAAACGGGTTGGTTCCTAGCGTGCCAGCTGTGGGATTTGGGGCAAGTTATCTAACCTTCCTGCTCCTCAATTGTTTTAGCCCTACAATGGGAACTGAATGTTACAGACCTGTCATGGGAATGAAAAGAGGTGACGTGTGGAGCATTCCGGGAGCAATACCTAGACGCACTAGCAGCTGCTATCAGGTTCGCTAGGAATACATAAACACTCGCTATCTGGGCATTCGGTAGGGTTTCCAGAATAACAACCAATATCATAGGTAGTTTTCTTTCTAAGTTTTCCATAATTCCAGGCACTTCAAGCCCCTTTCCACAGTCTTCTGTAGGCCTGCCAGTATCTCGTTACCTTTCCAGGGATGGTTGCTCTCTAAGCTGGTGCTCTTCTAGTGAAGAAATGCTTGAGACCCAGTCTCAGTGAAGCTTGAGGCTGATTCTGGGATGAGTCAGCGAGATCTGTTTCAGCCTTCTGGAGCTTTTGTTGTTTTCTGTTCATTTACTGAAGATGATGGTTTTGGCATCGTACCTACTGCCGAATGACAATGTAACAATCGAGATATGTTTATGAAATGCCCTGTGTTTGTAATCACTCATAATAAAACATTAATAAAGACTGTAGTTTATGGACGGATTTATATAGGCTACGAGGGGGAAATCCCAGGGCTCACGGTGACCTCATTTTTAATACGTTACATAATTCCTACAATTGAAACCTAATTGACTTTATCAGATAAACTGGGGGGGTCAGAGTCCCATCCTGGTCATTCTTACCTTCAGACTGTCTTCTTTTTGTAAATGGGGGGGGGGGAGTGTATTTTGTTCTGAGGATTTATCGCAGCGTTTGCCTTTACCCACCTGCAGTGATTCTTGGGTGGACTTAGACACCAAATAAGAATTCCTTTTAGCTAAGTTCTTTGCTTACTCTAAACCCTAGGGTCTTCGCAGAAGTCTGGGGGAAAAAATAGTTCACAGATTGTTTGTTTCTTTTTTCCCGTAAACTCTCCAAAGAAGGGAATCTTATTTCACCTTGGACTATCAGAAACACGGACAATAGAAGTAGTTCATTTGCTCTAACATAGTTTATGATGTCAGAAGAAATACTTGATAAAATTGTCAGCATGAATATGCCATTCAATTAATAAACCACGCTTTATTCATGGTGTGTTGTGCAATCTGTCAGCATTTCCCTGTTTTCCTGTAAATTGTAACTTTTCTGATGATTAGCAGTTAAAGCCTTTTCCTGATTAAGGAATCGTCAGCTGAAATCATCAGGGATTTCCCCATAGCGATTTTGAAAGAAATCTGAAGAATTTAATGTGTTGCTTGGAAATTAAGAAATTTGGACTCGTTCGTGTGAATCTGAATGGTGAAATCAAATCAAGAAATGATTGTTCTTCTTGAGAAAAGATAATGATAGAGTCCCAGAGGGAGTAGTGCAAACGTTAGAAATAAAGTCCAAGACATTTCATAAACCTTAATGTCTCTGTTCTGTGCTTTTCAGAAGATGTATCTGTTCTATTTTAGGAGCTAAACTGAAATAGAAACAGTAAAATTAAACTTCAGATGCTTGGAAAGTTTTTTTTTTTTTTGATTTGATTTCTTGATTTAACAGCAACCTTTTTGTTTTGTTTTGTTTTGTTTTGTTTTGAAGCATTGGGTTTTGTTTTAAAGCATGGATTCATATTTGAGTCCATGTTTCATTCCCAGTGCCACCGGAACAAGAATGGTGGCCCAGGGCAGTAGAATATCCCAGGGAGGGCAAAAGGCAAGACAGATCTAGTTTAGGTGTGAGACTTTTGTAATAAGCTCTCTGCCCAGCGGCAGGTTGTGGTAGAGCCAGCAAGAGACAGCTGGTCAGTGTGACAGAGTGGGGTATACTGTTTGAGAAGAGTGGTCAGGGGAGACCTCTCAGAGGAAGTGACCTTTGAGCTGAACCAGAAGGAACCAGCAGGGAAGAGTTCACATACGCAGGAAAGGAGGCCACCTGTGCAAAGGCCCTGGGGCTGGAATGAGTTGCCGTTCAGGAAACTTGAGCAGGCAGATGTACCTGGAGCATAAGACAAGAGTGGTGGTACAGGACCCCAAAGGTAGGAAGAGGCGGCTCCGATGAAAGTCCGTTCCAGGGAGACAAAAATTAGCAGTTGGGTGAGTTTTATGAAAGCTTACTACCGTATTTCAGAATTCTCCCAACTCTAAAAACAGCATGTGAAGAACACTTTGAGGAAATAGTTAGGGCCTGTATGCCTGGGCTGAATCGGCCGCACGCTCCGGATTTGTACTCGAGGACAGACGGGCCGTCGTCCGCGGTAAAGAGCAGGCCCTCGCCGTTCGCCAGCTAACCCCCCTCTTGTCAGCTCGCACAGAAACTAAGGAGCCTGCGACAGATCAAAGTCGGTTATCTTGTGACCGCTCCTCCCTGCACCCTCAACCCCAGCACAGTAGTCTTCTCACGCCCCATTTTCCTTCGTGGACAGTGGGACACTGGTAGCAAGTCTGGTAACAAAGGAGGGAGAACAAAACCCCACAATCTCCCTTTCCTTCTCTCAGCAGGTAGGAGAATTGGTTTTGCAGGACAAAATGAAAAATCTAAGGAAGCCCAGATGCTAGACCCAGGCCCCAGTGTTTTACACTGAAACAGCGGCAGAAAGCTGGTATGCCTTCGTGCGGTTATGCACCCACTGAGCCCTCCTGGGCAGCCCTGTTGGACCCGCACCACACCGTACAGCATTTCCAGGACAGTTATGTAGAATCCTAGAAAGCGAAAAAGACAGGCATAGGGTATTCAAAGGCATGACGTATTCAGGACTGGGCATCACCAGCGCCTGGGTGGCTCAGTCGGTTAAGCATCCGCCTCTTGGTTTCAGCTCAGGTCCTGGTCTCACGGTATGTGAGTTGGAGCCCTGTGTCAGGCTCTGCTCTTGACAGTGCGGAGCCTGCTCAGGATTCTCTCTCCGCCCCCTCCCCTGCTTGCAGGCACGCTCTCTCTAAAAATAAATAAACTTAAAAAAAAAATAAAATAAAAGGACTGTAATCAGATAGGGTAGCAGTCACGCAGAGATTTGAGTTACATGGATGGAGAAGGCAATGTGTTCAAGATAATTCAAGAAGCAAGGTCTTTCAAGGCCTAAGTGGATTTCAAAACAGCGGGCTAATTCCTCCCTGCCACTAAAAAAGCTTTTGCAGATCCCATAAATCAGTAATGTGCTTTTCTAGGCTTGCAGTTTCCTTCCAAGGAGCTTTGCATTTTTCAACACCCGGCCCTCCCTGAGGCTAACCAGAGCCAGGTGGGGGTCGTCTGCAGGCCGTCTTTTTCTTTTTCGCATCTCCGGGAGTGGGGCTGCGATCTGGCGGTGGCTTCCTTCCTCGGTAGTCAGCGCTGTGTAGCCACCTCGAGGCCCTCATTCGTGCTGTCGAGTTCATTCATCGTGCCCCGTGCCTGGACAGTGTGCCCGCTGTTAGCGATGCCGCAATTAAGGAAGACGCGAGGTGGGGTCCAGACGGGGAAACGGGAGAGCGTGAGAGGGACTGTAACAGCAGGAGTGCCAGGGCACAGGGAGAACAGCCGATTCCAGAGAGGGACCAAGGAGGCCCTCAGAGGAGTAACTAGACTCGCATTGAACAGTTTAAAGGAAGAAGATGTAATTAGGTACAGAGAATCTCGTGAGCCAGGACACACAGAAGAATGACCGTGCGTGGCTTTTCTCGTGCGACTTTTCTCATGTGACTAAACCTCCTTTTTCCTCCTTGTGTGTGGTGATGGTGTGTGTGCGCATGCGCGTGCGCTGGGAACAGATGGAAGGAGAGTTACAGGGAGCGCTTGGCACGAGTGGGATAGAGCAGAGAACCTGAGCCTCCATGTTTTGAAAGAGTAATCTCTGAGCTTGAGAGTCAGAAATACCGGGACAGCCCGCAGGCGGTCCGTGACCTCGAAGCTCCAGGTTTCCACATCGGTGTCCTGGGAAAGCTGTCTGAGCAGCCCTGCGGATGAAAGGAGGTGCTCTGCAGTGTAGACGGGGGCTGGACTTGGAGTCGGCTAGGCCTGTGTTCAGATCGCTCTGCCTGAGTGGTTTTGCAGGTCTCTGAATCTCAGCCTTCTCACTTACAAAACGGGAGTAAGACCATCTCGCCCATGGGTTTGGGAGGATTCGGCGAGCTCGGTCATGAAAAGTGCTTATGAGGACAGTGCCCGGTACGTGATGAGCAATGAATGTTAGCGCTTCTCCATTATTACGTCTCATAGACCCTCGTCGGAGCTTAGTTCCTTCCCCCCTAAAGAAATATGACACTTTGCAGTTACAAGTCCCTCGTTAATTTACTCACTGGCTGCCCAGAGCACCTGAGAGACAACATGACCGCTTTTAACAGTTATATTTTCCATGGAGGGATCGTCCCCTCGGGCCTCACTGCATCCATTTTCCTTTGCCGGACAGTAACCTCAGCTTGTCAAATGTCAGGTGATGACAGGTGGCCATCCCTAGGCAAGCAAATGAGTAGCACACCCTCCTCTTGAGTTCTGACTCCTAATTCGAGGTAGTTTTTACACAGTTTTCCTGCCTTCAACAGCACACGCTTTGAGCTCAGTACAACTCAGCATGTTGTTCAACTGTATGCATGTGTAAGCTCAATATCGTGGGGGCACCTGTGGCCCAAAGCTCTACCCTCCAGTGACTAACTGCCTTGTTGGGAAAACAAAACTTAGGCAACAATATGAAGAAAGTTTATGACAAGGTACAAAGTCTGTCCTAAGCATGTTTATGACACCGGCAGTAAGTACATCGGTCATCCAGGGGAGGGAGGATTTGCTGGAGTTTTCAGGGGAGGCTCCAGGCTTTAGGAACCAGCTTCTAGCCAACCAGCATTCTTAGAATAACCTTTGTTTTTGGTTTCATATCATCCCTCCGCCTTCCCAGCAAACCCTGAAGTCGAGTCCATTCTGGGAAAAGGAAGACCTTGCTTTAAAGCCAGGGGTTCCCCAAAGGTTCTTTTTTTATGCCTCTGCTTTCCTTCATGCTTTGAAATTCTTCCTTACCAAACTGCATTTACAAGTAATAATTTATATCTTCCATGTTTTATTAATGGAAGAAAGTTGCCCATTAGAGAGATCTTCAGTCAGCAGAAGTTATATGAACCCAGTGTAGCAACACTGTTACCGAATTTCATTTTATAGGAATAAGAAGAAATGACACTATCTCACCTATTGATTCTGAATCTAAGGTATAAACTCTTATTACTATCATGTACATATATGCACCCGGAAGATATGCAAAACCCAAAAGCCACAGAGGAAAAAGTTGATAACTTAGACTACATAAAAAATATAAAAATTATTCATGGCAACAACAACAACAACAAAAACACCACCCTGGGGAAAGTCAGAAATCAACCATCAGCTGAGGAGGCTGAGGGGAATTGTAATTCATATGATAGAGGGTTCATCTCCCACAAGAATTCTTAGGCGGTAGGAAAATGAAAACCAATTTTCTAAAAATTCGAAGGACATAAATAGGCAGTTCCAGAAAAACCAGTGCCCTTCACTGGTAAGCATGTAACAGGATGTTTAATCTTACAAAAGAAATGAAAATCAAGTAAGTTTTCACCTATCAGAATGGTGAAGATGTATACATTCGATGCTACTTAGTGTTCTGGAATATATGGGGAGGTAGGCATTCTCAAAAACTGTTAGTAGAAGTATTATTGATCGGTAAAACCTTTTTGGAGGGCAGTTTGGCAAAATCGTTAATGGTTAAAATGCACCTATCCTTCAATCTAACGATGACACCTTAAATAATTTATTCAACAGTTAGATCCACTTACTGACCAGAGGTACATATGCAGTGATATTTACTGCAGCATCTATTATGTCAGCCAAAGGCAAGACTTCAGCTTCTGATCAAGATGAAGTAAGAGAGACCACATTTAACCTCCACCTGAAACCTTAAAAACAAAGAAAGAGAAAAGAAAAGAAACAGTAGACATTGGACATCACGCATCAGAAGGCAATGATCATTGAAGAGAGAATACAAAATGAACCCCCATGGTTTCTCTAGCCTACAGCCTGGAGAGTCCCCAGGCCACAGTAGTGGGAGGTGGCATGTAGGCTGAACCCTGTGGCCTCCCTGATTGGAAGAGAGGTAGCTGGGAGTCTAAGGAAGTCAAGATGGCTAGATTAAAATAGAGAGCTGCACAGAGACAGAAATCCAGAGAGCTGAGGTCTCCCTAGGATATTGAATTTGAGTACAAATGATCATTCATATAATGAAACAACCCAAGGCCAGAGAAAGAACACTGTAAAAGATAGAGAGACCGGTGCCTGAAATTCACGAGGAATGGAAATGGTGTCTCAACAGCCAAAAAGGAAAATAGTTTATAATTAATTAAGGGGTATTCATTACTAAGTCTTGCCTCAATAGTGGAGAAAAATTAATCCTAGATTAAACAGCTCTGGTCACCCTGAACAGATCTTAAAAGCAAGACCCAAAAGGATCAAACTGTTCCCAGTTAATTTAACTGCATCCCAGAGCAAAACTCAAGAATGTTTATAAGAAGACGAAAATAAACATCACCCCACAATGCCTGGCATCCATTCAAAAATTACCAGGCATTCAAGCCATAATGAGAGGGGAAAAAAGTCAATCCATTTGAAACTGAACTGAACGGATATAGAAATAAGTAAGCAAGATCGTTAAAATAATTGTTATGACTGCATTTCATATGTTCAGAAAGCTGGAGGAAATATATATATATTTAAAGACCTAAATTAAAGAGATGAAGCCAGCAGTGGCTGAGATTTAAAGGAAAAGAAAAACACACTGTATGGGATTAGCAAAAGCATAGACGCTGCAGAAGAAAGGACTAATGAACTGGATGACATTGGTATAAAAAACTATCCACGATGAAGCACAAAGAAAAAAAAGAATAAAAAAAAAAGACCCAAGTGACATGGGACAATTTCAAGGGGTCAGATATATGTGTCACCGAAGTTCCCAAAGAAGAGAAAAGAAAGTGGGAAGACTGTGAAAATATTTGAAGAAATAACGGCTGAAAATATTCGAAATTTGATGAAGACTGTGAACCCATAGATCCAAATTCAGCAAACCCAAAACACAAGAAATAAGAGGAAAGTGACACCAAGGCATATTGTTATCAAACTGCTTAAAACAAGTGATACAGAGAGTAATCTTAAAAGCAGCCAGAAGGGAAAAAGCTATGTTACCTACAAAATGAAAAAATACATAACGATGACAGACATTTTTCATAAAAAAATAATGCAAACTGGAAAACAGGGGAGCAAAATCATTTAAGTACTGAAAGGGAAAAAAACTTTATCAATCCAGAATTCCCTACCCAGAAAATATATGGTTTTTTTTTTAAGAAGTGAAAGAGTTTTTCAGACCTATAATTATCTCCTACAAACCTGCGTTACAAGAAATGTGAAAGGAAGTTCTTCAAGGAGAAAGAAAACATAGAGCCAGGCCTACACAAAGAAATTTGAACGCTCTAAGTGATAAACTAATATCGGTATATATGAGGGGTTTTTTTTCCTAATTATTTCAACCTCTTTAGATGATGGTTGACTTTTCAAAGCAGAAATAATAACAAACTTTATATTATATGTAGAAGTAAAGTATATGACAGCACAGAGGCCAGGAGGGGAGAAATGGCAGTATACTGTTTGAAATCTCTTATACTGGAAGTAGTATATTATCAGTTGAAAGTAAACTGTGAGAAGGCACGTATGCACATATGCACTAAAACAATCACTAAAAAACCACAACAAAAGATTATAGCTAAGAAGCCTGCAAAGAATGGTGGAATCATAACAAATAGTTAATCTAGAAGTTACCAGGCCAAAGAGAAAAAAAGAAGAAGAAAGAACAAATGGGACAGGGGCGCCTGGGTGGCTCAGTCAGTTAAGTGTCCGACTTTGGCTCAGGTCACGATCTCACCGTTCCCGAGATCGAGCCCCGCGTCGGGCTCTGTGCTGACAGCTCAGAGCCTGGAGCCTGCTTCAGATTCTGTGTCTTCCTCTCTTTCTGCCCTTCCCCTGCTTGTGCGCACACACGCTCTCTCTCTCTCAAAAAATAAACATTAAAAAAATTTTTTTAATAATAAAGACACAAAGAGACTAAAAGTAAAAGAATGGGAGCACGTGCTGACATGAATCAAAAGAGTTGAAGTGTCTGTTAATCTAAGATTTCAGAGCACAGAATATTACCAGGAATAAGGAGGGTAATTTTACAATAATAAAAGGATTAATTCAATCAGAGGATATACATTGATATACCTCATAACACCGCTTCCAAATTCATGAAACAAAAAGGAATACAACTGCAAGGAAAGAAGATCCCTAATTTCAGACAGAGATTTCAACAATTGATAGACAAGTATGCAGAAAATCAGGATATAGAAAACTCAAATAAAACTCTCTCCAGTCTTCACCTAATGGACCTTTCTAGAATTTTCTAACAATAGCAGAATATTCATTCTTCTCAAGTACATTTGCAGCATTTACTAAAAGAGGCCACTGTCTGGGCAATAAAACATTTCTCAGTAAATTTAAAGGATTCAAATAATATGAAGCATGTTCTGACCTCAGAGTTGTAATTTCAATTAGAACTTAATAACAGAGGCCCCTGGGTGGCTCGGTCGGTTAAGTGTCCTACTCTTGTTTAGGCGCAGGTCATGATCTCACGGTCCTGAGATAGAGCCCTATCGGGCTCTGCACTGAGTGTGAACCCTGCTTGGAATTCTCTCTCTGCCCCTCCCCTCTCCTGCTTATGCTCTCTCTCTCACTCTCTCTCAAAATAAACATTTAAAAAAAAAAGAAGTTCATAACAAGAAGATAGGTGAAATTTTCAATTTGGAAAATATTTGGAAAACGAAATTCTTCTAAATAACCTGTGGTTAAAGAGAGATCAAAGGGGAAATTTAAAAGTATTTTTGAAAACTAAAGGAAAATGAAAACACAACCTATCGAAACGTATGAAGTGCAGCTAAAGCAAAACTTAAAGAGCAATTGATGGCATTAAACACCTGCCCATATTAGAAAAGGAGGAAGTCCCAAGTCAGTCACCTCAATTTCCAGGCTAAAAACCAGAAACAGAAGAGCAAATGAAATCCAGAGTGAGGGGATGAAAGGAGAAATAAAAATCAGATTGGAAATTAGTCAAATAGAAATCAGAAAGTCAATAGAAAAGGTCAGGAAAAGCTAAAAGCAGGTTTTTGAGAAGATCAATACGATTGATAAGCCTTTAGCCAGACTGAGAAGAAACAAACAAAAAAGAAAGATCACACTAATTACCAGTATCTTGAATGAGAGAAGTTCCAGCAGTATAGTTACTATGCCGATTGAAAGGATCATAAATTAATATTATGAGCAACTTTATGCCAAGAAATCCAACAACATCCAAATTTCAACATAGCTGAAATTTATGATTTCTTTAAAGGTTCAAACTACCAAAGATCATTTAAGAAGAAATCAATAACTTAAGTCATGCTTTCTCTACTGAAGAAACTGAACTGTCTTTAAAAACACTTCCACAAAGAAAACTCTGCTTCCAGATGACTTCAAGATGAATTCTACCAAATATTAAGGAAGGAAATAATACCAACTCAACAGAAACTCTTACAGAAAACTGAAGGCAAGAAAGTACTGCCCAATGCATCCTGTGCCAGCCATCCTGACCCCAGAACCAAAGTTAACGCAAGAGGACTGCAGACCAATACCCCTCACAAGCGTAGACCTAAAAATTGTAAACAAGTTTTTAGCAAATGGAATCCAAATATATATATATATATATATATAAAGATAATACATCATGACCAAAGGGGGCTTATTTCTGGCATAGAAGGTTGACTTAACATTTGAAAATTGATTCTTGAATTCACCATATTAACGAACCAAAGATGGGACAAAGAGAGAGGGGTGGGCAGAGAGAGAGGGAGACGCTATCCCAAGCAGAGTCCGCTCTGTTAGAGCCAGAGCCCCACTCAGGGCTTGAACTCATGACCTGTGAGATCATGATCTGAGCCGAAATCAAGAGTCAGACGCTGAGCTGACTGAGTCGTCCAGGCGCCCCAAGATTTTTTAACTTTTAATTTCAGTGTAGTTAACATACAGTGTTCTGTTAGTTTCATGTGTACAAGAAGAGCGATTCAGCACTTCCATACACCACCCAGGGCTCAGACAAGTACACTCCCCAGTCCCCATCACCTGCTTCACCCGTCTCTCCACCCACTTCCCCTCTGGTTACCATCAGTTTGTTCTCTCTAGTTAAGAGACTGTTTCTTGGTGTGTCTCTCTCTGTTTTTTTTCCTCCGTTGCTCATTTGTTTCCTAAACTCCACATATGAGTAAATCATATGGTAATTGTGTTTCTCTGAGAAAAAAAAAAGTATCTAGATTGGAAAGAAAGTGGTAAAACTGGCTTTATTCATGGAGGGTATGATCTGTGCAAAGAAAAAAATAAATTAAAAAAACCCAGTGGGACTTACAAAATGTGCTACCAGCACTAATAAATGAGTTTAGCACATTTACAAGATATCAAATCAATTCTATTTTCACACTACCAACAATGAGAAATTGAACATTAAAAAAAATTTTTTTAATGTTTCTTTATTTTTGAGAGAGAGAGAGAGAGTGTGTGTGTGTGTGTGTGTGTGCGCGCGCGCACAGGGGAAGGGGCAGAGAGAGGGAGACGCAGAATCCGAAGCAGGTCCCAGGCTCTGAGTTGTCAGCACAGAGCCCGACGCGGGGCTCGAACTCACGAACCATGAGATCATGACCCAAGCCGATCAAACGCTTCACTGACTGAGCCGTCCAGGCATCCCGAGAAATTGAACATTTTAAACGCCTTTCATAATATCCAAAATACGAAATGCCTATGAATATATCTGACAAAAGAGCTGCAACACGTGGACATTAAACACTACAAAATATTGCTGAGAGAAATCAAAGGAGACCTGCATAAATGGAGAGCGAAACCCTGTTCATGAGGTGGACTGCTTGATAATACTCAAAATCTCATTTCTCACCTCATAGATCTGTTGATTCCAGCGACCCCAATCAAAATCCCAACAATTTTTTTTTATTATGGATATTAACAAGCTAATCTTGCAGTTCATATAGAAATGCAAAGAACCCAGAGCAGCCCAGGGAACTTTGAAGAAGGAAAAAGTTAGAGAACTGCTCTCCCTGAGTTCAAGACTTAGAAGCTCTAGGAAGCAAGCAGTATAGTCAGATAGACACAGTTAAACAGGTGAATGGAACAGGAAGGAGCCCAGAAATAGGTCCTCACATAGGCAGCCAATTAATTTTCCACAGAGGCACGCTAAACACAGTTCTGTGCGTCTCCACAAACAAGCAGAAACAATTCAGTGGAGAAGTTTTTCAACAAATAGTCCTGTAGTGATTGGCTGTCCGTGTATTTAAAAATAAACTTTGATCTGTATTTCACTCCGTATATAAAAAGTTACTTAAAATGGGTCACAGACGGAACTGTAAAGCCTAAAACCATGGCGAGGTCCTGGCTCCCGGTCCACAGGAGAAACGGTGGTAGTAGTTTTGGCAAAGATTTCTTAGATACAGCACAAAGAGGTGCAGGTGGGTGGCTCAGTCGGTTAAGCGTCCAACTTCGGCTCAGGTCATGATCTCACGGTGTGCAAGTTCGATCCCCACATCAGGCTCACTGCTGTCAGCGTAAAGCCCACTTCGGATCCTCTGTCCCCTTCTCTCTGCCCCTCTGCCGTTCCCTCTCTCTCTCTCTCTCTGAAAATAAATAAATGAACTTAAAAGAATACAACACAAAGAAACAATCCATAGAAAAAAATTATTAGACTTGATCAGAATTAAGAACTTACGCTCTTTTTTTTAAATTTTTTACAATATTTATTTTTGAGAGAGTGTGTGAGTGTGTGGGGGAGGGACAGAGAGGAGGGTGCACAGAGGACCTGAAGTGGGCTCTGTGCTGACAGCAGAGAGCCAGATGTGGGGCTCGAACTCACAAACCGTGAGATCGTGATCTGAGCTGAAGTTGGATGCTTAACCGACTGAACCACCTGGGCACCCCAAACTTAGGCTCTTTAAAAGATACTCCGCAAAATGAGAAGACCAGTGACAGAGTAGGAAATGTTATTTGCAAATCACAAATCTAATGAGAAAACTTGTATCCAGAGTGCATAAAGAATTCTTGTAGCTTAATAGTAAGAAAATAACCCAGTAAAAATAGAAAAAATGATCGTGAAAAGATACCGAAATGGACAAAAACAAAATCGAAGTGAACAGATACTTAAAATACTTTATGATATGGGACCCTTGGGCAGCTCAGTTGGTTAAGTGTCCGGCTTCAGCTTAGGTCATGATCCCACAGTTCATGGATTCAAGCCCCGTATTGGGCTGTGTGCTGACAGCTCGGAGTCTGGAACCTACTTGGGATTCTGTGTGTGTCTCTCTCTGCCCCTACCCCGCTCATTCTCTGCTTCTCTCTGTGTCTCAAAAAATGAATAAACGTTTAAAAAATTTTTTAAAAAGAAAAAATAAGCGGGTAAAGATTCTCAACCTCTTTAGTCTTCAGGAAATGCAGATTAAAACCATAACGAGATCCCGCTATACACACCTATTAGAATGGCTAAAATTTAAAACAAAACAAAGCTGACTCTACCAAGTGGTGGCAGGGATATGGAGTAACCCATTCTCCTTCACAGCTGTTGGGAATGGAACAGGATACAACTTCAGAAAACCAGTTCAACACTTTCTTTAAAGATTACAAATATATTAGGGTGCATGGGTAGCTCAGTCGGTTAAGCTTCCGACTCTTGGTTTTAGCTCAGGTCATGATCTTACTTATGATCTCACAGTTGTGAGATCAAGCCTGACTTCGGGCTCTGAGCTGGGCGCACTGGTCAAGGAACCTACTTAAGATTCTTTCTCCCTCCCTCTGCCCCTCCCCTGCTTGCATGCATTCTCTCCCTCTCTCTCTCTCAAAAAAAAAAAAAAAAAAAAATTAAACGTATACTTGCCACATGACCCGTCCACCCCATTCCCAAGTTTTACACAAAAGCTTTGGAAGCATATGTCCTTACAGAAATTCTGCACAGATGTTCATAGCAACTGTATTTAGAATCGTTCAAAGCTGGAAACAATTCAAATGTCCATCAACTGATGAATAGATAAACACTGTATGCAGAGAATGTCCTACCACTTAGGAAAAGGGGGAACAAAACTGTTTATACCTGCAGCAAGGAGACAGACAAAAAAAGAACACATATATGAAGATATGACTCTTTAAAGTTCTTTACTGCACACTGATCTCAAGTGGCAGAAAACAGATCGGTTGTGGCCTGGGGGAGGGGCAGAGGAGCAGAAAGGTGTGGAAGGGAAGGAGTACCCAGGGCACAAGGAATCTTTTGGGATGATTGATACGCTCACTGTGTTAATTGTGGGGATGCTCCCGCGGATGCATACACATCAGGTTAATCAGATGGTACACCTGAAATGTTCGTTCATTATAGGTTACACCTCAGCAAAATGGGGGGCCAGAAAGCTGCTTAAATGTTCATTAGTTAAATGAATTCTAGATGCCTATAAAACAGATGAAGCAATTTTTAAAAATGGAATCAATCTGTATGTGCCAATATGAAACGATCCCCCCAGACATGTGATTAGATCTAAAAATAAGGTGCGAGACAATATATATGAACATGTGATCCCTTCTTTGAGTAAAAAATAGGCATTATATATATGTATGTGTATACATATAATGTTTAATATATAGTATGTATATACAAATACACGCATATGTATGTGTGTGGATATTGTGTGTGTGTGTGTGTGTGTGTGTGTGTGTGTGTGTGTGTGTAAAGATTTCTTGAAGCATGCACAAAAACCTAACAGTCATTTCTGAGGATTGGAATTGTGGGTTTGTGGGCAAAGGGAGCAAGGCTTTTACTTCTCATTTTTCACTTCTTTTGAAATTTTTTTAACCATACGTGTGCACAGTTCTTTTTTTTTTTTTTAATTTAAGAAGAAAACTCTCATTTAAAAAGATAGAGAGGGGCGCTTCAGTGTCTCAGTCGGTTGAGTGTCTAACTCTTACTTTCGGCTCAGGTCACGATCCTGGGATCATGGGATCGAGCCTCACGTCAGGCTCTGCACTGAACATGGAGCCTGCTTAGGATTCTCTCTCCCTCTCTCTCTCTCTCTCTCTCCACCCCTCTTCCCCACTTGCATGTGCTCTATCTAAAATTAATTAATTAATTAATTAAATTTTTTAAAGAGAGAGAGAGAGAAAGGGACTGAAAGAAAAGCAAAAGCTGGGAATTGTCAATTGAAACATAATTGCTGACAGAAAGAAAGAGTTGAAATATAATCTGGTTTGTTTTTCTTTCTTTTGAATCGTCACAGAATGTCCTCTTTTGGGGAGATTTTAAAGATTATTCTGGGTTAAGAAATTGAACTTACGGGTTTGTCCCAAATAACTAAAGTATTTTATGCCTCACTTCTTGACCAGCTTGAAGTGAGAGAGTATTATTTTTCAAACGGCCTTCTACAGTGACCTAAAAATTAAAGCTCTTAGTAGTATGTAAGAGCTGCCAGCATATTACAAGAGAACAGTAGAATAGAACGAAAGAGGTTAGAAGTATTTTTCCTGTAAGTACTGGGCACAGGACGTAAGGAGATAAAAGGTGTTGAAAGTAAGATTTCTGTGGTTTTATTACAGGCTTGAGCCTATGACCTGTAGAACCCCATTTCTCCAGTATGGTGGGAGTAAGCCACAAAATACAGCATGTAATCATTGAAGGATTTAAAGGCAAGACCGTATTAGGTAACTAATTACCGTAGGGGTTATCATGAAATGGGTTTACAAAGATTCTCAGTATCTCCGAGTGGGTCTCAGTGCACTGATGAACAGATAACCTGGGAACTGACTCTCTTTGAATCTTTGGAGATTAGCATGCATTAAAGAGCTCCTCCTCAATAAAGATTGCCATATTCTAGACCTAGCATAGTTGCAGGTGAACTTTCCTAGCACAAAGCAAAACATTTCTTAAGCCTGTTTGCTTAAGGCAGACTAATTTTAAGGAAATAGCCCCAGCCAGGTTTCCAAGTTGGCCAGTGACTGTGAAGAGTCACACTTCACCCAGAGACTCATCACGGGCCCCTTTTCTACAGATTCCTCGGATCATGTTTTTGTTTCCACTTGGAAATTGACGACCCGAATCACGTCTGCAAGTAGCGTCTTCTAAACCCGGTTGTAGGAACCTTCAGGATGTCTTTAGAAGAGGTGCCTAAATTATTTACAAGATAGTGCATGAGTGCAAGGTGAAGGGGAGCTAAATATGTTCCCCGTTTAAGGATCAGTTTCCACGCCCGTCACATCAGCTTCCAGGGAAGAGAAGTGCGCGTAGCACGTGGAGAGCTATGGACGTGTAAATGACCGAGCATCTTGAGGCCACGGGCGGGGCGGGGGGAGGGGAGGGGGCGCCGGGTCCGGTGCCAGCCCAAGGAGTATTTCAGTACACGTTTTCAGTGGCGAAAACCTATACACTGAGCCCTGCTCATTTGGGAACTTGACTCGCTGCCAAGCCAGAGGTTGGCGATGAGTAGTTCTCTTGTGAGAGCCCAGCTCAGGGATTTTTCAAACTGTGGTCTCGAGGATCCTCCGTATGATTCAGAGGCGGTGCACAAAATCCCAGCCTTCGCTCTTTGGTTTCTAGCATGAATCAGTGACTAGGACATCCATCACTGGCGTTTCATCAGAAACAGTTTCAGCCTTTCCATTAATTCCAGCCAGCTGGCTTTCCATTTTCTCTTTAGGGGCAGGGCGTTATAATGTTAAAATGTTAGAGCTAGGAGTAATATCCCAGGCCATCTGGCCCCAGCCCTCCCAGAGACAAGGAAGTGTCTGGTTGCTGCCTTAGTGGGACCCGAAGTCGGATCTCCCGACCCACGCTCAGCGCCTTCTCTCCTGCCCACGCCGCACCTGTCCCCTCCAGCAGTCACAGACCAAAGACGCGTGAGGAGCATTGTGCAGACCCACCCGGGACTGGGCCGTGAGTTTGGATCCAGAGAAAACCACTCTTGAATCCTGATGTAGCAACATCAGGGGGGCCCTCCTCTCTGGGCGACACCCCCACTCTAGGGAACTTCCGCCGAAGTAGCACAAGACCGGCCTGACGTCAGTCCCCAATAGGGCCTCTCGGTATAGGTCACGACAGTAATTAAGGTGTTCTTGGACGTATTTGCAACCTGACGCGGCCCTGCTGCCACATCCCCGGGTTCCTTCGGTCTGGGGACCTCGGCGGCTTCGCTGCGGGAACCTTCATCCGTAACAGGACTGGCCGGTGTCAGCTTGGTTCTTCCTTCGAAGGCACCACAAAACCTTCGAATCGCCTTTTTTTTTGATAGCCTGTTTCTTTTCTTTTTTAGTTAACAAGAACATTTCCTTTTGAACAAATATTGTGCTCTGCTTACGTTCGGAGTTAGGTGTTTTGTCGATTTCTACGTGGATGCTTATCTACCTTTGATTACAGACAGCCTCACTACCAGACGATCTTATTCTCCGGCCACAACTTTGGGAGTCTGGAGGCCCTTCTGTATCTTATGGTCCCTTTCACAGTTGTAATGAGCACGGCCTCTGGCACCGTTACCTATTAGCTATGTGACATTGGGTAAACTTCCCTTTCTGTGCCTCAGTCTCCTTGTCTGTAAAATGGGTATTATATTTGTAACCTGCCTCATAGAGTTGTAGCGAGACACGTTGTGAATTGGGTTAACTCACACTGAATGTTCCCTTAGCACCGGGCCGGGAAACACAGTTAGCACTTAACAAAGCAGTGGGTAGTAGCAGTGGTCCTAGTGGTGGTGACATTAGTAGTAAGAGCGGTTGTTAATGTTTTCGTCATTGCCCCGTCTCCCCGGGCCCGTCCCCAGAGAACCACCACTACCGAGAACTGTTGACCTCTGGGCCCCTGAGGTTAGTTAGGGGTTAGAGCCAAAAGGGGGGGGAGGGGCAATGGCCTAGGAAGGGGAGGAAAAGGGCAGCTTTTAGTATTCACGGTGTGTAGCTTTCAGAGCAATGGAAATAAAGCCACTCTAAGGAGAGAGGGGAAAACAGCTAGCTTTCATGGCGGGGGGTGTGGAGATCTGCTCCACAGCCCTGATCATCTCAAACCTCAAGGAGGAAGGCGAGCCTCAGAGAAACACAGGTCCACTCTAAAGGTTTGAGGACTTCATGGACTGAACGGTAAGTTTGCACCCGAAAGACTCTAGATTCAGGGCCATGTCTTGTGATTCATTTCTTAAGCCTTGAGTGCATAGTAGGTGCTAAAGAAAACAGAATTTAGATCTAGCCTTTTAGACCTGCCCACCCCAACAAGAAGGGGCAGCTGACGTGGGAACCATTGGGTCTCGGATTCGGATGAGCCATGGGCATCCTGACCCTGGGTCCAGCGAGCCGCAGCCTTCAGTCCCCACCTCTTCCCAGGGCCCATCTGCCAAGTACAGGGTTTGTGCTGCGTGACCCCAGGCTCTTTTCGGTTTTATTTATTTTTTTAATATTTATTTTTGAGAGAGACAGAGCATGAGTGGGAGAGGGGCAGAGAGAGACACACAGAATCCAAAGCAGGCTCCAGGCTCCAAGCTGTCAGCACAGAGCCCAACGCAGGGCTCGAACCCACGAGCAATGAGATCATGACCTGAGCCCAAGTCAGTTCCCTAACCAACTGAGCTACCCAGGTGCCCCGGCTCTTTTCAGTTTTAATTTGATACCCAGTCCACTCAGAGAGAAAACCAAACCTTGTTTCCTCCCCGCATCGGGTTTTTGTGTTTGTACATGCACTCTGAAAGAGGTGGTAAATGTCCTATATAAGGAGAAATTTGGGGGGCAGCTGGCTGGCTCAGCCTTGCGACTTGACCTTGGGATCATGAGCTCCGGCCCCATGTTGGGTGTAGAGATTACTTAAAAAAATAAAATCTTTAAAAAAAAAAGAAGAAGAAGAGGAGAAAGGTTTCTCACAATTCTGAACAAGTCATTCGACTTCCCTGACTGTTTCCTCACCTGTAAGCCGGTTATTGGCACCCAGGGCCCTTCCTCCGAGGCTGCTTGTGAACATTAGATCGTAAACAGATTGTAAAACACTGTGTAAATGTCAACTGCTGTGTAATAGGAAAAAGTAACCTCAGACGAGGTAGGAAAGCTCAGCATGGACACAGAAGAACGGTAAATTCTCAACTTCTGAAATTTTTTTTAAAAAAATACGTATTTTCTTTACTTTTCAACAGAAAACAGCAGAGCTCCTGTTACACGCTTTTTTTTGTTGTTAATGCTTTATAATAGCACCGTCCGAGGACTACCTCCCGAATCAGAGCAATGCTGTCAGAAGGCACCTCACTGTTGGCCAGCCCAAATTGCCTCGCAAGGAATTTGCGACAAGCTTCCTGGGTTTCGAATTCCAATCAGCGACAGAGTCGCAGTGGGTAGCATGGCCCACTATTTGTAATCACAGGTTTATTTGCAAGGGTGAAACTCGGAAGGTTCAGAGAACAGTGGAGGAAGTCCAGTCTCCAAGATGCTTCTTAGGAGCTCCAGTCAGTCTCAGCCTTTTCAGGGAGCAAGAACTCCTTATTCATGGGCTTGGTACCTTCCTCAAAGGAGATCAAAGCTGCTTTGTGGACTTAGTCTGTTTAATCCTCACAACATCCCTGCCTTTGTAAGTGGCTCCTATCATCCTCACGCTGCTGATACAGAACCCACAGCCAGACAGGAAGACCGCCTTTCCAAGGGCGCACACACAGCCAGCCAACGTCAAGAGTGGAGTTGGATTCCAGTTTTCTGGGTTATATTTATTATTCTCTTCCCATTTGTCCACGTTCCCCTTAAGTAAAGCAAATGTGAGAATTCCATAAAGAATAGACATCTGTCTCCAATTCACAGATTCTTCCAGAATTGGCAGATTTGCCGAGCCCTCCTATTCGGTGTTAGGTTTTCTGGAAATCTTGACCTTCGGTGCTTTAGACGTTAAGGTCATGTTTGTCGCCTTGCGTGGTTTCTGGAGTCAAACATACCTGGGTTTGTCTAGCTCTGTGAACTTAGGTTTTCAATAAAATGTGACTAACAGTAATTGCAAGAAAGCTGTGTCGGTGAACCAGAACAGTGTGTATAAATGCTCCACGCAGGGCCCAGCCCACCCGGGAAGCCTTCGAGAGAAAAGAGCTCTCGTGTTGTGCAGCCAACAGGTCCTTAGGTGAGTTCCCCTGTTCGTAAGACTTTACCTGAATCTTTAAGGCTGGGTCCAGCAGAGCCAGAGACATTACAAGTGTTCTTTCCAAAAGAACTTCGTACATTGCCGTAGCAGGCCTGTGGCCTTCTTCCCTTCTCTATCCTGTCCCACGTTTGCTTACGAGAAGCTGGCTGAGGGAGGAGTTCCCGCACTTTAGCTTGGATTTCTGTCAAAACAAGATTACTTCTTTCTTGCCCTGTGAGTCTTATGAACCAACCTTTGATTTCAAAATTCTTTGGGTTCTCATGAATGTGGTAAGCTACCGTGCAATATGCTTGGAAATCGTCCAGTTTGGGTTCTCCTCAAGAGAAGGAGAAGAGAAGATGATCTAATGGGTTTTGGAACTGGGAAGAGACAGAGTTCCCTGAGTGAAACACTGCGCCGTGGCTCCCGTGCCAGCCATTCACTGCCGTCTTTGCTCCCATTTTGGGGGTGGCGTGGTGGAAGGGGTTGCGTAGACAGAAAGTAGAGTCCTGGGCCCCACTCCAGACCTACAGAATCAGAGTCCCCGAGAGCGGACCCGAGGATGCGGATTCGTTCCTCGTATCGTTTTCCTTGTGGTGCTGACACCCCGACAGGCTTGGGAGCCACCGCCCAAGGCCATTTTCCAGCCGAGGAAAATATGGCCGGAGAAGCGCCTCCTCCAAGATCACACAGAGACGGTAACGACAGAGGCCTGCCTGGGGCTCAGATCTCCCTCGCTGTCACTCCATGGTTTTTTCCACTGCGCCCTCAGGCCCCCGGGTCCACGGCTGACTCAGGAGAAGCGGATGGAGCCATCTGTGTCTGTACTTTTTCATCTGTGTTCTGGAGATAAAAACCTTTGACCTTAAAGGGCCGTTGCAAGGCTCCATTAGTTGAAGGGTGTCCAATTCACTTCGTTCTTAGAGCCTGTTCTTCAGACAACTGAAAGGGCGCTAAATTAAGCCATTTTGCAGAGAGGCCTGAGTCATCCAGTGGCAGCTGTCTGTGCCTCACTGGAGGTGCTTTGATCATTGTCATCGAAATGCGTGCGTTAAGTACTGTCTGTGGCACCACGCTCGCTCCAGTCTGTGCTGAGTGAGTTCCCCAGATAATGGGCTCTGCCCTTGAGAGCAGCCCCTGAGGGCCGGGGACTAAAGGTGGTTCACACAGCAACGGAACAATACTGATAGGCGGAGAAGACAGGGGATCCGAGGGTGCCGACTTCAGAGAACCTAATCTTCCAGACTGGGGCGAGCTTGGAGACATCCAGTCTGCATCCCTGGCTCAGAGAAGTCGGCGTGCTTCGGCTCTGGTCACTTAGCAAGTTGGGAGCACGCCGCGTGACCTCACCGGAGTTTTTCCCACCACCCCGTGCTGGAGTGGAATTGTTTTTTTCTCAAAGGTTGAAATCCGACTGTGTCCATTGTATTTAATCAGGAAAGGCTTCCCTTGGGAGTTCGCATTTCAAGGCCATCTTGAGATGAGGCCTTGAGAACTCAGGCGGCATAGGGAGTAGTGGGCTGAGCGTTTTCGAGGAGGAGTTGGCCCCAAGGGGCTGTGGAGTATCTGAAGCAGTCCAGAAGGAAGTCTTGAAGCAGTGATCGGGTTCTTGGGCATGCTTCGTTCTGCACAGGGCGGTCATGATGGGACTCCGAAAGGAAGGCCAGCCTTCCAAAATTCCTGCCGGGGAATGACGGGGATGGGGCGTGATGGAGCGATTGCTGGTAGAAGGTAGCTCCGGAGGGTTAAGAAAACGCTTTGCCCCCATTTCTTTCTTGACAGCTATCGTATGCCGAGCCCCATGGTTAACGTGCTCCCTAAAACAGTTTTATCCTTCAGGCAGCCCTACCAGACAGGCATGGTTTTCCCATTTGCCGATGAGGAAACGCTCGGGAAGATTACGTAACCTGCTCAGAGACACAGAGGCACTGAGGAAGGCAGGATTTCAGCGCATGTCCTCTCCCTCCATGAGGCCTCTCCAAGCGTATTGAGAGGCGTGTTCTAGATAGCCAGCCAGGAAGCAACTAACAATTACCCTCTTATTGCCTCTAACCAAAGAAAGGAGCCAAATGAGAAATAATTTTACAGGCTGGGGGCCGAAGGGGCACACAGGCTCTGGCGGGCGTCTGAATCACGCTCAAAAAAGGACAAGTGGAAAACGACCAGAGATGCCTCATTGGGCATTGACATGGTGACGTGACCCGGTGAGAGGGAAAAGAGGAAGGTTCACAGGAGAGCAATAAGCATCTGTCATATATCAAAAGAGTTGCTGATGATTTCAGGTGTTTAAGATTGAAAACCAGGCATTGCTTCACCAAAGGGGAAAGTTCAAAGTGGATACGTAGGTTGGTGTGGCATCTCCGCAGATGATGTGGTGGCACCGGGGGAGGTAGGTCCTCAGAAAACATCGCGTATGGCTCTGTGTGTACTAAGAAGGGAGTGAGTAGCCAGGACCAGGAAAGTGACTAACTGGGCGGGGCCATGTATTAGCGCACAGCACCTTATAATGGAGGGAGAAGCGTGGCAGAACCCCAGTGCCAATAGGAAGGGTCGTTGAAATGGTTTCGAAGAAGATATGAAAGACAGAGTTGAAGCAGAAGGCAAAAGCAGTTACATATCCAGTATCTCAGAATACAGGAAATGGGGAGAGGAAAGGGAGAAAAGAACGGTTAGGTGTTTTATTATGTGCCAGGTGCATTAAATAATCAATGCCTCGATTAAATTAAATGAGGCACTCAGTTAAATGCTCAGTCCTTCCAGGAGTCCCATTTTACAGATGAGGCAACCAAAGCTCTGGGATCTATTTGGTGGGGACTTGCCTGAGGTCAGACAGCTGGAGGAGGCAGGATTCCCCCCAGCTGTGACTCCGTGCCCCTGGCCCCTTCCACGCTGCACACCGCATGCCGCCTCAGTCAGAAGCAGGGCACAGGGCGGAGGGGAGGACAGGTCCTGTGCAGAGTCAGAAGCAGTGAGTGGAAGGCCGGCGAGGGTCAGAGCGGAATCATCGGGCCAGTGATGAGGAGGCTGGTGGTCTTGTTGAGTGAGACTGCTGTGGGGGAGAAACAAGAGAAGCCGACCCCGGGCGATCCACACGGTCGGTAGTGCAGGTTCCTTCCCCACGGGTGACGTTTTCCCGTCTGCAGCATGGGGGATTACATATTAGCCGCCTCCAGCCCGCTCCCCTGGGGACTGTGAATTCCTTGTTTGAAATTCTCTGTAAGGCACATTTTAGTCTACATGGGAGTAGGCTGGGCTTCCCCAGTTGGTGTATCTTTAAATCATAGTTCCAGGAAAACTCTGGTCCCCGTGTATGGTTTTTCATATTTTTAAACTCATGGTTCAGTCGGCAATGGAGACATTTACACCAGCAAGTCCCCTGAAAGCTAAGGGAGTCTGCTGCCCCAGCCAATACCGTGATTTGGCTCTCTGCGGCCAGTAATATCCCCAGCTCCGACCTGCTTGCCCTTTCCAATGACCGATGGATTATTTCAAATTTGTGAGATGACGTGACTTTGTAGGAGCTGGAACTAATTCATAGAAGCCTTTGAAAAAATAATTATAATTTGGAAAAACGAGGTTAGTCTATATGCGGATTTTGCAAAAACAAAGAGTAGAAAGAAGAATGGGCTTTTAAAGGCCCATGGCTGGGTAAGAAGTCGGCTTCATCTCACTTGGGCAAACATTCTAGCCACGGATTTAATTTCTGTTACTGTTGCTGACTTGCAACCCTCCTCCTCCTCTAAGCATATGACAGGTCTGAACATAATTCTTCTTTGTAGTCCATTGACTCTTGTAAAATAATGCTGTGATTATAAGGTTTCCTGAATACAATTTTCAAAATGTTAGTAATAACCACACTGCACCTACCTGCTGTACTTGGGCGACCATCTGTATTGCTCAATGTATACTTCATATTGGCTGTAGTGAAACATGTTTTCGTCACTTGAAATCCCAATTTTATTTGCTAGGTTATTAATGGCTATCTATTTCTGTAACATAAATCAGGGTGTTGTGCAAGTTTGGTTTGCAAATAGATTGACTCTTGGAAGCAATAAGTGAGCCTTGAGATCAGTGTGAGAAGTCTTTGGAGCTGACGACCTAAATATTCAACAAAATCTTTTCTCTTTTTCTTTTTCTTTCTGAACATAGTCTGATTCCTCTCTGGGTAGAATTCTGATAATGATTGCATGAATACAGGATTTAAAACTGTAATGGGTTTTCCAGACAGTAGTCTACCCTCCCTCTTATTCTCATCCTTTCATTTCTCAGGTAGTAGAGAGGACAAGGTCAAAACCCTTCTAGGTCTCATAGCTGATGGGGGGGAGGGCACTTGCCACCAAAGTACTATTTTCTTGTCATTGGCAAACAGTCGACTTGGAGGCATTGTGTTTTTCTACCCTAGATGTTGGTTGAAAAAAAAAAATTGTCTATTACATAAAAGCTCTGGGCGAAGTTTCTTATACAATCAGATCAACAGAACACAAAAGTCTCCTCCTGCCGGATTTCCCCAAAGTCCCCTTTGCTTGAATTTTCTTCACTTTTCTTCTGAAATGCCATGCTCCCTCTGCAGTTAGGAATAAGGGATCTTATTTGTTCTGACAGCAATGCGCACACTTCTATTGCATCAAAACTCCCAAGTGGAGGGAGAAAGCAATGGTCCTTTTCTGAATTTCATTAGCAATGGCAGCAAACAGCTCATCCCTGAATCTCAGAAGCAATTCAGAAAAGAAAGAAAAATTGAGTTAGCAATTACATAGTTAGTATTGTACAAGATGAAGGCCTGCGTTCTAAAATCGTGCGTGTTGTAAACTCTACTTTTAAATCTGCCTGCAGGCTGTCCTTTCGAAATCCGGTGTCTGTTGTCAGTAGGAGAATTATAATAAACGAAATTTATTGCAGGGGTAATAAATGGAGTATGCATGATGAAATTGAATGTTTATGGAAAAGGTTTTTTGATAAGGATTGAGTCAGGCCATCACAGTGCTTAAGACATCTTGGGATCTGAAATCAGGCCAAAGGTTTCTAGAGGCTTCTCTGAAAACTTATTTATAGCCCTAGCCCTGAATTTATAGTTGACACAAAGGACAAGGATGAGCCGGCCCACCAGGGAGGGCACAGAGCACCTCATCACAAGATACGACTTACCCTGGCATCTTGGCACGAATGTTCCATCCGTAACTCACAGTCAGAGAGGATAAATTCCCAGAAGCACCCTGACACCTTGCTGCTGCGGAAGGGTCATTGCTTAACAGCGTTTGTGTCACCCGGGTCTGCCTGGGTCCCAGCCGCCGCAGGCTTCCTCTCTGTCCTCTCCGTCTGCGCTCCTGAGCCGCACACTGGGTTCTTCGGATGCACCTTGATCTCTGGCCTATGGGCCTCCACCTTGCCTGCTTAGCTTTGGCTCTGGAGCCCACAGGTGAAGCTCACGGAACTTAGCCCACTGTATTTTAATGGCGCTTTCTGTCCCAACACTAGACAGTGAGTCCCTTGGGTGGGGTTTCCCTCTTACTGACCTCGGTGTCCACAGGGCCCAGCACACACGATGGGCATCGGTCAGTGGTGGTGGGGGGCAGAGGGTGGAGGAGGAAGCAAGCAGACAGTCCCCTGTGTAGCCTACCTTCTTGGGGGCATTTACATAAGAAGACCGCTGGGGAAATACCAAGTAATATCAGAACATGGACTTGAAAATGCTTCTCTTGCTGGGGCGCCCAGGCGGCTCAGTCAGTTGAGCACCTGACTCGATCTCGCAGTTTGTGGGTTCAAGCCCTGCATCGGGCTCTGTGCTGACAGCTCAGAGCCTGGAACCTGCTTAGGATTCTGTGTCTCCCTCTCTGACCCTCCCCCACTCACACTCTGTTTCTTTCTCTCTCTCAAAAATAAATGTGTTTTATATATTTATAAATCATAAATAAAAATAACGTGTTTTTCCTAATTTGTTCTAATGTGTGCGACAGGGTATCTGTTCCGTGTGATCAGAGTCACTGAGATGACGGAGTGACAGACAGGCTTTCTCTCACACTTTGGCCTTTGCTCATCAGTACCTCCTTTTCCTTCAGGATTCCTGCCAGCCCCACTGCCCCCCGCCCCCTGCAGTTGGCGTGTAGACACCTCCCGTGAGCTCCCGGGGTCCCTCCGAGCTCACAGCGAGCTCTGGGGCAGCACGCTAGGCTCTAGGCATGTGTTTTCTTGTCCGTTTCAGCCCCCGGGACTTTGCTTCCTCTGGGCCTAGGAAATCACCAAGGTCCACAGACATTCACCAGATGAAACTTGCACGCATCACGCCTTGGCTCCTAAATGAGGAGGAGAAGATACATGTTCCTTAAGTTTTACGCCTGAGCCTAATGAGGCATCACCCTGTTGAGGGCCGTGGCCTTCAGCTGCCCTCCTGCTGTGAGAACACTGCTAGGCGGCTTTATGAGGCCGTTAAACTTCGAAAGCAAATGCTCTTAACCAGTTACAGTGATGAGGTTTCATTGCCGTCTTTGTATTAACTCTGAAAACTAAAGTAACTGAATTCGTTCTGGAAAGTAGGAGAAACCAGCCCTATTTTTAGTATCCTCTCTGGTTAGGTCTCCTCTGGAAATCTGTTGTAAATGGGAGCATGTTTGACTCTCTTCCATTCCTTTCACTTGTTCTCACTTCGCCGGCTTTGATCTCCTTAGCTGTTGAATCATATTTCTGGAATGAAATAGTCATCGGCCTTTTTATCACTTGCTACTTTACTATTGCATTTAGAACAGAGAACAGAGTGATAAAATTAGATACAAGAGGCCTCTGTGTGTCATCAAGTAACCTAGTCTGCTTTTGGTAACAAAAATAAAATTCCCTCTAAATAATTTCTTGCTCATTTTGAACCAGCTTTGTTAAGATGAATGGCCTTCCATCTGGGTAGAGTATGGGAAACTCACCTCTCCCTCCGCGGGCCCGGCAAAGTTTTTCCCGACAGTTAACATTTCCTTTCCTTAATTTCATTCCATTGCTCCTCATTATGACCCCTGTAATTAGTGCGCTCGTTACCTCCGCTGCATAATTTCTCTGCCTCCTTGATGTTCGCCCTTCATGTGTTTCAAGGCTGCCTCCACTGTGCACTCCTAGGTCCCTGCTACCTTTTCCCTGGACGGGCTCGTGGTCGAGGGCATCAAAGTGAGAGCGAGGCTTCAGCAGTTACCCCACCGGTTGCCCCGCTGTGTTTTTCTTTTGTCTTAAGAGACCTTTTAGGGGCACCCAGGTGGCTCCCCAGTTGCTTAAGCAACCGACTTTTTTTTTAACATTTAAAAAAACTTTTATGTTTTTATTATTTATTTTTGAGAAAGTGAGCGCGAGTTGGGGAGGGGCAGCGAGAGAGGGAGACACAGAATCTGAAGCAGGTTCCAGGCTCAGAGCTGTCAGTACAGAGCCCGATGCGGGCCTTGAACTCATGGACGGCGAGATCATGACGTGAGCTGAAGTCAGACATTGAACCGACTGAACCCCCCGGGCGCCTCAAGCGTCTGACTCTTGATTTCAGCTCAGGTTGTGGTCTTACGGTTCATAAGTTCAAGCCCCGCATCGGGCTTTGCGCTGACAGGATGGAACCTGCTTGGGAGTCTCTCTCTCTCCCTCTCTCTCTGCCCCTACCCCACTCTCGCTCTCTCAAAATAAATAAAGTTAAAAAAAGAGAGAGAAAGAAAGACCTTTTAGCTAAGGAAGAGAACCGGAGTCCGAGAAACGGAAGATCGGCTTGTCCTGCATTGTTGGGGGATGCGTGCTGACATTTGGTGCCGGCTCACCACTGAGCCTACCCTAGATGAGACCCCCGCGGCAGGCCGGCGAGCGTGGCTGCGAGCCAGCGGCACCCGCAGCTCAGAAAGGGAGTTGGCTGAGGTCTCCGTGTTTTCCTGGGGAGTTTGTAAAGCAAGTCCTGAGAGCCTGCGTTTCTCCTCTTCTCTTCCTTCCTTCCTTGGTCTCATCCCCGCCGACCGCTCCCTTCTTTTGCTCACGTCAGTGTGGTCTCCAGGAGCTGATGAGTGGATGCGGACCGCTCGCGGGAGTGCACAGCCTCGGCGCCCCTCCCGCGTGGGCTTTGAAAACGAAAACCAAGACCAACCGGTCGCCCTGCGTTGCGCTTTCGGAAACAATCTCCAGGGTTCTCCCTACACGAGATGTTTTTGTTACTGCCTTGATGCATTATTCGGTTTTTTCTTTGAATGAGGCAAAACATTTGATCTCGTCTTGACTGTGTCGTAATGAAATAGACATGAAGAGGGCTAGCCTGCAGGAAATGGAACACCTACCCCTCCCCTTACGGCAGAGCCGAGTGGTGCCTACGTCTGGACTTGACCCACCCTCCCGAAGTCCATGCCTTACAGAACGCTTCTCTGGGTTGTCTGTGGAGACCCTTCTCTGCAGAAGAGCTAGGGCATGGACAGAACCATTTTTAAGCAGCAAGGACCCCTTACGATTGGATTCCTGAGCCCCTGCCATGCACCTTGCACTAGGAATACAGAGATGAACAGAAGTAGTCCGTTTCCGGTCGCTTACAGATCAGTGGGGGACACAGTGGCATAAGCAGATAAACCTGACAGGTGTCCAGGGTGGAGCGGCGGGGCGGGGGGAGGTCCCCGAGTGGGAAGGTTTCCCAGGGGAAGGCAGTGGCCCTGCCGACATGCTCTCCTGGGCTGCCCCTCCGTTCCGTGCGGTCCTGGGTGGCCCGGCCTCGATGCGTAGACCCCGCAGCCGCCGTCGGTCCTGCTTCCGCCTCCCTGTCGTGCCCCCTCTTGTTACCTTCCCTGGAATAAGTGAGCTGTCGGTGAGAAAGAGTCTGTCCCTCTTGACACTTTGGGTGTGGATGGGGAAAAGAGTCCATGTTCCACGCTAAGCATATTGTCAAGTGCTGTGAATGTCGTGAAGGAGGAAGTTTTAAAAGTGTGATTTCTTCATGTTTACAGAATGAGCAAATGACTCAGATCTATTGTACACATTCACAAGAGCTGTGTCCTAAGCTGATCCTGGTTTCGAAGTCATGTGTCTTCCTTTGTATGTGGGGAAGGCTTGAAAGAGGGGGGAAAGCGAAGGGGGGCGTGTGGAGAGGAAGGAGGGCTTCCAGTAGACCAGGACTTGGTTCTAGAGTATTCAGGCGGTGGAACCTTTCCCTGGGCTCCGTGGTGCTGAAGGTTTCCCACGTCCCTCGGCCCCTGCCCTCCTGTCTTGTCTTCTCCTCTTCTCCCCCCTCCTCCTTTCCCTTCTCCATTCCCCCACTCCTCCTCCTCTTCCACCTCCTCCTCCTTCTCTTTCTCCCTTTCTCTCCCCCTCTCTTTCATTTTACTTTTTCTTTCCACTTGGCAGCCTTTTTTTTTTTTTTTTTTTTTTGGTATGTTTTCTGTTAGACTAACTGCAGACAAGGCCCTAAAAACCGAAAACAGATGTCCAGGCAGGCCTGAGCGTCTATGGACTCCTTACTGTCGGAAGTTCGGCTAACTCTGCCCCGACTGGCTCTGAGCACGCTGGGAGCTGAGCTACGTTCTGGTGGCTTCACTGACTTCGTTGTTGCCGACAGCGTTGTTAGGCCTCACTAGATTCGGGCCCTCGGGCTCTGACCTTTTTAAATTTCTTCCATATTGAGTGCGCTTTGGGGATTGTTCCCCTTTCTTTCTTTCCTTTTTTTTTTTTTTTAACATGATGACACTCTGCCATGATAAAAATGAATTCTTAAGTGAATCAAAAATAAAGGTTGATACTCCTTATCGTTATTTATTTTGAGAAACTTTACCAAACCAAGTATGCTATTAGGGTGAGCTTGATTCTGTTATGAAGGCCTCGTTCTATTCTGGTATTTCATTATTGTTTTGTCTGGGGCTCTCACATGAAGGGCTATCGATGGGGGGAGAAGATAGGATATAAATCAACTCGTGATGTGTTGCCTGGGCGGGGAGCAGATGCATTTGAAAGAGTACAAATGTCGTGAGGATAATATACCTAGAAACTACCAGGAATTGAAATGGTGTCATAGTCCCCGTGTTACCCAAAGTTGAAACTCGGCAGTTTTAAAGTTGAGCAAGTATAAATTTTAAAGTTCCTTTTTTAAATGTTATGATCTCTGGACTTGATTTCATAATGTGTTTCAGTTTGACAAGTCAAATAAACAAACCCATTCCATGCCTACTGCTGTCATTCCTACTTAGCTCCTTCACTCCACTTGGTCTCATGAAGACTACTGGATGTGGAAAGTGCAAGCTACATAATTATTCCTCAAAAATCTTCGAATCTTCATTGATTCCTGCACCATCAGTTTACACATTGTGGGGACGCGATGGACTGCAATATTTTGTCATATTTTCTTTTTTGTTTAATTTTTAACGTTTATTTTTTAGAGAAAGAGACAGAGCGTGAGTGGGAGGAGGCACAGAGAGAGGGAGACACAGAATCCGAAGCAGCCTCCAGGCTCCGAGCTGTCAGCACACAGCCCGGTGCGGGGCTCAAACTCATGAGCGAGGAGATCCTGACCTGAGCTGAAGTCAGACGCTTAACTGACTGAACCACCCAGATGCCCCCCACCCCCGTCATTATTTTCTTTCAGTCTTTTTTCTATATATCAGTTTTGAAAATTAATTCATGCTACATACACAGTTTTAATTTCATTTTTTCCACCTTGTTACAACATCAGTGTTTTCGGGTGGGAAGGATTCTGGTGAATTACTATCAGATCTTGTGAGTGGTGATGCCACAAGTCACTTAAGTTTAGTCTGTCAGAGAAGGAGAGTCCCCCAGTGTTTCCTCTCACAAGAAAGGCTGTACTGGTACGTGTACACTCTACCCTACCTGGGTAAACTCAACACACTTAAGATAATTTTCACATTTTTGATGACCGATTATTGTACTTTTCCTGTGAACGTAGGTGGTTTGGGGGCAAGAGAACAGAATCAAAATCAATCGAGAGACGTACTGTGGAATAATTAACTTCTCGGAATATGACCTCTCTCATCTTGCATTTTGGTAATTTGCTTTTGCACAGAAGTAGAACAGAGAGTATACGGTGGAATGACATATGCAGTACAATATGGCTCCCTTCTGGACAATCGGCAATTAGATCAAGGACCAGGTTGTCTTATTCCCAAGTATTTGCCTTCAAAACAGTCTTCTTCGCTGTTTTCATCTTACTATCAATTTATGTATCACAGTAGTCAAAGCATTCTCTTGTTTCAGCAACCGATCATTCAGTGAACTTTTATTAAGTTCTTGCACCTTGCCCGGCTCGCTGAAAATGTGAAGACGAATAAGGCAGAGTTCCTTCTCTCAAGGAATTCAGGTTGGGAGGAAGAGAGAGAAGTAAAGAAATGATTACAGCATGTACAGAGACCCTCCAGGGGCTGAAGGAGAAATCAGCCTCTGCTTCGGGGCTTCACCGAGGAAATACTTGAATCGAGTGTTGAAGGGTGGTCAGGGATTGGTCGAGGGTGGGGGGATAGCAGAGGTGCAGTACAGCACGGCAAGTGTGGACGGATGGTAACCGGCTTGGGGTGTGTATGATGGGCGGGACCGAGGTGGGGAGCAGCAGGAGGCCAAGCTGCTCTTGGCCCACTAATGATAAAGTCTTGTTGTGTTTAGGAGGCCTTGCTCTTGGAAAGACAACTACCTGGAGTAGGAGGACGGGGGACAGACGGAGGCAGAGAGATGAATAAAGAACTTTCTGCAGTATTCTAGATAGAAAATGCTAGAGGCTTGAATTAGGACAGCAGCAGTGAGAACAGAGAGGAGAGAGCGTGAAAGTAGTTTAAAGACCCATTGGAAAGAGCGTATGAACAAATCGCACGCACCGTGGTGGGTATCTGGATGGGTTGTGTTTACCACCCTCCAAAATAAGAAAACATAAATGAGCCCACATAGAATTTCTCGCCTTCTGATCTGTGCTGGCTTCTTCCTCTACCACGGATCTAAATAATTGAGAGGTGTAGACTAGTCAGAGTTCTCCTGTCACACGTGGCTGTATAGTTAATTGCCCAGAACAAAGAAATAGAATGTGTGCATTAAGAAAGAAAGAAAGAGAGAGTGGGAGAGAGAGGGAGGAAGGAAGGAAAGAAAGAAGAGAAATAGAATGTGTGCATTGGATTTCCCGCTTTCCCTTGGCAACCTAGAGAAGATCATTAAACCTTATCCTCTAAGAAGCACTGAATGCAAGTATAGAGTTTGGGGAAATTTTTAGTGTTTATTGGCCTGAAATGGATACAGTATGACCAGATCTTGACTGATGGGGTTTTGTTCCACCAGTAGAAGGCACTGGGCTCTGTTATTTTAAGACCTTTACGTTTCGACAATATTTAAATAAATGGAGGCAAATTAATCCATGATGCAGTGAGGAGAAAGAGTGTGTCTGAAACAACAGTAGATAAATTCACGAGTGCGTGGTAACGTGAAAGGGTCCATCTTATTAAAATGTGAGCTCATCTGGGGGCACCCGGCGGGCTCAGTCAGAGCAGCATGAGACTCTTGATCTTGGGTCCTGAGTTCGAGGCCCACGTTGGGTGTAGAGATTACTTAAATTAAAAAAATATTTTTAAAAACTCTAAAAAAATGTCAGCTCATTTGGAAGAAATAATCTGAAACTCTTCGTTCACTTTACTTTCAAGGCCTTGGGAGAGTGTGTCGAAAGAGCTATGGAAGTGAAAGCACCCAGCAAATTGAAGATCTTGGTAGTGCCATGTCGGCTAACAACAAGTGGGCCCGTTTAGACCTCACTCTACCCTGGGGCATGGAAGGGCTCGTCCCAGTTAGAATCTTGGGTTGGACGCTCTAGTCGTTTCTCTTTGGGTGATTCCATAGTACATGATTTTTATATTTAAAAACACACACCCGCTCTATGCTAGCTCTGTGGGAATCTGAGTAATAATATCAATAATCATAACAGTATTTACTGATCACCTGCCATTTGCCAGGTACCATTCTAAGAACCTTTCATAGATTAACTGATTTATTCCTCATACACCTCCATGAAGTAGGTATGATGATTAGCTCCATTTGACAGCTGAGGAGATTGATGCAAAGAAAGATGAAGTAACTTGCCCAAGAGCACCCAGCTGATAAAGTCATGGAATCAGGATTCGAACCCAGGCAGGCTGTCTCCAGAGCCCATGTTGCTAATTATAGCAGTTCCCTCCTGTTAAAACACCTCCCTGAAGAACCTGGCTTCTGTGTCGCTTTCTTTTTTTATTATTATTTTTAAAACAATTTTAGTGTTTTATTTATTTTTGAGAAAGAGCGTGAACAGGGGATGGAAACGGGGGTGGGGGGGGGGGAGACAGAGGATTCAAAGCAGGCTGTGTGCTGACAGCAGCAAGCCTGTCGCGGGGCTCAAACTCACGAACTGTGAGATCATGACCTGGACCTGAGCCCAAGTCAGCCACTCAGCTGACTGAGCCACCCAGGTGCCCCGGCTGTCACTTTCTCCTCGAGGTTCATCTTGGTTCCTCACCCCACCTTCAGAGATGATGTAGGTCATTTGCGCACTTTGTACAAAAACACATTTATTATTTCGTATTTATTATCATTACATTCATTGCACAGAGTGTTCCGTATTTGTAACCATCTCCGCTACCAGACCCAATCTTAATACTATCTATACCTGGCATTTGTGTGTGTTTGGTACAGAGCAGGTGTCCCCTAAATGCGACTTGTGTTGAGTTGGTTTGACTTGGACACACAGTGCTTGTCCTCAAGGAGCTTTCACTCTACCTGGGAAAGAATTTCCGTCTATGGGAAACAACTGAACAATGAAGAAGTTTAAGCTAAGAATAGAGTACAGGCAACAGGGATTCTTGGATTTCAAAGCAAGGATCACGGTTTGGATTGATAGCTTCTCCAACTACATAGAATCTGAGAGGAGCATAGATCATAGCTAAGAAAAGGAAGAACATCAATCAGAACGCTGACCTGGGGTGGCTGCGAATGAAATGATCACATTTAAGGGGGCAGTAGAGTCGCACTGGCAAATGTAGGTTGTATATGCATAATCCTCCAAGCCCTCCTCCTATGTGACTGAGCCTCCTGAGGGCAAGGACCGTTTTTTGCCAATGCCAAGGATAGTACCTGGCACATAATAGTGGTAAAAGTATGATAAATAACATTTATTGGATCCTTCTTATGTCCTAGCCAGTGCACTGATTGAATTATATTAACTCAATCCATGTTTATTGAAAATTCATTCGTTGACTTTGCCATCGTGAAGGTTAATGACATCTAGGGAATCTTTAATTATATAGGCCCTATCTGGACATGATCTGCATCGAAATTCTACAAAAGCTGTACACACACAGCCGAGTCTGAGCCCGTGCCAGAGACTAGTGGAAACCAAGAATCAGCTTGGTCAAGTGCAGGGTGGCCTAGCATTCAGGACAGGCCACCTGTCTCTGGGAGAAAGAGATACAATGGTGAACAACCAACAGGACAGTGGAGTGGACCTCAGAACAATACATGCGTGTGCGCACACGCACTGCTCTTAATTCCAAGCTGAAGGGACTGAGCCTGCTGACCTACTTCTTTTTCTACTGAGAGGCTAAGATACGTCCACAGGTGGGGCCGCTGGTAGACCCAGCTGTAGATTACATGGTGGGAAAAACAAGTCAGGCATTGGCATTGATACTCCCGCCGAACCTCTGCGGTTCGAAACTCTCTAACTAGATAGCTATAGAGTTTCAGACCGCGACCCCATGTTCTTTCAGGCCGCGACTCCATATTCTTTCAGACCGCAACTCCATGTTCTTTCAGACAGCGACTCCATGTTCTTTTGACTGCGACTCCATGTTCTTTCAGACAGAGACTCCATGTTCTTTTGACAGCGACTCCATGTTCTTTCAGACCGCGACCCCATGTTCTTTCAGACCGCGACTCCATGTTCTTTTGACTGCGACTCCATGTTCTTTCAGACCGCGACCCCATGTTCTTTCAGACCGCGACCCCATGTTCTTTCAGACCGCGACCCCATGTTCTTTCAGACCGCGACTCCATGTTCTTTTGACCGCGACTCCATATTCTTTCAGACCGCGACTCCATGTTCTTTCAGACAGCGACTCCATGTTCTTTTGACTGCGACTCCATGTTCTTTCAGACAGAGACTCCATGTTCTTTTGACAGCGACTCCATGTTCTTTCAGACCGCGACCCCATGTTCTTTCAGACCGCGACTCCATGTTCTTTTGACCGCGACTCCATGTTCTTTCAGACCGCGACCCCATGTTCTTTCAGACCGCGACCCCATGTTCTTTCAGACCGCGACTCCATGTTCTTTTGACCGCGACTCCATGTTCTTTCAGACCGCGACTCCATGTTCTTTTGACTGCGACTCCATGTTCTTTCAGACCCCGACTCCATGTTCTTTTGACTGCGACTCCATGTTCTTTCAGACCACGACCCCATGTTCTTTCAGACCGCGACCCCATGTTCTTTCAGACCGCGACTCCATGTTCTTTTGACCGAGACTCCATGTTCTTTCAGACCGCGACCCCATGTTCTTTCAGACCGCGACCCCATGTTCTTTTGACAGCGACTCCATGTTCTTTCAGACCGCAACCCCATGTTCTTTTGACAGCGACTCCATGTTCTTTCAGACCGCGACTCCATGTTCTTTTGACTGTGACTCCATGTTCTTTCAGACCACGACTCCATGTTCTTTTGACTGCGACTCCATGTTCTTTCAGACCGCGACCCCATGTTCTTTCAGACCGCGACCCCATGTTCTTTCAGACCGCGACTCCATGTTCTTTTGACTGCAACCCCATGTTCTTTCACACCGCGACTCCATGTTCTTTTGACTGCGACCCCATGTTCTTTTGCACATTAGGGAGGCCCCCAGGTCTCCCCTGTACCACCAGCTCAGCCTCTCCAAATCCGCCGTCTGGAATAGCAAGTAAAATAATCTGGACCATGCAATAAGCATTTTGAGCAGACAGTAAATATTTGTGAAGTATTTTCCTCATATGCTACTAACTTGCAAGAGAAAAGTACTTTTAGAAAAATGTTCAGGCTTAATTGAAAAAGCACACAGTAATCAACTTTTTTCCCCCAGCTGGCATAAAACTGTCTTACTGGTAGCCAAATTTGGGATGCCTGAAGACAGACAAATGACTAATCCCAGGGCTGTGTGTGGCCGGGACCAAATGTATTTTCTGACCACAAGACCACGTCTGGACTCTCCTTTATAATTACCACACGGCCTACTATAATTGTAAAACTTATATTTACTTCCTGCCTTTGACATGTAATTCAGGGTCCCAGGCCGCACCCTGAGCCCGAGTGAAGTCCTCTCTGTTGCTTGCTTAAAAGCTATAAAATCATCATCGTGTGAGGATGTGTGTGCGTGTGCGTGTGCGTGTGCGCGTGTGTGTTACCATGTCTGTTTAATACGTGAAGTACATCCTTGTGAAAGATATGCCTACTCCTGCCTTGTCAGATGAAGCACTTTACTGATGAGATGTTAATTGAATGCCGACTCCTGCATGCCAGGGACATTTAGACTCTAGGAAACACCAGTAAACAAGACAATGAAGTCCCTGCTTTCCTGGAAGAGAACGGGGCGGGGGTGGGGGGAGATACCAGAAAGTGGCACTTTGTGGATACGTGCGGTGCACAGTCACAACCGGGTAATGTGATAGAGCACGCTCGGGTGGCCTCTTTTAGCTCAGGACACTAGAGAAGGCCTCTCCAGAGAGATAACATTTAAACTGACATTTTAAAATGACAAGAAGGAGTAGGAAAAGCAAAGATCAGAAGGAACATTCCAGTCAGGTTAGCGTGAAGGCCCAAAGATGGGAAAGAGCGTGGCATGTTCCAGGAACAGAGAGAAGACCAGTGTGAGTCAGGCGTGGTGCGTGAGAGGGAGACTGGTCAGGGAGGTTGGCTGTGAGCACCACTTGTGAGACGCGTGCATGGGAGCATCGCGACCCTTGTCACGGCAGAGATTGTAGGCGGGAGGCTGCGGCAGAGGTCTGGGCGGGAGGCCATGGTGGTTTGTACTGGGATGTAGTAGGAATCGAGAGCAGGGGCTAGATTTAGATTGAGGGAATGTAGTTTAGAACCAGTCAACAGAACTTGCCAGTGGTTCAGCTGTGAGGAGCGAAGGAAAATGAGTAAGTCAGAATAACTCCAAGAGCATCTAGAAGGATGATGGCTGACTGGGGAAGGCCGAAGGCCAAGCTGCTTGGCTCCTCACTCCCCGTCAGAACCGACTAACCATGAGCCCACATCTTGGGGTCGTGCCCTCCCTACCCCCTACATCACTAGGGAATATTCACAGACTTTTGGAATTCCTTGATTGTTCACTTAATTACTACTTCAAGCATTTCCGTGGCTTCTCTTTCCTTTTCATGTTCGTTTTATGACATCCAAAGAAATTACATTCAGGTTACTACCTCACACCCTGACAGTCCCTTCTGGGTACTCTGGGAATGTTCGTTCCTGTCTGCACTTCCCCCCGCAGCTCATTGCTTGGGTGCCCAGGCCCAGGCATGGAGAAGGGGCTGGATTTGAGATTTGCCCATTGGACCACAAGTCGACAGCCGGCAGGTCCTTCTAACAACATACCCCATGTGTGCGTAGAACACAACATGACTTTATAATAAGGAAAACGTTTCCAATCTCTTTAATCATGATTAAATCAATTTAATCACTTATTTCTTTATTATAATATTGTCATTTTACTACTTTTTCTGTAAAAGTACTGTGGAACTTGGGGCACCTGGGCGGCTCAGTTACGCGTGTAACTCTTGGTTTCGCTCAGGATCTCGAGGTTCGTGGGATCGAGCCCCAACCATGCTGGCAGTTCAGAGCCTGCTTGGGATTCTCTTGCCCCCTCGGCCCCTCCCCGACTCTCAAAAATAAATAAATAAACTTAAAAAATATTGTGGAGCTTAAATTCTCTTGTCTATACAATGGGAATAATAACAATAGAATTGTTCTTCAAGGGTATTTTGTGAGGATTAAATGCAATAATATATATAAAGTGCTCGTTACAGTAGCCACTGTGTAGCAGTCAGTAAACCTGGGGTGTTATTATTAGTAAAGTAATAATTTGGGGGAGGAAAAGGTGACTCCCAAAACCTGTACACTGGTTTTAGTATTCACGGTAATCAGGCAACGAAAATAGAACCATACACTGATTTACTAAGTCGCCACCTAGCTCTGAACAAAATCTAGAATGTCTTTAGCAGGCGTATGAGAGAATTAGGATCGATAACTTCAGTTTTCAAACTTATGTGGTTCTACTAGGTGATCTGTATTTTTCTCTTCGGTCTTCCTTTTAGAAGCTTACAAAAAGTTTTCAGGGCGCCTGGGTGGCTCAGCTGGCTAAGCATCTGACTCTTGATTTCGGCTCAGGTCATGATCTCATGGTTTGTGAGTTCGAGGCCTGCATTGGGCTCTGCACTGACAGTGTGGAGCCTGCTTGGGATTCTGTCTCTCCCTCTCTCTCTCTCTGCCCTTCCCCTGCTCATGCTCGCTTTCTCTCTCTCTCTCTCTCTTTCTCAAAAGAAAGAAGTAAAACTTAATTTTTTTTTTAAGTTTTGTCTTGCGTCAGCTAAATTAGTGTGACTGATATTTATTGCCAGATGTGACCTTTCGTTAGCACGTTGTAGACCCCAACATTAATCTCACTTTCTATAAATAAAGATTTCTGGTAAGGAAATGTTCTATCTCAAGAGAAGTTTAGCTCTTGAGACTCTTTCTCTTTTTAGACTCTCAGTCCGTGGGCTATTACTCACCACATGGCATTCTTCCTCAGTCTTACTTTTGTTACCTTCTTTCGTGATCGCGGATGTTGATAGCCACCTACAGTTTCTGAGTTCCCCACTCAGCCTGCCTTAGTGGTCGGCATTGCATTGAGTGGTGCTTTCTTGCTTCCTCTACCTTTTGAAACTTAAAAATAGAAAACAAACCCACAGTCTTTCACATTGGCTGCACTCTGTTATTCATCTCACAGATTTTCTGGTGAATTCCACAGTAGAACATATACGGTCAGAAATCTGCTATCAGGTCCGAATGAGCCCTGTAAGAAATGGACAAAGAGAGACCTTAATGTTGACTGTCCAACGCATGATCAGAAATCGGCAGTAGCTGCCCACCGGAGGGGGCTTTGGAAAGTGAATTAAAGAGACAGAATGTTCTTAGCTCTGCTCCTAGACTTTTCTTGTTACTTGTCCAACTTCCCTGAGGCATTGCGAGCAATCACTGGGTTGATAAAGGATTTGTCTGGGAGTCTCACCCTTGCTCCATGAATACGCGCAGGTCCCGGGAGACACAAAAACCCTTCATCGGTCCCAGCGTACGTCACAGCAAACATACTAAATTATGGCAGCCTCCAAATTAAATATAATTTTATTGCTGATGACATTTTTAAAAACTATGTTCATGGTTTTGCTTTGGAAATAGGTTGGTTACAGGTAACTTATGATTGTCTATTAATTTATCAGAAATTATCTTAGCACGCTTGGGAATTACAAAGTTAAAACCTGAATCCAGCCTACATATTGCTTCCAAATGATTGCCAAGTCAGCAATCAATGAAGTTAACCTAACATTACATTTTGTAGACCTTTATCGTTTATTAATTCGGCTTTGTAGTTACTCTGTTTTGAAGCCAACAAATGATTTTCAAGGTCTCAGACAGTTTTACAGGTCCTTGAAAAGTTAGAAGGCCCCAGGCTCCGTACCTTCATAGCCAATGGTTAAATGCTTTCTCTGTCTGGGATGTGCTAAGCTCTGAGGTCTCTACTCTTGCCTTCTTCAAGGAATGAGGCTGCTTTGGGGGACATTTCTCTAGGTAAATAAAGCTGGCATACAAATAGCAGTTGTCTACTAAAACAAGGTGAAACCCCTACCAAAACAAAACAAAACAAAACAAAACCAGAGTGATTGGAGACAGAATCCCTGGGCGGCAGCCATTAGTTCACTGGGTGACCTTGAACAAGCGCTCTGTGCCCCTTTTCCTGCCCCCAGTAGTACTTTTCTGGACAGGCACTCCGTCCGGCAGAGGTGGGAGGCCAGGGGCATCGGTTCTAGGAACTGAAGGATGTGCGGGACCGTCTGAACCTGAGACGAGGGTTCCCTCACAGTGAAAACAAAGCAATTTTTAATGTCGATGCTATTTTGCCAGAATGAAGAAGGAAGGGAAGGGAGAAGGGAGTAAGAGCAGGGAAGGGAGCGGGGGAGGAAAGAGGAAGGAAGGCACTGTCAACGCTTGTCTTTAAAAAGCTATCGACCTTTGATGTTTGTGCAAAATGACGTCTCCCTTCTCCGGAAAGAAAAGCATCATTTCACGTGAGAGACTTGGCCTCATTATCCTATTCGGAAGCCATCCAACGTCTCGATGAGGGGCACGTGCGATGAAATGAACAGAACGTAGACTTCAGAATCAAATAAGCTATCCGAAGGCAGCCCTACCGTGCATGTGCTCAGCAGTTCTCAAAGTGTGGGCCAGGGACCTCTAGGGTTCTCTGAGAGCCTTTCTGGGTACCCATGAGGTTAAAACTGTCTTCATAATAATACTAAGATGTCACTTATCTTTTTCACTCTCTGTCTTTCCGTAAGTGTATTTTTCCAGAGGCTGCACGACATAGTGTCACAACAGACTAGGTGCATACACACATGTCCAAGTCCAACCATCTTCTCTTAAGCCAAACAGTAAAGATACTTTCAAAAACGTAAAAACAATGCCACCTTTTATCTCTAACCCTTTTCTTGTTGCTCTGGAAAATGGAATTAAGTAAGTCGTATTTATTTAAGTAATCTGTGCACCCAACGTGAGGCTCAAACCCATGACCCCGAGATCAAGTGTCACGTGCTCCTCCCGCCAACTGAGTCAGCCAGGTGCCCCTGGAGTTACTTTTTTTTTGGTAACTAATTAATAAATGCATATTTTTTAAATCTTCAGTCTTAATAACTATAACCCCAAAGACATTTTTGGGGGTCCTCGATAATTTCTAAAAGTATAAAAGTGTTCTAAGACCAAGAGGTTGGAGAACCCCCGAGCTGCCTGACAGTAGTTGCCACTTACTGAATGTTTCCTTGTGCCAGGGGCTGGGCAGCGCACCCTACATTCCTCATCGCTTTTAATCTTTGCAACAGAGCCATAGAGTAGAGGCTTTCAAAAAAGATCTTGCAAGCCCAGGGTCCCTCAGCCGGAAGCGAAAGAGATAACCAGGTCCCTCTGGCTCCAAAGCCACACTCTTGATTACTAGACAGTACTCCCTCAGAAATTAGGTCTCTGTCATTTTGAAAAAGTTATTTCACCGCTCTTGGTCTGTTTCCGTATCAAACATGGGCAGAATCGTACCTACCCTGCACGGTTCTTTTAAGAGCAAACAAGTTAACTGGCATCCAAGTGCCTAGCAAGGTTCCCAACAGATACCAGGAAACGCTTAACCTCCTTCCTTCCTTTCCTTCCTGACCTTGGCACATTGGCGAGGCTCAGCGATGTCCCTTTTTCCCCTAGATGGTCTTCCGACCGACAGAGAGGCTGATGGGACAGAAGGAGTTGATGAAGACATGATCGTGACCCAAAGCCAGACCAACTTCATCTGCCCCATTACACAGGTACCCTGTCCTCCTCCTTCCCAGAAAGATGAAGAAGCAAAAGACTCCTGTTTGCTTCCTAACTTGATCTCCCATCCAGGGTGAGGAGGGAGGAAAGGAAAGTGATGAGGTCCAAGAGGTACGCGGGAGGTGCCGGGCTGGTAAGACTTTTCAGTCAACCATGCCCTGAAGGATCAGGGAGGAAATTCTTGGCCTGTAGGCCAACTGACGTTAGGGCCACTGTCCCCCTGCCTTTTCCTCCGTGGCCATCTGCCCTAATAATTCTCTAAAGCCACGAGATGGGGAGTTTAAGCATAGGAAGCCCCAAGACGAGGACAAAACAGTGCCAAATAATTTGGTGAGCTGGAGAAGTTACTGGAAGTGGATCATTCTCATTCCTGAAAGCTGAATGTCTCCTTGATTGCAGGTGGAAATGAAGAAACCAGTGAAAAATAAAGTGTGTGGCCACACCTATGAAGAGGAAGCCATTGTTCGCATGATTGAGTCCAAGCACAGGCGGAAGAAAAAGGCCTGGTGAGTCGATGCAGGAAGGGAAGTGAGCCTTCCTAGTGGCGGTCAGTCAGAGGTGGTGTGCTCACGCTAGAGGAAAAGATACTTAAATACCCCCCCTCCCGAAGCCCATTCACCTCCCTCATAGTATAAACCTGGAAGCTGGCTTTCTGGAAAAACAATGCGTGACGGAAAAATTAGTAGTCTGTTCAGGAAGAAGCTGAAGAAATTTCAGCCACACCTTCGAAACGGGAGAAAAAGGAATCGGGTGGAATGTTCATCATTAAATAATAGGAATTTTTATGAAATTGTGCTATAGCCTGAAAAAAAATAAAGGGGAACTCTGATTCTGATACTAAAAGATTTCTTTTTCCCTTTCTGTGTATACGTACATGAGAAGGAATGGCTTTTTTTTTTTTTTTTTTTGCATCTAGCAGTATAGGTAATTTGTTTAAAATGTTCTGAGATAAGATTTGTATCCAGAGGCCTGATCAAGATATAATTGTCAGGGAAAACCTTTCATACCTTTGATTACTTAAATAGTTTCCCAAAAGGTTCAAGTAAATTTTTGGATCACTCCAATGAGAATTTTTTTTTCCTAATTGGAATGTTCGGAGACTCCTCCCTCTACACCTGTTTTATATATGTTTCTCCCCCCCACCCTCCACCCCCCCCCCCCCCGCCTGCACATTCCTGCCCCTCTGGCGCTCAGCCCAGGAGGACCATGGCTCTGTTCCTCTGATAACCTGAAGTCCTGAGTTGGCTCGACTGGCTGTAATTCAGTTTGGCATTTCTCATGCCCTTATCGCAGGTTTGTCCGAGGAATGGAATTGCAGGTGTGACCGGGCCTCAATGGACTTTTGATAAGTCACTTTGAAGTGTAGCTCTCTTCTCCATCACCCAGAAATTTGCTGGTCCAGACCCAGAATCGGAATTCCCCTCCACTCCTCCTGTGGGCGTGGACTCCGAGATAGGGCACTGGAGACTGTCCATAATCTTGATGGTCATTGAGTCAAGTCATTTACCCTATTTATTCTAGAAGAACAGCCTACTGGTGGCAAAACAGAGCGGTCGGGGCGTTGTATTTCCCTAGTCAACCTTCCAGTTTCCCTGTGAATATAATTTCCTCTTGCTTCTGAACATCCGAGCCTTCCCTCTCTACTGACTTTTTTTCTGTGTTCATTCTCCGCAAAATGGTAATTGCTAAGAATAGGTATTTCCAGATAGTTCCATTTCGCAGCTCTTCTTTCTTTAAGTTTGTGACCCTCTCCCAGAGTCCGATTTGGACAGGGGCGGGCCCTGATACCCAAGTGCATTTCTCACGAGCCCCGGGATGGGGATAGCGGCTCCAAGAGCTGGCTCACATTTAAATGGATCTTCTTAGTTACCTGTTTGACTTCCTAATATCCTTTGACTTTTTTTTTTTTTTTCCATTTTGAATTGTACATGCTATTTGGAAGCGCTTGAGTAACATTTGTCGTGTAGAAAAGTTTCTTTTTTCTGTCATACTTCTCTATAACTTAGGCAGATTCTCATAGCTTAATAATAACAATTAAGTCCAAGTGGAAGAAATGCGGGAGGATTATAGAGAATGTAGTGTTTTTACTGGGCCTTGAAAAACTGAGAAGGATTTCAACTTTTTTTTTTTTAATTTATTTTTGAGAGAGAGAGTGTGCACAGGGGAGGGGCAGAGAGAGAGGGGGGGACAGAGAATCCAAAGCAGGCTCTGCGCTGACAGCAGCAGGCCCAGGGCAGGGCTTGAAGTCTTGAACTGCGAGATCATGACCTGAGCCCAAGTCGGATGCTCAACCGACTGAGCCACCCGGGCGCCCCAAATGAGAAGGGCTTCAGAGAATGGAGAGGAGTCCTTCTAGCCAAGAGGCCTGCCCCATTCACAGCCTGTTCCCCTGGTGACCAGAAGGAACAGTTGTCATTTCTGTGTCTTTGAGGGAAAACTGGAGGACGCTGTGGACAATAACACTAAGGAGAGTGGGGGAAAGATTCCTTAGAGGCGTTCAAAGTCGCGATTTCATTAGTTTCCTCATCTATAAATTGGTGATAACAGTTTTAATTGTCTCACTGGTATGTCTGAAATTTGACTAAGATCTGTGTGAAGTACTTTAAGCCCCTGGTCCATGGCAAGACTGGGTAAACACCACCACCGTCACCACCGCCGCCACCACCACTGTCCTCAGTCTTGTTGCCTTTGTTCTGTAGGCATGAGACAACATTGCAGGATTTGGAGGGACTAAGGCGAGTCAAGCTGGAGTTTAGAAGTTCCTCCAATACTATTCAAGGGAGGGATTAAAAAGCGTGAGGTGACAACGGCAGTGAGGATGCGTTTGCAGGAGATGAAGTTACAGTGGCGGGAGCCTGACTGAGGCACGAGTCATGGGGAACGAGAATGAGGCCATCATGGAGGCACAGCTGGCAGGACTTGGCAACTGAGTGTTGAAGGGAAGAGGAAGGAGTGGAGGACGATTGTCATCTCTAAACCAGGTGTCCAAGAAGCGGTGCGGGGGGCATTCGCCAACTGAGAAGGCGGGAGCGAGGAGCACATCTGGGAAGGATCGTGAGAGGCACAGTTGGGGTGACGCTAAGCTGGAGGTCCTAGCCACACAGCCATTTGGAAGCGTCCAGGAGGTGCAGGAAGCGTGGGATTTTGAACCAGGGAGGGAGGTCTGAGCTCGGGATGTTGTCGTGAGGTTATTGGCGCAGAGGAACCAGACCCACTCCCCTGCCGCACGGGGGCAGCCCTGTGCACGTGACTGCTGACTGAGAGCGAGGACGGGACTGTGGCCTGGCTCCCGGCTCACCTCACCCTCCTCAGCACCCGCCTCGGGGCCCCACAGGAACCTGGAAAGGCGCTTCCCTTATTAACGAAAAGAGGGTCGGGGGAATAAGACCCCAGTGAAGCCGTCTGAGAGCAGCAGGTTACACTTCCGGCCTCTCCATCACCGTCGCCAGAGCTTCCTGAGCGAGCATGAAGTGGTGTCGTTTCCCAGGGTGCATGTGAGCGTGAGGAGCTGTTCTGGGGCCCCTGTGTTTAAAAACGTCCGTGACACATCCAGTTCGAGACCTCTCAGTTCTTCCTCCTAGATGGTTCTAGTTAACGTTTCGTTAGACTGGAGTTCCGGTACATTTTATTACTGGGCGCTGACTGAATTTTCCTGTCCATGCTTCAGTCTCTGGGAGGACCTCTCTCCACCAGCTTGAGTCAGAATAAAATTGTGGGGACGGTAGCCCTCACGAAATACAGTAGTTAAAACAGTTTCCGGAATAATCGGGCCGTGTGTGTTCTTACTGACAAAGCCGCCTTATGATTCTCATGTTCATAACATATTTCCAGTGTTCCACAGTCATTTCTTTTTGTTTTTTGTTTAAGAACAGGAACTGTGTTTAACAAGCAGTCGTACTGAGCAGCACGTAGGATAAAGTCAAGTTCATTGGCAATGCCTTGTTGAAGGGCATTACCCTGCAGTCCCGATTTCTCCATTGGCCAACAGGCCATTTCACCTTCCAGGGCCTCAGTCTCTTCATCTGCAGAATAGAAGTAACAGCATCTCGTGAATTCTAGGATCAAGGAAACAGTGAGGAAATTCCAATCCATCTCCGGACCAGGACATTTTGTGGCAGTGGAGAAGCAAACCGCCCAAGGGAAAGCTCCCCTTGAACTACAGAACGCTAAACAAACAGCAGGCAGGGTGTAAAGGTCGAGACTGTCAGTGTTGTTACTACGCACCTCACTGCCCAGTGACACATTATTTGAGACTCGGAGGGTGTAGGACGGAGTTACTCCGTGTGTTTAGATATGATGGGAGTCCGCCCCACTCAGACTTCCGGAGACACCCATAGACCTCTTTCTAGAGCTGAATTGAATGCTGGAATTCTTGGGACCCAGATCCGAGAGCTCACAAGACTCGGAATCTTGTACCGTTGAGCTGAGACCGAGGCCAGGGCTCCCCGCAGCCTTCTGGGACCCCTGAGACCCGCGCTCTGTTTGTTCAGCAGACACTTGCATGCCTGCCCGCAGCTCTGCTGGCGTGTTCTGCCCTGTCAGTGACCCGAGTTCAGGACCCAGCCTCTCCTTTGAGACCTGTAGGTCTGACTTATGCACAGCAGTGACTCGAGAGCTTAGGATGGGGTGTCGCCACACCTGTCTTGCTCACCAGGATGTCCTGGGGATTAATGAACCGGCGCTTCTCTAGAATACTGTTCCTCCAGAGAAGGAGTGCCCTGATTCAGCCTCATGTCATTTCGGCCTGTCTTCTCCTTCGTAACCTAAAAACCTGTGTGTGTTTATTTGAGGTGGGGCGAGAGACCAGGTTCTCCCGCAGCTCCTGCATCAGCCTCTCCTCCAGCCAGTCTCCCTCGAGCCCTCGTTCGTGCCGGGCAGGGTGCCCCTCGTTCACGCTGCCACAGCACCCCGTGCATCCTGGCACGCCCGTGTCCCGCCGGCGTCACCGGTGGGCTGCCTCCTCTCCGCAGGCTTCTTGGAGGCCGAAGCCATGGACTAGGGCAGAAACTTTGGCACCTGGGCCACTTCCTTAACCCTCGTCCTGCATCAGCCCGCTTCCTTCTCACAACGACCCTACGTTCTGTCTCCCCTTCATGGAAGAAGAAACTAGGGCCCAGGAATTAGGGCCGCTTGCCCAGAGGGTCACAGCCAGGAGACTTGAGCCCCCGTCTCTTTCACTCTAGAGCCTGTATTCATGTCAAGAGGCCATCAGCTCCCTCTTGGGAGGGCTATTCGGTTAAGGCCTCTGTCCCCAGAGTCAATCCCCTAAGCGAGGCCAGAATTCTGTTTGACATCGGTCACCCTGGGCTCCATCCACTGTCCCATTGAGAGGAGCGTGCCTGTGGGCTCGGCAGCGAGTGTGCGGTTGGTCCCATCAGACGTTGTCAGAGTCCTCGCGCTTACCAACAGCGCCCCCGATGTCACCGGAAGTCCTGCCCACCTCAGCCTGCCCATCCGCCTCTACACTTATTCACCATCGGGCTGTCGGTGCTAAAGATTTGGTTCTAGCAGGTGCGGAGAGCCCCGGCCTGCTGTGACAGTCCATGGTCACCGGGTTGGTCAGTGTGAAGCGAGGGCGACCCCGGCACACGTCATCCCGGGGACCTACTTTGAGTGTGTCGTGAAAGTGTCTATATCCTCGTAATCTCAGCTATTGGCTTTCATGGTTAAAGCGACAGTTCACTTTGAGAAACCAGTGTGAGACCTGTCTCCAGTGCCTCCAGTCCTTCCTGGACCACAAAGCCAAGTCGTCAGAAGGAGGCATCCCTGGCCAGGTCACCCCCATCGGCTCTCCTGCGAGGGCCTTTTTATAACCGCGTCTTCGCTCGTCTCCGTATTTTTCAAAACAAATATTGTTAGCAAGCACATTACCCATCACACTTCTCTGTTACTTCTTATATAAAGACGCCTCGGTCCAGAAAGCACAAGCCAAGAAGAAGTTTCTCCTTCATGTCGTGCAGCTGGGCTTCCTACCGCCGGACAGACGAGTTCCCGCAATCAACTTTCTTCCCCTTCTGGTTTCTGTCTTTTGTCTTGTGTGTGTTATTTTTGATCTTGTCTCGTGGCTGTTAACATTGTGTCTTAATATACCTGTGCTTGTCGGAGAGTCGTCTCGGGCCACTGGGCTGGAGCTTTGTGTGGGCAGGGACTTACATTTGTATTTCACAGTTGGGTGCTTAGAACCCAGCACAGGGCGGATCACACAGAAGGTCAGATGCATGCATGAGTGCGTGTGTGTATACAGTAGGTGTATGCAAGAGACGGAGAGGTCGGCAGCTTGAAGATGTGTAGAAGGGGGGCGCCCGCGTGGCTCGTTGGTTGAGCGTCCAGCTCTTGATTTCGGCTCAGGTCATGATCCCAGGATGGTGGGTGGGATTCTCTCTCTCTCCCCCTCTGTCCCTCTACCCCACTCGGTTGCTCACTCTTTAAAATAAAAAGTAAATAAATAAATTTAGAAAAAAGTAAAATGTATCAGAAGTTTGATGATCAAGGATGCTAGGCACTGAGTTGCCTGTAGCCCGGGAAATAGGAACTCTGCCCCCACTTCAAATCTGAGGGAACAGAGGCTCAGAAAGCCGGTAGATGTTGGCCAAATTCAAAACCGGGTCGCCTTAACTCCAGACAACGGGCATGCTGCCTTACCGAAGTCTGGTTCGCGCCGAGAAGAAACCAGGTGACTTCGTGCAGCCCACCGCCCCCAGAGGAGACCACATCTAAGCACGGCCGTGGCTTTAAGGACCTCCCCCTCCGTGGGTGACTCACGCGCTGACTCCCTCAGCCACAGCTTTCTCCCCGAGTCTCCAGCAGCCCACGCAGCGTCTCCCCCGGGAGGGGCTGGTGGGCATCTCAGACGGAACAAACGCCAGCTGGGTCTCCTGACTCCATCCCCAGCCTGGGTTTCCCGTCGTTCTCCTCGTTCTCCTTAGAGATAAAGGGCCCCGCTGGCTGCCCATCAGCTGGGGGGGCAAAGTCTGGCGAAGCTCGTCCCTTCTCGTCCCTTACGCTCTGCCTCTGACCCAACGGCGAGTCCTAGGGGTTCTGTTTCCGCTTCTGCCCTGAAGCTGGCCGCCGCCACCTGCCTCGGCCACCTGCCCTCCCGCCGGACCGCCGCAGGGCCCTCCTGCGTTCCTTGCGCCCACGCCGCCCGTCTTCTGCACGGAGCAGCCAGAGCCACGTTTTCTAAACACAAACCACATGGCCTCCCTCCCCTATGTCAAACTCTCCAGGATGCTCTCTTCACATTTAGCATAAAATCCGGGGGCGCCTGGTCTGACTCCGGCTCAGGTCACCCTCTTGCAGTTTGTGGGTTCGAGCCCCGCGCCGGGCTCTGTGCTGACAGCTCGGAGCCTGGAGCCTGCTTCCAGTTCTGTGCCTCCCCCTCTCTACCCCTCCCCCACTTGTGCTGTGTGTCTCTCTCTCAAAAATAAGCATTTTTTTAAACTACATAAAAAATAAAATCCGAAGCCCCCCTGACCCTCCGACCTCCTCCCCAAATGCCCTCCCTCTAGCCCTGGGCATTGCAGCCGTGTGGACCTTGCTTTTTCTTCACTCCAGGCCACCAGGCCGCTGCCTCCTGGGCTCCTGCCTCGGCCTGAGCCACACGCCACACTTGTTCTAGATAAGACCTGCTCATGGCGGCTTGCCCTGACGCAGCCGCAGGAGCCGCGCCCCATGCGCTCTCTCCCCCTTGACCCTGCTTCCTTTCCCTAGGAGAACTTAACGCGAGAAAACCCACAGCAAGCGCTCTTTGGTGACTCAGGGATTACCTGTGTCCCCCGCTGGAAGGTGGCACCGTGCAGCGGGCCCTGCGCGGCCGCGGCCGGCCCCCGGCGCCTGGCAGGGCCCGGCTCCGGTAGGCACTCAGGGAATGAAGGAGTGAGTACACCTCAGGCCTGGTTCCTCAGACCTGCTCCTTCGGGGTAAAATGTCTCCACTGAAATACCTGTATGTGGGAGAAGCTGATGCCTAAGGCGTCAAAGTGAAGTGACTTTCTTGTCCTTTCCAGCTGCCCCAAAATCGGCTGTAGCCACACAGACGTGAGAATGTCCGACCTCATCCAGGTGGAAGCGCTTAGAAGGGCCATCGAGAGCCACAACAAGAAGAAAAACCGTCACTCCGAGTAGGACAAACACACCTCCCTACGGGGATGTCCGCAGCCTACCTCCTGCCCCAGCCACCTGGAGAGAGTGATGCTTGTCAAAGCACTTCGACCGGCTGCAGAGTATACTTCGTTGGGGTGAAACTCGAAGGTTTTAAGTGTAATCGGAAGCGTTTTTCTATGTCACAACAAAAATTCAAGCATATTGTTTATTTTTGAGTGTCCTATAATTTTAAATAAAACTTTGATTACCTGCAGTGTGCCCTGTCCGTGTCCCCCCCCCCCCCCCCGCCCCGGGGTGTTAACTGTCCCCGTGGTCCCGGCGTGGTGGCACCACACCTTTCTATCCCTAATATTTCAGACTGTTTTTTTATTACAGTTTTACCTAAACAGCGTCTCTCAAAGGGTATTCAACATGGAAACGTATAGAAACATCCCAGGTGCAAGCGTTTTCTATCAGCATCGTAAGTAATAGCATGAGGTTATAAAGCAAATTTACTTTGTTGACAGTTCCAAACATGTAAATGCTTGTATTCGTCATTCCGACCAGCACAGAATGCTCCAGTAACAGGCGTATCGGTGCGATGAGAGTTGATGCCCATAATGGAAACTGCGCCACAGCCCTCTGAGGGTCGAAAGTGTCATCAGAAGCAACCACATCCTGATTGTCTCTGCCTTGCTCGGTGGCTCTCACGCCCCTGGGCCTCGGGGTCTTCAACCATGAAATAGAGCTGTCGACCGAGATGTTCTGTAATGTCCCTTTAGCCCCGGAAGCCCGTAGAAGGTCACGGCTCATAAGCAGCTGGGCTGGGACGGGACCTCTGCGGGCTGTGGATCAGCCAGGTCTTTCAGTTGAATATCTCTTGGTTCTGTTCCAGTTGTGTGAAGAGCACTAATCTCTGGAGCAACCTTTTATCAACTAGAGACCAAGGAAACCAAGAAGAGTTACCAGCTGCTGAGACTTACTGGGCACTTACTGAGGCGGGGCGCTGTTCCGGGTTAGCACCTCTGTGTCAGCTCCCGGGATCTTCAGTGCCCGGTGAGAGAGGTCCACTTATTATTCCCACCCTACAGATGAGTCCACCGAGGCACAGAGAGGTGAAGGGGCCCGTCGAAGGTCACAGAGCTCCTAGCGGCTGAGCTGGGACAGGACCTCAGGTGGCCTGGTCCCACAATCTGAATTCTTAATCCTGTACTCTCCTCCCTGTCAACTTATTTAGGTCTAAAAATATACTCAAAGTCCACATTTAAAAAAATGAAACTTCTGTAAATAAGCGTATACATGTGTGGATGCAAAGAAGTTCATTACCTGGAGCGGACGTCTCCTAGGCAGCGAAGGCCATGAAATAACGCATGGTTGACTCTGAAAGCCTAGTCTAAAATGGCTGACTGGATTTTGAAAACATTTTCGTGGAATTCAGAAAGGAGGGTGACCTTCGGTTGTCTGCAGACCAAGTCAGTGTGGATTTCTTACGATGCTTCATCTGAATCAGACTTCCTGAGGAAACGATTGTGTTTTAAGCCAGAACAAACAGACTTTTCATGGAATGTGGTTCTTTTGTGAAATACTTTGTTTCCTAAACAGATAGCGACAAAGCATGAAATACTTGCCCAAGATCGAATGTGTGTTTTCCCCAGCGCTTTCTAAAGAGAATTCCAGAATATTGGTGTGGACACCAGTGTCAGTTAGAAAAATGCCAAATAACGCCACTGTGGGAAAGGTACAGCCTTTGTAAATCGTGAGGGTTTTTTCCTGCTTTTTCGAGTCTCCAGAAGCTGTGTTTCATGAATTTGTCCAGCCAATTAAAGGATTCGAAGTTTTATATAGAATTTATCTTCATCTTTGAAGATTTGCCATTCAGCTGTCCTCCTCAAGCTGACATATTTGTTAGATTCCTGTTACAAGCGTTTTCCAAAAAAGTGAAACCTTTTTTTTTTTTTTTAATGTTTATTCATTTTTGAGAGAGACAGAGCAGAGCGTTCGCAGGGGAAGGGCACAGAGAGAGAGGGAGACAGAATCCAAAGGAGGCTCCAGACTCTGAGCTGTCAGCACAGAGCCCGATGTGGGGCTCGAACCCACGAATTGTGAGATCATGACCTGAGCCGAAGTCGGACACTTAACTGACTGAGCCACCCAGGCGCCCCGAAACTTTTTCTTCACATGAACTCCTATTGCTTGTTGAAAGGGGAGCAGCCCTAGTCGAGAGGTGTTTCCATCCCCCTCCACCAGGGCGACCCCAGAGTCCCCTGTGAGCTTACCCAAGGCCCCACAGGTGACATTTGAAAACCCTACAAGATGTAGCTAAATCAGTTTTTCCCCAGATATGGCTGGCTGCAGGCTTGGACAATTGGACACACACGGCATCTTTTAAAAACTGCTAGTTTCTTGGGGCGCCTGGGTGGCTCAGTCGGTTGGGCGTCCAACTTTGGCTCAGGTCACGACCTTCCAGTGCGTGGGTCCGAGCCCTGCGCTGGGCCCCGTGCTGACAGCTCAGAGCCTGGGGCCTGCTTACGATTCTGTGTCTCCTTTTCTCTCTGCACCTCCCCTGCTCGCTCACTCTCTCTCTCTTTCAAAAATAAACATTAAAAAAAAAAAATTTTTTTTTAATGCTAGTTCCTTGAAAGTAACTTGCAGTGAAATTTAAAACATTCCCACACACTCCAAAAGATAAGACGATTTATCCTTCACCTTACACAGAACTTCAGATGTGGGGCGTCCAGCTTAAAGCAGCTCCCACAGTGAGCGTGGCTTCCCGCCCAGCGCTCGCCGACCGAAACTTCATGCGAGGACGGGACACGGAGGCCCCAAGGCCACCGGGGACACCTCTCTGGCTGCACCGCAGGCCCAGGTCTTAAGTACCTCAAATGTATCACCCGAGTTAATCCTCCCTACAATCCTAGGAGGTTGTTATCACCGCCATTTCACAGATGGGGAGACCGAGGCTCAGAGTCATGAGGTCGTTTGCCCATGGTCACCCGCCTGTGCACAAAGGAGCCGGCACAATGAGCACAGAAGCAGTCCTCTGACCCATGAGGCCAAGTGCCCCCCCCCGCCGCCCCGGGGCCGCCGAGAGCACATGAATGATCAGAGCTGCACGTCTGCCCCGCCTTCCTTACTTCCGGTCCTGAGACCACCGTCTCCCAGGCTTACAGACTCCCTTCATCCCCGTGCGGACACCTCCAGTCCGGGCGCCGCCTCCCCACTTCACACTCAGACTGTCCTCTGACCTCTCGTCTGCCCCCTTGCCGTATTAGTCAGCTAGAAGACCGAGGGGGTCATCCCCCGTCCGGCTCGCTGGTCTCCCCAGGGCTCCGGTTCTCCTCTCAAGACGGCGGGTTTCCTCCGGGAGCGGCTCGCCCTGGTGCTCCCGGCTACCACGTCCAGGCGACCTTGGGTGAGTCACTCTGTCCCTCCAGGCCTTAGAGTTTTCGGGTGAACTGAAAGATCTGGGCTTCTCCCCAAGGTTTCCGTAAACTCTTAAGATTCGGTGTCCTGTGTTCAACAAACAGGTCCTAAGGGAAGTATAAGTCCTTTTGAAGGAAAACAGACTGACACCGAAATCAGTAGATAGTTGAACCAAATGTGTATGTCGCCTCTTCAGCTATTCATTCAACAAATACTTTTTATTTTATTTTATTTTATTTTATTTTTAAGATAGTATTTCTTTTTTTTTTTTTTTAATGTTTATTTTGAGAGAGAGTGAGCAGGGGAGGGGCAGAGAGAGAGAGGGAGACACAGAATCCGAAGCAACCTCCAGGCCCTGAGCTGTCAGCACAGAGCCCGATGCGGGGCTCGAACCCATGAACCATGAGATTGTGACCTGAGCCGAAGTCAGACGCTTAACCAACTGAGCCCCCCAGGCGCCCCAACAAATACTTTATAAGGCCCACTCTGTCACTCTGTGCCGTGTTTTGTGTTCATCTCTTTGGATACAAAAATCTCCCCTCCGGAGGGGGCAGACAGATGCTTGAAAAATAAATTCCCTAAGAGGTCACGTGAGCACATGTGTAGAGGACGGCGGCACAAAGGAAATAGAGGAAAATTCTCGAGGAACCAAACCCTAGGAAATCAGGTAACAAGATTCAAAATAAGTTAAGGAGTCTGTGAATTGTGTTTGGGAGGATGGGGAGTGAAGCCGGAGGGTTTTGTTGGAAACTTGTTTCATTTGGTAGACCCGCCTGCCGGCTCGCGTCAGACTCTGAAGAACGGACTCCCTTCTGGAAAGAAAGCAGTTACAACCGCAGAAGGAGGGGCCCTCGCGCCTCGCTCCGGGAGATGGGAATCTGTGCAGCCACTTTGAAAAGCCTGGCTTTTTAAAAAGGTGCTGACCGTGGGGCTCAGTCAGTGAACCATCTGGCTCTTGATCTCCGCTTAGGTCATGATCTCACAGTGTGTGGGTTCGAGCCCCGCATCGGGTTCCGTGCTCAACAGTGCAGAGCCTGCTTGGAATTCTCTGTCTCCCTCTCCCTCTGCTCCTCTCTCTCTCTCTCTCAAAAATAAATAAACATTTTTTTTAAAAAGGCGTTAAACAGGGGCGCCTGCGTGGTTCAGTCGGTTAAGCTTCTGACTTCAGCCTAGGTCATGATCTCATGGTTTGTGAGTTCAAGCCCTGCATTGGGCTCTGTGCCGACAGCTCAGAGATTGGAGCCTGCTTTGGATTCTGTGTCTCCCTCTCTCTCCGACCCTCCCCTGTTCGTGCTCTCTCTCTCAAAAGTAAATAAACATTACAAAAATAAATAAAGATTCTAAGAAGGTGTTATATATAAATTTACTCCACAACCCAGCAGATTCCCCCTTAGGCATCTACCCAAGAGAAGTAAAAACATGTTTGCACAAAGACTCATGCATGGATGTTCATAAGTAAGTATGATTTATAATCGCGAAAAAGTGGAAACAATCCAAACGTCCAGCTGGTGAGCAGATAAGCAGAAGCAGGAATCCCCGCGGCCGGATACGACCTGGAGGCGGCAGGAGCAGAGGACTTATGAGCACGTGCTATGCTCGGGCTGAGTGTTATGTTGGCTGGAAGAAGCCAGTCACAAAGATCATGTAGTGTATGATTTAATTTCATTATATGAAATGACCAGAAAAGGGGCACCAGGGTGGCTCGAGTCGGTTGAGCGTCTGACTTCAGCTCAGGTCATGATCTCACGGTTTGTGAGTTCGAGCCCCGCGTCGGGCTCTGTGCTGACAGCTCAGAGCCCAATTCAGATTCTCCATCCCCCGCTCCTCTTGTCTTCTTTACCCCCAATCCCCACTTACATGGGTGCAGGCGCACTCTCCCTCGAAAATAAACAAACATTTTAGGAGAAAAAAAAAAAGCAATGTCCAGAAAAGACAAATCCATAGGGTTGGAAAGTAGATTCGTGGTGGCCTGGGGCTGGGGCTGGAAATGGTGGTGACTTGCATGAGGGATGGCGTTGAGGTGAAGGACATGTTCTGAAACTGGAGAGTTCCTAGCGGTCACTGAGGTCAACTCTTCAAACAGTGAGTTTTATGGCGCATAAGTGCTACAGACCAGCCGAGTGGAGACCAGCCAGCTTTACAGGTCAGGGAGGAGAGCACTTTCTTCGTGGTCACCTGGAACTAGTGAGCAGCTGTGGTTGCTTTCGGTGCCCTAAATTCTACTGGTAAATCGAGGCTCAAAAAACCCAGGATTAGAAGTAGCAGCTACTAGGGGCGCTTGGGTGACTCAGTCAGTTAAGCGTCTACTTCTGCTCGGGTCGTGATCTCACACTTTGTGAGTTCGAGCCCTAAGTCAGAGCTTGGTAGTCTCTTTCTCTCTCCCTCTTTCTCTCAAAATAAATAAACTTAAAAAAAAAAAAGTAGCAATTACTAAACAACTGTTAAGGGTTAATGAGAAGATGAGATTAAATAGTGACTGAAAGCCCTAAGAAGCTTAATTTTATCTATTTCTATTTCTTTGTGTCCCAATGGTATAGGTATCTTATATGCATTGACCACTAATAGTAACCAATAGTTCTAATTAACTACCTTTTTTTATGCAAAAGGATGATTTAGCTTTTGACAAGATAAGGTTGCTTTTCGTTTTTATTTTTTATTTTTTTTTAAATGTTTATTTATTTTTGAGAGACACAGAGACAGAGAATGAGCAGCGGAAGGGCACAGAGAGAGGGAGATACAGAATCTGAAGCAGGCTCCAGGCTCTGAGCCATCAGCACAGAGCCCGACGCGGGGCTCGAACTCACAGACCATGAGATCATGACCTGAGCTGAAGTCGGCCACTTAACCAACTGAGCCACCCAGGTGCCCCTGCTTTTCGTTTTTAAAGGAAATATAAACAACACATTAAGGCAGCCCTAAAGTGTTGGGGAGTGCTCCACCCTGCATGCCTGACTTCTATCAATGGGCTGCAGGCTGTAAGGGAATTTAATTTAATTACATTTTTCTTGCCTTTGTTTCCCTCATCATTTCCCCCCCTGAACAGCTTTGACCCTTAAATCTTTAAGGTTGTTGAAAGCGGAAGGTCTCATCCTGTGTAGGTTCTTCCTACTAAGTAGGGACGAAGAGACGTCCCTGCCTATGGGTCAAGGTTGGTCCGTTGAGAATGTGAGAGAAGTTCGGAAAGCCTAAGGCAGCTGTAGCTGGAGTCGGTAACATACGGGAGGTTTCTCGAGCAGAAAGGATTATCCGTTGGCTTGAAGTTGCGGCGCGAAGGAGTCTTGGCACCAGGTGGGGGACCTGGAAAAAAACAGCAACACATGTTAGAGTAACAAAAAGAGAAGCCCAAATACGTCCTTTGATAGTTGACGAAAGTCTTCCTTTAGTCCAGGAGTTTAACCAATTATGAAAGGCAAGAGAGGGCTCATTTAAAGCACCAATCTGAGTATTTGTCAATTAGAAACTCAGAAGTACTTTCGTCGTCATCGGGAAGTAGACACAGCATTTCGTGTTTATAAGAGTGCAAGTTCCTCCTCGTTCAGCGCTTAGAACATCGAATGCCGTGTTATCTTGTGGGACTGTTTCATGCATTTGAGTTCTGTGAGTGTCCAATAATATAATGTTATTTGGAGAGTCGTTTAGGGCCTTGATTGTGTAGTCGGTGGTGTTAACTGTAATATAAGCTCTGTTTTGCTTAGTAAGCCATCGGGTAATTAATAGGAGGCACTTCTTTAGAAACGAGAAAACTATAGGTTAATGGTTAGAGCAGATCACAAACCCACCATCTGCCAGTGCTGCCCGTGAGAAGGTGTGGAGATGTCGGCCTTGAAGCCTCCTCAGATGGGAGTGGGAGTAGGCAGCAGGAATGAGATGGGTTTTTCAGGGTCGTAACTCAAATGTCTGTGTCCTCCTGAGTGACTCATAGGACAACAGTCACAAAGATTTTTCTCTACATGAGTTCTGTGACAGTTTCTCTGAAGTGTACCTCAAGTTGTTTAGTTTGGGCAAACAACAAACCTTTAAAGACCACCGGAAGTAGAATTTAACATCCATAAAGGTGCGTTAATGAAACATAATTTTTCTCGCTAATAACCCTCATGTCCCGAGATAGCCAAATCAAGACCGATTTGTTTGTAGAGCCAGTCTGGTCTTAACAAACTCGACCTAATTGTTTACGTCAGCTCAGCAATGGCAGCGACTGGTCCTGTAGATCTTTGAAAATTTGTGTTGCTGAAACTTTTTATAAGGAATCCAGATTGAACTTTCAGTAGCCCCTCCAGGGCAGAAGCCAAGCCAAGTTCTTGCCATCAGACATGCCGGCAACCCCTGTCAATTTGGGCGCATTCGTCTTCATGAGGTACCCGAGACGTCCTGAGGTTCCTGCGCCTGTCAGGAAGTGACATTTTGTGCTCACCCGGTGAGGCTGCTGGGAACCCTGTATGTGAGGTATCTGGCCAGCAAGTGTTGGAAATCCAAGGGGTCTTATTGGCTTCATGCTTCATGAAGTCAACCTTAAGAATTCCTTAAAACTGTTTGATCGTATCTGAGTCTACGCATGTTGGTCTCAAATATGACATTCCAGTCAAAGCCTTGCTAAAATAACCAGTATTTCCCATGGTGTCCTGTTAACAAGGAGAACAGATTCTTACTGAACTTATGCAAATAATAGTAATTTGCCATGAAAGAAAGAACACTTACTGAGAGCTTTTGAATTTCAGAGGGTTCAGGTAGGGACTACTTTTTTTTTTCTTTTTTTAAGTATAATGGAATAAAAGTTCTGGCCATTTCTTTTCTCTGTTCATCCTGCTGTTGGGAAGGAAAAAATTCAGTCCCTAAAGATGACCTCATAATCATGCAGCGGATGGCAGAATGACCCAGTGTAACAACGCCATAAACATTTATGACCACAGAAAGGAACATCGAATGCGAGTTTTTTTTTATGTTTATTTGTTTTTGAGAGAGAGACAGCATGAATGGGGGAGGAGCAGAGACAGAGAGGGAGACATCTGGCGCAGGCTTCAGGCTCCGTGCTGTCAGCACAGAGCCCAAGGCGGAGCTCGAACCTATGAACAATGAGATCATGACCTGAGCTGAAGTCAGAGGTTTAACTGACTGAGCCACCCAGGCACCCCGAGGGTTTTTTTTTTTATGAACAAATACAGAATTGGTCTTAAAACAGAAAGAAAAAGCAAGATACAGTTTTGAAAGGAAGCAACCCAAGGGCCATCCTTGGTCATAAACAGAATACAAACCAGAAGCGCAGGGGTGTTAAGACGGAGTCCGTGTGTTGCTGGAATGTACCGGAAAGGTGGTCACTCACAGTCCAGGGACACTCTGGCCCTTAGGCTCTGTGTGGGGGCCCCCAGCTGAGTAAAGAACATAGAGACTCTGATTAGTCCAGAGAACAGCAAAAACCAGGCTGGGGATGATGAAACACGGGTGTTCTGCAGAAAGGATTTGAGATGTTGTCGCCACAGAGGAAAAATCCAAGGCTTCTGTTTTGTACAAAACGGGGGGCTTTGTGAGGAGTATGCGCCAGAGCAGCTGACCCTAAGTGTCCACGAAAGGATCTTCGATACTCAGAAGATGCTCGGAAGAAAAAGTACTGTTACATCTTAGCACGAGGCTCTCATCCGGGAAACCACGGGCCCCCGGAGGACTAGGAATGAAGTTCAGAAGGCTTACGAATGAGTATGGGGAAAAAATTTACCTCTTTACTCTTACTAAGCTCTAATCGGAACTCAGCATTTCTTGCAATTCTAAACTGCAGCACGATTAGAAGGACCTGTGACTTTATCACCAATAAAAATGATAAATATTTTCGTGTCGCTTTGCTCTTGCTGTAAAGGTAACAGTCACCTCTTTTACTGCTGAGTTCCGTTCTGGCCACGATGGGCAAACAGAAATGAGATTTGCCATCTCCTCTCTAACAACTAAAACTCTGGACAACATTCGTGAAATGGTGGTTTTCAGACAGCGGACAACAGGACGTTGGGCATTGCCCTCGCTTACTCCCTAGAGAGTCCCTGGGCCCCCTCAGAGAGAGGGGGACCCAGCAGGAGCCCTGGTGGTCAGTCTGAATTGAGACAGGTTCGGGGAGGCCAAGCAGCTAGAATTTGCAGAGCAGAGGACTGGAAAGGAGACAGCTGCCCGGAGAGGGAGCCCTGGAGATGTTCAGAGGGTCCCCCTGGCGTCCTCAGCTAAGCCCTCAGCACCTTGTGCCAGTGAAGAAACTACCTGGGGCGGGGAAAGAACCTCCCAGAAGATCAGAGGAAACAGAAATCGGAACTCACACGGGCCCAAGAATGTTCCTTCTCCCACTGGCCAGAGTGGGGCAAAGTTAGCCCCAGACCGAAGGATGTTGTCATTCTGTGTAATGACACTTCAAAGCAAATTTCAAAAGCAAGGGCAGGCAAATTTTTCTGGGAAGGGCCAGCCGCTAAACATTCTCAGCTTCGCAGGACATCTGTTCCTTGCTGGAGCTCCGTGGCTGTGCTGTGGCGCATGGAAGCAGCACAGACAGGATGAGACCAATGATGGCGGCCGCGTTCCCATAAAACTGGATTTACAGACACTGCGACTTTCATTTAATTTTCGCACGCCCCAAAACATTACTCTTTTTTTTCCCCGGTACCCTTCACCAGAATGAAAGATAAGATCCGAGATCATGGAAACGATTCTCTGCTAGATGTAGGGGTAGTACCGTGAGCAAATATTCCAGGTTGGTTGGGGCCTGGGTGGCGCAGTCGGTGAAGCGTCCGAATCTGGATCTCGGCTCAGGTCACGATCCCCGCGTCTGGCCGTGTGCTGATGGCACGGAGCCTGCTTGGGCTTCTGTCTCTCCTTCTCTCTGCCCCTCCCTGTTTGTGCTCGCTCTCTGTCTCTCTCTCAAAATATATAAATAAATAAGCTTAAAAAGAATTGAAAAATATTCAAGGTTGGTTGAAATACGGTACAGCACGATCATAGAACCTTCAGGAACAGAAGGTGCTGGGTGATGGTGGTGAGAGCTCCACCCACACGGGGTAATTTCTACCTTGTGATTTATGGTGGCTACGTCACCGCCTGCCCTTGGCCGAGTTCTCTTGAGGGCGGAATCCACAGCTGAACCGTGTATATTTCCTATGCCCCCAGGTTCGGCACCTGTATCAGACACTCTGAAGATCTTGTTAAAATGCAGGTGCCCAGGCCCCACTCTAGCCCCACTGAGTCAGAATCCTGAGAGGCAGGCCCAGCAATCTGCATTTTAACAAGTGTTCCAGCTGATCCTGAATCACACTCCATGTGAAGACTGTATGCACCTGGCATGCAGAGAAAAGTTATTAATGTCACAGGCACACACGCATACACTGGAGTCACAGCTATCTAAACACCACATTCTTGTGTCAACGGCTCTGAAAAGACCATAGGTAAATACAGAAAGCTTAACATCTTTTTATTTCCTTTTTTTTTTTAATGTTTATTTTATTTTTGAGAGACAGAAACAGAACATGAGCAAGGGAGGAGCAGAGAGAGGGAGACACAGAGACCCAGAATCCGAAGCAGGCTCCAGGCTCTGAGCTGTCCACACAGAGCCCAACACGGGGCTCGAGCCCATGAACCATGAGATCGTGACCTGAGCCGAAGTCAGCCGCTCAACGGACTGAGTCACCCAGGCGCCCTTTATGGATTGTTTTCAGTTACTCCCCTTGATGGCATCTCTTCATCTCCAATCCCCCAGGGCCTCAGATATGCTAAAGTCTCGATTAAAACAAACCAGGACAAAAAAAACGTCTTACGCACCTTTCTCCTTCTGAAAGTTTGTGTACATTGAAAGCATGGAAATGGACTAATGAGGTTCCCGAGAGCGATATCTAATCCTCCCCCTCAGCTGGCTTTAGGCTCAACTGATATTTTGGCATGGATATTGGATTCTCCAAGAAAGTAGTGTTTCTCAGACTCCAGTTGTTCCAGCTCCTCCATCAGAGGTTTTGCCGTATCGACTTATAGCCTGTGTTATTATTTGCCTAGTTTTTTACTTGAATCAAGTCACTCTAAAAAATACATATATATAACCTTCTCCTGAATACTAATATACATGAAAATACGTAATTACATGAAATTGCAGGTCGGATGTTCTGAGTATATTTTAAGCATAGTAAGGCAAATACGTAATTGCTAAAATAAAAGAAATAGATGTTCTTGAGGCACCTACAATCATCCAGGGTGGCCCTTTGGAGAAGTCCTGCATGGAGCCCTCCTAGGGGTCCAGGCCAGCCCCCAAAGCCTTTCCACACTCACCAGGTTCTCCTAAGAACCTCCCTCCACAGGCCGCCAGCACTGAAATAAAGAAGTCCGTTGAGAGCGTGTTGACTCCAGCATGAAGCTTTGGCTATTAATCATCGAGGCCCGCCCGCCCGCCCACTGCGGTTGGGACTTCAGCACGGATCGGCAGAAAGCACGGGCCCAGCAGGGGGTTTGTGCTGACCAACTCTCGGAGTTTCACTTGAGAAGCGTGAGCTGGGGAATATTTCTGAGCCTCCGGGGCCGCCTGCCCGTCCTTGCTCACGCCCACGGAGTTCGGCCGGGCGTTCCTCTCCCCCCGACCACGGCTCAGTGACCGTGAGCTCACCAGCATGTCCCATCTGTCTCCTTGAGGCAGATGACATCCTCGGGGGGGAGCCAGCTCTCGGCCCCGGGAGGGCCCGCATCCTACACATCCGTTGGTGCCGCGGGTCTGCGTTTGCCTTTGAGGCGGCGTCCTGCACCTGCTCACGTGTCCGAGGTGACTACCAGCAAAAGAAAACAAGCTTCACACCTCACGGAGCTAAAGGTGAGGCGACAGCTGGCTGATGGCTCGTGATTCACCCATGTGGCTCCCGGGCCCCAGGCGTGGAAGGGGCTGCCATCCAGGGCGCACACCAAGTCACAGATGAGAACCCGGCATTGGCTCCTCGGAGAGTGACGAGGGATTGCGACATGTTTTTAGCTAACCTCAGCTCCGCAGAGCCGAGCGCTCAGGGAGTGAGGTTTAGGGAAGTCGAGCGCCCTTGGGTTCATTTCCCAGAACAGCCGGCCATGTCCGAAGACAGGAGTTCCAATTTCACTCTCTTTCTCACTAGCTCTGTGACCCGAGGCGACTCCATTAACTTCTCTGTGCCTCTGTGATACACCTGTGAAAAGGAGGGACCACCCTCTGCTCCGCTTGCCTCCTGGGCCGTCCACATCCAGGGGGACTTCACAGGTAGAAGAAACAGAACACTAATAGCAGAAGCCTGGCTGGACCCTTCAGCCCCCATTCCTGCTTTCAAGGCGAAGGCATTTTATTTGAATACATGTGAATGAAGGAGAATTAGAAAGTACGAAGTACCAACCCAGCTCATGATGGGCTACCTTGGGAGTGGACGCGGGTGGGAGGAACCAGGTTCGGGGCGGGGGGGGGCAGTTCGTTTTCCTAAGATACATATTCATACCTTTACAATTATTTTAGTCTTTTTCAAAGATAATTGCACAGAATGGCACTACCAGATCTGTGAGGCAGACAGTCCTTCAGGAGGGAGGAGGAAGGAGAGGGGCTACAGTGGTCCGAAAAGATTTTACGGACTGGGAAACTTGCCGATGGTGAGGAGGAGACCAATTGGATCAGTGGGAGCGAGCAAAGGCATTCTCCCAGGGGGCCAGCATGAGCAAAGGTCCTGAGGCCAGACCGAAGAGGAAGGAGTGAAGGAGGGGGTGATCGGGGAGATGAGAATCCAGACTCATACTGAGATCTGGGGACTCGTGCACCCCAGGGACACACTGGCTGCCAGGTCCGTGTGTTCTTACTGCCCGAGGACGCAAGGCCTGTAGCAAATACCAGAAATGTTAGCCTTTGTTTCGTTTAAGGGCCAATGGAGAAAGAAAACTCTCAGGTTTAAAGAGGGGGGAGGAAAAGTCAAACCATAAGCAAAAAGACCCGGGGAGAGGTAAACCACAGAAAATGTAGAAAGAAGCCATGCTCAGGGATTTAATAAAATTTCCACATCGTAAAAGTGCACTGGGTGGGGTCCGGGAAGTGAAAGATGGAGTCATTTGTACCATCCTTTTCTTGCCCCGGGGAGCCGGCTAAAAGCCACTCGAAACATGGGCTTTGGCTGATGGAGGAAGCAGGGACCCCACCTGTGCAGGGGTCGAATCTGACCTCTCCCCGCCCAGACCCAGGAGTTTGGCAGGAGATGCCCTTGGGACTCAAGACCTTCCCACCTTCTCTGGACGCCCCTCCCTCCCAAACTGCCAGGGGACAGACGGGGCCGAAGGCTGGCTTTCTGGCCCAGAGCCCCGTCCCCCGCCAGGAGCCCCAAGACGGGCCGTGGGAACTGGAGCGAGTCTCCGAGCCCTCCCATCCCTGAAATGGAGGCGCGGGGCCTTTTGCAGCTTGCAGCGGCGGATGAGAGGGCGAAAGGACGCCAGGGCTCAGTCGGGACACTGCTCTCCGTCTGGGCTGTCTGTCCACCACACGAATAAGAAACTTGGATGTGGCGGTGACCGTGAAAGCAGGCTCCTGGGGACAAAAACTTGCTTCCCCTGTGAGGTCCCTCAAAAGCAGCCCCTCACCTGCATCTCCCGGACTCCTGGCCCCACCAGGCCGGGTGTGAAACCCAGGGCCGGATGCAAGAGTCAACACACTTCCGAGGCTGGCCTTTGGCTTCACGAATCTGTCCTCTGAATTTGAATTTGTTTTTAATGTGTATTTGTTTTTGAGAGAGAAAGAGAAGACAGAGCGTGAGTGGGGGGGGGGGGGAGTAGAGAGAGAGGGAGACACAGAATCCGAAGCAGGCTCCGGGCTCTGAGCTGTCAGCACAGAGCCCGACACGGGGCTCGAACCCACAAACTGCGAGATCATGACCTGAGCCGAAATCAGATGCTCAACCGACTGAGCCCCCGGGCGCCCCGGCAGCTTCGTCCTTAGATGTGTGTTGAGCAGCTAGCTCTAGGGATACAGCAGTGAACACAACGGACGAAAGGTGAGGGGACACGGACAATAAAGGCGGATGAGCAAAAGCAGGGGCGGAGGTGGCAATAAGGGCCAAGGAGGAAAACAGAGCAGGACAGACGAAGGGGGCTGGGGGCGGGCTGCTAGAAAACTCTCTGGGGCGCGCGGGCTCCAGTGCGGGGGTAGACCGAGGCCTCTGTGGCAGCCGCATTGCACACGGATGTCCCCATCTGCTTCCTCTGCTCCACCCGCTTCTTCCCCTCCCCCCCCCACCTCCACCCAGATCTTGTCCCCAAGAGCACCCTCCACACACCTCCATGCAAATCTCCGTCTCGGAAACTGTTTTCAGGGCACCCAACACCAGAGGAAACCTGTATTTCAAAACCGCTCCCTCCCCGGTACATGGACTGCACTCGGGGTCCGGCTGGCCGCGCGGGCTGGCCCCAGAGCCCCCGGAACTGTCCCCGGGAGAGCGCATTCAGAGGAGAGCCCAGGAGATGTAGACCTCGGGAGGCCAGGCTGGAAACGCGCTGGTTCTTTTCGGCACCTTCAGCCAGGGCTTGGCAGCCGTGGCCGTCTGGAAGTCCTTTCTTCCTTCACATTGGAATCCTTCCTTCTGCGGACTGGGACTTCCTCTCCCTTTTCCTCCGTGGAGCCGCGTTCTCGCCAAGAAAGAAAGTTAAAAGGGAACAGGGACAGATGGTTTTCCTATTAAGACTGACGCCCACGTGGAAGCGGAACAGAGGAAAGCCTTCGAATCAGGGCGACGGAAACACACTCACACGGCACCGACGTGCGACACGGTTGTTTTTTCGAAAAGGTAACCAAAACAATGAGTGCCTGTTTTTGTGCAGCTTATTAAACTGTTCGACTATTACGGAGACCCCGGGGACCCCTCCTCAGAGGACAGGGTAGCATGGAGAGCCCTGGATTTGGAGTCCCGACATCACGCGTTCAAAACCTGTTTCTGCCGCTCGCTAGCGTGCGACCGTGGCGGCGTGGCCACGGGGAACGCGCTCTGTGTTTGAGACTCAGTTTTCCTTGTCCAGTGGGGACCACCAGCCACACCCGCCGATGTCACAGGGCTGTTGAGAGTTAATGTGAGGACGTGGAAAAGCCCAGAAAACCACGAGCGCTGGAGTGCTATGAATACCCTACACCGAAGTCCCCAGCAGTTTCCTGAGCAACCGATCCCTCCACGTTGTTTCTTTCTTTCTAAGACATTGACAAGCTGGCACTAAAGTCCATGTGGAAATGCAAAGGACCTAGAGCCATTCTTTGGAGAAGAACCAGGGGCGCCTGGGGGGCTCCGTTCGTTGAGCGTCTGACTTCAGCTCAGGTCACGATCTCAAGGTTCATGAGTTCGAGCCCCGCGGCAGGCTCTGTGCTGACAGCTTGAAGCCTGGAGCCTGCTTCCGATTCTGTGCCTCCCTCTCTCTCTCTGCCCCTCCCCCACTCATGCTCTGCCTCTCTTTCAAAATAAAAAAAAAAAATAAACGTTAAAAATTGAAAAGAAAGGAAAAGAACAAAGATGAAGAACTAAGGCCGCCTGGTTTCAAGTCCTTCGGCGAAGCTGTAGCGGTCAGGTCGTTGTGGTGTTGGTGGAACGACGGACCAACGCAAGTCCAGAAACAGACCTGCACATACAAGGAGAACCGATTTTGCTTCACAAGGTGCAAAGGCAGTTCTGTGGAGAAAAGATAGCCTAGTCCACGAATAATGTCGGGACATTTGCATATTCATATGCTAACAGATGAACTTGGGCCCTACCCTGTGCTAGATACAAAACTTTTTTTTGAAAGAGGGGAGGGATGCAAATGAGTGAGGAGCAGAGAGAGAGAAAGAATCCCACAAGTGGCAGAGAGAGAGGGAGGAGAAAAGAGGAAGAGAGAAGAAGGCCTCACCTGAGGCGTAGCTTGAAGTCACAGGATGTGGGACTCGAACTCCCAAACCCTGAGATCATTACCTGCGCTGAAGTCGGATGCTTAACTGACTGAGCCACTCAGGCGCCCCCAAGTACAAAATTTAAGTCAAAATAGATTATAAGTGTAAATGTAAAACCTAAATCTATGAAATTTCTAGAATAAAAAAACATAGAAGGAAAACTTTGTGACCTGGGGCTCGCAAAGACTCTCGGATGTGACTTCAGAAGCATAACCTGTCAGGTAAATGGGTACATTGAGTTTCATCGAAATTTTAAAACTGCTCTTTTAAAGTTACTATCAAGAGACAGAGTGGCTAAGCTACAGACTTGGAGAAAATATTTGCAAATCATATTATCTGATAAAGGACCAGCAACCAGAATATATAAAGAGTTCTCGAAGCTCAATAATAAGAAAACACACAGCACGTATAAAAAATGGGCAAACGATTTGAAGGGAGACTTTGTCAACAAAAGATAAACAGATGCCGTTGCTCATTCACTCTCTCTGTCTTTCCATTTCCCCCTCCCCGACCCCCGACCGGGTGAGGACACAGAGGGCATCAGTCGACAAACCAGAAAGAGAGTCCTTACCAGAACCGGACCAGGCTGGCTCCCCGATCTCAGACTTCCAGCCTCCAGAAGCGTAAGAAAATAAATCGCTGTTGTTTCCACAACCCAATCAGTGGCATTTTTTACGACCGCCTGAGCAGACTAAGACAATGGCCGATGACACCAAGTGTTGTCAGGGAAGTGGAGTAAGTGGAACAGGTGTACGCTGTGAGGGTGTCAACGGTACGACCACTTTGGAAAACAGCATAGCTGTTTCCCAGAGTTCGATTGTAACTACCATGATCCACCCGGTACTGTCTCAGGAACCTGCCCACGAGAAGTGAAAACATATGCCCACAGAGAGATTTGTTCACAAACACTCTTAGCGACTTTATCTTTGACCGCCACAAACTGGAAACAGCCTAACCGGCCACCAGCGTGTGATGGCTAAACACACCGCGGTACCTCCGTCACACAGAGGACCTCGGCCGGGGGTCCCCTGCACAGTGGGCTGAACGCCCAGTGCCCGGGGCGGAGCCTGGCAGGTTCCCAGGGGGCTGACTCTCTGACCTAGAGCTGGCCCGGTCCTGCACAACGGGACCCTCAGAGGCTGCCCGGGGCCCTGGAGCAGAGGTGGCAGCTGGTGGGGGGTCCGAAGCATGGGTCTGTGGGCCAACCTGGCCACGACTTGCCCTATGACCTTGAGCTGGTCCCTGAGTCCTTCTGGGCCAACGGAAATATGATGCCCACTTCCACTGAACTTCCTCTGGAATTCTCCTTGACCCCCGACCCTCCCGTGCACCCCTTCCCACTCTGGGCTGTGTCTGCCTTGTGACCCTGTCGCTCTTCCACGGGGGTGGCCACAGGCTTGCTCGCCAGTGTTCCTAGCTATTGGCACACAGTCGGTGTTCAATCCGTGTTTGCCAACTGATCAAAGCATCTGCCGTGTGCTAGGCGCTTGGCGTATGACCTCTCCTTTAATTCTCTAAACGATCCTGCCGTGTGGCTCTAACCATCCCCATTTTAGAGATGAAAAAACAGGCTGAGTGAAACGACTCGAGGTATCCAGAGACACGGGGCTTTTAAGAGGTGGTGCTGGCATTTGAACCTGGCCCATTAGACTCCAAAGCCCCCGAGTTTGCTGCCACACTGGGTTCCCCAGCCTCTAACGAGGGGATGACCTTACCTGACCTTTCCCCCCTGGCCACTGGACCCCCTGAGACGGAGCCTCCGGCAGCGCTCGGCCAGGCTCGTCTTGCCCCAGCAGGGCTCCGTGGACAATGAGCGGCTGAGCTCGCCGCCCGGAGCGGGACGTGTCGGGCAGGTGGCCGGCCAGCGGCCTCCAGTTCACCCGACAGGCTCCTGTTTGGGGCGTGTCACCTGTGAGCCCGGTTGGGTTTCTCGTAGGTTCCCACGGAGATCAGCCTCTTCTGGGAGCCGTCCGATGCCACCCTTCCTCCCTGACCAGGCGACGACTCGGCTCACTCCTCCCGAGGCCTCAGCCTTCAGCCGAACCCCACGGGGGAAGTCAGAGCTCATAATGACTTGACGAATCCTCATGTGGCCACACAGTGGACGTTGTTTTTTTAGCACGAGGCTGGGCCCCGACCGACAACCTCTCTCTCTGCAGCCTGGCCCTGTCTGGGTCTGCGGGCTGGGAGCAGACACCCCCTTCCCTGGAGCCCAGAGACGTGGAAACGTGGTGCCGGGTCTCCCAAACCCAGGAGCCTGCACCGCCCCCCCCCCGCCCCCACCGTGTGTTATCAGTCTCCCGGGGCTGCTGGAATAAATTACCATAAACTTGGTGGCTTAAAACAACAGAGATTTATTTTCTCACTGTCCCGGAGGCCAGAAGCCCCCAAATCAAGGGCCTGTTGGGAAGGTCCAGGATGACCTCATCTCAAAATGCTTAACGACCTCTGCAAAGCCCCGTTTTCCAAATAAGGTCCCATTCACACGTTCCCAGGGGACACATATTTTGGGGGGGGGGCACCATTCAGCCCCTGCATCCCAGAAGTTGCCTCTGCCAACGCCGGTCAACCACATAGACGCTTCCCTCCTTGCGGACGCCTCTGCCGTCTGTCCTTCCCTCCCCGCCCCAGCCGCTCCTGTCCTATTCAGACGCCCCCTTCCGCTGCTGGGCCTGGCGCAGGAGACTTCGAATCGGCTCCGTCTCCCTCTCTCGCTGTCCTCACTGCTCCAGGGGGATCCTCTAGCCGCCGAAGTACCCTGGGTCGCTCCCGCTTCACACGCTTTAAGAGAACAAGTCCAAACTCCCCGGTGTGGCGTCCGAGGCCCCGGCCGGCTGCTCCCCTTCCTGTCCCCGTCTCCGCTCGTGCCCTCCGCCGGACCCGCCAACACCGTAAGGCCTTGAGACGGACGGTCCTCTCGCCTCGAAATGCCTTTCGCTTATGCTCCTCGTTCGTTTCCCACTCTACCGGCCGGAAACTTCTGGGAGGTCTTCCCCCGTCCCGCCGCGTGTCCCGGCACCTGTCACTCATCAGCCTCGTTCGCCGATAGGCCCAGGGTCTTCTTCAAGAGATCGGGAGCTCGTCGCAGGCGGGATGCCACGCTCTTCCACGTTTGTAAAGAGCTCGGCCCGTAGCACGTGCTGGGGAAGGTTCGCGGCAGAAGTGGTCTCGTAACGGTAAGTCACTCAGAAGCAGGGACGGTGCCGAAGTCACAGGCTTGGTTCCGACCGCATCCTTCCTGCCCCTCCTACCTTAAAGTCGTGGGACCCGCGCTCCCGAGATGCACAGGGGAGTGTGTTTGAAATCAGCGAAGCCTCGCTCTGTACGACTTGGGCAGGTCGCTGGGTTTTTTTGGGGAGTCTCTGTTTCCTCATCTGAAAACCGACAGTGATTTTGTCTCCCTCAAAACAGTGGTCTTGTAAACGCAGAGACACGGGTTGGCCCAGAGATCCGGCCCCCAGGTGTACGCCCAGGAGAAACGCGTCCGCAAAAGAACTGGTACGTGAATGCTCGCAGCGGTGTTATCCACCCGAGGCAAATGGCAGGAACAACCCCAGTGGCCATCGGTGGGTGAACGGATTGACGAGGCGCGGGCGACCCACGCACCAGAATTTTACTCAGCAAGGCAGCGGCATGGAGTCCGATACGTGCTACAACATGGACGAGCCCAGAAAACGTGACGCTAAGTAAAAGCAACCAGCTACAAAAAAACCCCATGCATTATCTGATTCCATTTCTATGCAATGTTCCGAAGAGGCAAATCTATAGAGACAGAAAGCAGATTAGTGGTTGCCTGGGGCCGGGAGGGGCTGGCGGGGGTGGCGGAGGGGTTTCTTTGGGGGATGATGAAAATGTTCTAAAATCGCGCAACCTTATGAACCATTGAATTATGCGCTTGAAAGGGTGAACTCTATGATACGTGAGTTATAGCTCGAGAAGCCCGTTCCAAAAGTCACAAACGGTGGCAATGCCACAGCAGGGTGGAGCGCCTACGTTCTGGCATCTGCCAAATAGATCCGAGTTTAAATCCTGGCTCCACTGCTAACCAGGCCTGCGAGCTTGAGGAATATTAATTCACTTTCTAGAACCTCAGTGTTTTCATCTATAAAATGGACACAATCCAAACACCTATCTCTCAGGGATGTTTTGAGGATAAATTAGATGAGGCTCAGATGAGGCAGCCATGGCTGCCGACCACTTCTCCCCCTTGACTCTTTTATTATTATTATTATTATTATTATTATTATTATTATTCTCAATTTAGTTCTCTTGGCTTCAGGAGGAGAACCCAGTAATTCACCTCTTACAGATGACACCCGGTGCTCCTCCCGAAAAGTGTCCTCCTTAATGTCCCTCCCCCATTGAACGCCCCCACCCCGCCTCTGTCAACTCTCTGCTTTTAAGAGTCTCTCATGGTTTGCCTCCCTCTCTGTGTTTATTTTATTTTTCCTTCCCTTCCCCTGTGTTCATCTGGTAAGTCTCTCAAATTCCACCTCTGAGTGAAATCATATAATACGTGCTTTGACTAATTTCGCTTAGCATGATACCCTCTAGTTCCATCCATGCAGTTGCAAATGGCAAGATTTCATTCTTTTTCATTGCCGCGTAATACTCCATTGTATATCTATACCACCTCTTCTTCATCCATTCATCAGTCGGTGGACGTTTGGGCTCTTTCCATACTTTGGCTCTTGTCGATAGCGCCGCTATAAACATTGGGGTGCATGTGTCCCTCTGAATCAGCATTTTTGTATCCTTTGGATAAATTCCCAGTGGTGCAATTGTTGGGTACTAGATAGCTCTGTTTTTCATTTTTTGAGGAACCCTCAGGTAGGGTTTTATTCATTTATCTTGAGAGAGAGAGAGAGAGAGAGAGGGAGGAGCATAACCAAGGGTGGCTGCCAGGGCGCCCGAGGACCCTTGGGATGCAGTGAGTTCATGGCTCACCGCGGTCATCCACGCACTCGGCCTGGGCCCCCAGTTGCCCTTTCCAGTCCCGAGGGGCCGAGCTGGCTTCCTTTTCAGCAGCTGACCCGAGCCAACCCTCGTCCACAGGGCCGCTGAGCAGAGCCCTGGAGGAGCTCCCACCGCTGAGAACACCCCGTGTCCCACACGGGCCAAGCCCTCCCTTTGTCCGTGTCCCTCGGTGTCTTCCCGCCCCAGCTCCCCTTACTGCTTGTGGAGCGCTGGCCTCGAGACGAGTAGCTGCTGCCCCGGAGCCTGGTCAGCCTTTCATCAGGTTAATCCACCCTTCCGCTCCACTTGGTGAGTTCCAAGAGACATCTTTTATTATTTTTTTATTTTTTTTTAAATTTTTTAAAAAGTTTATTTATTTTGAGAGAGAGAGAGAGAGAGAGAGAGGGAGCATAAGAAGGGGCGTGGCACCCAAATGCCCACTGATGGATGAAGGGAGAAAGAAGATGTGATTTATCTATACAACGGAGTATCACTCGGCAATCAAAAAGAATGAAGTCTTGCCATTTGCAACTACATGGATGGAACTAGAGGGTATCATGCTAAGTGAAATTAGTCAGAGAAAGACAAATATCATATTACTTCACTCACGTGAGGACTTTAAGATGCAAAGCAGATGAACATAAGGAAGAGAAGCAAAATAATATAAAAACAGGGAGGGGGAACCCAACATAAGAGACTCGCAAATACAGAGAACAAACTGAGGGTTTCTGGAGGGGTGTGGGTGGAGGGACGGGCTAAACGGGCCAGGGGCATTGAGGATGAGCACTGGGCGTTCTATGTAGGGGTGAATCACTCCTAAAATCCACTCCTGAAATCATTATTGCACTATACGCGAACTAACTTGGATATAAATTTAAAAAATAAAAATTAAAAATACATTAAAAAAATAAGCAAGGGAGGGGCAGAGAGAGAGAGAATCCCAAGCAGGCTCCGCACTGGCGGCACAGAGCCTGACGCAGGGCTTGAACCCACAAACCACGAAATCATGACCTGAGCCGAAACCGAGCATAGGACACTTAACCGACTGAGCCACCCAGGAGCCCCAAGACAAGTTTTAAAAAGGCATGACGTTCTCTCTGTGTTTTTCTAATGCTCATGAAAACAAGCACGTGCATATTAAAGTGGGCCCGGTCCATTCAGGCACCCCCTCGCAGCAGGTGGAGCAGCTCTGGTAGACGTGCGCCCCCTCTGGGCACCGCCCGCCCCCTCCCCAGACTGTCCCTTCTCCTTTTGGTCCCCAGGTCTCGGACTCGCAGGCTGCAGGGAGCGTTCACTGTGGACTAGGTACAGGGTGGGGGACTCTGCACAGCCCAGCACCCTGCCTTCACCCAGGCTCCCCCGCCAGCACAAGCACCACCAGGAGCTTTGTGTCTCGAGCCCCGCCTCCTGTTGGGGTCTTTAAACCGGGCCTGCGCTGCCCTTAGGGGACCAGGCTCCCAGCCCAGCGAGCTGGGAACCGTCCTCCTCCTCCGAGCCCGCTGCTCCTCCACACTCACCCACCCCACCCTTTCCTCCGGGTCCTTATGAACTTCTTAAGTGCGTCCCCCCCTCCCCACCTGCCACTCTGCGATTGCCACCCCTGCTGGCTGGCCTTACAGCAGCTCCTAAGGGACCTCCCTGTCTCCTGGAGCCCTGCCCCTTCCCATCCCTTCCCGGGAGGCAGCCAGGGCCCCTGTGCCGCTCAGCCCCCTCCAGTGTTGACCTGACCCCCTCCCCGTTTCCCCTTCTTCCCCTCCCCCTCGCCAAAGGACCCCGCATTCCAGAGCCCGTAGTGCCTCTGAGCCTCTGCTTGGTCTGAGCCCTTTGCCTGGAATGCCCTTCCCGGGGGCAGCTCAGCTATCACCTCCACCAGCAAGCCCTCCCTGATCTCACCCTGCCTACACCGATCTCAGCTGGGGGTTATTAGGTGGTCCTGCTCTGTGCCCCCAAGACACACTTGGCCCTGCTCCTCGCCTCACTCTGCTGAGGAGTGACTTCAGAGTCCTGATGGTCCAGTGAGTCTCCATACCCCAGAGTCTGGTTTGCTGGCTGCACTCAGGAACTGTTTGAATTGAGCTGGCTTTTCGTCAGGCCCCAAGACTGTGGCAGGAAGCAGGTTGTCACCACGGCTGAGGTACACTGGGGCCAGCTGGGAGGAGAGTGGTTTCCCGGGCGGGGGACGGGTGCTTCTCACATCCTCAGCGGCGGGTGGAAATGGCTTTGGGTAGATGTGTAGGAAATGCGACGGAGGTTCAGGCCCCCCCCGCCCCGGCCCGCCCCAGCGCGCCTGCGTCTCGGCCTGTACGGGTCCAGCTCTGGGGGCCGGGGCCGGGCCAAGCCCTCCCGGCAGGTGCTCCGAGGGGCAAGCATCCCAACTGTTCGTGTTCTCAGAAGACTGTCCGCGGTGCTCGGGATCCGTATTAGCTCTGTCTGGGGGAGCGGACCCCACGTTTCATCCGCAGGGGCCGCGTGCAGGCGGCCGGGAACAGGGCAGGGGCCGGGATTTTGAGACGCCCTGCTGCTGGTCAGCTCGGCCCCCGGGATGCGCTGTGTGCGTCTTGGGCAAATAGCCGTCAACAAGAGGAGTCCCCGCCATGGGCGCCCCCGAGCCCGGAGCCTGCCTCTGAGCAACGGGCTGAACCCTCGCCGCATCTTTCCCCAGTCAATCCTCACAGAGGGCGCCTAGGAGGTGGGCGACCCTCGGCTCCTTTCAGATTCAGGAAACGGGCAGAGAGGCTGGACTCAGCTTCTCTGCGAGAAGGTGGCGGAAGACACAGGGCTGTTTGGCTTTGGACTGTGTGCTCCCCAAATAGACAGGGGTCGTAACGTAAGTCAAAACAACAGAACGGGGTGCCCGGGGGCTCAGTCAGTTGAGGGTCTGACTCCTGATTTCTGTTCAGGTCATGATCCCGGGGCCATGGGATGGAGCCCCATGTCAGGCTCTGCTCTGAGCGTGGAGCCTGCTTGGGATTCTCTCTCTCTCTCTCTCTCTCTCTCTCTCTCTCTCTCTCTCTCTCTCTCTCTCTCCCTCCACTTCCCTCCCCTGCTCAGGCTCTTTTTCTCTCTCTATCTCTTAAAAAAACAAAACATGGGGCACCTGGGTGGTTCAGTCAGTTAAGTGCTGACTTGGCTCGGGTCATGATCTCATAGTTTGTGAGTTCAAGCCCCACGTCTGCCTCTGTGCTGACAGCTCAGAGCCTGGAGCCTGTTTCCGATTCTGTGTCTCCGTGTCTCTCTCTCTCTCTCACTGCCCGTCCCCTGCTCGTGCTCTGTATCTCTCTCTCTCAAAAATAAGATAAACATTAAAAAATGTTTTATAATTAAAAAATTAAAAAAAAAAATGAAAACCAAACCGAACCGAAACAAAAACCAGACCAGTGTGCGCATATGGGGAGAAACAAAAAGCAGCTCGGATTTTGGAGAGGTGCGTATTCCCCCAGGAATCGAAAAGAACCAGCCTGCCCCTCCCGCCCCCATACATGCAGCCTACACGGCTGTCAGGAGGCCTTCTGTCACCAACCAGGCCTGTCCTCTGAGGCCCGCCCTCCTCCGGGTGTGCAGGAAGCTTCCCAGGTCAGACCGTGCGGGATTCCCACGGTGTCGGGAGCTGGGCCAGTGACCCCGGGCCCTGGTGAACCGCCCGCTAAAAGGGCAAGATTGGCATCTCGGAGCCTCAGTCTCCTGCAGCTGTGAAAAGGTGGGGAGAGCCCTCAGAGTGCAGAAGTGAGGCTCCAAGGCACGGAGGTGTGGGAAAGCCCCTGACAGACGGTAGTGACCCACCGGAGGGGAGGGGCCCGGTGTTATTGTCACCATCAGAAGCCACGAAGGCACTTTCCGGTTTCACCTGGCTTCTGGGAGCTTCCCTGGAAAGGGAGCAACGGCTGGCCTGTCGCTGAAGGAAGGGAAAAGTACTCACGTCCTGCGAGGGGTCCGGAACACGGTTAAGTCGGGAACTCTGGAACTCGTTCGGAGGACGCCTGCCCCACCCTCTGTCGCCCCAAATAACTCCCAGTCTGCTGAGCAATTGTTGGGACTCTGGACCACTTGGGGCTGGGGTGCCCTGCGCTCGATCAGCCACCAAAAACAGGACCCGCTTCTCCACGTGGCCCACAAGACGCAACATCTAGTGCCCAGGACACCCGCAGGGGGCCACGAAAATGGTTCAAGTTCATTTCTTTTGAAATAAAAAAAAAAAAAAAAAACCTAATAATAACAAATGTGTAATTGTGAATCTAGCCCCAATTATGTTTATCCTTATACCAGGGTCATCATAAAATATAGTATCTATTTGTCTCTCTATCAATCTTACGGAGGAAGGGGCCCATGGGAGTCAAATGGCTGAGGACCCACAGAAGTCCTAGTGAGGCCCGGACGAAGAACGGTGTCCAGGGAGCAAGGCCTCCCCTCCCCTTGTTTGGGACCACAGAGCAGGAGTGGGCAGGTTGTAGACTGACCACAGTCCTTTGCAGGACTTGTTACTACAGAGGAGAGGCAGAGTCTGTTTCCTCGCCCTGGGATCGAGGCGGGCTCTCTCACTTGCTCCGGACAATGAATGTGGCAGAAGTGGCCTTGGGTAGGTTCCTAGCCTCGACCTCCAGCTTCCGGTCTCTAGCTTTTTATTTTTTTTAATCTATTTTAAAATGTGTATTTATTTATTTTTGAGAAAGAGAGAGAGCTGGGGAGGGGCAGAGAGAGAGGGAGACAGAGAATCCCAAGCAGGGTCTGCACTGTCAGTGCAGAGCCCAGTGTGAGGCTCAAACTCATGAACCACAAGATCATGACTTGAGCTGAAATCAAGAGTCAGACACTTAACCGACGGAGCCGCCCAGGCGTCCCCACCCTGCCGGGTCTCTTGCTTTTAGAGCCTCAGGACCACTGGGTGAATGATCCTGGGTGCTCCCGTGAGATGAGAGGGACACTGAACCGGCTTCCCCATCACCCTGGCAATGGCCAGCCAGTTTCCTGATCAGAGCCGCCCAGCTGACCGCGGGCCCTGAGTAGAGGAAGAACCGCCCAGCTGAGCCCGGCTCACATTTCCTGACTCACAAAATTATTAGCTAAATAATTGTTGTCTTAAGCCACTACCTTTTGGGGCGATTTTTTATGCAGTAAAAGCCTCGAAGGACTCGGCTGCTGTCCGTCCTGAGGAAGAACTTATAAATGAAGAGGTGACAGGCTGTCACTTCATCTTCTAACCCAGAGCCTAAGGAACCGCCTCAGCGAGTGTTGTCCAACGGAGAGGTGGCGTGAGCCATGGATGCGAGCACATGTCATTTTAAATTGTTCAGGGGATGTATTTCTTTTTTTTTTTTAAATGTTTTATTTATTTTTGAGAGAGTATAAGTAGGGGAGGGGCAGAGAGAGAGAGGGAGGCAGAGGATCCAAAGCAGGGCTCTGAGCTGTCAGCACAGAGCCGGAGGCGGGGCTCCAACTCACGAGCTGGGAGATCATGACCTGAACCCAAGTTGGACGCTCAACGGACTACGCCACCCAGGCGCCCTGAGGGGACGTATTTCTAAAAAAGTGCAAAGAAACAGGGGAGATTAAAGTTAGTAATGTATTTTATTCTACGCCATGCATCCAAGATATTAACATTTCGACACCTAATCAACGTAAAAAATGTGAATGAGCTGCTGTACATTCCCGTATTCGCATTAAATCTTCAACGTCAGGGGCGTACTTTCCATCCATCACAGTGCCTGGTGGAGCAGCCACGTGCCGCGTGTTCTACAGCCTCCCAAATCTCACTGCGACCCTAGCGGGCGGCACGGACCGCGGCTAGTGAGTCTGAGTGTTTGGATTCCACTCGCCGGGACATATTTCCCTCCTAATTTTGGAGGCCATTATGGCCCATTTATTTATTTGGTTAAAACGGATGATTAAAAAAAAAAAAAAAGGTACCACCGTCTGTGGTCATCGCATCCCAAGAGAAAGAACTTCAGCTGCTCCACAGCCCAGAAGGGATATAATCTCAGACAAAGAGCATCTTCGAATTGGCCACATTTATCTCTGAGGAAAACCGAGCGCGCTCTGGTCATTCTTGTCATTGTGCCGCGGGGAATGGAACATGTCGCTCTGCTCTTGAAACCACGGGTTTGGTCCATCGGGTCTTAGAATCGCCCGGAGAGGAATTCTAATGGTATCCACGGCCCACTTAATCTGAACTTCGGGTGGGGAGATGGGGGGCAGGCATAGGTCTTTAAAAACATCTTCCCCCAAGGAGTTCTAATACGAAGTTTGGGTGGGAAAACGCTCTGGCAGTTGGAAATAACCCCTTTCTTTCAGAAATGGGAGAAATGGGTGAAGAGAAGGGAAGCGAGTTAGGGCGGCACAGGAAGGAGGCCCAGGACGCCCATGCCCCAAGCCAAAGCCCTCCTCCTCCAACCCTAACCCCATAAGGGAATAAGGAACGGGGCCCAGGGCTGTGTGGACCCACAGGGCAGTAGCTGTAAGGGAGTCAGCTGCTGAGGTCAAGGTCAGTAGGGTAAGCAGAGAGGAAAGGAGACAGCACTCCCCAAGCTCAAGAAGCAGATTTTCTGCGGAAATATAAAAGCCTGACAACAGCACACAGAACTAACCTCGACCCTGAACACCGAGGTGCCTTAGTTCTCGGCATTGCTTTCGGCTCCCGCACGGTGGCGGCGGATCGCCTGATTCAACCGACTCTTTGCATCTGGGACCCCGGCTCTGTCGCAGACCAACGGTGTGACCTTGAACAAGTCACTCAAGCCCCATGGATGGATTCCCACGTCCTGGATTTCTTGGGAGACAGAAACGATACATGAAAATGTTTATCCAGGGGTGCTTCGGTGGGTCAGTAGGTTAAGTGTGCGACTCCTGATTTTGGCTCAGGCCACGATCTCACAGTTCCTGAGATGGAGCCCCACGTCAGCTCTTCGCTGACAGTGTGGAGCCCGCTTGGGGTTCTCTCTCTCCCTCTCTCTCAAAATACATAAATAAATGAAAAAAGAAAAGAAAATATTTATCCAGAGCCAGGCAGGAGGTAAATTCCATACATGATAGCTATCGTTATGTTGATTATTTTATAAACACGGTTCATCATGTGCCGGTACTGTTTTAAGACCAATAGAAGTATCGAGTCATTCAAGCCTCATTACAACCCCACGAGAGAAGCCCTCATTTTATGGGTGGAAAAACTGAGCCACAGAGTGGCTAAGTCACTTGCCACAGTCACACAGCCAGATGGCGGCTGAGTCATGATCCGAACACAGGTAGGACTCACACGGCCGCGCTCTTCCGGCTTCCCCGCAGCTACCCACGTTCTTTCCTCCCCTTCTTTTCTCCCTCCTGGGCTCCGCCTGAGTGCAGGCCCTGGTCTGCGGAAGTAGCGGCTACGGGGAAGATCGAGAACGAGCCCGGACGAGAGCGAAGACCCAGGATCTGGGAGAGGTGCCCCCGCTGCTGAACATCTGTGACACCCGTGCGGGGCCGGGCGCAAGGCCAGGGGCCTGAGCGCCGCCATCCCAGGCCACCTCCCAGCGCCGGGCGTCGGTGGACGGCTGGTGCATGCTCTCTGTCCAGAAGAGCCCAGTGAGGCCCTGGGAAGTGAAGGACCTTGCCCTGCACGCGGAGCTCCGGTGGGGCCGAGCTCAGAAGCTGCCTTGAAGGGGCTCCCCCCCCCCAAGCCTGGGGCTCTGCGTGGGTCTCTGGGGGAGGCGGACCTGCCCTGCTCCCCTCCCGCTCATCCTTCCCACTGGAAGCGCCGTGCTACCCGATGCACCCAGCCACGGCTGACCCTGACCGCTGCAGCGAGGGAAAAGGCAGCCGGGATAGTGCTTCCTTGGGGCCCGCGGCACTCCCCTTAGAGGGCTGGCCCCATTCTGCTGCTGCAGGCCAGGGAGCCCTCCCTCCTCCTCCCCCCTTCCTTCCAGCCACCTGCCATTCCACTTAGCCTGCTTCTCTTCCTTCCTGCCTGCCTCCCCTTTTCCTATCAATAAAGGGTGCCCGAGAACACACTGGTAAACGGAAGCGATGCGGTTGCTGGCCTGCCGGCGCTTGTGGTCTAGCGAGGTGGGGGTGGAGGAAGACACTCAATGAGTAATTGCACGAACAGTTTTCCTGTGATGGTCAGTGATCTAGAGGAAGCATCGTTGGATGCTGGGGGCAGGAGTAACAGAGGGACCCAGCTAATTTAGTTCAGGGTTTCAGGGAAGGCGTCTCTGGGGAAGGGGCATTTCAGCTAAAACGTGAACAAGGGCTGGGAGTTGGTGGGGAGAAGAAGTGGGATGAGTGGTGAGGAGGCTTCTCTGGAAGACGATTTAGCTGGTACAAAGGCCCTGGGGCAGAAAGTGTCTGCCCCTTTTATCCAGAGAAAAATGTGTGGCTGGAATATGATGAGGAGATGAAGCTTGAAGGGGCAGGAGCAGGGCTGAGCGGCCTTGGAGGGGTTTGAATTTTATTATGCTCGATAAGGATGTTTCCGGAAATGTTCTCAGAAGTAGCATCTGGCCACCCCATGGCGCCATCCCCTACCTCCCTCAGGCTTTACTGTGAGCTATCGGCTGTCGAGGTCCAGCCAGGCGTGCTGCCCCTGATGGCTGTTTTCTGTGCCCACAGAGGGTGCACTGACTCGGCTCGAGGCCCCCCCCCCCCACCCCCGTCCCGCCAGCACCTGTGCTGGAGCCTAGGCAGCCTCGTTTCACTCCCCCGCCCAACCCCATGGCCACGCACATGTGCCCTGCCTCTCGGGAGCAGGCCGGCCGAATGTCCACAAACCTAGAAAGGTCCATTCGGGCCCCAGTGTGGTTGCGTCGCCCACCCCCCCAGGCGCCCCCTCGCCCCAAGGATCTATGGTCTCCAACGCACCTGTTTCTCTACTCTGCCCACGGCCTCCTCGGTTTCCCAGATCTCCTCTCCTCTGCCCACAGAAGCTACCCCCGACTTCTCCCGCGGCCCTCAGGCCCCAGGATCGCCTCCACCCCGGGTCCCCGCTCTCCCGCATCTCCTGGTGTCCGCTCATGTTCAGAACACATTCGTGGGGCGTCCCCGAGTGCCAAGCGGTGGGGGGGGGGAACGTCCTGGCTCTTGCCTCTCTGCCCCAGACAGGATGGGGCACCTCGTGTTCCCCAGAATGCCCCCTCCTGTCTCTGTGCCCCTGCGCAGGAACCGCCTCCTTTCTGTCCTGCAGTTACTCACGCTTATTCATGTGCCAGGGAGCAACAATGGGCCACAATCAGCCCAGTGTTTCCTGAGAGGACACGGCCAGGGGCCGGCGCTGAGTCACCCTCAGCCTCCCCGCCGCCCCTTCCGGGAAGTGCGTTCAGACCCCACATCCTGCCTCTCTAGCGGAAGAGAGGCCCTAGCGACCATAAGGGCTTTGTAGTCGGAGGGATGCTGAGACCGCAGGGCGTTCTTGAACTCTGTCACTCACCAGCTGTGTGACCTTGGCCATCTAGCGGGGTCCGTCGGAGCCGGCTCTGGAGGGAGAGGGCAGTGAGCCCACCGTGCAGGGCTCTGTGGCGCCCGGGTGCCCTCACGCCTGCTGGGGGCGGGGGGCTCGCACCAGGAAGGGCCCGCAGACCGTGGCAGACATGATGGTGACATGGGAGGTCACCAGACGGCCCAGGGACCTCTGGGAATGTTCTCATAGTCTCCCCCCGCCCCCCAAATCTGGCCACTGCCCGCATTCCAGGGACACAGTGGAAACAACCGCCGCTCCGGGGAGAGTGACTTAGGCCTCCAGGGCACTGCCCTTGTCAGGGATGGGACCTGCCTGGGACGTGTGAAACCACCGGGCCACCGGGCAGATGGGCTCAGCGCGCCGGTCAGAAGGCAAAGCGGAAAGAGCCCTTCCCGAGGGAAATTCCTGCTCTGACCCCCAAAGACAAGGTGCACAGACATCCCGTCCACCGTCTGCCCTGGTTCTCCCTGGAGCACCCCCCTCCCCGCCCCCACTGCTGTCACCTGTTGTTGGGGACACTCTCCCCAGGGCACGGACAGCTGAACCTCACCTCAGAGGGTATATTTTGGGGCAAGATTTAGTTTGCTCCTTACAGTAGGCTCGGGTGCTGAGAAGGAAAGAAAAGTCAGCAAGAAGGTGAGCAAGGGACTTTTCTGAGCAGTTCAATTAAGTGTTTATTGGAGGGGCGCCTGGGGGGCTCAGCCGATTAAGCATCTGACGTTGGCTCAGGTCACGATCTCATGGTTCAGAAGTTCGGGCCTCGCATCGGGCTCACTGCTGTCAGCACAGAGTCTGCTTCAGATCTTCTGTCTGCCCACCCCTGCCTCTTCCCTACTTATATTCTCTCTCTCTCTCAAAAAAAAAAAAAAAAAAGGACATTAAAAATAAATAAAAGTGTTCATTGGAAACTTGTGTCCATTTCTCATTTCATCATTTGATCAACTCTGCAACAAGCCCATTTTACAGAGGAGGAAACTGAGGCTTAGAACGAATTTGCCGTGGAGGAACTCGGGCTCACCTCTGGCTCTTTCTACTCCAGTGTTGATGGCAAAATTCAGCTCCAGCTTAAATTCCAGTGAGAGGACAAAACAAAAACAGCTTCACCCAAGCTGTCCCCTCTACCTGGAATTCCCTCCCAAACCAGAAAATCCTACTCCGCCTCCAAGATTGTCCCTAGGTGGGTGCCTTTTCCTCACCGCAAAGAAGTTTCTGGAAGCAGCGGCAAGTCGCTACTGTCTTTCCCAGCGCAAACTTGAGGAGGTGACGGACGGCCTTGGAATTCCTTGGGCTGCTGGCCGCTGCCCCGTCACCCCCGACACTGCGTGCTCCGTAAAGGTGGACACCGTTGGCATCTAGTCCTCCCGGCCCACATGAAAGCTCTGCGGAATGAGTCCACGGCCGGATGGGGTGGATGAGAACCATCTCCTCAGCCCTGCTCCTGGGTCTCCCCGCTGCTGGCTCTCCCCTCAGCACAGAGGAGAGTGCCAGGGGGATGTGGAGAAAGCACGATCAAGCCGCTTTATGAGAACTGGCTCATCGGAGGCCCCTGTCCAAGCTGGGAGGAGCTGCCGTGTGCACGCAGGCCTCCGTGGCCTGTGGGGCTTCTACACCCTCGGCTGTGTCCAGCCCCGCCCCCCTAGCAACCCAGTGAAGGAGATAGGCCAAGGGTTTTGATACCCATTTCACAGATGAGGAAACCGAGGCCCCGGGGAGGCAATGCGAGACTCGTACAGTCACACAACTTATCACTGGCCCGAGTCAGGGCCCCACACCAGGCCTGGTGATTCTAAGCTTCTGTACCTTCCAACATCCCCTGTTGCTATGACACGGAGCCAACTTCCGAGTAGTCTGCTGAGGAAGGAGAAGGAATTGTGTGGGGGACACCACCCGTCCTGCCAGCCCCTCAGGCCACAGCCCCTTCTCCAGGCTGTGCCCCCAGGGACCCCCTTTTTCTGAACGCCTGGAACAACTGGGTTTTCCCCTTCGCTTGAGTTTCCACACTCCGGGGCCTCACCACACGCTCAGCCCAAGACCGTCCCCTGAATTAGTAACCTCTGGCCGAGAGCGGGGGGCACTGAGCACGACCTAGAGTAGGCTGTCTCACCGTCTGCACTCGACTGGTCCCCGGCGTGCTTCACCCTTGAGAGTCACCGCTCCTCAGCTAGTTGGTAGGTTTAAAAACTTTTTTGTTATGAAATGCTACATGTACATACACATTCACACATATTCACACAGAGGAATAAAATAACCCGTTTACAACAGTTGTAATGTGTCCTTCTAATCTCTCTGCTTTTCAAAGAAAGGAAACATTAGAGCTCCAAGTTCCATTCCAGTCTCCTCTCCTTCCCTCTCCCATGTTTCTCTCCTTTCCCTACACGCAATTTTCCATAAGAAATGTGTGCCATCGTTTTATGTTTCACGATTTATGTCAACGATAGTCTTTTGCACCTTGCTTTTTCTCACTTACGATGTGTTCGTGGATGATACAGGTTGATGTGTGAGGACTTGGTTTGTTTATTTTAATTACTATAAATGTGCCCATCACAGAACTAGTTTCTTTATCCTCCCCTCTTGGGGTGTTGCTTCCATGTACTCACTTCTAAAAATAGGCTTGCAGCAAAAATGCTGGCACACGCCCTCTTTGTCCCTGCGGGAGAGTTTCTCCGGGGGCTTGCAGCCCCCTTGCGGACAGGGATTACAGCCCTCCTCCACCCCAACCCTGTCCAGAAACGGGGCACAGAGCAGGTTCTCAATACTTGGATGTTTGTGTGTCGAGTGAACTCGATACATTCGGGACCACCCAGACGGCACGGGGAGGGCGGCTTTTGCTCGCAGCCGCTCGCATCCCCTCCCCTTTCCTGGCTAACGGAGCACACCTGCCCAGCGGTGGATCGCTATTGGCTTAAGCCAACGATCATCCCGTTCCTGCGTCCCCAGCTCCCCACCGAGACCGAAGGGATGTCTGGCGGGGAGTCTCTGGGTGGGGGACTTCGTTCCCCGGACAAGAGGGGGCTCTGAGGCTGTCCTGAGACAGCCCCGGTAAGATCTCCCGTACGCACACGCCTCTGCAATGCGACCCTGCTGCTCCTCCATGAAGAGGGAGAGTTTATTTTTCACCTCTGTGGCTGGCCTTGGTTTGACCAAGAGGTCGACGAGATGACATTGTGGGACTTCCAAGCCTTTGAACGTCCAAGAGCCTTAAAGCAAATTCTCGTTCTCTTGCTACTCTGAAGCCGCCCTCCGAGGAAGCCCCAGCCAGCCTCCTGGAGCAGGAGGGGGGCCAGAGAGTACATATTTTAGGCTCCGCGGGCCATAGGGTCTCTGCTGCTGTGGCACAAAAGCAGAACAGATCATCTGGGAAGGAATGGGGGGGGACAGGTTTAATGTATCTTTACAAAATCACGCAGCCAGGCCTCGGAGAACGAGAGTGCGTCCGAGGGAGACGGTTTGCTCTTGCTGCCCTAACAGAAGACCACAGATGCAGTGACTTAACACCGCGGTTCTGGAGGTCAGAGGTCCAAAATGGGTCTTCCGGGGGTAAAATCAAGGTGACAGCAGGATGGTTCTTTCCGGAAGTTTTGGGAAGAGACCATTCCTTGACCTGTTCTAGCTTGGCAAGGCCACCCACACTCCTTGGCTAGTGGTGTCCTCCCAGCCATGACATTCCTCTGACCTCTACTTCTGTCGTTGTGTCTCCAACTGCTAGCATCAAGGTCCAGACACGTGAGCGAGGCCGTCTTGGACAATAGGCCCCCCACGGAGCCATCACCTGGCTGCTGTCACTTGAAGAAGTGCCACCTGACTCCAGCCCAAACTCTGACCCTAAGTCATGAGCTAATAAGTAATCGTCTTGAGCCACTAAGTTTTGCAGTGGAATTTTATGCAGCGGTAAATGACCGACCGACACAGGGACGGATGCTCTTAGTGTCACTGTTTTGTGCCCTTCTTTCCTTTTCTTCCTTTTATTTAAAAATTTTTTAAAGTTTTATTTTTTTATTTTGAGAGAGACAGAGACAGGGCAGGCAGGGGAGGGGCAGAGAGAAAGAGAGAGGGAGAGAGAATCCGAAGTAGCCTCTGCGCTGCTACCGTGGAGCTGGACGTGGGGATCGAAACCACGAACCGTGAGATCATGATCTGAGCCGAAACCAAGAGTCGGACGGACGCTCAACCGACTGAGCCCCCCGGCGCCCCCTTCCCTCCTTTTCTGCCTCGAGAGGAGACAGGACTGTCTGGAGCTTCTGCAGCCACCTTGCCACCCTGAGGGAGAATAAACGGAACCAGGGTATGATGGGACACCGGTGTGCCGCCAAAACAACAACGGTTTTTGTTCAGTTTTGATTTCTTTTCATGCGAGAAAATCAGCCCTTGTTTGTTATAAGACTATAACTTCTAAAACTACTATCATACTGTAATAACTTCTGATGAGGGGGAGGTATGGAAGTGTTGACTCATCACATTGTACCCCTGAAACTTACATTACACTGCATATCGACTAACTGGAATTTAAATAAAAGCCTTCAAAAAGGAGAACTTCTAACGGGTACACGGCAAGTTGCCAGGCCTCTGAGGCAACCGGGAAAGGATTGGGAATGGCCGAGAATGAAATTTTTTTTAAATGTTTTTATTTATTTTTGAGAGAGAGAAAGAGACAGAGCAAGCAGGGGAGGGGCAGAGAGAGTGAGAGAGTGAGAGAGAGAGAGAGAGAGAGAGAGAGAGAGAAGGAGACACAGACTGTGAAGCAGGCTCCAGGCTCTGAGCTGTCAGCACAGAGCCCGACGCGGGGCTTGAACTCAAGAACCGTGAGGTCATGACCTGAGCCTGTCGGACACTCAACCGACTGGGCCGCCAGGTGCCCCCGGAGTAGCCGAGAACTAAGAAGACAGAAACGTCTTGTCCCGTTTCCTCTCCTGAGCCTGACGTGGCATCCACAGAGCACGCGGGGAAGGTGCGCCCAGGGGAGAGGGAGCGCGGCAGGGACCCAGACGAGGAATGCCCAGCCTCGCCGGTGAGACTGGGAGCTCTTGTCCCTTGGCCGGGTCTTCTGTGAAGAGGGGTGACTCATGGCAGTTACGAAACTCCGAGGCCCGTGTGTCTTTACATTTTGCCCTTTCGCTACTCTGGCCAGGGAGGTTTCCGGCCTGAGGTGGTTCTCCCGCGGGAATCTTGTTGGGAACGAGGAGCGGCTGGAAGGACAGAGCACATGACTCATAGGGAAGAGTCGACAGAGCACACAGGTGAAGGCCGGGTGGTTGTTTCAGAGGAAGGAAACATCACTGGGTCCCTTTCTCTGGCACCTTCCTTCTTTCTAGAAGGTTCCAGTGCAATCTGCGGAGAAATCCCCCACCCTTCCTTACGCAGACACACACAGAGACACACAGATACACATAAAGAGACTCCCCTCCCTCCACACACACAGACACACACACACACAGAAAGACACAGACACAACCCCCCCACCCCGAACGTGCGCTCTCCTTCAACCTCCAAAAGTTCTATTCTTCTCCGTTTTGCAGATGGCAACAATGGCTAGTGTTTACCGACTGCTTACAGCGCCCATGGCCGTGCTATGAGCCTTCCTTGCATTAGCAAAGACAATTCTCACAGGAAGCCGTAGGAGGGGTTTTTTTTTTTTAATGCTCATTTGACAGACAAGGAAACTGAACGCAGAGAGGTGTGAACACAGAGACTTATCCAAGGTCACGCAGGCTGTAAGCGGTGCGGCCAGGATCAAAACCAAAGGCTCTGACTCCAGGGCTCACTCAGACTCTTAACCGCAGCCCTGTTCCGCCTGCAGAGGAGGAAAGTAAGGCTCAGAGAAGTTAAGTGACTTGCCTGATGTTGCAAGGTCATGGTTTGCACTTGGGGCGGTCTTGATACCCGTTTCCTGGCTCCTGTTCTCTCTCTCTCTCTCTCTCTCTCTCTCTCTCTCTCTGTCGCCCCTGCCGGCCTCTGAACTCTCTTGACAGCATCACCCGTTGTCCCCAGCTCACGTTGAGGACTGTGGCGAAGTGAGCACTGGACCAGGAGTGTGAAAGTCAGATTTGTGCCTTGTTTCTGCCCTTGACTCATCCAGCGACCTTGGGCAAATCGGCGTCCTCATCTGTGACTCGAGACTGGGGTTTGCCCCTCCCGGCGGAGAGGATCTTGTTGATCGAATGCAGTTAGGGGTGTGGACGCGTTGCCTCAACCCCCCGTTGTCCGGTTGTCCGTGGTGTTTCTGTTGCTTTTCTAACGCAGGGGTCTCAGGGCGACTGCTCTTCCGGACTCGCACCCGACCTGCAGGGCCTCCATCTGGCAGCGGGGTTTAAGTTCGGGGTTTCCTGCTCCCGCTCAAAATCACCGCCCTCCATAACACGCTCCGGGATGCCAGGGTTTAGCAATCGGCTCTTGCGTCAGGAGCACTGAATAGCCCCATTCTGTCCTCTTCCCCGCGCAGGTGCTGGCTCGCTGGCTGACGGCGGGAGGGCGCCCGGGGAAGAAGAGGGGTTTCCTCTTCCGCCCCCCTCTTCCGCCCCCCCCAAGCGCCCGTGGCGGGGACGCGGGACTCGGGGGCCATCCCCGGCACCTCCCTCCTGCAAAGTGCCAGTCCTCTGGGGAACAGGCAGGGCGTCGGGGAGCCCCAAGCCCGGCCGGGGAGCGGGGTGCGGGGTGCGGGGCAGGACCGGCTGGGGCAGCACCCCCTCCCCCCCCCGCCCCCCTCCGCAGAAGCGCCCGGTCCTGCTCTGCCCCTGATCGCTGTGCCACGGGAGCAACTAGCACGCCCTCTCTGAGCAGCACGGGAGCCGCCATTCGGCCCCTGCCAGAGGGGGTACAGTGTACTTGGCAGCCGCGCTTTTTACCGTCACGTCTTCAGCAAGGGGCAGCCACGCGGTGGCCATCACTAGTCTACGACTGTCTGGCCTGTCTGACCCCAGAGGTACAGTGAAGAATCCACAGTTTCAGTCCCCTGGGTCCTGCCCCCACGACCCTCGAGAGGGTTCCCTCCGACCTCCACGAACCTCCGTTTTGGGGGGACGGAACTACTCCCCCCAAGCCTGTGGGGGCAGTGGTGCCAGTTCAGTGAGAAAACGGGTCCGCGGGACCCAGCCCAGCGCCTGGCGCAGAGGAAGTGCCCGTCAATGGTGGCCTTTATCATGACTCGGGCTTGGAGGGGACCCGAGGGAAGAGGAGCTAGGGAACAGAGGGAGGATTGTAGGGAGGTGAATGGGGGAGCTCCCTCCGGCCCCCCTCGGTGAGCGTCCTCACCCTCCTGAGCGGCATTTATCCTCTCAGCCTGGGAACAGCCAAGGAGACCGAGGCTTCCAGGGTCCAGCAGCCTGGGGATTTTCCCATGCCCTCTGTTCGCTCCTGTCCGGGGCCGCGGAACATGTTTAACCCTTTCCTACCCCACGTATCGTTGTCGGGCGGCCATCATTTGCAATGTGGACTCTCCGATGATTGTCATCCCTGAAGGCAAGGGACACTTGGAGGTGTCCCCGCGCCGAAGTGTGCTGAGGCCACCGGTGCATGGGCTCCTACCCGTTCCGTGCTCGGTGACCTCCTGTGGGTACTTGAGGATGGTACTTACACCATGGAGATCAACAAACATTACAGCCCGGAACCAACGGCCAGACGTGCACCAGCACCCCACCGTCCCCCAAGAACTTGGAAATGAGGGGTTGTCAGAATTCAAGCAAGATTGGGGCACCTGGGTGGCTCGGTCGGCTAGCACCCCACCCTTGGTTTCGGCTCGGGTCACGAGTTCACGGCTCATGAGTTTGAGCCCTGTTTTCGGGCTCTGTGCAAAGAGCATGGAGCCTGCTTGGGATTCCCTCTCTCTCTCTCTCTCTCTCTCTCTCTCTCTCAAAATAAGTAAATAAAACTTTAAAAAATGATAAAAAAAAAAAAAAAAGGAGTTAAAGCAGCGTTGGTCTTCAGTGGTGGAAACCAGAGGGCAGACCGCGCAGCCCCCCAGTGCCTAGCAAGGTGAACCAGAGTCAAGGGACTCCGGTGGGCAGCAGTCTAGTCAAATAGTTGGCCCGAGGTCTATTTGGAGAACGATAGGAACGGGCTGGAGTGAGCAGAAAGGGGGCTGGTCAGAGAAGGGGCGGCGAGCAGCATCTATGGGGTACCGTTCATCTCCCGCCTCGCTGCCTGTCCGCTTCCTTCTCCGAGCCCTGGCTTCGCTCCCCGGGCAGCCGTGTGCTGCACCCACGGCCCCGGGAGCGGACTCCATTGACCCATTCCAGGTGCCGGCTGGATCAGTTAGCTGGGACGGCCACAGCCGACCACAGACGGGGGCTCTTACCCAGTGGGGATTTATTTTCTGGAGGCCAGAAGTCCAAGATCGAAGTGTCGGCATGGTTAGTTTCTTCTGAGACTTCTCCTTGGCCTCCGGATGGTCACCACGTCCTCACACGGTCGTCTCTTCGTCCCTTGCCATGTTCGTTATCTGTGTCCACACCTCCTCCTCCTCCTCCAGACACCAGCCATATTGGATTAGGGCCCACCCACGTGACTTCCTTTTACCTTAAATACCTCTCTTAAAGGCCCTATCTCCAAATACAGTCCCAGTCTTAGGTACCAGGAGTTACGACTTGAGCACATGAATTTGGAGGTAACACGAATCAGCCTGTAACATCAATGACTGGTCAAGACAGGGGCGTGTGACCCGTGTCTGGCCGACAGTCAGGGAGGACGTCCAATGAGGGTAGAGTAGGGCCTCTGAGGAGACTCTTTTCTCCGAAAGGATAGCAGAGCACGGATAGCAGAGAGGGTTGAGAGCACGCTTCTCTTCCTTTGAAAATTGTCATATTGGGAAGCAGTACGGGGCCCGCTGCAGCCATGCTGAGGCCAACCTGAGGGGGGAGCCAACAGGGACAGGGACACGGAAACCTCCATGATCGAGTTGGTGAATCAGTCAGCCCTGCAATTTGCCCAAAGCTGTCCTTTGGGTTTAAGATGATAGAAGTCGAAACATCCTGAAACATCCCGATCGCCATTTGCAGCAGAGATGGTCAGGGGCCCACTTACACGCCTCGTCTCTCCATCCCCCCGCGTGCACGGCGGGACGCATTTGCCGGCTTCTCCGGAGGTCGGGTGTGGCCGTGTGGCCAACTTCTCGCCAATGGAACGTGAACGCGAGTGGAGGCCACAGGCGCCCTTTGCAGGCTGACGCGGGCGTGCCTCTTTCAGGCTCCCGCCTTCTTGCAGCCAGCCGGAGCCTGATGTGGCCGAGAGCAGGAGCCCCATGTGATGAGGTGTAGGAGCCCCAACGCGGAGAGAACCTGTGTCCCTAAAGTCTGTCGGTCAGGATGAGTCACCTCTGGAAGTTGCAGGGGACAGAAACACTCTGTGTTCTTTTTAAAAAAATTTTTTTTTAAATGTTTGTTTATTTTTTGAGAGAGAGTGTGAGCGGGGAAGGGGCAGAGAGAGAAGGGACACAGAATCCCAAGCAGGCTCCAGGCTCCGAACTGTCGGCACAGAGCCCGACACGGGGCTCGAACGCATGGACCACAAGAGCGTGACCTGAAACGAAGTCAGACGCTCAACCGACTGAGCCCCCCAGGGGCCCCCAGACTCCGTGCTCTTTAAACCGCTTTCTTTTGGCTGTCTTTGTCATCGAGGCACAGCGATGCCCTGACCACCGTCCCCGCTCTGTAAGGGCGGAGGGCGTTTTGCCAGAGCAAGCTCGAGGACAAACGTTTCCTGCCGAAGACATTCCCTTCGGGGTCAGAGATGGCTTTCAGGGCCCGAAATAGACTTCTTCATATCTGCCAAGTGCCCTTTGTGGATTCCGCTAGTGCGCTCGGCTTTTCGATTCTGCGGCTTCCTGTGGGCGGCTGCCCCGGGCCGAGAGAAGCTTTGGTAGATCTGCTGCTGCGGACGTCCTGGTCCCCGGAGGCCGGCCTTCATCCACGTCATCCTCGCCCAACACCGAGTTCCGGGAACCCCGCTCCGGGGAGCTGTCTCTGCTGCGTGTCCCCACTCCACAAGTTCGACCCGGCTTCCAGCGTCTGGCCCGCACGGGGCCGTCTTGCAGAACGGACCTCTCCCTCCGGCGCGTCCGTCTCCTGGGATTTACTTCGCCCCGCTCGCGTTCAGGGCTCCGGGACGCGGCCGCCTGCCCCGTACTGCTGGGACGTCCCTGGGGACAGGGCCGCCCCCTGCTTCTGATGTCTAACACGATGCTGGGCACGTGGCGGGAGCTGGGTAAGTGTGGGCCCGCCGACGGATGGCTCTGGCCATGGATAGAGACCCCTTCCAGAGCCCCAGGCCAGGTGCGTCCCAATGTACGAAACAGGAGTATTCGTTAAAGGTCTTAAAACAAGTTTTTTTTTTTTTAAATTTTTTAATGTTTTATTTATTTTTAAGAGACAGAGCATGAGCAGGGGAAGTGCAGAAAGAGAGGCAGACACAGAATCCGAAGCAGGCTCCAGGCTCTGAGCCGTCAGCACAGAGCCCGACACGGGGCTCGAACCTACAAACCACGAGATCATGACCTGAGCCGAACCGACTGAGCCACCCAGGCGCCCCTTAAAACAAGTTTTGACAAATTGAATTGTGTTTCACACGAGGTACCCACCTCAAACCTACAGGGGAGGCCTTATGTAATCTCACCCGACAGTTCAGACAGAGGCGCTTACCTTGTAGTTTCTTAATGAGAAGGACTAAGAGACGGAAAGCGCCAGCGTGAAAGTGCCTGAGGAAGGAGGCGGAGAGGAGGAATGAGGGGAGCGCAGCGCCCTGACGTGGGTTTGAATCTTGGCTCCCATCTTTCTGGCTGTGTGACCTTGGGCAAGCTCCTCGGCTTCTCTGATCTTCTCTTTCCTCAGCTGGCGAATGGAGATGATAATGTCTGTTTGCAGGGCTGTGTGAGGAGGGATGAGAGAACGTACGCAAAGCACAGTGAGCGACAGAGTGGGCATCGTCAGCAGAGGCGGGTTCCCTTCGCCAAGGAAGCAAACTCTCTGAGCTGACATTCTCCCGGGGAAGGAGGTGGGCTGAACCCGCAGGCTCTGTGGACACCTACCCCTTGGCAAGCTTTCTTTTTTCTCTTTTTAAACGTTTTTTAACGTGTGTTTATTTTTGAGAGACAGAGCATGAACTGGGAAAGAGCAGAGAGAGAGGGAGACAGAATCCAAGGCAGGCTGTCAGCACAGAGCCTGACGCGGGGCTGGAACCCACAAACTGGGAGGTTACGATCTGAGCTGCAGTTGGGCGCTTAACGGACTGAGCCATCCAGGCCACAGTGGTCTTCCGGGCTGGGTGATAGGAAGAGAGAGGGGCAGCCATCATAACTAGACCACCCCCTTCCCTCTAGCGTGGGGACATGTTTCCAGGCTCTGAACCCCTCTCCCTTCTGCCGTCTGGGGTGGGGATGGGGGTGGGGGGCGGTCTCAAGGAAGAGAGGCTGTCAGGAGAGCACTTCTGCAGAAGCCCCCCCAAAGACCTCCCCGGCCGGGCTGCTCATGTGTGAGGCGATAGTGTCCCACAAAAAAGAGCAGCGAGGATTGCGGTGAACTAGACGGGGCACGCCTCACTCGCCCCTGCAGTGGCCTCACAAAACCCGGCCGCAGATTGGAGCTGGCCTGGGAGCTCCTGGTCGGTGACTCCTAACGGTAAATAAAAGATTCCGTGTTAGAGATGGGTGGGGCCTCAGAGGTCATCGGACCAGTGATTTTCAAACTTATTTTCTCTAAAGCAGCGGAAAGCTTTTCCCAAACAAGACCCGACAGAAGAACCCGTGCTGTGGGAAGAACGGCGTGCCTGGAATCCCACGTCGGCCTTCCGTCGTCTTCCTAAGGCGCCACCAGGAAGCCCTAGGGCTCCGAGGAACCCAGTTTGAAAACCACCAGTTCATAGCTTTGTGCAAAAAAGGAGAAAAGTGAGGTCCAAAGAGGGGAAGCGACTTGCCTGAATTCATACTGGGAGTTAACAGCAGCAAGTATTTTGAATCTTAAACAAGAGAGGAGGCCAAGGTCTAGCATAGGGAGGGAACTCAGTAAATGTTTATTTTTTTTTCCCGGCTTTTGGGACCTTGTCTTAAACACTGTCGTCTTCCTTGGATGCGTCCTGATTTTTCGTTGTTGTTTATTTGTTGAGGATTTCGGGTGGGAGCGTCATGCACCCTGTATGTGGCTGTGAAGCCTCGTGTACCATGAAAGAGAGGCTCTCAGCTCCAAGAATTTCCCAGCATTGGAGAACGGGCGGAATGCTTAGCGCCTTCCTAATGTAGCTGCCAAGCGCCTACCTGGGCATGAATGAAGATGAATCAAGCCTGAGCTCATGAGAAGCCCAACCTTGTCCAGAAAAATCAATACAGGTTTTCCCCATATTACATAATAGGTGAGTTCCTGAAAAGTTGGAGGGAAGTCAATTTTTTCCCCAGGTCAACATGTACCGAGGACCCGGTGTCAGCTCAGCACCGTGCCGAAGCTAGGTCCGGGTACACGCACATACGCATGTGTGGCCACGATTCTTGCTTCCTGCTTCCGACATTTTTACCAAGCCAGGTAAAAAACACAGCAAAGCAGGGGTCCCTGGGAGGCTCAGTCGGTTAAGCTTCTGACTCTCTTTTTTGTTTGTTTTTAATGTTTATTTATTTCTGAGAGAGAGACAGACAGAACATGAGCGTGGGAGGGGCAGAGAGAGAGAGAGAGGGAGACACAGAATTCCAAGCAGGCTCCAGGCTCCGAGCTGTCAGCACGGAGTCCCATGCGGGGCTCAAACCCACAAGCCATAAGACCATGACCTGAGCCAAAGTCGGAGGCTTAACCAACTGAGCCACCCACGTGCCCCAGCTTCTGACTCTTGATTTTAGCTCAGGTCATGGTTTCACGCTTCATGAGTTCGAGCCCCGCATCGGGCTCTGCGCTGACAGTGTGGATCCTGCTTGGGATTCTCTCTCTCCCTCTCTCTCTGCTCCTCCCCCATTCATGCTCTCTATCTCAAAATAAATTTAAAAAATTACTTAAAAAATACACCACAGGCGCTCGCTAATGGTGTTATGTAGTAGATCCTTTTATAAAAGGGGAAGAATTACTTCCTAATTAACATCTTATTTACTTATTTACAAATATTTGTCTTTGTCAGTTTAGATTTTCATAGTAAAGGGCCTTTCCAGTTCTGGCATATGGCAAGTCTTTAATGAATGAGTATTTGTTGACTAAAGGAGCATAGTTCGGGAAGAGCTGAGGGATCCCCATACCTGCTAAGCCCATTTGCGTACGGGTGGATACCTCGAGCATCCTTTTCACATATTGGTACCTATTTGTTTCCATAAGAACCTTCTGGGAGAGGAAAAGCAGGCCTTTATTATATTATGCCATTTCACAGCTACGATAACTGAGGTTCTATAATGACCTTCCTCAAGTTACTATCTGAAAAAGATCTGACGGCAGCTCCGTCCGGACGTTGCCAGCAGGGAGAGCCCCGGCAACGAGATCAAGACAACTTCAGCTCCCTCGTGCCCTTGGCTCAGCCGATCTCGGCCCCGGCGAGGGCGCATGTCCATCCTCCAGGTCGGAGGCCTCGAACACGTAAGGAAGCCCTTTTATCCCCCCCCAACCACCCACGTCCTATTGCTTTCTGGGGCCGGACATTTGACTCTGAACTCTGGGCCCTGCTCCTTTGCCCCCATCTCTGCCCGAATCCTGCTCTCCCTCCTCACCCACCCCGTGGGGGACCCTCTGCCCTCGCGTAGGTTTATTTGGTGGACATTTCCGAAGCCTCTCCTTTACAATGGGCGCTGGGCCAGCGACCGGAGATACACTGCCAGATACAACACGGTCCCTGCCCTCTGGGAACGCAGCTGAGTGGAAGGTACTGATACTGTATCCAGACAGCTGGAAGACTCAACAGCACCCAGAAGGACATTTATTTTTTTTATTTTTTATTTAAAAAAATTTTTTTAATGTTTATTTATTTTTGAGAGACATAGAAGCACAGCATGAACAGGGGAAGGGCAGAGAGAGAGGGAGACACAGAATTGGAAGCAGGCTCCAGGCTCTGAGCCATCAACACAGAGCCCGACGTGGGGCTCGAACTCACAGACCGTGAGATCATGACCTGAGCTGAAGTCGGCCGCCCAACTGACTGAGCCCCTCAGGCGTCCCCCAGAAGGACATTTAAATCTGACTGTGGTGCTGGGGGGGGGATCTGAGTGGGGTTTTGAAGAATGAATAGGAGTTCACCAGATTGGCAGGAGAAGGGGAGGGAATTGCAGTGAGAGGAACAGCACAGGCAAAGTGCAGAGGCGTGAACTGGCCTGGTGTGTTTAGGACCCTGGAAGGAGCTGACAAGGGTGGAGGGGAGGTAAGGAGCCAAAAAAAGGTGAGGCTGGGAAGGGAAGCGGGCCCAAGGACAGGGCCTACGTTTCGACGCTGCGGTGTCTGGCTTCTATCTGGGGGTCACTGCGAAGTCTTAGGCCGGGGCCCGATATGATCAAATTCAAATTTTAGAAAAAAGTGCACTCTGAGAGGTGTGCCGGGAATGGACTACGGAGATAAGGGGCCTGTTTTGTCCTGCACACCAGCCCGCCAGCACCTGACAGGTGCACCGGCAGAGTGGTGCTCACTGCTCATTGACGGGATGAAGCCGTGCCCAGCAGGCGGCTTACTGCGGAAACCCAGGGAAAGGCCCTGAACAAAGATCGCGAGAATGGAGAGGAGGGGCTGGACTTGGGAAAAGTATGAGGTTTGTTTCAAGCAGGATCTGATCAGGGAAACGAAACAGGCCGGGAAGTTCAATGACAAATTTAACAGTGGAGAAATAGGTACAAAGTATTGGAAGAACAGAAACCCAACGGAACAATAGGGTTCAGGTTCGGGGCGGCGGGGGGGAGGGCAGGGCAACCCAGAGATTAGCAACATCAGGAAGCTACTGCCACCCTAGGGCTGGAGGGACAAAAGTGGTGTCATCCTGGGAGCCAGAGTCCCTAGAGTAAACCAGGACTGTGAAGAGGGAGGGGCGGGTTGGGTTTCCCAAGAAGCAGACTCCGAGATGGAGACCAGCATGCAGGGGGGATGCTCTTGGAGAGGAAGGGAAGGAACAGGGTTGGCCAGAGGGAAAAGCTGGGCTGAGTGCCGTCTCAAGGAGGGCCTCGGGTGACCCGAAATGGGAGGTCTGAAGCTAGGACGCCCGGCAGAGTCCAACCAGGTTGGGGCAAGGAGGCTGGACCTTTATACTCCAGCCCCTGGATATAGACCTCCTGGGAAGGGAGTGTGACCTTGGCAAGGTTGCTCTTCTCAGTCAAGGCAATTTTCAGAACCGGCTCCCTAAAGGCACCCTAGCCAGAAGGGGCGGGGAGGGGGCGTGGATAAACCCTTCAGTCCAGGAGGGGCATCTGGCGGCTCATCCCAACAGCCATACAGAGGGGCCGCCCGGGCGGGACCGGAGCCACAGAAGTACAGCCAGGGCCCCCATCTTCCTGTAGGGCCTCCCGCTGGGAAACTGGGCTGGAAGCTAGTGGGCAAGAGCCTGGGAAAAGAGTTTGCAAGAGGAAGCCCCAGAGAACTGCGCAGGGGAGGGCAGGGGCCGGCTCTGAGGGTTCTGGGGTGGCCCCAGAGACTGGCTGTGGGGAACGGGGGAGAAGGGCGGATTCATGGGGAAATGAGTGCCCTGGAGGGCGGTGGGGTGGACGGTGGGGCCGCCTTTCTCTCGGAAGGTGCAGTAAGGAAGTGTACACCTTGGAGGAAGATGCTGATGGCTTATGCGCCATCCAAATGCAGACGCCCAGCTGGCAGCTCGGCGGATCTTAAATACTGGTGCAGAATACATGTGAAAGAAGGGAAGCCTCCGGTAGGCGCTCTCCTGGCCACAGGACCAAGTACAACCTCCTCAGCACGGCACTGGGGCCCTTCAAGACTTCTGCAGGCTCAGCTCCCACCACCCTTGCAAGCCCCTTGGCCTCACGGATCCAACCTTGCGCCCCTCCTACTCACCGTTCCTCTCCACTGCTTGCTCGCCCCCTCCCGCAGCCACAATCTCACAATCCCACACGTCCTTGGGTCAAATGCTGCCTTCTAGATGGGACTCCTCCCCAGTCCTCTCTCCTCCCCAACACATTGGAATCTCTCCCATGAGTCCCCATGAGTGCTTCAGAGCCTGAAATCTCCACCACTGGACTCCAGCAAGGAACTTAAACCTCTGGTTTCTTCCTCTCTGAAATGGGGCAAAACAATAACTCCACAGGCTGGTTGCAAAACAGAAGGGAGGGATTATGTGTAAAGTGCTAAGAAGAGTCCCGGATACATTATGCACCTCAGTTAATGTTAACAATTACTATTTGCATTTTCATCTTCTAATCCTCAGCCCCTGGCCCTTAGTAGATGCTTGGTGTTTGTTGACTGTATGGAGATTTAATATTAAAAGGATTTATCCTTGGGGCTCGACCTGGTTTTAGAAAATTAAGTATTTAGCAGGAGTGCAGAGCCCCTCCGTAAGAGTTATCTATGTCGTATGTCCAGAGACTCCGAGTTGACCCGGATCTCTCAAGAAAGAAAAACGACAGATTTTAAGTTACTTTTTCATGGAGGTGTTTTGGTGCAGGGTCTGGCACACATTTCATGCTCACCCAAATCACGTTGCACGAATGTACGCACACAACCCGGCAGGGATGTCCTGGTGTAGGCAGTATCACAGTCGGTGGCCAGAATGACTTCTACTCCCCTACCCGCCCACCACGGAACCGGGGCTGGCACCGGGCCCCAAACCCTGCTGCGCGTGCGGAGGCCGGGAAGGGGGCAGGAATCCGGCGGCAGCCACGTGGGCCCCTTCCGCCAGCTCCCCACATCCTTTGTTTCCCACCGGCCCCGGCTCAGGAAGCTCTTTCTGCTAGTCACCGCGAAGGGGCGGCCCAGGAGCCTGGAGAAGCTATTTCCGTGCAATCCGGGAGGGCGGCAGGCGCGGGAGGGGCGTGGAGGTGGAGGCAGCGCAGAAGGCCCAGTGTTTGCTTTTATTTCATCCAACAGAAGGTTCTATTTGTGGAAGCGAACAGACGCTGGGGATTAGAGCTGGGAGGGGGAAGGAAAAGGAAAAAAAAAAAAGCCACATCCACTACCACGCACAGGTCTTCCCCGGAACTACCGCGTGGGGGTGAATGACTGATTCTGGAATTCATCACCTTTCCTATCCTCCCTTCCTCTGGCTGCAGCGGAGCCTGGGCGGCGCCCACGGCTCCAATCGGAGCTCTCAAGGCGCGCGGCGGTGGGGGATCCCTGAAGCGAACGACGTAACCATCCGGCCGCAGCGAGCGGCTGGTGCAGGGAACCGTGGTGCGCGCGCCCATAGTCCATTGTGCTCGGTGTGAATGGGGAACGCGCACCAATCAGCGGTCGCTTCGTCCCCCGCGGCCCCGCCCCTCCCGCCCACTTCCCCGGGACCCTGACGTCACGGGAACTTTTCCTCCGCCCCCTCCCCGGCAGCTCCGGCTGAGCCGCCGGCCTGCGGGAGGGCGCGCGCCGCCTTCTGCCCAGCCCAGCCCGGGGGGCGTGTGCGCGCGTCCCAGCCGGCTCGGGACACACCACCTGCGCCGGAGCGCGCGCAGCTCGGAGCATCCCCAGCCTTTGGGCCACCCCCATTGCCCCCGCCGACCCAGCTCCACCTCCTCCCGCTCCCCCCCCCTCGCCCGGCCTCCTCCCTCCGCTTCGGTGACTGCTCGCCGGGCGGCAGGGCCCGAATCGTCGCAGCCACCTCATTGCTCAACCCGGCTTCCCAACTGTTTACACAGCCCGGCCTGTGAGTGTGTGTGTGTATACAGCGTGAGTCACCGAGAGGCGGAGGAGGTGGAGGAAAAGGAGAAGGAGGAGTGCACTGGCCGGGATCGGTGCGGCGCACACACTCACTCACACTCAGTCACTCTCTCCGAGCGCGTCTCGCTCGCTCACACACACGCCGGGAGCTCAGGAGCGCGCAGGATCTCGAGCGCCGCGGAAAAGTTGCTCCGGCTTTCTCTTCGGGACTTGGAGCTTTGGAAAGTGCATCTGCTCCGCCGCTCTGCCGCTCCGCCGAGCCTGCGGAATCCTGCCCTCGCGGCTCGGGACGTTGGGAACACCAGCCGCCGCCGCCGCCGCCTCTGCCTCCGGGACTGTCGGCGGCCTCGACAACAATAGCGGCGGCTGCCCGCGGCCAGGCGTCCTAAGCCGGTGCCCGCGCGGCTCCCGCGACCCGACCCGGCCTCTGCTCCCCGGACGCGCGGCCAGCGTGCTTCCCGCGGGCCAAGCGAGCGCCCGGGAGCGGCTCCTGCCTTGACCCCCGTGGGGACCGAGCTCCGTCTGCAAAGTCCATCCCGCCGGCTGGAGTAGGTCGCGGCGCCGGCTGCCAGCCCTCGGCTCCTTCCCGCGCGGATCCCGGGACGTACAAAGCCGGGGCCGCCCCGGCCCGGGACGGGATGCGGGTCGGTCCGGTGCGCTCTGCCATGAGCGGCGTCTCGCAGCCCCGCGGCCCGGCCTTGCTGCTCCCGGCCGCCCGGGGCGCCCCGCTCAAACGCCTGCTGGACGCGGACGACGCGGCGGCCGTGGCGGCCAAGTGCCCGCGCCTCTCCGAGTGCTCGAGCCCCCCGGACTACCTCAGCCCTCCCGGCTCGCCCTGCAGCCCGCAGCCGCCGCCCGCCGCGCCGGGGGCCGGCGGCGGCTCCGGGAGCGCGCCGGGGCCCAGCCGCATCGCCGACTACCTGCTGCTGCCCCTGGCGGAGCGCGAGCATGTGTCCCGGGCGCTGTGCATCCACACGGGCCGCGAGCTGCGCTGCAAGGTAGGCGCCCCTGGGTCGGGACCCGCCGGGGCGGTGCGGGGACGCGGGAGCCCACGAAGGTGCTTGGGGGTCTCGGCCTCAGGGGCCACCTGCGGTGATTTGAGCGTCGTAGGCGGCCTTCGGCCAGGTTCACCCTTTGGGGGATTGAGGGGTTTCGGAACAAGTGGTATAATGGGGACTCTGCGGGCAGGAGGAAGTGCGGTGTTGGGTGGCTTTATCTCTGTTCTTGCCGTAGCGCCCAGTTCAGCGCACGGCGTTCCAAATAAGTTGTGGAACTGAAATGGATTCCAGGGCCATGCCATTCCCGTTCTCTCATTCTCCGCGCTTCCCCCGCCCCTGGTCCTGGAAGGACGCCCTGCAGTGGGTGCCTCCTTGGAGCTTGGAGCAGCTGGCGGCTGTCTTGCTGGGGTTTCAAGGCACCCGGGCTCAGCTGTGGGTGGTGAGGGAGTGGGAGGACCGTGTCAGGCTCGGGTCTTGGGGATTCCGGCTTGAACCCGCATTGGGATGAGAACCTCATACCCGTGTCCCATCCACCCCCACCCGGACCCCGACCCCGATCCCCGAGGTTGCTCTGAGGCGGTCTTCCGGCTAGGGCGGGGGATTTGTCTGGCGCAGAAATATTGGAAAGCCCACACCCGCTAGGAACCCTCGCTTCCTTTCATGTCTTTATTTTCCGGCCAGCGCGTTTCTTTTGAACATGAGAGATTCCATTACGGAGGAGATAGAACTCCTAGAAACAGGATCCTCCCGCGTGCTCCTCCGGCGCCCAGAGACGCAGAACATTTCCCACAGCCCAGCCTTTGCGAGCCTGACTCGCGTCTCGGACCTGCCCGAGGAGCCTCCGGGCTGCTCCTTTTCAACCCCGAAAGATAGGGTCACCCCTCGGTTGAAGTCGCTCTTGGGTTTTCCGCAACTCACCTGAACTCCACCCGCGTTCCCCTCCCTGGGCTCGCTGCTGCCACCTACTGTCCGACCCGAATGAAATTCCCATTGGAATCTCAAGCCCGGTGGAAAGGGGGGAAAAATCTTTTCTTCTCGGGCACCCGGGCTCTCGGTTGGGGAAGATGATGCGTGTGGGGCGGGTTGGGGTGAGAGCGAGGGGGGCGGCAGAGGGATTTTTCTAGCTGGTGCCAGGGCAGCCAAGCCTCGGAGGTGGGGTGGGTCTGGCCATTGTGCAACCCTTCCAGTTCCTCTGAGCAGATAATAGCTGAATCCAGATGGTGACAGCCCATGTGTCACCGTTTCCAGTTGAGTCTAGGATATGAGTAACCGGACTAAACAAAAGGCCCTTAAAGAGACCAGCGAGCTTCCGAGAGGAGATACGACCCATTTCCCTGGCGAAGGTGGGGCCAGGGAAGAGGGGCGGGGGGAGAGATACACAAACAAATGAGAAAAAAACCTTGGAGAACATCCCATACTTCTCCCGCGACAATTTTAACTCGAGGCTGCTTGTACCTGAGTCAGACTGTAGGCAGGTTGTTTAAGGCTGTGTTGTCACAGTCTTGCTGCGAGTCATCTGTTCCTTCTGACTAATGACAGAGCTTCGTGTTCCCCAGTCCCGCCGAGCTTCAGTCGGAGGGCGCAGACTGGCCACATTCGGTGCTCTCTCTGTGCTGAGCCCTTGGGGCCCGTGGGAGGTCATGCGTTTTCAGGGACTGCTTTCCGGCTCCTGGAGGGCCCAGGGGGCACCTTCTGTCGGGGCTACTTCCTCGCCTGCAGGCAAGGGAGGGCCACAGAGGGTGGGGGGCTTTAGGGCTTAGCTCTGCTGTGCGGATGGCCTCGTGAAAGGAGGTAACATGTATAGAAGGCAGGGCTTTTAACCCGTCCATATGGTAACCCGGTGGTTGTTCGCTAGCCCAGAGCCCTAGAGGTTGCCGGCCTGGGGTGTTAGAGGCAGGTGGTGCGGCAGTGATAAGGGGGTGGGAATGAGAGGAACCTTGCCGGGGAGCGAAGCCCAAAGATTGAGAGCCGCAGCCTGGGATTTAGAAGGCGGCCTCTGCTTTTCTAGCCTCCTAAATGGGTCCCTGTCTCTCTGCAGGTGTTCCCCGTGAAACACTACCAGGACAGAATCAGGCCTTACATCCAGCTGCCGTCACACAGGAACATCACCGGCATCGTGGAAGTGATTCTCGGGGAGACCAAGGCCTACGTCTTCTTCGAGAAGGACTTTGGGGACATGCACTCCTACGTGCGCAGCCGGAAGAGGCTGCGGGAGGAGGAGGCCGCCCGGCTCTTCAAGCAGATCGTTTCGGCGGTGGCCCACTGCCACCAGTCGGCCGTCGTGCTGGGGGACCTGAAACTTAGGAAGTTCGTCTTCTCCACGGAGGAGAGGTGAGCAGCCTCCGCAGCTCCTCCGGCGGCCTTTCCGGGCCCGGTTCGGGGCGGTTAGGGGCAGAGCGTTGGTTCGGATCGGAGCCCAGGGCTCGGTTGTCCCAGACGTAGCGTGGAGAAGGCCTCTCCCGAGGCGCCATGGCCGAGGACGGTTTATTCTGTGCTCTCGTGGATGTGGCCCGGGGACACCTCGGGGCTTCTTCCCGTGGGATGGCACATGATGGCAGGATGCGCTCCCCACTTCCACTCCAGGATCAAGTCGATTCCCATTGTGGTCAGAAAGGTCAGTTCTGGGGTGCGGCTGTCACCCTGCCCGGCACAACCTGGACCCCTAAAGGCACAACCTTGCCTCTACCAAGCGGGGTTTTTTTTTTTCTTTCTTTCTTTTTTTTACCTAGAAAGTATCCCAGAGCTCAACCGTTAATATTTGCAGCATTGCGCCCTCCTCCTCTGTACCATCTTCCTGTTCCCGGATTGGCCGGCCCCCAATCCTTCTTGACACCCTCGGGTGGCTTTTCAGCCCTCTTGTTTGGACGCATCTTCGGAAAAGAGGCCCATCGAATAATAAATGGTAGTTGGCTAGAATTGGTCGCTAAGTATAGATCGTGACTTACCTCATAAAGGACAAGATGGGCTTGGTGAGAGAGTAACGAGACACAAAGATTCAGAGTTGCGGTTTCAGCCCCGGGAATTCAGGAAGCCGCAGGAGATACACCTCCCCTGACTTGAGGAGGCGGGCCACGTCCGTTTTGGAGAGATTAAGAGCAGTGCCCTTTGTAGAATCGTGGAGGGGTGTGCATGATTTTGCTGTAACTTTTCACGCGGGGCTTTCCCCCACCTGTGCACTTGAACCCTTACCTCCGGATCGTAGGAACGAGTGCGGGGTCGAGTTGCCCTAAAGCACGGCTTCGTGTCTGACCTCGCAAGACTTACTGGAACATACCGATTAGCAAAGAAAAGCCGAGTGTTTGCAAGGGAGAAGTTTCCAATTCCTGGAACATGCTCCTTTGATATGTTGATGTGTTTTCTGAAACATGCCTTACACACCTCCTTACCAGCTTTTGAAATCCGCATTGCACAGCCGAATGTCATGTGCACAGGAGTTTGGCAACCCGAGGGTTAAGCAATGGCAGGCTGACGCTAGTCCTGTAACCAGCACAGGTGCAGGGTTTTAGTGCTACAGCAGCCAATCAGGGGCAGACAGTGCGGGTTGAGTCATATTTTCCGTTTACAGAACCAATGGTATTTTACATAACGCCGGGGAGGTCAGGCTGAGGACATACCGAAGTTAGCACATGTATACTGCGCTCCAGGGAACAGGAAGGCAGGAAGGAAAAAAAAAAAAAAAAAAAGCCAGCCAGACCTTTGAGAGGAAAAGAAATTGACCCATTAGCCAGTACCAAATGTTTGCACTTGACTTCACAACAAGTGACTTACTGAAACAGGGCGATTTCAGACGAGCAGGAAAGAGCATAAGCTATCTGCAGATAATAGAGGCTCCCCCCACGTGGCTCTGGGTTTGGGGGGGATCCGTGGGTGGCTGGCTCTGAATAACGAGGCGCCTGCACCTTCCTAAGGGAGCCTCAGCTGCTACCTGGACAGATACCCCGCCCTGCGGAGAGTAGATGGGCTCAGGTGTTGAGGTACCATCCACGGGCTAAGTGTTCATTGCAGTTCAATGCCCCGATATAAATGTGACGAACATTCCTGGCCCCTTTCTCATCACAGTTATCACGGCCTGGGCCCAGGCGGACAGAGTTCCCTCAGCGTGACATCCGTGCATAGTAGCAGCGGCTTTGGGCCCCACGTGCTGTAATGCCAAGCGTGGGCCCACGTAGCCCCGACAGTTCGATGGCATGATAAGAATAAGATCGGCCTGTAGGCTACTCCGGGTGGGGGGGGGCAGGGAAGGGGGGGCGGTTGAGGAAGTAGGATACACTGTTCTTCCCTGAAAGCTTTTGTACAAAATGTCAGCAATTCCCCCGAGACCGGCTCCCGCTTCTGCAATGTGAACTTTGTCAATTGTGTAACCCTGTTAGGATATCTCTTCTAAGCTCTAGCATAATGAATAGTATTTGGGGCTTTGCATCATACCCTCCCGCCCAGGCTCTCTCTCTCTCTCTCTGTCTCGATACTTTGCAAATGTTTATTGCAGTTTGTATTGGTTTGTGAAATCCTGAGTCCTGGGTGGTGGCAGGGCACCGCTGACGGGACGGAGGGGTAAATGGCATTCCTTGGGCCCTTGCCTTTAGTGGCTGTGGGCACTGTTAATAGAGGAGGCCTTGTTTTTTTCATAGCAGCTGATCTGGAAGTAATAGCTCGTTTCCTCTCCTGCAGAAGCCAGCTCAGACTGGAAAGTCTAGAAGATACGCACATAATCAAGGGGGAAGACGACGCGCTGTCGGACAAACACGGCTGCCCGGCCTACGTGAGCCCCGAGATTCTGAACACCACGGGGACCTACTCCGGAAAGGCGGCGGACGTTTGGAGCCTCGGGGTGATGCTCTACACCCTGTTGGTGGGACGATACCCCTTCCATGACTCAGACCCCAGTGCCCTCTTCTCCAAAATCCGCCGGGGCCAGTTCTGCATTCCTGACCACATCTCCCCCAAAGCCAGATGCCTCATCCGCAGCCTCCTGAGGCGGGAGCCTTCCGAGAGACTCACCGCCCCTGAGATCTTACTCCATCCCTGGTTCGAGTCTGTCTTGGAACCTGGATACGTCGACTCAGAAATAGGAACTTCAGACCAGATCGTTCCAGAGTACCAGGAGGACAGCGACCTTAGTTCCTTCTTCTGCTAATCCCCAAACCTCAGAAACCTCAATTCTCACACATAGCATTTCCATTTCTAAAGATGGACAGGCCTCTCGGCGTGGTGCCAGCCAGACGCATGATGGCGTAAAGACTGGAGCTGCTGAACTCGACGTGCCCCCCCCCCCCTTATTTGTTGTGATGAGTGACTGTATTGCTCCGAGCGGCACACGCTCGGATCCGATCGGCGACGCCGCGAAGCGGTTTCCCTTCTTGCTGAATAGACCCTCACCCACCGTCCCGCTGTCGGGGGCGGGGGGCAGGCTCTGCATCTTCGTAGGTGGCAAAGAGTGTGGATATCCTCCAGCACGTGTGACCGAGCGAAAGGACCTCGAGCGTTTTAAAGGGAGAGGAAGCGAGTCGCACAGTGGCCTTTTGGGCAATAACCATCTTTTCACAGGGTGACAAATCATTTGGGCCGATGGACCTGCCGTCTTTGAACTTGTCTTTGGGAGCTAGACATTCACGACCCCAGCTTCTCTATTGGAAAAGTTCTTTTTTTTTTTTTTTTTTGGTTTGGTTTAACACACACCCTGTCTTCACACTCACAGTTACCGATGACCCTGCTCGGTTTTTGGAGCAGGCCTTCGGAGGAGCAGAAGAGCCTGCCTGAACCGGGAACCCAGGCTCTCTCCTCCATTTCCTGCCAAGACCTCATTTGCACTAATGCCTTCTCGCTGACCTTGAGACGGCCCCTTCTTTGCTGTCGAAGCACTTACCAGCGAACCGCGGAGAAGTACCGCAAGGCATTCGAACTCCTGGCTGTCTCAGACCTCTGAGCTCGGAGAGGCCGCAGAGTTTTAACGTTACTTCGAGCGCTTGGAAACCGTCGGCTTTGCTGGTTCCCCTGAAACGGGTCAGCCTGTATCCCTTTTCCCCCAAGACCATCTCAGGGTGGAGTATTCTGTCTGGGAGGAGAAAGATAGGGAGACCCCTCGCCTCTCCCAAGAGCAATTGGCAAACATCTTTGTGCTTCAGAGAACGTGGCTTTTGGATGGCCTTAGACGCTTCCCAGACCCACTTGCGTCCCCTTCAGGGATACGGTCAGCCTCCGGCGTCGTGTGTCACGTCTGCAGTTTTGCACGATGGGTCGTTCCTGTTCGAAATTTGATGTGGTTTCTGAATACGTCTCCGTAATCAGCACCTGGAGCGAAAGAGCCCCAAATCTTTAAAGTCGGGAGAGACTTTCAGAGTCTCTGGGCCAACTTTTTCCCTCTTTCTGCCAGCTCCCAAAGCAGGACCCCCTCCCCCAACTTCAGCTTCCTTCAGGTGGGAATCCAGCGTCTGTTTGAATGCCTCCAGAGATAGGAGCTCACTACCTACGAAAGACGTTGCTTCACAGAGAAACTGCAAAACTCGCATTAAAAACAACCACCACCAAGAACCCACGAAATATCAGTCATTGTCTCAGTCCTGAAATCAGGTGGTTAAACGGGTAAACCAAACATACTGTATTTTGAGAAATGGCACAGAGACAGGCAGGTCATCTTTAAGGGCTACGCCTAGGCAAACAACTAACCTGCGCGGTGAGAATGTTGTGTATACCTCACGTACTGTGTACTTTGTATATATATTTTACCTTTTATACCTATTGTCCGATATGTGTTGTCGTTTTGACTCTGAGGCTTGGTTTGTTGTCTGTGTCTGTCTGAATAACCCGCGTGTCTCGAACCACGTGAAATGTGAATGATTATTGGCAACATTACCTTGACAGAATCATGGGACTCGGAGCAGACGGAGGGCAGAGGCCTCTTGCCGCACTAACGTGCTCGTGGTTGCCTGACTGTTGTATCTGTGATACGTTACCCGGCTGAGGACTCCGGGCTGGCGGGGGCCTCTGCCGGGAAAGCTCGAAACACTAGATCCTTCCTGTGCGTGTGTACATATGTGAACGGTGAGACGGACCGTTTCTGACTTGTAGAGAAATTTTAATAAACCGGGTTTCTTACATAGGCGCCGTGCATTTCTTTGGAGTCACATCTGCCTTCGCTTCGTGAGGTGTGTCGTGCTGGGGACGGAAGGGGCCCTGGCCTCCGGGTTTGGAATTTCGCAGGCGAAACGCAGAAGGAGACAGACAATCATTATGTATGACCTTTGGCAGAGTCGAACCCCCATTCACTCTTTCCACTGAAGTGGGCAAATTCGTTTGGATGGGGAAAGCCAGTTTGGTGAAATCAGGTTGACGAGGGCGTGGGGTGCTACCGAGCCTAGAGACATTAAAGAGGAGGAAGCATCCATAAGCCTCGAGTTGGAAGAATCCCTCTGGCTTTTTTTGATGAAAGCCGTGGACACTTCCAAAAGTACAGACGTGCAGATCGTCAGAATTTGGCTAGTGGTCTGCAAGTGTGCCCGAGGGCATCCCACAGGCTTCCTGCTGGGAACCAGCCTTCCCCGCCCACGGTGGTGGTGGGGGGGGGGGCACTCGACTTAGTTAAAATGGCTAATTGAGGCATTTCCCTTTCTTTCCCCCTGTAAGTATAAAAATGGAAATAAAGGATGGAAAAACTAAAGAGACATCATTTTGAATCACAAAGATAAAGAGAAAGGATTTTTTTCTGGGGTTAATAGCTTCACTGTTACATCCGAATCGATTTTAAATGAAGCAAATTAGCATCGAGAGTGATTTAAAAAAAAAAACAACAACTTTAGATTGTGAAGTGTAACAGATCTGCTGAAAAATGCACATAAAAGTGTTTAGCGCTGAGTTTTCACAAACCGAACAGGAAGACGGTGGCAGAACCAGCGGCCGGATCCAGAACACAAAATACGGCCAGGATCCCAGGAGCGTCTCCCGGCCCCTTTCAGTTCCTATCTCTCAGATACCCCTGCCCTCCCTTCCCGGCGCCCCCTCCCCCGCCTGAGGGTCACTCCCACGGGGCAGAATTGTGACTCCTTTTAACAGCAAAAGTTAGAATGGAATAAATGAGCTCTGGGTTTAAATTTAGAGGCGTGCAGAAGTTACAGATGACACAACTGCCTTTTTCTGGGACTCAGTCTGAGATCACCCAAGGAAGGAGACCTATGACACCAAAGTAAATGCAACTCAGGCCTCGTGACCCAGGAACTTAAAAGAAATGGAAAAAACACATCAGAAGCAGCGCGGGGCAGGGGGGAAGTGGCCAAATGCCTGAGGAGCTTAGAAACTAGGAAGCCAGGGTTGGTGTGGGGCCATCCCATGAATAGGACCCAAACCCTAAAGTTCCCGGAGCCTCAGAATCTTCATTGTCGTGTCTCCTTGCTCCCACAAATCCAGACAGAGCTCAGCCTAGCTCCTTGGGCATACGGAGAGCCAACACTTTGGACTTGCCTGAGCTTTTTAATCTAAGGATTTCAAAACACTTTGCAAGCAATTAAGGTTACAACACCTCTGAGTACTGTTGTTACATGCACCAAATGAAGAGAAGTATGGGTCAGGATTGGCTGGGGTGGCATGTAACGCCACAGATACATAAATCTAATCTCTTCAAGGGTAGGAACGAATCTGGGGCGATTTCAACCAGTCACAATGTAGACGTTTGGGATGAGAGTGTGCAAGCCCCGGCTGGGAAGCTGATCACTCTTGATTCCCGTCATGTCCTCCATGAATGAGTAAATCATGCAAGTAACATCTTCATAACCTTTGACTCCCAGCGAACTTTCCGGAAGTGTTACTCTTTCCCTCCCCCACCCACTTCCCTTCCCCCTTTTATATTCGCAGCAGCTGAGTGAAAGAGGCAAGTCGAATACTATTTGCTCCATTTTGTAGATGAGAACGCAGGCGTGAGTGGCTGTTTCAGTAGCTACTCAGGAGTAAGCAGCTTGGAGCTGGGACTTGAACTTGGGTCTTTGGACTCCGTGCTCAACGTTGTTGTTGTCGTCGTGTCTGCACACTGCCCCATACAGTTTTCTGGTAGAATGATGGTTGGAGAAGGTGGTTTGAGATACAGACACTGAGCCTTCGGCTCCATTAGCCTCTTCAAAACAACCCAGCACACCAGTCACAAGGGTGGGAGCATCGCACAAGGTGAGAGACACAGAATTGAATAAACACTTGCTGCGTACCTACCGTGTGCCAGGCACTGTAGACCCTTGGGAAACAGACGACCCCCCCACCCCTCAGTCCTACTAGCTCATGGAATGAGAAGCTCCCTGGGGTCAGGGACGGTGACAGTCTTGTTCACCTTGGCTCTCCAGAACCCAGCGCAGTGCTTGCTGCAAGGAAGGTGTCCAGTGTCAACGTGGATGGACGTTGGGTGGATGGGTGTCTCCCAGCAGCTCAGAGAACCATGAGCGAGGAAGCAGAAATCTTGTGGCCGGGGTATCGTTCTAACTCTGAACCCCGTCTGCTGTATGACCTTGGAGAAGCAGATCTGCCACTGTGGTTCTTATTTGCTCATCTTTATTTATATTTTAATCTGAGAGAGAGAGAGAGAAAGTGAGAGAGAGGGGTAGAGGGAGAGAGAGAGAATCTTAAGCAGGCTCCATGCTCAGTGTCAATCCCACGACCCTGGGGTCGTGACCTGAGCTGAAATCCAGAGTCAGATGCTCACCCAACAGAGTCACCCAGGCGCCCCTTCATTAGCTCATCTGTAAATGGGAGTGATACTTCTTGATTTCTTCCGTCCTTTCAGCTGCCCTTTTGTGAAAACGGAACGGTTCTGTGATTCTGTGAAAACAGGTCCTCTAGTGACCCTTGTCAGACTGGCCATGGGAATCGTTCCGTGCTTCCTTTTAAAACAATCCGGCAGAGGGATGGGGTTCCTCGCCTACCTTTGCTCTGCACAAGGAAAGGCACTGTAGCGATGAAGACTGTGGCGTTGGCTTGCGCACGGAGCTTGGAGGGGGGAAGGGGAGGCGAGGGTTTAATCGGCCCCTCCCTCGCCTCGAACAGTAGAGGAGTGGGATCTCATCACCGACACCCCGGAACTGCCCGTCTCAGATTTTGGCAGATTTCTCTAATGATCTCAAATGCAGTCAATGACTCGGTGATTCCTAGAAGACGCAGAAGAGGAAGGTGTAGCCAAACACCACGCCTCAGTCTCCCTGGGTGTCTTATGGCACGCGCCTCATTCTGTGCCTGGGCCACCCTGTAAGGGGGGCGATTTGTTCCCATCTAACAGCTGCGGATGCTGAGTTCCAGAGGTCGGACAGACCGCCCGAGGTCCTGCAGTGGGAGTGGTGTGTCAGACTCCGACCGGGGCCTGGTGACCGGAGGTCTTCGCCCATTCCTATCCTATGCTTTGCAAATTGAGTCTGATGTGTTAGGCCAGTGACGTGTCTTCTTTTTCGAGCAGCCATTTTGCTGGGGCGTTTTCTGCCAGGAAGCTAAGTGTGCTGGAAGAGTCCTGGCTTCGGGATGGGATTTCTACCGGTTGAGATTTGGTAGAAATGGATTTCTACTCCACTGAGGTCAATGGAGTGCTCTCGGCATGCTAAGCCTTGAGAAGGGCTTCACGCGAATTAACAAAGGATTACCTCGCAGCACCCCTATGAGCAGGACTGCCACTGTCCCCTTTTTTACCAATGAAGAGCCCGAGGTTCAGAGAAGGTAAGGGATTTACCCAGAGTCACACAGCACAGCCTCCATTTGCTAATGGACACACCCAGAGCTCTTAACCATGAAGCTCGATTGTCCCTTTGTTTTTGGAACTGGGAGGGGACTTTCTAAACTTTATAAACTGTTTATTTAGTCTTAAATGCAACGTGGTACCCTGGAGCAGAAAAGGAGATTAGTGGGAAAATGAGTGAAATCCAGACAAAATCTGGAGTTTAATCAATCATGTGGTACGGGTGTTGGTTTCTTAGTTGTGACCAACGAACCACGGAAGCGTAAAACGGTGACCTTAGAGCGAACTGCGTGCAGATCTCTATACTATCTTTGCAACTTTTCTGGAAATCTAAAATTATTCCAAAATCACGAGTTTATGAATAAAAACATTGAGTCCGTCCTGCCCCCATTTTCAGAGAGGGGAAATCGAGGCAGAGACCCGGAAGCCACAGCCAGCTAGCAGCAAGGACGTGGCGGCTCCGCCTCCCCAGGCCCCGCTCTGCTGCAAGGCCTCCTGGGAGCCGGCTGGTGTGCTGTGTGTGACCTTCCAGAATGTGCCTAGAGCAGAAAGAGGTGAATGTGAGGCGTGTCCACGGAACGTGTCCGAGGCTCTTCTTGACACGGGACATGACATTTTGGAAAATCAGCTTCCAGGGCTGATCTTTAGAGCAGGGCCCACGTGCGTGTCTCTGTCAGTTTCCTCATCTGGCCTTGGCTCCCGGGCAGACACAGCCGGCGAGCCAGTCTGGGGGCTGTGCCGTTCGGTCATGAGCTTTAATTCCACGCCTCATTAGCTGGAAGGCAGCGGGAGTGAGCTGGGGAGGTGTCTGCGCAAGGGGGGCTTGCCCTCCGCTGGGAGAGGAAGGCCCGTGGGAGCCGGGGCCCCGGGACGCTCCGGACGCGTTTCCCATCCAGGCTCCGAGTCACCAGGGCGGCTGGTCTCTGGGACCCGAAGAGCCAGCGTGCCCGCTCCCCGCCTTCCCCGGGGACGGTTCCTCACTCTGGGCCCTGCGCCCGGGCGGGGGCTGCAGCCCCCCGTGGCCAGGATGCAGTCAGTTCACGTTACCTTCACGGTACAGACGGGAAGCCACACCCCAGAGGGGCCTGCCGTTTCGCAGTCAAGGCTCGGTTTGCTTTTTTTTAATAATTTTTTTTAATGCTTATTTATTTTCGAGTGAGAGAGAGAGACAGAGCATGAGTAGATGAGAGGCAGAGAGAGAGAGGGAGACACAGACTCTGAAGCAGGCTCCAGGCTCTGAGCTGTCAGCACAGAACCTGATGCAGGGCTTGAACTCACGAACTGCGAGGTCGTGATCTGAGCTGAAGTTGGATGCTTCACCGACTGAGCCCCGCCCCCCCCCACCACCAGGCGCCTCTGGGGCAGGTGTTCTTATTTGTCCCATCGTACAGGTGAGTACGGGAAAGCCCAGAGAGGTTAAGTAACTTGCCCCAGGTCACGCGGGGAGTAAATGGGGTCTGAGCACGGGGAGCCTCACTCTAAAGAAAATGCCTTTAACAGGCAGGCGACCGGCAGACCCATCTCGGCAGGGTCCCCTTTTTATATTTTATTCCCACCACTCAAATCTCATCATACCTGACCTCTCCTGAGAGAGAACGCTTGGCATTTGACCCTTTGCAAAGTTAGCGGTGAAGAGGAAAAGGTTTGAACTTCGGGATTAGAGAGACCTAGCAGCAAATTCTAGCTCTGCAGCTAATTGGCGGTGGGCCCCGGACAAGTCACCCGACCGCTCCCTGCCTCCGCTGCGGTAATACCTGAAATGGCAGTGAGAACATCGGCTCCAAAGGCCGCGGCCGTGAAAACTACGTGAAGTCCTGTGTGCCCAGCTCAGCCCCAGCTCAGCCCCAGCCCCAGCCCCAGCCCCAGCCCCAGCCCCAGCCCCAGCCCTAGCTCAGCCCCAGCCCCAGCCCTAGCTCAGCCCCAAGGTGCCACGCAGCTGGCTTGAAATTCAGGCAAACTGCTTCGAGGTAGAAAGAACCCAGGCTGGGAGGTCGGACAAACCTGGCTTTGGATCCCAGCCTAGCTACTTAACTTGCTCTGTGACCTTCAGCAAATTGCAAAACCTCTCTGACCCAGAATTCCCTCATGCATAAAATGATACATAACCATGAGAGCTGGAGGTGTCCAGCAGGGTTGGTGACAAATCACACCGAGGGCCCGGTCCGGGACTGTCCTCAGAGACTGGTGTTCCTCTTGTCATTCTTAAGCATTTTTCCCTCCCTCTTTTGTCTTCCCTGCTTTTTCCCTTCTGGTGCGCAGGCTTGCCAGTCAGAGTGTTGCCTCTTTTGGGGTACAGCTGGGAGAGCAGGGTCATTGCCAGGCAACAGGGCAGTGCCCCGGGGCTCAGCCTTCTACCACCTGGGGGCCTGCTGACCTTGACCTTAGTCCTTCAGGAGCAAGCAGTCTGGCCTCTCTGACCTTGTCCAGCTGTCCAGCTCCTCCGGGGTGTCTGAAAACTCACCCTGGCAGGGGGTACGGAGGGTGCGGGGGTGACTTGAAACTGCCATTTTGTGGATACCACCATGATTCCCCAAACAGAGGTCTCTCTGGGATCCCACAAGGAGAGAAGGGATTAAAACAATTAACGCATGGCCGACTTCTGCCGAGGCAGGGGTAGTTTCGTTCTAGCCGGTAGGGTGGCCAAGAGAGGAGCCCTGGAGTCACAGAGGCCGGGGTTGAAAGTGTGGCCCAAGCCCTTACCCACCTCAGCTTCGGGTGCCTTGTTTGTGCAACGGGGCCGGTGAGAATTCTCACCTCCTGAGATTCTGCAGCTGAAATAAGGTCTTGCCCAGAAAGCGTCTTCCTGACAGATACCAACAAATGGTGTCAACAAACCACTCAACACATGTCGGTGACCGATCACCCAGGTCGAAGAAGGTCAGAGGCAGGTAAGTCAGTCCATCAGAAAACTATGCTAAACAATGCTTCTCGTGAGTGGACGTGAGGGGGGTCTTGTTAAGATGCAGCTTCTGGGGCACCTGGGTGGCTCGGCTGGTTAAGCCTCTGACTCTTGATTTCAGCTCAGTCATGATCCCATGGTTTGGGAGTTCAAGCCCCGTGTTGGGATCCATGGAGCCTCCTTGGGATTCTCTGTCTCCCTCTCTCTCTCTCTCTCTCTCTCTCTCTCTGCCCATACCCTGCTCTAGCTCTCTCTCTCTTAAAAATAAATAAATAAACATTAAAAAAAGATGCAGATTCCATTCCTTGGCGCTGGAGTGGGGCCTGAGAATCTGCATTTCCAACCAGTTCCCAGGTGAGGTCCATGCGGCTAGCCCACCAACCACAATCAGGGCAGCGTGGGTTTGAAACCCTCTTCCAAACAGAGACCTGTTAGGTCTCAGTGAAGATGAGCTAATTCCTGAAAACGAGTCTATTTTGGGTACATCTGGAAGGAGGGGAAAGCAGAGGAAGTACTGTTTTGAGTAGCTGCTTGGCATCTACTGGTGAACGAATGGTCTCTTGGGATCCTCACGGCACCGGGGAGGGATGTTCTCATGTCCGCTGTACATGTGGGACTCGGATGCTCAGCGCTCAAGGTCCTTAAGCTTCGCAAAACATAGGCCATGGGTCTCCTTGCCTCCAACCCATCCCCAATCCTGTTCCTCTGTACCTTGGATGCAATGGCAGGAGGCTGAGAACACAGTTGGGACGGTCCTACACGAGCCACCTCCTCCCTCTGGACCTCGGTTTCCCCGTTGGCAGTGAGCAGCCTGGGCGTAAATGACCTCTAAGCTCGCCCGCCCCACCTCCTGTGGGAAGAGTACATGCGTCCATGTGGGTTCCACTCTAGCTCAGCATCGCCTTGGCCGCGTCCCCACTCTGCTTCCTAACTCGGTGCTGACGGTCTAATTGCAGCCGTATCGATGTCACCCGTCCACTTAGGAACACTGGCAGAGCTGCCGGACACAGATATCTTCGCCGCTGGCCGGCCAAGCGATATAGAGGCAACCAGAATAAACTTGGCACCTGGTCCAGAGAGAACATTCTTCCATACCCCAGGGATGAGCTTCTCGGCGTCCCTGCAGGTAGCGAAGGCCACTTGCGTCAACTTGAAGTCATGTGGGATCCAGTTTCACCTGGAGCCCAGGCTTGGAGTCTTAACCCCGTAGGGCCTGAGTGCTAGGGAGATTGGTTTGAACCTACAAGTGGAGAGGCCGGCGGACAGGCCCATACTCCCTGGGGGTCTCGCACATACCTCCCGGGCTCCCAGAGAACTGGGCAGGACGTCAGAAGAATGTGTTGGCCAGAGTTAAAACCTCTGCGTTCGAGGGGGCGCCTGGGTAGCTCCGTCGGTTGAGCCTCCGACTTCAGCTCAGGCCATGATCTCACAGTCTGTGAGTTCGAGCCCCGCGTCGGGCTCTGTGCTGATGACTCAGAGCCTGGACCCTGCTTCAGATTCTGTATCTCTCTCTCTCTCTCTCTCTCTCTCTCTGCCCTTCCCCTGCTCATACTCTGTCTCTATGTCTCTCAAAAATAAATAAATGTTAAAAAAAAATTAAAAAAAACAAAAAACAAAAAACCTCTGCGTTCGAGTCTCGGGCTATGACATTGGGCAAGTTATTTAACCTCCTTGGGCCTCAGTTTCCTCTTCTGTAAAAGAAGGCAAATGTCGGTGGTTGTCCGGTGCGGTTCTGGTGAGAAATAGACGAGCTGATGCATGCACACCGTCCCGTGCGGGTCACCCCCCACCAGTGCGAAATCTGTTAGAGCAGGGACTCCTCTGCTGCGTTTATTGCAGGACGCCTAGTGTCTGGAACGGTGCCTCACACATGATAAACGTGCACAAATCTCTATTCAGTGATTGAATCAGGGGACCGCTCGAGCGGTGGTTTTCAAACTGTGTTCCAAGGAACCCTAGGGTGCCTGGGGCCACAAAATGGTGGGAGGGAGAGTGTGAGAAGAAATACGGAGAGGAACCAGCATCGTTCCGCTCCCTCCCCCTGCTCAGATCCTCTCTCAGATACGTGCGGTTTTCTGGGTAAAATTTTATCTGGAGGAAGATTTTTGCAGCTGAAAAACAGGTGGAACATCGTTCATATCCAAAATTTACTTCCTGGACCACCTGCCTTAGATTGTCCTGGGTGAGGGTTAAGAAGGCTGATTCTGGGGCGCCTGGGGGGCTCGGTCGGTTGAGCATCCGACTTCAGCTCAAGTCATGATCTCATGGTTTATGGGTTCGAGCCCTGCGTCGGGCTCTGTGCCGACAGCTCAGAGCCTGGAGTCTGCTTCAGATTCTGCGTCTTCCTTTCTCTCTTCCCCTCCCCTGTTCTGTCTCTCTCTCAAAAAATAAACATTTAAAAAAAAAAGAAAAAATAAAAGAAGGCTGCTTCCCGGACCCCACCCATGATCTACCGAATCATATTTTCTAGGGAAGGAACATGCATTTTTAATCAATTTCTTAAGGCACTCCTATTCATGCTAACATTTGAAAAACACATGTCTGCATCACTTTATTAGTGGGGACATTGAGGCCTTGTTAGGTGAGCCTTGTCTGGCTCAGGGTCTCCAGGGAGAGGTTGGGAAGGCCGATGTAAAGGTATCTTAACTCCTAGATGGGTGCTCGTTCCAGGCTGAGGCTTCCGTGACCCTAAAACAGGCAAGCCCCTCGTGGAGACCCCTATCAGGTGATGAGAGGGGTTGCGGGAGGAGACAAGAACCCGGCTGGTCAACACTATCTCAGCCTTGGGACAACTGTCTGCCTCTTGGAACTTTGACTTGGCCCACATAGGCCCCGGGGTAAGCACTCAGTGGGTGTTGGTCTGATTGAGGACGGAGTGAGTGAAAGAATGACATTCTTACGGAGAGATATAAAGTGTACCATATCGCAGCAGATAGTACCACGTTCTGCCAAGAAAATAAAACTAGGTAGGGGATAGAGCGTGATACACTGGGGAACTATTTTAGATAGAATATTTAGATACCTTTTGGCAAAAAAAAAAGTCTCTTCTGAGGTGACATTTGAATAGAGACTAGAGATATGTGGGAGACGGAGTTGTCTAATGGAAAGTAAAGGGGACATCAAGTGCAAAGTCCCTGAGACAGGAAAGTGCTCGGTGTGCTTGAGGACCCGCAAGGATTGTTGGAGGCTGACACGAGACAATGTGGGAAAATTTCTTAGGACAGCGCCGGCTGCACCTTGGCTGTCACGATTATTGTCATTTTGTCCTCATGAGGTGAAGGACACATGCCATCAGATTGACCTTTTATCGTATCTGTTTATTTTACTCTATTACTTATTTAAAACTCATATTCATCAAGATCTAATTTCCCTGCAGTAAAATTCACCCTCGTCTAGTCTAGTGAATGGGCGGATGAGATTTGACAAGTTCTTCCATTTGTCAGGCAAATGGGTATCAAACATCAAGATACAAACTTGTCCATCACAAAAGGCTCCCTTGTGCCCTTTCTCGCAAATCTGCTCAATTTTCAATCACGGATTTGATTTCTGTTTCTTGAGTCTGGGCGTCATATGGATATAATCTTCCATGTCTGTGTTCTTTTACTTAGCAGAATGCTTTTTGAGATTCCTCTCTGCTGTTGTATGTATACCAGATTGTTCTTTTAAAAAAAATTTTTTTTAATGTTGATTTGTTTTTGAGAGGGAGGAGGGAGGGGCAGAAAGAGGGGGACACAAAATCCGAAGCAGGCTCCAGGCTCTGAGCTGTCAGCACAGAGCCCGACGTGGGACTCAAACTCACAAACGGCGAGATCATGACCTGAGCCAAAATTGGATGCTTAACAGACTGAGCCATCCAGGTGCCCCATGTTCTTGTGTTTTTTTTGTTTTTTTGTTTTTAATTGCTGAGTAATAATCCATTGTGTGGACATACCTCATATTGTTTACGCATTCATCAGTTGAAGGGCATCTGGGTTGTTCCCAATTTGGGGTTATGAGGAAAGCTACCATAACCATAAATGTATCCATCTTTGTGTGGATATGTGTTTTCATTCCTTCGGGTAAATGCCTGGAAGTGGGGTTCCTGGATTGTATGTTTACCTTGCTAAGAAATCACTTATTTATTACAGCAGCCATTCTGGTACACGTGTCATGCTATATCATCATGGTTCTAGAGTCCGTCTCCACAAGGACTGATGAGATCCAGCGTCTTTTCCTGGGCTTGTCTGCCATCTCTGTCTCTTCCTTGGTGAAGTCTCTGCTCAAGAATTTTGCCTACTTTTCCATTGGGATGTTCGTTTTCTTATTGAGTTGTGGGAAATTGTTTTAGATTCCAGAGGCAAGTTCTTTATCTAATACACATGTGTTTGCAAATAGGTCTTCCTTGTCTACAATGTGTCTTTTCGGGGCATCCGGGTGGCTCAGTCAGTCAAGCATCTGACTCTGTTTCAGCTCAGGTCATGATCTCATGGCTTTGTGAGTTCGAGCCCGGCATTGGGCTCTACGCTGACAGTGCAGAGCCCGCTTGGGGTTCTCTCTCGCCCTCCTGCTCTCTGCCCCTCCCCCACTCACACTGTCTATGTCTCTCTCAAAATAAATAAATAAACTTAAAAAAATGTAACTTGTCTTTTCACATTGAGGAAGTGAAGTTTTAGCTCTAAAAAATTACTTATTTTTTTTAAATTCCAGTGTAATTAGTATACAGTGTTATATTAGTTTCAGGTGAACGATATAGTGATTCAATAATTCTATACATTCCTCAGTGCCCATCACGACAAGTGTACTTTTTTTTTAAATTTTTACAATGTTTGTTGATTTTTGAGACAGAGTGCAAGCGGGGGAGAGGCAGAGAGACAGGGAGACCCAGACTCTGAAGCAGGCTCCAGGCTCTGAGCTGTCGGCACAGAGCCTGACGTGGGCTCGAACTCACGAGCCGTGAGATCATGACGTGAGCTGAAGTCAGGCGCTTAACTGACTGAGCCACCCAGGCGCCCCATGATAAGTGTATTCTTAATCCCCTTCACCTATTTCCCTCATCCCCCCACCTCCCCTCTGGTAACCGTCAGTTTGTACTCTACAGTTAAGAGTCTCTTATTTTTTCCTTGTTTGTCTGGATAAAGACAATGTGTATACATATATAATAGAATATTACTCAACTGTGAAAAAGAATGAAATCTTACCGAATGCAGCAACATGGATGGGTCTAGACAGGATTAGGCGAAATGAAATAAGTCCGTCAGAGAAAGACAAATACGGTAAGATTTTGCTCTTATGTGGAATTTAAGAAACAAAACAAACAAAGAAAGGGTTTTACATTTCTATTAAGCCCAATTCACCACTTTTTCCCTTTATGGTTTCCGTATTTTCTGTTATAAGAAAAGTTTTGCCTGAGCCAATGATACAAAGATTGTTATCTCTCCTACATTTACTTTTTTTCCTAAAAGCTTTAGAGTTTAATAATGTTTTATATTCAGGTCAATGGCCCGTTTTGAGACCTTGAGTTTTATATGTGATATGAACTAAGTTTTATCTCTATCGATCGATGGATGGATTGTCCAATTGTTACAGGAACATTTGCTGAAAAGGGCTACTTGACACAGAGCAAGACAGAAAGTTGTCATCCTATAGAGAACAGAATTTCCAATCCATTATGAGAGAGGGCAGAGAAGGGGTGAAGGCCTAGACTGGAGGGAGCCTCGTTTGAGGGTTGGAATTCCGAGTGACCCGCCAAGTGGCCTGCACGGCGATGACAGCAGGCCCCTCCGTGAGGAGACCACCGGCGCCCAAAGTGGGGTGCGGGCTGGCCAGGGAGGTGCCTGGTGGGGTGTTTCTTCTGGGGTTCTCAGAGATTTGTACTCGTCTGGCGCAAACGTCAGATTAGGAAAGCGTTAGGTAACGAGCGGGCGGCGGGAGCGCACGACGCAGCAGCCTGCGGGACAGGCCTTGCCTCGCAAACCAAGCAGAGTTGGAGCCTGGGCAGGGCACGGCCTCTCCTCTCCCTCCTGCAGCCAGAAGGGGGATACCGCTGGGTCTGGCTGGTGTCTGGAGCCTCCAAGGCGGCGGCGTCCGTGGCCTCTGGCGGCGGCAAACGGATAAGAGGCTGGGAGGCCCCTGGATGCAGCCTCGCTTATTAGACTTAGACTTTCGGAAGGAGGTGAGTCGCAGGGGTTTTGCCCAGAGGCAAGTTGGCAACAAATAAAACGCATTCTGGTCCTCCTGCCCCTTCCAGCCCCCACATGGCCCGCCCTTCCCCAGAGCCACCTAGATGTTGACCCTGCCACCTTGACCCAGGGACTGAGGAGGGACATCGCAGGAGGCTGTGAAGCTTTCAAGCTTGCTACTTTTGTGGCTCCGTATTTATTGAGCATCTACCACGGACGCACGTATCTTCTCATTTATAGGACCCAGAGACGATCCCTGCGCTCCGGGTGCTTACATCCAAATGGTGGAAGACAGGAATTTGACACGTATGCCAGGCGGAAGGGAAATAGCCCTCGGCCTAGGGCCTCCTCTGGGCCAGACGCTACGCCAGGGTCTCCAGGCGTTACCGGGTTTGTTCTTGCAGCGACTCGGCGAGCGTGAGATGGAAGCCTCATTCCTAATGTAGAAATCGGGGCTCGGAAAGGTTAAGGAACATACCCACGTGCGCCCAGCTCTTAAGTATGGGTGTGAACCTGAGACTGTCAGACTCCACTTTTGCTAATTACGCGGCCACGCGGTACCAGACCGGAGCTCAGCTGAGGTCTGTGGGCGTTCCAGAAGGGAAGGAGCCACGGTGTCTAACCACGGGCCCTTACTGTCTGGCGAAGGGTGAGCGGCAATCACTGTGGGCCTGGGATCGTGCAGACAGGCCTGGGTAGCAGCCGTGGAGGTGGCCCATGTCAGAGGGGTCTTCGAAGACAGGGGGCTGTACTCCGTGAATGTGCGTGCTGGGGAAGAAGGTGCCGGAGGGAGGGAGCAGTGGCACCAATAATAACCCCAAACCCAGAATTATTATGTGCCCAGGCCCGTGATGCTTTGCAAATACTAACTCGTTTAATCCTTGCAACAGTCCTAGAGGACCCTTACTATCCTTTTTCCTATAAGGATACTATACTATTACTCTCCTTATTCCGCCGAGGCCCAGAAAGCTTCCAGAACTTTCCCATGGTGACATGGCTGGTAGATGCCAGAGCCGGGCTCTGGGGGGGGGGGCGGAATGAAATCAGCCAGAGTGTTGTGTCGGCGGGTGGCAGGGCAGAGGCTCAGACTGAAAGGGTAGATTGGGGCTAGCTCAAAGAAAGTTCGTATGGGAGGCGGAGGAGTCTGGCTTTTGTCCTGTGGCCTTGCTGAACTCTAGGAAGTTTCTGGGTAGGGGAGGGATGTCAGCCAACTTGTGTTTAGGCAGCTGGCTTTAGCAGAAGGGCTGGAGAGGCGGGAGATGGACCAGGGATCTGGAGAGGAGGCAAGATCGTAGGTGGGTCATGGGTGAGGAGGCTGCCGTCCTTATCCCGGAGGGCACCGGACGTGGCAGCCTGCCCCAGGCCGGGCAGCGGGGAAGTAGACAGCAGTGCCGTAGGCTCGGTCACTCAGTGGGAGACGGATGAGCTGTGACGCGGCCCAAATCCAAAGGAACACCACTAGAGCATTGAAGGGCATAGTGTGTGGTGTCCACGCAGACGCCACCAGGATCTGGGATGTGAATGAGGTCAGACCCCCGGGGGCTGGGCTGGCTGGAGGCAGCGCCAGGGCAGAGGAGGGAGGCGGCCTCTTCCTGGAGGCCGAGCGGATGGAAGGAGGAAGCGAGGCATGGCGGCTTGCTCTGAGGAGGGAAGAGCGCGGCCAGGGGCTGAGAGGCCAAATCCGCAAGGGCTGCTGTGTTCCGCCTTCTCCGGGATTTTCCCAGGGGGAGGGGAGGGCGGCAGAGGCCCTATTGCTTCTCTAGCTCGAAAAGGAAATTTGGCCCCATGTGGTAAAGCCTACTGTCCCCCGAGGAAATGCCTCTCTCCAGCTCCGGTCTCACTTTCTAGCTTCGGATCTGTCAATTCCGCTCCACCTGGGTGTCCTCTGTCTCCACCCAGATGGTCCACCACCTCCAGACTTGGAGAGCCCAAGGCTGTGTGTGTCGTTGTCCAGCCCGACACTTCTCCCCCTTCCAAGGTCCCTGTCTTGATGACCTCTTTCAGCCTAGTTGGTTGCTCAACACAAAACCCTGGGAATCATTTTAGATTCTGCTTTTCCATAATTCCTCATTCATTCAATGTCCGCCTGCTCATTCAAAGTCCTATTCCTCTGCTTCCTAGTTGTCTCTGGTGTTAACCATTCAATAAATATTTCTTGGTCATTTAATAAGTATTTATGAGAACCCGCCGTGTGCCAGCTAACGAGCACAGAGCAGTGAACCACAGAAAAATCTCTGTCCTGTGGAGACAGTGGGCTCCATCTTTTCAGAGCCATTGGCATCTCCTTAAAAGAAAGTTCAGGCCTTTATGTCTTGCCCGAGTTTTGACAACATTTTTGTTGTCGAACCTCCTTTCTCTGGCCTCCACTTTCTATAAGCTGTCCTATATAGTTTTTCTAAAATGCAACTCTGATCATACCGTTTCCCGGCTTAATCCTGCAATGGCTCCCTATTGCCCATAAGAAGAAAGTGAGACTCTTTACCCTGACATAGCAGGTCCTCCGAGATGTGGTCTGGTCCCTGCAAACTTCTCGACTTCCCAAGTATCCGGCCTGGCCTCAGTGACTTGGGATTCCTCGGCCACCTCTTCTGTCTTGTTGCCGTGACTTTGTACCCATCGCTCCCTCTGTATAGAATATATTTCTCCTTCTTCTTCTGGAAAACTCCTGCTTAGGTTCCAGGGTTCAGATTAAATGTCTTCTCCACGTAAGAGCCATCCCTGATGTCTCCAGGCAGAGTTGAGAGCCTTCTCCTTTGCGTTCCTCTATCTTCCTGTTAATCTCTATTTTCCAGTACTTTGTGCACTGGAAGTGTCTAGCCTAGCGAGCTAGGACTGGGCTCCATTCATGGCTGACACCTGAAGCATAATGAAAGCCTGATGCATGGCGAATGTTCTGATACCGTTCGTTGAACGAACGAACGAACGAATGAATGAATGAATCAATCAATGACCCAGGACACTATGTTCTAGCTACCAGGATCGGGTGTGGGTAAAGGAGAGAGCCCACAGTCAGGTGCTGAGGGAGCCGTGGGTGATACGCAGGCTGGCGCAGAGAAGGAGCCAGCGACGGTGAGGAGCCATGTGGTGTTGGAAGCCTCCGATTCCTAAGCCCCAAGTCTTCCTCTTCCTGCCTGCGTGCCCTTGGGCGAGTTACTTTACTCCGTCCTTTTAATATTACCATCACTGCGGTGAAATATACGTAACATAAAGTTTCCCGTCGTAACCGTTTCTAAGCATCCATTTCAGGGGTATTAGCTCTTTTCACACTGTTGTGCCACCGTGGCCACCATCCATCTCCGGGATATTTTTCATCTTCCCAAACTGAAACTCTGTTCCCGTCAGACTCTCGCTTCCCATTCTCCCCTCCCCCGCCGGCCTCTGGGAGCCACCATTCTACTTCGGTCTCTGGGAACCAGACTACTCTGGGGACCTCGTATAAGTGGGATCGTCTGGTATTTGTCCTTCTGTGAGGGTATTTCACTCAGCATAATGTCTTCAAAGTTCGTCCACGTTGGAGCGTGCGACGGGATTTCCATTGTAGCATAAACCGCGGTTCATTTATTTCATTCACCTGTCACTGAACGCTGGGGCCGCTTCTAGGGAATCATGCGGCTCTGGACCTGGGCGTGCAAATATCAGTTTGAGTCCCTGCTTTCACCTCTTTTGGATATATACCCAGACGTGGAATTGCTGGATTATATGGTAATTCGATGTTTATTTTTGGAGGAACTGCCATACTGTTTTCCACAGTGGCTACACTGTTTTATACTTAAAAAAAATTTTTTTTAAATGTTTCTTTCTTTCTTTTAAAAAAATTTTTTTTAATGTTTATTTTTTGGAGAGAGAGAGGGAGAGAGACAGAGTATGAGCACTGGTGGGTCAGAGAGAGAGAGGGAGACGCAGAATCTGAAGCAGGCTCCAGGCTCTGAGTTGTCAGCACAGAGCCCGACGTGGGGCTTGAACTCGAGAACCTTGAGATCATGACCTGAGCCAAAGTTGGACACTTAACCAACTGAGCCACAGGTGCCCCTGTTTATTTATTTCTGAGAGAGAGAGCACAAGCAAGGGAGGGGCAGAGAGAGAGAAAGAGAGAGAGAGACAGAGGACCCGAAGCGGGCTCCGTGCTGACAGCAGAGAGCTTGATATGGGGATTGAACCCGTGAACTGTGAGATCATGACCTGAGCTAAAGTTGGACGCTTAACAGACTGATCCACCAGGTGCCCCTGCACCATTTTATGCTTTTATAGGCAATGCACAAGGCTTTCCATTGTCTTGATGGCCTCACCTGCCCACTGGGGATGGTGCTACCTGCCTGCATCATCGGGTTCACAGGCATGTTTGGAAAATCAAATGAAACAATGCTTGTAAGGCACTTGCTGGATTATTGTTCTTGTGCCCACATACAAAAGGAGCTTGATCCCCTGGGGAGCCCCTGGCACCCGTGGGAGTTTCCTTACCAGTGAGGAGACACACACTGCCTTCTGGTGACTTGGAAGGGGGACTCGTCTTCTGATGACAGCAGGCTCTTGCCCTTTTCTACAGAAGCAGCGACTACAGGAGGGCTTTCCAACTTGGGGCAGAGAGAGTAAACCTATGTGCTCCAGGCCAAATTAAAGAACTCTCGATCTTGCTTAATTCATCAAACCTCAACGCATGATGCCAAGCAAAGGAGCATGGCTGTGACTCGTGCCCAGTGCTTCCTTCCGGAGGCTCTCAGCTCAGTGGCAGATTCAGCCTGTTTGTGACAGAGTATTACTGTCTCTCCTTTAGGAAGATTGCTCATCTTTGTCCTGTTCAGCACCCATGCAGTCATTTAACTTGCTTTGAACAATGAAACGGGAAAGGAATAAATGTGTGTTACTTCTGGGTGGAAGCCTTAAAAGTCAACACCTTTTTAAACTCTTCTGCTTTTCCTTTCTCATGACAACCAGCAATATCCCCCAAACTGGCTGTCCAGTTGGGTTCCAGAGTGAAGCTGAGCAGAGGAGCAACAATCTGTGCTGGATGCATAGGGTGAATGAAAAATAAAACTGTGCTGTTTCAGGGCACTGAGCGTTGGGGCTGTTTGTTACTGCGGCATAACCTAGCTCATCCTGACTAATACATCAGCAAACAGTTCATCCTAGTGGTAAGGAAAGTGTGGGAAAGGAAATGGACCGTGTTCCATGGGCACACAGAGGAGGGCAGGAGGGAACAAAAATTAACCCTGTAGGGAGAGGTGTCTGATGCTTTCTACCTTTAATCTTATACTCATTTACTCCTTCCAATAACTGTGAGGTAATTATTATCCTCCTTTTTCAGGTAAGGGACTTTCAGCTCAGAGATGTTAAATTTCTTAAGGTCTTTCAGCTTGTCCTGAACAGAGATGACATTCAAATTGAGGTCTCTCTGATACCTATATTCCAGATTTTAAATATTAATAATCGCTGAAACTTAGAACTTTTTATGTGCAAGTGTCTGATGATGTTCTAAGGGTTAGGCATGAATGAACTCAGTTAACCTTATATCAGCCCAAAGAGATAAGTGTAGCATAATCCATTTTATGGATAAGGAAACAAACCAAGCGACTTCCCCCATGTCACACAGCTGGCATCTGAAACCCAGAAGTCTGGATCCAGAGTTCATGTTCTTAACCACCGCACAATACTCAGCCTGGTGCTTCCATGCTTATGGGAGAGACACATGAGCACTCAATAACTCCTCCCTCTATGTGCTCTGCCTGGTTGATTTCACCAACACGCATGGCTCCAACCATTAGATACCAACTGTTTATTTAGCACAGATCTTTTCCCACTCCTCATTAAATCTCCTCACCTGGATGCCTGGCAGGCATCACGAACAACTAGTTCCAACCCTCTGGAGGTCGTCGCCAGACTCTGATTTGCGACAAGCGATGCTCCTGCTAAAAGTCTTTCCATGTCTTACCATTGCCTTCCCTGAGTGCTGGTACCCTTGCTGTTCCTTCCGTCTCTTTCTCTAGCCTCGTCCTCTTCTTCCTCCCTATGCTGATGTCACTTTCTAGAACATTCTTTTCTGACTAACTTACATTGTCCTTTAAGACTGAGGTGAATAGCAGCTTTATTCACTATAGCCCCAAACTGGAAGCCATCCAAGTGCCCATCAGCTGGTGAATAGACGAGCCGACTGTGGTACATTCACATGAGAGACTACTGCTCGGTCACGAAAAGGAAGGCACTGATACACACAACAACATGGATGAATCTCAAAAGCATTAGGCTAAATGAAAGACGCCGGAAAGAAAAGACTACATACTGTATGATTACAGAAAGTTCTAGGGAAGGCAAAACTGAATAACAGAAAACTGACCAGTGGTTTCCAGGGTTTGGAAGTGCAGAGGGCAGGGATTGAGTATAAAGATGTACAAAGGAAATTTCTAAAGTGATAGAAATATCCGACATCATGGTCGTGGTGGTGGTTACACAGGTACGTACATTTGTCAAACTCATAGAAGTGTATACTTAAAACAGATATGTTTTGTTTCCAAAAATGATTCCTTAATAAATTTGATTTTTATTTATTTAATTATTTACTTGTTTGTTTAAAAAAGATTTAGTTTTTAAAAGTTTATTTATTTTTTGAGAGAGAGAGAGGGAAAGAGAGAGAGGGCACCATGAGTGGGAGAGGGACAGAGAGAGAGGGAGAGACAGAGAATCCCAAGCAGCCTCCAAGATGACAGCTCGACATGGGACTTGATCTCATGAACTGTGAGATCACGACCTGAGCCAAAACCAAGAGTTGGATGCTCAACTGACCGAGCCACCCAGCTGCCCCTAAAGTTGATTTTCCAAGAAGCCTCCAACTCAGGGTAAGACCTGGACCCATGACGGAAACAGGAGACAGCGTAGACCCGTGTTTTCTGTACCTAACTTCACTCTCCCCTCTGACCCCAAACCAAAAATGACTACAATTTCTAGATCTTGATAATCCTTCCTAAATGGGATTAAACCGCCTCAAAGAGAGCCAGGAAGCTTGTGCATTTCCCCCGGTCTCTTTCCGCTTCAGTATTTCCTTCCTGAACAAATCTGCTCTGCATCAGAGGCAGGGAAATGACTCTGTTGTCAAGGGCTGGTCCATCAGGGAGCCCCCCACTCTCTCCCACTGATCCTCGCCCTTCTATTAATTCTACTATGTTCTGGGAGCTAAGCTTGGGCCGAAACGGTGACAGACACAGTCCTGCTGCCCACAGGGAGCTGGGGTTTGGAAGAAGACGCGCACAATAGGATGAAAGCTGTCATACCTCATAGGTCCTGGGAAAGTGAGTATGTACCTGGGACGACATGGCCCAATGGAGGAGAGGCCGTTCTTTTGGGCCAATCACCAATCAACTGTAATTGGGCAAGGTAGGGTGCCTATCAAAGGAGCTTATTAATGAGCCTGGTGGGCTCCATCTGTCAGCAGGATTTATCGGGCAAGTCTTTCCCCAGAGGTGACATTTCCCTTTCAAGTTCTGCCGGTATGAGCGCAATGGTTTGCTCTGTACCCAGGCCGGCCTGCGGGAGGTGATCCAGCTTGTCCGAGGGTGTGCTGTGTTGTACCAGCCTCTAATCCTTAAATCCTTGGCTCTCTTCCCCAGTGCCTATGTCAGACCAACTCCTGAGTGGGCAGGATGGTGCTTTGCAAAGTGCTATGAATCTCGAGCTACAAGGTTTGGGTCCAGTTTAATATTAATTAAAATTGCTTCTCTTTGGGGGACATATATGAAAGGCCGGCTCCTGTACTAAATATCTTACGTGCCTTGTCTCATTCAGTCCTCCAAACAATATGAGGTAATCATCACATCAATGATTGTTACTGATTAATTTTTTTAAATTTTTTTTTATGTTTTATTTATGAGAGCAGGAGAGACAACGCACGAGCGGGGGAGGGGCAGAGAGAGAGAGAGGGAGACACAGAATCCGAAGCAGGCTCCGGGCTCTGAGCCGTCAGCACAGAGCCCGACGCGGGGCTCGAACTCACAGACCGTGCGATCATGACCTGAGCCGAAGTCGGACGCTTAACCGACTGAGCCACCCAGGCGCCCCTGATTGTTACTAATTATTGAGCAGTAATTTTTTGAGATAATTATGATATGCTTATTTTATTTTACTTATTTTAATTTTTTCCCAGTTTTATTGGGAAATGAGATACTTCTATCACTGTGTATGTTAAGGCACACAGCCCAATGGTTTAGCTTACATATACTGTGCAATGGTTACCACTGTAGGCTTGGCTGACACTCATCTCTCAAACAGATGGAATATTGAGCACTTTTTATGTGCCAGGGCTGATAGAAAGAGCTTGCATGGATTATCTCATTTAACTATCACAACGACCCTCTAAGTATGTGATATGATTCGCATCATCCCATCACCTAGGTTACGATACAGAGCATTTCCCCGAAGCCTCCTTTCTGCCCATGCCCGGTTGTTACCATCTTCTCCCCAGCCTCAACTAACCACTCTTTTGACTTCTAGCCCTGAAAGGTGAGTGTGGCCCATTGAAGAAATAAGTAAGTAAGTAAACAAGTAAAGTTTATTAAGGTGAGATGCACGTAACGAAGTTAACCCTTTAAAAATAAGCGACACGATGGCTTTTCATACAGTCACAACGTTGTGCAACCGTCACCTGTGTCTAGTTCCCAAACGTCTTCAGGCACCCCACAAGAAAGTCCCAGACTCACTGAGCAGTTGGCCCCTTTCTGAACATCACATAAACGAACCACACAGTGTGACCCTTTGCGTCTGACTTCTTTCTCTCCAACTCTCTCGTGAGAGTTAGCCATATCGTGTGTGCAGTGGGTGCCAATATCATTCCCATTTTATAGGTGAGGAAACTAAGGCCCAGGGAGATCATATAACCTGCCCAAATCATTCTAGGGCAAGGGGGCCCGAGAACCCTGTTCCTGGGGGACACTCCCTGCCGCAGAGGAGGGAAACCAGGTCCAGCGAGCGAGGTGACACGCTGAAGGCAGCTGGCTGAGATTGCAGAGAGATTCCTCTGACTGCAAAGCCCAAGCTGTTGACCCCTAGGCTCTTCTCCCCTTGACTAACTGTGTGACTTGGGGCCTTTTCCTGGGCCTCAGTTTCCCAGTCTCGGCAAAGCCACTGAACCGTCCTTGTCTGACTGTGGGAATCTTGGTTGAGAGCCCTTGTAAACTGTGAGGCGCCCCGCAGACAGGGTCATCAGGCTGTAGTTGACTGTGGTGTCTCGGGTCTTTGGGAACTTGGCATGGGGCCAGGTGGGCCCTCGGGGAGAGCTGCACCGAATGGGCGTGGGGACGGGGTAGGGGCCAGGGGCAGCCCGGCCCTTCCTGTTCTCTCTGTTTGTACAGCTTTGGTATTTCCTGTGCTCTGCCCCCTCCAGAATTATCATGTCAAGCACCTACGATCCAGGATCTCTGCATTTAAGGAAGCCCTCCCCACCCCATCCTACTTATGGAATATCCCGGCCCCCGCCGCCCGGCCTGGAACGCGCAACAGGTGCTGCTGCGGGCCGAGGATGGTCGCCATTTATGAAATCAGTCCTCTGTCAGTCCAGAAGTCAGGTTGGGAGAAAAAGAGAGAGTCGCATGGCCATACTTGGAACAGGTGCTCTTTGAGGCGCCGCTGCTTTGTTCAAAGTGTCCCCATTATTTATCCAGTGGCAGAAAACATATTGTCACCTTCTATAGCGAAGGCTTTATAGTTTCGAACCTGGAATGAAAGGGCAGTAAGGTCGTGTCTTGGCACGTCCGAGTCCTGAGTAGCGGCTCTCGTCTCTGCCAGGAGCTGGGATTTCCATGGAAGTCTTAGCTCTCCTCTCTGTGGGGGCCGTTCTGTGCGTACGCTGGGAGAAAGGACCGGGGGACCCCGTGTCCCGGTATTCCTGCTCTCCTATCCCTTCAGGCACCACGCCTTTCACTCCAGGCTCGTTCAATTCCCAAGGTTTCTCTTTCCAGACGGTTTCTGAGGGGCCAAATAACAAGAATGTTCCAGAATGCTCCGCCGGCCCAGGGACGATTTGTCAGAGCAGTTTCCTGGATTACGGCCTCTTCCCGCATCAGCAAATCATGTGAAACAAAGTCCTGTCAGCTGTAAGCCCTGAATGTGGGAAAAAGAGCTGACATACAGGACTCACTTTCGTAAAGTTGACATTTCTCATGAATAGCAAATTCCTGAGTGTGGGCAGTTGACCAAGGCCAGGAATTCTCATTAGCTGGTGATAATCAGGCATGACTCGGCCTGCGGAACGCAGCTGGGAGGAGAGGTCATCCGTGTGGGCAGGGACGACCCACAGCTGATAATCGAGCCCAATCTGGCCGGAGCGGTGGCTAACGTACTACAGGGCTCCGTGTGGGCCGGCATTCCCCTCCGCCGCCCCCCAATCCAGCGGCAAAAGGGGTAGTGCCAAGACCCAGCAAAGGGCTTCTGGACAAGGCCCAGCTGGGGTCTGAGAGCGTGGCCCACTGGGTAAAGACACGCCATTCCTCTGCTGGCTGAGGGGTAACTGTTCCTTTGCTGGGCCTTGCAGAGACGCAGGCTTGGGCCCCAGCCTTCTTCCTGTTTCCTGAGACCACGACCTCTTTGGAGTTGAAGGGCATCTAGGAAATGAGTTAAACTGATTGTTTTCCGTCCAGGAGCCCAGACCCGCCCTGCCCCAGCCACGTTCTCCCGAACAGTCAGCGTTCGTGATTTCTTTTTCCTACGCTCACCTCTGTAGCATTTCCTGGTTTTCCCAAACAGAATTAGTCACTTCCTTCTCTGTGTCCCCATAATACTTTGAAGTCACCGTATCTCTGTGATGCAACTTTATTTTATGAACACCGTGATGCTCTCTTAGGGACACATGAAAGCTTGGAACATTTCTTTACCCTTTTTTGCTCTGGCTCCTGGGAAGCTCAGAGCCAGTTTGCAGCTCCCTGCTATCAAGTGATTAATGTGTGCTTTGTGAGTTGCCGTTCTCCTGGCTGCGTCTTATGTTCATCGTTTCTTTCCTCCATTTCTTTATATATATTTGCATTATATTCACCTATGTGGATGTCATTTTATTTATTTTGAAAATAAGAAATATTTTTTTGCATTATCAGTTTTAATGAGGTGAAATGTACCAGAATGAAATGCATCCCTTTAAAAAATGTTTATTTATTTATTTTGAGAGAGAGAGAGAGCCAGGGAGGGACAGAGAGAGAGAGAGAGAGAGGAAGAGAGAGAATCCCAAGCAAGCTCTGCGCTGTCAGCACAGAGCCTGAAGCAGGGCTCGATCTCAAGAAATTCTGAGATCATGGCCTGAGCCGACATCGAGAGTCAGATGCTTAACTGACTGAGCACCCAGGCGCCCCAAAGTGCATCCATTTTAAGTATATAGTTTGATGAGTTTGACAAACGTATACACCCCTGTAACTACCACCATAACGATGGTATAGAACACTTTTCTGTTCCCCAGTGTTCCCTCGTACCTGGTCCCAGCTACCACCTACATGCTCTCAGCCACTCTCTGTGAGATTTACCTTTTTCTGGAATTCTATATAAACGGAACCATATAGTAAGTGGTCTCTGTGTCTGCATTTGTTCACTGTGCATATTGCTTTTGAGGTGCACCTGTGTTTTTGTGTACCCCAGCAGTGGCTCGTTTTCACTGCTTAGTAGAATTCCATTGTATGGATAGATTATAATTCGTTTCTCCATTCCCTGTTGATGGACATATGATTTATTCCCATTTCCTGGCTACTATGAATATAGCTTCTCTCACTATTTATATACAGTTTGTCTGTGGGGAAAAAAAAGACAGCTATATTAACCATGGTTCTCCAGAGAAATAGAACCAACAGGTCTTATTATCCATCTATCTATCTATCTATCATCCATCCATCATTTATTTCTTGGAGTTGGCGCACATGATTATGGAGGCTGGCAAGTTCTCAGATCTGCAGTTGACAAGCTGGAGACCCAGGAACTCTGACGATGCAGTTCCGATCTGAGTCTGAAGGCTTGAGAACCAGGAGAGTTGCTGGTACGGTTCCTGTGCAAAGGCTGGCAGGCTTGAGACCCAAACCGAGCTGATATTTCAATTTGAGTCTGAAAGTGGGGGGTGGGGGAGGGGAAAGTTGATGTTCCAGATCAAAGGCAGTCAAGCACGAGGAATTTCCTTTTTTTTTTTTTTAATGTTTATTATTTTTGAGACAGAGACAGAGCATGAGTGGGGGAGGGGCAGAGAGAGAGGGAGACACAGAATTAGAAGCAGGCTCCAGGCTCTGAGCTGTCAGCACAGAGCCCGACGCAGGGCTCGAACTCACGGACTGTGAGATCATGACCTGAGCTGAAGTCGGACGCTCAACCAACTGAGTCACCCAGGTGCCCCGGAATTTCCTTTTATATGGGAGATGATCAGTGTTTTTGTTCTGTTCAGGCCTTCAACTGATTGGATGAGGCCCACCCACATTCGGAAGGGCAATCTGCTTTCTTTACATGTTAATTTCATCTGAAGACGTCCTCTCAGAAACAACCAGTCTAGTGTTTGACCAAATATCTGTGGCCCAGTCAGGTTGGCACAAAAATCAACCATCATCGCTAGATATCAGTAAACACAGAAACAAATATATAATTGAATTGGGTCTGTTTCTCAATTAAGAACGTATTTATCTGCAGATAATAGAGTCTAATATCAATGGCTGGGGCAAATAGATGTTTCTTTTTCTCACACATTTAGAAGTGGGGAGGTGGGTGTTTGCTGGCATTAGTTTAGTCGCTCAGCGGTGCTGCCAGAGGTGGGAGATTTTATCGTTTTCATCTTCCATATCCTGGTGCTGCATCCTCATGGTTGCCAAATGCAAGGTCATCATCCCAGGCCTTGGGTCAAGTGAATCCTCAGTCTCAGGTCACAGGCAAGGCAGAGGAAGGAGTGCAGAGAAGCAGGAAGACTGGGAGAGATAGCTGAGTCTGTTCCTTTTTATCAGGAAAGCAGAATCTTCCCAAGGGAAGCAAAAATAATATAAAAACAGGGAGGGGGACAAAACACGAGAGACTCTTAAATATGGAGAAGAGAGGGTTACTGGAGGGGTTGTGGGAGGGGGGATGGGCGAAATGGGGAAGGGGCATTAAGGAATCTACTCCTGAAATCACTGTTGCCCTATATGCTAACTAACTGGGATGTAAATTAAAATATAAATAAATTATTAAAAAAAGAGAAAAAAAAAGGAAGCAGAATCTTTCCAGAAACCCTACCCGGCGGATTTCTCCTTATAGCTCATTGGCCAGACCTGGATCACGTTATGACCTCTAAGTTGTGAGGACACTGGGGAGTAGGATTGTCACGTCTGGTTTAGTCCAAAGGTACCGTCTTCCCCCAAGTGAAATCAGGGTTCTGTAGAGATAAAGGAGCATGGGGTGGGTGTTGGGCCAACAGCTAACACCTCCACCACTCCTGAAATTCACTGTTCATGCCTTAGCATGATGCCTCACACACAAGGGTGCTTAAGGAACGTGTGTTTGCTTGGGTTGATTTCAGAAGCTCCCTGGATGGGGAGACAGAGATGGACCATGAATCACAGAAATAGGTGGCTTGGTGTCACCCCTGCCATCCCCAGCTACATGACAGAACCTGTTTACAGAACCTGTTTCTCAATTGGGTAAGATGGGACTAATTCTTCCCATTCAGGTAAGTCCGTGAGAGCACTCTGCAAAGGACAAGACAGATATTAGTCAAAGCCACTATGGCCATGGAACCCCAGAGGGTTGGGCTTTCTCTGCTCCTCTTGCTAGTGCTGCTGTCCCCGCCAGCCTGTGGGGTTTCACAGATCCCAGGGGAGAGTTGCGATGGTGTCCACTCTCCCGACTGGACTTGATCCTCGCTATCCTGAGAGTCGTGTGGCCAATGGAGTGATTCTCCAACTCTGCCTTCCCCTGCTCTGAGCACACTGCTAGAGACTTCAGGCGGAATCCCAGGCATTGCCCGATACTCCCCGGGCCAGCGCCGTGTCACAGGGTTACTAGGGCTGTTTACTTCCCTGACCTTGCTCTCTATCATTCACGAGTCGAAGTTGTGCAAGCTCCTCCAACAGCCCCTGCGAAGGATTGCCGTGACGAGCACTGCAGCCTGGACACTGGCTTCCACACACGGACCCAGCGAAACTCCTGGTTCTTGATGGCTTTCTGTCATCGTCTAGTCTCCTTCTCTTCCTGCAGCTTTTAACGTGCCAAGATCTTCCTTATCTCGACGTTATCACGTGACCCCACTGGCTTTAGTTTTTAAGCTGTGGTCCTTTTTCTCTCTGTGTGTTCTTAACTCATTCATCTGCCCACTTCAGGGTTCCCACTGCCTTCGTCCCCCGTCACTCACCCTGAGATCCATGACCTCCCAAAAGCCGAGCGCCCTGGGCACGTGGTAGATCTTCTCTTCCTGGTACTCTTTGTGGCATCCGCATTCTCCCTGTCACCTCCCTTATCTACTCTCTCTGGTCTCCTTCAACTGTCACCCATCCTCCAGCTGACCCTCGAATGCTGGGGTGTCCACTCTGCCGACCTCACCCTCTTTCTCTTTTTCTTCTCTCCACCTGAATGATTGCTTCTCTTTCTACTTGTCGATGTTGCCCAGGGTGATCTTTCCAGCTCGGGTCTCTCTTTTCAGAGCATTCTCTACCAATACAGAAGCTGAGATGCACAGATATTGAGAAATGTGTCCGTGTCCACATTGACCTCGGCTGTTTATTTCACGGACTTGCTCTCAGACTGTCTGTTGGGGAAGAAAAGGAAAGACGCTTTCTTGGGAGTGTGCTATGGGCCGGTGACTAGCTGTGCTGGGCACTTCTGTGTCATCCGAAATACCCCTTGCTGCTTTATGAGTCCCTACTTTACAGCTGAAGAAACTGAGGACGGGAGAGGTGGAATTCTCGGTCACACGGCTCGTAGTAAGTGGTGCGGTGGGGCTTTAAGCTCAGGCCTTCTGGCACCAAAGTGCAGGCACTCTTCTGATTACACTGGGTATCTCTTGAAAAATCCAGATTTAGACAGATGGCCTTTTAAATCCAATTAAACTGGACCGTGTGACCTTTTATGCCATCTTTGAGCTGCAGAATGGGCCCATAACCCAGCAGCAGGCACGGACGCGGTCTCGAATTAGGCCGGCTCAGCAGTTGAAGGCTTGGGCGTTAGCAGCCGTGTAATATCATGCAGTGTCTACCCTGAAATACCTTGGGCTGGCGCCAGTGAGATCAGAGCCAGCGGGACACTGAGAAAGCCCTGGAAAATACGCTGTCTACTCTTGTCCCTTGCTGGTAAGCTGGGACTCAGATTGTTCTGGAATTACCTGGCCGGTTATAACTGTGTGGAAAGGAAGAAGTCTTGGCAGCACCGTTTGCAAGAAGCCCTGTGCTTTGATCCCACCATTGAAGGGAATAAATGGGCCCTTCAGGGAGTCCAGTTAAGTAGAATCTGTTTGTCTTGGACAAGCCCAGGTTGGGGATTGGCCTGTCTGCAGCTTTAAGATGGCTGGCACCAGGCCCGTGGGTCCTGTCTGTCACATTCTCCTACTCATTTGGCAAGACTCCCTCTTCTGTTATTTTTTGAATCAGGCTTCTGCCAGGAGAATCTTGGGCTCCCAAAACTTCTGAACTGCCTTTCCAGATTGCCTTGGGTTTTTCTTTCTCATTTGGTGGCCCTTGTCATAAACAAAGATTTTGAAAAGTCACGACGCGCCGAACGAAAATGCAGTACCCCGCCCCTGATGAAGCAATTTTGGTATGTAAATTTAACCTAAAATCATCCAACGTCTTCATGCAAGGAGAGGCCGCTCTAGATGCGGCATGAACACAATTTTAAACCATCAAAAGACAAAATGACAAAATAATAAAAAACTCGAACCACAAAGGAAAAAAAAATGATACACGGCACTTCATCAAAATGAAAACGTATGCTTTTTAGAAGACGCTGTTAAGGAAATAAGGTGACGGGCCACAAGCTGGGAGAAAATATTTGCAAGATAAACAATCCCAGGAAAAAATGGTCAAAAGTCTCTTTAGAAATGCTCTACTGAAGAATATATGTGAATGGCCAATAAGTCCGGGAAAAGATGCTCAGGATTATTAGTCATCACAAAAATGTACATTAAACCACAGAGAAATACCAAGCTACCGGAATGACCGAAATTAAAGACCGACAATGTCAATTACTGGTGAGGATTTGGGGCAACTAGAACCCGTGCGTGTTGCTGGTGGGGAGACAAAATGGGACAACCGCTTTATTTTAAGATAGTAAAAAAAAAAAAAAGTTAATTACATTTAGAATTAACCAACTAGGCTCTGTTTAGATGATCCCAATTTTTTGGCGACACCCAAAGTATTGTGGATCAAATATATGCCTCTCTCCATGAGGTCTGGCCAGAGTGCTGGCTTTGGCCGTCAGGTTGTAGAGCTTCCTCACAGCCTGTTTGATCTGGCGCGTGCTGGCCTTGATGTCCGTGATGAGCACCGGTGACTCGATCATCACGGCCAGCTTCATGGTTGGGAATACTTGATGGTGGCGAATGGTCAAGCTTGTTTCTCCCGGGATGCTCTTTGAAGATTACTGGTATCGCCTTTGGAGTCGCAGCGTCCTGGGCTGCTTGGCTGTTTGGGTGGCTGTAGGCACGTTCTACCATAGTCTTCCAGTCTTCAGAGCCTTTGCTTTGGAGTAGGTTTTGGTCGAGACAAGGATTTCTTATTCCTTTCCTATTCCTATTCACTTTCGGTGCCTTCTGCATAAAACTCTGGGAGACCATTTTGGAAAGTGGTTGCAGGTTTTATGTGTGTGTGTGTGAAGTTAAACATATACTTTCTGTATGACCTATCCATCCCTACAGAAATGAAAATGTAAGTCCATACATATACTTGTATGTGGATGTTTGGGGAGCCTTTACTTGCACTGGCCCCACCCCGGAAAGAGCCCAGATGCTCATCGGCCAGTGAATGGATAATAAACAGTGGTGCCTCCCTGCACTGCAGTACTACTCAGAAAATAATAAAGTACTGAGATCTGCGACCACACGGGAGAATCTTAAAAGCATTATGCTTAGTGAAAGAGCCCAGACCTGAGAGGCCATATACACATATAGATGTGACCCTATGTGATTGCAAACTACAGAGACAGGGGCGCCTGGGTGGCTGAGTCAGTTAAGCATCAGACTCTTGATTTCAGCTCAGGTCGTGATCTCACGGTTGGTGGGATTGAGCCCTACATCGGGCTCTGCACTGGGTGTAGAGCCTGCTTAAGATTCTCTCTCTCCCTCTCCTTCTCTCTCTTTCTCTCTCTCAAAAAAAAAAAAAAAGAATAAATAAACAAAAGAGACAGAAATTAGGTGAGTGGTTGTCAGGGGCTGGGGAAAGGGGAATCGGAGGGGGTCGACTGCCAAAAAGCACAGAGGACCTTTTGGGGGATGAGAGAAATGTTCCAAATCGTGATTGTGCCGATGGTTACATGACTGCATTTGTCAAAAGTTATGAAAACGTACTCTTCAAAGGATCAGTTTTATTGCATGTAAATAAGACCTCAATAAACCTGCCTAAAAAATAAGTCATAAGAATTGTTTTGAGGGGCACCTGGGTGGCTCAGTCAGTTAAGGTCCGACTTTGGCTCAGGTCATGATCTCACAGTTCGTGGGTTCGAGCCCTGCGTCGGGCACTGTGCTGACGGCTCAGAGCCTGGAGCCTGCTTCGGATTCTGTGTCTCCCTCTCTCTCTGCTCCTCCCCCACTCATGCTCTGTCTCTCAAAAATTAAATAAACATTAAAAAAAAGAAAAGAATTGTTTTGACCCCGGGCTTTGGAATCATTGGGTTTGAATCCCTGAGTCCCACATATTATCTTTGCGACACTGAGCAGATATCCTGACCTCTCCCTGTCACTGTTGCTATATTTATAAAATGGAATGTGCTGGTTAGGGTAGACTAAATTGCCGTGGTAAACAGAGCCCAAATGTATCATCGGTCGAGAAGGATGTTTTTTGTTATATCACAGTCTAAGGTGGTTCCAGGTGGGCGGTGGCTGTGCTCCATGCAGTCATCTGGGGACACTGCCTTCCAGTGGCTTTGCCATCTTAAATATGTAGCTTTCAAGGTCACCCTGGGGCTCATTTCAGCCACCCATTCAACCAGTAGTTAAAGAGTGCGTGGAGGTTTTATAGACCGGGCCTGAGGAGCACCTCCGTATACATTGCCCTGGAGATTACTCGGTTATATGACCACACCTCGCTGCGGGGGAGGCTGGGAAATATAGTCCAGCTGCGTGCTGGGGATGAAGAGAAGAACGTGGGTCTGGTGAGTGGGACATGGGAATAAAAAGCAAATGGCAGTATAGAGATAGGACACATACTAGAGAGCAGGAAGTGATGAGATGGTTGGTGTACAGTTCCCAGCCTCAATCATTATCAGCATGAGTGATATTAGAGAAGGCTCCCAGGCTCAAATGCCCGCAGTGGCCGAGCATATGAGATAACTATGCGATTTTGACTTGTGGTATAAAAACAGGGAGTGGGGAGCTTCGTGGCTGAACTGGAGAGAATATACTCTGCCTACCGGCTCATCAGTTCCCCCAGATTGTGAACCCCTGTGTTGAGTAAATAAAACATCTCTGAGAATCGCTAATGATGACTTATGGCAAAGTCTCACATCCTGCGGATGGCTCACGACGGCCAGTGAGGCCGTGGCTGTTATGCCTATTTTTCCTATTATTAGAATCGCAGCTGGGCTTGTGGATGGACACTTAGACTGGGTTCCCATCATTCCCAGCAGCAGGGTGTGCCCCTGTGCCGGAGTTCCTGCCGGTGGGAGCTGTGTATGCCGCTGGCGGATCGGAGACGTTAGTCACTGGGCAAACCTCTTCCTTGTTCTGACAACTGAAACCCAGGCACGATGACGACCCGACTTGGCTGTGCAGACATCGACGATATTCTGGTCTGGGGAATGGGAGAGAAACCAGATGTGGGAGCCTCGGTCCCTGAATGATGATGCATGAGCAGAGCCTCGGCAATGACCGGCGCGGCTCATCTCGGGTCTTTCTCGTGAAAGAGAACCTCGGTATTGGTTCAGCCATTGCACGTGGGGACCCCTTTGTTATGGAAGCTCAGTGTTCGCCTAAATCATATGGAAAGACTAAAAGATTTGCTCCTTCTGCCAACCTTGTTGCTTCTGCAATTCTAAGCCAGGCCTCCGCTAAATTCAAAACCACTATGTGTCAGAGGCCTCCAGGGTTGCTCGTGAAAAGTCAAAACTACTGAATATGGAAAATAATAAAGGTGCAATCAATCAATCAATCAGGCAAAGAGCGTGTCTGAGAATTGTTTATTTTCAGCTTGGGGACAAGAAATAGGCATCTCAGGAAAAGGAGCAGGAAGCCCCTTTCTTGAGCATGTGTGAGGTGTTGGGTGCTAGAGTAGGTATTTGTACCTACTGTGTCTACAATCCCAAGTTCATGCTCGTAAGAGTCCAACCACAGGACTGCTGTTACTTTACAATGCAGATGAAGAAATTGGGGTTCGGAGAGATAAAGTAGCTTGGCCAGTGTGTAGTATGGAGTCAAAGGAATGGGCTGGCCCTGGCGGCATAAAGGAAAGGGACCTTTCGCTGTCCGAAGAGGTGCCCCTCGCCTTTTGCAGACTCCCTCTTGGAGATGGGACCCCGAGGAAGCCTGGGTGTTTGTGAGGGCCGGTGGGCAGAGCTTCCGAAATTGTAAATATCACTGTGTTTTCAAGCTTGTTTGCAACCCTTCAATGGGCCCACATTATTGCCTTCCAGAAACCCCCCCCCCCCAGATCTTGGCAATGAAACCTTCAGTCACCTGACTTCTACCTTCCAGCTTCCCCTGTTGTCATACCCCATTTGTATGGTTCACGATTTCTTTGTTCCCCGGGCTCTTGCCGTTGCCGTCCCTTCTTTGGATACGCCTTCCCCTTTGCGGACTCCTCCTTATGTTTCAAGTGCAGACATCACCTCCTCCGAGGAGGCCTTCACACTCTCTGCTCCTGCTCGGGTCCTCTCCTGGGCTCCCCCCTTTTGGAGCAGTTGATGCGCTGTGGGCCTCTGTGCCCGTTACGTAGCCTGTCTGAGCCTCGGTTTCGCAGCGGTCAAGGGGCTATGATAGAAATGGTACTTACAATACAGCGACGTAGCGAGGCGGAAAGAGATCACCTCTGTAGTACCTGTGGCTCCAGTGAGCACTCGCTGCGTGTTAGCCCCTCAGCGCCTGGAGTGCAGCTTTGTGTCCGAGTCTCTGCCTCCTGTAGGGGCCTGGGGTCTTCCAGGAGACCCGCAGCACCTCCGGCATCCAGCCCAGGGTGGGACACGATAGTGATCGATAAATGTGTGTGTAGGGACCAACCCCGAAGGAGCTTCTCTCGCTGCTTCCTCCGGGAAGGCCCAGGCAGACTAATTATGTGGGTGACTTAATGGAGCAGCGTTTTACCAGCAACTGTGGTTTGGGGATATGCGGTGACCTGCCCAAGGCCACACACGTAGTACCCGGCGGAGCGAAAGCTTGTGTCGTCTGCGCTCAAAGGCTACTTCTCCCATAGTTCCCTGACTGACTAAGGCAAGGAGCTTTTTGTTTTGGAGGGGGCCGGGGAGAGGGGATGCAGAAGACACCGAGACCCGCGTCTTTCTTCATTTTGTTCCCCAGAGCTCCAGCCCGAGAGGCGAAGCCCTCAGAGAACAAGTTCGCGTGCTAACGAGAGCGACACCAGCCCTCGCCATGCCCCAGCCCCCGGGTCCGGGTGAGGTCTTCACGGCCTTACCTCGCTTCTCTGCACAGGCATCCTTTCTGGTGGGAACTATTTTGATCTCCACGTTACAGATGAGGAAACTGAGGTTAAGGAACTGGCCAAAGCTACCCCTAGTCAGCAGCAGGTCTGGAATTCAAACACACGCTGCGGGTCTTCGAAGCCCACACACCAACCTCTGTGCGACGCTGTCTCTGGCTTTCCAATTCGAGGCACGTCAATGACCTCGCACGTCTTTTCTGGCATCTCCTGGAAAGGCGTGATGCTAACGCAGAAATACAGAGATTCCTAGAGGAGGGAATAAAGGAAAACCACGCCCAGCCATTAGCCCTTGCTAACACCGATGCAGAGCTTAACGAGGGTTTAGGGGCTGTTCTAGAGACAGGACGTGTATTAGACGTACTTCATTCTCACGACGAACCTTCGCGATGCTCCCCGTTGTACAGACAAGGAAACTGAGGTGCGTGCCTCCCAAACGGTAGAGCCTGGATTTGAACGTAGAGCCGCTGCACCTTGCTGCTATGTGGGGGGGAGGAATGCCAGGGGGAGCACTGGGAATGGGCTTTGAAAGAGAAAAGGTCGAGGGGAGATGGGCACGGCTGGGAGGGGCACCTCAACATAGGGTAGCTGGCAAATCCTTCCTGGCTGACTCAATCCGGGTGGTCACCCATGACCCACGTCTGCCATCATCCCGGGAACGGGCCTGGGACACCCGTGCGAAACGAGAGCTGAGCAACGCCGTTTTGTCACCTAGGAAGCGGAAAATTCTGAAAAGGAAGGTTCTGGGAGTTTGGAGATTTCATTTTCTCATTCTTCCTTAAACTCGCTCTGCCTGTTTCTCCGTGTCTCAGGGTTTCCAGTTGCCTGGACCTATAAACCCTCATCCCGCCTCCTCCTTTTCTGCTCTTCAAGGTCCCTCATTGCCTGTGACGCCCCCTCGGTCCCCAGGGCAGAGCCCGCCACACCCCTCCCTCCCCAGTGCCCAGAGGCTGTGGGCACCACTATCAGCATCTTTCCGGAAGGGTCGGGTGAGCCTGGGAGCTCTCTGGTCTCTGGAGGCAGAGCCGCCTGCGCCGAAGCTGCAGAATAATTGGGACGGTGACTGAGCTAGTCCTGGGCTGGTCGAGATCGAAGGTTGAGAGACGTGACGCAGGTCACTGAGGGCCGCGGAAAGCGTCATCCGAGCATTCCTGCCCGGGTTCTGCTTAACAAACCTGAGCCCTTCACACGGGGACTGTGATGCCTTCCAGAGACCACATGTCTCTTCTTGCTCTATCGGGGTAGACTTCGGCCCTGCTCCCCACCCAACTTATTTGTCTTTGCAGATGCAAGTGCTTTATTTTATGAAACAGTAGGAAATTGGAGGTCAGAGGTCCTTCCTTAGAGTATTTTGACAACCCCGATTGGGCCTTGCGCCTAAAAAAAAGTCTCAAAAGATGCTGATTAAACTTTCTTACACCATACACAAAAATAAATTCAAAACGGATGAAAGACCTAAAGGTAAGACAGGAAACCATCAAAATCCTAGAGGAGGAAGCAGGCGATAAGTTCTCTGACCTGGGCCGCAGACACATCTCTGGAGGCGAGGGAAATAAAAGTAACAATGAACTATTGGGACCTCATCAAGATAAGAAGCATCTTTCTGCACAACAAAGGAAGCAATCACCAAAACTAAAAGTCTACTGACAGAATGGGAGGTGATATTTGCAAGTGACATATCGGACAAAGAACTTATCAAACTCAACACTCGAAAACCAAAAAATCCAGTGAAGAAACGGGCAGAAGACATGAATAGACAGTTTAACAAAGAAGACATCCAGATGGCCAACAGACACATGAAAAGATGCTCAACATCCCTCATCATCAGGGAAATTCCAATCAAAACCACAATGAGATACCGCCTCACACCAGTCAGAATGGCTAACATGAACAACTCAGGCAGCAACAGATGTTGGCCGGGATGCAGAGAAAGGGGACCCCTTTTGGACAGCTGGTGGGAACGCAAAATGGTGCGGCCACTCTGGAAAACAGTATGGAAGTGATTCAAAAATTAAAAATGGAACTACCCTATGACACAGTAATCTTATTACTAGGTATTTATCCAAAGAATACAAAAATGCTGATGGGAAGGGGCACGCATACCCCAATGTTCATAGCAGCGCTATCAACAATAGTCAAATTATAGAAAAAGCCCAAATGTCCATTGAATGATGAATGGATAAAGAAGATGTGGTACATACACACACACACACACACACACACACACACACACACACAATGGAATACTACTCAGCAACGAAAAAGAATGAAATATTGCAATTTGCAACAACGTGGATGGAACTAGAGTGTATTATGCTAAGTGAAACAAGTCAGTCAGAGAAAGACAAGTATCATATGATTTCACTCATATGTGGAACTTGAGAAAGTCAACAGGTGAACACCGGGGAAGGGAAGAAAAAAAATCAGATAAAAACAGAGAGGGAGGCAAACCAGAAGAGATTCTTAAATACAGAGACAAACTGAGGGTTGCTGGAGGCGAGGTAGGTGGGGGGTTGGGCTAGATGGGTGACGGGCACTAAGGAGGGCACTTGTTGGGATGAGCGCTGGGTGCTGTATGCAAGTGACGAATCACTGGACTCTACTCCTGAAACCAATACTACACTGTATGCTAGCTAACTCGACTTTAAATAAATTAATTAAAAAAATTAAAAAATGGATGTTGGTTAAAAAAAAATGTGTCCAGAGCCAAAGCAAGGTCCAGAACCCCTCAAGGTCCAGAACCCCTGGGGCTATTTTGGCATTTCGGCTGCCATGTCAAAATATTACTCTTCTGGCACAAAATACTGCTTTCTGGAAAAAACTGTCCTGGACAGACGGGTGCTAGGCAGCCGTCCCAGAGGGAGACCCCATTTTTCCACACTCGGCTGGTTGGAAGGGAGCGGAATAATCATTACAGCGCTCATGGCAACAGGCGCCCAGGTCCCGGGTTGAGACGGGCGGCCTCAGACAGCCCGGGTATGAATACGGCTAATTACGCGGATTGCTTCACGGGGAGCTGGCAGATAGGAGCCGGCTCCGGGAGGCCCGGTGGGAAGGGCTGCGGGACCCAGCCCTTGGCGCGCTCAGCGGTGTGCTGTCTGGGAAAACCGAGGTGCCCCAGCCAGTTCCCGAGGTGGCCGGTCCCTCGCAGCTGCTCCCTGTGACAGTCTGCGTCCCCAGGAGGATCTTGGCGTGGCTGGGGAGGGAGAGACGGGCCCTCCGGGAGGGGAAGCTCCGGGGCCGGGTAGAGCAGTGCTGACAGATGGCTTGATAATGATCAAAAGGCGTGGCTCTGAGGTTCAGGAGGGAAACGCGGTCCCCTGGAAGTAGAGAAAAGGAAGGAAAACTGCCAGGGACAAGTCCTTGAGGGGCTTTCGGTCCCAGAGAAGGGCAAGGCGAGTCTGCTTTCACCCTTGATCTTGGCTGCACCGTATTTTCGGCTCTGAACGGGGTAAAGGTTTAGGCTCTGCTTCTTGTTCCCCATGGCTGGAATTGTCCACCCCTGCTGGAAGGAAGGAAGGAAGGAAGGAAGGAAGGAAGGAAGGAAGGAAGGAAGGAAGGAAGGAAGGAAGGAAGGAAGGAAGGAAGGAAAGGAAGGAAGGAAAGGAAGGAAGGAAAGGAAGGAAGGAAGGAAAGAAGGAAAGGAAGGGAAGGAAGGAAGGAAAGAGGGAGGGAGGGAAGGAAGGAAAGGAAGGTAGGAAGGAAAGCAAGGAAGGAAAGGAAGGAAGGAAAAAGGAAGGAAGGAAGGAAAGAAGGAAAAGGAAGGAAGGAAGGAAAGGAAGAGAGAGAAAACCAAAGACGAGCGTGTCATTCACAAAGCGACCGATTCTGCTTTACAGCGAGCAAGCAAATGAGCAAATCAAACCCAGTCCGTTTCCCTGAATCTCTGCCCTCGTTGCAGGTGCTCAAAGCCCAGAGGATCTTCTCTTCAAAGACAGCAGATTTGAGATTTGAGCAGCCCCAGCTCAGCAGCAAGTCAGGTGGCTTAGTCAGTCCAGCAGAAAGGAGCCAAAATTTGGAAAGAACCGTCAAGGCAGCTCTCAGAAAACCCCAGTGCTGTATCGCCTACCTAATTAAAAAAGAGGTCTCCTAGTTTTTGTAAAAAAATGACTGGGAAATATTGGCTGTGTTGGTATATGTGAAAAGCTTTTTATAAGTTCCGAGAAAACACTGAATTTGGTCAGACTGTCCTTTCTTCGGTGATGTCTTGGGAGGACGAGGGGGGCGCTGGGTGACAGATGTGCAGAACAAACCGAAATAAACTTGGCTTTTCCTCTTTTCCGGTTGGAGAGTCTGTTGCTTTTCAGGAATAAGGCTCAGGTCCTTTATCTTGCTAAACTGGAAAAATATTTCTCCTTCCCTTATAAAGTCTCTCCCTCTCCTGGTGTTTCATGAGATAAAAAGGGTGACACTTCAAGCACAAATCTTTTTCCACAGGAGGTGCCCGATGACGCCCTCTCTTCCCCTGCCTTTCCCTCCTTGCTGTCAAGACGACATATCCCGCCCCGGGTCGTAAGATGATATATTGATTTAGTAACAGTCTTTATTGGTTGGCGAGGTTGGGGTGTGTGGTGGAGACAAATACTGACTGCAAGGGGTACCCTGATCTCCGCAGTGTTCCCATTTGAAAAAGGGAAGTGGATCTTCAAGCCAGGGGATTTAATAGCTTATTTGAAGAGGGGCGGCGTTCCTTACTCAGAACAAGAAGGCTGGGTCAAGGCGCTTGGAAGGTCAAGGCCTTTGCGGAAGCTGACCGCATCTGTCACCCGGAGGCTTTTGCTTCTTTCGCTTTCCAGCAGCACACACTTCTCTCTCTCTTCGAAAATGTTTTCCCCCAGCTTTATTGAGATAGATCGACATCTAACGTTGTGTAAGTTTAGGGTGAACGACGTGGTGATTTGATGCACGTATATGTTACGAAACGATGACCACAATAAGGTTAGTTACGTACGTCTGTCACTCACACAATAACATATATATAATTTTATATGTTAATTTTATGTGTTTAATATTTATATATATACTTTTTGGTAATGACTTTTTTTAACATTTATTTATTTTTGAGAGACATAGAGACAGAGCACAAGCAGGGGAAGGGCAGAGAGAGAGGGAGACACAGAATCCGAAGGAGGCTCCAGGCTCTGAGCCGTCAGCACAGAGCCTGACGTGGGGCTCAAACTCACAGACGTGAGATCTTGACCTGAACCAAAGTCAGACACTCAACCAACTGAGCCACCCAGGTGCCCTGGTAATGACTTTTAAGATTTTCTCTCTTAGCTCCTTTCAGGTGGACAATGCAGTGGGTTTTTTTTTTTTTTTTTTTTTTTAGTTTTTTTAATGTTTATTCATTTTCGAGAGACAGAGACAGAGCGTGAGTGGGGGAGGAGCAGAGAGAGAGGGAGACACAGAATCTGAAGCAGGCTCCAAGCTCTGAGCTGTCAGCACAGAGCCCAATGAGGGGCTTGAACCCACGAACCATGGGATTATGACCTGAGCTGAAGTCAGACACTTAACCGACAGCCACCCAGGTGCCTTGTGTATTACCTTCATATTAATAACAACGATAATTTTAAAAAGTCCTACCAACTTCAGTGAAGTTTTAGGAAAAAAGGCAATGTAAGATGTATGTAAAAGCCCCTGGTATCAGGCTCATAGAAACTTCTAGATGGATATCGAGAAATTCTAGATGTATCCCTCCTCCTCACAGCTAAAGAAGAAAGACTGGCGGAGGGTGAAGGAGGCAGCCATCAGCCCAACCAGGTCATTCCTTTACTCTGCATAGGCCGCGAGCTATCTCCCCTCCCTGCCTTTCCTTAGCGGTGGCCCTGTCTTGTGAAGGCAATGGGCACACGGCACTTCGGGGCCAGCGGCCTGAAGGCTTTATGGAGAGGGGCTGGTGGGGAACACGCGGGTGGGCCCCGGTTTTCCCACCTCCGGACCTTTGTTGACTTCATTTCCCTCACCTGGAATGCCCTTCTCGAACTTTCCCTGGTTGCGCCCGTGCCTGCCTGCGTGCAGCAAACATTCATTAAGAACCCCTCAGGTGAAACTGCACTAAAGCCCTCAGATAGAGATGGGGAGGACGTGTGGGGCCCCCGGGAGGACAGACCGATCCCAGCTGGCTTAGGCTGCTGTCTCTTCTCTTCGGAGCTCACAGTTGCTGGAAGGCAGGAGCTTTCAAAGCTGGGTCTGGTCCCAGAGGCTTCCTACCTGGAGCCTCAGCTTGTCATTTGCTCTTTTCAGGGCTCACCCAAAGTCTCCCATCTCTTGATCATGGGCCCGGTAGGTACTTACTGAGCCTTCGGTGGAGGTAAAAAACAAACCAAACCAAAACAAAACAAACAAAACTCTCTGTGCCTCAGTTTCCTCAACTGCACTGTGAGGAAGATCCAATACTCCTCATCTACCTCACAGAATTCTCATGAGAATAAAATGAGAGACATAGGACCTCTGGCTGAGGCAAAGGCTCACGGGACTCCTTGTAAGGAATCGTTAATCCTACGAAGCGGGAGGAGGGCCGGGATCATGTACTATCTTCTAGAAGGGAAAATGGTTCAGAGATGTTGAGCAACTTGCCTACGGTTACGCAGCAAGCAGGAGGCAGGGAGAACTATTTCTCTGAACTTTGATAAAACAGTCACCCCTCCCTCCTGCTCCTCCCAATAAAACCAGGGCAGCAAGAGGGCTGTTTGCTTTCCTCTTTGCTCCCCTGAGTTTGGGGTCAGTCAGGAAGTTTCGGCAAGTCGGCTGGTGCCTGGGCTGCCTGCCTAACGCCCGATGGCTTTCTGCGGGCTTCCGGTCTGGTGGCTGGGGCCCCTCCCCCCACCGTGCCCCGGGCTCTCTTCTGAAACACGTAGAAAAGGGTCAGGAAAATGGGTTCTGCTTGGGCTGCCGTTGTTTACTGGGTCGGGCTGACTGATTGCAAAATGGAGATTGGGAAAGGGTGCGTGGGGGGCAGGGCCCGGGATCAGGGCTGTGGTTGGACCCCGGCAGCCCCTCTGACCACAGGCAAGTGTCCTGCCAACCTCAGTGACGAGTGATCCTCGGGCCCCCCTGCCTCCAACGGCATCGAATGCCTCAGTGCTCTCTCTGTAAAGCCCGCGGCCCAGATGGATGCTGGGCTTAGAACACCTAGGGTGACGCCTGGCACCGTAGTTAGTGCGCAACTCATGTTAGCTATTATTATCTGCTTTTAAGTTTATTTGTTTATTTTGAGAGAGAGAGAGTGGGATGGGGCAGAGATAGATAGAGAGAGAGAGAGAGAGAGAGAATTTCAAGCAGGCTCCACACTGCCAGCACAGAGCCTGATGTGGGGCTGGAACTCACGAACCGTGAGATCATGACCTGAGCTGAAGTCGGAGGCTTAACTGACCGAGCCACCCAGGCGCCCCAGCTGGTGTTATTACTGAGATCTCTGTGCCTGGCCTTTCCGGGCGCCGGTTCCGTCAGAACCTGGCCCCGTCCGTATGCTGTCTCCTCCCTTGACGCCTGGTCCCGCTAGCCACCCGGGAGAGCGGAGCTGGCTCTCCGGAGGTTGTGAGAGGTGCAGGCCAAGGAGCTGGCTCTCTGGACGTCTCAAGCCCTGAAATAGCAGGCGGACAAGACTTGACTTCTTCCCTCGGGGACCGAGCATCCCCTGGGTCCCCGGAGTCACTGGGCTCGATACGGAGTGGGTTTCACCAGGTTAATACATGTTCCTCCATTCTAGAACCCGAGAGGCCAGCACGGGTGTCCACAGACGCAGACCACTTGTGGAAGCAGGAGGCGGAAGAGGGCCCTCTCGGAAGTTAAGAGGCTGGGCTCTCACCACAATCCCATGACCTGGTGTCTGCGTTTTACCTGGAAGGTGGCCCCAGGTTCTGCGGAATCCTTTTGACATTCCTGGAAAGCATCAAAAGGAGCGGGGGGCGGGGGGGCAGAAGCGGAGGGCTTAACTTCGATCTCTGCCCTTTGTTAGCTTCATGGCTTTGAGCAAGTCGATATGCCCTCCCTGAGCCTCCGCATCCCCTGCTGTACGGTGGGGTGTTACCATACCAGCAGCGGGGCTGGCGCGGGCTGGGCGCAGACCCCAGTCACAGCGGGGCATGTGAGGAGGCAGGCGGGAAGCCATAGCTAGGTCCCGAACTGGGCATCCACGTGGACCTACGAGCATTAAAACAGCCCTCAAAACTGGCTCATCTTTGCGCCGTCTCCATTTAGATTTAAGACCAGAGCACCTGCCCTGTAAACCGGAGCCCCTGCTTTGCATTGTGCTTAGAACCTTCCTGGAGAGACCGACACCAGCGACCCCCACAAACGTCGCACAGTAAGCCGTGGGAATCATAAGAATCCTGGAGTCCGGCTGCCTGGGTTCAAATCCCTGCTCTGTCTTTTCCTAGCTGTGTGCCGTTGAGCAAGTGAGTTAACCTCTCTGTGCCTTATTTCCTTTTTTTTTTTTTTTTTAAATCTAGTTTATTGTCAAATTGGCTAACATACAGTGTGTAAAGTGTGCTCTCGGTTTTTGGGGTAGATTCCCAGGTTCATCGCTTACATACAACCCCCAGTGCTCATCCCAGCAAGTGCCCTCCCCAGTGCCCATCACCCATTTGTCCCTCTCCCCCAAACTTTCTTCCACCCTCAATTTGTTCTCAGTATTTAAGAATCTCTTATGGTTTGCCTCCCTTCCTCTCTGTTAGTAACTATTCCCCCCCCCCCCCCGTTTCCCCATGGCCTTCTGTTAAGTTTCTCAAGATCCACCTATGCGTGGAAACATATGGCATCTGTCCTTCTCTGCCTGACTTATTTCACTCAGCATAATACCTTCCAGTTCCATCCATGTTGCCACACATGGCCAGATTCCATTCTTTCTCATTGCTGCGTAGTATTCCATTGTATATATACACCACGTCTTCTTTATCCATTCGTCCGTTGATGGACACTTAGTCTCTTTCCACGATTTGGCTATTGTCGAAAGTGCTGCTGTGAACATTGGGGTACACGTGCCCCTATGCATCAGTACTCCTGTATTCCTTGGGTCAATTCCTAGCAGTGCTTTGCTGGGTCATAGGGTAGTTCTATTTTGAATTTTTTGCGGAGACTCCATACTCTTTTCCAGAGCGGTTACACCAGTTTGCATTCCCACCAACAGTGTAGGAGGGTGCCCGCTTCTCCACATCCTCGCCAGCATCTGTAGTCTCCCGATTTGTTCATTTTAGCCACTCAGCGGCATGAGGTGGTATCTCAGTGTGGCTTTGATTTGTATTTCCCTGACAACGAGTGACATTGAGCATCTTTTCACGTGTCTCCTGGGGCTTGGTTCCTAATCTCTAAAGTGGGGATAATGACAGTGCCGTCCCCGTAGCGCTGTTGTGACAAGCGACGCGAGTCAGGGTTTCAGAGCGCCCAGATCTAATGACCGGTGCTTATAAGGACAACAAACGACCCCCCACCCTGGGCCCTTCCTGAAGATAACAGCTCACTGTATCTGGCTGCTGTCAGAGGTGTGGACAAGGAGAAAGCAGGCCTTTCACCTCCCTCATTCTTGAAGGATTCGAGGAGAAGGAGGGAGGAAGGGCAGAATCACCTGCCCGCGGGCTTCCCCTAGAGTGAGAAGTGAGGTCTGTTTTCTGCACCCACTGCTGTGGGAAATATCTGTCTTTTGGCAACAGGTAGCCAGAAACCAGAACTGGTCAAACCGGAGCACCCGTGCCCCCCCCCCACCTCCCATCCCCCACCGCTGACCTCTGGTTATATGAGCTCCTGCCCATCTGTCCAGGCGGGGGCTAAACTTCCACAAAGCACCAAGGAGGCGGCCTCATGTCCGGGGCCCAGGGACTCAGGACTGGACTTGGAGCCCATAAAGCGGGTTCTGGGTCCCGGTCTGGCTTTGGTTCTGGGGAAAAGTTCTGAGGACTCTCTGAGCTTCGGTCTGCTCTTTGGTAATGGGGCTTGTTGTTAATACACCTCGGAAGCAAGAGATGCCAACACAGGTAAACAGGAAAGCTCAGCGTGTTCAGAACAGCGGGTGAGGGATTATCACCGAGTAGCGCTTCCAGCAGCCCGGTGACCGTCCAGATTTCTGCGGCGTTTGTCCTCGGGGACGTACAAAGCTTGAGTTCATGGCGTTGATGCTCAGGAGACCCTCACCTGCTGGTGGGACTTGAGAAGTAGGAGGCCGGTCGTGGGCCCAGAGATGTGACCATATCCCTGATCTGTGGTCAGGAGGCCCGAGTTCTTGTTTCTTTCTTTCTTCTTCTTATTTTTTTTAAGTGTTTATTTATTTTTGAGAGAGACAGAGCATGAGCAGGGGAGGGGCAGAGAGAAAGGGAGACACAGAATCAGAACAGGCTCCAGGCTCTGAGCTGTCAGCACAGAGCCCGACGAGGGGCTTGAACTCACGAACCGTGAGATCAGGACCTGAGCCGAAGTTGGACGCTCCACCGACTAAGCCACCCAGGTGCCCCTCTTTCTTCTTATTTTTTTAATGTTTATTTATTTTTGAGAGAGAGAGAGAGACAGACAGACAGACAGAATCCGAAGCAGACTCCAGGCTCCAGGCTGTCAGGACAGAGCTGGACGCAGGACTCGAACTCGCAAACCGCAAGATCATGACCTGAGCTGAAGTTTGATGCTTCGCCGACTAAGCCACCCAGGCGCCCCAAGAGGCCTGAGTTCTTATCTAGTCTCTTGCTGTGTGACTTCAGGCAGGTCACTTTCCTTCTCTGGGCCCCAGTTTCGCCTTCTGAGAAGAGAGAGAATGTGACAGAAAGCAGCAGTGTGGCAAGGTGTGGACCAGGTAGGTAAAGTAGGTGACCCTGTCTTGCACCCTCTAAGGGGCGACAGCATGGAAAGGGCACATGGAGCTTTGGGCTCCGGTTCTGCCTCCGGAGCAAGCACACTGGGTGCCCTTGGGCCAGTCCCTTCGCTCTGAGACTTTTCTTCATCCGTAAAGGGCGAGTCTAGGGCCGGAACGGCGGTTCCCAAGCTGGGTACCCATTCGAATCAACTTGGTGGGGGGTGAGTCTGAGAGACAAAGAGGCCCCACCCTGTCCCAGACCAACTTGATCAGGACATCTGGGGCGGGACACCCCGATCATTTCCTGGCCACCCGTTTGTTGCCAGGGCATGACCTCTGGTGGGAGCGTCTGTCCCCGTGATCCGGGGACCCCTCTTCATCGGAGCCTTTTTGATTTTCAGGAAGTTCATGAGATACGGCGAACGCAGGGATGGCCCACACTGGGGCCACCATCCTCTTTACCGAGAACGGGTCATTCTCAGAACCTCTGTTCCAAGTCTGTGCACTAGCATACTTTCGGGGAAATTTAACAACATAAAAAAGCAAAAACAAAACAAAAACAAAAAAACCCCCATGATTTGGCCCCGCCCAGACCAGGTGGATAAGATCTTTGGGGGCCAGGCGCACCTATTTTAAAAGAGCTCCCCAGATGAGTCTAATGTACAGAGTTGAGAGCCACTGGTTTAAGAACAAGACCCCAAACTCAGGGCTCGTGGTGCCTTTTTTTTTTTTTCTCCTTCGTGCCAAGCATCTTGGCCTGATGTAGGGGATTGTCAGCCTCCTTGTCCTGGACGATGCGCTCTGAGCGAGGCAGGTGGTCTAGAGGTTAAGGGGCACGGACTCTGAAGCCAGGTGGCCTGGGTTTGAATTCCCCTTCTCCCTCTTTATGGGTTTTGGGACTTGGGACAAGCCACGTAATCTCTCCGAACCTCGGTTTCCCCGTGTGTAAACGGGGCTCGTGGTAGTACCCACCTCAGGTTGCTGTGGAAGTGGAGTGAGGTGACGCGTGGGAAGTCCACAGAACAGGGCTTGGCAGGCATGAGTGCCAGCTGTGATTTAAAAGCAGGGACGGGGGCACCTGGGTGGCTCAGTTGGTTAAGCTTCCGACTTCGACTCAGGTCATGATCTCACGGTTCGTGGGTTCAAGCCCCACATCGGGCTCTGTGCTGATGTCTCAGAGCCTGGGGCCTGCTTTGGATTCTGTGTCTCCCTCTCTCTCTGACCCTCCCCTGCTCACAGTCTGTCTCTCTCTCTCTCTCAAAAATAAATAAACATTAAAAAAATTAAAAAAAAAATAAAAGCAGGGACGGCACCGTGCTCACTCCGGAGCCCGGAGCTGGAGTCTGCTAGTTCCAACGACTTCTTAGGTCGAAGTAAAGAGGAGACCATGTATCAAAGACAGGCACACGCCCCATTTGTCTGGATGTCCTGCCTGGATCTCGTTTCCCACGAAGCTTGCTTGCTAACCCAGCTAATCCTGGTTGTGGGTCAGAATCACCAGGAGAGCTTTCGACAATGCAGATCGCCAGGCCCGGCGCCCCCTTACACCCTGTCCCTAATCACAGTTCTGACCCAGGAGGTCTGGGGTGGGGCCCAAGGAACTGGGATCTGGAAACGCCTCTCTAGCGAGTTTAACGTCCAGCCAGGTGCAAGTAACCCAATGTGGTCAGTTCTAACTCGAGTAGCCCTCCGTGGATAAGTCGATGGGAGCCTGTTGACTTACCTTTGCTTACGCCTTCACGAGTCAGACAAAAGTTCTTTGTCGGTCTGGGAGTTCGGTTTTTAATTCGGACAACATAACTTTGCCAAATTGTTTTCCGGTGGTGGGGAAAGTTTTCCACGAAGATACTTCTATTTTGTCACCTTGTGGTAGACTGAAAAACATTTCGCAGCAACTCCAGTCGAGAGGCAGAATCTATTCCGCTACCCTTGAACCTGAGCTGGCCCTCTGAGTCTCTTTGACCAGAAGAACATGGTGGGAGTGAGGCTGTAGGAATTACGGAGCCCAGGCCTCCACATGCCTTGTGGCTTTCGCCTTTGCCCCTTGGGAATGCTCCTTACATGGAAGCCGTTTAGCCGACTGGAAGAGGAGAGGCCACGTGAAAGAGAGTTGGGGCGCCCCAGCCAGTGGCCAGCACCACCTTCCAGACTCCCGAGTGCGGCCATCTTGGACCTTCCTCTCCAACCGACCACCCACTGAACACCGCGGCACAAGTGTGTGAGCCCAGACGCAGCCAGCAGAGAAACCGTCTTGCCAACCAGCAGAGAAACCGCCTCGCCAACCAGCAGAACTGGGAGAAATCGTTAGTCATTAGCATTTCAAGCCACTATGTTTTGGGCTGGTTTGTTCTGTAGTAATAGTTGCCTGAGATATGTATTATGCTCTCCTTTCTTTTTTCTTTTTTTCACATTTATTTATTTTTGAGACTGAGAGAGACAGAGCATGAGCAGGGGAGGGGCAGAGAGAGAGGGAGACACAGGATTGGAAGCAGACTCCAGGTTCTCTGAGCTGTCAGCACAGAACCCGACGCAGGGCTCGAACTCACGGGCTGTGAGATCATGATCTGAGGTGAAGTCAGATACTCAACCGACTGATCCACCCGGATGCCCCTTAAAAGGGGCAAAACTGATGGACTAGAATGAGCAACACATATTCCCCCCAACCCTTTAAGGGCTGAACCAACAAGCCGAACAGCCCAGAGGCACGTGTGAGGGCCACTGTGGCAAAGGTGACGTAGACCCCAACTTGGCCTGTTCGCCTTTGAAGGCCTCATCCCATAGATGAGACTCTGGTCTGAGTCTCCAGCTGTCCCCACCATCCCCTGTCTGCATTGTGGCAATACCCATTCTGTGGCCCCAGGGCCTTGGAAAACCTGGCGCAATCGTGAATGAGTTAAACGCTATCTGATCATAAGCCAGAGGGCCTGTTTTCATTTTCAAAACTCTGTGTGTCAGGGACTCTAATGCAATGTCCAGCAATGTCTTGAGCAAGTGACCGGCAGGGGACATAGGATGCTGTTTACTCAAGATAGCCCCATCACGCAAAAGCAGCTTGCCTAACCGGGTTTGTAAGCGATGGTTACGAGACCACCGTTGCAACAGGGATGGCCCTGGGTGATGGTCCCAGGAAGGGGCTGGTCCCCCCGGGGCTAAGGTTGGGGCTGTGTCCCTCTTTTCAGAACCTCTTCGAAAGAGCAGAGAAAAAGCAGTTAGGAAATCCCACTCAGATGAGAAAATGGTCGTTTTCAGGATGGTTCCTGGGGAGGAGAGCTTCACGCTGCCCTGGGAAGAGGCAGACTGAGGATTAGAGGAGGCTGGAGGGGTAGCCGGGACTTGTGGAGGGCAAGACGAATGCGGTCTGGCTCACAGGCCAGTTGCTGAAAGAGCCTTTGGAAGTGTTGGTTTGGATGATGGGAAGGGGGAGAGGGGGGAGGGTTGTTCTCCAACACCGAAACCATGGCGAGGAGGTAGCCATGTGTTCTGCCTCCTCTCAGGCCGGGTCTTGTGGGCGTTCGCCTGAGGGTCAGACTGTTAAATCCTCTATCCTTTCTGTCCCTTTCTCTTGGCCAGAATCTCAGTTACTGCCAGCATCCACCCCCTCATCCGAATAGTTCTTTAGGATTTAAAAGGACTTTCACATCCTCTCTCAGTAAATACGACAACTCTAAGAGACAGACATGACCACACCCATTTTACCATGGGGACAATTGAGGCTCAGAGCTGTTACATATCTGGTACAAGATTCTAAATCTGTTCCCATAGGAATAGAAAGCGAATCAGAAATAAGACCTCCATACATAATCTGATTCTGGTAGCCAGTCACATTTAAAAAAATAAACATAATCAGGCAATGTGCATTTTAATAATATATTTTTCACCCAATATATCCAAAATCGAATCGTTTTAACCCGCAATCAATATGAAAAGTTTTGAGCAATTTTACATTCTTTATTCGTAGTAAATGCCTGAAATCTGGGGTGTATTTGAGGCTACAGCTCTTCTCAGTTTGAACTTGTCGTGTTTCTAGCACTAACTAGGCACCTATGACCGGTGGCTGCTGTACCGGATGGCGTGGTTCTAGAACTTCTGACTCTGTGCTCTTTCTCCTTCCCCGCAGCTTCTCTGGCCTCCCGTAATATGCATCCCATTTCCCCCACTTATAAAAGGAGGTTCCCGGACCAATGTATTTCCAAGGTCTTTTCCGGCTCTGAGGCTCTCTGATTCCAGAAGGAAGCCAGGATTCCGCCCGGGCTTCTCTTAGTTCTGTGACACAGAGGATCCCGGAAACATGGAGAAAGAACCCTGAAACCTGACACGGGGGGCTGTGTTTCTTCTTGCGTGGCCTGCAGGGGTGAACGGTGACAGACACGCAGACATAGGGACACACAGATACACGGGTGCACGGACACGGGTTCCCCCAGCCTCCCAGGTACAGATGCATGGCACAAGGCGACAAAGACAAAGTCACAGCCCCTAGAGGCTGGTTTAGGGACAACGGGGATGGCGACCCTGAGTGTCTTCCTTCTGTCCCCGCGCACAAAACCTGGTTGTCACCAGAGGCTGTCCTGCCCCTTGAGATCCAGATGAAACCACCGTGGACCCCCCAAGCCCTCACTCCAGCCCATCTCTTCCATTTCTTTCTGTGCATATGTGTGTGTATGTGTGTGCGTGCGTGTGGGCGCACGCGCATGTGCGGTTACTGGGTCACTCTGTACATGCAGTTACTGGGTTACAGTGTAAGAAGTATATCTGACCACGGGCTGTGGTGCGGCAAAGTTTGACAGCCACCATCAAGAGGTTCCCATGGCCCCTCCCAGCCTCACCCTGCCTCCCACTCACCTGTCCAGGTATTTATAACCGCCCCCCCCCACACACACGCAGCCTAAACAAAGGCAGTTGTTCCTTTCAGAAGAATCCCGGAGTCTCCCCTTAATTCCTACACTTTTTCTGGCTTCCATCAGTGGATTGAGAGGACGGATAACTGGGTGAGAATTTTTAACCTGCTGTCTCCAGCCCCCCACCCCCCCCGCCCTTTGTCCCACTCGGCTCTTGGGAGGCGGAAGGCAGGTGTCTCCTGGGGAGGTGAGATCTTTCTGCCTGCTGCCGGGCGCCTGTCCCCTGTCGCAGCATCTATGTACCCACACGCACGAGGTACTCTGTTCAGCGTCTCCTCTCATCTCATCGCGTTTTCAAAACAGGCTTACGAAGTACGTACCAACTATTATTCAGATTTTACAGATGATGCAGAGGAGACAGGGAGGCGAGGAACTTGTCCAAGTTCAGACAACTTGGAAGGGGTTGGGCGGGCAGGTCACTGGGATTCTGTCCTGGTCTCCCTCTCCTTCAGGGCTTCCTGGCCCGGGTCTGGGCTCACAGGCCCGTCCTGCGTCAGCAGGCAGAGCTGTGGGTGGGTAACGCGATCATTCTGTAGACAGGTGGAGAGGCTCGGGATCCAGGTCGGAAGGGATGGGGTGCCCAGAGGTTAGCCTCTGCGGTCAGGCGAGGCTGGCGCCAGCCTCCTGCCGCCACACCCTGAGGACAGCAGTGGCTCCTGCTCTCCTCAGAAGGTGGGCTCAGAACGAAAGGGGTTGTGCCCCAGCGTCTGGATCCTTCCTCCTCTTTCTCTGCTTCCTCCATTCCCCACCTGCTGAAGCGAGCGACCCTGGCATGGCCACTTCCAAGCCCTTCGTAACTCCGATCGCTCAGCCCCGTGTGGAGGGATGTTCCCTGAGTGTCTCTCTTGGCCCCTGGAGGTATTGCCCAACGCCACGTTTGTCAAATGATCAACACGGTCCAGGGTTTTGAAATAAAGTTCTCAAAGAGAAGGCGAAAGGTTCTGTTTTTTTTTTCTTTTTTGTTTTTGTTTTTCACACAGAGCAGGATTTTTCTGCGCCGCGGCGGGGTGCGTGGTCTCAGGTGGGCAGAGAAATCGGTCCTAACTCGGAAAAGAGAAACCTGACCGGACTCTCGTTGGCCTTCGGGAGAAATCTGTTCTGTTCCCAAAGCGACTCGCAGGATGGTGGAGGCCGTGAACGGAGGCCAGCGGGCGGGGAGGGTGAGGGAGGAGGGGACCGCTCCAGGGTGGAAGGGGGGGAAGGATCACAGCGGGCGGGGTGGGTGATGGGATAAGCTCTCAGGTGGAGAAAAGCATTCGGTCCAGGGGCATGTGTGGTTTGATGGATGCCACGGACGCCGGGGTCAGGGTGGAGGGTCCGGGTGGTGTCCGAGGCGGGAAAGCGATTGGGTGACTTAACGGTATTGAGGGGACAGTGCTAGGGTGGGACTTGGGAGTGTCTACGCGTATGGGTCGGAGTGTAGGATTACAATTGGCATAGGGTATCAAGAGTGTGTTCCGGACAAGGAATAGAAAACTCAACTTACTGGGGAAGATTTTTTTCTGACAAAGAAAGAAGTCTGGAGGTGGGCGGCCAAGAGCTGGTGCAGAAACTCAACCGCGTTGTCCGATCCAGGCTTTCGCTCTGCCCCCTTGGGCTTCCCTTCCGGCTTCCCGGCTCAGAGACGCGGCTGCCGTGGCTCCAGACGCCAGGCCCGCGGGCCGTGCAGGAGGAAGGAGGGAGCGAGCGTACCAGCTGGGGCTGTTTACTTTTTCTTGGGAAAGTCATCAGCTTTCCGAGATGCCTGCCCGCCCCCGTTCCCAGCCGACTTCTGCTGGTATTTCACTGGTCACAACTGTGCCATGTGGTAACCCCTTAGCTGCAAAGGCGATGGGGAAGTTGGTCCTTAGGCTTTCCCACCTTTCTGCTGGAGGAGAGGAGGAGGCCGGGGTCAGCGTGGGCCGGCCAGACTGTAGCGCTGCCCTGGAGAGGAGATGGGACGCCCGTGGGGTGGCTGGCAGTGTAGACAAGAGGGCGGGCGGGAAGCTGGGAAGCAGAAGAAACATGGCCTTTTGCTTACAGACATTGAGCAGTTCAGCGCCGCTGGCCGGGAAGTTCTCGGCGAGCGACTTAACCTTCTCTAGGTCCTGGTCCCCGTGTGCGTCTGCACCTTCCTCGCAGGACGCGTGCACTGCCGTGTGTAACCGCCCAGCCCGGGGCCCCGCACTCAGGAGGGGCCTGGCCACCGGGATTTTGTTCTGATAGGTGCCAGGGTGCACGAGGCCTGGTAGGTCCGATGAGGAGGGGAGGGGTATTCGAAGCCTGCTCCCCCCATGGCCGTCTTGGCCAAACTTGATCTTGTCCAAACTTTTTGTCTCGGGTCACTTCTTTTTTGTGTTTCCGGCAGGATCTCTCAAAAGAGCCTTCAGGGGAGGGGGCGGTGTGTTTGGCTCCCTCAGGGTAGGAGCCCAACGGGGCACCGAGGGGGCAGCCAGAAGGGTGCGGGAGGGAGGCTGACCCCACCCTTTCTTAAGAAGGAGTGGGTCCCGGCAGGGTGCCCCGCACCGTCCTCGTGGCCTCCCACCAAGCGTCTTTCCAACGACCCTATGATGTGAATGTCGTTATCCGTTCTAAACACGAGGAGGGTGGGGATCGGACGGGGGAGGTGAGTTGGACAGGACGGCGCGGTGTGTGGGCCCCGGGGGTGCAGAGGAGGGCCCAGGGCCTGCGGGGTCGAAGGGCCAGGGGCCCTGGAGTGGGTGGGCGTGCGGTGCCGTGAGTGGAAGAAGGACACCCGGTTCCCAGCAGTAGGCTGCGGAGGGACTGAGGGCGCTGCGGTGAGGAAACCTCTGTGACTCACTTCTTCCTGGCCCACTGGCTTTTCCGCTGGAGAGCTCCGGAGCCCCCACGGTCCCCGGAGGACCTCGCTCAGGGGGTTCTCCCAGGGCCTCCCCAGGGCTGGTCTCCTTGGGGCTGTCGTCCTTGTACCTTTGCACATGACATCCCATCCCTCAGGCAGCCTTCCCTCTTCCCCTTCCAAGCCCGCTTTCACAAATATGGTGCAAAACTTGCCTCCTCCAGGAAGTCTTCTCTGACTGTCCCCACCCACCACACACACCTGCTGCCCAGCATCAGCACTCAGAGAGCGCCTGGCTCCCGCAGAGGGGCCAGCTTTACACAAAATGAAAATGCAGATGCTCGTGGGATAGAGGGGACTGTTCTTCACTTTACAAAAGAGCCGGCACCTGCCTTTTATTAAATGTCAACCCCGCGGTAGAAAAACGCTTTGACGTGTGGAAGTGAGATTTACGCCCAGACCACCATTAAGGCCTGAGATGAGGGGTCCTTTTGTCCCTATTTAATCATCTACATCTTCTATTTTTTAAAAATAAGTCGAATTCCTTCCCTGCCTCCCCTTTCTCCTTTTGATGGGAAAACAACATAAAAATAACATTAAAGATTTCTTTTTTTGGAAAAAAAGAGCAAAAAAAAAAAAAACCTTTCCACCCATAAACCCTCTTATTTTTGAACATTCCAGTCTCTGTTCACATGCGTGCTGATTTAAATAGCTCAGTCGTGGAACTTCACTTGGCTGCTGGGCCGGGAGCTTCCTGAGAGGAAGCGGAGACCGATGTCACTCGCCGGGCAGCCAGTGCAATACTGGCCAGGGGCGGACCCCGGGGACAGGGTTCTTGTTCCAATAGCGTGGCTGCGTAGACCCTCATCTGGCAAGGGCAGGCACTGCCCCGATGTGATTCTCACGACGCTCTTGGGGGGGTAGGTGTTTTTCCTCCATTTTCATTACGGAAGTAGAAGGTGGCCAAGCTGGGATTTGAACCCAGGACCTCTGAGCTTAGACCCGTATTTTCATCGCAGTCTCCGCACCAGGCACATTTGGGGGGGATACTCCCGGCCGTGTGCGGCTGTCCTGTGCACGGCAGGATGCGGAACACCGTCCCCGGGTTCTCCCCACTCCACTAACTGCCTCCTCCACCCCCGCCCCCACCAAGCTGTGACAACAAAACACGTCTCTGGACGTGGGCAATCCATCCCTAGGGTTGAGAGCCCCCGCGACACAAGAAAGCAGAGCAGCCTGTGGTGCCGTGTCTTCGATGTCCTTTTCTGCGGGTACAGTGGGTAGCGTGCACGCCGTTGCCTGCCGGGGCCCCTGGCTGTGTGGGCGTGCGGTGGGTGCGGAGGGAGGCCCGGGTTACATAAGAGGCGCTAAAAGAAGGATTCGTGTCCTCTCGGCAGTCCTCCCTGCCTGGCTCAGCCCAGGGGTGGCTGCAGAATCTCTTGGCATCTACGCTAAGAAGTTGGGAATTACCTGCTCCCTGCTACCTCCAGACGTGTTTGGCGGAGACTCACATCTATGTGACGAGGGCTTGGCTACCGTTGGCACACTCAGGGGTGTTGCACAAATTGAAAAAAAATGCAGCCCCTCCTCGGGCTGTTCCAGGGCACAAGGCTGGGTGAGCAGAACATGGGCTGGATTCGCCCTTCCGCTTACCACCTCGGATGCTCTTGCAGAGTCCACCGCCTGCACGACCGTTCACAGCGACCCCGACTTCGAAGGTTTTGCTAACTCTCTTTCCCTTCTCCCCTTGGCAAAGCAGGGCCTGTGTAATGGAAGTCCACAGACAAAGCCTCGCTCTGCTTTCTGACCTCAGACTCAGCTCCCGCCTTGCCCGGCTTTGCCTTGGACTTACTCATGTATTCACTCAACAAACACAACACACATTGAGTTTGTGCAAGCCCCATTTTGGGAACCTGGAGTTGGAGCATCAAAAATGAGACAGTATAGAGGGGTGCAACATTGCTCAAAATCTTGTTTAGGGATACTTTTAGGACATTTTGTGAGGTTCTAGACTTTTCTTCCTCTACTTTTAACTCATATGGCAAGTTATAGCATACTGAGATATGCTGTCCTGGCCGGTACGGAAACCCAGCTGTCTTCTCCTAAGTGCAGCATCAAAGTTTGCCGAATGCAAAACAGGGGCTCCCTTCTCACACATTTTTGTTTCGTTTAGGAAAATAAGATTATTTTTCATGAAAAGATACGATTTATGCTAACATAAAACGAGTTTGTTTTGAAGTGAATTAATAAAAAGAAATGTCTCCGTATTTTTAATTTCTCACAGAGCAAATATCAATAGATCGAACGCACAAAAAGGAATGCTTGCCGGGCCCCTCCGTTGTTTTTAAGAGTGCTAAGCGTGCCCGAGGCCGTGAGTTCGAGACCTGCTCCTGCGGTCAGCACGGCCCTGGGCTTGGAGGCGGGCCGGCCTGGCCTCCGATACCAGCCCGGCTCTTCGTCAGCTGGCTGTGAACCTTGGACAAGTTCTTTAACGGCCCGGAGCCTCAGTGTTCTCATCTGTAAAATGGGAGCCTCGGAGGGCGGTGGCGAGAATTTCCGCTCGCTCGTTGGAACCCGCGTGCTGCCGGGGGAGTTGCTGGGTCTCGGGGAGAGCCGGGGGTGGCTCTCAGGGGGACGTGTTGAGCACCGCCACGGGGCTGGGGGGTTTAGCAGCTTCCCCCGCAAGGTAAATATGTGAGGATTGGGAAAGTTGGTCAAAGGGAAGGAATTCAGTTTGTGAAATCGCTTCAAAGAGGAATTGGAGGCGACCTGCTTTGCCCTGGATTATTTTGATGGCAACCGCTGTTCGGTCCTGGAAAACTCTGTTGTCTCCGTCTCCCTCTCTTTCTCGCGGATAAAACGGTCTTCTCGGGGTGCGGGGGAGCTGTGCCGTGCTGAGCTCGCTGGGGGTGGGGGGCTTGGTGGCCACGGCTGCCTGGCACGCAGCCCCGCGAGTGGCTTCAGAGGAGTCCGAAGGCCCAGGTGAGGCTCCGGCCACCGGGGGTGGGGACCACGTGTTAGTCCTGAGTGGGGCCACCCAGGCGGGCCTTCACCGCCACGTCTGCAGCCCCAGTGCGGCCAGGTGCTCCCCCTGGCAGCCTGCTGCGGTGCCGAATTTCCACCACGTGAGATTTCTTCCTCCGGCTGAAGTTCTCGTTCACCAGAAAACTCCGAGCAAAGTACGAACAACAGAACAGCTCGTCACCGGCCTCTGGTGCCTTGTGGTGGTCTTATTTATTCGATAAGGACAGCAGGGCTCTGGGGGGTGTGGGCTGGAGGACAGCGAAGTCTTGAAGGTCACAGGCCCTCCTGAGCCTCCGGCCTCTGGGTCTTTGCTGTTGAGGCTGGAGCCTCACCTGGGCCTTCGGACTCCGCTAAGGCCGCTCCCGGGCTGCGTGGCTGCCAGGCCCCCCTGAGCGAGCTCGGCAAGGCACAGCTCCTCCACACCCTGAGAAGGCCTCTGTATCCAAGAAAAAAGAGACGGAGACAGAGAGTCAGCAGAGTTTTCCAGGACTGAGAAGTGGTTACCTGGGGCCCCTGGGGCCCGTCCCTGGCATTATGACTGGACCTGGAGGGGACGGGTCTTGGTCTTGGATTTGAAGTCTCTTAACATCTGTTCTCCCTGTCCCTCGGCTCCCTTTCGCCTTACTGGTCCCCATTCTGGCCTCATGTCTTTTATGACTCGAGCTAATTTATGATTTAGTTAAATCGTGGGCAATGCCGAACTGAAAATTGGTGTTATAATACTCGCGAACCTGGACCTGGACGGCCCCCTGAGGTCTCTGTTCCCATCCTGATGAGGCTGTGTCACTACCGTCCTTCTAATGAGTTTCCGGCTGTTTAACTTTGGAATCTAGTCGGTGCGGTGGGCAGACTAATCCACCCCCAGTGCCCACCTCCTGAGCCCTGGAATCTGCCAACATGTTCCTTCACACGGTAAAAGGGACTTTGCAGCCGTGATGAGGTCAAGGCTCTGGAGATGGGGAGATTACGCTGGATTTTCGCGTGGGCCTGATGTAATCGCAAAGGTCCTTATAAGAGGGAGGCAGGAGGGTCTGAGTCAGAGAAGCAGGCCTGATGTGGAAAGCAGAGGCTGGATTGGTACCAGTAATGGCCCTGAAGACCGAAGAAGAGGATCAGGGAGCCCGAGGGCCAGGGTCCTGAGCCAGGGGACGCGGGCGGCCCTGAGCTGGAAGAGGCAAGGAAACAGATTCTTTCCTGGAGCCTTCGGGAAGGAATCCGGTCCTGCCCAGTGAAGCCCATTTTGGACTTCTGACTTTCAGAACTGTGATATAACACACTTGTGCTTTTTAAGCTGCTGAATCTGTGATAATTTGCGACAGTAGGAATAGGAGATGAATGTGGTTGGGAGCAGGGTCAGCAGAGCCTGGGACAAGGGCGGGAAGGTACCCGTCGGGGTGCCGTGAAGTCTCCCGGCATAAGTCACACGTGGGCTCTGGCCTCTCGGGGCTCGCGTCCAGCCGTGGGAATCGGACTTCAGTCAAATGACTCTAATGACGGGCGCGGAGCGATGAGCGCCGGGGCGAAGCTCAGCTCACGTGCGGGTGGCAGGGATGCGGCTTCTGGTCAGTGGGGTCAAGAGAGGCTCAGCGGTGGCGTTGGGATGAGTCCTGAAAGGGAAGGGCGAGGTCCCGCAGGTGGGCAGAGGGAACGGTCTGAGCGATGGCACGGAACTGGGAGAGCACAGGAGGAGGGGAGACGCGGGCAGAGAGCTGGGTTTGGAGCCAGGGGTTCGTATCGGGGTCTGGCTACAAGCAACAGAAAAGTCCGGCTCATCGATTGCGTCCGGAAAGTGGTCCCGGAGCAGGGCGCTTCCAGGCTGGTCAGCATGATGCCCCAGCCACCTCGTCAGGGGCCCCGGTTCTTTCCCGTCTCTGTTCTGGCCCCCTCATCCCACAGGGTCACCATGGCCTTGTCCCCCATGGCCCTAGGAAGGCTGCTGCTGATTCAGGTGGCACTTGTAGAGGTGACACTGTCTAGCAGAGGTTGGGGAACTATCTCTTCATAGGAATGTTTATTTTTCAGGAAAGAAGGCTTCGCGAGAAGGTCTCGCTCCTCTGTTTCTCTGCATGTTTCCAAGGACAAATTTTAGCTCCCGCTTTCTGGCCAGAGGAGTGGCCTAGGGAAGCATGTGTGTGGAAGGGGACAGATTACCAAACGACACTGGGGTTCTGGTAGCTAGGAAGATGAGATGTGTTTTCGAGAAGCAGCCAAAAATGTGGGCCGCCAGACCTGTGTAATTGGGGATGGGTGAGGGAGTCTCGGGGAGAAACTTGAATGCCAAGTGGGACCTGTCAGTTCATCTTCTCGGGTTCGGGGAGCCATGGAAGGTTCTAGAGCAAGGGTGTGACCTGACTGGAGTCGAGCTTTTGAGAGATCACTCTGACATCGTTATGGAGTGGAGAGGTGTTCCTGGAGGCGGAGAGGCCAGCCGGGAGGCTACTGCTCTGGTGTCCACGGGAGAGGGCGGTGTGAATGGGAAAGAGAAAGGAAGTGAGAAGCATCATGGGCGTAGAACGATGGGACTGGGAATCGGTTCCTTCTTTCTCCGCGTTGAACCCGTCACCAAGTCCTGTTGGCACGGATTCGTCCGCTCTGTCTGTCTTCACAGCCAATACCCCAGTTCATGCGCCCAGCTTCTCCGCTGGGCTCGCTGCACTGGCGGCTTCCCCACCCTCCCTGCCACCATTTTTGCTTTCCTCTGACCCACAGTGTCTCCAGCTGGGTGCTACCAACGTTTCGGGTGGGATGATTCCTTGCGTGTGTGTGTGGGGGGGGTTGTCCTGTGCATTGCAGGGTGTTTGGCAGCAGCCTGGCCTCTACCCAGGACGGGCGAAGGCCCCCACCCCCAGTTTCGACAACCACGAATGTCTGTGGACATGGCCACGTGTTCCCTGGGGCCACACCACCCCAGTTGGGAACTGCTGCTCCAATGCCTTCCCTCCACAGCTGACGGATCTTTGAAACCGCAAACCTGATGGAGACACTCCTTTGCCTCCCATTTAAAAAAAATATTTTATTTTATTTTTAGAGAGAGATTGAGAGAGAGCACAAGCAGGGGGGTAAAGGGGAGAAGAAAAGAGAGAATCTCAAGTAGGCTCCACGCTCAGCAAGGAGCCCGATGGGGGGGCTCGATCCCACCGCCCTGGGATCACGACCTGAGCTGAAATCAAGAGTTGAATGCTCAACCACTGAGACCCCTAGGCACCCCTTGCCTCCCATCTTCAAAGTCTTTGAGAGCGCCTGGGTGGCTCAGTCGGTTGAGACTCCGACTTTGGCTCAGGTCATGATCCCACTCTTGTGGGTTCGAGCCCCGTGTTGGGCTCTGTGCTGACAGCTCGGAGCCTGGAGCCTGCATCGGATTCTGTGTCTCCCTCTCTCTCTGCCCCTTCCCTGCTTGCTCTCTCTCTCTCTCAAAAAAAAAAAATAAATAAATGAATAAATAAACTTAAAAGTCTCCAGAGGCTCCTGACCCTGTGGTTTCTGCAAACCATTTGGCTTTTACACCCAGCTACTCTTCCCTCTCTCCAAGCCTGGGTCTCCTCCTCCCCCCACCCTGCCCCCATTGCTCTGGTCTTCTCTCTGCTCCTCCAGGCCTCCCCATGGAGTTGTTTCCTCCGCCTTAAACATCTCTCATTTCTTGGCTCCCAAGCATCCTTGACATCTTGGATCCAATTCTACTTCCTCCAGGGAGCCTTCTAAGATTCCTCCAAGTCTCCCACTTCGGGGGGTGTGTCTTCTCTCTCTCTGCCCCGGGGCTGCTTCCGTAGTGCTTGTGTGTGTGTCAGTGTGTGTGAGGTGGGTGGGTAGGGGGCCACCGTGACCCTAGCTCCTCGGCCTCAGGGAGTCAGGCCATGCTGACCGCTTGGCGGCCCCGCCTGCCCACAGCTCGGCACCTCACCCCAGGTGGTGGCTGGAGGCAGGCAGTTGGGAGTGGTTGGGTTTTTCACAATGAGTTTCCTGAAAGTCACCCCGACTCCGGGCTGGGGATAGCTGGGTGCAGGCCAAGGGGGGGAAACATAGAAAGAGAAAGGCACTTCCTGTTAGAAAGCAGAGGCCGGAGGTAGGGCCGAGGGGGCCGTGCACCCAGGCCCAGAGACGACGGGGGACTGTGGAGGGGCCTCTGCAGACCCCGGGACCCTCACGGTCCTGTAGACAGGGCCCGGCATGATCTCCCATGGCCAAGTCTGGCTGGGTCTGCCCACGTTGGCTCGCAGACCTCTCTCCTGTCCCTTGCCTGGTCCCGTCCAGGTTGGGGTGCTGCCCTCTGTCCATGAGGCGGCTGCTTCTTTCAGCCCCTGCTGGCTCTTAAGACCCCGGGACGGTTGCTTTCAAATCTACTTAGGAGAAAAAGGAAGGAAGTGGAGGACTTCCCTCTCACGGAGGCCACCACCCCAGGGAGGCACCTCCCCGTAGCTCCAGGAATGAGGGGCCTTCCTGCCTACACAAGACTCTCCCCTGCCCTGGCCCCCGACCCACAGAACACTCTGCTCCCCTGGGCCACCAACGGGCTCCTTTCTCGGGGGAATATTAGACACATTTCATACCCAGCTTGCCGTGGGACCACCCATTCATCATGGACGGACGCCGGCCATAACTCCTCCTCCCCAGGGCGGCCGGACCTGCGGACTGTGCCCTGCTCCCGGTTTCTTCCCTCAGGCCCCAAATCCTACCCACTCGCCCCTCTTTTGTGACTGCCTGTCCTACTAGGATGAACACTCGCATCTACTTTTTAGAGTTGGTGTGACAGTTCAGTGACGTGGGAAGCTGCTCTCACGGTGGCTGGCACCTCTCGGGCTCACGGCGTCCATGACCGACCGCATGTCCCGGTTTGCCTGAGACGGTCCGGTTTACGCCTGGTGTCCTGGTGTCATTATTAATAGCGCCCCCTTTTTTCACTCTCAGAATGGCCCTGGTTTGGACAACAAACGGCACAGTCACCGTCTGTTCTGTTCCCCGTCTTCGTTGCCGGAGCCTCTCTTGCTGTGGCCGAGGGCAGCCTCTGTGGAGGAGAAACGCGGCGTTCTTGTGCGGCTCTGCCGCCCGGCACGGCGTGGCCTCCCTGAGCTTCTGTTTCCCCCGCTGTGTGGAAAATGGCGCCCACCCACCTGCAGGGCGCGCCCTGGGTTGTTGTGGTCTGTGCCCCCAAGGCCTGGCGCACAGCAGGGGCTTACCTGGGTCGACGACTGCCAACGGGGCAGCTCTGTGACCGGGGAGGTCACGCCTGCCCCTGCTTTGCACTCGCGGGGATTCCTGGTCTGCGAGTCAGGGCCGGCCTGGGCCTGAGGCCGGGGCCCCTGCGCCGCCCCGACCCAGGCCGAGGCAGAAGGGAAGGCCCGAGGCGCAGGCCCCGGCTCGGCTCGATTCCAGTGGCTCTGGGCTGTTTCCCTGACTTCTCTGAGCACTGATTTCTTCAACCTCGGGCTGAGAGATTGGGCAAGACGGTCTTGCCCGCAAGACCCGCTGCCTATTGGGGCTGGGTTCCTGGCCTCCGGGGCCACACGTCGCAATGCGCTCACGGACACCACGGCCTGGGGCTGGGTCCTGATTCCGCCTCACGGCGACGCCGGAGCCTCTGGCGCTTAACCGCTCAGGCCGCCGTTTTCCCGAGCGAACGGTAGGAACTTCGTGAACATCCGTCCCTCCCGCCAGGCTCTGCTTGGGCCGGGAATCCTGCTCTCCTCCAACCCCTCCTCCTGACATCTCCCCCTGGGCGGGGAGGCCGGGACCAGGTGTCCTCGGGACGCCGATGGGAACCTGGCCACCCGTCACCGCACAGTATCTGAGACCAGACACAGGCATCTTGTGGTCTAATGCAGATGCAAAATGCAATTTTACCAAGAGGCAGAAGGTTCAACAAGCCGTGGAGCGGAAATCGGGCAGCCCCAGCCGTTTTCTCCCGATTTCAGGGCCCCCGTTTCCTGAGCACTTACTAGGTGCCACTCCCAGTTCATCGTCACCGCGACTCTGACAAGTGTCATGACTCTCCTTCAGGAGAAAGCTCAGAAGGGCTGCCTTGTCTGGGGCGGTCAGACTTAACCCTCAGCAGAGCGGAGACTGTCACCGTCCCCACCGAGGGGGCCAGGGAGTTCCTTCCGTTCCTCCCTGCCAGGCAGGTGCTTGCCCCTGGGGACTGCCTCCGTTTTCCTCCTCCCCATAACCCGACACTTGCCTCCCACCTACTTCTCAGGGACGCTTTGAAGACGGATGGGAGTGTGTTTTCCCAAAGCTCCTGAGGCCTTCTGGGCCTCACCAGGGCAGTGTGTTATTAGCGAAAGCACAATGACAGCCGCACGACGGCCGTAATGAAGGCTCCCGAGACATCCTGTCGCGGAGGCCAACGCGGGCCTCATTAGCTCCCATTTTCGAGATGGGAAAGCTGAGGCCAAGATCATCATTTGTGACCTGCCCGCGGTGTCGTGATGAGTCAGGAGAGGCGTAATGCAGACCTTCTCTCCATTCGTTCTTCCCTCCTGAGAGAGGAGGGTGAGAAAGAAGAATTGGCATCCGTGGGAACCTCTGGCCTTTCCTTAGAGAGGGGAGCGGCGCAGCCGGACTTGGCGGCCCCCGCCTGGCAGAGCCGGGGAGTCCACAGCCCCCTCCCTCATTGGACTTCATCCCCCAACCAGTGCCGGCACACCATCCCCCAACCTTCTCCAGCTGTTATTTCGAGACTAAGACCTTGGCCAAGGTGGCGCCGTGTGTGTGTGTGTGTGTGTGTGTGTGTGTGTGTGTCCTGGATCTTTTAGCCCGAAAGGGAAGAAACGGATATGGAGGAGAGAGGTGCTGAGGGAGGACCAAGGACACACATTTGCTCAGTGCCTTTCATGTTTCACGTACTTTACGTGCCGTTGGCCATCTCATTCCCATTCTCCCGATGAGGCAACTGAGGCCCAGGGGCATAAGCAATTCATGTCAATTGCACAACAGGAGAGAGGCAGAGCTGAGATTCCATCCCGGGCTCACTGGCTGGAGAGCTGTTGTGTTAGAAGTAGCCCATCCTGCCCCTTTGGAATTTCTCTGGGAGAGGTGTGGCCCTCGCAGGGTGCGTGAGTGTGCAACCCGTGCGATCGTACGGGGCCTGCATTCGGAGGGACTCTGCCCTTGGTTTCGTTGGCTCTGCTCTTACTATCTTGAAAGTCTTATTAATTTGTGAGCAAGGGGCCCTGCGTTTTCATTTTGCACTGGGCCCTGTAAATTACGTGGCTTGTCCTGGGTCTATGCACCAAAGCCTATAGGATCTGATCCTTCTAACGTGTCGAGGACCTTGAGCCAGTCACCTCAGCCCTGGTGTCTCCATCCGTACCATAAGGGATCTCGGGGGAAGGGCCAGGTCGGGTCAGCGTTGTAGTCACAGGGGCCGAGCCACGAGGGCCTGGGGAGGACCTCTTGCAGGAAGAAGGGGCCCTGGTACCCGCAGATGCTAGGGTTGAGCCCCAGAAGACCTGGTACCCGGCAGAGCTCTAGAGTGACCGCCGGGTGCAGGCGAGCAAAGAAAGGGGGCACAGGAGCCCTCCGGGCTGCTGCGGGTCGCTGGAGGGCCCTCGTCCGGCTCTGAGTTCAGGAAGTTGCTGAGAAATTGTTGACCTGTATAATTCTGATTCTTTGATGGTCAGAACTGCAAGGGGAGTGTGACCAGCCTTTTCTTTTAAATAAACACACTTGGACTACTTTCAACCTCGTCACCGAAGAGACCGTATGGACCTGTTCCGAAGATGTCCCTGTAGGGACGCTTTGGTGGCCTGAGCTCACCCTTGCAGCTCGTGTCTGCTTTCAGCTGCGCTTGGGGTGGGCGGAGGCCTCTGTGTGGGTTCTGACACTTGCTCACCGCCTCCCACCTCAGACACCAGACGTGTGACTCTGATTTTCTGCCTCAGGCCCAGGGGTGAGAGCCCACTCAGCCTTGTTCAAGGGTAGCCCAGACGTCAGAGGTCCCAGAAGAATCTAGCTTCTGTGGTTAAAAGGGCAACTTCGAAAGCACCCAGTTCTGTTGACTTTTCCTCCTTCTCAACTTAGGCCCCGTACTTCTCATTCCTGCCCCTTGGGGTCACCTCCTGAATAATCGGTGGGAACCCTAGTCCTTGTCTTAGGCTCTGTTTTGGGGGGACACAAATAGTTGGAGTCACTTACAGCATTGGTATTCCCTCTTCTGGACTGACCTTCAGAAGCCGAGGCTGGATCTGTGGTATGTCTTTGAGCACGGCAAACTTTTCCTCTTCCAGGAGGGGGAGATTTCTGGCACAGCCAAACGTGATCCCGAGGGAAGCTTGGTACTGAAGTAGGGGGTCCGTCACACTTGGTGTGGAAGGGCAGCAGGAGTGGAGGAGCCAGAGTAGATGACAGGCCCTTGTCAGGACTTGGGTCCGAGTCCGAGGTTGGTTGTGTCCTTTGCTTGTGATCTTAGACCAGTGACTTTGCTTTTCTGGGCTTTCATGGGCCTCCTCTGTAAAACGGACAGTAGCATCCAGCTCCCCGGTTTGCTGTGAGGATCGAGCATATTTGTGAAATCGTTTTGGGGTCAATAAACACCTGACACACACGGGTTACGCTTGGTTGAAAACAAGATGGCGACCGTAAAGCCAAGAGCTGGGGGGCCAGTAAATTGTGAAGGCAATATCCCACAGGAGTCTGAACACGTTCGATCAGTGAGAGCGTCTTTAGAAAGGCCTCCCCAGGTGGCTTCTGGGCTGGGACAACTATATTCTGGTTGTGGTCACCCTGGTGTGCCGGTTACAGAGCAACTGTTGGTCTTCCACGGACATGCCTTGGAGACACTGCCTTACGGAGAAGTGGTCTGGGTTCTGAGCTTGTTTCATGGGCATTCCTGAGCTAGTCCTTGGAGAAACATGTGACCTCGGGGCTTGGCAGACAGTTGGTACGCTGGCCCGATGGGTGCGGGCTGGGGGCGTTGGTGGCCGTGTGCACTCCGTGCTGGGGCCATCCATCCATTTGACAAATATATTGATTGAGCAACGGCTGTGTGCCTGTCACTGCGCGAGTGCAGGGGGTACAGAAGAGAGCCCTGGCCCTTTTGGAACCACATTCTAATGGGAGAAAAGCTGATAAACGAATACAAACAGGAGAGTAGGGTGTATCGTGTTGGGAAATAAAGTGAAGGAAGGAGACGGACGGGCAGAGAGGGCTGCTGACTTAGAATCACGAAGGGTTTGGGGTAAAGACAAGGGAAATGTGCAGTAAAAGGCCCTGTCGTGGGTGAGAGAACAGAGAGAGGAGAGGAGAGGGAAAGTGAGAGAGAGAGAACAGGAGAGAGGAGACAGAGTCAGGGAATTCAGAGAGGTAACAAGGCAATGCGGGGGACGGGGGGGCGGTGCAGGTCATGTAGGACTTTGTAGGCCAAGGTAAAGTTCAAGTCCAAGCTTTCCCACTAGCTGCTGTGTGACCTTGAATATGTCCCTTTTACTCTCCCAGCCTAGTCTTCTCAAATGCAAAGCGAGGGCTTCGACTAGAGAAGTGGTTCCCAACTCTCAAACATCTGCTTTCCGGGCACTTAGGCGGCTTGGTTAAGCGTCTGACTTCGGCTTAGGTCGTGATCTCGCAGTTCATGAGTTTGAGTCCCACATTGGGTGAGCTCAAGTCCCCTTCCGGTGAGCTTGAGCCCCACTTCGGGGAAGCACAAGCCCCATTTCTCTCTCTCTCCCACCTCTTTCTCTGTCTCTCTCCCCCCGCCCCGCCCCTCCTGGGATTCTCTGTCTGTGCCCCTCCCTCAGCGCACCCTCTCTTTCTCTCAATAAAATAAAATAAAATAAAATAAAATAAAATAAAATATTGCTTTTTAAAAAGGAGGCCCAGACCCCACCCCAGCCAACTGAGTCAGAATCTCTGGAGACGGGGCTCCAGCATCTGTGTTTATTACATCCCTCCCCCTCTTCCCCCTCAGGTGACCGTGGCCAACCAGAATCAAAAAACACACGACTGGGTCTCGGGGGCCGGCAGCGGGAGCTCCCGACGGGCACATCTCCGTCCCTCGTCCATCCTGCTGTTGTTCCTAAGCTGAGGCCGGTTTCGGCCAAGGCCAGCAGCCTGCTTCGCCAGCAAACGCCCAGATCTGCAGAAAGAGCCGGCAACCGCGTCCAGGCCCCTCTTCCTAGGCACAGACCCCAGGGCCAGAGGGCACAGGGCAGCGGCCACCCTCGGGCCCGGGGAGATTTTGTTGACGGTGCACATTTCACTTCTACAGGAGCCGCACAGCTGCGATCTTGCCTCATAGCCGTTGCCAACAACGGGGGGCGGCCTTCGCCCCGCCTGCTAATTTCCCAAGTTCCTCTTTTGGGCATGTGCCTGTCCCTCCGCGTGCCCGTGGCTGCGTGGAAGTGGACCGAGGCCCAGAGGGTGACTAAGAGGGGAAGCCCCTGCGCCGCAAGGCTCCCAGCGGCTCCTGGATTGCGTAAGGGCTATTTTTGAGGCGGTTGCAGACGATGTGATGAATCATAGCAAACACACATGGCTCTGGCGGGGGACAGTCCTTCCTCATGCTGCTGTGGAAAGAGGAGCTTCTGAAAATGAGTCAGCAGCAGCCGAACCCCAGGTCCGTGGGAGGAGGATGAGGGTGCGAGTTACACATTTCCAAAGTATTGGGGTGCGGCCTCCTGGAGCCCGGGTGCGGGGGCTGCGGGGACTCCACTCTTCGGTTTCCCCCGTGACTCAAAGGGCCTCCCTCAGCCACTGGAGCCCACCACCTGGAGCCCAGTGACACTCCATCAAGGAACGGAGTCCTTTGCGCTTAAGCAGGGCCTTGAAAACAGAAGAAAGTCTGAGGAAGTGCGGCCTGGGGTCACACGGCTTGAGGGTGACACACAGGCTCGGAATCCAGAAGCCCCAGAAGCTTGCCCTTGACTGGGTGGCCCATGGGAGAATTTCCTGCCCAGGAGGAGAAGGTCTGAACCGCTCTCAGGGAGAGGGGAGGCCGCACCTGCTTCCCAAGCTCAGGGGCATGTGAGCTGAGAGGCAGCGCCGACCCTGGAATTAGACAATACTGGGGTTGAGGTCGAAATCCAATATGGCGCGGTGTAGGAAGTCTGGGGCATAGCTGAACCTCGGCGTTCTCATTTGTAAACTCGGGAAATAATACCTGCCCAGTGAGACTGTTATTAAGAATGCACAAGGGGTGCGTAGGACAGCGGGATATATATGTTAAGAACCCAGATTCTACAGCCAGGGGGTTAAGTCCTCACTCTGCTACCTATTAGCTGTGTGTCTTTAGGCAGGTCACTTAACTGTTCTGTGCCCCAGTTGCCTCATCTTTAAGTGGGGACGATTTAATAGCAACTATGTCATAGAGTTGATAACTAAACTGACATATATAACATTGAGAGCAGGATACTGGTACATACTGAGCTCTCAGTGAGTGCTATCGGTTATTATATAAACCGAGCATCATAGCAAGTTGTCATACATACATTTATTACAGCCAGAGCTCAAGATGGAAAAGTTATCATCATTATCATCATTATCGTCATTACTATTTTTTTCCCAGAGAGCTGGTGTGGATTTGGATTAAAGCTGGGGCCTGAAGCTGTGCTGGAAGGAGGAAAATCTGAAGTCAGAAACGAACAGTCCTAAAATTTGTAAGAAACCTCAAAAGACCCCAAATAGCCAAAACAATCTTGAGAAAGAACAAAGCTGGACGAATCATGCTCCCTGATTTCAAACTATGGTACCAAGCGATAGTAATTAAAACCGTATGATATTGGCATAAAAACAGAGACGTAGATCAATGAAACCAAGCAGAGCACCCAGAATAAACCCACGTAATGTACAACAAAAGAGCCACGAACGTACGATGGAGGAAGGGAGTCTCTTCAATACATGGCGTTAGGAAGACTGGACAGTCACATGCAAAAGAGTAAAACTGGACCACTATCTCATACCCTACAGAAAAAAAATGAACTCGAAATGGATCAAATGGTTCAAAACCTTGAATGTAAGGTCTGAAACCATATGAAAGCATAGGTGGTCAGCTCCTTGACGTCGGTCTTGGTGATGATTTTTTGAAACTGACACCAAAAGCAAAAGCAAGAGCAAGAACAAACAAGTGGGATTCTTTTGAACTAAAAAGTTCCTGCACAGCAAAGGAAACCGTCAACAAAATGAAAAGGTAACTTATAGGAAAAAATTGCAAATCATGTATCTGGTAAGGGACTAACATCCAAAATATATAAAGAATTCATACAACTCAATAGCAAAAAAAAAAAAAAAATCCCACAGAAACCCACAGAAACAAACCAAAAACCCAAAACACCAAAAAAACCCCACCCCACCCAAGACACTATGATTAAAAAATGGGCAGAGGATCTGAATAGACGTTTTTCCAGAGACATCCAGATGGCCAACAGACACACGAAAAGATGCTCAGCATCGCTCGTCTTCAGGGAAATGCAAGTCAAAACCGTAATGAGCTATCGCCTTGCACCTGTGAGAATGGCTGGTATCAAAAAGACAAGAAATGACAAGTGTTGGTGACGATGTGGAGAAAAGGGAACCATCGTGCACTGTTGCTGGCCATGTAAATTGGTGCAGCCGCTCTGGCAAACAGGATGGAGGTTCCTCAAAAAATTAAAAGTAGAACTACCATATGATCCAGCAATTATACTGCTGGGTATTTATCTGAAGAAAATGAACCCACAAATTCGAAAAGACATTTGTACCCCTATGTTCACTACGGCATTATTTATAACAGCCAGGAAATGGAAACAACCTAAGTGTCCATGGATGGATGACTAGATAAAGAAATGATATAATGGAATATTAATCATTTAGCCATAAAAAGAAGAAAGTCTCTTGCCGCTTACCACAACACAGACGGATCTGAGGGCATTATTCTAAGTGAAATGAGGCAGACAGAGAAAAACAAATATTGTGTGATCTTTCTTATGTGTGAAATCTTTAAAAGAACACACACACACAAGCTTATAAATACAGAAAATTGATTGGTGGTTGCGAGAGGCAGGGGATGAGAGGTGGGAGAAATGGGCAAACGTGTGTGTGTGTGTGTGTGTGTGTGTGTGTGTGTTTGGTTTAAATAAATTGAAGAGAAATTTTTTAAAAATCTGAAGTCAGGAAGATTGTGGGAGTCAGACTTTGGGCCTCTTTTATAATTCTGTATGGTTTGGTCCAAAGCAGAAGGAGACTTTGCAATCAGCTGGGCGGTCGGAGAAAGATAAGGGGAAGAGTCTGCCTTGGAGAAGACTGGAGTTCCAGGGGGACCCTGTTGATCTCCCTGCAAAGATGGAATGTCTTCGCAGATTGCCCAATCCGCGTCGCGCCGAGAAGACCCCTAGAGAGACCCCAGCAGACCTCCTGGCCCCACAGAAGAATCAGGCTGCTCTGGTGGGGATGAGAGTTTCCACTTACGCATTGTTAGAACTACATGCTCTCTTGGGCAATAGCTGAAAATGTGAGAGATTTTCTGAGGTGGCCGCTGCTGGGGAACATGTTCCCTTACAGACGTGCTGTTAGGAGGTTCGAAATTCTGCCTGGTGAGCCTGACAGCTGGCTTGAGGTTAACCTAATTCCTGTAACCGGAATGTCCTCATAGAGTGGTTCTCACCCTTGGCTGCAAATTTGGATCACATGGAAAGCTGTGAGAAATAATGGTGCTTGGGTCCCACCCTAGACTAATTGAATCTGAATGGGTAGACAAGGCACTGTAGGGTTTAAAAGCTCCCCAGATGGTTCCAGTGTGCACGGAGGGTGGAAGCCTATGGCTCCGCTCCATCCTGCTGCTCTGAGTTGACTATTGTTCTGCTTCTTTCATCCTGAGCCACCTGCCCCCGTCACGCACCCTACCGGGCTCCCTCCATTCCATTTTTCCCCTTCTGTGTTCCCCTCCCCTCCACTTTGTTTCACTGTGATCCATTCCTTTTGTATACATTCCAATGAGGTTGATTTGTTGCATGGTTCAGTCATTCCGGTAGTATTTATCGAACACCTGCTGTATACCAGATATTGACCTAGCAAGGGCAGATAGCAGCATGAACCAGGCGAAGACAAAGTTCCTGCTCTCATAGAATGAGAGGAGGAAGTAGAAATAAGCTAATATAGAGAGGACGTTTACAAACAGAGGTTAGAAAAATAAATCAGGGAAAGGGGTGTGAAGAGTGATGGGTGGTCAGAGCAGGCGACATTTGAGCAGAGATTGGAATGACATGAAGGAGCTGCTTTAAGGTTATGTGGGGGTAGAACATTCCAGAAAAAGAAAAGAAATTTTGGAGGCCTGAGCAGTGAGGACACTAAGGACATTTTCTTCCAGCTCATTCCATTCCACATGTTACATCTCATCCTTTTATCATCCGCCCCATCCCAATCCCTTAACGGCTCTGCTATTTCATTATGTTCAGTCCTAACTAGTTTATTTGAGTCAGTTTAACCAACTAGGTTACTAGTCTAAGGTAAGGTAACAGGTGGAGATGCAATAAATGTGAATTCAGACGTCTGCTGATAAAGACAGTCCTGGGTCCTTGGGCTCAGCTCGAATCTGGATAGCTGTTCTGCCTGACAACCACATGTTAAAACCATGGGCAGGTTTGGAGAGAAAATAGAAATCGGTTGCCTTCCATGAATTTCCCCACGAGCAGCCCTGCTGATCTCATGGATTTTTTGTTTGATGATGTACTCCAAATATAGGGCCTCAGCAGACATCAGAAACCCATCAGGATTCAAAATATATTCTCGTATCTCCTTTCCTTACCTGCCGCAGCGTCTGAAATTGCCTTCTTCGGGTTGCCCAGTTAGAAGCCTTCCAGAGGGGGGCATGTTTAACCGGGAGCAGGTGTCCGGTTAGTTTTTTATTAGGATCTCTGAGAACTGTGCATGGACTGGGATCTTGAGGGAATAGATGTGGGACGGATGCCTTCGTCGGCCTGGGCTTCTGTAACAAAACTCCACAGCCTTACGCAACAAATATTTCTTTCTCACAGTCCTGGAGGCTCAAAGTCCAAGATCAAGCAAGATGCTGGCAGATTTGGTGTCCCAGCTTGTCTTCTTGCTGTGTTCTCACACGGTGGAGAGAAAAAGAGTTCTGGGTTTCTAACTCTTCTTGTAAGGACCTTAATCCCATCATGGGAGCCCCGCCTTCATGAAATCCTCTCACCCTAATCACCTTCTGAAGCCCCCCATACTAACACCATGGCATCTGAGATGAGCACTTCCATGTATGAAGTTTGAGAAGGGAGAAACATTCAGTCCATAACAATAGGCAAAGTTTGTTTGATGTCAAAGAGGGGAATGAATACGAAAAGATCTGGTAACGTAGGGGGCATCAGGGTATGTGTGCATATCCTAGGATAATAGAAGGCGCCGAGGCTGCAGAGATGGAGTGAACAAGGAAGGCCAAAGCCACACATGTCTACATCCGTGTTCTATCAATGGCCAGACTGGTATCTTGTGTGGCAATTTTAAGAGTTCTCTGCAAATTCATTGACACATCTGCCATTGAGAGGTGAGGTCTATGTCTCCTCCCCTTAAACTTGACTGGCCTTTGTGACTTTCTTGTAAGCAACAAAATGTAGTAGAAAGTTTTACGGCATGACTTCCATTAGTGAGGTCATAAAAGCCCATGCAGCTTCAGCCTGGTCCTCTGGGGTCGCTCACTCTAGAGGAAGCTGGCTGGCATAAATCAAGTCCAACGACTCTGGCGCCACCATGATGGAGAGGCCTATCTGAGCACCTAGCCGAAACCCGGCTTCTACTACCAGCCCTCTGTAGGTGGGACTGGATGTGACCAGACAATTTCGGATGCCCAGCCTAACCGAGCCTTCAGATGAGTACGGCCCAAATCGGTGCAGACTCCACTCTCATGAGAGGTCTGAGCAAGGACTCCCAGTCAGGCCCTTTCTGAATTCTCAGCTCACAAGAATCATGAGTACCACAAAATGGTGATTGTTTTACACAACTTAAGTGTTGGGTAATTTATTTCATAGCAACAGTAACCAGAACACCTTGTACCCAACGAGCTCTTTGTGGCCTGTGTTTATGTGCCGAACATCCAGGAAAATGACAACAGTAGCACACAATGGGCCGCCCTGGGGTAGTGGGAAAGGAGAGACGGGAAGAAAGAGGGCTTCCAAAGCAAAGAACTTACAGACTTGGAAATGATCTTATTTTTATTTAAAGTTTATTTATTTTGAGAGAGAGAGAGAGAGAGGAAGAGCACGAAGCAGGGGAGGGACAGAGAGAGAGAGAGAGAAAGAGGGAGAGAAAGAATCCCAGGCAGGCTCCCTGCTCAGTGAGGAGCCTGATGTGGGGCTTGATCTCACCACTGTGAGATCATGACCTGGGCCAAAATCAAGAGTTGGTTGCTCAACTGACTGAGCCACCCGGATGCCCCTGGAAATGATTTTAGAGAGTATCTTGCCCAATACCCTTCATTTGAGAGGCTAGGGGAAGTGACCTAGGATCATATGTCAGTGACCCAGGGCTGGGAAACAAATCCCACACCTAGACTTCTACTTTCCTCCTTCGGTTTTCTAGGCCAATACAGGGCAATGGAGAGAGGGGTAGCAGGGAGATTTGTTCTGGTTCCCTGGGATGGGTTTGGATTTCATTAATTAAACACCACCCTAGACCTCTCTGGAAGTGACTCCTCATGGAATTCCTTGCCTAGAGTGTCCTCCCTCTGTTCTTCTGTGTGCGTTTATATCCTCCCCGGGGCCATCTTCTTTTTGATGCATTCACTGGTTTCATACATAAATATTTATAAGGCACTTCTTATTTGCCAAGCACTGCTCTGGGATCTGAGGCTCCCCTAGTCGAATGAGGCAAACATAGACCCTGCCACTCTGATCTCCTCATTTGGAAGAAACAGCTCTTACCTTGACCTCCAGACCTGTTGCCTTTACTTTCCGTAAGATGTCACCCTTCTGGGTAATAGTGAGATTCATGACTCATCTCTGGAATCTAAGCTTCTCCAGGACAGGATTAGTGTTCCATCTGTGCCCATCTCCTCTAAAGCATGTGGCTCAGCACCTTGACACAGTGGCCTTTGTAAGGTCGCGAGTTCCCTGCCACTTTCAGATAGGGGGCGGGAGGACTAAGGTGTCGGGGATGAGACAGGGATCCTTACTCCCCCAGCTGAAAGTCTCAGTTCCTCATGCAGCATCCTGATGACAGCTGACATTTACTGGGTGTGCGTGATGCTGTGGTTTGCTCCTTTGCCTTTATATATATTTAATTCTCTTATCACCTTCTCTAGGAGTAGATATGGAAGCCTCTGGGTTAGAGACCAGGAATCAGAGGCTAAGAAATGGGAGTGTGTCGCTCAGTGGTACTCAGCTTGGAAGCCTCAGCAAATGAATCAAACACAGGTGATTTCTATGTCCATAGTTTTCAAACTGGAGATTGTTAATTATGAATGGGTTTTGAAATCAATTTAGTGGATCGTGGTTAGCATTTCGAAAGGAGATGGAAGAGAAAACATGGGTATATTGTGTGTAGTAAGCCTTAAGGATTAATTTCTGAAAATATTTTGTTAGATACGTATGCACACACTGGATCTGTGTGTGTGTGTGTGTGTGTGTGTGTATGTACATGTTCTGTGTCATAATGCAAAATGCATTTCTTGGTCAAGAATATTTGAGGGGCACCTGGGTGGCTCAGTTGGTTAAGCGGCCGACTTTGGCTCAGGTCATGATCTCGCGGTCTGTGGGTTCGAGCCCCGCATCGGGCTCTGTGCTGACAGCTCAGAGCCTGGAGCCTGCTTCGGATTCTGTGTCTCCCTCTCTCTCTGCCCTTCCCCTGCTCATGTGCCGTCTCTCTGTCTGTCAAAAATAAATAAACGTTAAAAAAATTTAAAAAAATATTTGAAAGCCACTGCCCTAGGCTGTATTGCCTCGAACACACCAGTCATAAATAATATTTCATTGAGCACCTACTGTGTGCCAGGAATTACTCGCGAAACTGAACAGTCCCTTCTTGAGAGTGGAAGTGAAGTCACTTTGACAGCCCCTCCTGTCTTCTCTCCCCACCCCAGTGAGTTGACATCCCAGGCTGTCCCCCACCCAGCCTGGGACAAGGGAGCTGCCCCAACAGTCCCCCGGTGAGGCCGAAGGTACTGGGCTGAGTCCGAAGGGCTCTGTCACCAGAATGTGTCCTGTACAGACAGCCACCCCTCTCTGGGCAGCGCCGTGGGATGAGGTCTGAGGGATACGCATTACTGAGCTGCTTGGAGTCTGGGCCACCAGCCCCACACCTGCCCCAGCTGGGAGGTTGCTCGATCTTCCAGACCTCTCGTTATTTCAGAGTGTATTTTTTTCCATTTATTTCCATTCTTGAAGTACAAACTCAACGACACGTATCCAAGACGGGATGCAGGCGGGCGATTGTAACAGAAGCCGCAATGAGGAAGAGAGACCGCTCTCACCCTGCATTTTCCAGTCGTGGCTCATCCAACATCAGGGCAGGCAGAGTGTCCAGCCCCCTAACTCTTTACGGGGGGGAACCGAGGCCCAGAGAGGGGGTGGAGTTTCCCAGATAGCAAAGTCGCCATGGACTGAGACCAGTCATCCTCCTCCATCTGGGTTCGGTTGGCCAGCAAAGGGGGAGCGGCTGTTGTTGTCAACGGAAGGTGCCTTCGCACAAGCTCTTCCTCTACAGCGCCGGACCCCTGTGAGAGAGTCTCTCCCTCAGCCTCCTCCTCCTCCCTGCACCTCCGGGGGAGGCAAGGTTCGGGGCAAGTCGGCTATGCTGCAGTGTGGATTTACATACACCACAGCCTCATGAAAACAAGGCACAACACTCGTTTTTCCAAACTAACACAAGTTAGGCTTCGGCTAAAGCAAAGGCAGAGTCACAGGAAAGGTCCGCAGTTCTCACTGTGACTAGAAACGCTTTGGCAATATCCCTGGCTGGCTGGCACTCTCGGACAGCCCATTCCGAGCCAGAACTTCTCCGGAGAGAGCATTAGGGAGCATTTTCCTAGGCAGCTGTTGGCAAGGCACACAGGCAGAATTGGTCCCCAAACAAACGGGACCTAGGTAGACGTGGGCTTGAGCAAAGCCACGGTGAGAAGGGCCTGTAGAAAATCTGGGTTGGAGGGAGTCTTGAGGGGTTTTACTCAGTGTTTCCCAAAATGTGTTCCATGGCACCTGAGGGGATCCCCCCTCTTCAGCCAGGGAGGATCGACCACAGGAATACACACTGTGAGTCTCCTCCTAAGGCTTGTTGTAAACTCCACTCAGCCTCTTTCCCCTTCAGATTTGCCTCCAGCCCCATGGAATCTTCCAGGACTCACGGCCATTTGTGCCATAACCGGGACCTGCTGCAGGGCACTTTTCTCCTCTGGGTTCCATTCAGAGCTGGCATTCTTTCGTGTCACTTGGGACCCGGCTTAGAGCGATAGTTTCATGTGTGGAATGTGTTAAATCCAGAACCCGAAGAGGCTTTGCAGGTGGCGTGCTCTCGTCTTCGTGATGTGAGGTGCAAGATGCTCTAATTTGCCATTTACTTTGGAGGGGATGTCCTGGCCTTTTCCAGAACCCAGTATATCTGATGTGGCCGGACCCTGAGTCTTCATGGGGTCTATCCACGTCCTCTGGACTGCTTGTGTCTTATCCAGACCTCCAAGGTACTTGCTACTTCTTATACTCGTTACCTACTGGTTAACAGGAAGTCATTAATAAAGTCAACTGATGCAACGTTTTGTGGAATGCCACTTCTCAGACTGTATTATGACTGAGAAGAGAAGAGTCAGGGTGGCCCTGGGGGGAAGGCTGTAAACATAGACTGTGATCCATTCCACAAGAGTGTGAGCTGATTCCGGTCCTCCTTCCTGAGAGAGATGTAGAGAAACACACCCATCACCTCAGCGGCCACACTCCATCCTGGGCTGTGTTAACTTGCTCACTAGACATTACACGCAGCACGGCAGTTACAATTAGAGCTACTACTTGGTTGTGTTGACATCAGCGTCAGCGTCTAGATCCTTCTAGTTGTTTTTAGTGGCCAGACTGGCATATTAAATTAAGACATGGTGGGAACTACTATTCCTGTATCTTTTAGATCTTTAAGGGTGGCATTAATCTCCATCATGATGCAATATTGATTTCGATGTACTATCTCGGCTGGTGGGGGGGGGGTGGGTGGAGGCAGTTTCAGAAGTTTCTACTTGCCCTTCCCCACCGTGAGAGTTCTTACCTCACAGGCCAAGGAAACAACATGGAAGTTCTGCCAACTGTCAAGTATGTCCTTTCCAGTTGTAGTCGGGGGCTGAGGAAATGACTACCCGGTGAATGTGTGGAAATTCTATGAGCTAGGTCTGAGCCGGGACTCCAATTCTTACCTGAATTCCAAACATATATTTTTTTTTTTAGAGAGAGAGAGGGAGAGAAAGAGAGAGAGAGACAGGGGAGGGGCAGAGAGAGAGAGAGAGAGAGAGAGAGAGAGAGAGAATCCCAAGCAGGTTCTGCACTGACAGCATAGATCCCAATGTGGGGCTCGAACTTATGAACGCTGAGCTCATGACCTGAGCCGAAATCAAGAGCTGGTTGCTTAACCAACCGAGCCACCCAGGCACCCCCCCAGACATTCTTATTCTAACAAGGGCCAAGACAGTACTTTGGGTTTCATGTATCAATTCAGACCCTGTATCCAACAGTCCTCAAAATTGAAAATGGGCTGAGGTCTGGGAACTTGGCAGGAGATCCTGACCCATGATTTATTCCGATTGTATAGGTCGAGCAATTCCCTTGTTGGCTGCTGGTCTAACGTGCCTTCAGGAATGTCGTGTTGTATTAACATCTTCGTAGCCGTTTGTGGCTCAGCCCCCTAGCTGCCTCAGTGACTTCACTGCTTCTCACAGTATTTGCACTTGTCTTGCTTCTGATGGTTAAGTGCCATCTGGCATCTATTATTTTGAGATCCTGTCATTCTCATTCCTATCAGGGAAGCCTGGCAGACCCAATGTTTTCTGGCCAAGTAATAACAACTTGGCCTTAGTTAAGAGTTTGGCGGTTGGGAGGTGATGTGTGTGCTTGTGTGGGGGGTTGAGCCTGAAGTGAGCCGGGCTCAGGTTGCGGGGTGGGGGGGTCATGTTTAAGGGACGTGAGAGCACTAGTATTTACTAGGAGTCCTAGGCCACTTCTGCAGGCTTAGAGAGTTCTGGATGTTCTGAGACTTCAGTGTTCTTGAGTGCATCCACGCCAGCGTCCCTATCCCAAGTAACAGGGTCCTACTACTTTCTTTCTTTTCTTCTTTTTTTTTATAATGTTTATTTATTTTTGAGAGAGAGAGAGAGAGAGGCAGAGAGAGGGAGACACAGAATCTGAAGCCATCTCCAGGCCCTGAGCTGTGAGCACAGAGCCTGACACGGGGCTCGAACTCACGAACAGTGAGATCATGTCCCAAACTGAAGTTGGATGCTCAACCAACTGAGCCGCCCAGGCCCCCAGGCCCCACCACTTTCTAATTAAAGCTCTGAACTTGACATAACAGGACTGCCAGGGCTGAGTTTTCTCTGGTGATCTGTTACTCTTACAGTGAAGCTCTGGGCCTGCTTCTCAGGCCTTCCTGTCTTCTGACTGTACAGCAGGAGAGTGCTTCGGATGGTGCCCAAGGGGCCTTCTGACGCCTTTGCCTTAAATGGGTGATTTTCATTATCCTTCTTTGGTATAGCAATGGCATTCAGCGGAGCCATCCAATTTCATTGTCATTATAATTCAAGCCTCTCATTCGAGCCTCTCAAAAGCCTGAGGCACTACACCCCCCCTCCCCCCGCAATTCGTTCCCTTCCACAGAGAACCCATTCCAGTCTGCCACCAGTAAAAGGCTTCATGTTGACTTACTGTGAACCTCCTGTCTACAGCCCAAGGGCTGGAGTGCTCCAGGTCAGCCAGCCAGCGATGGGCCATCCAGCCCTCAAATCCCTGGTAATCTGCTTCCTTAGACCACCCCACTTCTGGGACCAACTCCCTGAAGTCAGACACTCTGGGAGATAGATTCTGGGACAGAAATTTGAATCCAGGGTGTATCATGGGAAGGACCCTGGGAACAACACCTGTAAAGGAATTAAGAATGCGGGGTTTGGCAGGAGGAGAAGCTAACTCTGACGCAGTCACAAGAGAGTCCTTGGCCCATCCTGCAGGGAGCTAGCCCTGCGGCCGAGCCGGCCCTGCAGACTCGTCCCAGACTGAGCCCTTGGACCATCTACATTGACTAGTAGGCTGCTCGCAGGAAGGGGAGATGACTCTGGGTAAGGCAGGACCCTTCAGTTAAGAGCAGTTCCTGTGGGGACACCTGGGTGGCTCAGTCAGTTAAGCGTCCAACTTTGGCTCAGGTCATGATCTTACAGTTCATGAGTTTGAGCCCCGTGTTGGGCTCTGTGCCGACAGCTCGGAGGAGCCTGGAGTTTGCTTCAGATTCTGTGTCTCCCCCTCTCACTGCCCCTCCCCTACTCATGCTCTTTCTCTCTTTCTCTCTCTCAAAAATAAACAAAACAAAAAAAATTTAAAATAAATAAATAAAAGTTGAAAGATTAAAAAGAAAAAAAGCAATTCCTGTGGAGGGACAATCCCTGGGTGAATGCGGACCTTGGTCCTAAAGGGAATCTGGGCAGAAACCACAGTGTAGTGGTACAGCCGTGGTTCTCAAAGTGGGGTCCCAAACCGGCAGCATCCGCATCACGTGGGAATTTGTCAGAAGTGCGAAATCTTGGGCCCCACCTCAGACCTGCTGCTGACTAGGAACTCTGGGTGTAAGATCCAGCAGCCTGTATTTTTCTTTTTCCAAGCAGCCCGTATTTTAACAAAACCTCTCAGTTAGTTTGGTGTGCTGAAAGTCAGTTCCACCATCCTACAAGGAGCAAGATCTAGTTTGAAGATCATTAATGAAGAAAAGGATTATGGGAAATGTATGCCTAGTGATAACTATTTATAAATGGCTTCCTTGGTCTGTTCTAAACAAATGCATTCGTTGATGTCAGGACTAAGGCACGGGGGCACCTGGCACATTTGTTTTACCGGCATCGGCCCTGAGGTGTTTCCCAGACAAGGTTCCTGCCTTCAGGAAGACCCCAAATCCCACTGGAAGGGGTGTGGGCTTTGGCGTCAGGAGGACCTGGGTTTGGAGCCTGGCTGTCCGGCTCCTCTGATCGTGCCATCCGAGGACACTGTGTTCCCTCTCTTCTCGGAAGAAGGAAGGTTTGATGTGAAGAGCTACAGGAAATCACAATGGGGAAAGATGTGGGCCCCACGTGCTCTTCGGTGTCCAGGGTTCTAGCTGTGCACTGCCACGGCCATGTAGTGCAGCTGCGGGCACACCCCTTCCCTTCCTGGGGCTGGCCCCCTCGCTACACAGGGGAAGGGCATTGATCTTGATAGATTCTGAGCTTCCTTGCGGTCCACTGTCCGAGCGCCTGTGTGTGGGAGTCATCTTGGTCACTCTTGTCCCCCAGGCTTTTGGGGGCCCAGGAAGGGAGGAGTCCTCCAGGATATTTAAAATCTCCCTTTGAATATGGCCCTAGATCCCACCATGGCCCAGGCGGCCCTGCTTCCATGACGTAGGGGCACTGGAGACCTCTCAGCTCTTACCCTTCTCCTCTTCCTACACGCTCCCGCCACCCTGTCTCTTCCTTGTCTTGGAGCAAAGCAGCCTTTTTCCCATCTGACAGCCTCTGCCTTTCAATTCGGTCTCCTGGACACTCCGCCCCAGCTCCTTGCATGGCCGGCTTTTTCTCATCATCATCATCATCTTCTTCTTCTTTTTTAAGTTTATTTATTTATTTGTTTATTTATTTATTTAATTTTTTTTATTTATTGAGAGAGAGAGAGAGAATGAGCAGAGAAGGGGTAGAGAGAGAAGGAGTCAGAGAATCCCAAGCAGACTCCATACTGTCAGCGCAGAGCCCACGGTTCGACTCGAACCCATGAATCCTGAGATCATGACCTGAGCTGAAATCAAGAGTCAGGTTTTCAACGGACTGAGCCACCCAGGCGCCCCCTTCTCATCTTCTGGATCTCAGCCTGTTGTCACCTCCTCAGAGAAGCTTTCCTGAACCATCCCAATCACTTAGCATCCGCTTCCTGGCCTCAGTTGCCATCACATCGGCCCTCATCTGTTTCCCTCAGAGCATTCCTCCCAGTCTGAGGTTCTCCCGCTTCCTTTCCTCAGGAGTTTGCTTGGCTGTGGTCTGTGCCATCCGCTAGGACATACGGCTCTGCGAGGCTGGGACCTCCGGTCTGGCCTTCCTCGTGATGGTGTCTCCCGCTAATGACCCCAGTACACAGGGCTCAAAGAATACATATTTGAATGGGTGAGAGAGTAGAGACACGTTTCTGGGAACTCGGGCTGAAGCTCTGAGTCTCTCTTTCCCTCTCTGGCTCTCATCTCTGAGAAACGGGTTTCATCAGGCAGGCCCGTTTCCTCACAGCACTGCATTGCTGCACCCATGGCTCATGCCATCCAGCCTCAGGAACTTCTGGGACGTGCCAGCTGGGCTGGGCCTGGCTCTGCTGCCGTGAGCGCCCCGTCCCAGCTCCTGGCTCCCAGCAGCCTCCTCAGGGCTCTGAGGCCAGGAGAGAGAGAGAGAGAAAAAAAAAAAAAAGAGAAAAAGAGGCTGGACTTGGCTTTGCCCTCCGGTAGAGCAGCAAACCAACACGCGGTATCTGGTTTTGAATTTCAGCGAGGTTGTGTCAGCAGAGCCGTGGTTACGCCAGCCCGGGTGGACGGGGAGGGCGCTGGAGGGGGTTATGTCACTGGTGAGGTGTGGTGGCGTAATGTAGGGTGACAACACCAGGCCCGGATGTGGTGTCAACAAACACGGGCAGGAGCTGGGCTGCTGGCTGGGAGGTGGGGAAGTGTTGGGGTGACCCCTCAGGGCAGGGAAGAGAAACGGTCATTTCCTGAGCAGGTCTACCAAGGCACCAGGTGCTTTCTCACGGGCGCTCCATGAGGCAGGGCCCGTTTTACTGAGGTCACTTGCACCCGTGAGGAAATAGAGTTTAAGAGTTGAAGTAACGTGGGGCACCTGCGTGGCTCTGTCGGTCAAGTGTCTGACCTCGACTCAGGTCATGATCTCACAGCTCGTGGGTTCGAGTCCCGCGTGGCGCTCTGCACCGATACCTCGGAGCCTGGAGCCTGCTTTGGATTCCGTTTCTTCATTTCTCTCTGCCCCTCCACCGCTTGTGCTCCGTCTGTCTCTGTCTCTCTGTCTCTCTCAAAAATAAATCAACATTAAAAAAAAAAAAAGGAAGAAAGAGTTGAAGTAATGTGCCCAAGGTCCTTTGGCCCAGGAATAGACTGGGGTGCAAAGGCAGTTCTGTCCCAGCTTTGTTCCCGCCTCCTCGGGACTCCGGGTAGACGCTGTCCCTCAACTATTTCCTAGCCCTGTGAGGTCGGACAGGTTCCTCACCCTCTCTGTCTCAATTTTCTCAGTTGGACGGCAGTGTCATTATCTTCTCTGATCCCGTTGGGGTGAGGGTTGAGCGAACGGCGCTTGTGGAGCCCTCAGCACCGAAGTCCCCGCCTTCTGGCCTGGGGAGCATCTGGAAGGGAGGGCACGCAAGGGAGGGAAGTGAGATCTCCTCGGACTGGAAGCTGCCTCTGGGCCCCTGGAGCTGGCAGAAGCGGGCATTCTGTTTTTTGGAGGGCCTGCTCAATAGCTGACTCTGTCCCCACTGTGTGGTGACACCCAGGTCCGTCTGCCTCCCACCTTCTCACTCTTTTGGCGATAAGAGCAGAGCGAGGTTGCAGGGGGAGCAGTGGCTGAGAGTCCAGATGAAAGGACTAGAATGAGGAGTGGGTGCCCACCAGGGACCAGGCCCGGGGTGTGGCACTCGAGATCCTCGGTCTCACTGATCCCACCTAGGATGCGAAGAGCGACAGTCATCCTGGCTCTCTTTGTTCTCCTCTTCCCGACCAGTGAGATGAAGATGGAAGGGGTGAGGCCGGATCGGCCGTGACACACACGCTAGTGATGCAGCCGCATGTGGACTTATGTCCAGTAGGGGAAGCTCGCTTGGCTTCTGGCTTTGCTGTCACTGACCGGTTGTGTTGGCCCGTGCTTCTCCTCCTTGGGACTTAATTCCTCCATCTATAAAATGAGGGAATTGGACCAGATGACCGCCTCCTGGGCCACCATTGTGGAAATTCTGGCCCAGGTCCTGCTTTGTGAAGCTGTTCATTCCCTTGTCTTTCTTTTGCTGCAGAGCTGGGAGGTCCCTTAGGTAGGACCCAAATGGCAGCAACCGGGCCAGTTATGCTGGGACAAAGACTTGGTGTCCTTTGGGGTCTCTGGGTCTAAGAAGGATCCCTAGAATCCACACTCCACAGAAGACCTGGTATCTTGTTTTCCAGCCTCCCATTCAACCAAGAGTTGAGTATGTTTTTTAGTTGTTTTTTTTGGGAGGAGGGAGTGCTCTCTCCTCTCTCTGTCTCTTGATTGTGGTAAGATACACATAACAAAATATTTACTGTTTTAACCATTTTAAAGTATACAGTTCAGTGACATTAAGTACATGCACATTATCGTACAACCATTACCACTATCCACGTCCAGAAACTTTGTCATTCCAACTGAAACTCTGCATTACAGAACACCATAATAAACCCACGATACAACGACACTGCAACCCCTTCCCCCCGAGCCCCTGGTTGCAGTGCCTTCTTACGCCAAGACTCCATTATACCTGAGTCCCCAGGTTCAGAGGGAAGGAAATGGACCCCAAACATGACTGATTTCCAAAGTGTTGGGCACATTCGTAAGCACAGGGCGAGAGGGTATGTGTGAGGTTCCATGGCCTGAGTAGCACAACGCAATCTTACAGCTTCAAGTCATCTCTGCCTGAAAGGCATATCGAGTGTCTCCAGTTGCACTACGAATCTTCATTCATCGTCCTTTTCTGGGGGTTCTCTCTTTCAATGTCACTCTCTAGGTTCTTTGGCTCTTAGAAGCATAGCTGGTGTTATGAGAACATTGGGCCACTGAGGGTCAGGAGACCCGCTTTCTAGTTCTGGCACTGCCTCGGAATATATGATCTTGAGTAACCAGCATGGCCTCTGTAAGCCTCAGAAAGCCAAGTGGAGCTAAGAACACCCACATCTGTCAAGTGGGGTAAGGGTATCAACTCTTTCAGGGCTAGGCGAATCAAATGAGTGACTTCGTGTAAAGGTGTTAAGTGGAGTTCAAGTAAAAGGGAGAGTAGACCCAAACTCTGAGGTTAGCCCACTTATTTCTTCTCATCTCAGGAAGAGGCTTCGAGGGTGATGGCGTGGCAAGCTTGGACCCTTATGGCTGGTTCTAGAGATGTCTCATAGGGAAGTTTTCCAAAGGTCAGACAGAGCTGGTTATCATTCTCCTTTATTACTTACCTTCCCCATGGGCTTGGGAGTTAGCCAATTTTAGGCAATATTTTTCTTATGCCTTTGAGGTAGTGTCTCCCCCAGCCCGGGGATCTGTTTGAGTAGTGAGTGAGCTATTTGTACCACCACACTTCTGACTCCAACCACGTGGGCTTTTTTTTCTCCTACAAACCAGTTCTCCAACTCTGCAGAGAGCAATCTGGTGTCCTAAATTCAATTCAGTTCTTACACTAACTACCTAGAGTTAGTGCCAGACTCCACGGGTTTCAGGCCTCAGTCTCATAGGATTGCTTTACTTCAGAGGCTAGTCCCAAGTGTCGGTCCCTAGGTTACCCACACTCCTGTCTGACTTGGTTACAAAGTCAGGGGGTTCGCCACACCTTCTTTTAAGGTTTGATAATTTACTAGAATGGCTCGCAAACCCCCAGGAAATATTTTATTTACTTTTACTGGTTTATTATAAAGAAGTCAAATACCAGATAAAGAGCAAGGCCTGGAAAGGTCCTGGGCACAGGAGCTTCTGTCTTTGTCGCATTGGAGCGGGCCACCCTCCTGACACATGAATATGTTTACCAACTCAAACCCCATTGTTTAGGGATTTTTATGGATGTTTCACAAGGTAGGCATAATAGGTTAAAATATTGACCATTGGTGATTGGCTTAATCTCTAACCCCTTGTCCTTCTCCCTAGGTTGGAAGGTGGGCCTGAAAGTTCTAAACTTCTAATCAAGATTGGCCCTTTTTAGTGACTAGTCCCCACCCTGAAGCAATTTAGCGGCCCACCTAAAGTCACCTCATTGAAACAAAAAAGGCTCCTATCACCCTATCACACAAGAAACCCCAAACACGTTAGGAGCTCTGTGCTAGGAACCAGGAACAGAGACCAGAAATCTTTGTTTGATCCTATAGGCATTGAGAAAGGCCCTACTCAGCTGTCAATTTGTTTAGCCAAATAGAGTGGGGATGCCATCCTATATCATGTTTCTTAGTTGAACCACCATTCACCAAGGGCATAAGGTACAGGGAGGCTGAGTTTTCCCTCCCCTCCCCATGTGTAAAACAGAGATGGATTAGTTAACTATTGCTGCATAACAAATTACCCCAAAACAAGTGTTTTTAAAATAACAAACATTTGTTATCTCACCATTTGTGTGGGCCGGGAATCTGGGTGCAGCTTAGGTGAGTCCCCTGGCAGCTACTAGGAAAGGGGGCCCCCTGAGTGGAAAGAGCCTCAAAGGGCATGGGAGCTGGTGGGTTTGGATGGATAGAGGGAAGAAGACATGCTTGGGAGAGAAAGAAAGGAAATTTTCATTCATCAAGTGTTTTCTAGTGCGTGAGATACACATATTTGTCTTTCGTCTCTACTACAGCAATGTGATGTAGGCATGATCATCTCCACTTTATAGAAGAGGAAGTTGAAGTTGCAAGAGATTAAGTGTCTTTTGATGAACCACACAGCTTAGGAAATGGCAGAGCTGGATTTAAGAGCAGACCCATCCAACTCAAGGGGTAAAGCTCCTTTCACATGAAGAATCTTTAAATATGAAAGTCTCCATCAAGTGTACATTTTAGTACCATGCATTATAAGAAGGAGACTATCTAATTGTCTATCTGTTTATTTATTAAACAAATACTTAGTATTCTTACTATGTGTAGGACATTTTAAGGGGTTGGGGATAGTGAAGGGACTAAAACAGACTTGTTATTGGTCTCATAGAATACACATTTAGCCACCTAGTCTTCCTCTAAGAAATTGTGACTATTTATTATTCACTCATTGATCCATCCATCCATCCATTCATCTACCCATCCACCCACTCATCATCCATCCATCCATCCATCCATCCATCCATCCATCATCCTTCCATCCATCCATCCACTCACCCATCATCCATCCATCCATCCATCCTCCCATCATCCTTCCATCCATCCATCCACCCACCCATCATCCATCCACCCACCCATCATCCATCCACCCATCCATCATCCTTCCATCCATCCATCCACCCACCCATCATCGTCCATCCATCCATCCATCATCCTTCCATCCATCCATCCACCCACCCATCATCGTCCATCCATCCATCCATCATCCTTCCATCCATCCATCCACCCACCCATCATCGTCCATCCATCCATCCATCATCCTTCCATCCATCCATCCACCCACCCATCATCCATCCACCCATCCATCATCCTTCCATCCATCCATCCACTCACCCATCATCCATCCATCCATCCATCCATCCATCCTCCCATCATCCTTCCATCCATCCATCCACCCACTCATCATCCATCCACCCATCCATCATCCTTCCATCCATCCATCCACCCACCCATCGTCCATCCATCCATCCATCATCCTTCCACCCATCATCCATCTATTCAATCAGCTGACTCACACATTTATGTCTTAATTTTTTCATATGCTCACTCAGGTACTCATTTAACCATTTTGTTACTCTTTTGCTTCGTCGATTCATTCAAGCACTTCGAACTTTATTCTTTTATTCATTCATTTATTCATTCATATTTATTCTTTTATTCTCTTGTTCCCTTCGTTGACCTATTTAATGATATGCTACTTCATTTATTCATTCACTCTCGCATTCATTCATTTTTTCCAATCATTTATTCATCAAACATTTATTAGGCCTTTCTGTGTTCCAGGGGACCCAGATACAGTCATCGGCAAGTTGCAAATGAAAGGCCATTGCCATCTTTGTCTTCTGTGATAAGACAGCAAAGAAGAAGCCTCTGTGGTGTCCATCTAGTGGGAGCCATCAAGGAGCTGTGGAGGGAGAGGACACGAACTGTAGCCCGCCATCACTGTTCCCCGGGCTGGGGGGCCTCTCGGGTGAGGCAGTCAACTTCCCACAAAGCGTCACGTGTGGTCACCTCCTTAGAAGTGATCAGCGGGAGAAGCTGCCACTTTCAGCTCTCCGATTTCCCTCCTTTCCCCCTCAGAGAAGGCTCCCCTGAAGCTATTGGTCTTCCCGACTCTGGGTGAGGGCTGAGGAGGGACTAGAAGTGTGGAGGCAACATCCAGGGAGATACGAAGCCTGTTCTGTGAGGCTTATCTCAGGCCTGTGTGGCAACTGAAGACAGAAGCTGCAATTGGAGGAGAAGCTTGTGATCTTATCAGCAGCTGTTGTTTTGTATTTATCTGGGGACAGGGGTGAGGTAAGGGGGGCGGGAATGGGATTGAGTTGTCGCAAAAGAAATTTAGATTAGACACCTGGAAGAACTTCCCAGCATCAATGCTGTAAGGTCAAAAGGAGATCCAGCAACTGCTTTTTATCTTGAACCCCGTGGTCCAATACTCATGAACAGGTGTTCAATAAATGCTCACTGCACACAGACGTAGGGGTCTGGAGACTTCGGTCAGAAGCCCCTTTCTGTCAGTCATTCCCATTGGGGCCATATCTTCTCTATATTTTATTCCTTTCAGCCTCCTGTCTTTATCAGCCTTGTAGGGTTGTGGCAGGAACTAAGTGCCCCAATATGTCAATGCCAGGCACATGGTTCATGCCGGAGAAATATCCGTGGCATCTGAATTCCGAATCTCTGTGCCTCATGGTAGTCTCATAAAAATAGATCCAATAAATCACTAGCATGATTTAATTTAGCGGGGCACAAAGTGTTCATCTATGGGAATGGCCAGCGGGTTCTGGAGTGAGACGGACCTGAGCAATAGTTAGAGCTGGGTACAAGATGTGGGGTAGATTAGGGAGCGGGAAGGGAGAACGGACTGGGAGAGTCCATGAAGAAGTTGGGTTGGCACTTAACACACCTCCCAGCCTAGTGATAGGAGAGGTTTGGGGGTGAGGGGAAGCCATTGAAGAATTTTAAACAGGAGAAACATCTGTTCGGATTTTGCTCTTTGCAAAAAGCAACGTGGCTACCAGCAGGGGATGCATTTGAGGAGGTAAGCGGTGGGTGCAGGGTGTTCAGTCTAAGGCAAGGCACCGTGATCAAGGGTGAGGCTCAAGGTGAGCTGGGTCTTAGCTACCTTATCTCTTTAGGAGGGGCAAGTGGAGGAGGTATTGGCAGGAGGCTTAGAAATTGTTCTAGGCGATCGGCCACAATCCTCTGACCAGAATGAACTGTATACTCCTTTTGAAGAGGATTTGCTACTATGTATCTGAGGTCTGACCTGTCTGTGCTGTCTTTGATCCAGTAATTTCTCTGGAAGACAATGCAAAGAGATTATCTAAACTATAGAGAAAGGTTTTTGCTGGTCTGGGATTCTACACTGACACTGACAGGGGCCCTGAGGGTACATCGGGGAATGTTAAGGGGGAAATACATCTGGGAGACATTCTGAAGGGCTACCGAGGTCTTTTGTCTCATCATTGAATCAAATAATATTTCCTAAGCACCTGTTAGGTGTCTATATCCTTCAAGGCTCGGGGTTTATAATAAGGAACAAGACAGACAAGGTGGCTGCCTTCTTAGAGCTCAGAACTATGACAGGAAAGGGTTAGTGGTCCAGGCAAGTCTGAGTGTTTGAACCAGGCTTCCCTGCTCCCCCTTACAAATTACATTTGGTTCTCCTCTCATATGTTTTCCCCATCAGCCATACCCACACGGGTGGAGAACTCAACTTTCTTTCCCAAATCCCATTAAAAGTCATCACACGGGGCCTTTCCATGCGCGGTAAACTTTACTGGAGGCGTTACATAATGAGAAGGCAAATATATTGATTTTGAGTAAATTCACCATTATGTCCTTTTGGCTTCTTTGCCCGGAAAATGGTTCTGCCCACCATCTTTCCCTCACGTTCTGGATCTCTGTTTCCTGGACCATTCTCCTCAGAAGCAGAGGCGTTCCAGCTGTCCACGGCATCTCTCCCTCTTGGCCGTACTTACAATCATTTGTACAAAGCCTGTTATTCCTGCTACTCTGTAAGCTCCTTGGAGCACTCAGTTCAGAGCCTTGGCCATAATGGATGTTTTGGAAAGAGTCGTTCAGTGAATAAACAAAGAGATGAATGAGACCTCTTTCCGATCCCTACAAGGAAATTGTCTTCTCACTTCTTTGAGAGAAAGGACAGCAAGCTAAATTTTATCGAAAATGATGCCACGTGGGATTCTGAAATTACGAGATGAAGTCTAAACATCTGGATTTAACATTTGCCCGTTGGTCTTCCCTATGGGCTTCAGAGTTGGCTGGTGTGGGTTTTGAATGCTGGCTCTTGCACTGTGTATCCTTGGGCAAGGTATCTCTTCTCTGCCTCAGTTCCCTTAGCTGTATAATGGGCAGATTAATAGGACCACATCTAGGGAGGGGAGCGGTTAAGACTCTAGAACTGGACTTCAGACTTCAAAGCCCAATTTTACCATTTGCACGCATTGTAATCTTGTGCACATAACTCATATCCATCATCACCATCTTCGAAATAGAGATCTTAATAGAACTGGCCTCATGGGGCTGCCTGCATGCTTAAATGAGTGGATGTATATAAGGTACGGAAACAGTGTCTAGCACATAGCCAACAATGCATAAGGTCAACTCGTGTTATTACCTACTCAGAGAGAAGATGGCAGAAAATAACACAGGGAAGCCACGTGCTCAGCACGGTTCCCGGGGTGTTTGTATTAGTGATCACTAGTCCCTATTTTTATCAACTTAAATGCACATTCTCTTCCTTTGTATCATCTCCAAAACGAGATGGATTTATCCGTCACTTTCGGGATGAAGGCATTCATGATGTAGTCTTCAACGAGGTCAGCGGGTTGGAGGGCCGCCCGGCAGACAAGAGCGAGGAGCGCTCTGATTAAGTGCCGCATCCTCCCCGTGACCGTCCCTGGGCTCCTGGTGGCACGGAGGACAACAATGTGGGGAGAATCATGCATGTGGACAACTCTGAGCCAAAAAGGGACTCACGGATTCTGAATGTGATGGCTTTAGGATTACCTTAAGCAATTTGCCTCACTGAGATTTTCCTACTCCTACACGAGTGAGATGGCTATACAGCAAAAACCCAGGCTAAATAAGTCTAAAAAAGCTTTCAGTAAGTATAAAATACACCTTCTAAGTAATTAAGATGCACTGTGTCATAATTTGGTAGGTAGGATTTCTTTCTTTCTTATAGGTACATAAAACACTGGCTTGCCTTAGGATCACCGGCATCCAAACAGATACATTATGGCACTGTGGTTCCACCTGCCAGTCAGTGTGGTCTGGGCGGGGCCAACTGGAGTGAGTGTTGTTGGCAGAGGGTCAGAGGTGGGAGGAAGAAACACAGACACTGAGGTTCTTGCCTGGAGCTGGCCATATAGACTTTTCCTGTGGACTGGGGCATTGCCTGGGGCAGCCTATGCCTCCCGTGTTCTCCCCTTAATGTCTTGCTGCCTCACTGACCTGCTCTGGGTTTTCTTGGGTGGCCTGGTCTTGGCTCACCATCAGCTCTCAGGCAAGTCAGCTCGCTTCACCTGAACAGGTTGCAACTGCCTGGGCCGAGCCTCTCCCGTGACTGCACAGGAGACAGGTCTGGATTGGGCAGGCAAGTAGGTCTGATAAGGAGGATGGGGCAACTTCTGGCCGGCACCACCTTGCAGGGAATCTGGGCTTTCCCTCCAGGGCTTGGGCCATGGGCAAGGGAAAGAAGGGTGGGAACTTGTACCCGGTGAAAGTGACAGGCTTTTTTGAACATCATTGAGAGAGAGCAGGACAGTCTCAAAAATAGGCATGTCCTTCTGGTTCCATGTTCCCAAGGCTTATAAGAAATCAGGCAGGGATTTTGCTTCCCACTCCCCTAAAATGAAATCCTCTAGGCTTTGCCCTTTGGTTTCTAGAGAGTTCTGAGAGGAGAGGAAATTTTGTCTGTCAAGAAGAAGAGGGGATGATCACTTCATTTGGTGACATTGGGTACAGGTGGTGACATGTGGATGCCAGGGAGGGAAGGGCCCAGGATGGGGTTAAGAGGATGAATGAGGTGACCGGTTGTAACCGATGCTCCCATTACCTGTGGAGGAGAATTACAAGCACCCACTCTTTTCTGAAAACCATTCCTGGGGTGTGAGCACATATGTGTGTGTTTTAACTCCCAAGTCCAAGTTCTCTAGCTAATTAGTGATCATTTGAATACACTGTGCACTGTGAACTCACTTCCCAGGAAAGGGATAGTTGCTTTGGTTGGCCATTTCTAATTTGAAAGCAGTTTGAAAAAAGAAAGAAAAAAAAAGGAAAGAAAGAAGATCCCATAGAAATGATTCCTTTCTGTGTTACAACTGTAGGGTATTGCTACCTTGCTCTAATTTATCTATTTCTTGATTGGTTTTTGATTGATTAATCCATTTAAACACTTATTAAATGCCCAATCCAAGTCAGGTGCTGTGCTAATAATAAGGGGGCATATACTAATGAAACAGAGGGGCCCTGACTTTAAGAACTTCCAAGGTAGTAAATAAGCAAATACTTACGATATGAAACATTTGCTTGAGCAACCTGATCTTCACAACCTCCCTTTGAAGTAGGCATTGTTATCTATCTTCCAGATAATGAAACTGAGACTCCCAGAGGTGAAGAAACAAGGGTAGATAGAGGACTTTGGGAGTTCAGAGTGGTGAGAAATGATTTCCATTTGGGAGTAGCCTGGAAAAGCTCTGGGTGGGGGGTGGCCTTTCAGTGTTGAGATGAAGGCAGAGCTGGCCCAGATCAGGTGGAGAGCAGGGACAGCCAGCTCCGGGCCTCGGGGGCACAGCCAAGGTGATGGCAAGGGGAGGTTTAGCTACTCAGAGAGCAGCCAGTGAGGCTGTTGGCTAACACTGAGCCCCTGGGACCTTCCAATGGGGGAAGTCCTGTTGCATGAAAACAGGTCAACACCCCAGGCAGACAAAGAGTAGTCATCGCAAAGCTGCCTTGCCTGGAATTGCACAACTTCAGTGGGATGTGTTTGGAGGGATAGCTCAGAGCTGGGAAGAGCGAGGGCAAAGCTCCTCTGCCTCATCACTATCTCTCCTGAGCAAATCAGCTCAGCCACATGGGCCCCGAGCCTACGCAAACCAAGGTGAGCCTGCAGAAGGTCAACTGTAGGCAGAGGGTTCAACAGAGGCTGTGGCCTCTATTGCTCGTTCATTCTGCAAATATTTACTGTGTCCCTATTATGTGCCAGATGCTGTGGTAAGAAAACAATTAAGACCCCATCTATATAATCAAGGACTCAGTCTAGTGAAGGAACGGAGCAGAAAACAGTAGAAGACTACAGTGGTAAGTAACAAACACTTGCTATGTGTCACGCATTGTTTGAAGTGCCTTGTATGTGTTAACTCTTGCAATCTTCACCACAGGTTGGTTACATTCTTATTCTTATTTTAGGGGCACAGACAGATTAAGTGACTCGCTCAAGGTGACAGAGCTCGTAAGAGACAGAGCCAAGATTTGAACCTAGGCAGGCTAGCTCCAGAACCCAGGCCCTTCACTACTACGCTACACTACCTCCTGTTCGTACAACCAAATCAGTCGTTTACTCTTTGTGGGATGACTAATGGCAGCCGGGGAGGCTATAGGAGGGCACAGGAGGGATCCACCATCCAGTTGGTGGGGGTCTGGGAGCACTTCCTGGAAGAGACGTGACTCCACGAAGGCGTGAAGGATGCGTGGTGGGCACCCAGGCCGAGGGGAGGTAGGGAGAGTGTGTTAGGCAATGGAACGGAACCAGAAAGAGCCGCTGGCCTTAAAAGGGAGCACAGACTGTTGAAGGAACTGGGAGGAGCCTATGGTGACTGGAGGGGAGGTGGGAAGGATGGGGTTGGGGGGGATTAGGCAGGGGCATGTTTGAGGGAATCTGAAAGTGGCTCCCTCTGGCCCCATGTTACCCTGGGTTCCCAAGAACCCAGGGCTGTAAACACACTAGTCATCCGCGGGCCCTGTCCGAGGCTGGATTGCCTTGGTGTAAATAAACAATGTCTTGCATAAATCGCTACGCACAGAGTGACAAAGGTACCTACTGAGGCCATCCCTTTAGGCTGACTTGGGAAAGCAGAAAGGCAGTGACTTGGCCTTTCCAAACTTCAGTTTCATCACTTACAAGTTGGGGTTTTGAAACGATCTCAGCCAAGGTGGAGTCTGATGGGACGTTTGTAGGGGACCCAGATTCCTTAATCTTGTTTTCAGCAGATTTCCATACAAAGTACCTTCACGAAACAAGTAAGGTGCTTGTGGGAGATTTTAGAGCGATGGCTTTCAAATGGGGCTTTCAAAAAGCTCTGAATATGCAGGAATATGCTAATAAAAAGAACACGATTATTGCTATTATGTCACCATCTTCTCCAGAAACAGTGTCCAGTAGTTATCGGGGGAGTGTGCATTAAAACTGAGAATTCAGATTGGATGTCGGCCAGGGCAAGGGGCCAGTCAGAGTGGATAGTTCTGATTGGCGAAATGACATCAGTAAAACATTCTCTGCCTCTCATGCTTCACAGTCAACTTCTCCAAACACCGCTGGCTCCTCGCTTCGAGGTCCATCATTGATTACTGAGTCACTCTTAATACCCAGCAAAAGCTAGCACACTTCACAATATCTTTGAAGATTTTGTGGAACACGAGTAAGCATGTCTAACTGCTCTAGCAATGGGAAGAATTGAGGCAACATGCAGTGGCTTGAGACATCGGAGTGTTCCGGAATAATGGGTATTGGTTATAATCGATGCACTTGTAAGGGAAATTAAATTTTGCATCATTCCTAGGAAAATGAAGTTATGGGGCCATATTACATCATATGTCCATCTATATTATATCTTGAACACTTTTATATGTTTCATTTAATGGTTTATCCCATATATATACACATATCCATGTATGTACATATGTAAAATCTCCAAAAAAATTTTTTATGCTTATATTCTTAAAATATAGATTTAAACTTAGTAAGTCGGGATCCAATATTTACAAATAAACGTCACTGTCATATTGTTTTCTGGAAGAAAAAAATAAAGGACTACCTAAATTCCCAAGATCTTTTTTCTTCCATGGTACTTTGGCTACTCATTTAAAAGGAGGATTTCTTAACTCCGAAAACTTCCCTGATTATTTTCTGGCACGATTCTATTCTGGCCTAAATAGTTTTGAGATGTTTGTTGCTTTCCTCGGATGAAGACTAATGATGAAAGAATAAAAGCATATTATCTATAATGATAATTTCATTTTGCAGCCCCTTGAAAGAATTCCTGAAATACTTAATATGTGATCCATTTCATACAAAAGATAAACTCATAGTCGGAATCCCAACACCCTGCTCGATTTATCAGACCCTTGATCTTCTAAGAATCATTTAATACAATTTCCTCAATTTTATAATCTCCGAAAGGTGTTAAACCCAAACAAACACAACATACCATAATGGATAACCCAACAGCATTTTCAAGAAATAAGACGGCTCGCTGCCTGTGGCACCTTCATGTGCATGGAATGGTTTGAAAGATCGTCAGGTTTTGCTCAGATGCACGGATTGATAGTATTGAGAGCTTTTTGGAGTTCTTTTATTTCTCCACTCACAAATCAAAACTTACTATGGCTGAATCTCAAACCTCGGTGTAACCTTGTGTGTGTGTGTGTGTGTGTGTGTGTGTGTGTGTGTGTGTGTGTGTGTAAATGCTTAGCTACCTTTTCATCGTGTTGCTGTGAATCCTATTCAATTTCCTGTTCCTGTTAGCAACGCTATGATAGGGCTGGCCAAGAATTTTATTCCAATCAGCTCCATCCCGCAAATCCATTTTTGCAACCATGTGCGAATTGGTTCCAGTTTTCCCTTCCACCTTGATGAGCCTCACAGCCCACCTGTGTGGACGCCAGGCCTTGAGGTCTTCTTGGATGTCTTTGGCCCATGTTGCCAAGTCTCCTTTCATTACACCGTCAGCGGGTTCATCACATGTTATTGACTCAGCCAGGGAAACACTGATCTCCTTCTCAAGGGCCTGAAACTTTCATGAAAAAAGTATGTGCACGTTTACTGCGATTAACTAGGAAATCCCTCAGTCCAGGTAAATTCCATGAGGACAGGGACTTTTGTCTGTTTGTTTGGTTTTGCTTTTTATTGTTTGCACAGCTAGACTTACAGTAGGTGCTAATCAAATATCGGTGGAAAGAACAGATGAGTTTCTTCCTTTCTTTCATGGTTCACTCTGATTTCAAACACGCTCCCGAGGAACTTTTTGCTTTCCAGACAGCATAGCTTCACGGTGGCTGGCACGGTTTTTCTGTAAAGTGCCAAAGAGTAAATATTTTAGGCTTTGTGGGCCATAAACTCTCTGTCACAGGTACCCACCTGTCATGGGAGCTCCAGGGCAGCCAGGGATAATGTGTAAATGAAGGAATGTGGCTGGGTGACAGTAAAACTTTATTTACCAAAATGGATGGGGAGCTAGATTTGGCCTCTGGGTCATCATTTGTTGACCCCTGTTTTAAACTACTAATTAAAAAAAAAACTCCTTTTCTTTTTCCTGCCACTTACTTTGGCTGAGTTGGTGATACTTCTCCCCCAGTGGCCTCACTACATATAAATCACTACTGAGTGCAATTGTGATATTATTTCTCTCATGTTTTCTGAAAATTTTCAGGTTTTTTTCCCTAACAGAAATAAAAATTCCCCTTTCCTACTGGTAAATTTTCCTGGCTACATGATCAGTCTGAAGAATAGAATGCGGTTGAACTCTCACCTTTGAAAATCTGTTTTCCGGAGCGTTTACAATTTGGAATTCTCCCCGAACTTTCTGTACTTTGAAGGCACATTTGGGTCGATACGGCACGACCGTTTCTTGTGTTATGAATTCCGAATCATGTGCAGGGTCTCAAGTTGAGATCGCACTGTCTCCTGCTTCTGTACTGGTCCCAGATGGGCCGCACCGCAATATCGGTGGGGATGAAACACGCCATCACTCAACACTACCGTTACCTGCCGTAGCGTTTGACTTGCCCTCTAAGCTCTTGGGAAGTTTTGTGAAACATGATTATATAGGCTTTCCAATAATTACAGGCATCAGGGAAGAAGCCACAATTGGTCACACGTGAAATATCAGAAGTCTATAGAGAGTGAATTTTTGAACTTTCAAAATTTTTGTCAAGAAAGGCTGAGCACTGATAGAAACTACAGAAAGCATGGCGGGCGACAGGCAGGACAGCTCTGAGATTTGGTGAAATGTCACCATCGGTGACTGGTATCAATACGCTCATAGTTTTGCTATAATGATGAAAAACAGGCTAATAGTGTCGTGGATGAAATAAAAATGTGACGTACATTTCATGATTTGGAACTGATTTCATGTAACAAGGGTAACAACGAAGTAGCTGCATTTACTGTGTTTTTACTATGTGCCAAGAATCATGCTAGACTCCTGGTGCGGATTCTCTCACTTACCCCCACTGCAGCCCTGCAGATAGGCACCTTGACTGTTCCCAGTTAGCTGTGCTTTACGGACATTACGGATGCCACCGAAGCTCACAGAGTTAGACAGTGTAGAGCTGATAGGTGGGTTTCCGATGGTCACCATTTTCCTTTCCTTCGAAAAACGTGGTTGGGGGAGAGGGTAGGGGGAAGAACAGGGAACATCCGACTCTAAACGGACTCTCCACCACATCCTGTAACCCAGCCCCTCATTATGCCTGAAATCTTCCCCCTCTTCTGCAAAGATGAAAAAACCGGAAGAGAAAGTTCCAACTTGGTTGTAGGTGTGAAGGGTCGGTGGGGGCAGGAGTGGCATCAAAAGGTCTCCAGTTACACCCGGAGCAGACCAGCCAGGCTGAGGGGAAGGGAAGGCAAGGGAGAAGAAGGCACTGGAAGAGCCGTGGGAAACGTGGCAGGTTCATCTAGATCTAAACGGGCTGAGGCATTTAGAAGATCGGCTTATTTAGGACTTATCAGTAGGGTGCCCGCCCAGGCTCTGAGAGTGTGGTACATCTTCAGTGGGAAGACGAAACCCCCAGAAAATGTTCTGAGTGTGTCAGTCAGGGTTCTCCAGAGAAACAGAACCCTTAGAATATCTAGAGAGAGTGATAGAAAGACATTTGTTTTGAGGGATTTGGCTCACGTGACATGAAGGGCTAGAAGTCCTGCAGTCAGCCATCTGTAAGCTGGGGCCCAGGAAGGCAGATGGGTAGTTTGAAGGCAGACTCAAAGATCTGAGAGCCAGGGAAGCCAGTGGTGTAAACCATGGCCTGAGCCTGAGCCTTGAGACCCACGGTTTTTCTTCTGTGCGAATCCTCAGCCGACTCTACTGGTGAGGGCCACCTTCTCTACTCAGTCTACCAGCTCAAAGGTCAGTCTGAGAAACACCATCACAGACACACCTGCAATAATGTCCTACCAGGTCTTGGGCATCCCTCAGCCCAGTCAACTTGACACATAAAATTAACCACCTCAAAGAGCAGGATGCCGACCAGATGCTTATTGCTATAGAGGGACTCCCGTGTCTATGAGAGTTTTTCTAAAAATAATGCCAACCACTACTTCCTGACTATGGTGCTGGGCACCCTACAACCACACTATCCTCATCGGCCCCACTTTGCAGAAGAGAAACCCATCACTCAGAGAGGTAAAGTGGTCTGCCCAAGGCCACACAGCTGAGAAGTGGCAGAATCAGGATATCAGGACAATGCAGGAGAACTCCGGTCGATTTGCAGGAGTGCCTGTTGTCCAATTCTTTACTGACCGGGGGTCGGCCAGGGTTGCGGCTGGCCTGGGATTAGACGGAAATGGAGGGGGTGGGGGCTAATCATCTTTGTTTCCTCTGCGCCATGTTTAACAAGCCTTCGTGTCACCACTGGTCATTAATAGAAGTAACTGCTTGGGCCTGTGGATTGTTAAAAAAAGCACTTTGAAGGGTGCCTGGGTGGCTCAGTCAGTTAAGCGGCCGACTTCAGCTCAGGTCATGATCTCATGGTCTGTGAGTTCGAGCCCCGCGTTGGGCTCTGTGCTAACAGCTCAGAGCCTGGAGCCTGCTTCAGATTCTGTATCTCCCTCTCTCTCTGCCCTTTCCTTGCTCACACTCTGTCTCTATGTCTCTCAAAAAAAAAAAAAGCACTTTGACCCCCATCATGTTTAATCCAGGCACGTCTGCAATGTCGGATCTATTTATTGCTTCCATTTTACAGATGAAGAAGCTGAAGCTAGAGTTCCTCCCAGGCCCACGTTCCTGCGAGCTGAGGCATCCAAGCCAGGCTCGACCAAGGAGCAAATCTATCAAATATGGTTAAGAGCAGTGATCTGAGGCCGACTGGCTGGGTTGGAATCTTGGTTCTATTCTTCTCAGCTACACAACTGGAGGAGAGGTAAGTGGGGGAAGATGGGATTTGGGGGGAGGGGAGAGAGATTTCCAGGTGGAGAGAAAGACAGCCCGCCCAAAACAGTGAGGGAGCAGTAGGGGCCATTGGTTAAGAACAAGGGTCTTGGAATCATTTATTTGCACTTGGTCGCACCTCTTATTAGGTTGGATGCTTATGACAGGGGCACAACAACCCGTCCCACGGGGTGGTGGTTGTGAGCAGCGCATCAAGACGAGGGCTTTGTGTGGTCTTCAGTCCACGACCGCACATACTGCCCTAACAGCACAGCGACCAGATTGGGTTAAGGCTGGAGAAGCTGGCCTGTGTGTTCGAAGCCATTGGAGTCTGGGGACTAGGGATGTCTCAGGGGCAGCTCATAGGGAGGGCTGATGAGATTCAGTGACCCTACAGGAGGTCCCCCCCCACCACCCCGCCCTCCAGGCTGGAATTGCTGAGCCAGAGCCCCATGGCCGGAAGGCTCGCCATGACCAAGGCTCTGTTCCTGGAAGCCATGGACACACCACTTCTGGAGACCCTTTCCTTGCCTCTCCTTTTCTATAGGCATCTTCATGGGCTTTATTCACTTTTGGCGGGATGGACTATGTGATTCGTGGGGCCCAGCGTAAACTGAAAACAGGAAATCCCTTTGTTCAAAAACGAAGAATTTCAAGATGGTGTCCGTAGAACCCAGAATCAAGTGGGGGAAACTTTCTGAGCCCGGGACCCTGTGCAACTGCACAGGTCACACGGCCGGGACGCTGGCCCCGACTCTTGGCCTTGCCTGTCTCTTCCTGGACATCTGAATAAACTGAAAACCTCGGCCAGCTGCCTGGCGGGTCTGGATCACACGCCAAACGCGTAGGCATTTAGGAATATCGCTCTTCAATGTCTCCTCTCTTAAATCACTTATTAAATGCATCGGCAGGCATCGGTAAGACCCATACTGTAGAAATTCAGTGTCAGGTGGGAGACACGCACACACACACACACACATAACACAGTCATTAATAAATTAATTATTCTATTCATTTGGTCAACACACAGTTATTAGTACCCGTCCTGTCCAGAACTGTGCTGGGCATCAGCCATCCAGAAATGTACTGAATACCACTCAAAGCACAGAATCTGAAGTCACACTGTTGGAGTTAGAATCCTTCAACTGGGGCGCCTGGGTGGCTCAGTTGGTTGGGCGGCCGACTTTGGCTCAGGTCATGATCTCGCGGTCTGTGAGTTCGGGCCCCGCGTCGGGCTCTGTGCTGATGGCTCAGAGCCTGGAGCCTGCTTCCGATTCTGTGTCTCCCTCTCTCTCTGCCCTTCCCCTGTTCACACTGTGCCTCTATGTCTCTCAAAAATAAATAAACATTAAAAAAAATTAAAAAAAAAAAAGAATCCTTCAACTGTAGGGCTGTATGGCCTCGGGTGAGTTTCTTGACTGCTCTGGGCCTGAGGCACGTCACTCGTGAAATGAGGGTAATTACAGTACTTCCCTCCTAGAATTGCCATGAGGATCGAATGAACGAATCCTCATATTTAATGAGCTAATAGGAGAAGATTTCTAGAACAGTGCCTGGCGCAGGGGGCAGTCTACGTAAATTATTATTTCCTCCAGGAGTTAGAAGTCTAGCGGCCGAGAACGCCACACACACATGCACGACCAGCACGTGGTAATTAATTTATTTAACCGATCGCTGGTCGCTCTCACCCTGTCCCAGTTTTCGTGTGCAGCACGAGGGGCATATAAGGAAAAGCCAGACATGGTCTCTCTCCTCCCCACCTGCCCTGGGCCTACGGTCCTGCGGGTCCGTGACAGCAGCGCTGGGGCCGCGTTATGACAAAACCACCGTTGCAAAATATGTTATCACTTCTCTATTTTAGGCTTTGTATTATGACGTGGGGCGAGCAGGTGCGTGGGGCAAGGGTTTACAAGGGCGGAGGAGAGGGGTCGGCCGAGCGTGGAACCGGTTCCCCTCTTCCTCAGGAGCCTCACCGTCGTGGGGCGCAGACCCGGCCTTTGGCCTCTGGCAGTGCGGATGGCAAGACAAAGGCAAGCAGAGCCCCATATTTGGCCAGGGAGAAGTTCACTCCACCCCACACCCTCTGACTCACCCTCCCAGCCCGGCGGCCCCGGGGCTGAGCTCACAGGCCCTCTGACTCAGGCACCGTGGGGTGGCCTCATCTGGGTCCCCCTCCCCGCCTCAGCCTGGCTCTCTTAGGGGCACGCGTGCTGGGTATTCAACCTGCCCCGGACCCCCTTCCACCCCCGGCTGATGCCCGCACGCCTCCAAAAGCAGATTCGGCCAGACTCGATTTCTCCACGGGGAATCGCACCCTAGCGCCTCCTCACAGTGTGAGCGAGGAGGAGCTGTCATTTGGATGGGTGGGTGAGGTTGCCCGGCGCGGGGAGGCGGCCTGTGCAGTGGGAAACAACAGAGATTGGGGTGTTCGTGCGGCTCTGTGTGACCTTGGGCTGCTCGCTGCCCCTCTCTGGTCCTTGCTGCTGACGAGTCTCAGAGGAGACGGGGGCGGGGGGGGGGGGCTGCGGAGGCCGGCCTGCTCAGCTGGGAGGGGCACATGGCAGGAGGTGCCGTCTCTTGGCCCCTTGCCTCCCCATATGTGTTCCCGGGAAACGTGGCACCCACATCCCCTGGGAGCCTGTTAGAAATGCAAACTCTCGGGCCCTACCCCGACCTACTGAACCAGAGCCTGAATTTTGACAAGGTCTCCTGAGGATTCACATGCTTGAGAAGTGCGTGAAGTTGGCTGCGCGCGGGAATCCTGGGAGTTCTAGAGAATTCTGCTGAGACCCGCTCCCAGAACTTCTGATTCTATTAGGCTGAGGTGTGTTGTGGGCACCTTCGAAGCTCCTCAGGTGACATGAAGGTGCAGAGCCCTGGCCTGGTGCATCGGGGTGATGCCGTGAAGCCGGGTCCCTCACTCAAACAAATGTACACGGTGTCTGGTCAGGCCCAGAAATGAGGTGTGTGTATGGTGGGGACCACAGAGGGTGGAGGAGGGCTGTTGCCAGGGCAACAGGGCCCAATCAATGCCTGTGGGGATGCAGGTGTTTGTTGCCACGCCTAAATGCGCACCCCGTGGGGCTAGAGCTCCCCCAAAATGCAGCTGTTGACATTAACGCCTTCCAGTTTAAAGAAAAAAAATTGAAGTGTTTATTTTTGAGAGAGAGACAGAGAGAGTGAAAACTGGAGGAGGGGCAGAGAGAGAGGGAGACACAGAAACTGAAGCAGGCTCCAGGCTCTGAGCTGTCAGCCCAGAGCCCAACCCGGAGCTTGAACCCACGAACCATGGGATCATGACCTGAGCCAAAGTCAGGATGCTTAACCTGCTGAGTCACCCAGGCGCCCCTACGCCTTCTATTTTTAAATGCTGGCTCAATTTTATTCCAAAATACCATGGGGTCCAAACAGAATGGGGTGGGGGAGAGTTGGCCTGAGACCTGCGGGGTTTGAAACCTCTGTTCGAGAAGAGGCGTTCGTTCATCTGTCCTGGTTTGCCGGGAACGGCCGTGCGTTCGCACTGCAAGTCCAGCGTCCGTGAAAATGCCCCAGGCAAGCCGGGGCGGTGCCTGTTGGTGCAGCGTAGCTTATTGGTCGAGGAGTATTGATTTCAGAGCTATGTTTCCCAGGTTTGAATCCCGGCTCTGCCACTTCCTTGCTGTGTGATATTGGTCACATCACTTAACCTGTATTGACCAAGGCTAGTTCCTTCATCAGCAAAATGGAGCTAATCGGAATACCTGCCGCCAGGTTCAGAGCAGAATCTGGCATTCCGTAAGCCCCACGCTTCACCTGCTGAGCCACCCCGTCGGAGTCAATCATTCAATCCAGTAACTGAATGCTCAGGGTAACCCGTCTACCGCCCCAACGACACCCCAGTATCTCAGAGTTCATGCGGAGATCCGGGTGCAGAAGACCTGGTCCTGGGGCCCGGTGCTGCCACCCAGGAGCTGCTCGTGGACTTGGGGGGGTTCCGGAACTTCTCGGTGCCTCATTGCCTCACTTGTTGAGCGGGAATAATCACGCCCATCTTCGGGAATCCGGTGAGGAACAAATGATACGATGTATGTGAATGTGGGACCCAACTGGGAGGGGCGGATCCTGGCTGTGGGCTGCTTCCGCTGCTTCGTGCTTCAGGGACGTTTCAGAAGAAGGTTCAGGGTGACTTCATTGTCAAGATGTATAAAGGTTTCCAGAAACTTAATCCATCACTTTGCTGCGTGTCATATCATCTCAAAAGGAAGCAACACGTATATTATGCCAGCGTGAGTTTCCGCTATTATTATGGTCAGAAAGCTAGGGCCCTTGGGGCGCCTGCGTGGCTCAGTCGGTTAAACGTCCGACTTCGGCTCGGGTCATGATCTCGCGGTTCATGAGTTTGAGCCCCACATTGGGCTCTGTGCTGACAGGTCAGAGCCTGGAGCCTGCTTCGGATGCTGTGTCTCCCTCTCTTTCTGTCCCCCCCTTCTGCTTGTGCTCTGTGTCTCTCAAAAATAACTAAACATTAAAAAAAGAAAGCTAGAGCCCTTCTGCATTATAATATTATATAATATATAATAACATTATACATAAGAATATCATATGCAAATAGTACATATGAGAATATTACATAACATTGCATTATATATATATATATGTATATATATATATATAAAATATCACTATATTTTTGTATTGGTTGTCCTTCTCAAAAGGCAGCCCTCAATTTGATACAGTTTCATTAAAACAAAAGGTCCTTTGCAAATACTTGGAGGTGATTTTGCTGCAGGATTTTCCGTTGTTTTTTTTTTTTTCCATTTGAAAAATCACAGAGAGCCATATGATCACTTTGTTTAGAAGCCACGTGACTCAAGTAATTTGTATCGGTTATCTGTTGTGTGACAAACCACAAACCACTCCAAACCTTAGTGGCCTGAAGTAATAGCTGTCTATTTAGGTCATGATTCCGCCAGGTGCTTCGCTAGTCCGGGTTGAGCTTGGATGATCTTGGCTGTGCTGCTCACGTGTCTGCGGTCGGCGGGGGCCGTCTGGTCTCAGATGGCTTCACTCAGGCGTCTGGCGGTTGGTGGCTGTTGGCTGGAGTGGGAGTGGACTTCTCGTCTCTCATCATTCAGTGGGCCAGCCTGGGCTTCTTCACATGATGGCGGAGCTCTGACCCCCAGTGTGCAAGGGATTTTCAAGCCCTAAATTTGGTTGCGTGTGCTTCTCTCCCCAAAACCAGCTGTAGGGCCCAATCGGAAGCGGTGTGGGGGGCATACTACCAAAGAGCGTGAATTCGAGGACAGGTGAACAAATTGAGGCATTGGCTGAAGTCAGCCTACCACATATATATTTTTTTAATTTATCTATCTAGGGGCGCCCAGGTGGCTCAGTCAGTTAAGCATCCGACTTCAGCTCAGGTCATGATCTCTCAGTTCCTGAGTTTGAGCCCCACATAGGGTTCTGTCCTGACAGCTCGGAGCCTGGAGCTGTCTCTCTCTGCCCCTCCCCTACTCATGCTCTGTCTCTTTCTCTCTCTCTCAAAATAAATAGACATTAAAGAAACATTTAAATTGATCTATCTATATTCTTTTTTTTTAGAGAGAGAGAGGGAGAGAGACACAGAATCTTAAGCAGGCTCCACACTGTCAGCACAGAGCCTGATGCAGAACTTGAACCCATGAACCTCAAGATCATGACCTGAGCTGAAATCGAGAGTCAGGTGATTAACCGACTGAGCCCCTGAGGCCTGTCATTTATTTTTAATTTTTTTTGCTTTTGTTAATTTTTACTATTACAACATTTGCTACAGCGAATGTTCTTGAATGTCTATTTGCTTTCACATTTGAGTTTATCTGTAGAGTCAATTCCTAGAAATGAAATAGTTAAAAAAATGTTTTAAACATGACCTCTTACTTAGGTGATAGAAAATACGGCTACGGAAAAACAATTGTACAGACGACTGATACTGAGTTCCATTCCTGAATTTCCCACTTCGCCTTTGCAGAGGGCATAAGACTTTTCAGCTGCCCAGTGTCTGAACTCCTTCTAAATTTGGGGTGTTCCGTGGCACATGGTGGGAGCAAGGGCCTGCTGCAAAAACAATAAAGGGGCCAATATTTCCTTCCTGCCTCTTGGCAGTGCTGCTGTTGGGACACTGGGGTTCAGGATCTGCAGGTTCTGGTGTAAAGACATGGCTACGACCAGGACTTACTCTCAGGGAGAGGAGAACCCTCTTCTGCGGGCAGTCACCACCCTTTGACTTTCCTGAACCTTCCGGGGTCCTCCCTTTGCCATGGCCCCTTCCCAGAACAGTGGCCCCACCTTCCCATTTGGGGAAGCTTCTACCCATCCTTCCAGACTTACTTACTTACTTAATTTAAATTTATTTATTTAAAAATGTTTTTTAATGTGTATTCATTTTTGAGAGACAGAGAGAGACAGAGCACGAGGTGGGGAGGGACAGAGAGAGGGGGAGACAGAATCCAAAGCAGGCTCCAGACTCTGAGCCGTCAGCACAGAGCCTGACTCGGGGCTTGAACTGTGAACTGTGAGGTCATGACCTGAGCCAAAGTTGAACACTCAACTGACTGAGCCACCCAGGCGCCCCCAGACTTTAATATCACCTCCTCCACAAAGCCTTCTGTACATTCACACTGAATCATTCATTCCTAACTTTACATATTCAACCTACAGGTATTTTTTTTTAAAGCACCTGCTATATTCCACGTCCTATTTGAGACATCTTATGCCGCTTTGGATTTTCGCCTCCATTCTGTGTCAAGGCGCCAGGCCTGTGATTAAGAGCCTGAGTGCCAGAGCCAGGCGACCTGAGTACAAATCCTAGGCTTGTTGCTGGCTCCAGGACAAAGATTTCCCAGCTAACAGCACTGCTGGGTAGAAAGAAGGCTGGGCCTGGGTCCCCACCTACTTGCCTTTCCCTCTCTGGGCAGTGGCCCTGGAGGGGTTGCCACAAAACCTGGGGTTCCGGAAAGACCAGTTTGCAAACGTCTACTTCACCCCTTTCGCTTGTACATGCGGGGAATGTGTGACCTGTTGAAGTCGGGTGACCTCCCCGCGGTCACACAACGAAGGCGCAGCTGAACCGTATCAAACCTGGGTCTCCTCACTTCCAGTGGATATTTATTCCAGGGCATCACAGTTTACCGGAGCAAAGCGGGGAGGGGAACGGGATTGAAAGTACTCTTTAGCGAACCGAGCGGAGTTCAAGTAATCATTCATTCGAGCATTCCCTTGTCGCTCGTATGGAACGGTTCCTGGGCTCTGGGTGCGGGGCTGGGCTCCAGGGAGGCAGCAAGGGCAGCAGACGTGATCCCCGCTTACAGTCTAGCGTGGGGGAAAGAAATGATTCTTCACACACGCAGATGTGTTTTCATACCAGGATAAGTCTTTCGAGGGCAGGAACAGGGTGAGGGGTGAGGATGTCCGCCATGGCCCCGCCGCCCTGCCCTTCCTGCTGGTGGGAGGTGCTGTGAGCTCAGGAATTCTGCGGGTCAAGCTGGGGATGGGGTGGGCGCTGGGGACCACTCGCTGCTACCAAGAACTCAAGCACCAGGACTCCAGAAGGGCAGGGGAGAGGCCCCTGGCTCACACCGTTTCCTATTCCCACCACCATCTGGGCGGTGGAGCAAGATGAAGTATAAGAAACAAACTTCTAGGATAAATCCATCGCACACATCCAGGGACAGGTGGCCAGGAAGCTATTTTTAAGCTCCGGTTTAGGCGTTTCATGATTTCAGGCATGCCCATCCTTAATTATTCCAAATGCAGGGCAGTCCTGAGAATTCGTGCCAGGCTCGGATCCGAGCAAGGCGGTTGGGAGTGTTCACGCTGGCAAAAGGGAGGGTCACGGGCAGAAACTGGGGGATGCAGGGGGAAGCTGGGAGCAGGGAGAGGCCCTCCGGTCTCTAGGAGGGTCTACTGTCCAGCAGGCACTCGGAGAGGCTCCGTCTACACAAAGGATCGACAGAGTTGCCGTCCTCCAGGAACTCCCACTTAGAGAGATACACAGTGAGGACTTTTTGCTGGGGCGTGACAGACCCCCACCCAGATACATGACCTTTGACTTTGCCTTTCTGATGATGGGAACTGCCGAGTTCCGAGGCCTCGGGTTTTCTTCAGATCTGCCAGCCTGACCTGAAAGCTAAACAATGAAGTTTGCTGTATTCATTCACAGATTTTATTTTTTATGGATAACTATTGAGCAACCGCTTGGCACCCATCCGGGCAATGAGGACACAGAGACAGGGGTCCCGTCCTTGAGAGTCTTCTCACTCAGGGGGGGGACAAAATGCCCCCCAACGCTTTCTGTTTGGTGCAAGGGATGAAGGGGCTGGCAGGAAGAAGCAAGTGAGTTGCCCAAGTCCTAAATGGTATTGTGCGTCTGGGAGCACTTTTAAATCATCGGTTTTTAGGTTGTTAATTTATCCCATGACAGGGGCAGCTAAATCTTAGTTTCTTTGCTTTGGCTGGAATTAAAAAAAATTTTTTTAATGTTTTATTTATTTTTGAGAGCAGGAAAGACAAAGCATGAGCAGGAGAGGGGCAGAGAGAGAGAGCGAGACACAGAATCCGAAGCAGGCTTCAGGCTCTGAGCTGTCAGCACAGAGCCCGACGCGGGGCTTGAACTCACAGACTGTGAGATCATGACCCGAGCCGAAGTCAGACACTTAACCGACTGAGCCACCCAGGCGCCCCTGCTTTGGCTGGAGTTAAACCATCAAGGCAGGGTGTCAAATGCTGAGATTGGCTGTTGATTACATCCTAGGCATGTTTGGAATATGATTAGCAGACCAAAAACATGGTAGTTATGGTGCCCAAAGTGAGCATATCCAATTATAGATAACACACTCACACACGCACACACAAACCTTGATTAAGAAGTGGGGAAATGTATTTGTTATTACTCAATAAGTGCAGTTTGTTTGTTAGATGAAATGTTTCAAAACATGAAGTCCAAAGGGAAAAATTATGAAAGGGCCCCTTGAGAATGAAAAAGTGTGGGAATCGCTATAGTCATTTGTTGAAAAATCACTCGTCATATCTCCACCAAGTGATCGGCCTCTGTTTGCCTCCTTCCAGTGACAGGGAGCTCACTACTCCCTGAAGCAAGGCAGACGGCTTACCTGGGCTCAGGCCCTCGGGTTCGCCCCTCCCCCCCCACAAGCACCATTTAGCGTCTTGCTCCCCAGTTTTCTTCCCAACTCTATTGCTAAATGGCTGTGTGCTTTAGGCCACTTAGTTCCACGCTTTGATCCTAAAAATTGCCATCTTCATGACGAAGGGAGCAGACCATGCTGGAGTGCGGTGGAGAGTGCAAAAGTTCGCCTCCACCCAGCTCCCCTCTCCTGTCCGGCACATGAGTAAGCCACGCTTCCCAGCCTCTATTGCACCCAAGAGGTGCCCTAGGTCTTCCTTTGCCTAGTGGAGCATGGGAGGAAGTGATCATGACATTTCCAGCTTCGTTGTTGACACTAAACCACATCCTGCAGCTTGATCTTCCTTCCAGGCTTTCCCCATCTCTCAGGGCTGGAAGATTCCAGGTTGACTCGGAAGACACACAATGGTGGTGATACAACATGACAGTAAACTGGGTCCCCAAGTCACCCTCGTATGACAGAGTCTTTTGACCAGAAACAACATCATTACCCTTTGTGAGATGAGAACTACAGCTTCTTTTAAAAGTTTATTTATTTCAAGGCACCTGGGTGGCTCAGTCAGTTAAGCGTCCGACTTCGGCTCAGGTCATGATCTCACGGCTCGTGAGTTCAAGCCCCGTGTCAGGTTCTGTGCTGACAGCCCAGAGCCTGGAGCCTGTTTCGTGTTCTGTGTCTCTCTCTCTCTGCTCCTCCCCCACTCATGCTCTGTCCTCCTCTCTCGAGAATAAATAAACGTTAACAAAGTAAAAATAAAAGTTTATTTATATATTTTGAGAGTGCGTGTGTGTGCACGTGCTAATGAGTTGGGCAGGGGCAGAGAGAAGGGAAGACAGAGAGAGAGCGAGGGAGAGAGAGAATCCCAAGCAGGCTGCATGCTGTCAGTACTGAGCCTGACACGGGGCCTGAACTCTCGAGCTGTGACATCATGACCTGAGCCGAAACCAAGGGTCAGACGCTTAACCGGCTGAGCCACCCAGGTGCCCTGAGAAATATAACTTTTATTGTGGTAAGATGGCGAGATTTGGGAGTTGTTCATAACAACTGTCAGCATTAATTATCCTGAGGGGCCCGAAATGACTCATTCCTTCGCTTCCTGACCTTTGAACTCAGAACCAAAAGACAGATGGAGATAAAAATATTGACTTTTTTTACTGATAAAACTTGGCTTGCGGTATGTGGCACAGGTATGTGATCACAGTGACTTGGCTTCATGGCGTTGCTTCCCAGAGTTAGATAGACCTGACCGCCCCGTCAGCGGGTACCTGGGCATCCCAGGATTCCCCCGCGAGGACGTGACCTGCTGGCAGACCTTAAGGCACATCCTAAAGAGAGAGAGCCCAGAAGCGCTCATCCGTTTCTTCCCTCTGACTTGTTGATCACATGAGTCTCCACCTCTCCTGAGGATTGAACCCAGTGGGGGGGGGGCAGAAAGTGTTCCCCTGTGATAAGTTTCCTCCACATGGAAGTGTGAGGCCGGGAAACCAAGGTTGTTCCTAGACATGAGTCTGGGAGAATCTGGGAGTGCCAGCTCTCTCGGGATAGGAGCCCCGTTTCCTCCCCACCGCGCCTCCCCACCCAGCACCTGGCACGATGTTGGCACAAAGATGGTGCTGAGATCGTGCTTGCCAATTGACCGGTGACACCTCGTGAGCATATATGACATTTCCCCTACTAGGTCACTCCAGAAGGAGCAGAAGTTGCTGTGGTTTGACCCCTCACACTGCCAGTCCTTGCCTAACCCAACAGTTTGGGAGTGTGAAAGCCAAGCTGATGACCCAATCCTTCCTTGGGGAGATACCCGTGCTCTCCTTCTGCCCACCAAGTCCCATGCTGGGCAAAACACTTGACCCTGGCCAGCCAATTGCCCTGGGGGTCACTGAGTGTGTCTGAATCCCACCGTTGGTTGTACATTCCTGAAGTCACTGGCTCAATCGTGCTTATGGTATCAGTTGAGAAGTACCCTTAGCAGGTAGTGACTGAAAAAAGTCACTGGGGCAAGAAGATAGACCTGGGATGACAGGTGTATGACATCACTGATGTCCTAGTTTCCTTTCATTTGTCTGTCTTACCCTCCTTAGCTCATGGCTCCCATCCTCAAGGTTGACTTATGGTTATGAAATGACCATGGCAGTCCCAGCCCTTATGTCCACAGTCCAGATAGCAAGAAAGAGAAGGGAGAAAGAAATATAAGCTTCACCAGCTGGGTCCACCCATCCTTTTTAGGAGTTTTCCTGGAGGCAAGAGACAACAAAAAAATGCCTGAACTACACAGGGCAGGGTATAGCCAAACGGTCACCGCTCTCTACAAGGGTGCCTGGGAAGTAGAAGTTTTCAGCCAATCTCATTGTTTTCCCTGTAATAATCAGGAATTAAGGGAGAGAGGAAGGCTAGATAATAGGAGGCAACCCAGAGTCTCTGCCTCACCCAACTTTATCCCCTCTAGTGCTGACCATTAAGGCATGTATATGTTTCATTAATTCATTCGTTCGTTCAAAAAAATTTTACTATTTATTCAGGGCAAGGCATATGTCTATATATTAGGGAAAGAAATAATACAAAATAAACAAAACTAGAATATAATGTTAGGTAATGATACATGCTAAGAAGCAAAATAAACCAGGGCAAGGGTTGGACTGTGGAACAACGTGAGATTGGGTGGTCATGAATTCCGTTTCAGCTGAATGAATCAGACAGAAGCAGGGAGTAAGGCATGCAGGGTCCTGGGGGAGGGATGCTTCCAGAAGCAGCCCTGCAGTGGAGGTATGGTAAGTTCCAGAACAGACGGCCATCCTGGAGAAGTAGCTGGGACGTAGATCATGTTAGGCTTTGCTGGCCATGATAGGAACTTTGTAATTCCCCCTCCCCCAAATGAGGAAAACTATTGAAGACATTGAGTAAAGAGGTTGATGTGTTCAAATTCAACTGTTTCCTTAATCTCTCTCGCTTCTTCTGGCCACCAAATTAGACATACGTTAGACTCCTCATTCTGTCCACCATGTTTGTTTGTTTCTCTTTGCAGTGCAGTGTTGATAATTTCTTTAGATTTGCTTTCGTTAATTTTCCCTTTAATGTGTTAATATTTTGTTTCAGCAGTCCGTTGGGTTTCTAATTTGTATGATTACACCTTCTCTTTTCTAGCAGGTCTATTTAGTTCTTTTTCAAATATGCCTAGTTGATTTCTTATTCCTTTGCCGTGTGTTCAATTCTCTCTTTTATTTCATTACCTGCGGTAAGCACGACTGATTTAATGTTGTATCTGTTAATTCCAATGTCTGCAGCGTTTATGAGGCTGCTGCCATACTTTGTTGATCCTGCTCCCTCTCACTTAAGAGGATTTGTTTAGTTGTGTGTTTATGATTCTTGATTGTGAACGTATGCCCCCGGAACAATATTCTTTGAGGCTTAGCTTTCAAGCATACACCTCCAGGGAATATTTGTGGTATTTTTGCTAGGGATTGGGTCTATTTGGGTTGTTTGGGGCCATATAGGAGAGAAAAATAATGGTCCCAAACACTGTGAATTTGGGTTTGGGGTTAGGAATTCTCTAGGGAATAGTTTTTTCTTTTTCTTGGTGTCAGTTTTATTCAGAGCCAAAGCCTTGACCAGCAAGCTTCATTCTGTGGAATGCGTCTTTGTTCTTCTTTCATGCATGGAGGTTGCCATTTTTGAGGATACCTTTTTATGAGAATATCATAAAGCTCATAACTCTCAGTCTAAGCTCCCACCTGCGAGGCTCCAGGCCTTGTCTCCTGCTCCCCACCCTACTGTTTGCTGCCGCTGTGAACAAGATCCATTAAGACCTCCTTTCTGCCACGGGGATCATGCCTACCTCCGGCACACATCAACCCCACTGTTCCCTCGCCCCTATGGATTCAAGCTTTCTGGTTGTTTCTGGCCTTTAGGAGATTCTTAATATATATATATATATATATATTAACCCATCCCCTCATCCTCCTCCCCTCTGGTAACCATTAGTTTGTTCTCCGTAAATAAGAGTCTGTTTCTTGATTTGTATCTCACTCTCCTTTTTCCCTTTGCTCAATTTTGTTTCTTAAATTCAACATAAAAGTGAAACCATATGGTTATTTGTCTTATTTCACTGAGTGTTATATTCTCCAGGTCCATCCAGGTCATTGCAAATGGTAAGATTTAATTCTTTTTTGTGGCTGAGTAATATTCGTGTGTGTGTGTGTGTGTGTGTGTGTATGTGTACCATGTTTTCCTCATCCATTCATCTGTTGATGGACATTTAGGCGGCTTCCATGATTTGGTTACTGCAAATAATTCTGCTATAAACATAGGGGTGCATGCATCCCTTTGAATTAATGTTTTTGTATTGTTTGGGTAAATACCCAGTAATGTGATTGCCGGATTCTATGGGAGTTCTATTTTTAACATTTTGAAAAACCTCCATGCTATTCTCCAGAGTGGCTTCACCAGTTTGCATTCCCATCAACAGTGCAAGAGGGTTCCTTTTTCTCCACACCGTGGCCGACACCTGTTGTTTCCTGTGTTGTTGATTTAGCCATTCTGACAGCTGTGAGGTGATACCTCATGGTAGTTTTGATTTGCATTTCCCGGTTGGTAAGCGATGATGAACATCTTTTCATGTGTCTGTTGGCTATCTGGATATCTTCTTTGGAGAAATGTCTGTTCGTGTCTTCTACCCATTTTTAAATTGGGCTATTTGCTTTTTTTGGTGTGACTTGTAGAAGTTATTTTACATTTTGGATACTAACCCTTATCAGATATGTCATTTGCAAATATGTTCTCCCATTCTCTAGGTTGGCTTTTAGTTGTGTGGCTTATTTTCTTCACTGCGAAGAAGCTCTTATTTTGATGTAGTTCCAATAGTTTATTTTGCTTTGGTTTCCCTTGCCTCAGGAAACATATCTAGAAAAGAGTTGCTTCAGTTGATGTCGAAGAAGTCACTGCCTGTGCTCTCCTCTAGGGTTTTTATGGTTTCACCCCTCACATTTAGGTCTTTAATCCATTTTGAACTTATTTTCGTGTCTGGTATAAGAAAGTGGTCCAGTTTCTTTCTTTTGCGTGTCGCTGTCCAGTTTTCCCAACTCCACTTGTTGAAGAGACTGTCTTTTTCCCATTGGATATTTTTTTTTCTGCTTTGTTAAAGATTAGTTGAAGTCCATAAAGTGGTGGATTTATTTCTGGGATATGTGTTTGAAAAGATCTCATCCGTTACTTTATTGTGTTAACCTGGTCAGGTTTCTGCCCTATTCTAGGAAACTCACATGACCACATTTATATTCTAGAAGGACAGACTAGCTGTGGGGAGGAGAAAGGATTGTAAAAAGGAAAATTTTACACTGGGGAGACCATTTAGGACACTATTGTCATAGTCCTGGCATAAGATGTGACAGCTTGGACTAGATGATGGTGCAGTGAAAGGAATTTGGGCTGAGTTTTAGTTTGAAGTGGCTAATGACAAGATTTGCTGATGCTTGCATATGGGGTGTGAGAAAAAGAGAGGAGTTAGAGGTGACTTCAAAGTTTTTGGTCTGCATATCTGAGCTCAGGGTACATCTCAGTGAGTGAGGGAATGAACAAAGTAGGTGGCCATGGATGTAGGTGGATGGAGTCCTTTTTCTAGGGTCTGGTCATTCTTGGGTAAGTTGAACAATGATTTTCTAGATCCCCCCAGAGAGGAAGATCAAGTCTTGAAGCGTAGGGATTCTGTCCAGGCCTGAAAATCATTCTCCATCACGTCACCACATTCCTCCTCAGTTAAGTCTGCCCTCTTCTTGTCATCCAGACTTAAATATAAAACACAAAAAGAAGTCCTGGCCAGGATGGGGAGTGACCGCCCCAGCACTTAAGCGTGTGCTCACATCAGATCAGTGCTTCCCAGGTTTTTGGATTATGGTGACATGTAATATTAAACCAAGCACTGTTGATGGATGAATGGATAAACAAAATGTGGCATTTACGAATGGTAGAATATTATTCAGCCTTAAAAACACAAGAAACTCTGACCCAGGCTACAACTGAGAGAAATTACATCAAGTGAAATAAGCCAATACAAAAGAACAAATACTGTCTGATTCTACTTCTAGGGGCACCTACAGTAGACACACTCTTAGAAACAGAAGGTAGAATGGTGGTTGCCAGGGGCTGGGGGGAGGTGAGGAGGGGCAGTTATTGTTCAATGGAGGCAAGTTTCAGTTTGGGATGATGGAAGCGTTCTGGACACTCATGGTGGTGATGGTTGGAAAGCAGCGTGAATGTACTTATACCACTGACCTGTACACTTATACCACTGACCTGTACACTTAAAAATGGTAAAAACAAAAACAAAAAAACCCTAAAACAACAACAACAACAAAAACCCACCCAAATAAGCCAAACAAACTAACGTCATAAAGTTGTCAACTTTTTAACTTTGTCCACTGAAGGCATTAAAAATCAAACTTCAATTTGTTGTAGCCATCATGTAATCCAAAGAAAGAATTTTTTGAAACCTCAAGAAGACAAGAAAGACATATTCTCAAGGCACAGGCTAATTCTTTGAATGGGACGATACTGGTTTCACAATAAAGCCAAATAGTTGAAATACATTGCTCTAATTTCTTTTACATTCCTTAGTGGGCTGTGTGATCGGTGTCTGTGAAGCCCTGGAGTGGCTGGGTGACCCTTTGTTGGAGAAGGTGAAGAGGACCCAAGGATCATTCGGGAGAGTTGGATTTAACCTCTTGGAAGCTGGGCTTCACCTAGGGTGACACAAGAGACAGTGTCATTTGTACTAGCTGCTCATTGCAATGATTAATAGTGCTCCTGGCCAGGCTCAAAACTGCTCTCCTTTGGGGGCGCCTGGGTGGCTCAGTTGGTTGAGTGTCTGACTTCGGCTCAGGTCATGATCTCACGATTCATGAGTTCAAGCCCCATGTTGAGCTCTGTGTGGGCAGCTCAGAGCCTGGAGCCTGCTTCTGATTCTGTATATCTCTCTCTCTCTGCCCCTACCCCGCTTGCACTCTTTTTCTCTCAAAAATAAACAGACATTAAAAATTAAAAAAAAAAACACAACCCTCCTCTGCTTTGGGTGCTAAGTGGTCTGGTCACCCTGGCTCTTGCCTCCTGTGCAGGACAAGCATTTGGGCAGGGGGCTGCTCTGCTGGGAGAATCTGCTCAGTGAGAATCTCAGTGTGGCACTGTGTTTGTAAAGAGCCTTCCTCGGACTTGGCGAGTAACAGGTTCTTAATAACTGGCAGTTATTTTTATCCAGGCCATCTAGAAAAAGCGCTGGCTTCTGAGTCTTCAGATTTTGGATCGAAGCCCTGTTTACTAGGGCATTGACCTTCAGCAGGTTACTTAAATTTTCTGAGCTTCAGTTTCTCATCTGTAAAGTAGAGTCGACAAAACCTTTCTCACAGGGTTGTTTGGGAGCCGCAGTCAAATGCAGCAGTATTTAATAATGTGCATAAAAGTAGGTAGATTGGTGCCAAGCACACAGTAGGTCCTTAAAAATATCCACCCTTCTTTCTTATCTTCCTTTCTACCTGTCTTCCATTTTTTCTCCCCCCTCCCTTCCTGTTTTCTGTTCTGCTTTTCTGCCTTCTACAAATGGATTGTATATCTAAGCTTCCTGATCCTACCCCCTTAAGTGTCTCCCCAGACCCAGCTAGGGGAAATCTTCTAGACTGGTGAGGAGAGATTCAGCTCTGTCGAGGTATCTACCTCTCTTGTTCGGAATGGCTTCGTTGAATGCTGTCTTAGTGTTTTTGAGCAACTACAACAAAGTACCACAAATCGAATAATTTATAAAAAACAGACATTTATTTCTCACAGTCCTGGAGGTTGGGAAGTCCAAGGTCACAGGGCCTGCAGATTCAATGAGGTAGTTCTTGAGGGATAATTTTCTGATTCACAGATGGTGTCTTCTTTCTGTGTCCTCACACAGTGGAAGGGACTAAGGATTGCTCTGGGCCTCTTTTATAAGGCACTAATTCCATTCACAGGGGCTCCACCCTCATGATCTAAGCACCAACCAGAGGTCTACCTCCAATACTATCAACTCTTGGAGTTAGAATTTCAACACATGGACTTTGAGGAGACACAACATTCAGACCATAGCAAGTACATTCTGCACTAGAGATGTCCCTGCTAGGAATCTAAGCATGAGGGCTGAGGAGGAGATGGATGGTTATGCAATCTCAGAAAACACCAACTTCTCTTCTCAAGGAGCTTGCAGCTTCCCTGGGTTCAAACACCTGCTCATGCGTGAAGCAATCCAAGAACCTTTTCAATCGGCGTTCTGAGGGAGGATAAATGTTCTCTTCATCTCTAATTCTATCTCTCATTTTCTGTGAACATCTAAATATGACCATTTGGCACCCAACTGAGGAAGGGAACATTGCTTCTCTTCTTGGAGCCTAGCATAATCTGGGGAGTCTCTTAGCTCTTCTAAGCTACTCTTGGGCCTCTATAAATGTCTTTTGGTTGACTCATGAAGAGGCTGAACTAAGTTCATGGGTCCAGAGGAGATGGTGAGTTAGGGGTTGGTTGAAACCAGAACATGATTCCTGCCAGGGAGATACTTTTCGTTGGTCTTTAAAGGCTGACAGGCAAGGGTTGGTGGAGAGGGTGGGAATAGAACTCTTTTGAAATCCCCCTGCATCTGGCTCACCGTCCCTGGCCAGCTTTGGCGTTCTGCCTGGTACCCAGGAGGCTTGGCAAACACTGGTGAGGCAGAGCCTTACCCTTCAAGGCCTGGCTTACGGTTCACCTCTTCTGAATCGTCCTGGGATTGTCCAGACAGAACAGTCACTCCTCCCCCTGGGCACCCGGAGCCATGCCATTGTGACATTCATCATACTGTATTGTAATTCTCCGTGGGCTCTGGGGAGAGAAGTCCTTGAGGGCAGAGGCCATGTCATTGCACTCTTGCCCCATGTGCCGAGTGACTGAGAAACACGAGTCAGCCTGTCTGGCACTGGTAGTGGTCAGGGGGTCCCGAGGAATTAGGGGCTGGCTGAATACCAGGGGCCACTGAATATCAGACTCCAGGGCTATGATCTGCTTGGCAATAACTCTATTCCACATTTTCCAGAGATTGTTCTCGTAATACATGGGCAGCGTGCCCAAGCCAGGCTCTGACTAGTTCCTAAAACAAGTTAAATCTTTCCTTTTGGGACAATTCCATCAGCGGGCAGATGAGCATACTTCTCTGACAACTGTGGCTTTCACGGTCCCGACTGTTGGACCATTTCCCACTTGGTTCCTCACGGCCCCTAGCAGCAGCCTATTATGCTTGGCTGGGCTTCTGGCTGGTAAGGAGATGAGCTCTGTCTTCCCAGATCTTAGGGTGGAAGAGAATTACATCCACACCCCCACCCACAGCCGCCTGTGCATGGCTGTGATGGAAATTGGCTCCTCCTCCAACAGATCTCAGCGGAGATTGGAAAATGCTCGTTGGAGGAGGGTGTTGTGTCATTGTTGGTACGTGGAGGGGAGCCAGGCTGCAAATGAGACCATAGTCTTCCTATTGCCCATGCTTTCCACTCCCATGGAAGAATAATCCCAGCTGCAGAGAGCCTGTGCACTGTCTGCTTCGGATGGCCCGACTTTCATCAGCTAAGGGTCACGGAGGTAGACCCCAGGGCGGCCAGACAACGGAAGGTGGGAATATCAGTGGAGAAGTCACAGTCCTGTGCAGGATGGTGCATGTTAACCCCTCCAATCCCACTCAACATAGCTGGGGTGTGAGCATGATTTATGGCACATGCGTTTGTAAATTGGCCTCAACCTGAGTCATGTCCACAGTCTCCACCCTGCACATAAGAGCCAAAGATTTGAGCCTTCAGACTCCTTTTTGCTGAATCCTTTGAAGAGGGGACGTGCAAGGGTCTTCTTGTTATATGTATGTTTGACGAGAGTGCACAGATGATTTAAATCTCTCACTGAAAACAGGAGCACAGGTTTATCTGAGAAGCAGAATACAGGAGTAGTCGTATGAAAGGAACACTGGGTCAGGGATCAATTCCAACCAATATCTACCCAGTTCTGGGAACTTGGGCAAGTCATAGCTCTTTCTTCTGTTTCTAAAATTCATTTAACAAAGGTTAATACAATTCTTAAGTAAGTAAGTAATGAACTATTTTATGTGCTTTACAAATATTAACTCATTTAATCTTTACAACAATCTAGGAAGTAGGTATGATTATTATTAAACCCATTTTATAGGTGAGGAAAGTGAAGGATGGAAATGTTAGGTAATTTGCTCAGTCACACAGCTTATGAATGGTGGAGCAACTCTGAGCTTTCCTAGATCTCAGAGTCTTTATCTGTAAAATGGAGATAAAACGTGTTACTCTGCTCATCCCAGCATTTAGTTCCTTTGTGCTCCCACCGAGCTTCATGTGTACCTTGTGATTATTGGAATGAGAGACCCTTAAAATGTCAGTGGGATGAGGGCTTGGCTCTGTGTTTTGTTCATTGATCACTACACAAAGAGGATGTGTAGTGCGTCCTCACGCTAGATGCGTGAATGAATTGACCCCATCCCTCTGTGTTGTGTTGAAGGGACCCAGCTCTTCCCCAAACATGGCTTTCTGAAGGCACGGACTGTGTCTTATTTATCTCTGAGTCTTTAGATCCAAGGACGTTCCTGGCAGATAGATGCTCACACTGAATGAAGGAAGCCACAGTTTTGTCCTTTGCCTTAGGTCAGAAGTCACCACCTCATCATGAAGGCATGAGCATACTTAAATGCCATAAGGCAATGAACACTGACACCTGTGAGTTACGGAGTAATCTTTTGTGGTGAAAAAAAGGTAAGGCAGAGGAAATGGGGTTCTTTCAATTGCGGTTTAACAAGCTACTCCAAATGTAGTGGTTTACAACAACAGGATTTATTATTCCTCCCAGAGCTGGGCAGTTTTCTGTTCTATGTGACGTCGCCAGGGATAGTCAAGTAGCTGCTCTTGGCTGGGAGCTTGCCAGGGCTGGGACATCCCAACATGCTTTCTGCTCCGGACCTTTCTTCTTCACATGGTTTTCTATCATTTGTGGTCTAGCAGCTGGCTTCTAAGAAGCTGGAGATGGAGCTCTACACACCCTGAAGGCCAGGCTCAGGGGCCTTGGGACATCACTGCCACCACACTGGTTGCTCCAAGTAAATCACAAGGCGAGACCAGATTCAAGGGTAGGGAACATAGACTCCACCTCTTGCTGTGAGGAGCAGAATGTAGGCACAAAGATGGGAGAAGCTATTGGCAGCCATATTGGACCATGTGCCACAGGGGTGGACAAGGACTCGTGACAGGAACCCCGAATTGCCTGCAGACAAAAGAATAGCTATTGAAGTTTAGGCTGTGGTTTGCCTGCAGAAAGTAACTGGCTTCTTACTCAGGCGATCCCCCGGGATGTCCAAATTGCCCACCTGTTCTGGGAAGTCTGAGCTGACCAAGCTCTTGGAAAATATCAAGTTTTTTTCCTTCCCATTTTCCAGGTGATGAAACAGAGGCATGGAAAGAAATGATGTGTGAGCATCAGAGCATAAGTCAGTGGCAGGATGAGGGCTGCTATTGCCCGGTGGTTAAGAGTGTGGATGTTGGGTTCAAACGTTGGTTCTGCCACCAAAATAACTGGCAGAGTTCTTTAATCTTGCCCGACCTCTACCTCTTCCTTTGCTTGTCGTGGATAATAGTGCCTACTTTATAAGGCAGATAGTGGTGTGTGGCATGAGCTCTGGAGCCTGATGAGTCGAGTTAAAATCAGGTTCTTCCATTTATCACCTGTGTTACCTTGAGATAAATCTTTAATTGCACTAGGCCTCGGTTTCCTCTTCTATAAAATGAGAATAATAGTACTACTTATTGTGTCGAATTTCTGTGAGGATCCAATTAGTTTAATTTTTTTTAAATATTTTTGTTTATTTATTTATTAATTTTTTTCTGAGAGAGATAAAGAGAGAGAGACAGAACACGAGCAGGGAAGGGGCAGAGAGAGAGGGAGACACAGAATTTGCAGCAGGCTCCAGGCTCTGAGCTGTCAGCACAGAGCCCGACACAAGGCTCGAACCTGCAAGCCGCAAGATCATGACCTGAGCTGAAGCTGGATGCTTACCGGACTGAGCCACCCAGGCGCCCCAGGATCCAATTAAACATATAGAAACATCTTGAACAATGCTTGGCACATGGTTCACAATCAATGGATATTATCCGTGATTATTAGAGTGTTTCTATGAAAATCACAATGAGATAACGCTTATAAAAACCTGTAGATGCTGTGCCCATGGTAAGTGATCACGCCGATGAGTGGAAATGAACCCTTCCGTCCAGTCCCCCTCTTACCTCCCTCATGCTTGGGGAAGTTTGGCGCAAACAATCCCAACTTCTCTCTAATTGTTGTGCAAGAAACCAGTATCTTCTTCCATTTGTTACGGTTTGCTCTTTGCCGTGCTGCTGTTTACCAGTGGGCAAGGAGATTCTGCCTCTCAAACAGGAAGAGACTTCACCCTCTTGCCCCCCTGCATGTGCTCACTTCCTGTCTTCACGTGGGAAGTCCACTCCAGAGGAGTCCTTCCGCTGGAGGAGGTATGCCTTTCTGCCTTTCTGTCCCAGCCTCACCTCTGACCTGGCAGAGAAGTCCCAGGAAAAGTTGGGTTTCAATCCTTGCTTCGACCATTACTGGTTTGTCGTTATTATCTCAGTGTCCTCCCCGGTATAGAGCACAGAGCAACGGTACCCACCTCCTAGATTTATCAGAAGAATGAAATGAGACGGTATATATGAGAAGGGCTTAAACAGTATCTGCCACACAGCAAGTGGACAAGAGTAGGTAATGGATTACTGTTATCGCTATTGTTATGTATATTCCCAGGCCCAGCTAAAAACGCTCACTCCTCCAGGAAGCCTTCCTGAGCTTCTCCAGATGGAAGGTAACATTTTTCTCCCCCTGGGCTTTCTTTTCACCCTTTCTCTAGTTTTTTGAGATCATGTTTCTCCTCTAACGTTGAGGTAGAACAATTGAGAAAGGAGTCTTCTCCTTCATGGTAAGCTCAGAGATGAGGTTTTGTACTGGAATCCGTCTGTGGGCTCCGCTGGTCTGCTCTGGTCTGGGCACAGAGCAGGTGCTGAAGCAGCGTTCAGGGAAGATATCCAATATATCATTTAGAACTAAAATATATTTAAAAAACCAATATATCATTTAGAACTAAAATATATAAAAAAACGATATCTCTGTCTATCTATCCATCCATCTCTATCTATCTATCTACAGAACACCTACTATGTGCTAGGCTAAGTTCTAGGGGCTCTAATGAACAATTCCTTCCCTAACTTCCACCAAGGTAACAGCCGCTCTCTGGCCTCACACAGCCATTTGGGCTGCTTCTCTGGGATTCTTTTATCTCTTCAAGCTGCTCAGGCTGTTTCTTTCAGTTGGACCTCATTCGCGGTAACCCTCAATGGGTGGGGACAAGGAGTGGTCTCTCCAGGCAAGGAGGGAGTGCTCAAGCACCTTACAGTTGTCTAGCTTTGGGGCCTCTCAGCACTCTGCCTCATCTTCCTCCTCTGGAACACGCTGCACTCTGTGTTGTGGGATTAAACAGGATCTCATATGTCAAAGTGCCTGGCAGACGGCAGGCCCTTCCCAAAAGTAATTCCTGTCCTCTGGCTATGCCCTGAAGTTCACTGCACAGGTCACAGGTGTGCACACAGGAGGTGCCCTGGTGGAGATGTACCTTGGGCGTTTGTTCTTCTCTTTCATGAGGAAGTCGCCAGTGACATCAGGGTGCAGGATGGAAAAGAAAGGCATCAGGGCCAGCTTCCCCAAGAAGGGCAGGCGCAGAGCAAGTAGCCCTCATGCCCTGGAGGGAAGGACATGAAAAGGTGTTTCTCTTTCTGGGTATTTAAGAGAGAGAAGGTGTTGGGGCGCCTGGGCGGCTCAGTCGGTTAAGCATCGACTCTTGATTTTGACTCAGGTCTTGATCTCACGGTTCATGAGTTCGATCCCCGCATCAGGCTCTGTGCTGACAGTGTGGAGCCTGCTTGGGATTCTTTCCCTCTCTCTCTGTTCTTCCTCCACTTGCACTTTCTCTCTAAATAAGTAAACTTAAAAAGAGAGAGAGGGGAGAGAGAGAAGGTGTTCCCGCAGTGCTCGTGAGGCAGGGAAAAGGGATTTATTTGGGGTGGAAAGTAGAATCAGTACTGCTAGAGGGTTCCCGCTGTCTTCTTGTGCCCTGGGAAATAACTAAGGAGAAAAAGAATTGGAAGGATCATACTTTAAGAGCTCTCCATGAAGCCCCTGGCTGCCGGTCAGGGACTTGGTTTCTGCCTTTGTATGTGTCCAAGAAACTGTGTAGGCGTGAGTTTCAACAGTGACACTGTGTGGTGGCAGGAATCCACGGCGGAGAGAATCTCTGGCAGTTCTAAACCGAACAGGCTGCCGTTCCTCTAGGCCTGGTATGCGCAAGGACTCATTTTTGTTGTTACTTGGCCCGTCCCCAGGGCTTTGGGACAATTTGTTGGGAAGGGAGGGAATCTCCAGAGGGAGATGCTCCACTTTCTGCTTTTAATGTAGATGTGTGCCGAAGAGATTAATGGGAAAAATAAGTGGAATGTGCTCTGAGTTTATGGAGCAGTTCATACCAGTTATACTAATTATCCCAGAGGGCATTGTGAAATGTTAAGAGAGATTTGGTCTTAATTAACTTTTGTTTTTAGGATTACACGATGAATAGTTATTTTGAGGGCAGGGGATAGTCTGTTTCCTGGGCACGGAGGTGGTGAAGATAAAGGTATGTTTGGGATCCAGTCAGGAGGCTGCTGAGTCTGGCTCTCAGTGTCTGTCAGTGGTTGGAGAAGATGTAAATACAGGTTACTTCTGGGCCATGGAAGACCTTGGGGGCCTTGCTAAAGGGTCTGGAGTCGCCCTTGGCACTTTGGAAGGAGTTCTCTCTGGCTATAACTGTAAGGGGTTTGGGGACTAAAGAGCTGTCCCATGAGGGCTGATGCAGTCAGCCAAGATGGCCGCCCACCTAGGATTCCTAGTGCCCTCAGTCCTCAAACTCCTTATCCACAGTCCGTGCTCAAAAAACAGCCAACGCGGCAGCTCCGGGTGGCCAGGATTGCGACACCGATGTGTTTGTTCCCCGTGTTTGTGAAATACCTCAGAGGCACCGTTCCGGTCCCACCTGACTCGTTTTCTGATTGCCACACGGCCCTGGCTCTATCTGCCAATACTCCACCAGGGCTGACTAGTCAGAGATTTTTGAGATGTTATGGGTTCAGAACTTAAGAGCCCTCATTTCTGACTGCCTGAGTGAAGAGATTTTACCTTCCAGAAGCTTCTGAAGATCATTTGTTGGGCTGGGAGGTAGCTCTGTTACCGTGGAGTGAGTAGGGTGACCCTGGGCCAGTCACCTGACTTCTCCGAGCTTTTGTCACTTTAACTGCATAATGAGGATAGTAATTCCTATCCTGCAAGATTATGACCTACAAGTATACCACCAGATGGAAGATCAGGTACTAGGTCACTTACTAGGCTTCCTTTCCCTAAAGGTCACTGAAAGCAAAGTTGGCCTCAAATTTCTGAGTCATTAAAATTCAGTCTTGCATTTAATTCTTGCAAATGAATTGCTGTCAATCTTTGACTGAGAGCAGGAGGAAGAGGCCTAGCTAATATATAACATAATGGGAACTCAGAAGCCTCTGGAAATTGGCTCAAGAATATAACCAATGTCCGAAACCACAAAAATCCTAGAAGAGAGCACAGGTAGTAATTTCTCTGACATTGGCTGTAGCAACAGTTTGTCTAGATACATCTCCTGAAGGGAAGTAAAAGCAAAAACACATGTTTAGGACCACATCGAAATAAAAAGCTTCTGCACAGTGAAGGAAACAATCAACACGAATAAAAGGCAACCTAGGGAATGGAGAAGACATTTGCAAATGACATACCTGAAAAAGGGTTAACATCCAACATATATAAAGAACTTACGTAACTCAACAGCAAAACCCCCCAAATAATCCAATTTAAAAATGGGCAGGAGACATGAATGGAAAGTTCTCCAAAGAAGAGATCCGGACACGTGACAAGATATTCTTCATCATTTACCGATAGGGAATTACAGATCAAAACTACAGTGAGACAGCACCTCGCAGCTGTCAGAATGGCTAAAATCAACAACACGAGAAACAACAGGTGTTGGCCACGGTGTGGAGAAACAGGCACCCTCTTGCACTGTCGATGGGAATGCAAACTGGTGAAGCCACTCTGGGAAACGGCATGGAGGTTTTTCAAAGAGTTAACTGGGTATTGACCCAAAGAATACAAAAACATTAATTCAAAGGGATACATGCACCCTTATATTTATAGTGGTATTATTTACAATAGCCAAGATATGGAAGCAGCCTAAATGTCCAGCAATAGAAAAGTGGATAAGGAAAATGTATATATATATAACGGAATATTATTCAGCCGTAAGAAGGAACGAAATCTTGCCATTTGCACCTGTTGGGATATGGTTAGAGAGCATCGCGCTAAGTGAAATAAGTCAGTCAGAGAAAGACAAATACCGTAGATTTCACTCATATGTGGAATTAAAGAAACGAACAAACGAACAAAGAAAAAAAAAAAGACAAACCAAAAGACAGACTCTTAACTATAGAGAACAAACAGATGTTACCAAAGGGGAGGTGGGTGGGGCCTGGGTGAAATGGGTGATGGGGATTAGGAGTACACCTATTACGATGGGCACCGGGTAATGTATAGAATTGTTGCATCGCTGTATTATATGCCCGAAATGAACATAACATGTATTTTAACTAGACTGGAATTAAGAGAGAAATAAAGGAATATGGTCACTTCCGTGGGCTGCACAAGACATATGACCTTATACCCCATTTCCTTCATCGACCTCCTTCTGCCAAAGGGATAAAAACTGAATTTGGGGAGGGGTAGGGCTAACAATTATTGAGCTTCTATTATGTGCCAAGCACCAAGAGAGTAAGAGAGTGGTTATGCATCTATTTTCTCGTGTTGTCATTTCCTCAATCCAAAGAAAGAGGCCGCATTATCCTTAAATAGCAATTGCTCATTTAAGCGATATTTATTGAGCAACTATTATGTACCAGGCATTGCTTTGGGAGTTAGAACATATGAGAAAACAGGCCTTGCTCACAGTCATACACTGGTCCATAGCCCATCAGGATAAGATCCCTCCCTTACCGAGGCTTTATTCCAGAGCTGTTTTCAATCTGAGATGATACACAGACAGACACACAAATACACACACACAAATATGCATGCACATGGACATACGCACAGGCACACACACTTACATGCCCTCTCGCACGCGATGCACTCATGAACCATGCAAATGCACACATTCTCACACACGCACTTGTGCTCACACACGAACACGCAGATGCACAAATATACCCGCAGGTGCGTGCACACACACACCGGATGTGTATACGCTTGCACATACACTCACACACACCATTCCATTCATTGGGAAAAGTTTTTCAAACTCCTGGGATCTCGGAATATGTAATATATGACCTTATACCTCATTTCCTTCATCGTCTTCCTTCTACCGAGGGGATAAAAACTGAATTTGGGGAGGGGGAGGGTCAGGAATATTACAGCTACAATCCCATAAGTTTCTTTCTGTTTGCTTCCCTCCCTCTCCCTGCTTGCCTTCCTCCTTCCTCCTTTTGCCCCTTCCTCTCTCCTTCCCTCTCTCCCTCTTTCTCCTTCTCCCTCCCTCCTCATTTCCTTTTTCTGCCCTCCTTCCACATTCTGGGACCAGACCTGTCTTTCTGATTTTTGCTAGAAGTGAAGTCTTGGGGAATTATCAGGACTGCCAGGCTCAGGTTGAATTACTTAACCAGAAAGCAGGGACTCTCTGAGGCTACCAAAGGCTGAACCTATTTGCCGAGTTCTGCCTAGGCTGGGCTTTCCCCCATGCAGCTGCCCCGATCTCCCGAAGTCCCCTTCCCACCCCATCCTCTGCCTCTCTGCCACCAGGCATGGCATGCTCAAGTTCAAGTGCAGACCTTGTGGCCGGGTGTCCTCAGCCCCAGCGCCCACCTCCCTTGCTCTCATGCAGGTGCCAAGGGCCTGTGGAGGCTTCTTCCAAGTGTCTCATCACGCCTCCGGGGTGGGGATGCGTCTATTTTGGTTTCAACACTTTGCTTCCACCTGGCATTTCATTCGCCAGCTAATATGTGAAGTAACTCATCCCGATGCTGGCGGCACTGGGGGGCCGGTGGGGGTTGGGGGGGCTGCACTCTGGTCTGTAAAGTGTTGGTGGGGGGCTCAGCAAGTCCGACCCGTAGTCCTGTGTGATCCCATGGGAGGTAGGCTGGGTGCCGGGTTTTAGCTCAGCTCGCCAGTGTGAGCAATTCAGATTCTTCAGAATATTTCATCATCCAGGTGGCTCAATGTGGGGGTGGTAAAATTCGAGAAACTTTGGCAACTCCTGAGTCTTAGTCCCCGAGGGGTGCCAAGAGTCACCTTACCCGACTCATCTATTGTCCTGTGGTTTCGGGGATCTCTCTCAAACACCTTTGCCTTCACCATTAAAGGATCTTTTAAAGAAATTTTTTTTAACATTTATTTATTTGTGAGAGAGACAGACAGAGTATGAGCAGGGGACGGGCAGAGAGAGAGGGAGACAGAGAATCAGAAGCAGGCTCCAGGCTCTGAGCCGTCAGCACAGAGCCCCACACGAGGCTTGAACCCAAGAACTGTGAGATCATGACCTGAGCTGGAGTCGAACTCACCAGGCGACTCTAAAGGATCTTAAAACTGTGCTTACAGACTCTGCATTCTCACTGAAACTTCGGGCCCCAGGGGCTAGCACCTGCCCGCTCCATGGCCATCTGGCCACATTGCCCACCCGGGTGAACTTGCTGGCGGCAGGCTGTTGAGCGCGAGCACTCCTAAACCATTCCGAGGCCCAGGAGGCAGCACGTTCTGCAGCAGACAAGCCGGGGCGTGGTTTTGGACCACATGCAGTTCGTCTGGGGCAGGCTCACTGTAACACGCACGCACACACGCATACTCAATCTCCCTCTCTCCCTCTCTCTTTCTCTCTCTCTCTCTCTCTCCACTAGAGAAGATAAAACGAGAAATGCAAATAGGAGGTCCGGTGGGGATGGCGCTGTGGAAGAGAACACCACCCAGTGAGAAAGAGAACTGAGCGCCAGGTGCGCATGGGCGGGGGGCCAGAGGTTGGTATCATTCAACGAGGAAGACACGGAATTCTGGAGGTGGGCTTCTCTGGGGGCACTTAGCTGATAGTCTTCCATGCTGATTGCTTACGATCGGGTCTTAACATCGCAACTAGATCTGCCCAAGGGCCAGAGCGTTCTCTTCTCTCTTCTGTACCAGCTGAACTCAGATCCGTGTGCGCAGGGAGTGTTCAGCCGGTGCAGGGAAGGCGAGGAGGCCGGGCTGCATTCACACGATGCTATGTCATGTTCAAAACCCTCTACGATGAGTCATCCCCTTCTGGTGGCTGAGCTCACTCTCAGGCATGTGAACCCCTCACCTCCCTTTGCGCGTGCCCATTTTTGTAGACGGCAGCGTCAGGCCGCGGTGAGCCGTCTCCTAGCAAGGAAGGCAAGATTCGCACAGGCAGAGTGCAATCGCGAGCTGCGCTGGGCTTCCCGAAGCGTCGTGATGTTCGGACAACACGCCCTAAGCAGGCAGTAAGAGGCGGCTCCCCTTATGTGACAGATGCAAAGGAGGCCTTCTCGAAGCCAGTGGGACGAAGGGGGGCTGCGGGTAAGCAAAGAGGAGACGGTGCGGACAAGAGATACAACACAAGGAAAATGGAAGGTGGGGTTGCACACGCTTTCATTTGCTCGTTCTCTTTCTTGTTCACTCGCTCGTTCAGCCCAGACTACCTCATGAGCCCCGCTCCGCGCCAGGCGCTGTTTCGGCCTCGGGGAGCGGAGCAGGGAACACGGCAGGCGTGTGAACCTGCGCAGGGCCAGATCGCGAACGAATACTACAAGCGAAAAAAGCGTCGGCTGGAAAAGACCCGAGTGTCAGGGCAGTGTGGCACAGGCAGGGGTGGGAGGAGGGGCGCCAGAGAGGGCTGAACCCTAAAGGGTAAGCGGGCAGGTCAGCCCCGGGGACAGGAGAGGGTGGGAGGAATGGCAAGAACTGGTCCACGCGTGTAATTCCAGGAACAGAAAGAGCCAGGCGTTTGGGCGATGCTTGAACAAGCCCCGTGTGGCCAAGAGTGGAGGAAGTCAGGGTGCAGAGAGAGGGGCAGAGGGAGGAGTGGGTGAGCAAGACAGGGGTGAGGAGGAGGGGAGCAGGCGTGGGTCAGGCCAGGAAGAGGTCACGCAGAACCTTCTGAGCTATGATAGGGATTTTGGACTTCGTCTAAGAGATGGAATTGGCTTGCGGTGGGGTGCAGGAGGCGTAACAGTGTGGCAGCTTGGCGAATTGTTTAGGAGGGTAAAGTCCTGCCCCGCCGGCGGATTTCCTGTAAGGTTGTTTCCGCTTGGCACTTTGTGATTACGCTCCGTGCTGCGCTTGCTCGGCTCTCCCTGGGGGCCTTCTTCCTTCCTGGGCCCTCCCCTCCCTCCCATTACATCTTCTTCCTCCATTGTCCGCTTCAAGGGGTCGATGCCCCCGAGTTACCCTATGTCCCCCAGTTACCCCATCACCTTATCCCAAGGAGCTTGTGGCTCCCCTTCCCTCTGACTCAAATCCCACTTCCGCCCTCAGTCAAAGTCCTCATCGGGCATGAAATGCCGGGGTGTCTCTGAGCCTGCTTTTCCTCCTTCTAGCTGGGCTGCCTGTGTGTTCCCAATCCAGGGTCTTCAGTAGAGAGAGGGTGATAGCGGTGCCTCCTAGGGCGGCTGTGGGGGTTTACAAAGCTACCGCTAGGAAAGGGCCTTGCCCCGGCCTGGCTCATGTGGGTTCTGCAAATGCTACCTGTTGGTACAGTCATGGCCGCCCGAGCCCTTCCGGAAGACCCCCCTCCACTCCACGTCAGCTCCGTTTCTATGCCTTCTCCTAACTGCCTTGCCTCCACAGCCATAGCGGACTCCCCCCATTCCCCAACATGGATTTCCGTCTTGCTCATGCTGTTCCCTCAGCCCGCAACGCCCTTCCTTCTCTAAGCACCCTGAGGTAGCTAGCTCATGTCTTGTTTCCTCTGGAGAACCTTCTATACATGCTCCTGCCAGTCCGACTCAAAGGTGGATTTGATTCTTCCGTTGAGTCTCGCCAGCACTTGGGGGCCTTGCTTCATTACAGCACAACCTGATAGGTGTTTCTGTGGTTGTTGGGGCTCTGTCTCCCCTCACAGGTGTGTTTCCTTGGGCGGGGACACGTGTCCCTCACCTGCCATGCCGAGTACTGGGCACAGAGCCCAGCGCTCACAGCTAGCTGGGTGAATGAGTGAACCAGCCGGGCGCCCTTACCCACTCGAGGCAAGGACTGTGACTAACTGATCTTTGGTCCCCCAGTGCCTGAATCCCAGTGGGAATTTGGCCCTTCTCCTTGCCCTCCATGGAGGGGTGAGTTGGGCAGGTATTGGTAGACATGCGAAGCAGGGAAAGGCATGGAGGGTCAAGAGGCAGGGCGATTTGGACGACAGGGGTCAGGGACCAAGAGATGAGTCCAAGCACCTTCGGCGAGGACCTGGGGCTGGAGAGCTGCAGTGTCGGGGGGGCGCTCAGCCTCCTTTCCGTGGGCTGGACTCCTTCCTAGCCCTGTGGGAGGGAGGACACCTATCCAGCCCAAAGGGAGTATTAACATGTCAGAATGACTCGCAGAATATTTCACAGTCTTATCTGTTAATAATAAAAAGGAAATTATATTAAAAATACGACCGTGTGTGGGTTGCAGAACGAGTTAATGATTCCTCACGTAGTTAGACGTGTACCCCTTTAATCGAGGCGGGTAATGACTGTGGTAATGATAGCCTGGGTCTGTTTATGCGTTCTTTCTTCCGAGAAGCTCAAAGCCCTTTCTCTCCCTATCTCATCTCTCTCCCCGACTTCCCAGGGAAGTGTGTCTTATTATCCCCGCTGCTTAGGGGTCTGTGCGCCGTGACTCACTCTGCGCGGCTCTGAAGCTCACCAACTTGTCCCCTGGGGAGGGCGGGGCCCACGCGCCCCTTTCCTCGCTGGCTCTGGGCCTGGAGCGCCCTGTTTCCTGGACAACCCAGAAGGGCCGGCTTGCTGTGCAGGACCAAGGGGTGCTGGGACCCCGGAGGAAGCAGGGAGGTGGGGGCAGGGGAAGGAAGAGGGAGGGCGGAGAGACGGGAGGGCTGGCCGAGGAAATGGGAGAAGAGAAGAAAATGGCAGAGAAAATGGAGAAAAGCCAGAACGCCAGGCCCCCCGGCGTCGCGAGGGCAGGGCCCGTGTCTTGTTTACCTCTCCTTCTTCTGGATGGAGCACAGAGCTTGGGACATCGTGCGAGGGATGGCAACACCTATGGTTGCATTCGAAACCTAGCTCGAATGGCACCTCTTCCAAGAAGCTTTTCTTTGTTGCCCCCGAGTGTCCCCACCACACGGCCACAGGGCTCTCGTAGCCTTCGGAGCCTCTGCTTAGCCTTCTCAGGCAGCTTCCTATGCAAGTTAACTGTTTATGGACCAGCCACCCCCATTCAGGGGTGAGCTCCTAGACCAGGCGTGGGTCTGACTCATCCCCTATCCTCAGGATCTGCCAGCACAAGGCTCTCGCCCAGTAGGACTGCACAGAAGGAGTGCAGGTAAGTGTGGGCTTGGAAAGCAGAAAGACCCAGATTCAAACCCTAGTTCTGCCTCTTACCGACTGTGTGTCGTGGGAAGCCCCTTGGCCTCCTGCAGCCCTCCCTTCCTTACAGAAAGTCAAGCCGAGAGAGAGCCCGCTTTGCAGCATGGTGGCAGTCAGCCACAGTGACCCTGCTCGGCACCTAGTAGGTGCTTATTATTCATTTCCTGTGATTAATTTTAGATCTGGTGCTTCCCGGCCCTGGCTCCACACCAGAGCCGCCCTTCTCAGGAACACACATGCTTGGAAGCCCCCTGGGAAATTCTTAGCCCGTAGGTCTGGGGTGGGGCCAAGGCATCTGCCTTCTGAAAAAGCTTCTCTGGTTATTCTGATGTTGAGGGTCTTAACGTTTGTCAAGGAGAACAGTAGGACTGAACGTAAAATAGTACGAAAGTCCCTGGTGTCTCTGGTGTCCTGGGGTCCAGCGAAGGAACGGTGAAATCTCGTGGCCAGGATGGGACCACAGGTGGGGTGCCCGCGGAGGCAGGAAAGTCCACCCTGACTTCCTAGGAGCTCTCCGTCTTCTCCGAACTTTATCTCGCTGCTTTCCTTGGGGTGGAGTAACCGTAAGGGCTGATTTCTTCAGCCAGTATTCTCCGTGTTTTTACGTTTGAACGTCAGATCTGGTGGCCAAAACACCCCCGTAGACCCCACCGCCGTCAGTCAACGGGTCTTGAGGTGTTGTGTGGTCTTCGCTAAAATTTGCCAAGTTTATGAATTAGAGGTGGGAATGAGAGTTCATACGCACGTGTAGCTCCAGCTGGCATGCGGGGGACCCTTTGTGCAGACCGGGGTGCCCGCCGGACCTTCGTTCTGTCCAGGATCCTGGGCCTCCCTGGCCCTGCAGAGGACAAGCGTCGGCACTGCAGAAAGAGCCCAGGCTCTCGGTCCTTGAGACCTGACCTGACAACGAGAAATTCTTTCTGTAGGGCTTATTTATGATCCCGAAAAAGAATTTGATGTTGTGGAGAAAGACATTTGTCCCAGGGATGAAAGACGAAGTGGCCACCAATGGAGGAGTCCGGAAAGACCCGCACCCACAGCTCCAGGTGGGAGTTGAACTGTGCTGGGGGTGCTGAGTCTAGGGTGCAGGGCTCATGGAGGCTTCAGGGTCACATTTCATGAAGTGGCCCCAGAAAATGGGCGACAGAGCTTGAACCTGGTGCCGGGCATTTTCTTACATGCCGTTGTCTTCGGTTTTCCCACAGCCCTGAGAGACATTACAGCGTCAACATTCAACGCTCGTGATAACCAGTGTGTTACAGACGAGAACACAGAGGCTCAGAGGCGGAAGGTCCCCAAAGTCTCAAGCAACTTGCCTGGAGTCAGAATTTGAATCCACATCGGTCCGACTCTGATATGTTTGTTCGCTTTCCCCTCCTACACTTTTCTACTAGGATGGCTGCCCCAAAGCCTTTGGGTTTATTTAGATACTGTCTGGAATGGTTGCCCTGGACGTTTCCCCCAGGTGAGTCAGACACCCTCCCTTTCCTGGGGACAGGCCACTCTCAGCGTTGGGAAGGTGGGGAGGTGTCTGGTCAAAGCCACCAAGGTGCCGGGTTTCTGTAGTTGTGGGTTGGGCATGAGGCTGGGTCTCAGGATCCTGAGTGGGGGGCACTGAAGGCGTCTCTCTGCAGGCGGGGCCTACAGGATGGCCCTGAGCTGTGACTGTCAGTGCTACTGAGCAGGAGAGCGGACAGGTTTGAGGTCTGGCAGAGATTTCCAGACTGGGTATCACCCAGGAAACTCAGAGGGCAGGATTGCACAAGGGTGACCTTGGTTTGGGCCCTAGAAAACAAGAAAACCTGCTTCTTTTCTGTGAAAGGTGAATGAGTCACCTTTCCAAGAAGCCAAGCCATCCGCTGTCCGCCGCACCCCACGTGTGAGCTCAGAGCGGCAGCCCTGCCGGGGCAGAGTGGGGCCGGGAGGACGTGAAGAGGTCCACGGTATCATGCCCATCCTCCTCCCTCTTCCCTTTCTCCACTGCCAGCAAGGAGGTCAGAGGATTAGCCTGGAAACGGCCCCCATACAGTGGCTGAAACTCCTACTCCTGCCATTTCCCTGTGTCACGGCTGGGCACTGAGGCTGGCGGAGGGGCAGCTACACCAAAGGCGCAGAGGCAGAGGGTGTAAAAGCCACCGAGGCCGTGGCACAAGCGACGGGCAGAGAAGAGCCTTCTGTTCCCTGAGCCTGTCTTCCCTGTCTGTTATCATCTGTCTGCAGAGTTCGAGACCTCCCTTCGAATCCTAGCTCTCCCTTTATATTCCCTCCTCTTCCTCCTGCTCCCAGCCCTCGGATCCCACAAATACATAGCAACCTCAGGCAAGTCATTCTAACTCTCCTAGGCCTTAGCTTTTTCACATTAGCTGTCTCGTAGACTCAAGAAAATTCAAGCAGATTAAGCAGAAGAGGTGGCACTCAAGAAAATTCAAGCAGATTGAATGGCTCTCAGGGCGCCTGGGTGGCTCAGTCGGTTAAGTGGCCGACTTCAGCTCGGGTCATGATCTCACGGTCTGTGAGTTCGAGCCCCGCATCGGGCTCTGTGCTAATGGCTCGGAGCCTGGAGCCTGCTTTGGATTCTGTGTCTCCCTCTCTCTCTGCCCTTCCCCTGCTCACGCTCTGTCTCTATGTCTCTCAAAAATAAAGAAAAAAAGAAAAAAAGAAGAGGTGGCCCTCACTTGCCGGGCAACCCTTACTCTCTCCAAGGCTCAGTCTGCTCCTCCATAAAATATGCCCTTGCCAGGAGTTGTTGTGAGGCTCAAATAAATAGGACAATGCTCCTGGAACATAAAGGTACCAAGAAAGTGTTAATGGCCATGCCCATTCTTTCATAATTTTGCAATAAGAGAGATTTGGATCTGAAGATGTCAAATGACTCCAGGGACTCACCTTTTCTGGGTCCCTAGTTCATAAGGTGGGCTAGGAATAGTGTGTATCTCGTAGAGCTATTGCAGGGCTGAGGTGAAAACAGTACTGCTGTAGACCAGTGCCCCCCCCTCCCCACCCTCCCCGCCACGGGAAGGGGATCATAAAGGCCAGCTTTGTGGCCGGCTCTAGATAATTGTTCCTGCTAGTGACAGAACTCTGGCTGGTGCCTCGGCCTCAGTGGTCAGACAGGGCTGAGCTGACTCACCCAGAAGTGACAGGTCTGGGCAGTGACAGCTCAGGCTGATTGGGTGGGAACAGCTGGGCTCCTTGCTGAGACCCTAGGAGCAGCTTGGGTATCGTTTTGCAACAGAGATTTCCTTTGACCTTGACCAATCCTAGAGATAGTGGGAAAGGGGGATGCCCATGACCAATGGATGCTCCTACAGTTTCTCCTGGCTAGGGATGCAGATGAGAGCAGCGGTAGGGCAGGCTGTGGTCTTTTACCGGCTGCCGGCCTACTAGGAGGCCACTGTGGCCACAGGCGTCCATAGTGTTGGGCAGTGAGCACTGGACAGACAGGGCCCTAGCACCTGTTCCTGGCCCAGTCAGATGAGATGTGCTTCCTTCTCAGGAACTTGGAGGAGGTATCTGGATGGTTTTTAGGCTCTGACACCGTGTTTCTAGACTCTAAGTCCGGTTCTCTTTCCGTGACGTTGTGTGCGACCAGAGTCATGGAGCCCTACCCTGGGAGCACAGCCACTGATTTGTGGCAAATGGCCAACCAGATGCTCAGGGAGCACAGAGGAAGAACAGAGGTTCGGAGAAAGTTTTTGGAGGAGGTGACTTTTGAGCCGGGCCTTTTAGAGGGAGACGAGGGAGAAAGCAGTTGTCCCCACTTCCTCATCTCCCACTCATTTCTCCAGCTCCACCCATGGCAGTCTGGCTTCTCCCACAACATGGAATTGCTCTCGCCGAGGTCATCAGTGACCTTCTTGTGGCAAGTCCAACCGATGTGTCATAGCCCTTCTCTTAACAAATGTGAGAGTCATATTCAACACTGAGCTCACTTCTCCTTTGACTTGCAGTTCTCCTCCTGCCTCCCCCACTGTCACGTCTTAGTTTCCCTTGTGATTTCATCTCCCTTTGCAACCGATCTATCTGCTATCCATCCATCCATCCATCCATCCATCCATCCATCCATCCATCTGCCCATCCATCCACCCAACTGACCATCCATCCATCCATCTGAACATCCATCCATCTATCCATCCATCCATCCATCCATCTGCCCATCCATCCATCCATCCATCCATCCGCCCATCCACCCATCTGCCCATCCATCCATCCGTCCGTCCATCCATCCATCCGTCCGTCCATCCATCCGTCCGTCCATCTATCCATCCATCCATCCATCCATCTGCCCATCCATCCATCCATCCATCCATCTGCCCATCCATCCACCCAACTGACCATCCATCCATCCATCTGAACATCCATCCATCTATCCATCCATCCATCCATCCATCTGCCCATCCATCCATCCATCCATCCATCCATCCGCCCATCCACCCATCTGCCTATCCATCCATCCGTCCGTCCATCCATCCATCCGTCCGTCCATCCATCCATCCATCTGCCCATCCATCCATCCATCCATCCATCTGCCCATCCATCCACCCAACTGACCATCCATCCATCCATCTGAACATCCATCCATCTATCCATCCATCCATCCATCCATCTGCCCATCCATCCACCCAACTGACCATCCATCCATCCATCTGAACATCCATCCATCTATCCATCCATCCATCCACCCATCCACCCATCCACCCATCCACCCATCCACCCATCCATCCATCCATCCATCCATTTATTCTATGTATGTATGTATGTATGTATGTATGTATGTATGTATCTATCTATCTATCTATCTATCTCATCTATCTGTCTAATTAAGGGGAGTATAATGAAGGCGCTATTTACAGAAAGTATGGAAGGATTAGGAGAATGCAACAGAAATGGTGAACACTCTAGTGTGAATAATATCAGGGAGTCATTAGCTGCCCCAGGTTTGAAGGGAAAGCCAACTGGTTATCAGAACCCAAAGACTGTAGCTATAAGAGGGGCCTTCAACAGAGGGGCACAGCCAGCCAGGGCCGTAAATAGCCCAGGCTCTCCTCCTGCTCTCTGATGCAGTTCACAAAGGCCAGCCTCCTTTGCCCCTTACACTCTGATGTTCGCCTGCCTGTGCTGACTGAGCCCCTTTCCCTTTTCCCTCCACGTATCACCCTGAGAGCTCCGCTCCTCTGATGGCTGACGCCCTGAAATTGCTCTCTTGTGCCAAGACTTCTGTCCTGACCACCTGGCCACCCAGCTGTCTACTTACTGGACATCTCTAGATGTCCTTCTGGCATCCTGGGCTCAGCATGTCCACAGAGGACCTCATGGCCCTCTCCCAAACTGTTTATCTCCCCATATTTCCTTCCTGCATGGATGGCATCTCCACTCATCTCGTTACTCAAGTCAGGGCCTGGGAATTATTCCTGACTCCTGCCCTTGCTTTCCTTCCTACATCCCTCACCAAGTCGTGCCAAATCCACACCCAGACGTTTGACCAACACAGCTCCTCTCCACCCCCCACTTCTGCCCCGTCCACCGATTCCCTTTGCTTGGACCCTTCTCATCTCTTCCTGATTATGACAACTGTTTCCAAATCAATCTCCTGGTTCTTTCTCACATCCTTGTGGCAGGGGCTGCTAGCTGCCTCTTAAGGTCCATTTTCTCTCTCCCTTCTTAGCTAAAGAATGCCAACTTTTAGTTAGGTACATGGCTTACGATCTGTTGGTCAGATAGACCATCAGAGACAACAGTCGGCAGGCTCTTACAGCGAGGAGTGACTATGTGCCTAAGCTCCGGCCAAGAAGATGTAAGCGAAGTATCACGTGGAAGCGCTAGAAAGTTTCCTTAAAATGGAGAGGGTCCATTGCTCTTTCTCCTGGCTCTATTCTGCCACCTGGGACCTGATTCTGATGGCCGGAGCTCTAACAGCTACCTTGGGCCATTTGGAGAATGGCCTTCACGACCGGAAGAATACCCTTCATGAAGTACACCGGCCGTAAGCCTCTATTTCTGGACTTCTTCAGTGCAAAGGTGATTAAATGTCAAACTCGATTAAGCTACTGTTATTTTTTGTTTTTTTGTTGTTTTCAATAGTGCGTCATTCTCACAGATGCATGTTATACCCAAGGGTATAGTTGCAGATGTTTCTGTGTCCCAGACACGCCTCCCTTGGGCCACCTGATTTCAGCACAACAGAGAGGACAGTGTTGTGCACGCTTGGACTGTCCTCTTTTAAATGTGCATGGCTTGTTCAAAACCACAGTCAGTGGAAGGTCAGTGAGATCCTGTGCCCGAAGAGCAATGGGAGGAAAGAGAATGAACGCCTCCCAAGGCAACCTGCAAGCAGTGGGGACTGAAAGTTGGTGACAATGTGAAGGTCATTAATGGTTTTTCGGAGTGTCCCCAGCGGGACTGAGTTCTCCTGTTCACAGAGGTAACTAGTGCAATTAACACAGCCCTTAAAGGCTTTCCCCCCATCCCCAACTCACTCACCTCGCTCTGTCACTGCTGCTTCCTGGGGTCACCTCACAAATAAACTACCTCCACCCACTTTCTTGTCTCAGGGTCTAATGCCGGGGGAACCGACAGGGTTTGCTCTAAAATGTGGCCCTGTTTACGCCCTTCGCCTCCCCAGAGTCCGTCTCTGGAGCACACTAACTCCTGGATGATGGTCCATTTCCTTGGCCTGTCCCACAAGACCCTGCCGGCTCTGGTCACTTCCTCCCCCGAGGCCTGTCCCTCGCCTCTTGCCCCCAACGTGCCCTTTGCTCCAGCCGTGCCAGGCCACAGTTCATGCTCTGGTGCCTTCTCACTGACTGGAACATTCCTTACCTATCCCATTGCAGAGGCTCAGGTGCCCCTTACCACACTGCTCACGTGTCCTGTCTTCTGGAAAGTCCCCCCTGACCTCCCACATTCGCCTGGAGCTGCTCTGCATTCAGGGTCTCGTTTTTCCTTTATACCGTACTCAAATGGGCTAATTAGCTGCCCTCTCTCCCTCTGGATTTTGTGCTCCTTTCTAGAGCAGACACTACATGAGCCCCATGCAGTCTTGTATCCCGGGCCTGGTGCTGAGCTGAAACAGAGTTGAAACAAGGCAGCGCGGGTGGGGGCAGGACCAGGAGAAGCGAGGCCCAGTGAGGGGCACACGCATGGTACATTCCTGGACTGAGAGCTCCACATCCCCGAAGCCTGTCGCCCCAGCATCCCACTTCTCTAAGACTTGGTCTCTTGTCCGTTCAGCCTCAGGTTCTCTTCAGAGCTTTAGCCACACCCAGTGTTTGCTGAACACCACGGATCCTGAAGCCACTCTGACTCTGCTCGTGATCTTCCCTTTACTTGGATTACTCTAGCTCCTCACACACCCCAGGAATTTCACCCTGCCCTTCAAGGTGTCAAGTACACCGGCATCCATAAGCCCTTTCCTGCCAGGAACTGTGCCTTGTACATTGTAGGTTCTTAAGAAAGCCGCTTGTGCTTGTGTTGGATGTGTTGGGTGGAGTGGGGGGCATGGATATAAGTATTTAATAAATACTTACATAGGGCTGAATATATTCTAGGCACTATTTCATGTACTGTACACTTATGAACTAGTTTTTATTTAATGTTTATTTATTTTTGAGAGAGAGAGAGGCAGAGAGAGAGAGGGAGATAGAGGACCCAAAGCACCTTCACTGATAACACAGAGAGCCCCGTGCAGAGTTTGAACTCACAGAACATGAGATGATGACCCAAACCGAAGTTGGATGCTTAACTGACTGAGCCACCCAGGTGCCCTGAACTAATTTAATATACATAATTCTAGGGGCGCCTGGGTGGCTCAGTCGGTTGAGCGTACGACTTCGGCTCAGGTCATGATCTTGCGGTTCATGAGTTCGAGCTCCGCATCAGGCTCTGTGCTGACAGCTCAGAGCCTGGAGCCTGCTTCGGATTCTGTATCTCCCTCTCTCTGCCCCTCCCCCGCTCATGCTCTGTCTCTCTCTGTCTCTCAAAAATAAATAAAAATGTTAAAAAAATTTTTTTTTAAAATAATATACATAATTCTATAAGGAAAATCCTGCTATGCCCCCACAGAGAGGTTATTTAACTTTTCTAAGATTGCATAGCTAGAAAGTACTAGAGAAAGGATTTGAACCCTAGCAATTTGGGAGGGATAAATTTTGTTTTGCAGGCATGGGGAACCACGAAAGGGCTTTGAGTTCTCTTGGCGTGGAAGCACTGAGGGTAGCTCTGGAGAGGACCAACTACCCAGACGTGAGCTGCGATTTTACTGGGCTGTGCAGGCTTGAAGTGGCTACAGGACAGGGGGGTGCAGGGTCTGTCCCTCAGGCCCGCGGGACAGCAGGGATGGCTTTCAGGTCCTGGGGAGCCTTTGCTCAGCTGAGACAAAGTAGAGAGAGGACCTTTTAAATGGACACTCTAAACTGGAAAGAGAAAAATCAAATACTTGCTATTTCAATCAGACTCCTTTTCTGGGAGCTCCGAGGCCACGCCTGGGTGAGCAGGGCAGCTTGTGGACCCCTCACAGGTGGCTGGGAACAACTTTAGAGGCCTGAGCTGCAGGGGTGGTGTGGGTATTGGCCCGACCTTCACCGAGCAGGGCGCAGGAGAGGAGTGACTGGCAGGAAGTCTGCCTCTGCCTCCCATCAGCCTACTTTCTGCTCTGCCTTGGTAGGTGAGAGGGGTCCTCAAAACAGCCACAACAGTGTTTATGAATGGATGTGGAGATCACGGGAAGGCCCCTGGGTCGGTGGTCAGAATCTTTGGTGATATACTGGGTGATTTTGGTGGCGAGCTATTTTCCCTCTAAGGGACTCAGTTTCCCCATTTGTGAAATGCAAAGTTCGGACTGGCAGCCCATGAAGGGCTCTCCCAGACTGATGTTTAATGATTCTTCCTCAGGAAGCACTAGGAAGGAGGGAGAATGGGGTCTGTGATGGCCTGGGGTGGTGTCTCTCCCACCTTCATCCAGCTGTTGAAGTCTTAACTTCAGAACGGGACTGTATTTGGAGACAGATCCTTTAAAGAAGTAATTAAGGCGGAATGAGGTCACTGGGATGGGTTCTACTCCAATCCGACGAGTGTCCTTATATGAAGAGGAGTCTAGGGCACAGACACACACGGAAGGAAAACCGTGTGGAGACAGGAGGAGAAGACGCCCATCCAAAGCCCAGGCGGGAGGCCTCAGAGGAAATCCGCCTGCTGAGACCTCGGCCTCGCACTTCTCGCCTCTAGAACCGTGAGAAAATACACTTCTGTGGCTTAAGCCACCTAGTCTGCAGTCCTTTGTTGTGACAGCCCTAGAAAACAGAGACGGGGTGACACGACTGGCGGAGGCAATGGCAGTGTCCTCCAGCTGTGGTGTCTGGCAAAACCCAATGTGAAAACAGTGCAGGCAGGACAAGGGGAGGGGTGCAGAGTAGGTCATTCCGGACAGCGTGTACTGAGCCTGCTGGATTGTCAGGCCGAGATGAGTCAGCCCCAGCCCTGCCCTCAAGGAGTTTCTAGTCCCCTGGAGGAGACAAATATGTCCAGTGGGGGCCCTGCAGATATATCTATATCTATATCTATATCTATATCTATATCTATATCTATATCTATATCTGTATCCATATCCATATCCATATCCATATCCATATCATATCTGTATCTATATCTACATCTATATCCATATCCATATCATATCTATATCTATATCTATATCTATATCCATATCCATATCCATATCCATATCATATCTATATCTATATCTATATCTATCCATATCCATATCCATATCCATATCATATCTATATCTATATCCATATCTATATCCATATCCATATCCATATCTATATCTATATCCATATCTATATCTATATCCACCATGTAGATGCAGGAAACCCAGGATGCCTTCACAGAGAAGATGCTTTGAAGAGTCAGTCGTGGTACTCGCCACTCAGGGACAAGAGGGAAGAGCATCTTAGGCAGAGAGGCCGGAATGTACAAAGGCACAGAGACACACACGATGCCACGAAGGGAGGGAGGCATGATACCGGCGAGCAGGACCGAACTGGATCGGACAGACCCAACCACAGAGGAAGGACTTCCTTCTGATGGGGCTGGGGTAGGAGGGGGCTGATGATGCAGTTCAGCCTCAGGGGGAACGTCGCTTACAAGCATGGGGGTCTGCAGCTGGACCCCCTGGGTCTCAGCAGTTCCACTTACTCGCTGGTTGACCTGGAGCAGGTTACTTATTCTCTTGGAGCCTCTGTCCTCACCTGCAAAATGATGGTAACAGCACGTGCCTTCTAGGTTCGTCACAAAGACTGAGTAGGTGAATGGCTACTAACACGCTTTCAACAGTGCCTGGCAGGTTGATGGCTCTTAGTTCACCCTGGCTGTCGGCTCAGCCTTGGTTTTCACACCTGCTCTGCCCCGTTGGGGCCGAGACCATTATTTCATCAACTCTTTCCATTTGGCGAAGTGGGGAGTGAGGTCGGTGTAGGAAATCGATCGTCACGAACTGGAACCGGGAACTGAGAGGTGCAGAGGCTTCTGGAAATGCAACAAGAACTTGGCAGGACGCATTTCTGTAGGGTGCTAGGAGTCCAGGCCCTGAGCGGGGCACCCTCCGACGCCTCATAGGTTTGTGACGCACGTGGGGGAAGGAACTGAAAAGGGGACCTGAAAGATGTGTCTTCTCAGAAACAGGCAAAGGGGGCAGCGGAGTTGGGAGTGGGGGCAGAACCACCGCCCATCAGGGCTGAGAGGCCCGCGGAGGTTATCCGGCTTGCAAATACCAAGGTGGCAGCCGCGGCATCAGCCTTGGCTTGAAGACCTGCGGTAGTTAACTTTATAGTGTCTGATAGGATTAAAAGATGCAAGTAGTTCCTATTTTTTATAATTCAATATTTTCCACAAAAAATCCAGATGTCCGGCTTCTGCTGCCAATCAGAAGCCCTGGGAACAGTAGGCCGGCATTCCCGTCTGGCAACTGCCAGCAGGAACCGGATGGTAGATGCTCCTACGGTAGGTTCCCTGGGCTCATTTTTATTTTACCCCTGCCCTGTTCCAGTAGCCATTTGCTCATAAGATCCCAGGTCTATGCTGGTATTCTAATTTTACAGATGAGGGGACCGAGACTGAGAGTGAGGCTCTGCCCCATCCGATTGTACCCAAGCGAGTGATGGATCTCGGACGAGACCCCGGGTCTCCACACGGCTCGGCCAATCTCTACACTCTGGGTTTTTTCCTCCTTTGCCTCAGTGTCCTGGTGGGAAGGACAGGGGAGCAAGGGGACAAGGCCTACATTGGAATCAATGGTAACTTTAATAATAATAGTAGCCATCTGTTAAAAACCTACAGAGTATCACGGGCTCCATCCACTTTAATCCTTGTAACAAACCTGGAAAATAAATATTATTATCCCAGCTTTTCAAATGAGGAGTATGAGGCTCAGTGAGATAAAAAAAAAAAGGCTTGCCTGAGGCCACCAGGCCACTGCGTGGTGGAGCCGGGACTTGAACGGGGTCCCGCTGACGCTAAAGCTCCACGCCTTTGTTGCAGGCCTGTTACTAATTGAGCACTAGGTTAGGCCCTGGAAGATGCAGCTCTTGGAAAGTTCTGGAGGCCACAGTCTGAATGGCTTACCAATGGGCAATTTGGACAGCTGAGGGCATATCACAGGAGGTTTCGAGTTGCTGAGTGTCCCATGAGCTTTGTGAGAGAGAGGGGACCTTCTCTCTCGCTGGGACTCTTTCCTCTCAGGTAGTCCTCATCCTGGGAAGGAGGCACCGCGAAAGGAGTGGGGAGACCTGGCCAAGGCTTCCGCTTGTGAATTCAGAAGGCCGGCTCATTTTCAAGAGCTACCCCACCCCCGCCCCCCGCCACATCCCCGTGCCGGGTTAACGGTCCCTAGCACTGCGAGCTGACCTTAAACATGGCAGTTGACTCTCGGCGTGGAGGTTTCCTTTAGTGTGTCTGTCTTCCCTCTTCAGATGGTCTGCTGCCTCTGGCCAAAGGTCGAATCGCATTTATGTCTATATCCCCACCACACGCCCCAGTACACGATTCACAATGGACACAACTATTTGTCTCTGGAATGAATGAATGAACGGATGAGTGTACAATGAAGGAACCATTTCTTCTTCTTTGTTTAAAGTTTATTTATTTATTTCGAGAGAGAGTGAGAAAGCACAAATGCGTGCAAGCGGGGTGGAGCAGAGAGAGAGAAGGAGAGAGAGAATCCCAAGCAGGCTCCTCACTGTGAGCATGGAGCCCTATGCAAGGCGCGATCCCGCAAACCGTGAGATCATGACCTGAGCCGAAGTCCAGAGTCAGATGCTTAACTGACTGAGCCGCCCAGGCGCCCTGAAGGACGACTCCTTTTCAGGTTTAGTCTCCAGGGTTTGAATCTTGGCTCCACACTTACTGAGTGACTTTGACAAATTATCTAACCTCTCTAGGCCTCAGTTTCTGTATCTGGAAAATGGAGGTGAGAATCACGTTTGTCATTGATCTCCGTTAGGATCGACTTCTCACCCTTGAAGGACTTAGCGCAATATCTTGTACCGTGCTGTCTAATACAGCAGCCACTAGTCACACGTGGCTAATTAAATGAACTAAAACAAAAAAAGATAAATGAACTAAAATTAAAAATTCAGTTTTCAATTAAAAATCAGTTGCACTAGCCACATTGCAAGCACACGCTAGCCGCGTGGCCAGTGGCTGGTCTACTGGGCCGCACATATAGAGAACGTTTGTATCATCACAGAAAATTCTATTGGACCGAGCGGGTCTCGAACCCAGTAAGTTCCTCTTATTCTCACTGTCGCTGCGCGGAGCACCCGGGCTCTCATTTGCACTAACGGGAGAGATTTGCCCTCATGGCAGAGAAGGCTGAGACCGGCCGCTGTATGCACTCTCTTCCTGGACTGCTTCCCCCCGACCATCGGCTGGTGACATTCTACTTGCGCCAACGCCTGAGTGCCAGGCTTTAAGAAGTCTTCAAAAGGTTGAGGACAACGTTAAGAGCTGTCCCCTCCTCAGTGAGGCTGGGCTCCCTTCAAGGGCAGGAATGGGCTTTATTCGTCCCCGTGTTTCCGGTGCCCAGCATTTGGCAAGCCCTCACCATGAGCTTGTCGAGGAAAGAGACGGGCTGTGCCTACAGGTTTCCAAGGATCTAAGGCGGCATGCTTGTGTGGCTTTGTGGCTCCATCGGAGGCTTTACGCCTGGGAGTGTGGAAGAGAGGGGGCGCTAGGAAGCAGGCTGGGGGAGCGGACTGGAAGCAAGAGCATGGGAAATACTGGCACAGAGTGAGTGGCCTTTGTGACTGACGGAGGCCACCAGGGACGCAACTGGAAGCACAAGGTGGGTGGCAAAGCACAGAGGAATAGACATCCCCCGATTAAGGAGAGAACTATCTTGTGCCCGGGAGATATGCCGAGGCCTCCCTGAATCCGAGAGGAGGGACCAGGGTTTCAGGACACCCTGGTGGGGGTGGGGCAAGCCGCTAGCATCACTCAGTTTCCAGAGCATGTCCCCGTTTGTCTTCATTTTTGTCCTGTCCTGATGGCGCTTGGGGAAATGAAAGCTAACCAGAAACACATATCTTTTAGTTGGTAATCGTAGAGACTCTTTAGTCTGGCCTCTCTCATGACTGGAGATTATTTCTTTTACGGGTGTGTTTTCTCTGCCAAGTCTGTATTGTTTCAAGGAGAAGCAGGATGTCTGAGGTAAACTGTTGTACTTTTTGGTTTTAGTTTTTAATTTTTTAAACGATTTATTGTCAAGTTAGCTAACATACAGTGCATACAGTGTGGTCTTGGCTTTGGGAGTAGATTCCCATGATTCATCGCTTCCATACAACACCCAATGCCCATCCCAACAACTGCCCTCCTCAGTGCCCATCACGCATTTGCCCCTCTTCGCTGCCCTTCCCATCAACCCTCAGTTTGTTCTCTGTATTTAAGAGTCTCTTACGGTTTGCCTCCCTCTCTGTGTGTAACTTAGTCTTCCTTCCTTTCCCCTATGGTCTTCTGTTCAGTTTCTCAAATTTCGCCTGAGTGAAAACATATGATAACTTGCGGCGATCAGGCATAGTCTTCTGTAATACACAAATCTAGAGGCCCATTTTCGGGGGAGGGGTGTGTCTTTTGCCCCCTACAGTCATTGGAAGCCACCGCTGCCTCAGGTCCTCTCCTGCTCAAATCTCTACCTTGCCCTCCCTGCCCTAAAAACCCTCGCACCTCTCCCCTTTGGTCTCAGGATAACCCTCGGCTCTGCACTGGGGTGCACGTGGCCCTGTGGCATCTGGCCCTGACGTCTGCCCATCTTTAGCCCCCACCCGCTCCTTCCCACATCCCTCCGCCCCCACCAGCCTCACTCAGCTTTCTGTTTTCCCAACCATCCTGCTCTCCATCATTTCTGGGACGTCGTATGTGCTTTTTCCACTGTTTGGCTCACTCTGCCCCTACCTCGTCATCTGGCCGAGCCTTTCTCATTTCTTTTTTTTTTTTTTTTTTGCTTTAATTTTTTTTTATTATAATAGTTTATTTTCAAATTGGTTTACATATAACACCCAGTGTTCATCCCAACATGTGCCCTTTTTAATGCCCATCACCCCCTCTCCCCCCTCCCTCATCCCCCTTACCCTCAGTTTTTTCTTAGTCTTTGAGAGTCTCTTATGTTTTATCTCCCTCCCTCTCTGTGTCTTTTTTTCCTTTCCCCTCTTCCCCTCCCCCTGGTTTTTGCTTAGTTTCACAAAGTCCACCTATTCGTGGAAACATATGGTATCTGTCTTTTTCTGACTGACTTATTTCACTTAACATAATACCCTCCAGTTCCATCCATGTTGCTACACATGGCCAGATTTCATTTTTTCTCATTGCCACGTAGTAATCCATTGTATATAAGTACCATACTTCTTTATCCATTCGTCAGTTGATGGGCACTTGGTCTCTTTCCATGATTTGGCTATTGTCGAAAGTGCTGCTATGAACACTGGGGTACACGTGCTCCTATGCATCAGCATTCCTGTGTCTCTTGGGTAGATTCCTAGCAGGGCTATTGCTGGGTCATAGGGTAGCTCTATTTTCATTTTTTTGAGGAACCTCCACACCGTTTTCCAGAGTGCGAGCCCTTCTCATTTCTGAGGGCTCCGCATAGATGTCATTCCTCTAAACCTTCCCCCCGCTTCCCGGGACTCTCCTAGCGAGCTGGCCCACACCTGCCACCTGTCACCTGCCATCGACATTGCAATTACGAGCGGAGGCGGTAAGCTCTGGGCAGGCAGGGCCGTGACCGTCTTACTAAGGATTGTCTTCTCAGTGTCCGGCCGAAGGCATAGAGGAGACTTGGCAACACCTGTTGAATGAGTCAAAAAGGTGAATTAATCCATGTCATCATCAATTTCATAAGCCACTCTCCGATTACTAGTTCTGACAGTCTTGATAATGCCTTTGAACTTGAATGTTGAAATGACTTACTCATCACAAGAGTTTACTCATTTACTTGCCCCCCAAAATAAAATAAAATTATACCAATGGCTTTGCGTTCATTTGCTTTTATAGCTCAGAGGTTACTAGCATGGACTTTGGGGTCAAACTGCCCGGATTCAAATTCCAGCTCTGCCCCTCAGGGGCCATGTGATGTCCTGCATATTACTTAATTTCTCTGTACCTCAGTTTCCTCATCTGTAATATGGGGATAGTAAGAATATGTATCTGATGCGGTGAGGATTCACTTAGTTTACACTTATGAAGAGATAGCCCCTAACACAAATGTGTTGCATAAAATTTGTTAGGTAGGGTAAATAAAGATAAATCCCAAACAACAGGGAGGTCTCTTTGATGATAACCTTTTGGAGTAAAGCTTTGGCACGGTCCCAGCACAAGGCAAATTCATGTCAGAGGTAAAGTTCATTTTCAGTGTGTGACCGTCCTCTGTTCCCACTCTTTTCTCACCCACTGTGGTATTTCATCCCACTTGTAACTCCTAGAAGTCTCATCTTTTTCACCCTCTGTGTCTAGCAACTGCTTTCAGCTCTGTTAAAAGGGCCAGCTCATACTCTAGTGTAAATGACTCTCCAAAATATTGTCTTAACCTGAAGTGTCCTAATTTCAAGAATCCAGGAGGGTAGAAAACCCACGTTACATGCTTTAGACACGTCTAAGGACAGCAAACATTGGCCAGCCTTACTTATGACCTCGCTCAGAACAAGGAATCAAGAGGGGGAGGGCGAGGCTCGTGGAACTGAACACTGAGAATCTTGGAGACACATTGGGAAGAAGGAGAAAAATGTACCATCTAAGAACAACGGGTGAGTTGAAAACAGAAAGTCAGAGTTCCGGCTAGCCCGCGCTGTCACTCCGAGGCTCCTGAGCCCTCAGACGCCACGTGACCCGACCTCAGAGGAGAGCCGCGGTTTGAGGGTCAGAGCGGCAGCAGCCAATGATTTAGACGGCAGAGCTCAGCATGGGACCCCGTGGCAGGAGGCCGCCTGGCGCCTGTAAATGACGCCACTGTTTGAAGTTGCATGCAATGAAAAAAAAAAAAATCAGAGAAAAAAACTGAAAACCAAACCACTTAAAATTTTTGGGACAACATCCCTTGCCAATTTTTTTTTTTTTTTTTAAAGCAAAAACTAACCTGAAGCCAGTGAAGCGAAGCGGAAGGCGGCGCCCGGGCCTGCTCTGAGGGCAGGCGGCAGCCTCTGGAGTTTCAGCACGAGCCGATCGGCGCACCAACAACGGGGCCTCCGGGCAGGGGCGCCCGCTCTGGGCGAGCTAGCCCCCCACTGAGCCCTGGGTCTTTTAGCGTCCACACTCTTTCGGCTGGGCGAATCCTGTGGCCCTCGCAATTTAGGCATTGCTGGGTCACTTCAGATGTATGGTCACGCTGGTCTTATTCCACGTGATGATCGGGGGGGGGGGTGGCGTGAATTATTAGACCCATTTTCCGGAAAGGGTAACACCGAGTTTCAGAAAGGCGATCGTGTTTGCTCAGGGCCCCGGGGTTGGGGGAGCGGAAGGGGGAGTAAGTGGCAGAGGGAAGCACGGGACACAGGCCTCCGCTTTGCCGTTTGGCCAGGATCACGTGGACAGGAAGGGAAGAGGAAGGCCTACCTGACCTTGAGGGGGGGGCGCTGAGAGCCGAGACAGTAGTGTCCCCTGGAGTTTGTCGAGCACAGGCTCTGGAAGAAAAGACTGGGGACTCCGATCCCAGACCCATATCCTGCTAGCTGTGCAACCGTGGGCAAGTTAGTAAACATTTCTGAGCCTCCGTTTTCTCATCGGTAGCGTGGGGATCACAGCAGGGCCTGAACCGGGAGGTCGTGGCGGGGAGAAGAGCAGCTACAGCAGGTGAGAAACGGCTTCTGTCGTGCCGCGAGTCGCAGCTCTTGTCACTACGTCCTTGAACACAGGCTCTTTCATTTGAGTTTTCTGTTTACGATGAGAGGGAATTCTTTACTTTTATGTCCATTTTGCGGACGGTGGCACGGCGCGTGGAGAGGTTCAGTCACGTGTTAAGGAAAGGCGCGGAGCTGAGTGTCGATTTCAGTGCGGGACCCACGTTGCTCCGGGCTGGCCACGTGGGTTCTCTGTGCAAGTTCTTGGACTTCCCTGCCCTTGTTGACCCCAGGTGTCTCGATAGGACCGACACTGAGCAGAGTCACGACCAGAGCACCGCGTCCCGAACTTGCCTTTCTGCCCTATTTCCCTGGATTCGCAGGAGCCTCCAGCTCTCCCTCCCGAGTGCCCAGTGTTCTCCGGCACTTGCCCTGTTTTCTTGCTCCGGTGGATGTACACTCGTTCCCAACGCCTAGTAAATGTTAACCACCCCCTCAGCAGTCAGGAGGCAATGGCACTGGGCCACGTGAGAGCTGGCAATACTTTGAACCGGGGTGGAGGTGGTGGTGACAGAGATGGATGGATTCGAGGGCTCCTTAAGGCAAAATAGACTTGTTCTAGGCCCTGTGATAGGCCCTGGAGACGCGAAGGGGAATAAGATACGGAAACCCATCTCTAAGGGGCCCCCGGTCTAAAGAGAGGGAGGCATACACGTAACACGGGCGCACGTATAACACATACACACAGGGCGCCTGACTAGGCTGGAATGACTGGCGATGGTCGCAGTTCCTTGGGTCGTGCCATCTTCCCGCTCTTTGTGATGCGAGTTCCTAGTTCCTCCTAGTAAGAGATGGAAGCTATTTTCCTCCCCCTTGGACCTGAGCTGGCCTCGTGACATGCTTTGTCAATAAGACATGGTGGAAGTATGCCGTGCCAGTTTTGAGCCTAAGCCTCAACCGACCTTGTGCTCGTCCATTGTCTCTAGGGATTTTGCTGAGCTTATTCTAAGAGAACACACCCTCAATGACAAGAGCCTCATGGCCCGGTCATCTCTGTCACCTTCGCTGAGAGCAGGCCAACTACCTGGCATGCAAACGAACATTTTACACCAGCCTGCCCCCCGGCGTCTGTACAGCTGACTCCAGATGCATGAATGAACTCAGGCAACATCAGCAGAGCCTGGCCCAGATGAGCAGATTGGTTTAGCCAACTCATGGCCTCACGGGCCGTGATAAATGCTTACTGCTCAAAGCAGGGATTAGTAAACTATGGCCTGTGGGTCAACGAGCCACCTGTTTTTGTAAATAAAGTTTTATTAGAATATAGTTATGCCCATGTATTTATGTGTCATTTATAGTTTCTTTGAGCTATAGAGGCAGAGGCTGAGTAGTTGCAACAGAGCCATACAATCTACGAGGCCTAAAATATTTGTTATCTGGCCCACCGAGAACATGTTTTCTGACCGCTGGTGTGAAACCATTGAGTTTGGGAATGGTTTGTTACACAGTGATAGCTGATTGATACATAGGTGCTGGTACAGAGAGGCTGGTGGGAGCACAGAGGAAGGATTGGTTAGCTGTCCTTGCCTAGGACCCGGAGTGTTGAGAGAAGCTCTGCAGAAGAAGCGGTGTTAAATGTATCTCGAGCCAGGTGTACACTCACAGGGAAACGATGAGGAAATCAAGAGCCAGAGTGATTGTGACCAGGCCAAAGTCACATGACCGGTGTCCTGGTTCCTGTTTGGAGAATATTCTCTTATCCAAGTAGGCAATTTAACTCTTTGGGTAAAAGAAAGGGCCATGGGGCCAAGCAGAGTTGGGTTTGGATTCCAGTCCGACCGTTTCTGAGATGAGTGACCTTGGGAAACTTAATTTCCCTCTACCTAAGTTTCCTCATTCACAAATGATACCCATCTCATTAGACGATGGCCCCAGGTTCTGACAGAGCAGAACCTTTATGGTTATCAAGAAAGCTGTAGACATAAAGACAGCTTAGAGGTACTTGCCCTAGGATTTTCCTTTTTAACCAGGGCAAGAGGTTTCAGCTGAAAGAAAGTTGCTCCACGGCTGGAATTTCTGGTGGAAAGGATGGTTCTAGAACCACCCATGAAACCCTTACACACAGACCACCTGCTTCCCTGCTGGAATCATCTCACCCTTGGGACTTTCACTACCAACAGCTTCTTGGGGTCCCTGCACTGGGCTGCGTGCTCTCTGTTTCACACCCCACACCAGGTGGGCTGGGGGATTTGGCCACTTTGTAGTTACCTCTAGGTTTCTGTTTCTCTCCACCCTGTTTATGCCAACTCACATGCCCACTTAGAGGATGAAGGCACACCAAGTGTGTTGAGCCAGATTCTACAAAGTGCTCCTCTGAGCACCCACTGTATACCAGTCACGCTGCTGGGCTCTGGGAATCAGGATGAAGCCAGACGTGGTTTCTCTGTCTTCCCGGACCTCAGAGGTAAGAGGTCGACCAGAGGGCAGATGTTTTCAGCCCAAGGTGGTGAACGTCAGGGTAGAGGAAAGCCCGGGGCTCCAAGGGGATGCCGTGTGGCATGGGGCTCAGGAAATAACGCTCAGCGTGAGTCTGAGCTGAGCCTCCCAGCATAAGTAGGAGCTTGCTGTATAAAATCTGAGCGGGAAAGGTGTCCCAGGCAGAGAAAATACCATGAGCAAAGGTAGAACAGCCCACAGAAGGCATGTCAGGAGCCTGGTGCTGTCTGGCATAGAGTGTGAGTACAGGAGACTCAGGCCAGGCTGATAGGGTAAGCAGGAGCTCACACGCCATAGTGGTCGGAAAGGACGGAAGCCCAGAGGATTGCCGATGGGCAAATACGCCATGTAAGGGATCAGAGGAACCCTGCTTACGGGGCCACCATAAGGGGTGAGAGTTTCTGTTTTCTTGGTTTCCAAGAAGGGCAGGGAGTAAGGAAGTTTCCAGCATCATCATGTTCCCCTTCAGCTCTGAAGCCCATTATGGTTTCACCATCGGGTTACACTCTATTTCTTACCAAACCTAACAGGAGATTTTATCACGTTGCTTCATAACGCACGGTGGGACATGGAGGGCACTGATAAACTGGCAGGGCGGGCGCGTAGGGGTCAAGGGAGAGGAAGAGGAGATGGAGACATCCCATCCTGGGCCACATGGTTCCCGGAGCTGACAGCCAGGGTCTGGGGACGAGGCCAGTCCTCGGCGCTCTGAGGAGACATTCGGTAAGCGTTTGGAAATCCTTTCTGCTCTTCCAGATGAATGAAGAAGTGAATCCAAACCTAGAAGTGGAAATTAAAAAACGAAAAAAAAAAAAAAAAAGTCCCATCATCACTTTGGGAGCTGAGATGTCCAAGTGTCACAAAAGAGAATTTCTCAATGAGGAACTGGCCAGCAAGGGAGAAAAATACCCTTTAAAAATACTTCCTGCTAGAAGTCGAATGGTAGGCAAACAAGAGTTGCACCATCAACGCCCTGTTCTTTCTGGGTTCAGTTTCTGAATGCGGAGTAGGCCCGTTTCCACAAACCCAGCACTTTGCCCCCCCCCGCTGCCAGCATCCCTCCAAACTGCAGGCACGGAAGGGAAACTTCCGGCTAGCGCAGACCCGGGCGGGCACGGATGGGGTCCTTCACGATCAACACGCGGGGAGCGAGGAGTCAGAGCGACCCGGGACATCGGGGGGCTGCTGTGCCTCAGCCCTCCCGCAGGCTCGTCTCAGGCCTGCCTGGGCAATTCCATTTCAGACCCAGTGAATTTGGATTGGACACAGATGAAGTTCAGAGCCAGGCTCACCATCTTCCACCCCTATGGAAGCTGCAGGGAAAGTTCCCTCCGGCCACCGTTGGCCAACCTCTCCCCCCGGGAGGCCCCGTGCTGGGCTCCGAGATGCGAGCGTGGTGGTTGGAGGCATGAGGCTCTGGCCCTCACTATTTGAGTCATCTTGGGAAAGCTAGTAACCTTTTGGGGCCTCTCTTTTCATACCTGCAAAATAAGGACCCCCCCCCCACACTCACCTCATGGGGCATCAGTGATGCCACGAGTGTAAAGGACTTAAGAATGCGCAGCGTGCAGTAGGGGTTCGATAGGAGACACCTCTCATGCTATGCTCATTATTGCATTGCGCCTGCTAAGATTGCGTTAACACGCGCCGACGCTCCTGCCCTCAGGCTGTTCACAGTCTCTCGAGATTACTCATGGGGTGTTTTGAGAACATAGTGAAAAGGCAATGAGCTCGCTCTGAGACGTGGGCCAGTTTGTGGGCGTGTTTGTGGAGGTGTGTGTGTGTTAGCGCGTGAGACCGAATACGGATGTGTGGGTCTGTGCCTGTGTGTGTGAAGGCTTCTTAGCGCCTTTGGTGGTCGTGCTGAGCACTGAGGACAGAGCAGGCTGCAGAGGATGCTGGGAGTCAGACTGGGGATGCCTGGCCGTGTTCAACCACCAGGGACCGAGGGTCTTGTCCGTGTCCCGCTCTCCACCAAGTGGCGGTTATTAATCAGTCACCTCCGGGGGCTCTTCTCCACGGTTCGCCAGGGTGCATTCCCGCCCTGCTCCGCGCCCCCCCCTCCCGGAGGCTGAGCCTACAGGCTGTGTCCCCTGCTCCCTCGTCCTGTCTTCTGGTTGAGCTCAGCCATGGAGGGTCCTGGCAAGAGACCGGATGGCGGGGCGGTGGGGGGGGGGGAGGGGAGAGGCTCCTTTGGCCGTGCTCCTGCAGGAAGTCTTCCCATCATCCTCTTTCAGCGACTCCTCCCCCTGCTCCTCCCGGGGTGCCACGCCCCCCTCTGTAAGTCGTCCCTTTGATGAACGCTATTCATCAGCACCATCTGGGCTAGCCCGCTGGGAGGCTCATGGATACATCTACTGTTCTTGTTATCATCAGCACTCTGTTAGGCCCGAGGTGCCTTTCCTTGGGATGAACTCCCAGCCCCCTCCTTTGTTTCATCTTTTGGTCCTAAAGAAAGCAGCGGGTCGGCAAACCAGAGGCTCTGGGGCGGGCTCCACCTCGGAAGATTCTGGGCTTGGCCTTCAGTTCTCTTGCCTGCTGTGGGGCAGGGCTGGGCCCTCGGTGGTTCCGGGCCGCTCTGCACTTTGGGGAGGGGAAGGGGGAAGAGGAGTATCTGCACCCAGCTGTGCCCTGCCAGGGGCACCCGTGGGCAGCCGTCAGCAGCCCCGGGGTTCCTCCTTCAGAACGGCTCTGCCTCCCCCTCCACGGCCCTCCCCACTTTGCCCAGCCTGTGGCTCTCCGCCCTCTCGGTCCGCTGCCTGGGCTGCGGGGGGAGCCCAAGACTTCGTTCTCTCGTGCTACAGATATGCGCAGAGAGCCTACTATCTGCCCGGCCCCAGTCTCAGCAGTGAGACTCCGGCAGTGAACGCGCATATTCTAGGGGCGAGAGACAGACCGTGTACAAAGAGATGCACGTCCCGATTGGTCGGGGGTGGGGAGGGGGTGCTTGTTTAGATGAAACATCAAACAGAAGGAAAAGATAGAGAGCAAAGGGGTGCTATTTTATAAAGGGCGGTCATGGAGAGTGTCCCCAGGAAGGTGGCCTTGGAGCAGACCGCGAGGAGGTGAGGACGGATCCCTGCAGATGTACGGGGGAGAGCGCACAGGGCAGAGGGGACGGCAAGGGCCGCGAGGTGGGAGCACCAGGAAGAGAGGCTGGAGAGCTGTGGTCAGGGAGGCAGCTGAGCAGGTCTTGTGAGGCACAGCGGGCCTGGGCGGGCGGTGGCTTTGGATTTTCTCTGAGTGTAATGGGAAGCCTTTACATGGAGCCGCCTGGGTGGCTCAGTCTGTCAAGCGTCCAGCTTTGGCTCAGGTCATGATCTCACAGTTCGTGAGTTCGAGCCCTGCATTGGGCTCAGCCCACTGTTACCACCACCACATCGGAAACACAGTATGGCTTCTAGAATCTGCCCCCGGGCCACAGAGGGTGTTGCTTGCTATAGTTCTCATAGTCAACGACTTCACTAGTATCCCGCCAGCTGTGCAAACTAGTGGAAGTACTTCTTTTTGTCTGAAGTTCAGTTTCCTCACCCCTAAAACGGGGATCAATACTATCTACCTGGCAGGGCTGCCGTGATGATTGCTATTGCTCACGGACATCATCCTCGGAGCAAGTGAATGAGGGAACTGTCATTCCCATTTCAGGGATGGGGACACGGAGACTGGGGTACTACATCGAGGCCATAACCTGCCCATCTGATTTTATTGAAAAGGAACAGCCTCAAACCTGGGGCTTAACGTAGACATGCCGCAGGTCTACACCACCTTCTCCCCTGCAGCTGAGGTGACGCCATGACCCTCTTCTCCTAATCCAATGAGATTCGGGCTCCTGTGGCCTCCAGTCAATGAACGCCCAGGCTCCCGCTCTCCCTGTCCACCACACTCTTATAATCGCATCTCATTGGCTCTGATGTAGTGCTCATCATGTCTAGAGATGCGATCCGCCTTCCCTGCGCCCCACCTGGGCATCGTGGGGGTGACAGAGTGGCCTCTGTAACAACAGCTACTATTGGCTCCATGTTTCCTGGGTGTCAGGCACCAGGCACAGCCTTTCACGCATGCTGTGTCATTTAAACCCTATGACAGCTTTACAGGATCGGTATCCTCCTCTGTATATTACAGAGGTAGAAATGGAGGTCGAGAAAGGTTAACAAATTTTCCCAAGATCATGTCCTCACGGCAAAACCAGAGCTTAAATCCAGTGCTTCAGAGCTCTGAAGTCTGTGCTCTTTCCACTGGCCTCCTCTGTTTACTATTCTATTGTGCAGCCTGGCTCGGTCAGACGATTCATAGACTGATTAGTTAATTAATCAGTTAATTATCTGATTTTGTTCAATTGCATCAGTAAACTTTGCTGACTTGGAATCATGGGGGGAGTGGAATAGAGCAGGGAGAGAATGACCTATGGAAACGAGCTAGGTCTGGGAGGGACTGGGTTCCTGTGATTGATCGCCATGTGGTCCCAGGCCAAGTGTGGCTGGCAGGAGGAAGGCCCCCCCCAGATGCCCTCACTCGAATCTCTGGGACCCGTGAGTGTATTACCTTATGTGGCAAAAGGGACTTTGCAGGCACGATTGAGGTTGAGATTATCCCAGTCATCCTGATGGGCCCGATTGAATCCTATGAATTCTTTCCTGGCTGTGGTTGGAGGGAGAGACGCCAAGAGCACGGAAGGGCCAGAGAGGTACGATGTGGCCATGGCTGGCTTTGGAAATGGAGGAAGGCGCCATGAGCCAGGGAATGGGAAGGCCCTGAGCAGTTGGAAAAGACGAGGAAATGAATTCTCCCTCCAGAGCCTCCAGGAGGGAATACGGTTCTCCTGACACCTTGAATTTAGCCCCATGAGATCTGTGTCAGACTTTTGATCTGCAGAACTGCAAGATCATAGGGACACCTGGGTGGCTCAGTTGGTTCAGTGTCTGACTTTGGCTCAGATCATGATCTCACGGTTCGTGGGTTTGAGCCCTGCGTCGGGCTCTGTGCTGACAGCTCAGAGCCTGGAGCCTGCTTCGGATTCTGTGTCTCCCTCTCTCTCTCTCTCTGCCCCTCCCCTGCTTGCAGTCTGTCTCTCACTCTTTCTTAAAAATGAATAAACATTGAAGAAAAAAGAACTGTAAGATAATACATCGGTGTCACGTAAGCTCCTGAGTCTGTGGTAGTTTCTAATGTTCACGAGAGGGAACAAATACAGCAACTCGTTTCAGCCCCTGGACCCTCTGTTCTCCCCTTGGCAAAATGGGGACCACAAACCCCACATCCTTGGGTGATTGTGAGAAGCCAGCGAGACCGAGCGTGGAACTTACTCGGCACGGAGCCGGGCACCCAGTAGGTGCATGGGGACTGCTAGCTGCGTTGGAATTTGAGTGATGAGATGTTGAGCCTTTCTTTCGAGGCTGTGATCGACAGGTGTCCATCAGGGGGTGGGCGGCAGGCCGTGGAGGTGTCCAGAGGGGCAGGGAGGGCTCAGTGGACAGCCCGGTCAGAGAAGGTCCCTCAGAGGGGGTGAGACCGACATGAGCTGCAGGGCCATCGCAGGAGCACTGTGGGGCTCATGAGAACGTGAAGTCTGGGTTGAGCCTGAGTAGTAGAGTTGCCGCCTCGCGGACGTGGGGGTGGGTGACCCCCGGGGCGGCAGTGGGTCGCACTGGGTCCTCACGAGGTATGGACTAGCTTGTCATTACCTTCTCCGAAAATCTTTGAAAATAAGGATAGCAACACCTACCGTGGGAATTTGACCGGAGGATACAATGAAGGGAGATGTCGGGGGTAAACGGTCTTCGCGGGCACCCCTGCGGGGCGCACAGGCGAATCACAGCTCTGCGTGCCACGGCTCAGGGTCAGGCGTGGTCGCACCGCCATGATGAAGATTAACGGCGCTTCGCGCAGCAGGTGGCGGATTCGGGACCCTTCTTCCAACCGACTGTCCTCCACTCTCCGGGGATGCCGGCCCACTTCCTGCCGTTCTCACGCCTCTCTAGAGACCCGCTTTCTCCCCGGGAGCCTGTGCAGCGAGGGAGAGGTCACCCCGGTTTCTCTGTGTCTCACCGAGGAAGGTTGCTCTTCCCTTCACCCCTCACTTGCCATGGGGCCTGACGAAAAGGACTTCTTCCTGGGCCTTGTTTCCTTGTGGGCAAAATAAAGACGTTGCTCTGGACCATGGCAGGCGCCCCTGACCTCTAAGAATCGATGTGTTTTGGGGCAAAAACAAAAACAAAACTCAAAGCAAAACCATCGACATCACCATCTTAAGACTAGAATAATCAGAGCTCACGTTTACTTGCTAGAAGCCAGATGCTGTTCCCCTAATTGTTCATTTAATCCCCACGAGAATTCTAAAAGGTCAGTGCCATTCTTATTACCAGGCACCGAGAGGTGAGGTTTCTGGCCTTGGCTCACACAGCGAGCACGGGGTGTGATTGGGCTTTACCCGGAGTGGTTGTATTCCGCAGGTCACGTTAGTAACCAAGAGCCTCGGACTGCTTCCATTCTCCCCTCCGTTGTTTGGGAGTCAACGTGGACCACTACCAGGACCTGGTCGTGTCCTCCTTATACGCCATCTTTTCTTGGCGGGTTTTCTCCCGGTATCGTTAGGTTCTGTTTTACTGTTTCCCAGAAATTTACGGCGAAGCGGGAAGAGCGTTCTGAGACATTTAATAACTGTGTCTTCATGTTGTCGGAGAATATGTGAGCCTTACATTCTAAATAGTTGCCATTTATTGAGCACTGACTACAGGCGGGATCCATCCCGAGAGTTTTCCGTGTGTTACTTTTAGTTCTCGCATCCCTGTCTAACGAGGTAGGTCCTCTTACCATCCACATTTTCCAATGAGGAAATGAAAGCACAGAGCATATGGGTGGAAAAGTGTGTTTTTATGTCCCACAGAGAGTGAGGGGCATTGCTGGGATCCAGACCCAGGCTGTCTGGCCGCAGACACCAGCCTCTTACCCACTTTGCTTTACTGTCTTTCTCAAGATAGCCTCCCCTGGAAAGGAGCTCTATGGCATGTTTTCAGACATTCTGTAATAATAGGGTTAAATAAAATGAAACGAGCTGCTTCACTTCTGGATTCCTCACAGTCTCGAATAACTACATGATGATAAAGGCAGGACAGAGCAGGTGTATTTACTAAACTCATTTAATCACGGGGACTCTTTACTTCTGGTGGATCAGCTCAAGGCACATATTTTGTGAACATCAACTCTAGAGGCATTACAGAGGGGAAGATATTTTTTTTGGGAGGAGTCAAGTTCCAGACTCTCAGTAGCCCTCCCCCATTCTTGTTATCCCCCAAATATTCCGTTCTCACTCCACCGGTGACTTTGCTGACTCTATAATGCATCTGACATGTGTCCGGGGAAAAACAAATTTACCTATTGAGTCTCTGTAGTTTGCCACTTAAAGAATCTTTTTTTTTTTTTTTTAAAGTAAGTGATTTCTGGTAAACCAAATTATTGCTCCTAACTGATTTATACTCCTGGGTACTCTGAATTTTCATGAAAGTGTTTTTTTTAAAGCAAGGCACATTTGACTTTTCCCCTGTGGCTGGGAAGAAAAAGTTGAATGGGGACGGAATGACAGCAGAGGGTGTGGAAGCCACAGGAGTTGAAGCTGTGGTTTTCCCCAAAAGTTGCACAAGATAATAATATGACTTCTGTTTTTCATCGACTCTGGATGACAACCGGGGAATCCAGCAGCTGGCTGAGGACAGAGCTAGTTAAGTTGAAAGGCAGTCCAGTTGTTAAGTCTCAGAAGGTCTGGTTGTCTAACCTCTCGGGGATTTCTTCAACTCTGGGAGGCAAGAACCCCTTCTCGTGTTGCCGTTTTGTCGGTTTCCACACTCAACTCCCTTCCATCTCTGGTTGCCAAGCACCTACCAAGGCTCGCTATGAGCCGGGCGCTAGGGGTTTAGTACCCCTTTCATCTGCACATGAATGCCAGGCCCTGGGGATAGTTGACTGAAGCCTAGTCTCAGCTTTGGAGGAAAACTTGTTAAGTAGAGACAAGCCAGCCAAATACACAGTCCGTCCTAAGTTTTGGTAGAACACAAGGGTCAGTAGAGATGGGCAAACACGAAGGTCTGAGGGATCATAGCTAGGTGGTGTGTGTGTATGGTGGGGGGAGATTCTGGAAAGTTCTCTCGGTGGCCCAGCAATGGAGCTGGACTTTGTAGGATGAGTAGGTTGTAGCGACACAGAGAAGTTGGTGGGAAAGAATTTTTTGAGGCGAGAACAATCCGAGCAGGGAGAAGAACTTGAGGAAGGCCTGTGGGTGTTCGTAGTTTACCAGAGCAAAGTGGCACTAGAGTCAAGTTCTTTTGCCATTCCTTTTCTGTGTTTAAAATTTTTTTTAATGTTTTATTTTTGAGAGAGAGAGAGAGAGAGAGAGAGAGAGAGAGAGCAGGGAGGGGCAGAGAGGGAAGGAGATACAAAATCCGAAGCAGACCCCAGGCTCTGAGCTGTCAGCACAGAGCCCGACGTGGGGCTCGAACCCATGAACCGCAAGACCATGACCTGAGCCAGAGTCAGATGCTCCACCGACTGAGCCACCAGGCGCCCCTCTTTTGCCACTTCTATGACGAATGCTGACTCTTCATCTGTTAGATGCCCCCCTGCGCTGGGGGCAATGCTGGAAACTTTCTAAATAGTTTCTAAAGGGCCCAGAGAAGTTCCTGCACTCTTAGTATCCTATGTTTTCATCAGCAGAACGGGGATAAAGTAATTATCTCATGAGAGATTGAGATGAAGGATTGACGATGTATGTAAATATTAAGATTTATTTTTATTTATTTACAAATATTTATTATTATTATTATTATTGAATGCTTGAGGATTTCAAGAAATAGCTTTAGCATGAGGTCTCTAGGGGCAAGCACCCTTAATTACTTCCGTCTCCGCTGCATTTACCGATTTCCGAGCGGGTAGCTTTCAGTAAGTGTCTTTCAGATCGCTTGAAGGGTTGAATGAAGAAACATGAGGAAAGGATCCCTTTTCCTAGGGTGAAATAACGCACCGTTTGCCCCTTTTCCCTTGAGGCTCCGGCCCCCGGCCCCCAGCCTGGGTGGGAAGACCCCCACGCCCCCGGGCTACCTCTTTATCTGCATCCATCTTCTGTGAGTTACTCTGGGGTAAAGAAAAACATTTGACCCCTGTTTAGAAAGATCGCCTTTCACAACCTCCCAGTTCCCTAGATGGGAATTGCTGAGCCGACAGAATGTACAGAGAGAGCTAACTATTTTTAGGATGAACTAGAAAGATCAGAACTTTGCTGGCTCCTCAAATATCCAACCTGCAAGCTTCAGGCATCCGAGCAGGAATTATCGTGGCATTGGATGCAGGGAGTTATTCGTCGCACTGTCATTGCTTGAAGTTCCTACATAAGAATAGTCAGAAGCCATGGATGTCGGAGTGCCCACCAAGTGCTTTGATGCACTACACCCTATAATTCTTATGGCGACCTCATGAGATTGGCTCCATTCCTCCTATTTTGCAGGTAGGACAACCGAGGCATAGAGATGTAAGGTGTCTGGATGGAAGCCACAGAGAGAGGGTTAGCAGGGCTAGAATTCCATCCCTGGTCTGTCCGGCTTCAAGACCCATGCTCTCTATGCGGGCGAAAATTACAATGACCCGAATCAAAACAAAGAGGGGAAAAGAGCCCGGCGCGACTGGCCGAAGCGTGAAATCATCGCGGTCACGGCGGATTTGGTGAGCGCCTCATTGCGCGGGGTGGAGTGGCGGATTCACAGATGAGAAAGTCGGGGGAGTCTGTCTCTGGGAAGCTCCCGCTCTAATGAGGGGAATGCAAGGACTGTAGTTCATCTGCCTCGCCCCTTCCTGCTCTTTTGGGTATCTCCCCTCTGGGGTCTTGCCAGGCGGGTTGCCTGCACCCCCCTCCCAAGGGGTGGCCGTTTGTCTCAAACGGGAGAATTGGACATTGGAAAAGTAAATGGGGACCCAAGAGTTACAAACGGCAGGAGCCAAGTGAATCAGTTAGCAGCACTCCAAAGGGACCTGCCTGTTAGTTTCTCCCATCCGAGCCTTCAGCTTCTCCTTCCTTCTGAGGGCTTCCTTGTCGTAGGCGCTAGAGGCTGGCTCACTCAACACGCGTCCCGACTCTCTTCAGGCTGGGCTTTCTCTATTCTAGGATGTGGAAAGCCCAAAGCTCACTCTCCCAGACTTCCTTGCAATTAGGGGAGGCCGTGGAGCTTTGTCAATGAGAAGCAAGGGTCCATCTGCCGAGGATGTCTCTCCCCTTTCTCCTTCTTCCTATTGGGATGCAGATGTGATGGTTGGGGCTGTGGCAGATACCTTATAAGCGTGAAGAAAAGGTTAAAAGCACTGTACAGAGATCAGCCCTGCTTCGTGACATCAGACCACAACTTCCTGTTGGACTTCCTGCTGAGAATCCTTTACGCTTTAAACGGCTACGTTTGGGAGTTCCATTACTTATGAGCAAATGTACCTCTTAACTGATACTTAGTCTATTTTCTTTGCATTTTTTTTCTGATAGGGAGGGTGCTCGGGGTAGGCAGATTGCTTTATGCAACTCAAACCATCCTAACTGATGGAAGGCAGGACAGCACATAGCAAACCACGACATCGGCCGGAATGAGCGAAGCTCTCCAGCAGGGAAGAACAGTCACAATACAGATTTATGTTGACATGGTTTGTTACATTTTTCTAAGGGTTTTCTCACTATTGTTTCCTTTGGCTCTCTCGGCCACCTCGTAAAGTAAGAATTATTATACCTGTCTTACAGGTAACAAAACAAAACAAAACAAACGTCTTGGCGTTGTTTTGTTCCCCAGAACTGTGGAACATAGTACTCAGAACTATGGAAGCAAAGGAGGGGAAATGATTGATTCTAGCTGGAGAAGCTGTGGCAGCCTCATGAAAAGAGGGGCTCTAAGTGGGGGTTTGAGGGATGAACGGCCTTTTAATAAACAGAGGCAGCAGGGGGATGGGAGGTCCTGGCTAAAGCAAGGTCTAGAAAACACGAGAAAGCTGGGTGAGTTTGGCAAATGTGGCTGCTGCTTGGGGCTGGAGCCTGGGGACCTTGGGAAAGGTATGGAGGAGACAAGGTTGGAAAAGTCAGCGGGGGCCAGATCATAAAGGTCTGGTGTGTTGGCAGCCTCTTTGAGTTGTAGAGGCATTCAGGTAACTTCCACTAATGGGGTGATTGCGAGCATATATGTGGGAATAAAAGAGCTTCCAAACTAGGGCCACGCTTCCCGGGGAACCAGGAACATACCATAACCAGCATCATCGGATGAACAAGAACCTTGGGACAACCTCATGGAGGTTGGAAGGTACTTTGACAAGTAAAAAATTTTCAGGACTGAATCTTCTTCTTGTAACTATATTATCTCACTTTCTGCACAGTAGCAAAACTCATTGGTTCCCGCCCTAGAGCTTTGATGACATTAACGTGAAACCCTTTTGTGTTCAAGTCTCTATGTGTATCTTCAGTCCAAAGTCTTTTTTTTTTAATTTAAATGTTAGTTAACATATAGTGCGATATTGGTCTCAAGAGTAGAATTCAGTGATTCATCACTTCCATACAACACCCAGTGCTCATCCCCAGTGCCCTCCTTAGTGCCCATCCCCCATGTCCCACCCACCTCCCTCCATCAACCCTCAATTTATTCTCTGTCATTAAGAGTCTCTTATGGTTTGTTTTTCTCTCTCGTCTCCCCCCACTTCCCATGTGTTCCTCTGTTTTGTTTCTTAAACTTTCAGTTCAAATTCTTGAGTGCGTACTGGTTAGGACTGATTAGGCTCTGTTGTGATAACAGGTAGACCCTGAAACCCTGGTGGCTTTACAGTTACACGAGTGCGCCGTGGAACACGTGGCCTCCAAAGTCTCTCACGGCAAGAGAAGACAGGGACGAAGGAGGCATGTTCGTTCTCCGTGTTCTCGATTCTTATCTTCATAATCCGTTGATCAGAAGTATAGTCCCACGTGGCCCCACCTGACTGCCAGGGAGGCCGGGAGAGGTGGGGGAGTGCCCAGAGGATCTGAGGAGCATAAACCCCCTCCCCGCCCGGAGGCTCTGGTGGATCTCATGCTCCACTTCACCTCTAGGGGCAAAGCACTCATGCCAGATGTCTTAGTCAGTTCGGGCTGCTGTAACAAACACACCCCGGACCGTGTGGCTCAAACAGCAAGCGTCTCACAGTTTGGAGGCTGGGAAGCCTAAGATCAAGGTACTAGCATATTTGATGTCTGGTCGGGTGCTTTCTGCTTCATAGCCATTTTCTCACACGGCAGAGAGGGCAAGAGAGCAAAGGCCCCGCCTCTAAATGCCATCGCACGGGGGGTTAGGATTTCACCATGCGGATTCTGGGAGGGACACAGACATTCAGTCCACCACAACACAGTCACTCGTAGGCCCCTTTCCAGCGGTAGGCTGGCTGCCCTTTGGTCAGGTGCCTTCCCGTGGGGCAGTGAGCTGGCCTGGGGGGAAGAGGCAGTAGAGTCTCTGGTGTAGGCAGGACCGTTTCCATCTAAGGACTTACTTAGTATATTATGTGAAGGCTGCGGGCTTCTTTGAGGCACTGGGGAGCCACGGAGGGTGTTAGCAGGGCAGTGAGAGACGTTGCCAGACTCGCATTTTGCACAGGTCCCTCTGGGGCTGGGCTGAGCACGACGCGTAGGAGAAACGGGATGGACTGGAGGTAGAGAGTCTGGCTGTGCGGGTGCTGGGGTTGTCCGAAGAAGACACTTGATAGGAGAAGGGGGTTGAAGCAGAAGATAAATGAACGGCAGGCTCCACGGACAGGAAGCTGCAACTCCAGGACCTCCCCAGAGGACCCCACGTGCCCTGTAGTGAGAGGTAGATAAGCTCCTGTCTGGAGAGTGCTTGGCCCAGACTCAGCACCTGCTAAATCATACTCCACATGTTTGGAGAGGGCCCGTCAGCCTTGCGTGCTTCCAGAGATGGGAAGCTCCCCACTTCCTGAGGCCACCTGACTTTAATGAGGTAAATAATGCTCCCTGACATGGCCTGTGGAAGGGTTTTATTACCATAAACAGCTAAACCATTTTATCACGTTTCAGAACCGGAGGGTAGCATCAGGAACAGTTGGTTGAAAGTGGCAAAACCTACTGCGAGCTGACCTTTGTAATGAAGAGAATTTATTGGCTAATGTAAATAAAGTCTAGAGTGTGCGCTGCAGGCCATGCTTGATCCAGCAGCTCGAAGATGCCTCCGAAGACCTGGTCTTTCTGTTTCTTCATTCTGCCTCCCAAGATGTCAGTTTCATTTCAAACTGGGTCTCTTGTTGGTTGCACAATGGTTTCTAGCACTTGGCGATGTATTTCTTCCCGTGTATCCAGAAAGAGACAGAAAATGATGCTTCTCCTATGTTTTCAGTAAATATCCTGAAATTCACTCTCACGGGACCAGCGCCTACCCTTGGGTCAATCACTGTTTGCAGGTGGATGGACCATAGTGATGGGCTTAGCCACGGTCGGGCTCCTGGAGTGGGAGGTAGAGTGGGCTTCTCCGGAACCCCAGCGACGGAAATCCGCACGAAGGAGCAGAGGCCTGAGCACTGAGAGGCAGCTCGTTTGCCCTTGTCCCACCTTTCCTCATCGTCTTTTTCATTCCTCTGTCTTCTATGCCTGTTTTGATAATGAGGAGTCTTAAGGCTTTGGGGCGGGGCTCTGAAAGCTTGGTCTTTGTTCCATTAAAGAACGACTCTGGGGCACCGGGGTGGCTAAGTCAGTTAAGCGCCCGACTCTTGATTTCTGCTCAGGTCATGATCTCTCAGTTCATGAGATCGAGCCCCGCGTTGGGCTCTATGCTGAGAGCATGGAGACTGCTTGAGATTTCTCTCTCTCTCTCTCTCTCTCTGTTTTCTCAAAATAAATAAATAAACTTAAAAAAAGCTTTTAGAAGGACTCTGAAGCACTGTTCTTTTGGAAGAACCTCCTTCTCCATCTGAGACTCTGCTCATCTCTAGGGGACCCAGGCAGGACCTAGACCTCGTGGAAGCAGCTAGATCGTCAACTAGAAGGGACGTTGTCCTAGTATGGGGACCGAGGCTCAGAGAGGAGAGTCTCTGGTCCTGGGCCGCAGGGTCATAGAGCCTCAGTTTCCTCTGACGCATGCACTGACATGCCCTCCTGGCGCTTCCCCTCTCTGGGACTTTGCCTCCCTCTTTGCAAAATGAAGTCCCTTCTTTCGCTCTGGGCTCGGCGGTGAAGCAACTATGAGTTAACTGGAGAGCTTGTCCGAAACACACCGCCCAGCTCGCTCCAAAACTGCGCCGCGCCTGAAGGAGAACATGGGGGGGGGGGTGCATTTGGAACAAGCTGCACAACACTGAGCCTCTGGCTTCCCATCAGGTGCCCTCCACTCAGGTCCCCAGACCTCTGAACTCGGCCTCTGTCTTCCGGAGGTCCCCAGGACCGAGGGAAAGGGAAAGGCGATGGCTGCCCCAGGGAACCTGTCTTCTTTGACTCAACCGTAGAGGGAAGGCGAGAGACCTGAGTGTGCTGGCCACGGTCCGGGGGGCCAGTCCAAGGCTTCGCAAGGGTGCCGCTGGCTGAGCCTTGCTGTCCTGACGCCCCAGGCCACGTCGTCACACGATGCGGCCTCACGCCTGCCCTTCGGCTGCCCAGGGGAGTCTGCGAGGCAAGGGGCAGCGTGTCCTTGCTCCCTACCCCCTTAGAGGGCTCCGGTTCCTGGATGTTTCTAGAAGGAAAGGCCTTTAGAAGGAAGCCTGGAGTCAGAGTGAAAACGCCCCGGTTCCAGTCCAGGTGTTCCTTTCCCTGCACTCTGTGAACCCCAGCACTGTGGGCCTCAGTTTCCTTAGCTGCAGAGGAGGGCTAACAGCCTCTGCCTAGCCTCCGCCTTCGCCAAGGTGCAAGATTTTTAAAAAAAACCACAAAGCAAGGTAGTGAGAGGACAATACACACGTTAGAGGATGATTATTATTATTGTTAACAGCAATAGACACCTCGGAAGCTGGAACCAGAGACGCCTCCAGAGGTAGCCCCTGCCAGCCTCCAGATCGAGCCGGAGATAATGGGGCACAGAGGAGAAGCTGCCCGTAGAGGCTTTTGCCTGTGACATCCTCGTCTCCTTTCTCCCTCCGAGGCCTGCGGGGCATCTGGGAGGCTTCCAACACACACAGCGCTACCTGCTAGAATAATTTGTAGTGCCCAGGCACCTGTCGTCACCTCCGGGGAGACGGCGGCCGGAGGTGGGGAGAGCAGAAGGTGCACATGGGTGGGGGGGAGGGTGGCTCCCCGCCCCGCCTCCTCTTCCCCCGTGCCCCTCCTCCCCGGGTCGCTCCTGGGCTCTCGTGTCATCAGTGTCCTGAGGTCTGGATGCTCAGGTGCTCCCGGACCGCACTGGCCGCCTCTGCTCCCCACCCCGCCGCCTGCCCCACCTCCCCCGGAACCTGGCTTCCTTGATATCTGAGATGAAGTCAACCAACCCCCTTCTGGGCCTGAAATCGATGTCTTTAACAGAAACAGGGGCTCATGAACAGAAACCCAGTGCCCTGGTGAGACACGCAAGTGGCCGTGAGTTGAAATGCACGAGTATTGAGGTCAAAAAGGGGGACGCCCTCACAAACGGGATCTCGGGCCCTCCCGGGGGGTTCCGCATTGGACCGTGGAGCGCCCCGAGACCGCAGATGCCGAGGGCGCTCTGGAAGCGTGGTGCGGGCGTCCCATCCGTGCACGGAGCGTTCACATTGTGAGGCGATGGACGCTGATTCGACGCGAGCCACGAGCCTCGGGGCTCGGGGCCGTTTTGCAGATGAAGCAGCCAAGGCTGAGAGTCAGATTAAGTGACTTCCTCAAGGTTCCCGGCCAGGAAGCGGTATGACCGTGGGCCAAAGTGGGTCTGTGGACTCTAGGCCCAACATACTTGGCCTCCCCAACAGCAGATGGCGGTCAGCCCAGTGCTTGACACAGACGTGACCGAGGGGGAGCTTTTGAGTGAGGGAGGCAGCCCCACAGAGGGGAGGTGCTCGGGACCGGGACATAGACGAAACCTCTAGAATGTTTGCTTGGATCAGCAGTCCTCCAACGGTGCTTATAACCCCTCTCCTCTTGAGGGTAGGTTACGGAGCTGAGCTCAGGGGCGTTCAATTTTTCTACTTTTCGTCTGTCAAGGGCAGGTCCCTCTCACAGCATAATTTAGAGTAAGACTTCGCTAGAGAACGAAGGAGAAACAAAAATTCCTTTGCTACGAACAGGTTGGGGGCGCCTGGGTGGCTCAGTCGGTTAAGCGGCCGACTTCAGCTCAGGTCATGATCTATGAGTCTATGAGGTCTATGAGTTCGAGCCCCGCGTCGGGCTCTGTGCTGCCAGCTCAGAGCCTGGAGCCTGCTTCCGATTCTGTGTCTCCCTCTCTCTCTACCCTTCCCTTGCTCGCTCTCTGTCTCTCTGTCTCTCAAAAATAAAAACACTAAAAAAATAAAAAAGAACAGGTTGAAGAATTCTGTTTCAGGTGGCCTTCGAGGCCTTCCTCAACCCCATCGTCTGTGATTTTATCATCTGAATGTGGGCTCTGCCACCTCCCGGCCACGGTGGGGGGGGTGGGGGGTGGATAACTCAGCACGCTGAATCTTAGCCTCTTCATCTTCCAGTGGGCATAAGGAGAGAGACACTGCTGAGTGGTCAAGTTTGTCACGCGGAGGAAGCGTGTGGACGGGCCCTAAGAAGGGCAGAGGACCCTGCCCAGAGAGGTGAAGTTGTGCAATCAGCCAGCGTTTCTGGAGTGGCAGCTCTGGGCTGCGCTCCGGACAAGTGCTGGGGACATGAAGAGCCACCGGGCTCGGGGAGGGAGGGGGGGAAGGGGGAGGGGGGGTAGGAAGCAGATAAACAAACGTGGACGCACAGTCTTCTGGGAGATGGGTAAGTAAGCAGGCGGTTTCAATGCCGAAGGGACGCGAGCCCTGAGGTGAGCACGCAGAAGGGTCGCCCGGCCCGGCCCAACCCGGGGATGGAGGTGACAGGAAGGGGGGTGGCAGGAGGGACATCTAGCACGAGTCTCCACGCGGAAGGTAGCAATACTGGCGCACACGTATAGGTTTCATTCGCGCAAGATTTTAGTCGCAAAGCACTGAGACTTCTGAAGTTCCGCTTCTCCTTTCTGGAAGGATCTTACAGAGACAAAGTAAGAGTGAAGAATACCCCTGGGCCAAGGTTACAAACTCTGTGGGCTTTTGCTCCACTTTTTTTTTTTTTTTTTTTTTTTGGCCAAAAAAAATTATTCCACCACTGGAGGTGCTAGGTTCTATCCTCTAGAATAAAACTCAATCTGCTTTCAGAACCATGGTCCGTGAGAGCCCAGGGGGCCCCTGAGTTGCCTCGGGCCCAACAACACGTTTGTCCCAACGGGAAAGCTGGAGTTCGGAGCGGCGAGGCGTCTCCACCACCGCCCGGAGGTACAGGAGTCGAGTTTAGATCCGGGGTTCCTCGGGTCCCACGAGCTCAGATGGCTCTGGAGTGGAAGCGGCTGTGTGGATAGGAGACCCGTCAGGTTTGCAGCCTGAGGGCCAGAGGTGGGGCTCACCCCTGCCTTTACCCAACGATGACTGCGTGTGTACGTCAACTCTAGCAATGGGCTAGGGTACGAAACGAACCACTCTCCTTGCTTTAGAGAGCGCACAGGACAACGATGCCTCAGGGGCCAGTTAAAAATCCACGAGGCTAAGCGCCAACGGAGAAAGGCGCCCCGTGCTTCGAGGGCGGTGTTTGCCTATGAGGCGTGGGAAGACGCGGGCTTTGAAGCCACGCACGCTTGGGTTCCAGTGCCAGCTCGGCCCCTCCCTGTGCACTCTTGGGCGGGTTAGTGAACCTTTCCGAGCCTCAGTTTCTCCGTCTAGAAAATGGGTAGAATAATACCCCACCTGCGGGCACTCAGGGACAAAGAGGATGACCTCGAGACACTGCTGGCACAGGGCCTGGCCCGAGACGCAGAGACCGCCATCAAGGGCAAGACCTGGGGCCAGACAGTCAGCTCCTCCCAGTCTCCCGGGGCCTCGGTTGTCCTCATCTGTGCCAGAGGCGATGGATGGGACGTGTGCTTTGTACGACGGCGACGTGTTAAAAAAAAATGGTAGTCGTCTCTCTTGGGATGCTTAGCCAGTCCCAGTTAGGACGATGAAGGCACTGTAGCACCGGCTCGTCAAATCCCGGCGAGGCGCCGTGGGTCAGAAGCCTGGGCGGCCTCTCCGACCTCGCGCCCCTCGCCCACTGTCCCCGAGAGCCTCCGGACGTCTGCCTCCTGTCACCTGCAGTCGAAATGCGCTCTGAACCAGGACCTGCAGCTCTTGGGCTCGGCTTCTTGGCCTATGGGCGAAGTCCTGCAGGGCGGGGGGCCTTGCCGTCAGGCCTGAGAAAGAAGTCAGGCGTGCTTGGAATGCAATTGCAAAAGAGGTTCCAAGAGCCTGGCGAGAATGCTGAAATCAAGTGGTGTCGGGAGGTTTTGTTATTTTTGAAAGAATGACTCATTCTGAGAAACCCTAACGGGCCTCGCAGAGCGCTCACCTCGCTGCCTGTGTGTAGAACCCAGAACCCACTCGGAGAAAATCAAACCCTGTTGTCCCAGCTGCAGCGAGTGGGGGGTGAGGAGGCCGGCGGGGAAGACGGGGGTGATGATTGGATGGAGGAAGAGCTTCGAGATCATTCCTGCCCTTTGAGCGGACTGCTTTAAATTCCCCAGTCCCTTTCTCCAGCCATCACGGAAACATCCCCTTGGAGGCAGCAGGGGTGTCCTCGGATTGAGCCGAGCTGGCCAGAGAGCGGGCAGGGTTATTTCCACTCATCGTGCAGGGCAAACAGGTGTCCAGAGAGTATTAAGCTATTGCCCCAAGATGAGAGAGGAAAGGGAGGACTAGGGAAGTGGGGAGGGGGGGAGAGGGAGAGAAAGGGAAAGAAGAAAAAAGAGGAGGAAGAGGGAACAGGAAGAAAGCAGAGCAAAGACGCGCATGAATGAGAACCAAAGTGAGAGCCGTTCCCGTCTGGAGGAGAAGCATCGAGAAGGGCGGCTTTGAGCGAGGGCACGTGTTGGCCTCCTCACGGTGGGATGCCCTTAGCCAGATGTAGGACTTTGGTTTTTTTTTTTTGTTTGTTTGTTTTTAAATGTTTATTTATTTTTTTATTTTTAATGTTTATTTATTTTTAATGTTTTTTAATGTTTATTTTTGAGCGAGAGAGCTGCACAAGCAAGGGAGGGGTAGAGAGGGAGGGGGACAGGGGAGCCAAGCGGGCTCTGTGCTGACAGCAGCAGCGAGCCTGATGTGGGGCTCGAACCCGTGAACCACAAGATCACAAGCCGAAGTCAGTCCCTCAACCAACGGAGCCACTCAGACGCCCCCAAATGTATGACCTCGGGGAAAGAGATTCAACCACCAAGTCTCCAGAAGGGATGGGGGAGTAGAACAGATTTAGAGCTTCTGAAATTTAGTAGGCATAAGAATATTCTGGAAAACCTGTTACAATACAGAGTGCTGGGGCCCCTCTCAGAAATTCTGGTTTTGGAGGTCTGGGGAGGGGCCAGGGAATCTGCATTTCTAAGAAGCCCTGGGGCGAGGCTGCTACTGCAGTCACGGACCCCGCTTTGAGTGTCCTGGGGCTGGCTGGACTTGAATGTCCCCGCCATTTCTGCTGTCAGTGATTCTAGAAAACTCAACGGCCCCTGGTGGTGGAGAGCTGCGTGGGGGGTTGGGAATATAAAGATGAACGAGACAGGGTTTCTGCCTTTGGGGTCCGGTGGCCCAGCTGAGGAAACAGCCAATGCAAGGAATTTCATTAGCACACAGGATACACAGGGGACCCGTAGAGGCAGGAGTGGGCAGCTGTCTGTGAGGCAGTCAGGTAGGGCTTCAAGGAGGAGGCTGCTGGGTGAGCCTCCGGGCCTAAGTCGTCACTCACCAGGAGGTCATGTCAGGGGATGACCTCTGGGCAGAGGGTGCGCAGGCTGTTTGGAATAGTCCACGGACACAGCTTTGGCTCAGTGCTCGCCGAGGCTGACTCAGTGCTGCCTGAGGGAGCTCTCAGCTCGGCCCCCCAGGAGCTTGCCAAACCTCTCTGCAGCTGTTCCCCACCTCTCCAGAGGGCCCCGGGGGGGCCGGGGGAGGGAGCTCCAGGGGCCAGCATCCCTGGGGACCCCCGGTCAAATATACACACACAGACACACACACAATATTGTACGTACATGCAATACATACCTACGTGCACACGCACACGCACACAGTTGAACCGCGTTATTTGCGGCTTCTGTATTTGCAAATTTGCCTCTGGCTAATACTTGCTTGTAACCCCGGAATCGGTACCTGTGGCCCTTTGAGCCATTCAAGGACATGTGCGGAGCAGTGACAAAATTCGATTGCGCGGTCACGTTCCACGCCGGCTGATGCCCTGCCTTCTCGTTTCAGCCCTTGTCCTGGAAGCAAGGGTCCTTTTTGTCGCTTCTGAGTACCGTGTTTTGGGCACCTTGACGTTTTTTTGTTTTGCTTTGCTTTTTTGTGATTTTGCTGTGTAAAGTGGTCCCCAAGCCAGTGCCTTAGTGCTGTCTAGTGTTCCTGAGCACAGAGGCTGTGATGGATTTCCGGAGAAAACAGGGGTGTCAGAAGAGCCTCGTTCGGACCATGCGTTCCGGTGCTGTTGGCCCTGACTTCAGGGCTAATGAATCAACACTATATCTTCGATAAGGTGCCTTTAAACAGAAACACACACGAAACAAGGTTCTGTGCTGACGGGTGGGTGCAAATGCGGCCCGAAGCCCCCAAGAACCTAACCTTTCATTTCCCCTGGGAGCAGCGAGGCGGCATTCACTAATTCCATGTTCGCGGCAACTTTAGAGAACTTAATTGGCATGAATATTGAAAATCGATGTGCGTGTGCGTGTGCGTGTGCACGTTTGTGTATCACATTAAGTCCCTGCCAAGCATTTCTGTTGCTCAATATTACAAGTTAGTATATTTAACAGGATAGTTCAGAGTTGCAGCAAGAGCTTAATAAAATCCAAGCCTACATAGGTAAACTCCGGAAGCTTTCTCACTAATCCCATCTGGTAGCAGTCCTTATCCAATTTAACCATTTCCTCTTCTGCTGAGATGTGAGCCAGAAGCCTTTTTCTACTCGTCCTGAAGGAGCGGCCACTCCCACTTGAATTCACAACGTCTCGCCACTTGGTTTAGGTACGAATCTACATCCGCTGAAATCTGGTGCCACAGTGTAGTTGAATGTGACTTCGGGATTGATTACAGGGCGATTTTATTTTATTTTTATTTTCAATTTTTTAAAAATTTTTTAATGTTTAGTTTTGAGAGAGAGAGACAGAGTGCAAGCTGGGGAGGGGCAGAGAGAGCGGGAGACACAGAATCCGAAGCAGGCTCCAGGCTCCACACAGTCAATACAGAGCCCAATGCGGGGCTCGAACCCACGACCCATGAGATCATGACCTGAGCTGAAGTCAGACGTTTAACCGACCTGAGCCACCAGGGCGCCCCTGCAGGGCGATTTTAAATTAGAGACCATTTTGGCTTCATCCCTCTGATTCTGTCACCGATTCAGGTGTGTGTTTTTTCCGACACCCTCGAGCAATTCTCTGCGACACCAGGGGGTCCTATAAGCTAAATGCTGACACTGGCTGCTGCTGTTTGAGGTTGCCTCGGACCCCACAGACTAAGGGCTCAGTCTCACAAGACCGTCCCCACTTCAGATGCCGGGGACAAGTGCAGGTTGTCACCTAGGCTTCCGACCGACTGGCTCTAAGTCAGAGGTTCTCATATCCCCTCCGTGGGTACGACAATTGCACTAGAGCGGTTCACACACAGCTCAGGGACCCGGGTTATTCGCTGGATTGCTGGTTTATTGCAAAGGGTATTGAAGGGTACGAATTAATAGCCAGGTGAAGAGACACCAAGGGCGTCCCAAATGCAGGAAACTCTGTCCCATGGAGTTCGGTGGCCAGCAAGGTGTCGGGCACTCCCGCTCTCCTAAACCCTTTTCTTGGGTTTTCAAGGAGGCGCAATTAATTCCAACACTGGCCATTGGCCCCAGAACTCAACCTCCACCCCGTCTCCTCTCTGGAGGTCAGAGGGCGGAGCTGAAGTTTCCTCAGCCTTAGGTGACTTAGGGGCTTTCCAGAAGTTTCCTCATTTAACCTAACAAAAGACACCTCGCTTACCCTCGATGCTTAGGAAATTCCAAGGGTTTTAGGAGGTCTGTGCCGGGACCAATTATATACTAAAGTATATAACTTTTTTCTTATAAATCGAAATCACATCTGGCAGACTGGTTTAATTCTTGCCACGGAGGGGGAGAAGGTACAGAGGCGTAAGGGTCCTCTGGGAGCCGATGCGAGGGCAGGGAAATAGGACGCAGTGACCATCCTTGCGGCACAGCTGGGGACCAAGCTAGGCCTTGAGCCTCTGCAGCCTAAGGCGGCGACATTCACGCTCTCCGGGCCTTGGCCACCCTGCTCTTGCCTCCAGGTCCAGCCCTTGGCCCTGTCCCCTTGGCCACGTCAGACCTTTCTGGCTTGTTTCTGAGACAGGTGCTGAGACAAAACCTTCGAGGGGTCGGCCTTGTGCGTGATCGCCCCAGGAACTGGGGCCGCGGGGCTCCGCAGCCGTCCCGGCCTGCGAAGTCTCTGCCTCCCAAGGGGAGGGCCATGCCGGAGGGGGGACTCTGGGTGCTCCTGGGGCTCCGACTCCTCCCCGAGGGTCCTCGCTGGCCAGCCGAGCGAGAGGAAGCACTGAGGCCGAAGGAGCGAGGCGGCTGGCTGCCGTCCCACAGAAACACCCTCCGTCACCGTAAATTATTTACACACTGTATGGAGGCCGGACCCGCTCCTTGATGGGGTGCGTTAATTAGAAGCCTGAGGATCCTGCCTTGGCTTGGATTCCTGGGGGCCGGTGGTGGGGGGTACAGAGGAGTGGAGGGGGGCTGCTTCCTTTTGCTCAGTATCGCTCGGATTAGAAACTTCGGCGATTCCGGCTTTTCCAGGAATAAGGCTGAAACCTTAGCTCGGCATTCAAGGCCTCTTTCCATCTCACGCCTACCCTCTGCTTCTGGCACGACAGCTTTTCACTGTTCTCTGTAAACGACCACACCATCCCCCTGTCAGACCTTGCATCATGCGCCCTCTCCCCTGTCTGGAACCCCTTCCCTTTCTCGGCACCCTTTCGATCACAGACCCTTCAAATGTCATGGCTTCTGGTGGGAACCCAGACACCAGCTGCATCCTCACCCTTGCTGAGGAATCTTGGTTCCTTAAGCGGAATTCAGAACCTAGGGTGTCCCCCCCAAAGCTCTGGGGGGAGGGTTGCATATATGCCAGCTTTAAGTAGCACTCGGCACCCACAAATCCCACAGACGCTAGCTCTCCTTTATTGTTATTAATACCGCGTTTATTTCTCTCTGCTGTAATCACTTCTTTTGAAAACCTCACTCTTTCTAGACTCTGAGCCACGGGCGTGCTGGGGCTTGGTCTTACTCATCGCTAAACCTTCTGCTTCTCGCCCGGGGCTTCTTGGTGTCACATCAGGAGCATATATTCAACAGAAGCCCACGCGTGTAGTACCCAACCTTTGCTGAGCGCTTACTACTTGCTGGGCTGTGTCCTCAGCCCCCTCCACGAGTTAACTCGTTTAACGCAATGGTCTTCTATTAGAGCTGTTCCCGGTTTCCTCACTGAGCAGATGAGGAAACCGAGGCCCAGGGGGGAGAAAGAACTGGTGCCAAGTTCCGTAGGAGTCCAGGAGCTGAGATCCAAACCCAGAGAGGTTCGCGCTTCCATCATCCCAGCGCCCCTCCCAGTTGGACGCTAGCGACGCGGATGGGGTGTGCGGTGGTCAGTGCCTGGCACGGAGTCGGGGTGTGGTGCGTGTCGAATCAGTGTTTGGGGCCTCTGTATGCCGCCTGCCCAGACTGGAGGCCGGCAAGCCACACGGCGCGGCTACCGGAAAAGGGTAAAACTTGCCATTTGTTCAATCTATCTCTAGAAAAGGTTTTCTCAGAGTCTCCAGGCCCGTGTCTCTTCTCTCCAGGTGGCCTGCTCTACATCCAGCCCTCGACTTTCCGGAGACGAGTAACGGCCTGTGTCTCCCCGACAGTCGGCCTCTCATCACCGTCTTTTCTTCAGGCAGCTGCATCTCTTCTCTCTGTCTGGAATGTTCCTTCTCCCTCTCTTCTGCGCCTTCCCCACTGCCACCGGGATCCTATCTGGGAAACTCCTCTCCCGTCCTTCGAGGTCCAGTTCACACCCACTGTCCTCTGGGAACTCTTGCTCAACCTCCCCCCCACGCCTTGGCTCTCCCAACCTGAACGCACGTCTAAATTATCCGTACGTGACAAAGTGGCGACTGGCGTGGGCTTTAGCGCCGGACACCTGGCTTTCAGTCTGGCTCTGTCACCCTGTGCGCGTCTCCCTGCCAGAACCTTAGTTTCCCCGTCTGTGAAATGGTGCGATCATAGCCCCAACCTCGCAGGCTTTTGTGAGGCGTCAGTGGAAAGCATATACGCAGCACTTAGCCATGAGGTATGGGCGCAGTACGGGCCCCTGTACCGTTAGTCTTCTAGAAGGAACCGCCTAGACCCGGGATTGCCCTCCCTACATCCTTCTGTCTCCAGTGCTGACTCTGGTGCCTGGCACACAGCAGTTGCTCAATAAATGAAATGCAGTTCGAGTTCAACGAAGGAAGCATTTTCTGAGCACCCGCCACGTGCCAAGTGCGAGATAGGCAAAGAGGGGTGGCAGCTCCAGGTCAGGATGCGCGCGCACGAACAGAGCCAGTAAGACGCTTGGAATGCACACCAACGCGGCCCTTCCATCGGTTCATTGGTTCGTTAAGGCATTTGTCGTGCCAGGCTCTGGGGAGACAGAGGTCAGGAGAACGCATTCCTGGTCCTCAAAGAGACGTGACTGAGGACCTAAAATATACAAGGGGGGAAATGACTGCCTGTCCTAGAGTGTGCCTTGGGGCTCTGAGGACGGAGCCACCGGATTGCGGGTCAGTTTGTGAGGGGCGGGGGAGGAGAAGCTGGAGGAGACCGGCCGTGACTTTGGGCTTGCTGCTTCTTTTGCCCGGGACGCCTTTTCTCTCCTCCCTCCTGTCCCAGATGGCATGTCCTCTCGTCCAGCAGCCCCTTAGGATGGCTGCCTATTACCGCACTCTGTTCACTTCTTGTCAAGCACTGACCGTGGTCCCCAGTGAACGAAGGCAGGGCAAGGAAAAGGACCCAGCATTTTTGGAAATACCTACTATGTGCCAGACACCGTGCCCTTTAATTGACGAACGCCGTTTAATGAATTTCCCCAACATTCCGGGGGCAGTGGTATCATGATCTTCATTTTGCAGATGACAAAAGGGGCCCCAAGAAGGCAAATGCCTTCGCTCAAGGTCACCGGCCGGATGTAGTGGAACTGGACTTGGAGTCCAGGGTCAGCTGCCTCCCCCCCTCCCCCCCACCCATGGTGCTTTCATGGCATCGGGGGAGGCCAAGTGCAAGAAAGGAAATGGAATGACTCGTTTACTGCTTCAGGCATTTTCGGCAACAAGTTAGTGATTTCCCTAATTCCCAGTCGGCTGTTAAACACAGAAACTTGGCAGCTGGGAACCAGGCAGCAGAAAAACAGGTTTCCTTCTTAACTCCGCAGCACCACCTGCCGGCAGTGAGGGAACACTGCAGAAATGAGCAGGAGCAGGAGCGCGCCTCTCTGTCGGAGGAGATTCCGAAGCAGGGACCCGAGACAGCCTGCCATACCCTCAATAAAACAGCACACTGAGGCTGAGAAAGGAACTCACCCAAAGTCACAACATTAGTGACGGCAGCTTTGAGTACTGTATCTCTTCTGATTCTCTGTTCGCTACCCTTTCCCCACCAAGCCTTCTTTCTCTCCCCCTGTAGCAGTCAATGAGCATTAATTTAGCACCTACTATGTCATGGGCATATTTCTTCCTGTGGGTTAAAACTATTGGTAGCAAATATTAGCCTTTTGGGATTATTGTTGTAGTGCTTAACTGCCTTTAGCAACATACTTCATCATGGCCACGGAGATGTATTGATCATTAGGGCACCTGGGTGGCTCAGTCAGTCAATCCTCTGACTCTTGATCTCAGCCCAGGTCTTGATCTCAAGGTCTTGATCTCAGGGTCCTGAGTTCAAGCCCTGTGTTGGGCTTCAAGTTGGGCATGAAGCCTACTTAAAAATAAAAGAAAAAAAGCCGTATTGACCATTACTATGTATGAGGCACTAGGCTAAGGCACGATCTCAGTTGACCCTTACGGATGAGGGGATTAAGGCTTAGGGAGGTTTGGGAATGTGACTTGCATTGTTTAGTAAGTTATGGGGTTGGGATTCAAACCCAGCTTCTTCTGAGTCCAGAGCCAGAGATCTTAGTCACTAAGTCATATTTATTCTCTAGAGTATCTAAGGTTAGTTCAAGGAGGGTCGATACTCTGATAAGGATTTTGCTCCTGTTTCGAATAATTACTTATGTTTTGTCTAAGAGGGGTGCTGACTCTCTTCTCAAATTCAAATTTTTTTAAGTTCACTCATTTATTTTGAAAGAGCGAGAGAGTGAGCAGGGGAGGGGCAGAGAGAGAGGGAGAGAATCCCAAGCAGGGATTCCGTCAGCGCAGAGCCCAATGAGGGGCTCGAACTCATGAACTGTGAGATCATGACCTGAGCCGAAACCAAGAGTCAGATGCTTAACCTACTGAGCCACCCAGGCGCCCCTCAAATTCATTGCTTCTTAAACCCCTGAGGGTTTATACTGAGAGTCTGTTCTGTACCAGGCACTGTTCTAGGTGCCAGGACTTAGAAGTGACTGGAACTCAGCTACCTGCTCATGGCTTTGTAGGTGTCAGCCTCAATACAAGGCAATCGGCAAGCTATATTCTCATAGAAGCCTCGCATGACTCCTGGGGGTGCCATTCATACTGCAACGGATGGAAAATGGCCCCTTTTGAGTTGTGCAGTGCACTGCGTGTGTGGCCGTATATGGTGGCCCTGACCTAGTGAGACGGGAACAAGGGGCAGGGGCACGGGGTGAGGGATGGGGAACCATCGCTTCTGCCTCTGCACAGTGAGGAAGCTTCGCGGTGAAGGGCACTGGCATGTGAATGCTGTCCAAGCTGGACGGACTCTGATTTCCTGTCCTCTTTAACTGGGGGGTGGTGTCGAGGTTTGAGGAAATACATCGCTGCGTGTCAACCAGCTGAGCAGAAAATGGATTTCAGTTTCCATTTCTCTAATTAGCTGCCAAGTTGCATTTCACTTTACGTTGCCAGGAATTTTGCTCTCGTTCTACTTTTTGGCCGGATGGGTAGTTTCTCTCTTTTGGGTGGTTGGGTTCCTGGAATTGGAGCTCACCAGCTGAGGTGGCATGTGTGGAGCCAGAAGATCAAGAGTGGGCAACCCGACAGCCGTTTGAGAGAATCTCTGCCCGACCACAGGGCGGCGAACTCGGTGCGGCCCCTGAGAATGGAGTTCTCATGACCCGGAAGAGAACACTCTTATCAGTCCGGCTTCCCCTAGCACCCTCGCCAGCTAAGAGCAACTTCCTGTGCCTCTGTGCCCATTTGGCTTTGCCTTTGAGTAGGAAAATAAAAGGAGTGGTCTTTTTTTTTTTCATTTTTCTAAATAGAAAATTATTTTATAAGGACTGTACTTTTCCCCAATGCCCATCCCGAAGGCGTTGATTCCGACCCCGCCGGGGAAGATACGGTTGTGGGTGAGACTCGCAGGATTGGGCTGGCGCCACGGGCGCAAAGCCGTGAGGCCCCAAAAAGAAAAAAAAAGATGTGCTTTCAGTTCTCCAGAAGCTTCTGGTCTGGTCGTTGCACCGGGTGTGGGAGCACCTGGTCCGGGAAAATGACCGGGTGGTGAAGGAGGCCTTCGTCACCAGACGGAAGGCCAGGGGCCACATCCCTTTAATGGCAGAGCGAGGAGAAACTTCAGCCTGTGTGCCAGAGCGGGGAGATGAGGGAGAGAGCTCTCTTCTGTTCTGCCCTGCGGGAAAGATACCATCAGCTTTTGGATCTCTCATTAACTCAGAGCAGGAAGGTTCCTTTACTTGCCCGTGTTGTGGGCTCAATACGGATTCAATAGCCAGTCTGCAAACACAGACACGATCACCTTGTTTCTGTGGGAAAATGAATTCCCTGGTCTTTTCACTGTGTTCCTCTCCTTTGGAGATATTGTTGCGTTTCTCACTCACGGAAGACTTCTTTGGCCCAGGGGTGTCGGCTCCAAATCCATTCGTCACCCTCATGTGAGCTGGTTTCTGGCTTGCTCCAGCCGTTGGGGGAGAGTGGGGCATTATCGAGAGACCATACTCAGGGTATTTCTCCTCCCCTCTGCCTTCAGAAGTTGCACCTCATCTTGACTCTGGATCCCACCGGGGATATAGGGTGACCTTAGGACTCGGTTTCCTAGGACCCTATGCCTTCTCGCCTGTCCCTCCAGCTACGGGGCAGTAGTGGCATCCTGTCCTAATTAATTTCTGGGGTGCCTCATTGTTTCCTGGTGGGTTTTGCAGCCCTTTCATCACCTGTGTAACTCATTCCCCGTATTGGTTTCCTGTTGTTTCAAATACGTAGGGTGGTTTCTGTTGACTGGGTTGGACTTTGACCTGAGACATTCAAACTTCTGTTGGTTTTACCTTCTGACGACCGGCAATAAAGATGATAATGATAATGTTGGTGATTATGACCCCTTCCTTGGTATATAACCTCACATATTACAAAGCTTTCACTCGGGTTCTGTAATTTTAGTCTCATAATAACAGTGTGACATAAGAAAGGCATTTATCATTAATTCCACTTTACAGAAGAGGAAATGATCTCACTGGGTCACACAGCTGGTAGGTCTCGGTACAACTGGAACTAAAACCCGAGGCTTTGGCGTCTCACCTAACTTCTCCCCCTCCCCCCGCTTTGTCCTGCTTGTCATCATTATCCCACCTACCCCACTGGAATGGTGTCTTAACGCTGTTTCTTTAGGATGGCGTTTTCTGAGTGTGAGGCACCAACCATCAGTTGAGGGTGTATTAGTTATGTCTCACCATGTAACAAATTACCCCAACACTTAGTGGTTTAAAATGGCATCCTTTATTATTTTGGAAATGGTTCATGTGTGCATTAATGCTTTCTTCTAGCCTCTTTCTGGGTTGATGGTTCACCCGGGGCTTGAGGAGAGGGTTCAGCCCGAGAGACCTTCGAGGTTCTGCTTTTCATCAATTCAAGCAGGAGTCTGGCTGTGGTGTGATGAGGAGGAAGGTGGTTGGCTGACGATTGCGCTGGGCAGCACTGAGCATACAGGCTTCTGTCTTCGGCAGACCCTGCAGGAGAAGCAGCCTCTAGCCAAGGGACAAGGCCAAGGGGGTGAAGCATAAGCTTATTTGTATTAAAATGATCAAATAGGGAGACCACGGTGTCTCTCTCTCTCTATCTGTATTCTTCACTGAGTGTCCAACATAAAGCATCACGCTCGAAGGCAAAGTGGATCCTTGCAGTGTGGGACCAGCGATGCCATCGGAAAGAAAAACGTTTCATATCCCTGAGTCCCCAGAGACCCCAGTCTTTGGGGAGGATCAGGGCCTCGGTAGCCAACACGCTGTCTGTGTTTTCAACCGTCGATAAATGTTTATATTTGCCTGATGCTCACCTGGCTCCAGTCTCTTACCCCAATGTCTAGGACTCCCTGCCAAGGACCTCACCCCGGTTGTTTCTGGAAGTTCAGGGGATGGCTCCTGTGTACTTGTGAACACCGTCCTCTGGCTCCAGCGTTCTGTTTAGTCTCCTTCTTCTTGGCTGTAGCTGTCTGCTCCGACATGCACAGCCAAGCCTCCGAGCTCCTCGCCAAGGCTGCTGTGGCTGGTGTCTGTGCCGTGGCCACTGTCTCTCTCCAGGATCTCTGCGTTCTTGCTGACCCATGAAGAATGCCCGTCTCCGTTCGCATCCTATCTGCTTACAGATGCCCTAAGTGGGGCCACCCTGCTGCTTAGTAGCTCATGGAGATTTTAAGGAAATAATTCTTTTTTTTTTTTTTTTTTAATTTCTGTTTCAGCCACAGGTTCTTACATAAGCTCCAAGGCAGGTATAAAGAAGCATATAGGAAAAAATTCTGACCACTGCACTCAAGTTGTTTCTCCATTTTCCCCCATCACCCCACCTACCCCACTGGAAGAGTGTCTAACACTGTCCCCTTGGAATCATATTTTCTAAGTGTGGGACACAAGCCATTGTTCCAAGGTGTACTAGCTGTCTATCGCTGTGTAACTCATTGCCCCAACACTGAGTGGCTTAAAACAGCATCATTTAGTATCTCAGAGTTTTTCCTGGGTCGACGATCCAGGGGAGGTGTAACCCAGTCCTCTGGCTCTGGGTGTCTCAGATGGCTGGATTCATCTCAAGGCTTGGCTGGGAAGGACTTGCTTACTAGCTCACTCATATGGTTGTTGATGGGATTCAGTTCCTTGTTGGCTCTTGTTCTGGGGGATGCAGCGCCCCAGCAGCTGCTGGCTGGAGGCACTCCGTGGTGCCTTGCCATCCGGACCCTTCCACGGAGCATCTCATAACAAGGTGCTGGCTTCATCGTAGTGAGCCAGTGAGAGAGCAAGAGAGAACAAACACAAGGCAGAATTCTTAGTTTTTTTGTAAACTTGTCTTGGAGGAGACATCATCATTTTTGCCAAAGTTTATTAATTAGAAACAAGTAACTAGATTTAGCCTGCACTCAGGACGGGATTACACAAGAGTCGAATAGCAGGAGATGAGAAGCACTGGGACCGTCTCGGAGGCTGTGTAGCATGGTCAACAAAGGTGGGGCAAAGAGCATTTTGATTTTGAACAAATTATGATAAAAAATAATTAGTCATTAGCCATTTATTTTAAAGTATAGTAGGAAAATGTTACTGGATGTTATTGCCAGAGAAGGGACCAAGTAAAAAAAAAAAGTGGGGGAGTCAATTAAAAGAAAAAATATGGAGTAATGAAGTTCAGGTGGTTTTCAAATGGTCTTGCCGGCAGGAACTGTGACTTGTTCCTAACCAACAGGATATGGCAATGGTGACGGGATGTCACTTTCACGGTTAGGTTGTATCGTGTAAGATTCTGTTATATCAGAGACTCTCCCTGTGGACTTGATGAAGCAGATAGGCCTGCATGGCAAGGCACTGAGGGTGGCCTCTAGGATCTCAGGACAACCTCTAGCTGATAGTCAGCAAAAAGGCAGGACCCTCAGTGAGAGAACCACAAGGAAATGAGTTCTACCAACAGCCTGAATGAGCTTGGAAATGGATTCTTTCCCAGTTGAGTCTCCAGATAAGAATGCGGCCCAACTGACACCTGGATTGTAGCTTGGTGAGACCCTAAGCAGAGAACCCAGTTAAGCTATGCCTGAACTTCTGGTCCACAGGACTTGTGAGGATGTAAGTGTGTGTTGTTTTAAAACTCTACGTTGGTGGTAACGTGTTGCACGGCAGCAGAAAAAAAACAAAAAACAAAACTAAAAACAAAACTAATGCACCTACTCTGAGACACGTGAAAAGCTAAAAATCATTTCAGGGCACAGCAAATTTAACTATATAATTTTCTTTCAAATCGTCATGAGGTTCCAAATATTTATGACATCTTTAGAAGGACAAGAGCCCTCAAAGCCAAATTGAACAAGTCTTGGTGGAAACTAGAGACCCGTTAGCAGTGTCTGCAGAGCTGAGTGAAAGGCACCTTTCTTATGGGGATGATGTATGCAACCAGGAGAAGGTGGCTAATCATTGAGAAGACACCTTGCATCAACTAAGTGAAGACTTGCTGAGGATTGTTCAGGAAAGGGACTAGAGGGTGTATTTATATTTCCTTTTTCAGTTTGTGATCTGGAAGGAAAACGATAAAAGAGAATGGTGGGCAGTTGATGTTGGTTGAGTCAAAGAGCAAAGATGTCTTTGGGCTGTGGGCAATCTAATCTACTTGTGAGTGCTCAGCTCTGGCCGGTAGGCTCTGCAAGCATTCAAATCACATCCGTGGCTGGGATGACTAGAGAGTGAGGCCCTGACCTTCTGTGAACTAGCAGTTGATATGAGAGGGGTCTGTTGAGATAGAGCGCCACGTTGAAATCAGGGGTTTGATTCCCAGACTCGCTCCCTAGCATTGTGTCAGTGGCAACGTCTATGGGATGTAGTAGTAATAGTGACATCATTTGTGCTATTTTCATGTAAAGGATATTTTTCATGGAAGAATTTGTCTTAGTTTGGGGTCTGGAGCAGACTCCAGGCAAGGATTTGGATGCCAGTAGTTAATTTGGAGGTGATCTGAGGAAGCTCGTTTAGGGGTGAGTAAGTGAGCCGGGGAAGGGAGGAAGTCAGTGAAGGTGCAGGAGTGAGTCTGTTGCCACTGTGGGCACCTGCGACTCAGTTGGGCTGGGGACCCTATAAGGGGCAGTATTATGAAGGGTTTAACTCAGAATTTCCCCATTGAGGGGTGAGACAACTGGGTATTTATTTACTAATTCTTGTCCTGTCGAGGGTTACACATGGAAGCTCCATTCCCTCCCTGATCTGCCCTGACAAAGGGCCAAGTGCACTCCCGTGGCAGAGAAAGAGCTTAGATCAAGAGAAATAAAGGTTTGGAGTAAGAAGGCAGAGGAGTGTATGGGAACTGTCACCAGACTGCAGGTGACCTGTGGGATGGCCTGATGGGATGAGGGCAGGATATTGGTGTGTATGAAGTGTAACCATAATATCCACAGGGAATAGCAACCCATAACAGGACATGCCTATTCGAACACATTGAACAACCAAGGCTCACTTGGAGAGATAGTCTTCTAGGTCACAAGACGCTATAAAACTGATTCAAACAAAGATGTTGTTGGAGCCAGAGACAACAGATGCACATGCCACCTTGTGTCACAGCACCAGCCTCAGGCCTCTCTTTGTGGGTCACCTTTAATTGGTTGGATGCTGGGCCCATTAATGACCAGGCAACAATGGCAAGACCAGGGAGTTACAAGGCAAGACTCCAGAGAGAATTCTGAAACCTTGACAAGCTAGACCCATCTCTGTGAGTCTTAGAATATTCTCACCATAGCAAGTACCCTTTGCATTAAGAGTCATAAATCACCTCTCTTTTAAAACATGGCAGGTAGTTGAGATTATTAAGAGTAAAAATGAACTTTCTTGGTCTAGAAGGGAAGGCACTGGCCCAATACTAAGATTTAGACTTAAGTTCTTAATATCCCGATGACGAAAAGGTAGAGAATGAATTACTTTTCAAACTCAAGCCATTCATATGATCCATGATATTAGCAATTGCTAACATTTCTTGAGTGATTACTCTATGCCGGTCTCTGAGCTGTGTTCTTTATATGCCTGACCTCATCAAATCCTCACGACCGCCCAGTTAGAGAGATATTCTGAAATCTCTGATTCATATGTGTGGGAATGAGACTTAGGTTAAGTAACTTCCACAGATCCTGAGAATAGCAAGGGCAGATCGGGGACTGGAAGGCGGGTGTGACTCTAGGAACTTGGGAAGAAGTTCTGTAAGATGACGGCTAGGACTGTGAGCTGGTTTACGTCTTCCATGTGGGCCAAGGAGTAACTGAGTTGTTACGTTAGATTGGGGTCCTGGGATTTACAAGATGCTGATGCGAGAAGACCGTCAAACATCTGATGTTGCGTGAGGCAGATTCCAAACACTGTGTGTGCATGCAAGTGTCCGTGTGTGCTGAGTAGCTGGAACAGCCTCCGCGGACCACCCTGTGCTCTAACATTCCAATGCAAGACACCCCAGAAACAGTCCGTCTGCCACAGAATGGGAAGCTCTGCAGCAACAGTGTCCTGGGAGTCGGGTGACCAAGACGCTTATTTTGGGTTCCACCCTTTGCTGGCTGTTTGACTTCAGGCAAGGGACTTAGTCACCGGGGAACCTACTTTTCTCATCTGTAAAGTGAGGATAATGAGACCTGACTCCTGCCTTCCTCGCAGGGAGGGCAGGAAGCTTCCTGAGATCACCTCGCCAGAGCCTTTTGATCTGCTTGAAAGAATCCTCCTTAATTGCTTAGCCAGGCACTTGAGCAGCTGGGCGAAAGTTTTACGACCCGAGATTCCCACAGCCCATAATCCACACGCTCCCAGAAGCCCTCTGAGGATTTCAGTGACAGATTTCGGCTGGCAAACGTTCTGCCCGGCCATCAGCGGCGATTTCTCAGAGACTTAGTCATGTAATAGGCGGTTTCCCAGGGGTGTCCTTGCCAATGCTTCCACTTATTTGTGTCGTATTTCTTAAGAGTTCTGTGTGCGCATGGCGATTTCTCACCCTCCCCTGACTTGTCCACACAGTCCCCCCTGGCATCATGGACAACCCTTGGCTACTTTAGCCTGGATATGCGCTCTGCCCTCCAGTTCAGGTTTGAAAAGGCTTCTTCAAGCGAGTGGCATGGCCGCCTTCTCATTCCTTGTCTGGACCATCACAAAAGCCTCTTCAGGAGCCTCCCTGTCCCCCAGTCCTGCTCTTCTCTGTATCTGCCACATGCAGCCTGATCCGTAAGACACAGAACCTATCAATGCTTGCCCATGGTCCACGCCATAAAAATGCAATACATTAACCTGGCATTGGAATCCTAGCCCACTCCCCTAACTCAAAACCCGGCCCCGAATTTCCTTTCTTGCCTCATTTCTCATTCCTTCCCTGGTTGGTTCATTTATTCGGTCAACCTGTTTCGCTTTATTCACTTGCCGCCTCCTGTGTGCCAGGTGCTGTGTTCACTCTGGGGAACGAAATAAGGCCCCCGTGCTCAGTGAGCTCACGGCCTCACAGCAGATACAGACACACGCACTGGTGAGTGCCACGTGGTCTGATCAGGACCGTAACATGGGAAGTGGAAGGTCTACAGAATGTGGGCTGCCTGGGGTGAGGGTACCGCATCGAGCCCTCAAGGATGCATGGGGTGGCCACTGGGAATGGAAATATATCTTATCAAGAATGGCTTAGATATGAAGGATGGGGTGAGGATTTCGGGAGACCGACACCACAATGGCGGTTCATGGCTTGGCAAGAAGCCCGGTTCCTGTAGGTCCTTAAAAGCTTTATCCAGAGGACCGGATCTTACCCTGGAAGAAAAGAAACTAGCAGCAGGGAGGTGATGTGGTCACCACCCTCCTGACTCAGCAATCCGTCGAGTGCTCTCAGACTCCCCGGCCTTCACCAGGGTTAGCCTTTCTTCCCGATGCCCCTCCCTTCCCCGCCCTCGTCCCCCCATTCTCCTCCTGTTCCCGTCCTCTCCTTTTCATGATCGCCTTCAAATACTATCTATTTTTCGAAGACTTCCCAGATTCTGGGGTCTGGAACATTCCTTTTCTTCCTTTGGCACCTAGAGTCCATTACTCGTATGTTGCCATTTTTCACATTCTCCCTTGTCAATGTTTTGTGTCAGGTGCACCTGTTCGTCTCCCTCCCTGGACCCAAAGCTCCTTCAAGGTGTAATTCCCCTGGAATATATTTACCTCTGCATTTCCCACAGCACTTAGCCCGCAGTGCTTTGAGCCAGGCCTCCCCCAAGCTCTAGTTCCATTGTTTATTAGCAACGTGATCTTGGACAAGTCACTTTATCTCTGAGACCTCGAGTTGTCTCATCTATAAAATGGGGTAATGATTTTTATTACATAGGATAATTGTGAGGATTAAGTGAAGTACCTAGTTAGCACTCAATAAACATTAGTCGCCTTCCTCCCGCCTCTGGTCTCTGGTTCAGGAAGACTGTTGCAACATCGTGGGAGCGCATCAACGGAGGGAGGAGTGCCTCACTTTTCCCATGGGTCCCGGGGAGGTATCGGGTGCACCCGGGAGACCTCGGGTGCACTGGCTTGCTGAGCCGCCGAGGAGACGGGCAGAATATTGACATCGTTGTGTGGAGCCTTGAGTATCAGTGGGAGTCGCTGCCACCCGTTCCTATCTGAGCATTTTTGACGACTTCCGAAGAGTGCTCATCCTTAATGTAAACAAAAAGAAAATGCTGAAAATGATTTGCAAGAGCAAACTAAATAGTTTGAGTCTCCTCGTCTAGGATTATGCCCTAAACCAAGGTGTGCTCGTAGGGAGAGGTAAACAGTGACCGGCCAACGCGTCCTTTCCTTTCTGACCCGGTCGCTGCTCAGTCTGTGCACAGAATCTGCACGATGAGATTACAAGGGTCATTGTCATGGCCGCGATCATCCTTGTCATCACCATCAACAGCAGCCTTCTCCTCCCTCTCATCAACCCACAGCTGCCGTGTGGGTGGGAGGCAGGGCAGGCCCCCCCTCACCCCCCACGCCATTCTATATAGACCCCACTGGCAACCATAGCCTCGTGGGGCACTGTGCTGCTATTATAGTACTTGATTCTTACAGCAACCCCGCAAGGTAGGTAAGGCAACTACCATCGTTTTAGTCGGCAAAGGATTGGGGTGCAGAGAGTCTGGGTGACTTGCTCGCGTCACAGCCCAGGCTGGGAGTGGAGGGGGATGTGCAGGGCTGGGGCTGAGACTCAGGTGGTTTGAAGCCTGCAGAGGGCTGTTTGAAAGAGAGGACAGCCTTGTTTCTTGGCAGAATGTCACTATGAAGTCTCATAGTGACATATTAAAGCGCAGGTGGAAGCCAGTCTCGTTTTCTACTTCCTTTTGGTCCTTGGAATACCTACTGTATGCCCAGGACATGCAAATGTTGGTTGCATGAATAAAGATCGAAGGAGCATGGGAGGAGGAATAATGAGATTGCCCTTGGGTTTACGTGGCTGGTGGGATTTCGGGAACATTCCACAGATGCTCTCCCCTGCCTTCATGCCTTGGCACATGTGTGTGAAATTGCAGGAACGTATATGTTTGTCCTCTGTGGAAGAGCTAGGGACAGATCTTCGTCTCTACTGCTTTACTCGTGTTTCCTCACGGGGAAGACGGAAATGTCGTTGTCCTGGGAACACGGGGAAGGAAGGACTGGTGTTCCTTGGGTCACATTTGTCCATCGAGCAGAGCTAACATTCAAACCTGCGTGTCGCCTACTTTCTTCTAGAACCACTTCAATTCTGACACGGTTCCTTGCACTTTTACTTTCCATGCTTTAAACTGCCCTCTCTCTCCCTGCAGGTGTTTGGGGAAAAGTTTCGGCCAAAGAACAGAAGTGTTTCCCTTTATTGAGCCAGACTCTCAATGAATTTAAAACACCAGCCAGGCAGGCTGTGGAAGGTTGAGAATTCCAGGAGACGTATGCCAGCAGGTGGATTTTTCAACAAGACCCCTTCCGTTTTCTATTCATGATAATATTGGGATATGATCAGCCATCACTTGTGTTGCATGTCTGCTCTCTGCTGCGGAGGTTTCTTTCTTGGGATTGTTTCAAACGATTCTGGACGGTGAAGACCACCCCGTCTCTCCTCTCCTACTCCCACCCACCCCCACGGAGAAGCTCCTTCATGGTCAAGGCCCTAAGACATAATTTGGTCACTGCTTGCCTAGAGGCAAGGTGACCTGCTTTCCTCTTTTACATTTGAGACATTTGTTCTTTGGCAACAATGACCTTTAATTGCTATTTCTTCTTTCATGACTGGGGCCCTGGAAGCCCAGTTTCCTCTAATCTCTAATGGGTTTATTACAGAGTCACAGGCATGGAAAAAAAAAAATCTCATGATTTAAAGCAAGATATAGAGACTTTGAAGAACACCTCATCTTTCATTCCCTTCTCTTTATTGTAACATCCACAAATTATCTCTTGGGAAAGGAGGAGGTAGCGGGTTCTCCTAGAGTTTGTCGAATCCTTGGTTTTCTCAAGAGAAGGGTGGAAAGTCACCTGGCAGGTGGCCACGGAGCTTGGCCTTCAAGGCCAGAACTTCTAAGTCTGGGTGCTTGTAGGGAGCCCCAAGGATGTCAGCACTCTGATCTGTGAGTGCCGTGTGGGTGGGGTCCCTTTGCTGGGAGGTAGGAGGTGCTGGGCTGCGGTGTCCAAGTCCAGCTGCAGGTCATAGTCCCCTGACCACTTGAGTCAGAGTCCCTAGAGGTGGCCCAGGCATTAGGTTTCCCATACCCAAAGATGGATATGACTGCACACCCAGATTCTAATGTGCAGGATGAACCACTGCTCTAAGGCAGTCTCCAGTTCTAAAGATTTAAAACATTTAAGTAAAGTGAATATTGTTTTATCTCTATAGTTCCTTCTATCTATTATCTAGTAGGAATAAGAACCTAGAGGGAAAAGTACCTAGTACCTGTGGGAGATGTACCTAGTACCTTGTGGGAGAAGTATTTAGTACCTTGTGGGAGAAGTACTTAGTATCTTGTGGGAGAAGTGCTTAGTACCTAGCAGAAGTACCTAGTAGCTTGTGGGAGAAGTACCTAGTACCTTGTGGGAGAAGTATTTAGTACCTTGTGGGAAGTACCTAGTATCTTGTGGGAGAAGTGCTTAGTACCTAGCAGAAGTACTTAGTACCCTGTGGGAGAAGTACCTAGTACCTTGTGAGAGAAGTACATAATACTTTGTGGGAGAAGTATTTAATACCTGGTGGGAGAAGTACCTAGTACCTTGTGGGAGAGGTATTTAGTATCTGGTGGGAGAAGTACCTAGTATCTTGTGGGAGAAGTGCTTAGTACCTAGCAGAAGTACCTAGTACCCTGTGGGAGAAGTACCTAGTACCTTGTGGGAGAAGTATTTAGTACCTTGTGGGAAGTACCTAGTATCTTGTGGGAGAAGTGCTTAGTACCTAGCAGAAGTACTTAGTACCCTGTGGGAGAAGTACCTAGTACCTTGTGAGAGAAGTACATAATACTTTGTGGGAGAAGTATTTAATACCTGGTGGGAGAAGTACCTAGTACCTTGTGGGAGAGGTATTTAGTACCTGGTGGGAGAAGTACCTAGTATCTTGTGGGAGAAGTGCTTAGTACCTAGCAGAAGTACCTAGTACCCTGTGGGAGAAGTACCTAGTACCTTGTGGGAGAAGTACCTAGTACCTTGTGGGAGAAGTACTTAGTGCCTTGTGGGAGAAGTACCTAGTATCTTGTGGGAGATGTGCTTAGTATCTAGCAGAAGTACCTAGTAGCTTGGGGGAGAAGTACCTAGTGCCTTGTGGAAGAAGTACCTAGTACATAGAAGGAGTACCTTGAACCTTGTGGAAGAAGTACTTGGCATCCGGAAGGAGAAGTGAGCAATGGTATTCCTAGCTCCAGCGCCTCCCAAGAGCCTGCAGTCTGTAGCCCTTTGCTGTGTAACCCTCACACCAGCTCTTCAGGGCGGGTCCGCCAGCCCAGCAGAACTCAAATGAAGCTTAGGGACGCGCTGAGGCTCACCTGGCAGCTAAAGGCAGAACCAGGATTTGAACGCAGGCCTGCTTGGCCCATAAGTCCAATTCCTTTGCTCCTTGCCTGGATAGCGTCCAACCGGCCGGGCCCTTCAGCCCCCCCTGTAGCCCCTATGATAGCAGTTAAGAGCCCTTCCTTCTCTGAGGCCCTGGACAATAGGATCTGTTATAACTGCACCCTCTGGATTGCCTTGGGAACTCCAGGGGCCAAGAGTGCTTTCCTTTTGGTTCAAAGCACCGCCAATATTCCCCCAATTCTCCAGTGTCTGCCTCCAAATGCGTCCCCCAGCCTGCCCTGCACAGAAGCACCGAAGCTCTTTTTATCCATATCCTAATTTCCAGCTTGGAAAGGACAGTCCCCATAGCCACAGCTCCCTCTGAACTGTCATTTCTCCGAATCCCTCCAAGGACCCAGGACTGTGATACCCGAGTCACAGAACTGTGGGTACAAGCAGTGCTTTCTGACCCTTCCTCTGGGGTTGTTCTGTTCTCTTCAGCTGAGTGACGGCGTCAAGGGGCATGGCAGCCTGAGGAGGAAATGTAACAGGTCTCTTGGTGTCCATTAAAAGCCAATTATTCGAAAACTGTACAAGAAGGCGGGCTCAGCAGAAGCACGGGGATGTACGCACAAGGGTTTTGAGTCACAGGAAACGCCATACGCATCTACAGTCTGACCGGACCTCCCTCTCGCCCCACGCACACCTGATGTGACCCGAGGGCACAGGACCCATGGTCCTGTTTTGCTGCAAGTCAGGTCCGTGTGGGAGTCATGGTCAAGCCCGAGTATTGGCTTAGAGAAGGTGGCCCGCAGATTGGAAGGTGTCAGGAAGCTGGCAGCCAGCACGAGAGAGGGACTCGAATTCATGGATGACAACGAGAAGACACAAAGGGAGGGCGGTGTGCATAACTCGGAGCGGACTCCAAGCCTTCTAGGAGCAGAGGCCTTCTTCAGGGCCTCCGGGGCCGCCTACCACGTGTCAGGCCAGGGCGGGCTATGCAGCAGGCACTGACTAAGCCGCATAGGCTGCAACGGCCTCATAAACACGACAGTTCATCCCTCACTCTGCTCAAGTGCAGTGCAGATGGGGAGTTCGCTTCAATTCTGTGGTAACACCATCTGGGACACAGAGCCTTGGTGACAGCCGTCATGAGGGCAGAGAGAGAAGGGAGGCGGGGCGTCAGCCTCAAGTCGCCTCGGCCTGGATGTGACAGGGCCATATGACCAGTGAAGCCGAAAACATTTACTGTCTGGCACTTTGGGGACAAAGTTTGCCGGTCTGACATAGAAAATCAGCTGGCTTCCGCAATCGTTCCTTTTCTTTATTCCGTGACGCCATACGGCAAAACTGTTTTAAGTGTTTTATGGGTATAAACTCCTCGCATCCTTATAATAACTCCGCGAGGTGGATATTATTATCCCCGTCTCTCAGACCAGCAGATGGGTGTCTAGAGATGTTGGGTGAGTGGTCCAAAGTCACATAATAAGTGTGTGGTCGGCGCAGGGTTCAAGGCCAGGCGCTGGGGTTCCAGAATCCTTGCCCTAACCACCGCCCTCCGCGTGCTGTGAAAGCTTGCTTGCTACAAAAACACAGGCTCGAGGTGCTCGGGGGTGAGGAGCGGTTGGAGAACGCTCAGAGGGCACTAGAGTCAACGCTCTCCTTTATCAGAGATGGCTAGGCTTCTGGGGAAACTGAGGCCCAGGAAAGGAAGTGAGGTGTTCGAACTTTCCCGGCAAGCTCCGGTTCCTCTAGCAGGTTAAAGGCCAGTGAGAGGCGGCTGGACCAAAGCTCCTAGATGACAACAACAAAGGCGTTTTCGTTGTGGAAATCCCAGGACGGACACGAAAGGAGAGAGAACAATTTGGTGGAACCCCACGCCCTTTCCCCCAGGTTAACGATCCCAGGCGGTTGGCCCATTCATTTCACCTATCACCTGCCAATGATTTCAGAGCGGGGAGTGGCCTTTTAAAAACAAATCCCGGACATCCTGTTATTTTTACACACACACACACACTTAAGTGTTCAAATTTGTTTTGGTGGAAGACTTGGTGGAAGAGAAAGTGAGGTGTAGAGCCATCCTCTGGGGCGGAGCCGGCCCCGGGGACCCGGGAGGGCGCTGCTGTTCTCCAGACCCGCAATGGAAGGTTTGCGCATGCGCACACCCGTTCCTCCCTGGCCCTTGATTCCCTCCCCTGTGAGTAATGCCAATGCCTGCCAGACTCAGGGCTCCTGCCAGAAACACCTCGCGGAACGCTGTCTGCAACCAAGATGAGAAAAAAAAGTATCTCGAGTGGATCCCTTTTTCACCACCATCCTCTTTCCCCAAAGCAGCCCCTGCCCGCGTTGGGCCTCTGTGCCCCGCCGGCTGGGTGTCCCCATCGGCTGAGTCACGAGTGTTGCCCCTATTACCCGAGTTTGTCATTTTCCAGCAGCGTGACTCACCCCCTGAAAGGGAAACAGAGAGCCTGGGAGATGAGCCTCGGGTCAAACCATCGGCCCCTCCTTTGGAAGCTGAATCTTCCCCTTTGAACTCTGATCTGAGCACCCAAAAGGGGTGTGTGTGTGTGTGTGTGTGTGTGGCCCGTCGAGGGGCATTTGGCCTCTTGGAAGGGCCGCTGGGCAAATGGTGGCAGACTCTGAGCAGGGGCTCGGCGGCCTTGTGTAATTCCGGAACCTCTGTTCCCCCTCTCCAACCTGCCTGCTGGGGCTTCCCAGAGAGTGTGTCCTTTTCCACCACGCTGGACTGGGTCCTCCCGCTGCCCAGGAGAGAAAGGTGTCTACCCAGCATGCAAAGCCGCCTCCTCGGGGGCAGCCAGGGTGGCAAGCAGGAGGAGCACCCCCACGCTTTACCCACCCCAGGCTTGATCATAGCAGCCACCCCTACGCACTGTTGGCCCCCTGTGCCGGACATGGGTGCTGTGCTCGGTCCCCTGTGAACATACCAGTTTGGAAGAGAGCCAGGAGGTCCTTTTATGTCATCTCTGGGCCAGGACAGACACTGGGCTCCCCACTTCCTCTGTAGCGGCCTCCTCTGCCCCTGTCCCCGCCATCACCTCTTCCTTAGGTACATTTTCATACTGATTTTTAATTTAACAAATGCTCCTACAGCTGTTTCTGTATTTTAGAACTATTCTGCCAGGTACTGTTTAAGTACTTTAGAGCTATTAGCTTATTCTAACCTTCATAGTGACCCTTGGAGGCAGGTAACATTATCCCTGATTTACAGGTGAGAGACTCAGGCACAGAGAGGTAGTTGCCCAAAGTCCAAAGCTAGTATCAGAGAGATGAGAGTCTATCGGCCTCGCCCCAGAGTCTGGGTCAGAAGCCCTAGGCTCTGTCATCTCATTTAAGTCCTACAATCACCCAACATAGTAGGGATTATTCCCATTTACTCAGACACTGAGACTCAGAGAGGTTAATTTTGCTCAAGGTTACACAGATATAAGTAGCTAGGTGGCGATGGAATTCACTTTTGCCTGACTCCAAGATGACACAGACTGTACTAACGGCTCGGATACGGAAGAAGAATATTCTACCTTTACGGGTGCGTATAATATGAGTGGTTTCCTTAAATCTCCCACAGCCAGTCAGGAGCGCCCCCATCTCCCATTATCTGAATTTTTCTTTCTCTTCTTCCATTTTCTTCCTTTATCTCTACCTGTCACCGTGTTTGGACCCTCTAGTCGGTCCAAATAGCAAAGTGAATAGCACTGCTGGTCACCAAGGGCATATTGTATTGTCCATGACTATAATGGGAGTGCGGCTAGTGTTTCTGGTATTGACTGTGGCCCTACCTCTTGCTTCCAAGAGAACTTGGACAAGTCATATAACTTCTCTGATCTTCAATGTTACCACGTAGCGTTGGACAAGCTTTAGAGTTGGTTGTTCAAATTTTTACATTTAGCTTCTTTTTTTTTTTTAAGTTGCGGAATATGTTGGTTACAAAACATGTTAGAAGTACCTCCAAATACAAAATAGGAACCATATTTGTTAGTGTATCATGGCAGCCACGGAGGGCTCTGCCGAGCCTACGTTCGGGAATCACTGGATTAGATAATAACAAACTGCATGATTATGGAAGCCAAGAGGATCAGTGTATTAGTTTCCTAGGTAAAAAATTACCACGCATTTGATGGCTCAAAACAACTAAAATGCATTGTCTTATGGTTCTGGAGACCAGAAGTTCAAAATCAAAGTGTTGGCAAGGTCATCCCCACTCCAAGACCGTATGGGAGAATCCCTCCTTGCCCCTCTCTGAACTTCTGGAGGCTCTGACAATCCTTGGCTTGTGGCCGCCTCACACCGATCTCTGCTTCTGTCTTCACATGGTCTCCTCCCGTGTTCTGTATCTTCTCTTTCGCCTCTTCCAAGGACACTCGTCATTGGATTCAGGGTCCACCTGGATAATCCGGATGTTCTCAACCCGAGATCCTTAACTTACGTGTGCAAAGACCCTTTTCCCAATAAGATCATAGTCATGGGTCCTAGGGATGTGAATGTCGATGTATCTTTTGGGGCCACCATTCGACCCACGGCAATCGGTAAGAACTTTTAAGCATCAAGGATATACCTGGCCTTGTGCGAATCATGCCAGACGACAGAGATGATTAAGATAAAATGCTACTCCCTGGAAGCCTCTGGGCTCATTTGAGAATCTGTGTTTAATTTCAGGTCTCCTCCCTCCCTTTCTTCCTTTTAAAGATAGGTTTATAGAGATTTAATTTACATACAGTAACCTTCACCCTGTTTAGGTATCCAGCTGATGAAACAGGCTTAGAATGGTAAAATAATTTGCCCCAGCAAACACAGAAAGGAAGTGGCAGAGCCTGGGACTTGAACCTATGTTCCCCATCACCGGGGCCTGCATACCTAACCAGCGGTCTCCATGGTCTCCGCTCTTTCTCTGGGTGCGTCCAACTCCTCATCCGTCAGGTGAAAAGGCTGGCAAGGTGCTTTCTAGAAGATCTTAGAGCTCTGACATTGGAAGCTGTCATGGTGAAGTGTGGAGAAGCACTCTTTATTCAAAGGAACCCTTCAGGTGCAAGGAGAATCTTCCCGAGATGGAAATGTGTATGCCTCTAGAAGCATTTAGCTGATTTGTGTCTATGTGCTGGTTAAATGGATTTACAGCTCATGATATCTCATTTCAATTTAACTAATCCTCACGGAATGGACAAATGATTTAAGTGGTTCCATGAAGGAACTGCAAGCCGGAGATAATATTAATGAGGCGAACCCAAGAGAGCCGCAGGAGGAGGGCTGGCTAGATGCTTCTGTAACCCCTAGTGCTTGCCGCTTTCCAGCGAATGACTGGATGCAGATAGTGGCAGCCGAATTACATCAATCACAGCACTGGTTAAAAGACTTAAAAAATTATTAAGAAGACTATTTGAAATATGGTCTTTCATCCACTGTGGTTAATGATGGGTCTCTCCTTGAGTCTTGACATAACTGATGAGTGTATGAAGGCATTGCAATTAGCAAGACATTAAGAATTTTTTTTCCCCAACTGGTTAAAGGCATACATACTCAACTCAGCCCTTTACAGATTTTAGTTAAATATTATAATTTTGAATTTATTACTTACGAGCAAAAGCGAGAGGCCATAATCCACTGGTCAAATGCTTGCTCCTCTCGCTAAGGTAAAAAGGGCTGAAGAAATACCTGAAAACTACCTAGTGACATAATAAAATGGACTCCTCGGTCACTAAATATTGTTGCAAGACACAAAGACCTTGTGGCTGAAGAGGTGAAGGGACATCAAACAAATAATTCAGCGTGAGAGATTTGGTATGCGGTTGGTGGGAAGTACAGATATTTCCAGCACATTTTGGCTGTTTCTCGATTGTTCGTTTCAGTCATGAAACACATTGGAGGGCCCTTTCTTATGAGCTCTTTAAGGAAAGATGTACCAGAAAAAATTACATTCCAACAGTAATGAATGTCTTAACAAAAGCAATACTTGGGGTATTTATGTCGATTAGAGTGTCACGAGCTAGAACCTTATGTGATATATATTTGCCGCATCGTCCATAGCAAGCTACGTGAGCCAGGAAGCTTAAGCCACAACAGCACAGAGCACAAGAGGCTGTAATATATGCGGACCGTTACGCAGAGGTAAGAGGTTTAAACTATGGCAGAATCTTTATAACACTTTGTAATGAGAGAGGAAGTATGCCTGGCAATACTTTATTCAAGAAGGGATTCCCTTATTCTCTTCTGGCCAAGTATTCGAAACAGCGAGTGAACAAATTCAAGGGTTCAAATTATTTGATCTTTTCCAGGCTGACAAGTGGCTGTCAGGAGTGAGCTATAGCAGGTACCTTTGAAAAAAAAAAAAAACCCACAAGAAACAACACAAACAGTGCACTTAAGTTGTCCCCACGGGGTAAATATCACCACTTAATAATGAGACAGTCATTGACTTTCGAAGAAACCGGTAAGCCGCGATGAGATACCATCATACATGCACCAAAATGGCCAAAATGAAAAAAGACGGACAGTACCAGGAGGAGCAGAGACTGTGGAGCTCTTAGACCTCCCACCTTGGCCGGAATGTAAATTCATGGAACCAGTCAGGCAACTGTCTGGCGCTATCTAAAAAGCAGAACGTAAGCAAACCCAGTGACCTGGCAATTCCAGTCCGGGGGTGTACCTGACAGATTCACAAACATGCTCTCCTGAAGACAGGCGGGCCATGCGCACAGCAGCACTGTGTCTGGTATCCGAACGCTGGAATTTCTCCAGAGTCCCACCGAAAGCAAACTGGATTCTTGTCGTGCATTTGCGGAGACAATCCTCTACATAATGAGAGTCAGCGATCCATGACAACTTCAGTGAAATGGATGCATCTCACAAAAAAGTTTTGAGCAAAATGAGCCAGACACACAAAAAAGATGCCTCCTGTATGACTTCACTCACACCAAGTTTTAAAAACAAACAAACAAACAGGCGAAATGAATCTGAAAGCTAGGAGCGTGGTTACCTTTGCAGCGGAAATAACTGGAAAAGGCACAAAGGAGCTTTTGATAACGTGACTGCAGATAATGCTCTGTTTCTTGTTCTGTGTCTTTAACTGGGTGCCTCAGTTAAACACAAATACATTCATCTGCACACTTGTGATGTGTACATTTTCCTGTATGCGTATTGCTCTTGAATGCAAAGGAGAAAACGATCCTTTCCCCATGAAGACGGTGTTTGAGCCCTGAGGACGTGAAACGTTTTCGGGGGTAGTACTGTTGAAAATGATACGTCTAACTGAGATCTGTGTTCCTGGAAGGACCGAAACCGAATATTCTAGCCTGTTTTACGTTTCCAAAGGTAATGTCACTGATGTTCAACTAGCTTTTGTTTTTTCTTTTTAATTCCAATAAATTATGGGGAGAACGGATTGCTATCAGGGAGTTTGGAGATGTACTGGCCAAATTTCACCAAAAGTGTTTGCGTAACAGGTAGATGGAATTGAAAACTGAGTATTATGACTGAGTAAGGCAACGATGCTGTTCTCCTTTCATTTGAATTTGCATGCCTTTTCCAGCAATGACAGGCACTAAAAGCAAGTGTCAGAACAAACTGAATGTGGGACCAAACCGTTAATCACTGTGTCATACAGATTAATCCAAGGTTGAAAAAACTTAGAAAAGCATGCTCAAAATCATGTGGGTCTCACTAAAAGAATTTTTATTACATCAATAATTTCTCATGAAAGCAAAACAAGTTCTTAAGAGTCACTAAATAAAATAAAAATTACTAAAAATTCATCTCGATTTCAACCTCTTAAATAGACTTTTATGTATATTTTCTAATATTGATAATATATTAAATAAGAGTATGTATAGATAAATTAAAAATAGAGATGCATACACCGAAAGTCTATGCTCGAAATGTCATTGTTGATAGGGTGCTCAATCAGGAAAAAAGCTCAGAGACCATTGGTCTCCACCAGCAGTCACCCTTTAGAAACAGGTTAATGGGTGAGGAACAAAGAGATGAAATATTGAATCCTCAAAGTGCCACTTATTGCCAAAATGTGCCAAAATCTGGGATTTTGAGCAATCAGTCAATGGGCCTGGATCTGGGTATTCTTGTTAGCAGAACAGAAAGTTAGCACCTGTTGGAAAAAGTTTGTCTGGGTAATTAAATGAGTCGATATACGTAAATTTCTTAATACCTTGAGCAGCTTATGGAGATTTAATAAAAGTCACTTCTACTGTCATGCAGTCATTTACTAGTGTCTTCCAAACGTGTCTCATGATAAGGATCTTCTGGATGCCTAGGAAAATGTTTGGGTCTAACTCAGATTTTTTGAATTAAAACCTTCATGGGTAGAACCTCGAAGGTTGTATCTTTAGAAGGTAATTCTTGTGGCCAGGTAAGTTTGAGAAAGACTGATTTACAAGATGCTGAAGCTCTCTTCCCTTTAATGGTCAGCTCCATGTATGAGTCTTACCTCCTAAGAGCCAGAAACTCTCATAGGACCATCTCTGTCCTGCACAGTGTCCAGCAGGGAGCTCTATCCATACTGGGTGGAGAAGGCCAAGGAGAAATCTCCATGTCTGGGATGATAAACCAAAAAATGGGTCCTAGTTGGTAGAGTATAGCACTGGAGAGACTGAGAGAAGCAATAGGCCAACGTCTCTGCAAGAGAGGGGCAGCGTGAAGAAGTAGGAGGAACTTCCCCCTTGGGCTTGGGCTCAGAAGTAGGACTAGCTCCTTGGGGGGTAAGTGGGAGATGCTGGAGGGAAAGCATGGGGCCCAGGCACACTGGGAAGGCTCCGAGTCCTAAGTCCGAGGTGGGAGCTGACCACAATTGACCAGTAAAATTAGACAGGTCCAGGATAGGATAGACTTGATGCTTTACATTTGACCTGCTTGGTGAAGATCCATACATTCCATTCCCATTGACTTAGGAAAGGCTGGTCCTTGAGTTGGGCACTTGTCCTGTGCATGAGGATCAAGCAGGCTGGAAGCATAAGAGGTACCTGCTTATTCAGGCTTGCCTATACTAGGTGCTTAATAAATGCATGCACATTCAGCATGCAGTTGGGTAATCCCACTGAATCTTCTCTCGCCATTTTATCCTCTGTGCATCCAATTATTTCCCCGTTCCTCTCCTTGCCTCTGCAAGGACGGTTGTCCTGGTTGGGCAGCACTGCTTCCCCAGGCTTGCTCTTCCCTAGCACAGACACTCTGCTGTGTCCTGACAGCCCTGAGTTGCCCTCAATTTGAAGGTGTGGATAATTAAGCTAATGAACACTTTTCCACTGGCTGCTGAAAGCCTCATTAATCTACACACATGTTGCCACAGGCAAATTATGGCGTCAAGGGTGGGAGGATCAACAAAAATAACTTCAGAAATTCATTAATCAGACTTAGTCAAGCATGCTGTTCGGAACGGGGAGTTCTTATCCAGCAGTGGCCAGAGGATTAGATTTTTTTTTTTCTAGCTACATGAAAGAGACTTCTTAAGCAATATCTCGGAACATCTAGGTTATTGTACTGGTATTTATGACTCCAGTCGTTGATGCTAATGAAATCTGTCCAAAGACTTCCGTGTGGACGATTCGAGAAATGCTGAGTGGATGATCAGGTTTCCAAGTACACAAGGGGGAAAATACAATCACAGCACTGGTTAAAAGACTTAAAATCAAGATTCATGGGAATCACATGCAAAACCATACCTAGCTATGATGGAAGTGGTCCACGCCACCAAAGAGTCATTTTCTCCCCAACATTTCACAGGTGTCCTGTGAGTCATTCGGAGCTATGCGACCCTTTCCTGGCAATGGATGGTGAGCAGGGGCAGGATCCGGCATGGCTCCCTGGCAGCTTCTGTGCCTACCCTTCTAGACGGCAAAGTAACAGGCTGGAGAACTGTTGGACCCATCTGGGATTCACACGCATGAAGAATAAAGTATATGACAAGCCATGGAGATTTCTTACTTATTCGTCAACTCAGTAGTGTCTGATACATCCTGGCCTATATGCCAACCACATTTTTTGAATATGGCGATCAGATTAGTTGTCTCATGTCCTCATGAGCAGAGTGTCTGGATTTCAGCATGGCCTTCAAAGGGATCTTCTATGGATAAGTTGGGGTCTTTTTCAGACAAGTTGGGGTCATGAGTGCTGAACGATAAAATAGTTACATGGATTCTAAGCTGCCTGAATAACAATTTACCCTAGAAGTGCTCATTAGCAAATGAACATGAGCCTTAGGAGACAACCTTAAGAACAAAATCTTTACTCGATGTTGTTCAACAGTTTAATCAGTGGCTTGGGTGAAGACGGAGATCCCCTTCTTTTTAGGTTTGTGTGTGCCGCAGAGAAGGAGTTGAAGCACACTGAGGGTCTTGACTGACCGAGTCGGAACTCAGACTCTGGCAGTCCTAACAATGGGGTCGATAGGACAAGATGGCAGAAAAGCATCCCATATGAATATATGACATGAGGTTTGAACTACAGAATCACAGGAGAGGAGGGATGAAGTTGAAGAGCATTTTAAAAATAGCCCTGAGTAGTCTAGTAACTAGGGCTCGAGACCAACGAAGTGTCTTCTAAGCTTTAATAATCTCTTAGTCCCCAATACTCCTTGTACCTACAGACCTATTTAGGAGGCTGGAAAATAGGTGAAATGGGGAGAGAAAAGGGAAAGAACACAGGACCTGGGATTCAGAGGAAAAGTCTCCAAATCCTTTAGCAAGTTTGAAGCCAGGTCCTTCGAAGTTGGCAATGAAAGGAGACTCTTCGTGAAGAATCTTCATGACTGACCTTAGAGGACACAGATTTGATTTATTAGGCTGGCCAGGAGCTCTTCTCACTGCTTGAGGGAATGCCAGACCACAAGCCCAAAGTTACTTTTGGGGAGTCAGGAGATCTCCTTTGTCCACTGAAGTTTCTGGTGGCTTTCCTCAGTCGCAGTCACTTAGCGACACCTTCAACAAAAATAAACAACTAGGATCTTGGGCTTTTTCCCCCTAGAATTCTAAAGGTCACATTTCCCTCTTCCGTGCTCTTAAAGTGTTCGACGTTGTGGTGGACATGCCCCATTCAGAAGAAAGGATGCTCTTAGAAAAGGTGCGAAGAATCAGGAACCAAAGCACAGCATCCCTGTCTCCCTGGGCTCCACAACTGGGGCCAGAGACTAAGGGTGTGTGCAGGTTTAAAAAATGAGCTCAGAGGTGGACAGAGAAATTCTAGATCACCAATACAATAACCCACAACATAACCAGACTACCTCGAAAAAATCAGCAACCTACAAAACATCAGGAAAATAAACCTCTAAGTCAGAGGCAGAGTGACAGGTAATTGTCCTAATTCTTCAGTGAAATTTGGGACCACTGGTGGAGTCCCAGTATAAAAGCAACACGTTGGTCAGGAGAATTTGGAAAGGCGATTGGTTTCCTTTTGTGCTCAAATGTTGGGCCTTGAAGGAAGGAAGATGTTTCCTCTTTTAACGGAGGTCCTCGGGAAAATTCTCAAATGGATGGAGCCCATGGCAATGTCTTGGAATGGTTAGGGTGTATTTTTCCTTTTTGTGGACCCCAGATTTGAGATGAGAGATCATGGCCATTGCTCTGCAGCCGGGAGGGTCAAGTCTATAGCACCATTTCCTGAAGATTGGCTGTGTCCCTGCCCACACCAGGGGCTAATGAATACCAGACAGGAAGCCCTGGCTCACGGCCCTTCTGTTCAGGAATCTTACTTGCTTGCTGCCTCTAGATTGCGGCAAAAGCATCCCTTTGTTTTCCAAGTTAGACAAAAGAAAATTGTGATTGGGTTTTTCATGGGCCCACCATTTATGCTTCGGGAAGGTGACCGGATGATTATGCCGTCTACATCCTCCCTCCTCCTCGCCCCGCCCTATGCCTTCGCTGGAGCATGTCCAGTAATTCCTATCTGTCTTCCTCTGCAAGCTGCAGGCAGGCCCTACCCCCCATCCTGGGGGTGACCCAGGGTCAGGCATCGCTGGGGCTCAGGACTACACAGGAATCGAGTACCATGCCTTTAGCAAGAGGGCTAGAAGCAGTGTGGGGAATACTAAGCACTATATTTGAGAGGGAGCAAAGCGCATGTGACATGTGTGATGGGTATCTTTTGGGTGGTGACTTAAGATTTTCCTTTCCAAGTTTGGGGACCTTAAAAAAATTCCTTAAATGGGTCAAGAGAACAGCCCAAGTGGTATGCCTGCAAGCAGAGCGGTAGCTACAATCCACACCACAGGGCAAGGGACTGCGGGACTTGGGGCTTCAGTGGGGTCAGTGTGATGTACTTGTCATGCTTGTGTTCTTACTCCGGTTCTGCTCCTTCCCTCTGCACCTAATTGCTTTTAACCTCACTTTCCTTGCCTGTAAAATGGGAATGCTACCCAGGGGAAGGGGCTGTTGAGAGCGTTGTCTGTTGTTATCTATATGAAGCACCTGGTGTGAACCCGTGCACATGGCTGACACTCTCTTTCTCTCCTCCTGGTTCCGCAGATTTGTTTTACCCTGCTCAGTGAAAATGTATGGAGTTTGAATTGGAAGAAAGTTCAGGAAGTACAACCTCCTCCTTTTATGAATGAGGAGACTGAGGTCAGAGAAGTTAAGCCATGTTCCCAATGCCATGGCACTGAGGTCTTGACTTTTTATCTAGTGATCGTTTTATCATTTGATACTTCTCTTGAGATTCTTAGAAGCCACTAACACATCAGCGTTTGTGAGCAAGACAATTGTCCAAAGTAGAAAAGGCCAATCAAAAATATTTGTCCAGGTTCCAGCATAGCTATGTGTATGCCCCGTGGTGGGGGTGATAAAGGGTTGTCAGTAAATTAAGGACTGACGATGCTTCAGAAGCATGACTTCCTGGGGACTGAAGTGGACAGGGAAACCTCTGGGTATTCTTTAGGGCTTGACAATGTCTTTAGGGCTTGACGATAGTGTGGAAGATACAAAGAACATTAACTAGGCAATTAAGAGTTACATAGGAATCTTCCACAGCAAGATGAAGCTCCTGGTTCTGCACAAATGCGTATGAGCAGTTGAATATGGGTAATGTCCTTCAAAGTAACCAGTATGCTCCCCTACCCTCATGTTAATCCAGTTGAGTCTGGGATGGACTCCTGAAGACATCCTGACTCGCTGAGAGTCACCCTGGTGAACATAGGTGCTTAAACATTCCCAAGGACCCCACTCCTAATTTAGTATTTCTTAGATGATTCAGAAGCTCTTTCAGGAGATAAACGTGTCTCTAAGGTCACAACAGTGGGCACTTATTCATAGCGGGTGGCCGACAGAAGGAGCAGGTGTACAGAGATGGGCAGACCTTACCAAGGGTTGGCTCTGAAGTTCACTGGATCAAGGTCTAGGATGGTAGTTATTACATCTCTATTGGGATGACATCTGCCATTTGAGCATGCTCTTTACAAACCAGGCCACTGTGAGATAAGATTGTCAAAGCATGCGCTGTTCGTCCCACTTTAAGTGAGGAATCTGAAGCGAAGGGCTTTGCTCAAGTTCATGGAGTAGGAAAGCATCTCCTCAGAGACAACCACTAGGATCTCTTGACTCCTGATCTAGGGCTCATTCTCATGCCCTGTGATGCCTTTCACAAATGCAGAGGGCTATTTGGATCCCATGAAGTATCCGGACAACAGATACAATCTACTTCTTTTTTTTTTAATTTTTTTTAACGTTTATTTATTTTTGAGAGACATAGAGACAGAGTGTGAGCAGGGGAAGGGCAGAGAGAGAGGGAGATACAGAATCTGAAGCAGGCTCCAGGCTCTGAGCCGCCAGCACAGAGCCCGACGCGGCGCTTGAACTCACAGACTGTGAGATCATGACCCGAGCCGAAGTCGGATGCTTAACCAACTGAGCCACCCAGGTGCCCCCAATCTACTTCTTAAAGTCTGTGGACCTGTTTTTAGAACCCCACAGCCATCCATCGAGTGGAGTCCCTAACAAAAGCCCCAACAACATTCACAGTAAAGTGAAAAAAACTTAACCTTTAAAAATTACAGTAATACAGATTTATTGTTGACATTTTAGTAGATATGTATATGCAAAAACACACTTACAAAATTCAAATCACACGTAATTCTTTCTTTTTAAATGTTTATTTTTGCGAGCATGAGCGGGGGAGGGACAGAGAGAGGGGGACAGAGGATCTGAAGCAGGCTTTGTGCCGACAGCTGTGAGCCCGATGCGGGGCTCAGACTTACAAACCATGAGACCTTGACCTGAGCTGAAGTTGGATACTGAACCAACTGAGCCATTGAGGCACCCCAAATCACACATAATTCTATCACCCAAATTATCCACATACTTTTGCAGTATTTCTAATTTTTCCTTAAGTGTAGAGTTCGGTTTCTTTTTAGATCTTTGTAATTGTGTTTATTATTTTGTATTCTGAACTTTCACTTACTTATGATGATCTTTTCTTCACATAATTAAATATCTTTAAATAGATTTTTAATGACTGCATAGCTGTAGGTATGCCATAACCTTTCTAAATCAATCCCCGATTTTGAATGTTTAGATTATTTACACTTTTTGTTAATATAAATGACACTGTTGAAAATGACATCACTTACAGATAATTTTATAGAAATCTTTATATAATGGTCTTATACAAATTCCCGAAAGAAGCATTTTGAAGATTCTTTATACATCTTCCTGGAGAAAGTTCTGAACCACATCCATAGCTCCTGAACTATCCTGCCCTTCATCTTGATGCCTGCCATGTTCTTGGCCTCCTTAAAGGTCACGACCTTTGTCAGTCTGGGTCATGACTCTCTCAGCCAAATCCGCCCTATTCTCTGGACCCTTGTCTTTACTTTCTGGTGAGGAACTGGACGAGAAGGGGAAATTGGGCTCCTTTTGGAAAACCCCTCCGCCCATTAATTTAGTGACACTTTATGAAACACCCACTGTAAGGCTGACTCTGGTGAAGCTCTCCGAAAACCCTGTCTTGTTCCCATCCCAGCAGGGGAACAACACAGGGAACCTCCGGCCCCGGATGCATTGTCCGTCCAGGGCAAACACCCGATCTGCGGGGAGGCATCACTTTCCTTCTTGCTACAGCGCCTTGTTTGCTCAATAGCCGCTTAACAGCTCAGCCCTTAATAGCCCTTTCTATCAATTTCCCCATCTGCAGAATGGGGACTGTGATTCCGGGCTGACAGGGTGGTGCTGTGAGCCTTAATGAATGTTTTGAGGCACGTTGAGATCTGTAGATAAAGAAGCACGGAGTGCTAATGAGGCTGCTATTGAGCAACCTGCTTTGTTTCCCACAGAGAAGGGATCTGTTCCTAATCCCCGGGCAGACAGTGTCTCCAGGCTGCTTCCCCAAGAACCCAAACAGTGGATTCCCAAGAAAATTCTTCCTAGCGTCGTATGCAGCGCTTGGCTTAACCAGAAAACTCAAAATTCCATCGGAAGCAACTCCAAAATAATTCCCGGGTCAGTCTCTCCAGCGACAGCACCACTTGGTATGGCCCCTTGGCAATCTCTGGAGGGATGTTTGCCTAAGCACAGAATATTCACCTGCTGAAGATACTCAGACGACTTTAGACGGTTTACGGATGAACTTTCAAAAACTTCTCACAGTTATGCTTGTCTTTTGGTGGTTATTTTCTATTTGTGGCAAGCAAAACTTGCTTAAAAACATTAGTCATAATAAGACTACCTACATGTTATAAGTGCTTACAATATACCAGGCACCGTGGTAAGTGCTTTACAGGAAGTAAATCAGTTAATCATCACAATAGCCTTATGATGTAGCTCCTCTTATTACCCCCTTTGGACACATGGCGTTTGGAGACACAGACACTTTAAATAGCCTGCCTAAGCTTACACTGCCTAGACGCAACAGAGATGCAATTTCAATCAGGGAGTTTTGACTCCGGGGCCCACGCTCCTGTTAAACCCCTGTCGTGTTTCCTTTCGATATATTTGTGTTTAAGGTACTCATATGAAATATGTTTTAAAAATAGATTTATTTAAAGTTATGAAAGCATGTGGATGGGAATAAAAATGGTGAATAAAAAAATTAGTTTGTGGCGCCTGGGTGGCTCAGTTTGTTAAGCGTTGGACTCTTGATTTCAGCTCGGGTCGTGATCTCATGGTTTGAATTCGAGCCCTGGTCAGGGTCCGTGCTGACAGTGCGGAGCCTGCTTGGGATTCTCTCTTTCTCTCTGCCTCTCCCCCACTCTCTCTGTCTCTCAAAAATAAACAAATTAAAAAATTAGTTACAAATAGTGAGACGGTGTGAGGATTTGATGGACACCGATGATGGAATCAAATGCAGTGTCCCTCAGAGGTTGGTCTGGTGACCACCTGGGTTGGCTTGCTCCATAAACGAATTAAATATCCAGACTTATTGAATCAGAATCTCTATGGGTGGAGTCCAAGAATCACAATTTATAGCCAATTTGTCAGAGCATCCCTATATATCACCCACACCCCAAATCCCTATCCATCAGCAACTCCAGCAACCAAGCCTTGATTGTCTGGCTGTTCCACTGAGCTGTCACTCCTTTGGCCTAACATCAGGGAAAGCCATAGGTGAAGGGACAGAGAACTACACCATAGGAAGCATCTACTGTGTCTGGGCCTGTGCTAGGTTGGTACCTAATCCTCAGATAAGGAAACCGAAACTGACAGAGGTTAGGTGACTTGGTAACTGCGGGGCCAGGAGTCAGACTTGGGAGCATAGGGTTTTTCAACTGTGCCTCTTCCAACACCCCAGCCCATTGAGGCGAGATGTTTACAGTCGGTGGATCCCACAGACCAGCTGGAAGATGCCAAGTCAAGAAAAGGAGCTTGTATTTGGATAACTGCACTCATTGGTGTATCCAGCACTTAGTGCTAGAATTTAAAGTGAAAAGAGGGAGTCTCCAAGTTAAGGAAATGAATCTGCTGCTACGTGTACCCAGTGTTGGGTGAGAGGCTCATGGCTACAAAAGCAAGGAGTCCTGGTCAGCGGAGTAGATGCCGCTTATTAGCTGTTGGTTTTGACAAGTTAGTCAAACCTTTAAAACCCATTGTCCTCACCGGAACCACAATAGATCCAATCTCTGATGGTTATATCCAGTGTTACATAGGCTAGTGAATGTTAAGTGCCTGACACTCTGTAAATGGTCACTGCTGGAAAGCCAGGCTGCGAACTCAGGGAGACTGGACAGCCGAGGTCAGCCCCGGACAGCACCACCGCTGGTGCTGCGGTGCTGTGGACAACTCCTCTGACTCCATGCTACTGCTGGGCTCTTGACACCACCACCTCCTTGAAAAAAAAGACTAAGCCCTTCCTGTATTTTCGTTCTGGCATCAGAGTTCCAAACAGATGGACTGTCTCTTAGGTCCTTACCAATGCTCTAGATTCAAGGCCCAGAAGAAGTATTATCTCTCTTTAGGGGCTTCCAAAGTGAGAAGTGACTGTGGTAAGTCCTAATCTCATGGAATTCTCCTCAAAAGGCAGGGAAGGCAGAGTTGATTTTTGAGAAGAAGGAAGAGAGAGAGGGAGAGGGAGAAGGTGAAGGAGAGAGAGAGAGAGATGCACTGTATTTCTTAAAGTTCACGAAGTGCTTTTCTGTTGTCTGAATTTGCATAATGGAATTGAGGGTGAAGACTGGTGGGAAGTGGTCAAGTCAACTCATAGAGAGGAGCTGGGTGTGGAGTGCCCGAGGGACTGGATATGTTAACTTGCTTGTTTATTTGTTCCTTGATTACCGAGCACATATTGAGTTCACCATGTTTGGGGCTCTAGTGCTGGGCTCCAGAAACGTGATGGTGAATATGACAAAGTTCTTGCCCTAAAGGAGGCCTTAGACTAGTGACATTCAAACTGGGGGACCCCAAGAGGCAGGAGCAGGACGGAGGGGAGGAGAGAGCCTGCGTCTGGGAACTGTATTAGGACAGGAATTGATAGATGATGCTTTTGGCCTGAATCTTGCAGGGGTGAGGTGACCTGTTTGAGTTCTAGGACTAGTCCATCATTGACCAGGAACTCCAGCTAAAGCCTTCGAGCTCATGTTCTGAGGCCTTCTTTTACTCTGGGTGTAGCTCTAGGCAAGGTGGAGGGGGAGACAGTAACTTAGAGCAAGGGAGTCCTGGCCAGCTTTGGGGTCCCACCTATTCTACTTGCTAGCTAGGTGACATCCATTGGTCTAGAGCTATGTAATTCCAAGACTTACTTTTCTGTCTATACAGAGTGGATGGTAAGATTTCCTTCCAGAATTACTATGAGGACTAACCTGACGACAAATTTCAAGAATTTTGTGCCCTTGATAATTGTAGACACACTGAGTGCTCAGTAAATGGCAGCGACATAGAAAGAAGCTAAGATAGAGTGATTGCCTTCAAGGAACCCACACTTTACCTGGAAGGTGATAGGGTGGGGAATAGGATGGGAGAGTGGAATGTTCCCAGGTGGGAGAGAGAAGAAATAAGCCCAAATCTCTTTATTGGATTGGCTATAAGTAGGATCAGAATTCGGAGAAAAGAAGGGCACAGTGTGGCCACAAGCCAAAGGTTTTCTGGAAGGACCCAACGGGATATCCAGGGTGCTGCTGTTGCTCTACGATTTGACTCCTTGGGTTCATATCTGAATCCCATCCCCTTTGTTCTTGGTCAAGGAAGTTGTTTAATTTCCTTAAGCCTCAGTCTCTTTTGCTATAAAATGGGTGTAACAGTAGTACCTACTTATGAGGTAGTTCCGAGAACGAAATGAGCTAATCCACATTAAGTGCTTAGTGCAGTGCCTGGCACTCAGTAATCATGCCATGACTATTAGTCCCATTGAACTGAGGCTTGAACAATGAATATACAAAACTTACCTCACCACTGTTGTTGTAAGGATTAAGTGAGACAATTTATGTTAGGCAACTAGCAGAATGCCTGGTACACAGCAGACATTCCTTAAATGCCCTTGTCCTCAACGGTAAGGGCAGTGTTTCATATTTCTTTGCATCTCACGTGGCCCCTAACACATGTGTCTGGCCTGAGGTTAGTTTGAATATGAGGAGGTTGGCTGGGAGATAGACAACACATTCAGGGACAAAAAGGAGGCCATTCTAAATATGGGAAGTGAAATGACTGAGAACAAAGCAGTGGCGAAATAGGCCAGATCTCCAAGGAACCTAGAATCCCCCCCCCCCCCCCCCGCCATAGTTTAGGTCAATTAAGTCCCCTTTGTCTCCCCCTGGCGGCCATCAAAAGCACACAAAGTGTACTTCTTGGGGAAGGGAGAACTAACCAGCATAGCCCTCCCCTGAAGATCCTGGGAAGTTGTTCTTTGGCTGTGATTCAGCCCCGCAGAATGATTCATGACCTGTCTCAGCAACACTGACTTGCTCTTGGTGACATTTCCCCAGTAATAACAAAGAGTCACATAAGAACCAGCCCTGAAACTAAAGAATTAAGAGCTGTTATTTGATCTCCTCTCGCTTTCTCCACCCAAATCCTTTGGGACTCTGCCCTTTGACCTCCTCCTTCAGGAACTACTGTGCCAGATCGGCTCCTCTTTCTTACGTGCTTTTGGGCAATTAATCATGTAACAATGACAACAATATTTTGGATGCTTACTCTGTGACAGGCAGTGTTCTGGACTCTCTAAACATTTAGGTCGCTCGATCCCTCAAACAACCCTATAGCTTTGTGCCATTTGACCCCAATATTTCAGATGAGGCACAGTGAGGAATGTGACTCAATCGAAGTGACACGCCGATATTCGGCAGAGCCAGGTTCCAAACCCAAGTGATCTGGCTGCCAAGACCATGCTCCCAACTGCTGCCATCATCAGCCTTCCATGTCACAGGTACAACTGGTGACATGTCTTGGCCCATTGTCTAGTATCCCAGGGTTTTTGAGGCATAAAGGCCCTGACTCTCCAACTTGGGGTTGGCTGGTATAGGACAGGTTCTCACTGTTTCCCAACCATAAAATCACGGGGAGAAATGGCTTTAAAAGCACATCAATGGGTGCCACCCTCAGAACTTCTGATTCTGCCAGTCTGGCTTGGGCCCGGGGAATCTGCACTTCTCAGAGTGGCGATCTCTGGTGTAGCACAAAGAACACAGGTTTGGGGACCGAATCTTTTAGTTCCAGGTCTCAGATCTTTGACAGATCATGTTTAGCTTCCCTGTGCCTTTGCTTCCTTGTCTGCAGAATAGGGATGATAGCCTCAACTTCACTGTAGTTGTTACAAGGATTAAATATGGGATTCATGCTAGACACCAGGTACAGTGCCTGACACGCAGCAAGCATGTCTTAAGTGAACTGGCCCTGAAGGTAGGGCCAGTGCTTCCTCTTTCTTGGTATCTCCTGTGGCCCCCAGCACAGACAGGGCAGTGTCAACTGGGAGGCTGATGGTCATGCAAAAGTGGGACTTTTGGGGTCAGGAATAGACACCTCCTCCTGAGAAATGCAGGAGTACATTGACCAGGGGGACACCGAGTTGGTACAAGCCTTGGTCCAATCAAGTCAAACCTCACTAACTCATCTGAGCAGGGTAGATAGACATGCCTTCCACACGTGTTGTTGGGAGGATCCTCACATAAGATTTTAAGTAAGGCAGGCATGTTTGGTTTCTCCAAACATCATCCTTCTTATTACCTAGACCACTTCTATGTGGGGGCTTAGCCGAATTCCAGCCAGACCAGGGGCTGAGTGTGCGAGTAGGTCCAAGAAGAGGTGAGTTGTGTCCTGGATTTCTGGAAGGCAGCTCCCAGTGGGGTCAGGGCAGGGCAAGGAGGGCTCTCAAGGACTGCAAAGCTGCGTCCAAATACCCTGCAGAAGGGGTGCTTCAGTTCCGATGTAAAAGAAAAGACAGAAACATGGGTGGGGGGAGTGCCATGAACATCCCATGTGACCTCTGGGGTTGACATACCAGGAGAATTGAGATTTTCCATTCATTTCAGGGGGGTGGGAGCAGGCAAGGAGGCAGTGAGCCCGACCCTTGTGTTGTATCTAAAAACTGGAATTAATAACACTCACTTCTCTTTTGCTTGACCCGCATCTTCCTCTTCCTGCTTTGAGTCTTTGGATATTTTCTCACTTTCTGTCTGTAAAGCCCGTCTGTCTCATTACTCACCAGCAATGACCCCAAATGCAGAAGCAGCCCCTGCGAAAAACCACTGGGGAGCCCACAGCAGTCCTACGTCATCCTCTGAGTCACCCTGGAAAGTGAAACCTGGGGTTGCTGCTTTGTCTTGAAGGCCGGCAGGATTCTCCTGGGGCGACGGCTCCCCCCAGGCGTTGCCCTGTGGTTTGCAACAGGTGGACCCAGCCGGATCCCTGCGCTGGGTTTCAACCAACACCTTCTTGCCTCTGCACTTTATGCTTTGCTTGAGATGCTTTCTTCACTCTTCTTTTTCTGGATAGCTCTCATCTATCCGTTAAGACCAAGCTCAAAAGTCTTCTCTACAAAAACTTCCCTGATTCCCTTTGGTTTCCTACCAGAGATACCATATATCTCTACTCCCATGTTTCTGCAACACCACAAACATCTCTGTTATAGCACAGAGTGTTGCTGTCAGTTATTCTCAGCAGACTGAGCCACTTGAGGGCAGGGACCCCATCGGAGCTCTGTTGTAGACCCAGCACCTGGTCTATGGTAGGTGTTTTGGGAATGAATGAATTCCCATGAATTATTCATGTTTGCATGAATTATTCATGATATGGTTGATTACTGTCATGAATCCCCACCGTGAACATTGGTCTCATGCCCTCTGGACTGCTGGTCCTTAGAGTCTAGCTGGTGGAAGGATCTGTCCTGTGATAACCGTGGCTGAAATTTGTATGGTAATTCCTTGAGTATTATTTGTGATAGGGGTTGACTTTATAACTCATCCATCTTACTCTGTGGTACAATGCCCATTGTTAGAAAGGGTATTCTGGCCTGGTAAGTCACAACAGCCAACTCTATATCAGTTAGAATTTGATTAAACTGTGGATGATAGAAAACTCAAAATGACAGTGGTTTAAATAGATGTTTATTTTTCTCTCAAGTAAGCATCCATAGAGAATCCAACCCAGGACAGCTGTGATCGTTCTTTCCACAAAAGTCCTTGGGACTGTGGCCATTCTAACCTTCCACCTCGCTCTCTTTAGGGTCTAGCCACTGTCTTCATGGCCCAAGACAGCTGCCGTAGTCGTATCTACATTCTAAACACAGCATGAGGGATGGTGGAAGGAGGGGCAGAGTGGGTGGACCAGCCGTCTCTAAGAACTTCCCCAGAATCTACCTCATGGCGCTTTGTTCACACTCCACTGGGAGAATATAGTCACATGACCACACTTAACTGCAAGGAAGTCTGGGAAGTGTAGTCTTTCTTTTGAGCATGTTCCCAACTATGGACAGCGGGGACAATGACATTGAGACATAGTAGAGGTCTTTACCACAATATTTGCTTGACACTTCGCCATTCAGATATACTTTTCATTTATTATCTGAGCAGATACTCATATGGTAGGCGAGATAAGTGGCTTGTTCAAGGACACACAGCATGCAAGTGACACCGTCAGAGGAACCGAGAGGTGTTTTAATGCTCTATCCTTGTTGATGCACCAAAGGAAGCTGGAGGTGGCCTTTCTGCAGATACGTGGTGATCTTCGTTGTGTTGGTTTAAGAGTAGGAGGACAGTCTTCCCGCTGAAGGGTGACCCCCTCCCCTTCGCCCGCATGGTGCCCGGAGCTCAGAAGCACTCAGTAAACTGTGGAATTGAGGAGTTGATGTGGAACCCCCACTCTTCCTGTCTAAAAATGATAACAATGCACGTATTTATAGCACATGACGGTTAGTCCTTACATCTCTGTAGTGTCCAACTGGCTTCGTGATCTTTGGAGGAATTTGTAGTTCTCAAAGTTGGATGGTTCAGGTTAGGCATCTGACTTCAGCTCTGGTCGTGATCTCACGGGTTCATGAGTTCGGTTTGTGAGCTCAAGCCTCGCATTGAGCTTTCTGCTGTCAGCATGGAGCCTTCTTCAAATCCTCAGTTTCCCTTTCTCTCTGTCCCTGCCCTACTCACGTTCTCTTATTCTCAAAAATAAATAAACATTTTTTTTAATGGAGGAGTTTGGGGAGCACGCAGAGAGGACCCTCTTTCTGGTGGAGTTCCTCTCCACTTGTTGGATCTCCTGCCCCTGGGGATGTTGCAGAAGCATAAATTTTAAATATCTGTCCTTTGAGATGGGGCCCAGTTCTCTTAGACTCTCAGGAGGGGAATGGGAATCTGATTAGAAGCCAGGGATGAAACAGCGGTGTCACGTGGTGGACATAACCTAGGATTCAGTGAGCAGACCCAGGATTAGGTCCTGTGTCTCCTCTGAGTGTGACACTTAGGTGGGGCTCAACCCCTTGCCGAGAGCTTCCTCATCTGTCACACAGGGAATGACACAGCCTCTCTGATGAGGTGGTGGAGGGGACTACACAAGGTTTTGTACCTGGGCGAGCTTTGCAAACTGTGACTCACTGTAGGTACTTGAAATATATCTCTGTTTGCTTTGGTTAAGCTTATTATACAACACTGGGGCACAATATAAGGCAGGCGCAGGGGGGTTCAAATCTTGGCTGTGCCACCTACTTCCCGGGCAAGTTACTTCCCTCTCTGTGCTTTCATTTCCTAATCTTTAAAATGTGGAGAGCAACCCAACAAATATAGTTGTAATGAAGATTTATTGAGATAACATATACATAAGAAGTTCTTACCGAGTATTAGCGATGATGTTCATGACAAATATTTTAGAATAATTCATTCTGCTATGAGGATTCAGGCACTTAGCTGAGGAATGCCTTACGTACCTAAATACCTTTTTATTTTATTTATTAAAACATTTTTTAATATTTACTTATTTTTGAGAGACAGAGAGAGACAGAGCACGAGCTGGGGAGGGGCAGAGAGAGAGGGAGACACAAAATCCAAAGCAGCCTCCAGGCTCTGAGCTGTCAGCACAGAGCCTGATGCAGGGCTTGAACTCATGAACCGTAAAATCATGACCTGAGCCAAAATCGGACGCTTAACCGACTGAGCCATCCAGATGCCCCTCTAAATGGTATTTTAAAATATTGTTTTGAGATATATCATGATTTTTATTACCATTCGTTTTATTGGTAGTAGGATTTTCAACGTTGAAACTACAGGAATCCATGCAGGTATTTCTTATTTGAGCCAGCAGATGGCACTCATGTTGCGTTTAAATTCTGAGAAAGCTTCAAAAACGACATACATATTCATATTTTCTATTTTTACCAGAAAGAGTAAGAAAAAAATATCTTAAGAAAGGCCATTGTCTGTGCCACGGGGAGATAATTAGGGTATGTAAAACAGCTGATACAGTAATTAATAAGAGCAGTGACTGGAGAGTCTTGAAAAGCTTTACTGTAAAACCGCGGGAGGGTAATTGACCTCACCGACAGAAGAAAAAACATCACGAGCTCACACACAGCAGGGAAAGGCTGTGTTCTTACTGCTGTGGATTTAGAACCAAACCAGGAAATCCTGGAGCTGCGCTTCTAAGCCACACCTGGGTAGGCTTTGAAGCAGTTAGTTCTGAGAAGGCAGGATCTTCGGTGACTGTTTTCGCCCATACTGCAGGGTGGAGGCAATGATTGACACATAGCAGATGCTCAGGAAACAGGAATACCACAGCACCAGCAGAGTCTCAAATTCAGCCGTCGGCTTTCTCATGGTAATCCCGGATAGACTTGGAAATTCTAGGGTCTTGTCTCCGTTTGATGGTGCAGCCCTGCGCATGGCCCTCCCCTTGCCTGGGTGTCATTGACTTATGTGGACTGAGGTGGAAATAGGTATGTAGTGTGACCCTGTATGGATTCTATATGGACAACGTCCTCCATGTTGGGGAAAATGGGTAAGCATGGGCAGAAGCAGTCAAGTTCTTGCCATTTTGGTTGGAGAATCTGCCTAAGTCTCCTGGGAAGGAAATAGTGACAGTGTAGGGGTTACATGGACATTGTCTGAATTCTAGGTCTGCCTGGGCTTGCTGTGGAACTGCGAGGGCGTGGCTTCACCTTATGCCTCCTCCTCTCTGATGGAGGGTATTTGCTTGTATGGGTAATGGAATGATACGGTTGTCAAATGTTGTAGAAATAGAAACATATCCTAGATGCGGAGTCTATCACATATGTTCGAGGTGGCCAGCAAGAGCTCTGGGGACACCTGCCCGGATTTTATTTCTGATCTATCCCTCATCTGGCTCCCTTTCCATATCCACCTGGGCCCTCGAAAGCACAGGTCTTTTCTTCTGACCTTCCCAATATGGTGGCCCTGGAGACCAATGCTCGGATTTCCTTCAAGAGACCCTGCCTTGGGGAGCAGCATTGACTGAGAGCCTCCAGTCACCATCCCATGAGCACTGAGGCCCCGCTTCCTCCAGGGTGCTCCCAGCCAGTGACTGGGGCTGCCCCGAATGAGCAGCTCTGGCGTCAAGACTCCTTATCGCTCTGGTTGGCCATCTTGAGCTGCAGTTTGAGGCTTTTCCTCCCCACTCCTTCCTCTGCTGTCTCCCTTTGGAAGTGTCAGACGTGCCTCCCTGTCTGAAAGCCCCCTTCCCGCCCCCTTCCATCTTTCACTGAAACGAACCTCTTGCACATTGAATCCCATTGCGGCACGTGTCTCCGGCCAGACTACTGTGGGATTAAGTCCTGTTCTCTGTTTTGACCCATTCTATGACCTTCAGAGCGTGGGGTTGACTTTTCCTCTTTATAGATTTGTGGAAAGCCAGAAGGAAAGTTCCAAACAGCCACAATTTAAACAAAAGAGAATTGCTACTTTTAACCAGCAAGATAAGGTAACGGCAGGCTGTATCCATCACATTGGGCTCTATTAGTCAGCTTTTGCTTGGTTAGGCTAAAGTTTCTTTTTTTTTTTTTTTTAATGTTTATTTGAGACAGGGAGAGAGCTTGCAGGCGCATCAGGTGGGAGGGGCAGAGAAAGAGGAAGAGAGAGAATCCCAAACAGGCTCTGCACTGTCAGCAGAGCCCAAGGCGGGGCTTGATCCCACAAACTATGAGGTCATGACCTGAGCCAAAATCAAGAGAGAAGTTCAACCAACTGAGCCACCCGGGCGCCCCTAGGCAACAGTTTCAAACCTCAACTCTTAAGGGTCTGCAAACGCAGAGGGGATAGTTCTCACTTACCTTCCAGGCCAGCTGATACCCACGCGTCTTCTTTCTCCCAGGAACCGGGCAGAAGGAGCAGCCTCATTTGGGACATGCTGTTCTCTTGGAAGACAAAAAAGAACAAGAAAGTTGGGGTTTAAAGCCAGGAGACGGCTTTTGAGGCTCTCCTGAGGTTGACATATATCATCACCACTTGCATTTCACTGGCCGAAGTGAGTCATCCAGCTAGGCCTAATGACAATGGACAGGGACGTATTCTCCCTCACCCCCAGGGAGGTAGGGGACAAAGATGCGTCATCCCCTTACCATGAGGACAGTGAGGAATTAGGAGCAATAACACAATACAAACAGCTGATCTTCATTATTGACAGATTCTATATTTGTAGACTCATCCACTTGCTAAAATTTATTTTTAACCTCCAAATCAATACTTCTGGCCCTTGCAGTCATCGGTGGACATGCACAGAGCAGCAAAAAGTTTGAGTTGCCCGATGTGTATCTTCCCAGCTGAGGTGGAACAGTGCGGCCTCTGCCTTCATGTTTGAGCTCTGGTACAGAGGTGAGCAGAGGATGGGGACAGGATGGAGCGGGACGGTGCTGTGACACAGGCCAGTCGGACAGGGTTAAATCCCAGCTCTGGCCCTCGTTAGTGTGGAGGCCTCGGGCAAGTCACTGAGCACTTCTGAACCTTGTTTTCTCAAAATAATTGAATCTACCGGGATGAGTTGTTTTTAGGATTTAAGGTTATAATCTATGTGTGGGGTGCGTGCGTGTGTGTGTGTGTGTGTGTGTGTGTGTGTGTGTTCCCTAGGAGCCGTGGTTTAGTATTTTCTACTTCAGTGTCTGCAATGATGTTACAGCACATAACTATCATCTAGCTACCCTGAATAATGAGAAGCAAATGTATCTCAGGTCACTGGGAGACCCCCCAAAAGCACCTCTCTTCACCACCCAAGTTCGGAACCAATTGAAAAATCATGAAAATGACTAAGATGTGAGACGAAAATGCAACTTTTCTTATTACTGATTAGTAGAAGCTCTATGGAGAGCCAGATGGGCTCACTTACCCCCTGTTCATGGTTCAGTCTCCCCAGGGCAAATTTTGTATCTGCAGAGCAGACACACTTTCTCAGGTCACTGAGACCCATCTGTCTGGATAGAGAAGTAGAAAGAGACCAGGGACCCTATGATGGATTAACTGCTCCCTATTGAGAAATACGGACCAATGGCTGTTGTTCAGGGACCAGGAAACTCACTCCACTTTGGTGGGGAGATGTAAGGGTCAAGGGTCTGGAAATATTTGGGGTTCCAAATGTGGGGAAAGGGCATTCTTCTCTGACACATCAGAAGAAGATGCAGACCTAACTGTGGGCTCAGTGGACGAGTGGGGGCTTCCTTCCATCCCTGTGATGCGTTGACTGCTGTTCTAGTCTCTGGTCTTGACATTCAACCACAAAAGGGAAGTCATAATCTGATATCTGGTTGGAAAGGTGACGTGTGGCACCCCTGATCCAAGACATCTGGCCAGGTTCTTTCTATGGGTCATTTGTATACAATCTGCTTACCTCGGTCATTCCCTGGTCAGTATGGACTGGGGTTGGAATTGTTTCCCCAATGACCCAAAGTAAGGAGGAGGGTAAGCTGGATGCTGGTTTGACCTTGAGCGGCCGGGAAAGCTGGGGTCGGCTGGCGCTGCTATGATCTTGGCTGATGTTGTACGCAGGCAGGGAACTGGGGCGTTGAGACTGACAGATATCATCCAAGGAGCAAGCAGTTCAAGAGGAACAATTCATCTTTGTTCTTTATCTTTCGCTGAGAAATTTCCCCGGTAGCTTTTTTAAGGATAAGTACTAGGGCTGTTTCCTTGGTTACAAAGGCTCACTTTACTAGGACAAAGGTGGGGTCCACGTGCCATCAGTAGGCATTCAAATTGGCAAATCGCAAGTGTGCGTGTATTAGCATCTTAGGTGCTTTGTGAAAGCACCACGACCTAGGTAGCTGAAGACGGCAGAAATTCATTCTCTCACGGTTCCGGAAGATGGACGTCCAAAATCAAAGTGCAGGCTGGCTCGTGTTTTCTCCGAAGACTTTAGGAGAGCATCCTTTTTGGCTTCTTCCTAGCTGCTGGTGGCTCTCCAGCGGTCCTTGGCATTGAGCAGCCCGTGGACGCAGCTCTCCACTCTCTGCCTCTCTTCACATGCTCTCCTTGGCATCTCGGTCCAAATTGCCTTCTTTTCATAAATACACCAGTCACGGCACTAGGGCCCGCCCTAATCCAGCAAGACCTCGTCTTAACCTGATTACATGTACAAAGACCCTATTTCCAAAGATCACGTTCACGGGTTCAAGGCGGATAAGAATTCTGGGGGGACGCTGTTCAACACAGTACAGGGCCCGCGTACAGACGCGTGTGTGCGATTCATCCTGAACACGCGTTGCCCACTTACATTTCTTCCCCTGTTGCTGCCTTAACTCAGACCGCATGAGCTCCCCGGTGCTTTAAGATTTTATAAAGCACTGCTCCTATTCCTTATTTCTTCTGGTCCTATCAATAACCCAAAAAATGCATCCCCCCACCCCCCATTGTCAGAAAGGAACTAAGGCTCCGTGAGGTTGAGTGACTGTCTGAGGATCACGTGGATGGTGCGTGGCAGGAATCTGTGCTTCATCCATACGGCTGCCCGTAACTTGTAGCGGTGAAAAGCAGCACGATTCTCCTATCGTTCCCCAAACCTCTATCCCTAACGAAGGAAAAGCCTTTCTTTTTCGCACTTTAAAGTTGCCTGGCAATGTTCCCCTTTCAGAGACATCAATCAATCAAAACTCCGATCGATCGAACAATATTGAGTACTGACCATATTTGAAGCAGCGTGCGAGGGCCCGAGAATAGAGGGATGAATCAAGTCTACAGTCGGGCGGTGAACGAGGCAGAGATGTAAACAAATACACAGATCGGGAGGTACTTGCCAGCTGTGCTGGTTATTCATGGGGGAATGGAGGATCAGGGGTCTACTTGAGACTGGGATGGGTCAGTGGGAACCCTGGGAAGGTGACCTTGGAACAGAGATCTGAAGCCTGAGCAAGTTTAGCCAGGTGAAGAAGGGGCACGGAAGGGTCCAGGCAGGGCAAACTGCCAAGTTTGAAAGGGACTTGGTGGCTTTGAGGGGGTAAGGGGAAGCTGGCGTAGCTGACAGGGCAAGAGGGAATTAGGGAGACAGGTGAGGAGATCTCACAGGTATGGCCCAGCGGTGATGGGGGCTTGGGTTGTGGCAAGCGAGATGGTAAGAAGGGGTAGGGTTTGAGAGAGATTTTGGAGGGGGAACCTAAGAGGCGAAAGTGCCCTCCTGGCTTCCAATTTGCTGTAATGCATGTCCTTTGCACCAATGCCTCACATTCCGTGACTTACTGACGACTGGGGGCTCACATTCCCATCCCCGGGTGAGGAACGACAGGTGGCATCAGGAAGGAGTGCCCTGCGTCCTGAGTGATGAGGGAGCACAAGGTATGCTGACACCCCGCAACCCCTCCCTGCCCCCCCACCCCCACCACCACCACACAGAATATATGTGATTTTCCTAAGGCACTCCTGGGTGCCCAAGAACAAAGGAAAGGGGAAACCAACGGGTAATTGATAGAGACCGCAGTTATGCCGGACAGGAGTCTCCAGCAGTTTACAAATGTCTTAGTAAATTACAGGAAAAAGGCAATCTTATCAAGAGCCTAATCATCAGAAACCTACACCACCCTCCCCTCCACAGGATGTGGGGAACCAAGGCAGGAAGGAATGGCAGGTAAAATGAAATTCCCTTATATCCTGCAGCCCACTGACAACTACCTGAGGCAGGCAGAGTAAAACATTCCGCTAGGCGCTCCCTACTCTCTTAACGGTAATGCTTTGCGAGAGAAAAAACAACGCTAGCTTGACAATAGCTAGGCTTCCAGTATCCTGGGAATACTGGAAAGTCCCTTTGGAAACCTCACCACCCCCAACTCCGTAGTATATAATCAGTTACTCCTCACAACGTGGGTGCAGCTCTTTCTGCGCACGGTGGGGACGAGGGGGTGGGCGCGGTCCTGTCCCCGGCTTTAATCAAACCGCCCTTTGTGCCAAAGACATCTCAAGAATTCTTTCTTGGCTGTAGGCTCCAAACCCCCACCAACTACCGCAAAACCGCATCACGGACCACAGCTCTGGGGCCTGTTAGCGATCTTGCCACGACCCTACAATCTGCTCACCGAGGGCACCGGCCGTTTTTGCTGTCGGAGCTCACAGGACTGCTCTCCAATGAAACCAGCCAGGACCGAGCTACAAACCCAGCACGGTTCATCCGTGTTGCCCATTCATTTCTAAACACATGCAGATTTTGGAAGATTGTTTTAATTCAGGTTGAAAAGCTTCTCGATCCTGGCGAGAGAAAGTGCTGGAAACTCTCGCCAAAATGCAGCCATTCATTTCTTAGCCCTGTACCTCAGGGCCTAGGTCATTTACCCCCGTGGGACTTTGGGGGCCCTCAGGGCTGCCACGGGGCACCGTGCAACAGAGGAAATTGTGGCTTCTTCCGACTGGGGGCAGTCTAGGCCCCTGCAGAGGAGCGGGCATGGGAACCCGGACACTTCTAGAAATGAAAGAACGTGACCACAAGCACCTTTGAAGTTTAATATATATTTTCTTCTGCTGTCTGAATCCAAGAAGCCATGACTAGTAGCGCACACGTGTGTGCATGTGTGTGTGTGTGTGTGTGTGTGTGTGTGTGTGGTGTTTATGTGTGTCTGAGTGTGTGTGCTTATGCGTCAATGGCGATGGAGGCAGTGTGAGAAGCTGCGATTTCTGGGGCTTTCCTGACTATTTGTGTTGAGAATCAAATTCAGAGAGTATTTATTGAGCACCTACTATGCCCCAGAGAATGTGGGGGAACAAAGGCAAAGAGGAAATGTAGATACAATTGAATTTCCTTATACCCTGCAGCCCACCAGCAAGTACTTGAGGCAGGCAGAGTAAAACGTTTCTCCCAGAACTCCCTACTGTCTTAATGCTAATGCTTTGCTGGAAAGAAAAACAACCTCAGCTTGGGGATCCTGTGAGTCTTGTTTCGCATCTGAAAGTCCTTTTGGAAACTTCCCCAGTCTTTACCCCTCCCCCACCCCACCCCCAGTCCTGAAGGACGTAATCAATGGCTCTTCACAGCCCCAGAGCAGCATTTTCTGCTCCAGGGTCCTGTCCCCATCTTTTGATAAAACCGCCCTTTTGCCCTGAAGACGTCTTGAGAATTCTTTATTGGCTGTCAGCTGTGAACCCGACACTTCAGACCACAACCCCAGACACTGTGGGACATGCCCATGGTAAATGACCTTTTGGGTAGGCAATAGGGTTCCCATTTTACAGATGAGGTGAGTGAGGCTGAAGAGTCGAATGGGCTGCATCCTATGCTTACCTCTCTCGCTCGCCGTGTTGTGATGCCTGTCACGTTCGCTCACCTGAGCCCCGCAGGGGACTTCCAGTCCTCGAGGGACCTACTATCTCTGTGTTCCCAGTGTCTCTAGCCCCGTGCCTGGCACACAGCAGGTGCTTATTGTAATCGCTTCAGTAGACTTTTTGTTGAAGTCAAACATGTACAGAAAAGCGTGCAAATGAAGAATACAGCTTGATGAATTTTCTCAAAGGAAACACCCCCTGTGACCAGAATCCAGAAGCACAGCTGTCCTATCCCAGAAGTCTCCCTGATGCCCTGCCCCCACCACTAACCCCTCCCCTCCTCCCCTCTTCCTCACCAATGGTAGCCACTGTCCTGGTTCCAACACGACAACTTAGTTTGGCCTTTTCCTAAACGTGTGTGGATGAGGTCACATATACGTCCCCTATCGTGGGTGTTCATTTATTCTCATTGCTGTATGGCAAGAATCCCATCCTATAGCACAATTTATTTGTCCAATCTTCTGTAGGAAGACATTTGGCTGTTTTCGGGTTTTGGGTTATTATGAACAGGGCTGCTATAAATGCTCTGATATAGGTCAGGAGGTAAAAGTGCTGAGTAAATATTTGATGAAAGAATAATTACTTGCTGCATGAGAATTCACTCATTTTATAAAATATTTTATAAGTGAGGCCTCTAAATCTGTTATGCAGAAGGAAGTTCACAGGAGTTTCAGGGAGACGTTGGGTTTGCAGGAGAATTCCTGACAGAGCGGTCCTTAAAGACAACGGAGGAGATGCTACCATGACTGGGTCCCCAGAAAGACCTAGATGGCGAGGAAGGGAACAGGGGAAATGGGAGTAGGAAGCTAAAGGCTTGAATGGCCAACAGTGAACGATTGGTCTTCATCTGAGAGGCAACAAGGAGTTGTGGATGGCTTTGGAGCTTGAGAGCATTGTCAGGGTTCTCCTTCCTTCCTTCCTTCCTTCCCTCCTTCCTTCCCTCCCTCCCTCCTTCTTCCTCCCTCCCTCCCTCCCTCCCTCCCTCCTTCTTTCCTTCCTCCTTCCTTCCTTCCTTCCTTCCTTCCTTCCTTCCTTCCTTCCTTCCTTCCTTCCTTCCTTCCCTTCTTCCCTCTTTCCTTCCTTCACTTCATTCCCTCCTCCCTCCCTCCCTCCCTTCCTTCCTTTCTTCCTTCCATCCTTCCTAGAAAAATTGTTATCCATGGTTGCCATGGTGAGTTGGGGGAAAAACACAACCACCAGAAATAGGGGGTCAGGGTAAGAGGTTGCTGATTAGTTTAGTTGTGTGTTAATGAAGTTGGTGGTGGCGTGGAAAAGACCTGGTGGGAGAAATTTTGAGAATAGGTGACACACTAGTGAGAGGCCATATTTAAACATGGTGGCAAGGGTTTGAGCTTGTGTCAGAACAGGTCCAGGCCGGGTGGGTGAGCAAATTCAGGGAAGTGAGTGAGAAGGGGCTGGCACCCAATGGCTTCTTTTTCCTCAGCGACATTCCATGTCAGAGGAGAGTTCGAGTGTCAGTGAGGGAAGGTTCCATGGAGCAGGAGAATCCAAGGAATAAATCAGGTATAAGAGGGTGGATTCTGATTAAAACACAAAGAATCACAAGTACCTGGGTAGGAGACTGTAAACCTCCAGAATAAATCCCAGTTGTTTTCAGTCGTTAGTTAGTTAACAAAACACTAGCGTCCTTTCTAATCTTTTAAATCTGTGATTTGTAGCATTTTTAAGGTAAATCTCTTTCTTGGCTACTTTCTACCCGGCCTGTTTCAAGTGTGGGCGTCCTCTGCTTTTCCTGCTGTGTCTGTTTTATTGTTTTTCTCAAGTAATCAGCTTTTGGTTTTCTTTCCCTTGTGTTGTATATTTGTTTCTGATTTATTAACTTCTCCTCTTGCCTTTGTTATGGATTTTCTTCTGTTTTCTTTGGTTTTTATTCTGTTGTCCTTTCCCTAAATACTTACAAGCTTAGCTCATTAATTTCTAATCTTTCTTCTTTTCGAATATAATATTTAAAGCTATAATGTCCCTCTAAGTGCCATGTTTGGGAAATTCCACCAGTTTGATGTATAGTGTTTTTATTATCATTCAGCTATGAATATTTTCTCATTTCCATTTGACTCTTTCTTTGATCTCTGAGATTTTTAGAAGTATATTTTTATAATCTCTAACTATATTTTTTTGGTTTGCTACTTTTCTTCAATAAACCGCACTGTGTTGGAAAACACGGTCAGCTTATGTTGTTAGCAAACGCTGATGGTCACTATCTAGGTCAAGGGTCAGCACACTATGGCGACCACTGCGAGCCAAATCCCACTGCTCCTGTTTTTGTAAATAAAGTTTTATTGGAATGCAGCCGTGCCTCTTCGCTTATGCTTGGTTTATATCTGCTTTTTGAGCTACACCAGCAGAACTGAGTAGCTGTGACAAAGCTTCTATAGCCCGTGAAACTTAAAATACTTACTAGTTGGCCTTCTGAGAAAAGTTTGCCAATCCTTGCCCTCGAGTCATTACTTTGGTAGAGCTGCAAAATGGTGATTCTATATTACTTTTTTTTCAAGTTAATTTATTTTTGAGAGAGAGGGTGCAAAGTGGGGGAGGGACAGAGAGAGAGGGGGACAGAAGATCCAAAGCGGGCTCTGCCATGACAGCAGTGAGCCCGGTGTGGGGCTCGAACTCATGACCTGTGAGATCATGACCTCAGCCTAAGTCAGATGCTCAACTGACTGAGCCACCCACACGCCCCTAGTCTATATTCCTTTTTAAAATCGTTCTACTTCCGTAACTTTTTCCCATTTATTAGCTGGGGTTCTTCCATAAAAAAAAAAAATTTCCCTCCTCAATTATTTGGTTGCCCTGAGGTATTATCTATATGGGAGAGGAAAGATAAATGCTTGATTTTCTCCCTTTTATTTAGTAGCTGGAACAAATTAATTTATTTCCTTAAATATGACCATTTAAAAGTTACTATTATGATATATTTGATGTATTTCACTCCATTGCAATTATTAGCAGATCTATTTGCTATTCTACCTTATGTGTTTTGAAAGTGCAAATATAGTTTCCGTGTTTTTCTTAGCTGTGGTTACTGCAGCTACATTTTACCGATGTGCAAATTCTCCCATCTTTGAACACTGGGAGCCTCCCGGTGTGGGCTATTATGTTTATAGAATCCTTTTGACCCGAACGCCTGTCATCTTTGATAGCTTCTTCACTCTCTGGTATAAGAGTATATTCTAGACTTCTCTTAGATGCTTCCTGCCTCAGACTCAATAACCATTTTTATTTTTATTGGAGGGTTTAGTCTATATTTATTTTGGTTATTGATATATTTGGATCTAGTCCTATTACTTTATTCTGTGCTTTCTATTTGGCATTTTTTATGCTTCACAAAAAAATCCCTTTTCCTGTGTTTTAGCTCCTTGAGAGTTTTTTGTTTTTGTTTTTGTTTTTTGTTTTGGTCTCTCTTAGTTTTCACATATATCATAACTAAACAAGTCTAATGTTAAATTACGTCTCTAAAGTCCTCCTGAAAAATGCAAGGGCCTTGGATTACTGTGTCCCTAGTGTCCCTCCTTTGAACTCACATGTTACTGTCACTCATTATTCACATTCAACCTTGTTTTTATCCCAAATTAATCACCAGGGTTTAATTGAATAATTGATGTATTATTGACTTGCAGATGCTGGCTTAGATTTGCCCACTTTTTTACAAAGACCAATTTTCTCATTTACTCCTCTTTCTAGAACCTTCTTTCTGATCTCAGTTTTCTTCCAGAGGAAACGTGCACCTTAGTAGTTTTTTCAATGAAAACTTGTTAGCGATAAGCTCAGGTTTGCCTCTCTTTCTGTAAAAAGGGGTTCGTTTGGCCTTACGTCTCTGCCTCTCTCAGTTCTACTCCTTTCCGTTTCCTCGTTCTTGGGGACCCTCGGCATATGATGGCCAAGATACTTGCTTTGTCTTCACAGCCGGTAATCCCAGAGGCCTAGGAGCATCTACTTTTTGATTGTTTTCTCCACAGGGCTTTGATTTTCCCGGCTATATCACGAGCTTCTCTCTCAACTCATCGCTCAGCCTGACGCTGAGATGTCCTGCCTGTCCAGGCAGAGGAGACCTGCCCCCCTGAAGCCCTGGAGACAGTGCCGCCCAAGCAACAATACTGAGAATGACGGAGACTCTCCAAGGAGATGCTGGGGCAATCACAGCGTCTGTCCACCACGGTTATCAGATCAGAAATAGTTCACTTTACAGGCAATGATTTTGTTACGTGTGCCTTTCCTGAAAGTGTATAATAGTTTAGTCTTCAGTCAGGCCAGCTTTTGGACCCATAAGGAAGAGCCACAGAGTGTGGATTCAGCGTCCATCCTCTGCGTAATCTCTCCAACTGTCCATGCAAGTAGAGAGCCCTGTGAAGGCTTGGGGCAGCCGGGTAGGTGTCTGCTTAAATATCCCTTCAGGAGAGAGCCGCCCGGAGCAGTGCAGTCAGCCGACGGCGGCAGGGCCCTGAGGACCCACTGCGGTGCCTGAGCCGAGTGCCGTGGGGCTGTGAGGGTGGCCGTGTCTGTCCAGGGCTGGACGCTTCTCCAGGCTGTCTTTGCACTGGAGCTCCCCACGGGGCTGGGTGAAAAGTTCTCAGCTGTACTTCAGGGAGGCTCTTCCTAGGCAATTTTCTTTCTTCTCCCCTCTCCCTTTACAGATGTCAGACCAGCATCATGGTCTGGAGTCTTTATCTGTCTACTCCTGCTCCTTCTACCTTCAGTGTACGACGCCATTCCCTCCGCAGGTCTCTCGTGCTGCTGACTCCCTGTCCGTGTCAGTTTCTCGGAGGAGCCAAACTGACACAGAGCCTTTTTGGCCACTGACCCACTTTTTTCCTTTTCTTTTTCTCCCTGTTCTCTTAAAAAGTCTTTTCCTCTGTCTCATTTTCTAATTCTGCATCTACATAAAATGAAACAACAGGTCTTATGAGAAGACGAAAGAGCAATTCGACTCCTGCTCAAAAACTTTCTCTCGGAAGCTGTAATAGTCAGTGTTTTCTGGAGAAATGGAACCAGTAAGGTGTGTGTGTGTGTGTGTGTGTGCGTGCATACATACATAGAGACACACACATTCTATTATTTATTCATATAAAATATTCAGAGCAGGCCGGCAGACTGGAGACCCAGGGATGGGCTGATATTGCAGCTGGAATTGGAAGGCAGTCTACTGGCAGAATTCCCACTTCCTTAGGGGATCTCGGTCTATTTTCTCTTAAGGCCTTCAACTGATTGGATGAGGCCCACCCTAAGAGAGTGAGGTAACTTGACTCAAAGTCTACTGACTTACATCTTAATCTTACCTAAAAAAATACCTTCACGACATTTAAACTTACATTTGGCCAAATGCCTGGACGTTATGACCTAGACAAGTTGCCACATAAAATTAACTACCACAAGTCCCCTCTGGTCTGAGTTCTAGTTTCAAATAACTTGATAGTCAACTTGTAGAGAGTTAGCTTAATCTGCCCTGGTCATTAACCTTTGGTAGCTTCTGGGCTAGTATCAAAGACAAGCTCACGGTCATGCATTTCTAAGTCTTCCGATGATGAATGTTTTATTTAGCCTTTGTTGCAACTACTCAGCTCTGCTGTTGTCCATGAGAGTAGCCGCAGACTATATGTTAACAAATGAGTGTGCTCTGTTCTAATAAAACCTTACTGACAGATATGGAAATGGAACCGTATGTAATTTTCACATGTCGCGAAAGAATATTCTTCTTTGGATTCCTCCCCTTGTCTCCCCGCTCAACCATCTAAGAAAGTCAAGAGCTTTCTTAGCCTTTAGGCCACGCAGAGCAGGCGGTGAGCAGACTGATTTGCCACCCTTGCTCTACGCCCTTGCTGTCTCCATGACAATATAACTGTCCTTACATCTCATCGGCATGCTGCTTATTTCCAGGTGTCAACTCAAGTATTTAACAAAACAACCTGTTTCGGTAGCTCAAGACATCCACTTCCTCTGCAAATGTGCATTTTCACTAGGGTTTCTGGGAAGAATTTCTTTCTCCAAGAGGGTGATAATGATAGTTTTTCTTTTTGGGGTGTCGGGAGATTCTTTTGTGGGGAAGAAGGATTTCGCATCGGACCCTAGCACCGTGGACATCTAGAGTGGTACAACTAGAAGATGCCTTAGGGGCGCCTGGGTGCCTCAGTCGGTTGGGCGGCCGACTTCAGCTCAGGTCATGGTCTCGCGGTCTGTGAGTTCGAGCCCCGCGTCGGGCTCTGTGCTGACGGCTCAGAGCCTGGAGCCTGCTTCAGATTCTGTGTCTCCCTCGCTCTCTGTCCTTCCCCTGTTCACGCTGTGCCTCTATGTCTCTCAAAAATAAATAAACATTAAAAAAAATTTTAGAAGACGCCGTAGCTTATCTCTTTTTGTTTGGGTCACTTATGTATCCACGCATTCAACATCCATCAAACCGCATAAGAGATGTTCGCCTCTGCTGACAATGGGAAGTGTTGTGCATACGGCAAAGTCTTGCCTTTGGTGTTTCCTGAAACAGGGCTTCTGCCTTGGAACAGCCTTTCCGCTCCTCCAACCCTAGGAAGGGCTTGGTGTGCTTCCAAACTCGAGGCAGAAGTCAGTCCTTCAGGAATCCTCTATCTTTTCCCTCCTCCCAAGGGAACAAGTTGGTTCTTCCTCTAAATTACCCCTGACCCCACCATCCTCCCATTTCTGCACCTGCTTTTGTTGGTGGATGAACTATGAACCCTATCTTCCCTTATTTGTCTCACCTACTAGACACTCAGCATTTTGAGGGGCTGTCTGATTCGCTTCTAGATCCCAGAGCCTGGTAGATAGCAGGTGCTCAAGAAACACATGTTGAAATTATCTACTCCTTCAACAGATATTTTTGAGCCCCTACTATGTGCCAGACACTGTTCTAATCAGTGAACAGAACTGACAAAATCTCTGCCTTCCAGAGCTTCCACTGCAATGGAGTAGGAGGTGGGAGACAGGCAGACTTGATAAGTGAGCAAATGACATACTATTTTAGAAGGTGGTAAGTACTATGGAGAAATATGAAGCAGGGAGGAGAGGCAGGAAGTGTCAGGGAGTTGGGACAGGATTGTCATTATTGGCAGAATGATCGGCAAAGACTGAGAGGCCATGAGGAGAGAGCTATCTTGTTATCTGCAGGAAAGAAGGCCAGAGTTAAGGTCCTGAGGTACGTGCCTGGAATGTCCTAGAAACTGCACAAAGGCCAGTGTGGTCAGAGCTGAATGACTGAGGGGAAGAAATACATTTTATTGCATAGATTTGAAAGATAAGAGAACACAGATGCCTTCCGGAGACCTGGAGATAAGAAGGGAAACTGAGGCTCAGAGATGTGGATAATTTTTTTTCAGGATCGTACAATACAGCTGGTCAATGTTGGGGCTGGGGTCCTGGGGCCGGACCCCAATCTTTGCCACAGAGGACATTGCAGAGCTCCGCCCACAGGGCGGCTAGCACCCCAGAAACAGAGACAAAGGAGCACTCTGTCTTGCCGGGATCTCATCCGTAAGCCCTGTCTCAAATAACAGAGGAGAATAAGATTCAACCAGACACGGTGTCCAGGGCGACAGTGGCGGTCAGGGCCTCATTGCTGCCAGCAATTCTGAAGTTGCCCATATTTCTCTCACTGGGGATGTTTGCTTGCTCTGAAACCTTTCAGCAGATGACAAGGTATTTCCCTGGGTGTGTTCCAGAACACAGGTCTTTGCTAACATGGTCAGACAGCCACTTCCCTTCAAAGCCAGGCACTGCCCCCGGGGATGAAATCATTCGGAGAGCATTTTCTCTTTGCAAAACATTGCTCTGACATGTTATCATGTATTTCTCTCAACAGATCAGTGAGATTGGAGAGCCTTCTTGGAGGTACTGGACACCCGGGAGAAAGATGAGAGCCGAGCGGGCTGCTGATTCAGGGTGGTGCTTCTCGTTGTGCATGGAATTATCACCATCCCTGTCCCCCTCCTCCTCAGCTTTGTCTGTGGCAAGGGATGGAAAAGCATAAGGCATGGCTCCTGCCTGCAGGGAATTTATAATCTAGTTGGCTCATAAGTTCATTCATTCATCCAGTTGCATATTCATTCAATATCGCCTCCATTCTGTAAGCTTTTATTGAGCACCTGCTATATTCCAGTTAATTATCGGAGATCCAATAATGTTAGAAGAAGGCTTCACAGAGGAGAGAGTCTTTAATTTTTTTAAACATTTTTTAAAGTATATTGATTTATTTTGAGAGAGAGCACAGGCAGATGAAGGGCAGAGAGAGGGAAAGAGAGAGAGAATCTCAAGAATGTCCTGTACTGTCAGCACAGAGCCTGATGTGGGGCTTGAACCCATGCACGGTGAGATCATGACCTGAGCCAAAACCAAGAGTCGGGTGCTTAACCGACTGAGACATTCAGATGCCCCAACTTTGCTTAGTTTTAAAGGATGGACAGGCTTGTATACAGCGGTCAGAACAAAGGGGATGTTTCGTTCAGGCGGAGGGAACAGCAAGTCCAAAGAGGAAGAGGTAAGAAAGAGCGTGTGTGTCCAGGGAAGGCTAGGGAGCCTGGCGTGGCTGGAACACGGGAGACGCGGCCGGGGTGGGTGAAAGTGAGGGGCGCCTGGCAAGGCTGGAGTCCGATCCACACGCCGTGCTAAGCCGAAAGGCACCTTTTCCTCCGGATGACTAGGAGCCGCGTTGTGACATGATTAGATACGGTTTTGAGGAAGACCACTCCGCTTGTAGCACAGGGAATGAGCAGAGAGGAGGGGCAAATCAGAGCGGTCCCTCTGGAAACAACAGGGAGCAAGATGCATGGGCATAGTAGGAGGGGGACACAGACCAGGACATACAGCCTGCGAACAGCGTGCTGGGAGATAAAGTTCGGCAGAGGCAGAGCCGGCATAGACCTGGAGGCTGCTTCAGTCTCGGGAAACTGATGAATGGATGGCATCTGTCTAATCCTGGGCCGCAGGATTAGGAATCTCGCTTGCTCGAATTTGTAATATATATTCTCCGGGGTCAGTTTTTTTATCAGTAAAAAGATTATGTATTGATTTCCTACAAGGTATTTCTCAATTAATTCAGAACTGGGCAGGGAAGAGGGCATTATTATTGGACCTTCCCCAAGAGTCAGGAGATCAGCCTTGCTCTTGGCCGTGACATTATCGAGCCATTGAATGAACTCCGGCAACCACTTACCTCCAGGTTACTCGATATGCGAGCCAGATGAAGCCCCGTTCACTGAATTCAGGCGTGTCCATCAGGCTTTCGGATAAAGTGAGTGCATGTTCCCAGTTGATGGAGGAAGGTCGTGACCCCATTAAATCTAGACCGCAGAGAGGACAGGGCTGAGGGTTGGGGTTTGGGAACGCTCAGTGTTTCGATGACAGTGGAACTCACGACTAGGTACCACGGGAGCACAGAGGGTCATGTAACCAACACGACAGGAATAAAAGAAGGCTTCTTGGAGGAACGGTCATCTAAGCCATCTTGAAGATGAGACGAGAACAAATATATTGGATTAAGAGTGAGGATTTGGGGGGGTTGGCTGGGGTTGGGTAGGCTTTGGTCCAGGGGGCGGAGCAGCCGCGAGTGGGAAGGAATGGAGCCGGTAACAGCATATGTGCGTGTTGGTGTGGCTTACAGCGGCGGTGAAGACAAATAAGGAAAGAGAGGTAGGTGGGGGCCAGATAATAAGGGGACTTTTCAAGACCGTTGAAGTTATCAGATGAGGAATGATAGAACCTTGAATGATACCCGAATGAAGGAGACAGAACCAAGAGAGGTGACTTGAGAGGAAGTTTAGCGCAGCGCAGAATGCAATAACCATTTGGATGATGGGATTGAGGGTGAGCCATGGTCCGAGGCGGTTTATAGATTTCAAGGGACAGCATGGGATGGCAGATGTGGTTGACCTCTGTGACAATATCAGGGCCTCACGTCTTCCCAGCTTAGAGCACCTTGATGGTGCCTGGCGCATCCTGCAGTGTGGACGGGGAGGCTCTATTACCGGGGTCTGGGTCCGCCCAGGGCTCTGGGAAGCATTGTACTTTCGCTGACAAAATAGCAAAGGACAACAGACACTGCCTCTTCCCTCTTTCTTGTGGCTTTGTATTCAGGAGCTTCACAAAACCTTGGAGTGATAAGCAGGAGAAAAAGTCAAGAGAACAGCCTTGCGGCTCGCCTTGACATTATCGAGTTATTGAATACATGCCAGCAACCCCTTACCCCCACGTTACTTGATAGGTGGGCAAGATGAAGCCCTGTTTGTTTAATTCAAGGGTGCGCATCAGGCTTTCTGATAAATCCAGTGAATGCATGCTTAACTGATACGGGTAGGAGGCTGCAATAGAAATCTCCCAGCTTCAGTTTTGAAACTGCCGGGAGGCAACGCGACGTTGTGATCGGAGGACATGAGCTGTAGCACCAACACGCCTGAACGGGAGTTCTGAGACCTCCGAGCCGGCTAACAGTCTCCCTTGCAGAGTGGAGACATAGTAATCTATATTAGCGTGCTGCCTGGCACAGTGATGGTGGGGGCATTAACCTCCATCTATTTCTTTTTTATTTTATTTTTTAAGCTATTTTTTTCGAGAGAGTCTGGGCCGGGGAGGGGCAAAGAGGGAGGCGGAAAATCCGAAGCAGGCTCCACGCGAAAGCGCAGAGCCTGACATTGGGCTCGAACTAACAAACTGTGAGATCGTGACCTGAGCCAAAATCAAGAGTCTGACGCTTAAGCAACTGAGCCACCCAGAGGCCCCTCCGTCTCCTAGTTCTTTATAAGAAACAAGGTTGCTTTCTCCAGCCTCACGCAGAATCCTTTCAATGACAGGCTTGGAGTCTCAAATTTAAGCTTCAATTCTGCCACCGGTAATCTTTTTGATCGTGTGTGAGTCTCCTCCCCTCTCAGGGCCTCAGTTTCCCTTTTCGTTAAACGAGGGACTTGACCTAGAAATGCGCCTTCTGAAGTTCCTCCTGGTTTGAACTGGGCTGCTTCTCTTGACGGAGGTTTCAAATTCTGCGGCAGAAGTTTTTCTTCCTGCCAGAAGGTGGTGCTATGGAGTCCTTCGTGTTCCTGTGCTCCCGCTTATCCGCGGCTTCCCTTCCTCGGGTTTCCCTTTTCCCCTGTCAGTCACCGGTGGCCGGCCACCTCCCACCTCCCCGGAAGCGGATGACCCTCCCTCCCGCCAATCGCTGGAGGACCAGTGGGAGCCCAGCCCTACGTCCCAGCCTGCGTCACAGCCCTCCCTTCATCTCATCACGTAGGCGTTTTATCATCTCAAATCGGCTCAGTTCGGGTGAGTACAGGACAGTAAGGTTTTTTGGGAGAGAGAGCGGCCGCATTCACGTAACTTTTATTACGCCAGATTTATGATTGTACTGTTTTATCATCAGTTATTGCTGTTCATCTCTTCCTGTGCCTAATTTATAAATTAAACCTCACCATAGGTACGTACGTTTAAGGAAAATACAGTCTATAGAAGATTTGGTACTATCCACAATTTCAGGCATCGGGCGGGGGTCTTGGAACACATCATCCCCCCGCGGGTAAGAGCGGAATGACTATATTATAAGGAGCGCTCCATTTGCTGCAAGTCCTGGCAGACCCAAGCTGGCCTTCCCTAGATGCTCTGAGCGTGAACTTCCGATTGCAGGTGGCTCTGTAGGTCCTGGCTATTCTTTGCCCCCTTCCCAACCCTGTGACCCAGGCCGCAGCCTGGTTCAGTTCTGTTAGGTCTTAAAGTAGTGGTCAGTACTGTTCCAGTTTCACAGGCCTCAGTTCAGGGCCACCGAAGGGACGCTGGGGGCCTTTGGGCCATTTTAGGATGTGGGGGAAACAGAAGTCTGAGGATCGGCCCCCAAGACCGGCTGGTGCAGGTTACACCCGAGTCTGGTTGAGGGCCTCGGGATAAACAGCATGTTTGGTTTGACCAGGACTCCCAAGACCACCTCTGACCCCATACCTCAGACCGCCATGTCCCTGAGTCCCTTCCAACCCCTGCCTGCTGGAGCTTCTCCTCATTACTGGAACTTTCCAGATCCACTTGGAAGCATTAGGCTTCAAGTGTGGCCAAGAGTCCTCGCCTCACCTGAATTTCAGTGGGGTTGATGGTTTGGGTGTCTCCGAGGACGCCGCTGACCTGCCTTAACTGTACCCAGGAGCAAGCCCCGGGAGGTGGTCCTGGTGTCCTGCCAACAACAGCCGGAGGGGGGAGCCCTTGAGGGTATAGACCGTCCCTGTCGATAGCAATAAATGCCACTCTTTCTCAGACACATCGTATTGCTAAGGATGGAGCTTTCCCACCAAGCAAAGGCGTATGAACAGTTTCCATCAGACCAGGGAGTGCTTCTCACTTAGGTACCAGCCCCTAGGTGTGCCTGTCCCTGGGACCCGTCGGCCTCCCTCTCCTTGGGGAGCTGCTCCCATGCACTGCATCCGCTGCCTCGTGGGTGCCTCCTTCTCCGCTCAGGCCCCACCAAGGAGCCTAACGTGGTCAGACCGGCCTGTGCTTCCTCGCTCCCTGCTAGGCCAAAGCACAGGGTGTGGGGTTGCGGGGTTTTGCTGTGGGTCCCTAAGGAGAACCGGACGGCCGATGTCTTTAAGACAGCGAAGAAGGCAGGGTGAGAAGAAAGAAGCTCTGGAAACACAGAGGCTGGATGAGGCTTCACCACTGCCCGGTACAACAGTACCTGCGAGTCATTTAACTGCTCTCTGTATACATACAGACATGCGTGCATATGCATATGTTTGAATATACATATATATGCACAACAAGCAAATGTGTGGGTGCTTGGCTTCAGGTCCTGATAGTTTGTTGAATGTATATTGTTGTATATATACTGGAATGTTTATTGCACTTTAGGGAATATAGGCTAATTATTAACTTTTCTTTTGAAAGGACCCTTTCGTGCTCAGTGATTTCCTGGGTTCTAGTGACATTTTGGGGAGATTTAGTTTTAATTGCCTTAGTTTGGTCAGTCTCTTTTAAAAAAAACACCCAATATTTCCCTAATTCTGGGACAATAATTATCTTTTTACTCTGGAATGCCTACGTCACCCACTTAAGAACATTTTGCGGTACTGACCTTCTGACCGTGGCAAAGCAGAGACAAGAACAAGAGAATATTCTCAGGTCTTGGGGCCTCAGGTAATTCTGCAAATCTTCGTCTTTTTCTTACTCCATGGAAATGGCTGCCGATTGTCCCTCCCTCTACGAGATGCCTGAGCAGCCTCGATTTTACTCAGAGATCGCAGAGTGAAAATTTGAATGACGGCAGGTAGAATTATTTTGGTTTTGAACTACTACCACTACTACTGGTAATGTTTTTTTATCTGCGTAATACTTTTTGTTTTGAAGGTGATTTCCTAGGTATTAACTTCCTGGGACATCCCCAAAGTCCAGGAATATGAATATCGAATATTATTTATCAACATTTCTTGGATAAGCTACCCAGCGCCTTGAGAGGTTATGTAATAATTGGAACCACTTCTATCGACCACACGCTGGTTTAGCACGTCAGCCTTATGAGGAAAGGCATGATCGTAACCATTTTTCAAGTAATGCAACTTAGCTCATGACAGGTTGACTAACTTGTTCAGGACCATGCCGCTGCTAAGAAGAACCAGAATCCACACATTTGTATGTAAAGTCTCATAGGTTTTGCTTGTTTCCTGGCAGCGTGGTGCTCTTCCCCTAAGAGTGGTGGCCACGTGGGCGAGGCAGTGGCCCGGGAGTCAGGAAGCCTCTGGTCGTGCCTGCGTCGGCCCCCAGCCTGTGAGTCGTCTTGGGTAAGTCATTTTCCTCCTCTTCCCTTCAGCTTCGTCATGGGAAGCGTGGCGTGTGGAAACGAGGGTAACTCGTTGGTCCTGCTAACTCTGGGACTCGGGCATATTTGAATGACTCCCTGGGTTGCAAAGCGGGAGTGATTACAAAGCTGCCCAAACCTGGGCACCGGCAGCTGCACCTCTCAGCTCTTGTCCGTGCCTTTCGTGTCTGAATGAGAGTTTTCCTCCAAGAAGAATTCACTGGTGTAGGCACAGCGGCTGATCTTGCAGGGAAGAGCGTTGGCGAGGAACAGCAGGACTGAGAGTCGGGGTTGCAGTGGAAGCCTACCTCATCCCTGCGGCATGGCAAGGAAGTAGGAGTTTGACATAAGCCAAGCGTTGCTGCGGGAGAGGGCAGCTGAGGGTGATCTGCTGTGCCATCTTGGGGTTCCCCCGAAGCAGGGCCCACCACAAGGGCTCATCTGCAGGTCATTTATTATGGGACGTACTCTGGAGATCAGGAGTGGAGGGGCTGGGAAAAATGATATAGAGGGAGGGAACGCCAATCCTCAGGGTGCGGTCTTGAGGTGGTTACTGCTGTGGACAAATGGATCTCGACCCTGCAGCCTCTTGCCTTGGAGTTGTCACTAGAGTCGTGGAAAACCCTTTTGGTCTTCCACTGGAAACTTCCAGGAGGTGTTAACTCCCTGTACTTCCAGTTTGCACACACACCAGAGTGGCCGAGCGGACTCCAGCACTGCTGCTGTGGTGAGGGGCCCCAGGCAGAAAGCAGGGGGTGCCTGGAGCAGCAGGAGAAAGATTCTCAAGTTTGTTGCTTCAACAACAGCCAGGGCAAAATGGCGGCCGAAAGGATGAGAGATGGGGCATCAAAGATTCTGGCACAATTGTGGGGCGGGCGCCCAGCCCCTGTGGGCTGTGGGGTAGGTTGCAGGGCGAGGTACGAGTGTGGGGACGGAGGGGCTGGGAGAGATTGTTCTAGAGTGTATCTGCCACATCAGGAAGCGGTGTGATGGAGGGACCCCGTACGTCTCCCATGGGTGCTCTGTGAGACAGCCCGCATTTGGATGCCAACCACTCGGAGCTCATCGGTGGCTTAAAGAAAGACTTTCCTCCTCTTCTCTGTATTCCCCTCTTCTCCTCTGGAGGAACTGGGAGTGGAGACAGAGGAGGTAGGGAAACCACCTCTTCCTCCCCACCAAGTCCCGGGGGCTGATAGGCCGAGCCCTGAGCAGGGGGAGGGGAGACTGTGGATGCCAAACTTGACAGGACACTTGGGTTCCGCTGCACCGCGCCGAGTTTGTAGTATCTAAAAGTGACTGGAAAGCTATGGGACGTCACTACGGGGTGGAGAAGGAGGTGCGACACGGCAGCACTGGTGGCGGCGCCTAGCGGGAATAAAGGTTCCGTGTTTGTACTTCGTAGGCTTAGATGTGCAACTGCTGCTGGCGATTATTAATTTAGCTGTTTATCCCATGGGACAGCTGATCCGCCATACTTCTTTCCCTCGATAGCGGCCTTCTCAGTTTAGATGATGTTGTGTGTATATCCAACTTGGAGCGGTGAGGGTAACGTGCGCTTTGTGATGGTGGTGTCAGCCTCTTGTGCCGTCAGGGACCAGATGGGTAGCACAAGTGAGGGTAGCAGGCTGCTCGGACCGATGAACCAGAGCGCTCATGCCCTACACACGGGGGGCAGGCCCTGCCGAGCCGCAGCCGGCTGCCTCGTGGAAGGAGGGTAGGGAGTTTGGAGCTTTGATCACGGCTGTAGGTTACCCTTGATGAATCGCCACCACTCTACTAGCCCGCGGTCCCCATGCTAGACTATACTAATGCCCCTAATTCTTTACCCCTTTCTGCATCCAGCCCCTTTTCTAATTAACTTTACAGTGTCCTCCCATTGTGATTGGGGACACTTTCTTGTCTCTGGGCCCATCTCATTCTCGGGTTTTGTTTTGGCCACTGGTATGTTAGCGGCTGAGATACAATGGCGGCTTGCGTGGGCGGGCTGGCCCGCTTGCACCTCTGCCCTCACCGTGAGGAGAGTACGCCTGCGCTGGCTGCTGGTCCCATGAGGACGATGAGGGCCCTCCGGGCTGAGCCACACTGGCCAAGCCCCTCCTCCATCAGCTGACCTGCAGATCCTAAAGGTCAGTGACAGTGGTTGCAGGTCCCTGGGTTTGGGGCGGTTGGTTACTTAGTTAAGCCAATAGAACAACATCAATGATGGTGGTAACCTGACACCATTCCTGCTGAGCCTCTAGGTGGTCTCCGATTCTTCCCGACACCCGTCACCCGTCATCTAGACAATCACTGTTACGCCATGGGAATGAGCAGACTAGGTGGACTGTTTGCCAGACTCCAGGTCACTGGGAGCCTTTGGTGTCTGAGTGTTCGCCACTGGGTGTCCCTTTTTTTTGTCGTTCCGTCTGTCCTAGTCTTCAGAGAGCTGGTGGCCCAGCCACCGTGAGCCGTTCGGCTCTCACAGGGGATCCGATTTAGCCCATTTGGTCCCTTTTCTTAGTATTTGTTCTCTGGGTTTTTTACAGCTTCAAAGAGCTTCTCACCCATATTCACTAATTAGTTCATTACTCCAGGGAGTAAAACCTGAAGCCGGAGAGGAGAATGTCATTAAGCAAGAATACTAGAGGCTCATTATTTAGAGCAGGCTGCCCGGAGCCCGGCTGCACCCACCAGGGCCGCTAACCCCTCCCCTGGCTGACGGGGGCTCCTCCGGCAGGTGCCTGTCCAGGTAGGCGTCTGCTAGGCACTCGCGGTCGCCGGGCACCTGCTGTGCGCTCCGCTGGGTACGCTGGGGGCCGCGGGGATACAAGAAGTTATGAAACGTGGTTTCTGACTTCAAGGGCCTTGCGTCTAGTGAGAGCTCTGGAGTCAGGTAGACCTGAGTTGGAACCCCGGCAATTTATCAGCTGTGTGACGTTGGGCCAAGTAGCCTTGGTTTCCTCGTCTCAAAACTGAGACACTCATACCTCTTTAGGGGCGAAGTGAGGATAATCAACGCACTGTAAATAAAAGGGCTGGCACACAGCGAGTGCTCCATCAACTACAGGTTTACTGATGTTACCCGGCTGCGTGCCTTCACGCCTGTCTCTCCTCCCGAGCCTGGCTCAGGTGCATGGGACGGCGTGGCAGGAGGAAGGGAGCCGGCAGAGGGTAGAAATTTGGGGGATGCCTTTATTTCAGGGGTGATCCGAGAAAGAGGGAGCAGAGAGGGAAAGCAAAGGGCAGAAGGGTGGAAGGGTGGGGGGGCCGCAGGAGCGCGCCGGCAGGTGGGTCGCAGCAGGTGAGCTTTGAGAACGGGGAGGCAGGAAGGTGGCCGCCAGCAGTGCCCTGTGCCGATATGCCGCGCAGGGCGGAGTCTGAGGACAGTCACCCATTTGATCACCCAAGGGCCGCCGAGAGTCGGGATGGCCATGAGAGGCTCCGCCCGGTGTCCCCCTGCGGGGACCATGGCTGACCAAGCCTCCGCCCCTCTGGACTGGATGGCCCATACGCTGGCGCCTAGGGAACGTGTTGATAACAGCACATGCCAGGTATTCATCTCAGCGTTTTTTTAAGTTTATTTATTTTGAGGGAGAGAGGAGAGAGGAGAGAGAGAAAGCATGAACCTGAGCTGGGGAGGAGCAGAGAGAGAGAGAGAGGCAGAGAGAGTATCCCAAGCAGGTTCATTGCTGCCGGCTCAGAGCCGGACGAGGGGCTCGAACCCACGAACCGTGAGATCACGACCTGAGCCAAAACCAAGATTCTGATGCTTAGCCGACTGAGTCACCCAGGCCCCCCTCATCTCCGCATTCAAACTGCTTATTAATTTAATCCTCACGGCAGTTCCAAGGTATAGATACTCTTCCCTTGGCTTTCCAGGTGAGGGAGAAGAGGCGCAGCGATGCCCGGCACCGAGACCCGACCCCAGGGTCTGCTGTACCGTCCTGAGCGGAGGCCCTTTAGTAAGACGTTCAGTCTGCCTCGGTGGTCACCGTCCGCTTCCGGCGGCCAGCCTCCGTGCCCCCTGCTGCCTTAGGTCTGAGTTCCCGTGCGGCCCCCAGACCAGCTCTGCCCTGGTTCCCGTCCCGCCCTCTTGTCCAGGGTTTGCCTCTCTTTTCCTTTTCCCACCCTGGGTGCAGGGGTAAAGCATATTGCTAAACCCGTTTCTCTTCGTGGATCTTTTCGCATAACATTTAATCGCTGGTAATGACTGCGACCCCAGCGGCACTCAACGCAGTGAACTTCAAGGTGGCATTTCAGTTAGCAGTACTGATGGCTGGGTCTGGGCATTTCATATGTGTGTGAGGTAGCTTAGCCTGAGAGCAGTCAGCTAAGGGACTTATTACCGCAGTGCTTCTTGGGGGGAATAAATAACCTCATTACAGCTTCCTTTGCGCTGGCGGAGAGAAAGGAAGAAGAGTTGAATCTCTCAGGGCAGGTGTTTGGGGGGTGGGGCTCGGTGCCTGTGACCAACTGGACCGAGCAGGCAGGAGGATTTCCTTCCTCCTTTTCCCTCCCTTCCTCTCCAGCCCTCTCCTCTCTCCTCCTCTCCCCTGCCCCTCCTTGCCTCTCCTTCCTTAGTTCTTTTGCCAAAGCCTTTGATGGAAATACTATAGTGACCTAGTGTTCCCAGGACTCCCAGCTTCATGGATCTAGATGGGGACGCATTAACAGTTAAACTTGGAACTTACACACACGTATGCACGCATGTGCTTCAAAGCCCAAGTCCCCTCCTTCCCCAGGTATCCTTGGGAGACCCCCGGATGTCTCGCGGTGCTTACAGGCTGGTTTTCCTGTGATGTCTGCCATGTTCTCCCTCTCCTGCTGGAGCGTCCTGCCAGGGCTCCTGGAGGCATTGGTGGCAGCACGACACCTCTGAGAGCACGGGGTCTCTTGCTGCCCTGCTCAGGTTAGCTGCCCTACCGGTGGGCCCACCTGGAGCCCTCAGCATTTTAAAGCATCACTCAGGGTTGGACCTGGTCCAAACACTGAAAAGAAGCACTGAAGTGGGTGCTCATTTTGAATTTTGCTGTAGCTGACTTCCGGATCTGCTCTCAATCAGGGTTACCACAGTGGGCTGCTGTTTTCCTAATTGAACGCCTGTGTGGCCCCTGGAAAGAGCCTTGGATTTGGCGGAGTCACAGATCCTGATTTCAGTCCCTCTGGTACTTTAAATTTAGGAACCCCTCCCGTGATTAATATTTTTTTCGCTTAATTTATGTGTAAATTCAGCAGGGTTAAATGAGATATTGTGAGTGAAAATTTTCCTGGCACATAATAATACCAGGGAAATAATTTTTGTTTTAACCAACCCTCACTACACTGTTTAAAAACGACAGTTGCCTGCTGTAATAAATCTCCCTTCCCTGCCACCACCATGACGGTCCCCACGGCCTCCCTCTATTTGCCCGGACTTTTCCCATCTTCCTTTCGGCTCCTTTCTTCTTCCTCAGCCTCTTGAGTTGGAAAAAATCCTCAGCTAGGATTTGGACCTAAGAGACCTACGATTAAATTCAGCTTCACTGTCTACTAGCTGTGTGAACTTGGGTGCTTCCTGGGGCTTCCTGTTGGTTTCTGGTTCCGGTTCCGGTTCTCCAGTTCCAGTTCCGGTAAGCATCCTCCTGTAGTAGCCCCTGAAGCCAGTTTGCATGTGGATTCAGCCTCATTGCGCCCGCGTCAAAGACATCAGCCAGGCAGCGCCTCTCATAACTGGGTCCCAGGCCCGTGAGGCGGCCTTCTGCCGAGCTCAGGGACACCAGCCTCCGTGCAGCAGTGTCCCCTCCTCAGAGGCCCGAGTCACCGCTCCAAGGGGCCCCTTCTCCAAGTTCCCTGGTTTTCATAACGAATCATTTCAGCCTCTTCCCTTGGTTAATCCGGCTCTCAGTGGTTACTTTAAAATTCTCTTTTTACCCAGTTATCCGGTTAATAACTTCGTGGGTGGTTAACAATTTTTAATTCTAATTCTGTTTAAATAGCTGCTATCGTTTCTGTCTCCTGATTGAATCTTGGTTTATACTAGTGATGGGGTGATCGAGCACTCTTGTAGACTCCTTGGAGAGAGCAATAAACAAAATGAGGAGAATATCCCCCGCGTGGAGCTTACATTCTGTTCAGGCAAATCCAAACATAAATACATGCCCTCGGAAAATGTGGTATGTCAGAGGTGACAAGTCCGGAAACATATATCCGGAAAGAGATGCAGAAGTGCTGGGAAGGAGGTGGTTTGCAACTTAAGCTGTAATGTCTGTGTGACACCGCTCAGCCTATACATGGAAATACTTTGTGGCCCAAATATTGGGAATTATTTTGTTTCATTCATAGCTGAGCCTTTCTGTAAAGGGAGAGTATAGAATTAACAGGACTCTAAATGGACACCATACCTGGAAAAAAAAAAAGCGCCAAATGTTTTAATTGGGTGGCCAATGAGTATGAGTGCGTGTGTGTGTTTGTGTGTGTGTGGGGGTTGGGGGGGCGGTGGGGTTTCCTCTCAGTTTACCGCATAATCATTGAATCCAGAAGTCTTCCTTAGAATAGATTCTCGAGCTCATTTTAAACCATGGCTACTATAGACCAGAAAAAGACGCCAGCTTTCAATTTTCCTCCTCATTTCACAATTCTCAGAGGATTCCCATCATGTTTGCGTACACACCCTTCATTTATCGTCCTGGACAACAAGGAGACCTCGTGAATCGGAGAATCCCACCACTGGGGTTGTTCATTTAGGCGACTTGCCCGAGGGTAGCAGCTTTTCGCTTCCAGGTTCCCGAGTCCCGAGGGAGGACATGAACCTGTCGTCAGGACAGAAGGGCATGGTTCTGGGTTGTAATTAACTCCACAGGCCGGAGCGAGGGGACAGGACTTGCATCTCAATGAGGAGCCTAATTTCTTGCTGACAGCTGTTGTAATGGCTTTTTGACAATTCTTTTTCCGCACGCAGGCCTGGAAAAAAAAGTCCAGACTCCAACTGGTGCTTCTTTGTATTTTGCAGAACAATTTTTTTGTGTCGGTCAGAACACTAGGTGGTCAAGTCCCCAAATGAAAGGGTGGGGGTGGGGTACTCGGAGAGAGGGGCCGGCCCGGTCTGTGCGCAGCTGGCGTCCATCCCGGGTGTTACACAGCGGGGGAATCCTCTTGTCCTGATTTCGGGAGAAGTAACAAATTTTCCTCTTCGACCTTCCGAAAATGTCCCTGGGCTGCACGGAATGCTTCGCTTATTAATGAGGAGGAGAAACAGGTCCACCTTTCTTTCCTGGTTGTAGTCCCTTTGGCATCCTTCCAAGTGAGAGAAAGTTTATTTTCTTGCCGTTGCCAAGGACCCAGTTAGAGTCTAGGTTATGGCCAGTGCTGGGCTTCGGAGACGTCGGGGAAGTAGGTGGACTGCAGGCCAGGAAATGATTCTGAGTGTTTGGTGTGTGCTGGGCACTGTGCTCTTTTTCAATGTTTATTTATTTTCAAGAGAGAGAGAGAGAGAGAGAGAGAGAGACCGAGTGCGAGGGGGGGAGGGGCAGAGAGAGAGGGAGACACAGAATCCGAAGCAGGCTCCAGGCTCCGAGCCGGCAGCGCAGAGCCGGAGATATCTGGGCTGGCTCAGCTAGGCGCCTCTGGGTTCTTCGGTCTTTGTCACTGTGCTTTTGCTGGAAGCGAATGTCCAAGATGGTGCCTCATGTCTGACATCTGGGCAGCTCTGGCTGGGGGAGTTGGAACAATTCAGGCGTTTTTTTCTCTCTCTGTTTTTAAAATATTCTCTTTTGTTGTTTATTTATTTGTGAGAGAGGGAGGGAGAGAGAGGGAGAGAGAGAGCACGCACAGGAGCAGGGGAAGGGCAGAGAGAGAGGGAGAGAACCCCAAAAAGGCTCGGCAGTGTCAGGGCAGAGGCTCATGTGGGGCTCGAACTCATGAATGAACCATGCGATCATGACCTGCGCCGAAATCAAGAGTCGGACGCTTAACTGACTGGGCCACCCCGGTGCCCCAGGCATTTTCTCTGTTTATATGGACCGTTCAAGGGGTTACCTTGGGTTTCCTCACAGTGTGGTGATTTCATGGCTTCTCAGTCTTAGCCCTCTTGACATTTGGGGATGGAGCATTCTTTTTTTGGTGAGCGGTTGAGAACCAGATTCCAAGTTTCCTAATCTCCAGCTTTTATACAGTTCACGGAGCTCTACTTGAATTTGGATGACTCATTGTTGAAAACATGGACTCAGTCCCAAAGGCCACTGAGGCTCGTTCTTCAGGACTCCTTTAGGAAAGCAAATGCCTGCGATGCCAGACACGATAACATTTAGCAATGCTGTAGAAGAGAATGTAAAAGGATGCTTTATTTATATAATCCTATGTACCACACACTATTTTGGGTATGTATATATATCCATATATCCATATACATATATCTTATAAAATTAAATCCTGTTAGGGTAAGAATATCCTCATTTTATGGTTAGCAGCCCTGAGACTTGACCATGTAGGTCAAGTCACTTGCTCACCTTGGACAGGGTAGCAAAGATCTTGCCAAGATTGGGACCCTAAACATGTCGGCATCGGGAAAAATGTAGGGGTTAAGCACCACCTAGCTCCAGAGCGGTTTTAACGCTTCCCACTCGTACCACAACATCTATTTTATTCTGCCCATTTGACAGTCATGCCTCCGTGTGACTTCAGCCTCTACCTGATAACATCTGGGAGCTTGGGAAAGGCTTTGTCTGGTAGCTGTCATGTCCATCAGAGTCACGAGGCGATCAGTGGGTTTCTTTGCAGAGAGTGAAACCAGGCAGACGACTCAGGGGAGCCTGATGCGATGTTTTTAGGGCACTCGTTTCTGTGCAGTTACTGTTTCTTAGTGTTGATCGTCAGTGGTTGCAAATAGACAACTACTGCGTGTGAGGTGTCTGCTGGTGTTCCGGACGTGCAGTCGCTGAGCCCCTGAATGACGGGTGGTCATTGTTTCTGGCATTTGACAAGGCTTAAGTAGAGACATCATGATAGGTTGTCACTACAGGTTCAGTTCAGGGATGTTTCTATATGGACAGGGGAGGGGTCCTGGAGAAGGAGTTCGAGTCATAAAGAAAGTTCGGTGGTTTGTCACATCGACTGCTAAATCGCACTTACACTTTCTCCAGATCCCCCAGAGACTTTAATTTTCAGTTTTCATTCGAAAATAGCAGTGTCAGTTTATGGATCATTGGGACTGAATGTCTCTTTGAGAATACCAGAATGTTCCAGTCCTTCTGCCCTTGTAGACTGTGAATCAGTAATTCCCTGGCACCCAGTGGGTGTTCACGAAATGCTGGTTACGTGAATGAAAGAGCTAGGGTTTGGCCCAAGAGCTGCAATGGTGCATCGCAGGTGTTGACAGTGGACAATGCAGTATATGATCAAGTGTAACCCTCATTATTCCAGGGACTTATGTGATCCAGCCTCAGAGAGGGCTCAGCTCCACAACGAAAATGTAACTAGAGCAAAACTTGTAAACAAGTAATTCATATTCATTTTTTTATGACTTCCTCAGAGAACACTAGAGGGAGAGGGTCCATTTCACTTACTGAGACATCATGTACTCTCCCTTCCCTTTTTTCTCCATCTTGCTCATACCGAGCGGCTGTTCCAGAGTCTCTAAAGGTACCATCGCCCAGAATTACTTCCCTGTAATTCTTAAGCAGTTTTCTATCTCTCCCGACAACCCCAAGTTTTTCCAAATGTAGCTCCACTTGGTCTCTTCCTTCAAGCAGGACTCTTGGTTTTCTAGAGGAGACGAGGAGGGTTAGGGAAACTAAATGGACAATCGCAGGATTTTTATTTGAAGAACAAGGGAGAGATAAAGGCTATACAGACTCACAGGATAATTTTGATTCTATAATTGCTCCACATATTAGTTTATTGAGTAAATACTCAGTAGCAACTATACATACAATGATTTTTTTCATATGTTCATAAAGATAGAGTTTGCCTGTTTTCACTTTTAATATGTATTGGCAGATCACTTTCCCCCCAGACTGTGGCAATTCATGCAATCGACTTTCAAAAGTGCTTGTTTCTTTGCATTTTCATCAGCCCTGGGTATTATCTTCTCTTCAGTTGTCAGTCTGATGAGTTACTTTGACTTGCATTTCCCTGAATACTAGTAGAGTTGTTCTAAGAATATTTTGATACTTATTATCCATTTGGATTTTCTCACTAGTGATTTGACTGTTTTAATAATTTTCCCATTTTCTGATTATTTTCTTTTTAGTCTATTTGTAGATGTTCTTTATATATTAGGGATGTTAACCCTTTGCTTATATAATTTTTTGAATTAATTAGGATAATAGTAACCTGTGTAACAAATGAACCTCCAAATTTTAGTGGCGAATACTCCAGAAGATTATTTTTTTCTTGTAAAAAATTTTTTAACTGTTTACTTAGTTTTGAGAGAGAGAGAGAGAGAGAGAGCGCGCGCACATGCGCGCGCAAGAGAGAGAGCAGGGGAGGGGCAGAGAGAGAGGGAGACACAGAATCTGAAGCAGGCTCCAGGCTCTGAGCTGTCAGCACAGAGCCTGACATGGGATTCGAATCCACAAATCATAAGATCATGACTTGAGCTGAAGTCAGACGCCTACCTGACTGGGTCACTCGGACACCCCCAGAAGATTATTTCTTGTTCTTCTGACAATCCAGTATGAGCAGTCCTGGTTTGCAGATGGGCAGCTTTCATCCAATTGGTATTTCAGGGACTTGGATTCTTACCATCTTATGGTTCTTCCATCCATATGACCTTGGCGTTCTCTGTATATAGCTAAAGAAAGGGAAAAGTAGGGTGGAGAATCTCTACCAACTTCTTAAAAGCCCTAGCCTGCAAGCGCCGTATACCATTCAACATTGATGCAATATCGATGCAAGGGGCCGGCCGTGGTTCTTGGCTGGGCAGCTATCCCTGAGTGTGAAATGTTGGTCGATGGCTAGCCATCTTTTTGCCACCTGTGTTGCAGGTATTTATTTTCCAGTCTAATTACTCATGTTTTGACTTTACTTACGTTATTTTTGTCATAAAATAATAAAGATTATGGAATTATCTCTGTCCATTTTTCTATCGTCTCCCCCCCCCCCCCGCCATTATCTATCTGTCTGTCATCTTATCTTTCTATTTTTCTATCATCTTTATTTTGTGGTTTCTCGGATACCTGATTTGCTCAGGACAATCACCCCCACCTCAAGGTTATACACATTTCCCCCTAAATTTCTTACTACATCTGTAATTTATATTTTCGATATAAATTAAAAGATATTTTAATTTATACCACAGTTTTTTTCCGGTGAATTAAGTTGCCCCTTTTGGCCATTTTTGGTTTGTTTCTTCGTATATTAACTTATCCTGGTCTGTATTCAATTTCACACATTCGTTTGTCTAGTGTTACGGAAATATCAGACTAGGTTGACCACAGTGGATTTATAGTAAGTTTAAGAATGACCATGTGAAGATAGCTATCATCTTAACTAGTAGGTTATGTGGACTTTCTCTTTCAATAAGTTACCCTCAGGGCACCTGGTGGCACAGTCAGTGAAGCATCTGACTCTTGGTCTTTGCTGAGGCCATGATCTCATGGTTTGTAAGATTAAGCCCTGCATTGGGCTCTGCACTGATGGCACAAAGCCTGCTTGGGATTCTCTCTCTTTCTCTCTCTCTCTCTCTCTGTCCCTCCCTCACTCATGTTCTCCCTCTGTCTCTCAAAATAATAATAAACATTAAAAAAGTTAAAAGATAAATAGGTTATTCTCATCTTTCTTAGCTCTAGCTTCTGTCTTTGAGAAACAAAAGCACCGATATTTCAGATTTCAGTGGTGGGTTACCACCCAAAGAACCATCTGTTATTCGACGTTGCTCCTGTTGAGGAATGGGGTGTATGTCTCATGCCCTTGAATCTGGGGAGACTCTGTGATTTCTCTGATCAAGAAAACATGGCCGAAGAGGTGCTGTGCTAGTGTCTGGGCCCAGACTTTAAGAGAACGGCAACATCTACTTCCTCTCTCTTGGAACATTTGCTCTTGGAGCTGCTGTGTAAGAAATCTGACTATCCTGAAGCCCCTGTGATGCAGAAGTCCAAGCCACATGGAGGGATCCTGGACAAGGTGGAGGGAAGGAGAGAGACACAGAGAGAGGCCAAGGAACATCAAAATGCCAGAGAGGTGATGAAAAGCCATTGTGAAGTGAACCCTCGAACCCCAGTCACCCAGCTGGTGGCATGAGATCTGAGATGAACCTCCCAGCTGAGCCCCAGCCCCACCCCAATTCCCAGCCCACAAAATTGTAAAAACATAAAATGGCTGTTTTAAGCCAGTAAATTTTGCGGGAGTTTGTTATGCGGCATTTGATAATCAGACATGGCGGGGCTCTTATAGCACACGTGTAGTGCCCTGTTCAGGAAATCAGGCAGCTCGTACTGACAGTAGCATTTTAATTTCTCCTGGAGGCGAGCACAGGCTAGTGGAGGGCAGGTTCTGTATTTTATCCCTTTCTCTTGCCCGGGTGTCAGCTTTGGTGCTGGCATGGGTGCTCAATACCAGCATGCCGAGCTGCCCATCAACTCAGCCTCTAGAATATATGGAAACTTTGGGCATAGCATGTGGTGTGTCTGAGGGTCTTGGCCCTTCCTTGGACTGTCCCAGACTGCTTCCCTGTCCTGACCTCCCCCTACTCCCCGGAGTGGTCCTTTCTTCCACTCCAGGTGGAGTCTCCTTTTTGTGTATCCTGTAACATAACCCGTGGACACCACGGCTCTTTCAATGTTATCTTTCTGTCTGCTTTCCACATTCCTTCTTCCCACCCTGCCACTCGCTGTAAAACCCAAAAAGGCCTTCCCCGTTGTCTTCCGCTTGCTAATTCCAGTCACCTCTCCATGCCCAGCCCTGTCGCCCTGTCCCTAGGAGCCTGTCCTAAGTGCTCTGGTTTGCATGTTTCCCTTCCTTCTTTGAATTCCTTCAACACTTACTTTTCACCTCTTACATGTATTAAATGCAGGCTGTTGATGAAGTCATATCATGTCTCTTATTCATCCACTGGACAAATGTTTATTAAGCCTCTACCACATGCCAGGCACTGTTCTAGTTGCTGGGGATATAGCAATACAGAAAACAGAAAAAAAATCCTTTCTTAAAAATTTTTTGTAATGTTTATTTATTTTTGAGAGAGAGAGAGAGAGACAGAGAGAGAGTGCATGCACAAGAAGGGGAGGGGCAGAGAGAGAGGGAGACACAGAATCTGAAGCAGGCTCCAGACTCTGAGCTGTCAGCACAGAGCCCGACGCGGGGCTCGAACTCGCCAACCGCGAGATCATGACTTGAGCCAAAATTCACAACTGAGCCACCCAGGCACCCCCAAAAAATCCTTTCTTAATGGTGCATAAATTCTTGAGTGGAATAACAGCTGTTGGACAAATAAATACATTAGGTAACATGTTAGGCGATGACAAGTGTAGTAGAAAATTAGACAAGGAAAATAAATAGAAAGGAATTGCACCTTTTTTTGTCGGTCTTATTATTTTTATTAACTGTTACTTATAAAATAAGCCATAAAGCTAAATTTTACCAAAAAAGCCTTGTAAACCAGCCTTGTGACTAGAAACGAATCATCCCAGCTCTCTTGAGATTCTCATGTCACACAGTAGATGATAAGCATTCTGAAGAAAGGTTTTTGAGGGAGGAGGCTCATGAGAATATCTGGGGCAAGAGCATTCCAGGAAGAAGAAAGAGCAACCGTAAAGGCCCTGGGGCAGGGCTTGGTTATGATGTGAAGGAACAGCAAGAAGGCTCTCGTCGAGTCCTGGAGGGCTAGAATCGTCTGTTATGTTTCCCATGTGTCTCTCTATAGCCCTAACTCAGGACCAGGTACTTAGCAGATATGGATAGAAACACAGAATATTAAAGCTCAGATGTAGTTTCTAGTGCCCTCATTTTGCAGGCGAGGAGCCCGAGGTCCCAAGAGTGAAAGTGACTTGCCCAATTGTTGATACCTCTATTGTTTCTGCTCCTGTGGCTGCCACTGCTACCAATAATACTATTATTATTACCATTATTATTAGTGTTACTCAAACCCCAGGGCCCTACATCATTCCTCTTGTACATTGCCACATTCAAGGAAACATACTTCAATAAGGAAAACTATTTACGAAGCACTTATAAACGTTACCTGTACCCCTTGAAGAACATGAATGAAAATCCAGTCAAAATCCAGAGCCATGTCCTCCTTTCCTTTCTCAGCCTCTCACCCTCTTGTTTCCCCCAGGTGACTCATCACACTCTCCTCCTCAAACCCTTCTCTTTCTCTGCCTTTGGTCAGGTAACTTTGGCCTTTCTTCCTCTTGCCTCTTCCTTTGGTTTCTTTGATTCCTTTCTCCCCATTCTCCATATTTTGTATTAATAAAGTACCCGGAAGGCAGAAAAAATAGAACAGGGCAGGGGATGGGGAGGAACTAAATGGGCAAGAGAAAAGTCTTTTTAGCTGCCAGGAGAAGAGAGGGCTGGTAACCCTACCTTGTTATTAGTATTTGTCTTTGTCAGACTGCTATGATTTCTATTTCTACTGATACTGTTGACAACCACTATCACTTGTATTTCATTTCTTATTTTACAAAGAACTTTTATAACTAAAATTTAATTGCAGTTGGAACCCACATGTGGTGAAGGCCAAACCTCCATTCTTTCCATTACATGCTGGTTGAATGAATGAGTGAGAGAATGAATGAAATGAACATCTTTGCCCAGTTTATTTAGCACTTCCCAATCAAGAGCAAAGAGGAAGTAACTTAATTTTCTTCCTCATGCATTTTTAATATGACGGCTGATCATGTTTTTATTGTTTACTGGCATGAAAGAAGTACATATGAACAAGCACAGTAAAAGAGCAAACAATCCCCATTGAGAAACCATGATGGTTAATTTCATGTGTCGACTTGACTGGGCCATGGGATGACTAGATTTTGGTTAAGCAAAATTTTGTTATTCTGGGTGCATCCCTGAGGGTGTTTCTAGATGAGGTTAACATTTGAATCAAATAGACCAAATAACGCAGATTGTTTTCCCCAGTATGGGTGGACCCTATAGAACGAAAGAGAATTTGCTCCCTCTGCCTGACTGTTTTGGAGCTGCTACTAAGATGGTCATCATCTTCTTCTTCTTCATCTTCATCTTCATCTTCTTCATCTTCTTCTTTTTCTTTTAAATATTTATTTTTGAGAGAGAGAGAGAGAACAAAAGCGGGGGCAGAGAGAGAGAGAGAGAGAGAGAGAGAGAGAGACAGAATCTGAATCAGACTCCAGGCTCTGAACCGTCGGCACAGAGCCTGATGCAGGGCTTGAACTCACAAATTGCAAGATGATGACCTGAGCCAAAGTCAGAAGCTTAACCAACTGAGCCATTCAGGCGCCCCTACATAAGTCTTCTTTTGCATTAGGATTGGAACACACAGCATCAGCTCTTCTGGTTCCCAGGTTTTTGGAGATGGGAAATATACCACTGGTTCTGCTGGGTCTCCAGGTTATAGACAGCAGATCATGGGACTCCTCAGCTTCTTTAACCATGTAAATCAACTCTTTATAATAAATCATATGTGTATAGGATATACAGGTGTATAATATATATGTGTATATGTAATGATATGCACATAAACCATATACATATGTATTTTGTATATACACACACATATACATATATAGGATGTATATATATATATACACATACGCATATGTATTTTGTATATATACACACACATATGTATATATACACATATGTATATGTGTGTGTGTATATATACAAATACATATGTGTATGTGTATATATATACACATATATATATATATGTGTGTGTGTATATATGTATATATATACATCCTATTAGTTTTGTGTCTCTGGAGAGCCCTGACTAATACAGAACGTTTTTCTGTATATTTGTATACACATATGTAGAAAGTGAGTACATTATAGTGCTAGTGTATGGACCCTAGATAGAAATGGATTCAAATCGCAGCCTTTCTTTTCACTGGCTGTGTGACCTCAGACAAGTTGCTTAACCTGTCCAGACTTTAGCTTCCTTTGCTGCTAAATGCCTGTAATAAGTATCTCATTCCTAGCCGAGATTTTGGTTGCTACCCAGTGTCCATCTTCCCTTTGGTGCTTTCTAACGCAAATCCAAACAAACAGCCCATATGTCTCTCGGTGCTAACTGCTGTGGAACATAGAATGCAGTTCTAATTAAGGTGACATGGTATTTCTGTTGGATACTTATATCTGCATGTGAGGTCTGGGCCTATGGCGGCCATCTTGTGACCACAGAGTTCAGATTGCCTGAGGACGGCAGAAAGGATGGTACCTTCGCCATTGAATTTATCAATCAAGAAGTGGTCTACCTTTGGATTTCTCATTATAACTTTTCTCTGGCTTAATCCCAGAGCTGGATTTCTGTTTCTTGAGGTCGAAGGAACCCTACATGATGTACTTGTTTGTGTTGTCACAAATATTAAATGAATTAGCCTATATAAAACACTTCACACGCTGTTTGGCATTTAGTAAAGAATCAATAAAGGCTAGTTTTAATTAAGAAAATGAATACATCCATTATATCTGTCACCACGAAGAGCCTGAAGTCTAATCCATGTTTTACTTGGTTCTCCAGAAGTTCTTACAAGACAGAAAAACAGAGGATGTGGAGGCCAGCTGCTCTGTAGAGAAAAGTTGACAGCTTTTTCTATATTTATGATAATTTCCTCAGGCTAGATTCCCAGAAGTGATATAACTGGGCACCAGCACTTTAAATTCTCTTCACACATCTTACTAAATCGTTGTCCCAAAGGCTGAACCATTTTACATTACAACCAGCAGTATCGGGGCGTGCCTTTCACTTCATCTTGGCCAGTTTTTGGAATTATTATTTAAAATAATTTTTTTTCCTGGTAGGCAACATGTGGAATCATCATTTTAATTTTCTTTCTTTTGACTAGTAGTAAGTTTTAAAATTCTTATCTAGGCATCAAAAGCCTTCTGGGGCTAGTTGAGATTCACGCGTGCTCTCCAACACGGGCCGTGGGAGTCTGGGAGGGAGCTTGTCCCCATCTCCCAGTAATTTACAGTGGTTTGCTGGTTCAAAGTAATTAAAGGGCTTGAAATAATTTCCCTTTGTTGTATCCTGTATCATCTAGGATTTCATGACCATGTTTCTCCTGAACTGTTTTGAGTCGTCTTCCTAAATGGGAACCGAGAAAGGGCATCCAAAGATAAGCATAGTGTCTTACTAGTGGGGCTGCCTCCCAGGTGTGGGAGGCCCCAGGTGTGGGAGGCCCCAGGTGTGTGGGAGGCCCCAGAAGATATTTTTTATAGGGCCCTCGTCTAAAAAATTTGAGTCATCCCAAATCAGCATGTCAGTATGATTTTGGTGGCTAAATCTTGCATGATTCCCATGAAAGAAATACCACACCAGTCAGTGGGACCAATGTTCTTGCCAGGCCACCCTCCTGGAACCAGGGCCCAACCATCAGGCTCCTGTACAATTTAATAGACACAGTTCCTAGAGCTCCGTGGGGCATCTGGTCAACCCCACACCCAGAGCAGGAGTGAGAATAGAGAGTTGGAGAGCATCTCAGAGGGAGAAAGGGAGCTGAGGTCCAGGCTCGGCGCACCCTGCCTGATGACACTGCTTGCCCAGGGCCCACTGTAGGTATCAGAAGTGCCTTTACAAAATCATAAGGAGAATACTCTATCTCATGTGGGCCCCCTTGCCTGCGTTTAAGGGGTACTTACTGTTATGACTATACTAACAGCTAATTATCATTGTGCTTTTCCCATGTACTAGGTCCCGTTCTAAATGTTTTCCATCGAGGCAGGTGTTACTATTATCCGATATTACGGGTGCAAAAGTAGTGCTCTAGGTGCTAGCAGATGGTCTTGCTCAATCTGATGTAAAGGCTGGGCTCTAACCAGCTCTGCTCTAGCGCCTTAGCTCGGGGCAAAGGCCTCTCCACATTGTCTCTGTCCGGAGTTCCTGCTTCCGCTTCCGTGTTAAATCTCTTCCCACATTAAGTGAGAATGGTTTCTCATTAAGGGTCCGACTCACGTCTTTATCTACTGCCACCTAACTCATCGATGCCAAGCCCCTTTCTTCGATGGCCTTTCATGCTACGAACATCTTCTCGCATCAAAGAGAGCTTTTCAAACAACATTTAATTGGTTATAGAATACGTTTCGTGACAATAGTTGACGCTGAAAACTGTACAAAACAGCAGGGTCACGCTCACAAAGGACCGCTCCGCTTGTACGCAGGCCCGCTTAGCACTTTGGGTTTTGAATAGCTGCCCCAAGAGCTTGGAAAAATGTTTTTCCTCCCCCATTATTTCCCCAGGGAAATGTCAAATGAACATATGATTTTGAAAGAAGCGTCTCGAAATTAAAATACTGTGTAATTGGCAGTTGGGGGTCTCGTCCATGGCTCCAAATGTTATTATAAGATAGTCATTCACTCTTTTATCTGCTAGGATATGCAACAATGGCAGATAAATGACAAAATAGAAATTTTTGAACTCTGTGGTTAGTTCTAAATTGCTAACCTTTCTCCTTAAATTTTTAAAACAACATTAAGACGTGCTGCCCGATTCCCCTCCTTCCCATCCCTACAAAATGTACTTGGTAAGTACACACAGAGAGTGAATTTGACGGTATACATAGAACGTGGCATATTATTTTGATTTGCGATTTGCAAATACGTTAAAATAGTTTGACTGTTAGTCCCCCGTGGGCCAGAAGAGTTTGTGTTACATAGAGATCAATAAGAAATTCGTCATTCCCTTATGAAAGAGGCCTCATTTTAGGTGTTTTGCATTGCTAAAGAGGGTGACCAGAGAACCCAAAGCTTGGCATTCAGCCACAGAGGCTGCAGTTTGAATAGTTTACATCCGTAAATGGAATTCCTTCTGGCGTCTTATCAGAACACAATGAATTTGATTTTGGAGAGGCGGGAGGTCCTCTACCCCGTTTTCCTTGCAACAGAAACATCTATTGTGTGGCCCAAAGAGCTGGCTTGAATTCTTCCAGCTCGCGGTTCAATCTTCAATTGTCAAGCAGTTATACTTCCCCCAACTTTTGACACTTCCATTTTATGTGATTCTATTGAAAGGGAATTGTGGCACCTAAGATTTAATTTAAAACCTGTTTATTGAAATAAGCAGACACTGCGAGAGCCAGTAGTCTGAATCTCTGAGGTCTGAGATGGTTGAATTTGGAAAAACATAATGATTTAGCAGGGATGCAATAAGGCAGGAGAATTGATCGCAGCAGGGGGAAGGCAGCCCTAGAAAAGGGGCGCTGGTATCTTATTACCGTACTCCAGTCTGAGGTACTCTTAGATCGGGGAGTGAAAAGACTTCTTTTTTCTTTCTCCCATGGAAACCACAGAGTCAGGACCAATGCATACTAAGTACACAGGAAGCAGATTTCATTTTAATCCAACAAGGAGCTTTGTATCCATCTCGTTTGTTCCATAATAGAATGGGCTGCCTCGAGGTGAGTAGTCAAAACCACCACCCATAACAACTCCTTATGGTAGATAATGTGATGACACTTAACTGGCAAGAAATCTGAGGCTCAGAGAGGCTATGTGGCCGGTCTGGAGTCACACAGTTCATAAGGGCTGGGTTTTGAATCTGGTTCTCTCTGAACCCAAACTCTTTTATTTCTCTCCCATGCCAATAGCTGTTCTCCTATAATCCCAGTGAGGTCCCCATCATGGGAGGCCTCCAGCCAGAGACAGGTTGGGAGGAGACGGGAACGGAAGAGATGCATATTTTAACACCAGGTCAGGGATTCAGTTCAGTTCAGTTCAATTACTCCTCCGAGTTAATTCCTTCTTTCTGAGGGTTCCTACGCATCATGGCTAGCTCGCCCTCGGCACTGACTATACTGGACCCACCTAGTTAATTTGTGCTCGTAGCTGCCTCTCCTGCCAGACTTTCAAGGTTGTTAGGCATTGTCTCTGGGGATCTCTTCCTCCTCCTGCAGCAGCCTCCCCCCTCCCAGGATGTAGCCCAGTGCCTGATTCTTCCGTGTCGGAATAAATGAATGGATCTGATTCATTTCGTTAAAGCACCTTTTATCATCAAGCTGGGAATATTGTAAAAAATTCAGAGAAAAGGTAGCGATTCCTTTCAGTCTTCAAACAGGGAGATGGCACCACAGATGTGGGAGTTGTGCAGAGTGGCCATCGAGTGTGTAATTGTAAGTGATCCTGAGGCAGCAAATGAGATGGCATCTATAAAAATTAATATGTCAGCATCAGAAAGAGTAAGCTGAGACTCTACAAGTGTAAGAAAAATTAAGAGGTGAGTTTAGCTATGTTTAGAGTAGGAAAGATGACAAAGAGTAGATATTCCTACAGCTTGGGTCAAGTGACATGGTAAGAACATGACAGAGGGAAACAGATGTATTAGTGCTTGTTTTGCTTTTATCTTTTTGTTTGTTTGTTTGTTTTGGTTGTCAACCCCTCAGCTTTTCTATCCAACCCCTTTTCTAGGAGTCTTCTATATCTTTGACCAAACGGGAGTTGCAATAAAAATGTAGCTTGACTTGGTCCCCTGGCCCAGTTGACTGGCCCAGGGTTGAACTGCTTGCTTAGGCTTGGCTAGTGAATCCTTCCCTTGGAACTTTTGGGATTGGGCAAAAGAGGTCTTGAGGGCTGTCACTTCCAGGTGACCAAATCCCTCAGACAGAAAATGTGGGACCATTCAATGATTATATGTACCATTAATATAAAAACCTAGTTTGTAGTGGTAGAAGCTAAAGGCACCACAGAGCAGCAGGGATAGAAAGCAGTATGGGAGTCTGGGCACAGTCCAGTCTATGGTTCCGGTGTGTTTAGCTTTCAGCACAGAACTCAACATGGAGCTCGAACCCACGAACCCATGAGATCATGACCTGAGCCAAAGTCAGAGGCTTAACCGACTGAACCATCCAGGTGCCCTGATTATTTCCTTTGCATAAGGAAGTTAGAGTTGGTTCTCTGTTACTTATGCTGGAAGAGTTCTAGCAAATAGATACCCTTGTCCACCAAGATGAATGGAATCAACTAGAAATGTTAGAGACCCCCATGTGATTAAGTCCCAATAGATTAAAAAGCAACCTCCCCACCCCCCACAAAGGACTAAAAATGTTCAAGTATTTTAGCCCAGAGGACTTTCACTGAAGGGCATTGAGGGTGTTTGCTTTCTTCATCAGCAATCTTTCTCGAGTCCTGGAAGATATGGGAGGGGTCAGATAATGGGAAACAGAAATGTATTTCTTAAGAGGATACTAATGAGAGTTTCTTTATCTTCTTTGTATCCCAATATACATACTCTCTCTGATCCTTAGTTACTTCCTTTGTACAAGCCAGATACTAGAACACTCCACTGCCTTCCTCTTATGCCCTGGGGATGCATCCAGGTTCATCCAGGTATCAGAAAGTGCTTTTGTACACGCTTACTTTCCTTAGAAAGGCCAGGGATTATTATCATCGTTAAGATGGCGAAAGTAATAAACAGAAAGCAGTTGATAGCCTCTATTATTAGTAGGTTAGATACAGGCAATAATTATTAATAACAACATGTTCAGCACTACACTATAGCAAATATTGATTAACTATCAACTGTAAATTTTAAACTAGCTGTTTTCCCCCTTGGACTAAGGTATTCTCTTGTGGGATAGCAATTTTACCAGGGTTAGCATTATGAGACATTTTCACAAGATTAAAGAAACTCTTGTAAAGTCGCAGTGGGTTGCGAACACTCGCACAGCCCTGAAATAAAGCAGCCTGTGTCGTCCAGACTTCTACAGACTGGAGGGCTTCTTTAGACACTTGTTTCATAAAAAAACAAGCTAACTCTTTTGCATGGCCGAGGATGAAATTTCAGAGAGGAGCCAGAAGGGCTGTGTGATATGATGTCGTGGAAACTGGGCGAGGAGAAAACTTGGGGAGTGATCTCAAAACCAAAAACAAATGCAACAATTTGTCAACTGGAGAGATATGCAATGATTATGACCTGGTGATTCTACCTCCTTATTATCTGCGTCTCCTCTCTCCTTAAATTCCTACTGGCAGTTACTGAAGTCTAAGACTCCATGAAATCTTCCTAAATTACTTCAAGCATCTCCTCACTGGTCTACCAGCACCTCCCTGAACTTAGTGAACACCCCTTCTCTGCTTTGAAACTTTGGCTTGGAGACAGATGATGGAGTATTGCTGTCCACTTACCTCCCTTATCTCTGTCTTCTATTTTTTCCCCGCTCTTTCACTGGGATGAGAAAGGACGGGCATCTCCAATGCTTTTCTCTTTTGGACTGGGACCTCCCTCATAGAAGTGTAATATCGTCCACACCAGGACGCCTCCCGCTATATTCAGGAGGTAGACGAAGACATTGAGGAGAATTTCTCTCTTGACAGAACCTACATTTTGATACCATTGTCCGGTTTTAAATTCCAGCAGGAGTAATTCCTTACTTTCTCCTTGAGGTCTTGCTGTAATTTTCTTACTTCCACCCCAGGTGCATTTAGATTGATGCCACAGATTACGTAATAAAAAAGAGGAAAGCCCATTAATTGCTTTAAAATACTGTGCCAATGATTATCTTTATTTTATGGAAGAGGAATCTGGCCCAGACAAGTTAAGTGACGTCCCCTAGCTGCTGAGTTGGTAAGTGGTAGAGGCAAGATTGAAATCCTAGGAATATGCCATTTTCAAGGGAACCCCACAGAATACTGAATGGAGAGGGAATTTGGCATCCCAGGAGAAGAGGAGTAATGATTTGAGAAAGGGACAAGAAACTGGATGGAGACAGAATGGAGATGAGACAAAAGGCGATGAACCCCAGCCTGTACGACTGTATGACCACCACTCCCCATGGTGGACGGCCCCTGCAGTGGTTCAGGTTTGTTGGCATCACTTCCATGTAAATATCCCCTTGGTCTCCTCTTCCTGCCCCATAAATTGTGCCGTGAATTTTTTGAGGTGTGGAAATTCTTGGTGCTGAGTGGCTTTATGTTTTGGTTGGGAGAAGGGGTGAAGGGGTGCCATAAAAGAGGCTGAGGTTTCCATCTGGGTGGCCCCCTTGACCAAGGCACAGGGACAGCCGAGACAGAAGTAGGAAGTAGAGTAGATCATGATTTTGGAGTGAGACCTCTGGAATCATTTGTAGAAATTTTGTGGGAAGGACTTAAGCTTACAAAGCCAATGGAATTGAGAGTTTTGAGCTCATTTTATCCAGCTCTCTTCAGGTGAACCCCACCTGATCTCTGGGTTATATCTGTCCTGTCCCCTGAACCATATGTATTCCCGAGGCATGAAGACCAGACTGTTTTTTATTTTCATTTTTATTATTGAGCTGTAGTTGACACACAACAGGCGTACAACATAGTGATTAGACAACTCGGTGCATTACTCAGTGCTCACCATCGTATGTGTGGTCATCAGGCAACATTACCACGATGTCGCAATATTACTGACCTTGTTCCCTATACCATGCTTTCAGTCTCGCGAGTTATTTATTTTATACCTGAGGACCAGACTGCCTTCTTCTCTTCCATCATAGGTCCTCACATGGTTCCTGCTTCATAACAAGAATGGTTCGTTTGATAGAAATGCTTGAGAAGCCTGGTCAAGTAGGATCATGGAGACAGAAGCCTGATTCAAGGAGCTTCAGGAGATGGAAAGGGGTGGAATGTAGAATTAGGAGCCATTAGCCTCAGATCTGAAAAACTGGGCCTCGCTAGCTAACATAGGCAGCATGGTTGAATAAAGGCATTTCTATTGTTTTAAGATGAAGAATACATGGTTTAAGAATATTAACAGGCAGAGGGGAAGGAAATGAGTCTCCTTATAGAATAAATTGATTTTTTTCTTCTTGATTACACATTTGCTCGATTAAACAATTCAGGTTAAACAGTCACCTAGACATCAGTAACTCATCTTATCTGCGATAGTTGCCATTTCGTCGCTTTCTTTCTTCAAGTCTTTCAGGACTTTCTAGAACCTTCTATGTATAGTTCAGAGTTGACAACACGGTGGTCCTTCTTGACCTGGCTCTTGCTGGCTTCTCTGGCCTTATCTCCATCTGCCCTCCAGAGTGACATGATCCATGTGTATGGTACTACTAGTAGTTTCTGGAAGGCATCACACTCTTTTACATAAATTATCTGCCCTCCGTGCTGTTCTCTCTGTCTTAAGGTATCTTTCCTACCCTCGTTATGTTTAGACAAGTTCTCCCCTTAGCTCAAGTGATCCCTCCTCTAGAGAGGGCTTTTTCTGGCCCATCGTCTTGGTATTTTCAGAGAAGTCCATGCTTTCCTCCTAGCTAATAGATCTTCTTTTGAGTAGCTGTCTAGAGTCTAAGTTTGTGACGGCAGAGACTATTGTGTTTAGTCTCTGTGTCACTGTTCCTCAGTCTGCCACTGAATAGGACTGCAGTAATTTTCTACCAACAGAATGAAGTCAGAGCAAAGAACATTCAGCCATTTGCAGCACAAATTATTTCAAAATTCTACTGCCTGTGTCCATTTTATGGCTTTGGAAGACAAATTTGTTATTGTTACTTTTATGGCTGTTTGTTCTAACCTTTTTTCCCCTCACGTGGCTCTGTGATCAATTACAGGCCTGCGTGGAGTTCTTGGAAGCAGTTACGGTAACAATGGGTGCACAGGACTTTTCTTCTTTCTTCCGTCATAATTGCCGTGTCTCAAGACTGTGTCTTTTCCCAGTGTAGACGGTATTTGATCAGGTTATTCAGTCTCTCAGGAATAGCTGTTTCTGGTTCCTAGGGATAATGTTTAGGGCAGCTATAAACATCTTTTCAGAACCCCTTCTTTTTCCTTTAAAATTAAATTCTTGGGATAAATTCTCCAAATTGATATTGGTGGGTCAAAGAGTATCAACATTTTTATGACTCTTGTCACTACTTTCCAAATTGTTTTCTGCAAAGATTGTGCCACTTTATAGGTTACCACCAAACTTATTCTCCTCTGCTTTCCTGATGGGGTTTGGGCGTCTGAAGAAAAAAGAATAAATGAAAGCACTCATTTTTATTATTTTGCTAGAGATAAAATAGATGTTCGGACTTATTTCAATGTGTATTTCTTTTATTAGTAAAGAAGAGAATTTTTGTTTCCTGTTTGTATTTTTCTCATATCAATTATCTATAAATAGGGTAAGTTGAGTGGAGGAAGAAAAGAATAAAATTTAATACAGGGAAAAAAAAAAGCACCAGAGATAATTGACGGAAAGTAATCCACAAAGGTTACTGGAGAACAGGGGGGTGAATTTATCCTTATAAAGATGAAGAGACACATTTCCCGTAAGAGAAGCATACATAAAAAAGACACGCTAGGGAAAGGGCAGAGATACAACAATAGGAAATAATAACTAACTTTATTATTATTATTTTTTCTACATGTTTATTTATTTTTGAGAGGGGGGGGGGCAGGGGCAGAGCGAGAGGGAGATACAGAATTCAAAGCCGGCTCCAGGCTGTCAGCACAGAGCCCGACGAAGGGCTAGAACTCATGAGTCGTGAGATCATGACCTGAGCCAAAGTCAGATACTTAACCAACAAGAGTCACCCAGGCTCCCCAATAATAACTAACTTTAATTGGTCACTTACTGTATTAGAATCACTGTGCTAATTGCTTTCTATGGATTCTCTCTTTTAATTGTCAGAGCCACCCATTTCACAGATGGGGGACTAGAGGCTCAGTAACATTAGGTGACCTGCACTTTATCGCGTCGAAGGTGTGCAGCCAGGTTTCATCCCCGATTCCAGTCTGTATCCTTAACCGCTGTCCTGCCCCTCACAGCTTAGTTTTGGGAGAGAAGATGAGGTGTTTTTTATTTTTTTATTTTTAATCTTCTTTCAGCAGAAGGAAGTAGGGATGGTCTCTTGAGAGAGACCATAGTGAAGAGTATTCCAGAGACACAAGATGATAACAGCAGTTGTGGGACAGCATTCCGGCATGAACCTGGTTGGCGTATTTCTGTGACACTTTTCAGCAATAGGGGACAAGAGAAAAAAAAGGCAGAGAGAGAGAGAGAGAGAGAGAGAGAGAGAGAGATGGCCTAGCTTTGCATGCTGTTGGGTTGTAGCAGGAACTGAAGCAGGGGCTTCTGGTCTAGAATCAGGGGAGGAGAGTTCCAGCGACTGACGGAGTCATTCAGGCCAGGCAAGGACCCACATGGCCCTGGGGGTTAGCTGTCTGCACAGTTCCGTTCCAGCAGCTGTTATGTCTGTGACTGTTGTATTAGTCAGGATTCTCCAGAGAAACGGAAACAATGGGGCAGATAGATAGATAGATGGATGGATCTATTGTGAAGAGTTGGCTCGTGCAGTTAGGGAGGCTGAGAAGCCCCACGCAGCACGCAGGCTGGAGACCCAGGAAAGCCGGCGGCGTAGCTCAGTCCGAGTCTGGAGGCCTGAGAGCCAGGGGAGCTGATGGGATAGATCCCAGTCTGAGGACAAAAGATGAGATGAGACGTTCCGTCTCAAGCACTGTGGCAGGAAAGAAAGGGGGGGTGAACCTCTTTCCTGTCCCTTTTGTTCAGTTAGGGCCCCTCAAAGGATTGAAAGAGCCCCAGCCACACAGGGGAGGGCCATGAGCCTTACTGAGCCCCCCGATTCAGGTGCAGTGTCGTCTGCAGACACCCTCACAGCTACGCCCAGAAGCAGCATCTGATCTGGGCTCCCTGTGGCCAAAGCTGACACATGAAATTAGCCATCACGACTACTTGCTGCCATGTAATACTTACTGCTCACCCTTAAGGCGCCAGTCCCCGCGCTCGGTAGGGGCTCTGCCTGGCTTCTTATTCAGCCCTACACACAACTCTATGGGGTAACATGCTGTCCCATGCCTGTTTGGGCTCACAAGCATCCCCGCCCTTCCCTGCTCTGCTCTGTACTGTAGAGGACGCAGCCCGGCCATCTGCACTTCCGAGGCGCTCTGGCTGACCGCTACTGCTGCTTCGGCCAAGAGACCACGTCACCCGCGATGGCTGTGTCTCCTTCATGGCCGCCTCCCGCTACGGTTCCAGACTTGCAGGTGGCTCCTCCTGTGAGTAGCTCCTGCCTGTAAGATGGTGTTATTATTATCCTCAGCTATGATAGGGGAAGGCTATATGTGGAGAGGAGTAACTTTTGCAAGATTACCGGCTATTAAGTGGCGGGGTGGTGCTAGAATGCAAACCGGGACAGTCTGACCTAGGAGCCGAGGCTCGTGGCATCGAGGAACGAGTCCAGAGTCACACGGCCGGCAGGTGTTGGAGCCGGAATTCAAATGCAGGCTGGAAACGTTTGGGCGGCAGGCAGGGAAGTGGAGGAGTGGTCCAGACACCAAAGCCCCTTTGTCTCTGACTTTGCTGCCCTCTGAGCTGAGCATGGAAGCCTGGACGCCAAGCCAACACCGCTCAGAGAAGGATGAAGAGAATTAGGAGAGAAAAAGGAAGAGGAGGAGGATGGATCCAGAGCCTCCGCTTTGACTTATGTCTGAATAGCCAGTCCACACAGCGGGGCATCGGAGGCCGGGCGTTTCCACACAGGCCCCTCGTCGTCCCCGGCCTGCCGGCCCTGATTAGCTCCAGGCGCCAGCGCTTCGCCAGAGCCACGGCCCATCAGGGGCTGGTTCCCCTGCCCTTTGCCCACACTTTTGATCAGAAGGTGCCCAGCTATAAAGGCACAGCTAGGAAGCTCTTCCTTCGGGCTGCCTGGGACTTCCTGGGCTGGCTTCAAAGGTCAGAAAGCAATTTGCAGCTTTTGTGTGGAAGGCCACAGGGTTTGGGGAGGGAGTGCTTCAGTTGGCGGGGGAGCTAATTAGGCCCAGGCACTGTTTGGCCACCTCACGAGTCACTGGAAAACCCTCCAGGATGATGGGGTGGGGAGGACAGAGACCACTTTGTGCTCGGCAGGCAGGCCGGTGCTGCTGTGTGAGTAGCAGATTTGAGAAATGAGGTCTGGGGAGACCGCTGCTTAATAAGCGTCAGGGGATTTGCCAAACGGACTCGCCAAGAGTGGTCGTCCTGTATTTACACCCTCCAGCAGGTTGTCCTGAGTCCGCAATCCTATAATGCTGTACATTTTTTCCGGGATGCCTTTCGAAGCAGAGCTACTCATGGGTCACGTATGCTGTTGTATCCTTACTAATAAAAGATCGCCACTCTTATCAATGAATTAACTGTTTCCATAGTGACTAATGCAGTTTGCAAGAGTGAAACTGGAATGTTCTAAAAGCAGATCCCCTAAGGAAATGCCAAGAAAGGAAGAAAGACAATTCGATTATTTATAAACCATGATTCCTGCCAGATTTTTGTGGGAGGCGAGGAGCAGAAAGATGTTTTATTGGGACCACGTTTGGGGTTCACAGAGCTACAGCGAATGGCTCCATTTTTAAGTCTGGATAGACCAGCCCTAGTTTTAAACTCATTGCCTGCTCACACTTTCTGTTTTGGTTTCCTCATCTGTTAAGTAGAAGATAATCATGGGCCCTCGTTAGATTGTGAAGAATCAATAACCCAGGCAAGGCCCCTAGCAAGTGTTCAGTGAACATTTGTTACCTGTTATCACAAATGGTCCTTAGTTACTAGTTCGTGAAGTTAATAAGGAACCATACTGGTTCAGCCATCTAAGCCTTCAATTTTTCCTTTCTATCCAGGAGGTGCCATGCAGCGAAATTCAGTTCATTCCATTTTTGTCCTTAGCAGGTCATGAGGTCACTTCGATTACTCTCTAAATTAGCGCTCGTTTCGCCTTTAACAGGAATGACCGGTAAATATACATTGATTTGGTAAAGAGTTAGGCTAATGTGATAACTTAATTATGCCAGGCTCTGGTAACTGTTCTCTAGGTTGGTGATTTTATTAACGCCCTTGTGTTCTCTGTGTTTTGATCTGCTTTCCTCTTTTTATGTTGGTTCTAGCAACCTCCAGAGCCCATCTACCGTGTGCACAGGGTCCAGGGAGTCTGTTGAAAGGGCTTGGTGGTCCCTGCTGCAAATTCTCATCACTAGGCATAATTCCTTTTCTGAGCAGCTTCTCTGCCCTGTGTTCCGTGGGCAGCAGCATTTACAGCTTGAATTTTGCACAGAGCTGAGCAGTGAGGTACAGCTGCTGGGTGGCCTTGCCTCCTCAACTCTTATGTGTGGGGTCTTGAGGAAGCGGGTCGAGTATAACTTAATACTAACGGAGAGCATTAATGGTGCCCCAGGCATACTGCGCCCTGCTTTATGGGTGTTAACACTTGAATTTAACACAACATCCTGAAAGGCAGGCAAAAGTAGAGTCAAGTACACTTAGATTTGTGTTCTGGTTCTCTTTACTGTCTTCGTGACCTCGCACGAATCACTTACAGGCCTCGGTTTCCTCATCAATTGTGTTGACTGCCTTGGGGAGCTATTGGGAGGATAAATGAAATGTCATCTATAAAGCATAAGTCAGGTAAAATAAACGTGAAGTCTTTCCCCGTCTTTAGAGTCCTGTTGAATACGCCCTGCAGGTACAGGGATCTGCAGTAAAGGCATTCCGCATGCCTTCTGTGGTTTTGCTTCTCGGCAGTTCGTTTTGTACTTCTGGCTTTCTTTCGGAAAGCCATTTTAGTTTAGGTGAGAAAAGCATTGATTTCCTGGCAAAATGTTCCGAGGAAGACTCAGCCCCGGGAAGGTTTATAATTTCAGCATTTACATTCAGGTCTATTATCTAGGGTTTTTTTTTTAAGTTAATTTTTGCTTATGCAGTGAGATAAAGGTCTTAGGTCTTTTTATTATTTTATTTCTTTAGCTATCCAGTTATCTCAAGCACCATTTGTTGAAAAGACAGTCATTCGCCATTGAATTGCCTTGGAAATGTTGTTAAAAATCAATAGACCTTGAACGTAGAGTTAATTTCTGGACTCTGTTCTGTTTCTGAGTCTCTAAGTCCATCCTTATGTTAGTGTCACTCTGTCTTGATTATTGTAGCTTTATAGTAAGTTTTGAAGTTGGGTAGTATGGTAGGCTACAAAATGGCTCTCCAAATGATATCTATGGCCTAATCCCTGGACGGCTGAGTGTCACCATAGATGGCAATAAAGGGTCTTTGTAGATGTGAAGAAGTTGAGGATCTTGGATGTGGAGATTATTCTGACATATCCAGATGGTCCCAAATGCAGTCAGAATTTTCCTTTTAAGAGAGAGGCAGAGGAACGAGGTCACGTGGCCAAGTGGTCTAAGGTGCTGGATGAAGAGAGAGGCAGAGGCCGAGGCCAATGGGAAGATGGAGAAAAGAGATACTTGAGTTTGCCAGCCTTGAAGATCGGAGTGATGTGTCCATAGCCAGGGAATGACTACAGCCACCAGAAGCTGGAAGAAGCGAGCAATGGGTTCTCCTCCAGAGCTTCTGGAAGAAGCATGGCCCTGCTGACACCTTGATTTTGGCCCATCGAAGGCAGAATCCACAGATAGTAGGGATGCCCATCTTCCGACACCCAAAGTGTTTTGTCCTTGATAAGCATCCTGTCTTGGACTGCTTTCTAGTTGTTTGCGTTAAAGTTTCGTCTTTTCGCAGATTAGAACTGAAAAAGAGGGGGCCAATTTTATTTTTCTTTAATATATGCTTTAATGTCCACTTACTTCAAGACCTGCGGTAGCAGCTAATATACATCTGTCAGCTTGATTTAAACAGAATAATGATTCGAGACTTGAAATTTCAATTTCGCTTCCAACTTGTGTTAGAAGATAAACTGGGCCTATTAAATTTTAGGAGTTTATTTGAGTACAAACTTCTAGCTGTAAGATAAATAAGATCTGGCGATGCAACGTACAACACGATGGCTATAGTTAACACTGCTGCGTGGTATATTTTGTTAGCCTTAAAATAGGAACTGCCAGTGATTTTACTAGCAAAAGATGGTTTTATTTGGGAATAAAAGAGAATTGCAATCTAGGACAAATAAGCTATGGCAAAACCAGAGGCAAGTCTGGGGATCATAGGAGAGATACTCTTTTTTTAAGGCAAAAAGGAAGAAGTTGGGAAGCCATTATAAGCTATGAGTTCTAGGAGTGGTGGCTCTCCATTGGCTGAGCTGTTGCCTGGGGAACAAGGAGAACGACTCTTTCTCCAGCTGGAATAGTAGAGCAGTATCCACTGCCAGGTCAAGTCTGAGTAAAGTCAAGGCCGCCTTTTTCTGTTGGGTTTGCAGTTGACTTTGAGACGTAGGTCATGAGAGCTTCCCATGGCCACACTTCTCGACTCCTTTCCCGTGAGGCTTCCCACGCTCAATTTTCACAATTTGAAAATTATGAGAGTAAAACAAGGAAAAAAACGTTTTTTCTTTTTCCTTTTTTAAATTTTCTGTGCCTGTGTGGTGGAGATGATAGATGTTAACTAAATTTCTTGTGATACTCATATCACAATATATGTAACTAACATCACTGTGCTGTACACCGTACAGGGCTGATTGCCAGTTATATCTCAATAAAACTGGGGGGTCAGGAGTAGGGGGGAAAAGTTTGAGCAAAAATAAATTTAAATAGGGCCGTGCCACCCCAGAAATGGTTAAGAGCACTCTTCTGCAGGACCCCACGGAAAAGACTTCTATAAAGTGCGGAAGGAAAGAAAGAAAATTGCTCGATTGGCTATAGCTGAAAGCCTAGGTGGCTGTTCGCAGGTGGTTGTTCTTAGCATTTTGAGTTCGGAACGTTGCAGCATTTCCAGGCTCCGACTTGGGTTTGCTTGTGAAGGCCTCCACGCCATTAGAGAGGCCTTCTCGGTCCTTAATGGCTTCTTCGTTTAATTAATTAGGGACCTGCTTTGCAATTGCTTTGGAAAAAACTTTAGGCGAATCAGTGGCTTTTCTGGACTTTACAATTCTTACCTGTCAATTGGAATTATGACCATAGGCTAATGGTATTAGGAATAATGTCTCATTTTACCCAAAGAATGTAATACAGAATAATAGATAAACCCGAAGTGAACATAATTGGCTAAGCCCTAAATGTCCTCTGAATGATAAGCCATCAATTTCTCCAAGGATCAGTTTACAAGTGGTGTTTGATGCAGCCTGTGGTCTGTCTTCACAACACTAGGGTCCACGTGAGCAGATGCCTTACCTTACCGTGTTTTCACAGCGGCCTCATGGTTTTCGCAAAGCTGTGTGCTAGGTATTGGAATAACCATTTCAAAGAGAAGCAATAATCCACAAGCTGGTTTTCCGTCTCTCAAAAGGAGCACGAAGACCTTAGATTCACCCAAAATTCACATCTCCATTGTCTTTCACAGTCAGACCTTATTATTATTATTATTAATTATTATTATTCTGTTTTGCTTTGTAGCCTCGTTCTTAAAGCATGAAGACCCTCCTTAGAAGCAGGGACAAGCCAGTCTGTAACGGCATTCACCTTTTCAGAAGTTTTACCTCAAATGAGAGTTGTTTTCTCCGTATTATTGCTGCTAGCAGTGCCAGCTTCATAAAATAATCCAGGAGACATTCTAGTGAAATATGAAATTCTCTAGGTATTGAGAGCAAGCTTTTGAGGGACAGAGAGCACTGGAATGTGATGGAAATTATCTGAATAGACTCTGTCTGGACTTAATTTTAGGTTCTTCCTGGCTAGGCGTGCCTGTGACTTAATTTCCTCCTCTCTCAACAGGGTATAAGCCTATTAGCTATTATTATCATGAATAACCCATGACACCTCTATTTATAATATTCTATATATACATATATTTTGCAGCTTAGTAAAATGGACTAAGAGAGATAATAAATACATAACATAAATTCACTTCCATTAGTGAGATTTATTTTTTTATTTTTATTTTTTTAAATTTTTTAATGTTTATTTATTTTTGAGAGACATAGAGACAGAGTGTGAGCAGGGGAATGGCAGAGAGAGAGGGAGACACAGAATCTGAAGCAGGCTCCAGGCTCTGATGAGCCATCAGCACAGAGCCCGACACGGGGCTCGAACTCACAGACCGTGAGATCATGACCTGAGCTGAAGTTGGCCGCTCAACCAACTGAGCCACCCAGGTGCCCCCCGTTAGTGAGATTTAAAGAAATACTGAATCATAAGGAGGCGGACCCAGGCTCCAGGGCTGAAAAAGATTGGTCATACCAGCCAGCCTAGCCCCTTGCGGAAATATCTTAAAGCACCCGCAGTCTCTGTCCACTGGAGCTGTGGTTTGGAACCCCAAAAGGGAAAACCGGCCAAGCCATTTCAGCCCTCAGCCGCCAAAGCTCGTAACCGCTGCTGCCAAACATCTTCCAGCCTTGGTGTGAGCTCCAGCGGGAGCCGAGATGTTTCCATCTGTGCACGCGCAGGTGGTTGTATAATTAGCCACACGCGTTTGTAGTGCTGTAAAGAGAAGTCTCATAATGAATCCATCCCTTGCTGTACATCTGTTGAATATGACAGTGGTCTGGAAGAGGGTCCGTCCCTAGAGTAAATGGATCAAAATACTTTTGCGTTTCCAGTTTTCTGGAGCTGCTTACTTAGGCAAAGTCCCTGCTAAAGTCTAAATGATCAAAATGGCAGGAACGAGCGAGCTTGGAGTATATCTACGTCTGCCGTCCACTCAGTGGGAGCCATGCCTGCATCCCTCGGGAGCCTGCCTGCACCCCCTTGCCCTCTGGATGGGCTGCTCCTTGCAGGAACCTCTTACACTTCCAGGTCTCCTGCCTCGTATCGACAGGTTTGGTCTTCTCATAGCGTCCGACTTACTTCTTAGCCCTTCAGACCATGTGGATACTTCCGTCTTTCACACTTGCCAACAATGGAAGTGACAGTTTCAATCACATGCCACTCATATAACTTATTACTTTTTTTTATTCATTTAAAATTTTTTTAACGTTTTATTTTATTTTTTTTTGAGAGACAGAGAGAGACAGAGTACGAGCAAGGGGAGGGGCAGAGAGAGAGGGAGACAAAAATCCAAAGCAGGCTCCAGGCTCTGAGCCGGCAGTACAGAGCCAGAGATGGGGCTCGAACCCACGAACTGCGAGATCACGACCTGAGTCGAAGTCAGATGTTCAACCGACTGAGCCTCCCAGGCGCCCCGATTTATTACTTTTAAATTAAAAATGCCTTTGTTTTGGAAGGAGTAGCAAAGACATCCTTAGGTGGGGTCCCAGCTGAGCAGACAGCTGAGGTTCTATTAAATCCCTTTCTTGTTTCTGCATAGTTGTTGACTTTAGTAGTGTGTACAAGGAGGAGAACTCAGAAGCTAAATGCCTTACTGATGAGGTGACACGCGTGGCAGGTTGAGGAAGGTGACATTTCGATCCTGCACCTCATGCTCATCGTCTTACTTAAAAAGGTTTTTGGAACCAGTTGAGGAAGGGAGGGTTGCGTGCTCCCTGAAAATTCCCAACGATATTGCTCCAATTTCTGATACCAACGATTGCTCCAGGTTTTGTTTTTGTTTTTTAGTTTTGGCTAAATCGGAACGCTGCCACTCAAAATGATTCTTAGTCTGTATTTGACAGTCACTTCCTTCATGCAATCACTGGCTAGCAAAAATCTGGCTGAGCTTCCATCAGCAGTGGAAGGGTAATGTTGGCTACTGGCTGTTGCCCCATTGATTGGCATATAACTGTATATGGCATTTCAAATTAGCATTTCATTAAAAGTTTGGAAAGGCAGAGAGTAACAGCACCGTCCTGTTCTTTACGTTTGTTGAGATGTCTTTCTCATTAACGGCTCTTAGGACTGAGACTCCTACCCCTTGTTTGGATGCTGGGCAGGACTGACATGGCATCCAGGGCATTGGTAGAGGCAGAAGCCGGGCCTCTGTGTGTGCATGTGCGCACGTTCGCGTCTGAAGCATGCCCCGTGGGCCGCTCTCCCTGAGAACACTCTGTGGAGTCCTTGGCAAGATGAGCTCCTAGGTTTTCACGTTTAGCATCTTGGGTCTCCAGACACCAAAACTTCTTAGCTCTGACTTGAAAGCTTATCACTACAGAGATGAAAAACAAAGCCACTTTCTGATAGTAAGGAGAAAAGACTCCCTCAAAGTCTGTTACAAACCAGAGTGATGAGTGAAACCGCCTAGAGTTTTATACTTCACAAAGCCAGGAGACGGAATTTTCCGAGGGTCCTTTGCCAATTGTAAGTACTTTTAACCCAGCTCAGGATTTGAGTAAAGTCAGCTAGGCTTGTCCCTAATTTAAGATAGAAAAAGAAAAAATGAATCAAGAAACATTTAAACCCCAGGAAGCCAAGGGAAATTTCTAGAAGCTCCTTGTGTTTTGTTACTGTGTTCTCTAGTCCAACCCTCTCTTGTGTAATCCATTTGGTTCATGGCCGCCAGGTTAATTTTTCTGAAATGCCACTTTGTGTATGACATTTTCCTTGCTCAGAATTCTATAAGAGTGGCTCATTGTTCCCAGAAGGAGACCGGAGTCGAAAGCCTGGCTTTCAAAGGCCATCTTGTGCCGATGTCTACCCACCTGTGAGTCTCTTCCTCCATGGCTACTGCCAAAGAAATCTCTCGGTTTCACCTGAGCATCCCATGCACTAAGAGAGCATTCTGACCTCTTAGTGTTTGTTTCGGGATGAGGTGATGCTGGTGTGTGTGAAAGTTACTTAAGAAGCTCATTAAAAGGCCCAGCACCACCTTCACCCTCATCTTCTGTGTGGGATGCCGCTTTTTGCCTAGGTCCGCTTGTCTAAGTCCGAAACTTCTTTGAAGGCTGGCTTCAGATTCACCAGCAGCCCATCTTAGATAAATGGATATAAAAGGAGAAAGGTATTCTAGGTGGGGAGAAAACAAGGCAAAAACTGGGATTTGTGAAAACCGCCAGTCAAAATTTAGGTCTGGAGATTGTATCTAACTGACTTCGCATATATGGGGTCACAAGGGAAGTCCAATATACTTTATTGGAAAGGTGTCATCAGCTTTGAGGTGGAGAGGGTTGACTCTCAGTCTTCTTATCCTGGGGCTGGGCTAGCTTGGGTAGGTCATTTTTTTCTTCTGACATCTAGTTTATTATTACTTTGGAAAAAGTGGGCTCTGTTTTTATCTCAGGGATTGGATGTTCTGACGTGTGCGATATGTGTAGCATGTAGTAGGTACTTACTAAACATTGGTTCTCTTCTCTTCCATCTCTTTGGATAGTAGAGACAGGATGAGGAGCCAGTTGTTGTGACATGGTGACAGATGCCACCAGTGCCTTGCCACATTTTCCGTTTCCACCTGCCAGCCCCTGCATTCCTGTGCTCAAGGATTTTCTCTCTGAGGCACTTTTTCTGGCCCATGTGGTAGATCTAAAGTTCTAGGGGATTGCACTCTTTGGGAACAGATTTCAACCAATGACTAATGGGGACTGCTGTATAAACACCCCAGATTTAGCATCCCTTGAGTATGATAACTTGGAGGCAAGTGTTTTGTAGGGACCCCATGGAATTGAACTCCAGACATCCATGGTCGTAGCTGGCTTGATGACGGCCCTTTCTTTCCCTTGTCTCATCCACTCCGCTGCTAGTATTTTCTTCTCCTTTCAAATATACTACTTACATTTAAATCCCCACCTCAGGAACTCCTTTTTCTGGAAGAATCCACACTAAAACAGAATCCTAGTCTACATTTCTTTTTACAGCTCCTCCCAGTAGGGCTGGTCTAGCTGCTCCCAATTGTTTTATGGATCTGGGTGGCAGAATAAGTATATCATCTCAGTTCTCATAAGCCATGCTGTCATCGTGTAACATAAGAAATGCGACAGTGGCAATAACATGCTACATCTTAGTCCCTCTAATGTGTAAACTAATACAACAGCCAGGCACATTCCATGTCTCTGATATTAAATGATGACTGAATTATTGATAACTGGTCCCACATTCTCTTGAATCAAATATTAATATAGCAATACCTTACATGTGGTGGCTGGATTCCTTTTTAATGATTTCATCACTCAGAAATCCGACCACGTCTTTCACCTCATACAAGATGAATTGGGTGCATTCCGGAAAGACAACTTGAGGAGATGGAATGTTTAAACACTGGCTGTTGTGTTCTATCAGAGTTGACACATAGCAGGCTTTCCCTGGGACAAGTGTCAGGCACCAAAGAAGGATTTCAATTGTCTGAGACTTTCATTAGGGTCTAGCGTAGAATTTGTTTCTGCTGACCTATTTTGTGGTAGCCTTCAAATGGGAAACACAAAACACAGGCATGGCAGAGTTGGAATGGCCTTTCCGTCTACGCTCTACACATTCAGTCTTTAGTTTCACCCACCTCTGGATTCCTCTGGTGCTTTCTGCCTGCGCTGTTCCGCACTTACGTATTCCTTGTTCTAATACATTTATTGGCGTATGCTTTGTTTCTTCTACTGGATCATATTCTTGAGGTCATGGTACTCAATGTCGTTGACATGGAGGTGCTCCTTTTCCTGAGGGCTTTGTATCTTACTCATCCTTGCATCCAGAACTTACTGAAGAGTCTGCCACACCGTAGGGGACTCTATACATGCTTGTCGAATGGCAACGGATACATGCCGTTTCAGCAAGGTTTGGGGGCCAAGGAGTGCTTAGCTCGTATTCTCATTATCTCCCTTCTGGATCAGAGATATTCTCTTTAAAGATTTAAAAAGGAAAAAAAAATGCTAAGAGATCTGAGAAAACCCTGTGGGAGATTTTAAAAGAATGCGTTAGCTTTTATTAATTTTATTACTATTGCTGGCACTCCATGCTGTGCCTTGTTATATAACATTTATGCACCGTTTATGGTAATATGGACACTGTACTGGGTCTTTGTTCTGGAGTTTTCAGTTTTTAAAAACACTTACTACTCATTGCCATGTGCTTCTAGGCTGGAATAAGTCATTAATGGACACAGGCAAGGGTTTTAAACAGTTATAAAATTTTCTGAGTATGTTGCTAAAACAGGAATCCGCTGGAGTTACCACTCGAAACCAAATGCTATGCTTATTTTATGTAAAAAGTAAAATTTTTAAAATCTAACAGTAACCCATTTCTGGATGTCAGGCACTGTGTTGTACACGAATTAACTATGCCAAGTGACTATGAACTATGTTAAATACTTGCAGGAATCCAATGAATTATGTACTGTCACTATTTGTATTTTCCAGATAAGAAAACCTACTTGAGGTCACACAGTAAGTGGTAGATTTGGGGCACGAACACAGAGAATCGTACTCCAAAGCCTGCTCTCTTAAAAACTGTGCAATACTGTTTCTTATAGCTGATTGTTTCCGTTCTTTTACTTTGGCTTCTGGGAAGCTTAGAGAGAAATTTATCATTGAACTTTACTCTGAATTTTGTATTTACGTTGAACTTTGACTTGAATGTATTTGTGTTCGGTTCTCTCTTGATCTTCTCTAGCTGTGTTTTTCTGTTCAAAAATTAGAAAATGTCTATATCCCTTTTATCTTATTGCAACGACATCATTGACTGTCATGCCACTTCCATCGTTCATATATTCAGGTAAGAAAGTATCTGGAAATTCTTTAACCAGGTGGTTTCTTTAGGAAATGATGCTCTGGACAGAGGAAGTGACTCATTCTAGTTCACATACTAGCGAGCGGTCACCCTTGACAAAAATCCAGTTCCCCTGATTTCTGGTCCAATGTTTTTCTTACCCTACCATACTGTCTTATGTTACTCCTGCGTATTTACCACTAGGACCCACTTCTCAATTATGTCTTGTGTTATCTTCCTAGAATATATTTACTCTTTCCTTCATCTTAAGAAATAATGTAATATGTTAGGAAAAACATGGTCCCAGGAGTCAGAGAGCCCTACGCCCCTAAACAAATGACTTAATTTCTATGGGCTTTAGTTTCCTCACCTGTATTGATAAAGACTGGAACGTCTCAGGTGCTTTTTGTACATAGATATAAATAACTCACTCACATTTGTAATTTATTTAAATGCAATTTATTGAATTCATATATCGAAGAATCCAAAGTTTGAAAACCAATTTTCACGAGTATGAACTTCATTGATTTGAAGTGTGATTAATGAAATTCTCTCAAATAATTCATTGCAACCTCAAATTTTGTATAATTTATTCTTTTAAATGCTGCGCACATATTTAACTGTAGGCAAAACACACATGGAATTATTACAAAACATGTTATTATGTAGGCATTCACACCTATTCTAAGATGTCACCAGTGTGGTCTCAATTCATTTTCTCATTAATTCTGTATTCGGTTTTATATTTTCTAAGGTTTATTTCCTTACTTAGCTGGGATCTTTCTAGAACTTCAATAATAATATTTTGATACCTACTCAGGGAAGCAGGAATCTTACCGGACTCAAAAGAAGAATATCTTTGTCGACTATTCAAGCTTTCAGATTTTAGATGGACTCTCACTCAGAGTGCAAGAACTTTTGCCTTGCCTGCAGCTATTCAAACACAAGTCACTAACCAGTAAAGATAAACTATGCTATATGACTTTTTAGGTTTACACTTTCCATATTTGTAACCTGCTATTTCCACCACAAAATTATATCCATGTCTTCCTTTTTAAAGAATTTATTTTCTTTTAACATTTCATATATAAATTAATTATATACAATTAATAAAATAAAAATTAAGCTATAATTAATATACAAAAATGCATCAACTTTAAGCATACATTTCAGTGAATTTTCACAAATGCATATACCAAATAACCAAACCATTATCAATACATAAAACACATAGACTATTTCCATCACTACCCAAAATTTTCCTTATGCCTTTTGCTAGCCAGTTCCTGTCATGACCCCAGACCTAAATCCAGACAACTACTAATCTGGTGACTACAGATAAAGCTGCTATGCATATTACTGTACAGGCTTTGAGCATACTAAAAATAAATCTCTAAGTAGTTCATGTTTTCTGATGCTGTTATAAATGGTACCTTTTTAAATTTCAGTTCATTGATAGTGTATAGCAATCAGTTGATTTTTTTACATATTGACATTTTATCTTGTCACCTTGCTCAGTTTTTTTCCTAGTGGCTTGGTTGTGGGTTCCTTAGGACTTTTTATTTTGCACACATGGTCATCTTTTCTGTTCATGAAGATAGTTTTATTTCTTTCTTTCCAATCTATATGCCTTTTTTTTCTTGCCTTATTGAAATGGCTAGGACCTCCAGTACAGTGTTGAACACAATTGCTGAGACTAGAAATTCTTATCTTGTTGACTGTACGTTGCCTTTCACCATTAAATATGATGTTCAATCTTTTACCATTAAATGTGATGTTAGTTGTTGGTTTCATTGTACACATTCTTCATAAGGTTGAGGAGTTTCCTTGTATTCCTAGTTTGCTGAATGTTTTTGTTTTATAATCATGAGTTAGTATTAAAATTTGTCAAATGCATTTTATGCATATATGAAAATGAACATACAATCTTTCTCTTTTATTCTCTTTATATTGGAATGTTTAGACATTTATGTCTTATGCAATTATTAATATAATTGGACCTAAATCCACCTCTTTGCTATTTATTGATGTTGTACTATCTGTTCTCTATTCCTTTTCAGTCTTATTTTGGCCTTAAAAATTTTTTTAAAAAATGTTTATTTTTGAGAAAGAGACAGACTGCGAGTGGGGGAGGGGCAGAGAGAGAAGAAGACACAGAATCTGAAACAGACTCCAGGTTCTGAGCTGTCAGCACAGAGGCCAATGCGGGGCTCGAACTCTGGAACGGTGGGATCATGACCTGAGCCTAAGTTGGATGCTTACCTGACGGAACTGCCCAGGCGCCCCTTCTTTTGGCCTTTTAAGTGTGTCTTAGAATTTTATTTTATTTTCACCATCGACTTATTAGCTTCATCTCTGTTTTATTTTATAACGGTTGCCCTAGGGTTTACGATATGCAGCATTCACTTACACATAGTCTATCTTCATGTAACATAACATCATGTCATGGGTAATGCATGCAAATTAAAACTATTTTCAAATGTATCCACCCATGCTTTGTGCTATTGTTATCACTCACTTTACATGTACATGTATTTTAAGCCCCATACCAAATCGTTTATACTCGTGTTAATACATCAGTGATATTTTAAAGATTTTGAAATTTGAGAAATTGTCTTTTATGTTCATTCACATATTTGCCCTTTCGGGACCTCTTATTTCTTGTAAATCCAAATTCACATCTATTGACTTCTTTTCTTCTTTATACTTTGGTACATATCTTAAGCCGCCTTTGTACTTGGTTATTGTATAAAATTTCTAGGAGTATTTGTCTCATTTGCTGTTCTTTGTGTTTATTTTCTTCACTTACAGAGACAGAAATAGCACCTACTGAAACTTTGTAATAGACCTATCCTGAATAGAAGAAAGAAAATACTCACATAGATCCATACTCCAAACTTCCTTAAAAATACCTTATCGTATTCATCATTCTTTTATTTTATACCTATAATTTTTTATACTTTATGTTTAATTTCCTCTTTGGTTTTTCATTATGAACCACTTTGCTTTCATACGTACACCTTGTTTCAATTAACCATGAGATTATAATAATTGTTTTTGATGCTGAAATTTTCCCAGTTGTGGTGTTGCTAGACCCTTCAATTAGAATCTTTTGTCTTTTAAGCAATGTTCCGTACTGATTCTTAAGCTCTATCCATATTTTTTTCTGTAATATGAAATAAGTCTGAAATATGAAGTGAATACTATTATTTTTCTCTGTGAATGCTTGAATATAATATTAAGTATTTTGAAGAGTTGGTTATACTTCCATTACTATGACTGTGGCTCATTACTTTCCACTCCTTCCTATTTTTTATTGTGGGGCAGGTTATTTTCTGTTTGATGCTCCCCACACTCCCCACCCCCATTTGGTTTTTTTTTTTCCTTTCTTGCTCTGCTTTGTATGAGCTGGAGACTGGTTTATTTGGACTATATTAAGGTCCCCATTGTCCTCTGGCTCATGTTTTGACTCAGCTGATGAAAGACACCCCCAGGAGACTGGAGAGTTTCGGGTATTTGCATTCCTGCCTTCTCCGCGCTTCAGTGTCACAGTTCGGATGGTGGCCGGCCTCCTCTACACTAGAGTATCTGCATGACGTTTTCTTCTCCATGTGTTCAGGTCTCACCAGACTGCGGTGACATAATTTCATCCCATTGTCCCTTCAGCCAAAGGGGCAGCGATGACGAATCACTGTGGCTAGTCTCTGAGTGCCTCCATAACATTAGCTGGTCCTCTTATTCTATCAATGGTCATCAGTTCTCTTTCATTAAGTCCTGTTGAGTGGAACTGTCTCCAGTTGGGACCCTAACTGACTCAGCACGTATTACAGGTTTCCCAGGTTCCTGTTGTCAAAGCTTCAGCTGGCAATGAGAGCAAACAGGGCTTTCGTGTCATCTGATATGACTTGATAATAAACGTGGTGGTGGGGACGCACAGTCTTCCTTCAATTCCTGGAAACGTTAGAGTTACAATGAGTGTGACCGTGAAGTAGGATGGACTTTAATACATCTAATAACCAGTTTCTGGCCATCCACCTAATCACTCTGATGAGGAAACAAAAGATTAAAAACGCAGCAGGATCCTCTCAGTTTCAGACGCCTCTGGAACCCTATGGAACGCCTCCAGAACCTGATTACTTTTTAGCTCTCGACATTAGTTATTATCTTAACTCTTCAGATAGGAAAGTAGAAAGTCACCAAGATCTCCCAGGTTGATGATAAGGGCTAAGGAGTCTCCAAGATGAGAGTTTCAGGACAATCCAATCGAACATTTACTTGGAGTTATTTTCAAAACAACACCATTAACTAAACCAAACTGCTCTTGCCCATGTGTTTCTGCACCTCCCCTGCTTTGTTGTGACCAAGTTCATATCCCTTTCATAGAGATGGTGGAGCCTCTCCCCTCTTCATCCTGGTTTCGTCATTCTCCTTGGGCTGTGGCAGCTGTGAGCTTCTGGGCCACTCTGCAAATAGAAAAGTTGTGTCCCCTTCCAAACCAGAATTCTCATTACGGTTTCCCTGTCATCCTTGATTTTGGTTCAAATCTGATCCATCACAGAGTGCATGAAGTGAGGACTTTGACAGTTTGTTTCTGAGAGTGCTTACCAAAGTGAGCACTCTCAGATTGGTAAGACTGGGCATTAGCCTTTTCGTTTCTCTCAAGGGCGTGTCTGGGCACAAACTAGCTTAGCCTTCTGGGAGAGCTCTTGAGTTAATGCCTCTAATTTTTGTAGAGGGATTGTGGTAGAGGGTGAGCGATGTGGGTGAAATTCTCTTACATGGTATTCATGGGGTCCTTCCTTAAGGCCCATCTGTGTATCTTCTAAATATTCTACCTTAGGGAGTGGAATGGCTATGACTATTACAATCCTACCTTTCAAGCCTTGTGCTGTCTGTTACATTGATGGCCACTGTTGACCCTACTTTCTTGTCTCCATGTCCTTGACTAGTGTCCCTTGAATGTGGACTAGCCTGGTGACTTCCTTTAACCAAGAAGCACAGGGAAGCGCTGGCATGCAAGTTCTTGGACTAATTTTTTTTTTTTAATTTATTTTTTGAGAGAGAGAAAGAGAAAGAGACAGAGCGTGAGTAGGGGAAGGGCAGAGAGAGAGGGAGACACAGAGTCCGAAGCAGGCTCCAGGCTCTGAGCTGTCAGCACAGAGCCTGATGCAGGGCTCAAACTCCTGAACTGTGAGATCATGACCTGAGTCGAAGTGGGATGCTTAACCAACTGAGCCACCCAGGCGCCCCTTGGCCCAAGTCTTACAAAGGCCTAGAAGTTCCTGCTTTTGCCTCCTTGGAAGTCCTGAGCTACCATGTAAGAAATCCGATTACCCTGCTGGAGAGATCACATGGAAAAGCCACATGAAAAGCCTACTTAAAATGGAAGAGGCCTTGAGACTACATAGAGAGGGTGAGGGAGAGGAGCCTAACCATCCCCTGGTCTCCAGCTGAGCCTAGTCCCACGCTGATCCCCTAAATGAAAGCAGTCACACAAATGCCTCCTAACTCGATGAGCAAAAGAACCACTTAGCTGAACCCTGCCCAATACGTGTAAATATTCAACATGCTACTAAGTGCACAGGGGTACAGAATGGAAAGCCACTGTAACCTGCAGCCATACATCTGGACTCTCTCACAGATGGCCTTTTGGATGACTTTCCACCTTCTTTCTCCTGGCTGAGTTCTTTCCTCTCTTGTCAGGAAAGCAGCTTTAAGGATGCCCTAAAGTCTGGATGCAAGACAGTAAACCCAGAGCGGAACTAGGATTCTATTTATGGTTCCTCTTCTAAGTTCTCGTTTTCTATTTGAGCATTTTACCTTATGATTTTAATATTTACCACACTAAAGACTAAAATTGCCTCAATATTCATCCCCATCTAAGGGATGGTGTGAGGTTACATTTTGTTGCACCCTTCCCAGAGAGGCCTCCCTCTTCCTGAGACCAGGCCATCATCTGTATGGACGACAACACGTGAGCTCTTAACATAACCCTGGGCAAGTTCAGACTTCAAGTTCGCTGGCAGTACCCATTAGGACTGTCTGCTGGGGATTCTGGTTCTTCCAATTTTAGGCATAAGCTAGGATTGCACACACTCTGGGCAGATGAGACCATGCGTGAGCTGGAATGGAAGAGACGCCAGTTACTTCCGGAGGGAGCTTTTAAATGCCGATGCCAGACCATCAAGAGCTCGTTTGCCTCTATCAGAGTTGGCATTGGTTGCCACTCCGTCAGCAAAGTTCCTAGAGTAAGGTGATATGGAGAAGAGCTTTCTCGCTGACCCTCAATAGATGTGGATCCTGAGCAAGAGTATTATTTTAACCACTGATAGTTTGCAGTTGTCCGTAAGTGGAGCACGACCTGTCCCAGACTGATCGATCTATTTATTGGCATAAGAGAAAGCTCCTGCTGTAGACCCCCTGCTTGTTCTTTCTCTCTCATTTTTGTCTTGGTGCTTAAAGCCTTTCTTAATGGAAAACATGCAGGTTATGTTTCTGGTGTTTGCTTTTCCGAATTCATTCTGAAATACATAAAACAGGCCAAAAACTCTCAAGCTAACATTTGTGGGCTTCTTTCAAGGTTTTTCCCATTCTTTTTTCTTACATCTCTCTTATCGTTTATGTTTAAACACTCTAAACTCCAGCCAAGTTGGACCGTTCCCTTTGCCATACACCTCCAGCATTTCCTTTCTTCTGTGCATTGCATGGTGATTCAGAGTCGGCGCTCAAGAGTCAGACAAATTGGGCTCAAATTCTAGCTTCAGCTCTCACTGTGTGACCACGAGCAAGTCATTGAATCTGTCAGAGATGGTTTTTTCTTCTGTGAACAGGAGATATGGTATCTTCCTTGCAGTATTTGGGTGAGTAGTAATAAGAAAATGTTTGAAAAATGGTCAACACAACGCTTGGCTCATTATAGGCCAAGACCTGGAAGCTTAGCTAAGTTTTTATGCTTTCCCTGTAGATGAAATCTCCTGTCGGTAGCTCTAACTGAGTCCTCTAAGGATGGTTTAAATGCTTGTCAGGCCCCCTGTGTGTTTTTATGTTTACCCCATAATTCCTACTACATACATCTCCTACATTCAGAAATCCTAAAATAATTAGTAGTATCTCGTCTAGTTCACAATTATAATCTGATAATGTTTTGTAGAGATGTCCTATATCATGTGTTAGATTTGAAGTTTCTTGAGGGTAGAATCCACTGTCTGTTTCTCAGTTTTATATGGCCCACCACCTCCAATCCTGGTCCTGAAAACCGTTCCAAGTGGGAGGTAAATCAGGATTTTTTGAGTGAGTGATGAGTGAAAACTTACCATACCTGCTCTGGCTCCAACCACAGCCATATCTTCTTTTCCTAGGTTCTTGGTTTCTGCTGAATATTTCATTTGTGTCAAGAGGGACAAGGAGAAAGGCAGACTTTGCAGCACTTGCTGAGCTGGTACATTCCAAACATGGTCTCGTTGAATTTTCGTTTCAGCCTCATGAGGCAGAGATTGTTAAGCCACACATTCAGGGCCACCCAGGTGGTAATTGGCTGTGTTGACTTCTAGAAGCCACATTATTTTCATATTATGATATTTGGTTTTGAATCAGGCCTTGCAACAATTTTTGCAACTTTTTCTCAAGCCCTCGGGCCAACTCCTTTTCTGTTCTGGCTCTGTTAAATGGCATAGAGATGTTTTTAAATGCGTGGTTCTTGAACACAATGTGATTGATTCCTTTAGACCCCGCCAGAGCTTTGGTGATTGAGGCAGACACAGGGTGAATGCTCATGGCAGATTCATTCCAAATGAGGATGTAGCAGTCTTGAAATAATCTAAGAATCCATCGGGAAGTAGGTTTTTACTTACACAAAGGCCTCCCCAGAACCCCTCGGAGAGCCCTATAATAGGGTAAGCATAGTCTAAGGGAGTTCATTTCTTCCGGAGTCCATGGGCACGAGCAGAAAGTGAAGAACTCAGCTGACTTTGAGGAGAATCGGGACAGCGTCACTGTGTTTGTATGGAGGAAAGGAGAAAGGGCTCCTCCACAGGTATGGCCTCCCACATCGGTCCACCCGTTGGCAGCTAATAGGGGCCGTTAGAATGTGCTGAACAAATGGGGTGAGGAGAGGCTGTGGGAAGTTGTGGAAGACGGAGCATGAGGAAGGGGCAGTCCTGGCTTATTGTCCTTGGCCAAGAAGTGCTGTTCATTGATTTTGGGTTTGTGTCAGTCCACATTAGCTCTTCCCAGGATGCTAATAGGAAAGGAATGCATTATTTTCTCTGACTTCGATCCAGTCTGCCCTCCCACACAAGGTTCTGTAATTCTCGAGTCAAGATTTGGTTCCAGATCATCTCCCCAAGACTTACGCACTGCCGTTGCCACTCCCATGTTGCCTCTTGCCCCTACTTTATGCTGCGGGTGGGCCCTTGCCAATCCAGGTTTGACCTCATTTCTTGCATAACTTGTTTTTAATTTTTTTTAATGTTTTTATTTATTTTTGAGACAGAGACAGAGCATGAGTGGGGAAGGGGCAGAGAAAGAGGGAGACACAGAATGTGAAGCAGGCTCCAGACTCTGAGCTGTCAGCGCAGAGCCCGACGCGGGGCTGGAACTCATAGACCGTGAGATCATGACCTGAGCCGAAGTCGGATGCTCAACCGACTGAGCCACCCAGGCGCCCCTCATTTCTTGCATAGACGGGCAAAGTCTCCTAACCATTGGAATGTCGGAGGCATACTTGAGAAATTTCCCGAGCAGACTTAATCTTTTATTCCTATTTCTCATCAGCGTGTGGGTACTTTTACATAACATATTCTTGTTACGTCAACCTCTGGCATTAGTTGCTTACACAGTGATTTCCCTCATCTGATTCCTTGGCCAATCCTTATCATAATCATAAGGTCACAGCAAACAGATGTAGCTATCTGTGTACACTTATAGATGGGTAGATAGAAACATAGGTACTACACATGCAATATATATGTGTATATGTTCATATATCGATAAACATCTGCTGTATTACATTGAACGTATAGAAATAACTCACTAGCCCAATTATAAGAATTCTTATATGGTGCTTACTCCGTCAGAAACTCTTCCTAGAAGTTTTCATACATTAACTCTTTCAGTCCTTACACCAGATCTCTAAGGGTAACATTATTATTTTCATCCTCATTCTCTAGGTAAAGCACCAGAGGCACAGAGAAGCTAAGTCACTTGTCCAAGGTCACACTACCCCCCCCCCCAGGAAGTCTGTCCCCAGAGTCCGTGCTCCTTACCTTTATGGTGTGTTGCTTCTGCCTGTGACACTGATGGAAGAGAAGTTAATCACACATGGGCAGAACAGTTCTTTTGTTTTTTTTCTTTTTCTTGAGAGAGAGATAAGGGGGGTGCAAGTGAGCAAGGGGAACAAAGAGAAAGAGAGAGAGGCAGAGAGAGAGAGAGAGAGAGAAGTGGGACTCAGCCGAAGTGGGGCTCATGCTTACCCGAAGTGGAACTCGAGCTCATCCAATGAAGGACTTGAACTCAGGAACCATGAGACCACGACCCAAGCCGAAGTCAGATGCTCAACGTCTGAGCCACCCAAGCTCCCCAGGCAGGACGTTTCTTTAGAATTTTGTAACACTCTTGGCTGTACAAACTCACATCTTCCCAAATACAGAGTTTATTTGTCCATTCATTCATTCACCCATTTGTTCATTTATATGTCATTCAGTGACTGTGTATTGAGTGTTGACCCATGTGTTTGTAACATGCAAAGTTGAGATATGTGTTGTGGGAAGTGTGTGTGTGTGTGTGTGTGTGTGTGTGTGTGTGTTAGGAGAAGCAGATATTTTTTCTCTGTTGCTGAGTCATCGACTTATTGTTTATTTGGGGAATCCCAAAGCCTGCTTTGGACATATCCCTGATTTGTTTATTGTTTGATGTTTTAGGAAGAGGAAAAGCAGAGGCGAGAGAATCAGTGGTCTCAGAAAATCCTCTTACGTAGTTGAAAGTTGCACTGAAGGTGGCAACCAGCCATGCCAGCTTCCCCTTCTGATTTGACCTGCTCATACTCCTAATGTTATGTACCTCGTAACCACCCCCCAGCCACTGCTGCTTGGACCAGAGAGACCCAAAGTGAATCACTCTACGAGTGAAAGAAGAGCTGCTGGTGTCAGTATGTGAAAGGTGCTTACCTGGCAGTCATGAAAAGTCCAGCCTCAGGTATGGGGCCGGGTCCTGATTAGAGAAGCTGGAGAGAACGGAAATGATGCCAACGAGAAGCAGAGCTCAGAGAGACCAACTTGCCTCTGAGAGACAGAAGGAGTAGCTGACATTCCTAACTCCCAGCTCCAGCCCTGTGAGAGCCATCAGTGCTCATTGAAGTCTTGGGTTTTCTGTGAGGTTCCTTGTTACCTCTTCCCAAGAAAAAACCCAAGTGTTTTCAAAATAGCTTCAGAGGGCCCCCCTCCCTCACCCCCCCATACCAGATGGCCCTGGACTTGGACATAAAAGGATTATTCCTTGTTTCAATGGGGAAGGTTTTGGAAAATAAGACTCTCTAGCCCAAGAATGATGCAGTTGGTTCAATGTCATCATTGGCACTGGGTATCATCAGGCCTCTACTTCTCTGCAGTAAAAAAACATGGATCACCCAACAATCTTTGCTTCCTATTTACTCACGAGCACTGTGTAGTGACATTGGACAGTGGCCCTGAAGAAGCTGAGAAGGGCCAGTCCCTTGAAGCCGAGCCCCAACGACTGTGGTTTCAGTGATGGGGTAGGAGATGCCGGTTTTGCTCATTGGTTGCTGAAGTGCTGCTGTGATTTGGATGCATCTCGATTCTGCTCAGGGCTAAGGTGTTGAGTGTCCCCAGAATCAATGTAAACAATCAAGTAAATCAATATAAACAATTAAAATAAGTTTTAGTAGAAGGTTAAGTAGAAGTCCTAGAAATAGCAGGTGAAGTCATCCCTTCTTGGTGGGTGGGTTTGGGAATTTCTCTACCCTTTTAAGTACCTGCAGGAAAAGAAAAAGGTTATGGGGGCTACCTATCTACCAGGCGGGACTCAATTTTCTTGTCTCTAAAGTGGGGGAATGGGTGATAGATCAGATGAGCTGTAGGGGTCCTTCCAGCATTGCCGTTGAGCATGCGTGGAGTTAGAGTCACCAGAGCGAAGTCAGTGGATTCAGTTTCCATGAAGATGTTATGTAACAGACCTCCCTGCATATATTTACATGATTCCCGCCAAAGGGGGCCGGTAAATAATAGTAAAGGGTCGTCATGGATTGAGTGATGAGAAAGTTCAGTTCATGTTCTGAAAAAATAAATTCGCTGTGTCGTTCCTAGGATGGATTTTCAAGCAAAATGAAATTTCCACTGTAAGCGCAGCCAAATGCAGGAAGCTGCAGGAGAGATTAAGATTAGAGCCTGTGGGGGGCCGGGTGGGGGAAGCAGGGTTCTAATGAAATGAAGCAACGGATATAAAGTTCTTACCTCGTGCTTTTCATGTAGCCGGTACTTGGTACAGTCAGACTCTTTTCTTTCTCCTTCCTCCTTTCATTCATCTTTCATTTTCCAAGACTCTGCTTCTTAAGACTCCTAGAACCACACGCCTCCCCAGGAAACTAGCGAAACTCATTTCTAGTTGAATTAAACTCATTCCTAATGCCAAGAAAGGACAGTGGAAGAGGATGAGGGGAATTTTTTTTGGGGGGCGGGGATGATGCAACCACTCTCGGAAGCAGGATTCCTGATGGGTAAAAGCTTGCCGGCTGACCATAGAAATGGAATGCATGTCAGATATTTTAAGGCTGAGATAAAATGCTGGGAAAATGAAAAGTACATGAAAGCTAGTCCAAGCCAGGACGAAGTGGCGATATTTTAAATTTATTAGAGATGTTCTTACGGTAGAATCTACTTCATGGCGTTAGAGGCTTAGGAGTCCAGGAGATACTGCAACAATAAAATATTGTAGGGCAAGATAATTAAAAAATACTTTCCGAGCACTGCGTCGTAGCATATTATTCAGAAAACACATAAAGATTCCTTCTGCTTTTCAGAGCATAATCTGTGTATTTTGGGGGGAGGAGATGGAGTGAGGTACAGCTTTGGAGGCAGCAGGAGAAAGTATAATGATAATACTGAAGAACAAAGGTAGCAATTTGCACGGCTCTGACCATTTTCCTCTCCCTGGCTGACAATTAGGTTAATGTCCTGCAGCCCATCCATGTGTGGCAATAAAATTAAATAGGAAACCAACTTCTCGTGGCGTCGAGAACTCCCGTTGTCAAGGCCAAATGGTCATGGATTTGATTTTTGATGTGTACAAATAGCTGAGGTCCTACTAGTGGTGCCGCAGGGATAAGAACTCAGAAAAAACGTACATCAAACAAAAGGCACAAAGCTCTTCTATGCATAGAGTTTTCCAGTTCTTCAGTGTTCCACCCTCTAAATCCTACTTAGTGATTAAAATAACTTTGCAAGGCAGGAATTAATTTCACTATTTTTAGGTGAGGAAATGAAGGCTCAGACTTGAAGTGATTTTCCCGAGTGATCTGGCAAAGTAGGAAGTTCGAGTTTCCACCGCTAAACTCAGTTTTCTTTCCCACAACACCTGGCCTCGATCGACTAGAGCTTGTCCACGCGCTCTGAGCCTTATCCTTACCGTGGAAATCATTAGATCGAGAAAGCTTAGTTTGTCCTCCACGCAGCTGCTGTTCTCATTTTCTGCCAGCGGGCTAATCCATAGTTTTGCAAAGGTCTATTTTAGTTGTTTTCCAACTTGAGAATGCCAAAGGATCACTGCACATCTTTTTAAAATGCAAATTAATGGGTTCCATCTCCAGAAATTCTGAGACAGGAGTGGGGCACAAGGGCCCCCAGGGCCAGGAACGAGCATTTCATGAGCACCCGGGGGATCCCGTTTCCTGCGAGTGACCACGCTTGGAAAGCACAGTTCCAACCGTGTTTCTTAGTTGCTGCTGCAGTAACAAATGGAGATCTAGATATTTGCTTTCCACTCGCTTTTGCGTCTGGATTCGTAATGTTTCATCATTCCCGTGCCCTCCCACGCATCAATGTTCCCCACACATTCTCCCTGGAATTATGATTTGCCCCTGAATTCTGCAGCTTTTTCGTAAGTAGAGGTGATTAAAGTTTTCTTCGTCTTACTTGTCCTGGACATACCTGTCACGTATGGTTCAGATTTCACGTGTGATGGTGACATAGATCCACGAAATCTTTTATCAGTTATAACCTTTCCAGCTTGAGTAGCTTTGAGTTTGGTGTAATAAGAAATGTCCAAAATTTAGAGTTAAAAATATTGTTTTCAATTACTGTTCCGCCAGCCTTAGCGATGTGATTCTGGTAATGCACTTAACTTCCCAGAGCCTTGGCTTCCTCATCTTTGTCATGAGGTTGATGACATCTACCTCCTGAGCTTGTTATGAAAATTAAATAAGATAGTGTGTGTTGATTTTATGAATCACGAATACTATAGGCATGCCTGTTGATTTCATCAGTGTTGGCTCCAGACGAGGGTATTACCGCTGACTGTTTTCTGAAGGGTAGTGTGGTTGAAACAAAGCTGGGCTGCAGAGACTGGCTTCATCCGATGAACTGGCCATAGCTCCACCTCAGGGGTTTTGTCCATGAGCCTCTTGAATAGATGGTTGTGGGACAATGGGCAAAAAGACACCAAAGAGACCAGCAGGGCATCCGTTCTCCAAAGCCCGCCATGTGGACCATGCCTGGTCCTTACATGGGCGGCGGGCAGCGTGTTGCATGTGAATGAATGCATAATCCCGAGTTTCAGAGAGGCCATCGCTTTTCATGCACTGAGGCTAGCGTGCATGTGATAACACAGTGAAGGCTGAGGAGAGCACGGCGCTGCTGGTTTTAGGGTCCAGCCCTGAGCACAGCAGAGCCCCAGGAAGAAAAGCAGCACTTGCTTCTCATAAGGTAGTGTCAGCAGCAGTAGCAGCAAAGTTGCGGGCCTAGAAAGGCTGTGGGCAGAGAATGACCTTGAGGGGGCTGAAGAGGCGTGCATGGGTCACCTCTGGGAACCCAGAGAAATAATCGGGGTGACTTGGGGAGGGATGCAGAGTCCTTAGTTACGGGGCTGGTGCAGATGGAAGTTCTGCAGGCCAGCCCCGGCTTGGATTTTCCTTACTGAAATTCTCTGTCAAGAACATCACCCTCTACTAGCGCCCGGGGGGCTCAGTTGGTTAAGCATTCAACTTCAGCTCAGGTCATGATCTCATGGCTCGTGAGTCTGAGCCCGCGTCAGACTCTGTGCTGACAGTGTGAAGCCTGCTTGGGATTCTCTTTCTCTGCCCTTCCCCTGCTCTTCTCTCTCTCTCTCTCTCTCTCTCTCGAAAATAAATGAATAAATATTTAAAAAAAAAAGATAAAAAGACCATCACCTCCTATATGCTGTTGAGACTCCAAAATCTGTACCTCTCACTGAGGCCCACTATCTAAGCTCCAAACCTACATATATTCTGCCTACTAATAGCTTCCCTTGATGCACTTGAGTGCTTCCAACTCAACACATCCCCCAAAACACCGTCAGTCCACAGTGCCACCGGGAGCCACCCTTGTATTCGTTTGGTCAGTATCTCGTTCTAGTCAGCTATCCCAAGCAGTTCCCTTTTCTTTCTGTCACCATTTTTATTCAGTCTGTCATCAAGCCCTGCCAATTATACTCCTAAATATTCATGATTCAGTCTATATTTCTCCATCCCACAGCCATCATTATGGTGCAAGATATCATATCTTTCAATTGAACTTCTCATTAGCATGCTATTTGGCTTCCCCACATCCTTTCTTGCCTTCCCTCATTCTACCTTGAATAGCTGCCAGAAGAATCTTTTAAACAGACAGATCTTATTTTGTCACCCCCCCTCCCCCAGCTTAGATCCCTTCAGCACTCCTGTGTCATTCCTAAGGTAAGGACTCCATTCCTTAACGCGGCTGGTAGAGCCATGAGCGCGGGGACCAGGCTGCCTCTTACTCTTTCCCCTGCACTGTCCGTCCCAGTCTGCAGGGTCTTCCCGCCACTGTGGAGGTGCCCAGCTCATTCCCACCTCTGGGGCTTCTCATCTGTGTTTTTGTCAGAGACTCTTCTCGCTCTTCCTTCCCTTCGCATGCCCATCAGAGAAGCCTGATGAAGTGTTTTTAAGTAATTTGTTTATTTGAGTGCGGCTGACGGGCAATGTTACATTTTTTTCAGGTGTACAACACAGCGACTCGACACCTCTGTATGTACGCTGTGCTCGCCCTGAGTGTAGCTGCCATCTGTCACCATACAATGCTATTACAGTACGTTGACTCTCTTCCCTATGTTGGTGAGATAATGAAAACAAAACAAAAAGTCCTCCTCTATGCTCTGTTCCCTCAGCACCTTCTTACTTCCCTGTCAAACTGTGTACCACATTTGTCTCTACTTTTCTCTAAAGTGTGACCTCTCGGGGGGGGGCGGGGGATGTGTCTCTTGCATTCACTTTTATGTCATCAGTGCCTAGCATGGATGACACAGTACATAGCAGCCACTCGATAAACTCTCTCAGTGAAGGCATAAATATGGAATCCTGAGACTGTTTCTCTCCAAGTGTGTCACAGAAATCTCATGCTCAGCGGGACCCTACCCAGTGGCCTGTCAGACCCCCGTGTTAGCGCGCCAGACTGACACACGTGCCAGGCATCCGCCATTGTTAACCAGGCAGCCACAATCCGTTCTCTCCTCTGAAAGTAATTACTGGCTGCTGAATATTCAAATGTGCATTGAAAAAGCAGCTCATTACATTATGTGAAGAAATAAATTACTATTTCTAATTGCTTCTAGTAGTTAATTACTTCTAATTATTAGTCTGAGTAATAAATTACTGCTTCTGATTATGTCGTGGGCACAGTTGGAGCATTCAGAAATGCAATTTTCATGGTTGTTTACATCAGGACATGTTTACTGAATTATAGAGCCGTAATTGCCCCCGAAGAACTGGTAGCAAAAAATAATAAACATTTGATAAATTCAATCAAAATGTGTCATTTCTTTGTCAGCTTATTTAGGAAGTCAAGTATTGAAATGGAACAACCATGCTTGACTTTTCCAGGCTCTTCGGGGGGTAACAGTATGTTACAATGGGGGTTTTTGTTTTGTTTTGGTTGAACAAGAACTAAATTAGAATAACTTTTATTATTTAAAACAACAGGGAAAGTAATCAGACCTCTAATACTGTTAAAAATTAGGTTACACAACCAGTGTACAACCCATATGAAGACATAAATTATGCCTACTTAAAGGGAAATTGTAAGAAAAAGTAAAAAATCCAGAATTCTTTTATTGAGTTAGGACATATCTAAAGTACATTAAACTTGGGGCGCCTGGGTGGCTCAGTCGGTTAAGTGGCCGACTTCAGCTCGGGTCATGATCTCATGGCCTGTGGGTTCGAGCCCTGCGTCGGGCTCTGTGCTGACAGCGCAGAGCCTGGAGCCTGCTTCGGATTCTGTGTCTCCCTCTCTCTCTGCCCTTCCCCTGCTCATGCGCTGTCTCTCTGTCTGTCAAAAATAAATAAGCGTTAAAATTTTTTTTTAAGTACATTAAACTTAAGTGTAGAACTTTAAGATTTCCAAATCCGTGGCTTGAATCTGTCACTTCACTTACCAGTTTGTCTGGTCAATGACAGAAATAGGTAATCTATCACAGGCTATGGGCTGATTTTTTTTAACTTTCTAAACTATTTGCTACAACCACATATCATCACTATTCTCACCTCCGCCCCCCTGCCGGCCCATGTCATTCTGTTGACATACCCTATATGCCAGACACTTAAAAAAATTCTTTTAATGTTTATTTATTATTGAGAGAGAGAGAGAGAGAGAGATCATGAGCAGGAGGGGCAGAGAGAGAGGGAGAGAGAAAATACCAAGCAGGCTGTGTGCTGACAGTGACGCAGGGCTTGATCCCACGACCCTGAGATGAAATCAAGAGTTGGATGCTTAACCAACTGAGCCGCCCAGGTGCCCCTGCCAGGCAGACTCTTAAGATGTCTTCAAGATCTTTGTTTCCTGGGGATGCCCTTGTGTGCTTCCTTCCCTCGGAGTGTGGGTAGAACCTGTGACTTGCTGCTGACCAACCACATACGGCTGAGATAGCTCTTGCCGGAGTCTCGTCTCCCTTGCAGACTGGGAGGAAGCAACCTACTGTTGGGAAAGCCCATGCAGCAAGAAGCTCTGAGCAGCCTGGAGAAGCTAAGGGTGGCCCCCAGCCAACAATCAGAAAGAAACTCAAATTCCCAGTCCTACAACTACAAGGAACTGAATTGCACAACATTCTACATGAACTTGGAAACAGACCCTTCCGAGTCAGGCCTCAGATGAGATGGTAGCCCCAGCTGATACTTGCATCCCTGACAGACCCTCAACTGATCCCCCAGCAAGGCTGGACCTGGTCTCCAGACCTGCAGAACTTGTGAGATAATGAAGGTGTGTTATCGTAGCTGCTAAAAATGTAGTGATGTTGAAATTTGGAAGTGCCACATTTTCTCTTCCTATAGACGCCGATAACCAGAGAATCCTAAAAGACAGATCTTCACACCAAAGTTTTTTTTTAAGTTTGTTTGTTTGTTTGTTTGTTTATTGAGAGAGAGAGAGAGAATCCCAAGCAAGCTCCGTGACATTGGCACAGAGTCCAACGTGGGGCTTTATCCCACAAACTTTAAGATCATGACCTGAGCCAAAATCAAGAGTTGGACGCCTAACCAGCTGAGCTACCGAGACACCCCTTCCACGGTTATTAAGAGCTGCCAACATCACAAGTCTCAAATGTTCATCTATCATCCAATAAATAGAGCATAGAACTTGGGACAGAATACCTCTGACGTTGAACCATGCAAGGTTGCCTGAATGGGCTGTGGAATGTCAGAAATTTCACAAATTTCGCTCTTCTTGATTCTTCCACTGAAGCAGTTCAACTCTGAGCAAGTCACTTCATTTCATGGTTCCTTTTTTCCTCACCTCCCAGATCCGAAATAATAATAACTACGATGTATTGACATTTTACTTGCTTCATCTCACTCTGTCCTCACAATTGCCTGTGAGAGGTATTGATAGCTCTACGTTTCAGATGAAGAAACTGAGGCTTGGAGAGGCAATACAACCTATATAAAGCCACACAGCACTACAGCTAGGATTCCATGCTGGCTGAGTCCTACAGCTAGGATTCCATGCTGGTTTATTATTTTGGTTTCATTTTGACACAGTTCTCCCCTTACAGGAACACTATAATGAGGTCAAACAGAGTAAGGCTTTAGGGCCAGACAGATCTGAGTTTAAATTATAGTTTCAGTCCTGCGTGTGTTGTTGAGAAAATTACTTGACCTCTCTGGGCCTCAATTCGCTCGTGTGAAATATGTGGTTGGTACCTACTTCACGAGTTTCTTTTGATAATCAGTTAAGATTACACTGCAAGCAAAGCCCATAGTGAACATTCAAAAATTGCTGTTTTTTTTGTTACCAATACTATGAGGCCAAAAATGAGTTTAAATAAATAAAAACATTTTTGAACCAGAAAGTTTGTTAACACTTACTGCAAGCATGCAGTCCTTAGGCATTTAGAAAGTACAGAGCTACCTCTTGTAAAATTAGCTTGAATCGTCATAATGACCAACTAGTCAAGCACCACATCTAAGAGAATTGGCCAAAGTAAGAAAAGGAATAGACCATTTGGCTCTCATCAGAGCTGGTGAACATTTTGTAAGCAAAAGTCAACAAGTTTTTGACCTGGTTAAGACTCAGATCAGAATGAACATCCTGGGACTCCAGCGATTATGAATGTAGTGTCCACCATTTCTTTTCCTTTCTCAGTTTACAGTAGTTGTGTAGGCAGGACTTCCCAGATAGTCTGGATGGAGAAGGGTTATGAGTAGAAGTGTCACATTATCTGATTTGAGTTTTAAAATAACAGTCTGCTTTTTGGGTTGAGAGTAGACTGCAGGCAGACGAAGTTGGAAGCAGGGAGGCAGAAAGTTATTGTACTCGTCTAAGGAAGCAATGGGTGAATGTGGTGTAGTACAGAGGTTGGAATTTGAATTCACTTTATATTTTAAGAAGTTTTTTACATTAAAAAAATTAAATCCAAGTTAGTTAACATATAGTGTAATAATGATTTTAGGAATAGAATTTAGTGATTCATCACTTACCTATAACAGCCAGTGCTCATCCCAAGAAGTGCCCTCCTTAATGACCGTCATTCATTTATTTAGCCCATCCCCCTACCCAACACCTCACCAGCAACCTTCAGTTTGTTCTGTGTATTTAAGAGTCTCTTTATGGTTTGTCTCCCTCTCTGTTTTTATCTTATTTTTGCTTCCCTTCACTCATGTTCATGTGTTCTGTTTCTTAAGTTCCCCATATGAGTGAAATACAATATTTATTTTTTCTCTGACTGAATTATTTCACTTCGCATGGTACACTCTAGTTCCATCCACATTGTTGCAAATGGCAAAATTTCATTCTTTTTGATCGCCTAGTAATATTCCGTTGTATATCTATACCATATCTTCTTTATCCATTTATCAGTCAGTGGACATTTGGGCTCTTTCCATACTTTGGCAATTGTCGATAGCACTGCTATAAACATTGGGGTGCATGTGCCCCTTCGAATCGGCACTCCTGTATCCTTTGGATAAATATTCAGTAGTGTAACTGCTGGGTCATAGGGTAGTTCTGTTTTTAATTTTTTTGAGGAACCTCCATACTGTTTTCCAGAGTGGCTGTACCAGTTTGCATTCCATCTTTCTCCACAGGCTCATCAACATCTGTTATTGCCTGAGTTATTAATTTTAGCCACTCTGATTGGTGTGAGGTGGTATCTCAGTGTGGTTTTGATTTATATTTCCCTGATGATGAGTGATGTCGAGCATTTTTTCAGGTGTCTATTAGATATCTGTATGTCTTCTTTGGAAAAGTGTCTATTCATGTCTTTTGCGCATTTCTTCACTGGATTATTTGTTTTTTGGGTGTTGAGTTTGATAAGTTCTTTATAGATTTTGGATAGTAACCCTTTATCTGATATGTCGTTTGCAAACATCTTCTCCCCTTCTGTCTATTGCCTTTTAGTTTTGCTGATTGTTTCCTTCGCTGTGCAGCTTTTTATCTTGATGAGGTCCCAATAGTTCATTTTTGCTTTTGTGTCCTTTGCCTCTGGAGACATGTCAAGCAAGACGCTGCTGTGGTCGGGATCAAAGAGGTTGTTGCCTGTTTTCTCCTCTAGGATTTTGATGGCTTCCTGTCCTACATTTAGGTCTTTCATCCATTTTGAATTTATTTTTGTGTATGGTGTAAGAAAGTGGGCCAGTTTCATTCTTCTGGATGTCCCTGTCCAGTTTTCCCAACACCATTTTATGAAGATACTGTCGTTTTTCCATTGGATATTCTTTCCTGCTTTGTCAAAGATTAGTTGGATTAGTTGGCCATATGTTTGTGGGTCCATTTCTGGGTTCTCTGTTCTGTTCCACTTACCTATGTGTCTGTTTTTGTGCCAGGACCATACTGTCTTGATGATTACGACTTTGTAATACAACTTGAAGTCTGGAATTGTAATGCCTCCAGCTTTGGTTTTCTTTTTCAAGATTGCTTTGACTATTCAGAGTCTTTTGGTTCCATACAAATTTTATAATTGTTTGTTCTAGGTCTGTGAAGAATGCTGGTGTTATTTGGATAGGAATTGCATTGAATATGTAGATTGCTTTGGGTAGTATTGACATTTTAACAATATTTGTTCTTCCAATCCATGAGCATGGAATGTTTTTCCATTTTTTTGTGCTTTTTCAGTTTCTTTCATAAGCTTTCTATAGTTTTCAGTGTATATATTTTTCACCTCTTTGGTTAGGTTTATTCCTAGGTATTTTATGGTTTTTGGTGCAGTTGTAAACGGGATCGATTCCTTGATTTCTCTTTCTGCTGCTTCTCTATTGGTGTATAGACATGCAATAGATTTATGTACATTGATTTTAAACCCTGAGACTTCACTGAATTTATGTATCAGTTCTAGTAGTTTTTTAGTGGAGTCTTTTTGGTTTTCCACAGAGTATCATGTCATCTGCAAAGAGTGAAAGTTTGACTTCCTCTTTGCCAGTTTGGATGCGTTTTATTTCTTTGTGTTGTCCAATTGCTGAGGCTAGGACTTCCAACACTATGTTGAGTAACAGTGGTGAGAGTGGTCATCCTTGTAATGTTCTTGACCATAGATGAAAGGCTCTCAGTTTTTCCCCATTGAGGATGATATTAGCGGTGGGTTTTTTGAATATGACCTTTATGTTCTTGAGGTATGATCCTTCTATCCCTACTTTCTTGAGTTTTTATCAAGAAAGGGTGCTGTATTTTGTCAAATGCAATTGAGCATTTGAGAGACTCTATTGAGAGGATCATGTGTTCTTATCCTTTTTTTATTAATATGATGTATCACATTGATTGATTTGCAGGTATTGAACTAGCCCTGCATCCCAGGAATAAATCCCACTTGATCGTGATGAATAATTCTTTTAATGTTTTGTTGGGTCTGGTTTGCTAGTATCTTGTTGAGAATTTTTGCAATCAAGTTCATCAGGGAAACTGGTCTGTAGTTTTCCTTTATAGTGGGGTCTTTGTCTGGTTTTGGAATCAAGGTAATGCTAGCCTCGTAGAATGAGTTTGAAAAATTTCCTTCCCTTTCTATTTTTTGGAACAGCTTCAAAAGAATAGGTGTTCATCCCTCTTTAAATGTTTGATAAAATTCCTCTGGAAAGACATCCAGCCCTGGACTCTTGTTTGTTGGGAGGTTTTGATTACTGATTCAATTTCTTTACTGGTTAAGGGGTCTGTTCAAATTTTTCTCTTTCTTCCTATTTCAGTTTTGGTAGTTTATGTTTCTAAGAATTTGTCCATTTCTTCTAGATTGCCCAATTTGTTGGCATATAATTGCTCTTAATATTCTCTTTTTATTGTTTGTATTTCTGTGGTGTTGATTGTGACCTTTCCTTTATCATTCATGATTTTATTTATTTGGGTCCTTTTCTTTCTCTTTTTGACCATTCTAGCTTGGGGTTTATCAATTCTGTTAATTCTTTCAAAGAACTAGCTCTTGGTTTCATTGATCTGTGCTACAGTTTTTTTTTAATTTTTTAATGTTTATTTATTTTTGACACAGAGAGAGACAGAGCATGAGTAGGGGAGGGGCAGAGAGAGAGGGAGACACAGAATCCGAAGCAGGCTCCAGGCTCTGAGTTGTCAGCACAGAGCCCGATGTGGGGCTCGAACTCACAGACCGCGAGATCATGACCTGAGCTGAAGTCGGACGCTCAACCGACTGAGCCACCCAGGCGCCCCTGTTTTTATTTTTTTTAATTTTTATTTCAATATCATTGATTTCTGCTCTAATCTTTATTTTTTTTCCTTGTTCTGCTGGGTTTGACTTTGCTGTTCTTTTTCCAGCTCTTTTACGTGTAGCATTGGGTTGTGTATTTGAGACCTTTCTTTCTTCTTTAGGAAGGCATGGATTGCTGTATGCTTCCCTCTTATGACCGCTTTGGCTGCATCTCAGAGGTTTTGTGCTGTCATGTTTTCATTTTCATGGACTTCCGTGTACTTTTTAATTTCCCCTTTAATTTCTTGGTTAACCCATTTACTCTTTAGTAGGATGTTCTTTAATCTATAAGTATTCATGGTCTTTCCAAATTTTTTCTTGTGGTTGATTTTGAGTTTCATAGCATTGTGGTTTGAAAATACACAAGATATGATCTCAATCTTTTTGTCACTTGTTGTGACCCAGTATGTGATCTATTCTGGAGAATATTCTGTGTGCACTCGAAAAAAATGTGTATTCTGTTGCTTTAGGATTAAATGTTCTAAATATATCTGTTAAGTCTATCTAGTTCAGTGTGTCATTCAAAGCCATTGTTTCTTTGTTGATTTTCTGCTTACATGATCTGTGCACCATTGTAAGTGGGGTGTTAAAGTCCCCTACTATTATGGTATTACTATCAATGAGTTTATTTTTATGATTAATTGATTTATGTATTTGGGCATTACACTTTGGGGGTATAAATATTTACAATTGTTAGATCTTCTTGGTGGATAGACCCCTTAATTATGATATAATGCCTTTTTTCAATCCTTGCTACAGTCTTTATTTTAAAATCTTATTTGTCTGATATAAGTATGGCTACTCCAGTTTTCTTTGCATGATCATTAGCATGATAGGTCGTTCTCCATTCCCTTAGTTTCAATCTGCAGGTGTCTTTAGGCCTAAAATGTGTCTCTTGTAAGCAGACACATTTTATCCATTCTGATACCTTATGTCTTTTGGTTGGAGTGTTTAGTCCATTGACATTTAGATGTGAATTTAGAGTCATTATGTTGCCTGTAGAGTTGGTGTTTCTGGTGATGTTGTCTGGTCCTTTCTAGTCTTTGTTGCTTTTTGTTTGTTTGTTTTGTTTTGTTTTGTTTTGTCTTTTCTCCACTCAAAGGGTCCCCCTTAAGTTTTCTTGCAGGGTTGGTTTAGTGTTCATGAATTACTTTAATTTTTTTTTTTTTTTTTTGGTTGGTAATCTCTTTATCTCTCCTTCTATTTCAAATGACAGCCTTATTGGATAAAGAAATCTTGGCTGCATGTTTTTCTGATTCAGCACATTGACTATATCTTGTCACTCCTTTCTGGCCTTCCAAGTTTCTATAGATAGGTCTGACATGTCTTCCCTTATTGATCAAGGACTTTTTTCCCTTGTTGCTTTCATAATTCTTTCCTAGTCTGTGTATTTTGTGAATTTGACTATGATATGCCTTGGTTTTTGTTGAACCTAATGGGAGTTCTCTGTGCTTCTTGGATTTTGATGTCTGCGTCCTTCACCAGATTAGGAAAGTTTTCTGCTATAATTTGCTTACATAACCCTTCTGTCCCTTTTTCTCTCACTTCATCTTCTGTGACTCCTATGATTCAGATGTTATTTCTTTTTAATAAGCACTGTATTCTCTAAGTCTTATATCATTATCTTTTGCCTTCATTTCCCTCCTTTTTTCTACTTCATTATTCTCCATTATTTTATCTTTCATGTCACTGATTCACTGCTCAGCTTCATCCATCCATGCCATCGTGGCACCCATTTGAGGTTGCATTTCAGTTATAACATTTTTAATTTCATCCTGACAAGATTTTATTTGTTGTAGCTCCACAGAAAGGGATTCTATGATTTTTTTTCAACCCCAGCTAACGTTCCTGTTATCATGGTTCTAAATTCTAGTTCATACATCTTCCTTATATCTGTGTTGATTAAGCCTCTGGCTGTCATTTCTTCTTGTTCTTTCTTTTGGGGTGAATTCCTGCCAAGTTCTGTGGCTCAAGTTATGCCGATTGCTGTGTTAGTCCTCAGATTAATTTTCTAGGTGTTTAAAATAGTTTGGTGCTGTTTTAACTGTCTTTGAGGAATGAAGCAAGATCAGGGTCTCCATGCTGCTCTACCATCTTATCTCAGAGTTGTGAATTCACTTTAAAGCTGCGGCCAGGAGGCTTTGCTGTGGGTTAGATGGGTGAAGGAAGGAAGGGAAAGGGAGAAGGAGGAACAGGGGAGAAAGAAAGAGACAGACAGATATACACACAATGAGAAGGGGGAAGCAAGGGAGGAGAGATAGTAAGGGAGGGAGAGAGGTATTTTGGATTTTGATTGAGCCACTGGAAGGATGGCATTCCTCTTTACTGAAATAGGGAAAATTGCTGGAAAACTGAGTCAAAGAGGAATACAAGAAGCACACAATTGTGCCTAAGTTTTAGATGCCTATTAACGCTCACGTAGAGATGAACAGACAGTGGAAAGGGTACGCATGGATCTCAGGGAAGGTCTAGGTTGGAAGTGTTTATTTGGAAGTTGCCATGCATAGACAGATGGTATTTAAAATCAAGAGACTTGACACAATCTCCGAGGGACTGGAGATGCAGGGAGAGGTGGTGATGGCTCGGGGCAAGATGGCAGAGGTAAAGTGGCAAGAAGGTTGAATTGAAAGCAGAGTTGATGGGGTGAGGAGAAGGTGTCAGGAGGTGCCTCCAAGGTTCTTTGACTTGAGGAGTGGAAGAAAAAAGTTGATACTTTGAGATGGGGTTGGCAGGAGGAAAAACAGGTGTGGAGTACATCAGGAATTTGATCGCACCACAATAGGGTGGGAATGGCAGCTGCAGTGAGATGGAGCAGGATGCTTGTGAGGGCACAGCTGAGTGGTCAGTGATAGATAAAGTGGTTCATAAAAGGGGCTCACTCCCCTTTTAGTTGAGAGGAAAGTTCAAGGTTTCCTCTTTGTCAAAGTCTGCAAGTGCCTCTGCATGGCAAGTGGCAGAGGCCATCATTTTCCTCTTACCTCTTACTCACCTAAAAGTGCACATTCTTTCAGGTTGAGACTCAAGCAAGTGAAGCTCAAAGGCAGGAGAGCGCTTTCCTGCTTGGCTTCAGACCAACCTTCTAGTTTCACTTTCTTTTCTGTGGGGGATTGACACTGGAAACCTCTACCCTCCCCTGGCCCAATTCTGGAATGACTCTGCTATTCTATGGCTGCAGGCTCTATGGCTGCAACCAGGGATCATAAAACTGTGGTTGTTGGACCAAATCTGGCTCACTGCTCACTTTTTAAAGAAAGTTTTCTTGGAACAGAGTCATTTCCATTCATTTCTTGCCACTTTTGTGCTATATCAGCAGAGTTGAATGTTTGCAACAGAGAACATATGGCCTGCAAAGCCTAAAATATTTACTATCTAGCCCTTTACAGGAAAAGTTTGCCAGTCTCTGCCCTGAACATAACTCGTACATTTGAATTCAAGCTGTTTACCGTAAATTTTCCCATGAGATATAGACGTATACATACAGAAGCAAAATGGTTATTTGATTTCATAGTCAAACTTCAAACGCAAGGCCAACAGAAGAGATAAAGCATAGGAGTTAGGATTTACTGAGTTTAAAGTACTTTTTGAGTGGATAAAAGTTGCAACATTACTTTCTGGGAATGAGATTTATTTGTGCCAGTGCCTCTTTTGAAAACCCAGTCCTGATTAACATATATGCCTGTAATCCTACAAAAATTCCCGTCCTCTAGAGTTGATTGGCATTATCAAACATGCCCCTTGGAAACATCTGTGTTAGAGGTGTGGTGTGTTTGTGCTACATTGGTAGATATTGGAAGTATTACTAAATCTTAAAACTTAAACAGTTATAAAATAATATATTGGTTTCAGTATGCATGTGTGTGTGCACATATCTGTATGTATGTGTATCTGTATCTGTGCATGTATCTGTGTGTATATCTGTGCATGCATATCTCTGTGTGTGTATATATCTCTGTGTGTATCTGTGTGTATATCTGTATGTGTGTGTATCTGTATCTCTCCGTGTATTTTTGCATGTATATCTGTGCATGCACCTGTGTGTGTATATCTGTGGCGTATCTGTGTATGGATCTATATGTGTATATCTGTGTGTGTATCTGTGTATGGACCTATGTGTGTATATTCGTGTGTGTATCTGCGTGTGTATCTGTGTATGTATCTCTGTGTGTATATTTATGTGTGTATCTGTGTATGTGTGTGTGTATGTGTGTGGAAAAAAGCTCAGGAACAGTTGGGTAAAGGCAAAACCCAGCTGGCTCAACTATTTTGGGATTTGGAGACATCTAATACATCCAAACTTTGGAAGACACTATATGACAATTTGTTGGAACATTAGACAGAGAGAAAAGAGAGAAAAGTCACAATGCAGTATTATTTTAGAATACAGAATTGCTGTCATCATCATAGATGACTTAACATTGGTGACCTTTTCTGGTCTGTGGGTCATCTTTAGTCCTCTTCGGCTGTGCGCAAGCACAGCCACACCCTGGTCCTTGTCATCACTGAGGACTGTTTGTGCATTATGAATAGTGGTCAGTTTTGGCCGTGTAAATATGGCAGCTGCTTCCTTGGGGCCAATGAGCTCCCTGTCTTGAGGGATGTTCAAGTTGAGGATGGGAAGTCCCTTATCAAAGATGCTATAGTCATGTAACAATTGTCTGGAGTGTAGCTGGTATTAAAAACATTTTCACTGAATGATAAAACAAAGAGAGTTAGATAGCTAATTTTTAAAGTCTGTTCCAGCCAATCTTCCAATCCTAAGCCCAGAGAACTCTTCTATACCATTTTAAATGTGACAGAGACCGTAAGATGTTCACCAACTCCATTTCCTTTTCTTGGACTTACAGGAGGCATTTTTCAGCCTCCCCTGCACTGTGAGGGAGTTTTCTTGTTCTCTGTTCTTCCAAGGGTACCAGATGGCCAATGTTGAAGACGTCAGTGTCACAAGATGGAAGGAACCTGGATCTCTGAGTTACTTCTTGGAGGAGAGCATTGCAGCCCACTTTCTCTGGGTTGGGATGAGATCAGAAAAAATGAAACTTTTATTTTGTTAATGCCCCTCAGATTGGGCGTTGCTTGTTGCAGCAATTAGTATTAGAGGTCTGTGTTAGTGCATGTATATCACATGGCTAAATTAGATAAAAATAACTAAATTCAGGGAAGGAATACTTCAAGTTGAAAACGTACTTTCTATAGAGCAGTGAAAATGAGCTATAGCCACATGATACAGGCAGACACATAATGTTGGCAAAAACATATGTGTATAATGTAAATCCCACAAAAATAAATACCATATAATACCATTTGCATTAATTTCAAATGCAAATAAAACCAAACAATGTATTGTTTAGTAATGTAAACACGTAGTAAAGTTGAAAAACAAAGTAAATTGTAAGATAAGGCTAAGGTAGGGAAGAAGAGTAGACAGAAGAATGCCGGTGTGGGGGACAATGTAGGAATTAGAAACTCTTGGAAATGTTTTATTTCTTAAACCTGGTTGAAAGTACATTGGTGGTTATTTAATTATTCTTTAAAATCTAGATAGTTATTATGTATATTATTTTGTTTATATGAAAAATATTATGGCGATACACACATCGAATATCAATTCATCAGATATGTACACTGGATATTCAATTATACATAATTATATACCACCATATATTGGCACTTCTATATAACTGGCCCAAATATACTTGATTTTGTGCTTACACTGTGTATTTATAGGCATTTATTACAGCAGAAGACTGCATATACAAAACCTCAAATCTGGGCAATTTAATGGATTTTCAAAGATAATTTTGACCAAATATACATGTATCTTAATTGCTTGCATTGGAACTCAATGCATCTGTACGATGCCACTTTGTTAAATGATGTAAGTTGTGCCATGGAAATATTTCTCAAACTGGGGTCCCCAGATCCCTATCAGTTCATAAGCTAGTTTTGGAATTTTGAAATCTTGGGAATAATCATTCATTCACTTTTAATAAGGAGACACCTAAGCCAACAGGTCATTTGATCTATTTCAGCCTAGAATTAAACAACTCAGGCTGTTTACAGTGCTTACGTATTTCATGCCGATTAGAAGTACTGGTTAGCAATTTATCTGTCTTTGATTAATTAAACATGGGAAAAACCAATTTGTTACTAGTCTCAGCTCGGAAGACAAAATTTATCAAAGCATGAGGCCCATGGGAAGAAATTAATAAAATGAATCTCTGCTGGTGAAAAGGTTTAGACCAGTGTCCTATATTAATTCAAGTTCATTTTGTGTTCATTCATTTATTAAGTCATTCATTTATTCAACCAATATTTGCTAAGTACCTACTCTGTGAAAGACAGTTCTAAGCACTGGGGTGGGGGTGGTGGCGGAGAGGGTAGAATGGTGAATATATCCAAAATCCTTGCTGTTACAGAAAAAGTGTTTGTGTCTGCCCTCTCCCACCCCAAGTTCATGTGTTGAATCTCTAACCCCCAGCGTGGCTGTTTTTGGAAACAGGGCTTCTAAGGAAGTAATTAGGGTTATATGATGTCAGGCTCTGATATATATATATGGGGCCTGGCTCTGATAGGATTTAATGTCTGGTAGGATTAAGGAAATACATCAGAGTGCTCTCTCTCTCTCTCCATCTCAGTCTTTCCCCCCATACACACACACCAAGGAAAGGCCATGTGAGGACAGAGCAAGAAGGCGGCTGTCTGCAAGCCAGGAAGAGAGCTCTCACCAGAAACCAAATTGGCTAGAACCCTGATCTTAGACTTCTTGCCTCCAGAACTTGAGAAAATAAACTTCTGTTGTTTCAGTTACTCTGTTGTTTCTGTTGTACTTTGTTATGGCAATCCAGGCTGACTGATACACCTGTCCATGTAGCAGTGATAGTATCATGGTGGGTCTCAGTTTAAGTAGCCAGTATTGCTGACAAAGGGAAGGGAGGTAACGTGCATGGTGGGAGACATATAATGTAATAGTTAGGTTATAACCATATACCATAAGGGGTCAGGGCTCTGACAGGGGTCTGACAGATCTGGGATGAAGTCCCTTCTTGGTCATTTGATAATTTGAGACTCTGGGCAAGGGACTGAATTCCTTGAAGCCTGTTTTCCCTTCTCTAAAATGGGATAGCAGTATCTACTTCAAAGGGTTATCGTGAAGGGTAGATGAGCTTGTAAAGCACTTGACACAGCCTCTGCATGTAGAAAGGTCTCGATGTATTGGCTGTCTTATGTATCATTTCACACATCTCATTCAGTCCTCACAATGAACCTGTCAGGTGGGTGTGTGCTACTTTCTCCGTTCAGGAAACATGGAAGCTGGGGTTGGAGGGATTGGGCATCTTCCCTTAGGTAATACAGGTCGTCGAGAGTGGAGCTGCTGGAAGCTGGAGGCAGGTGTTCCCACCACCAAGCCCTGGGCTGGCTCCTCTGCCTCCGGGTTCCTCTGCATCCACATTGTGAAAGCTGAAAGCAGGGAGCACATGTCTTTACAAGATCTGATACAGTCCTTCCCTTCCAGATCAATGACCCCCAACCACACATGAGCAGAAGTGATGAATTATCCAGGGGAAGGCATATCCTAGTCCTTGGGAGATAGGGATAGCTCACTTGTGAAAGAGCATAGAATTTTTTTGGCTTGATTTTATGAAAAAAAAAATAGCATGGAGTATCTTAGTATTGGCTTGATCCACTTCGTAAGTTAATTTGAAATGTCAGATTAGGAAGGAAAAGAAAGGTTGAGGTTTATATAAAGAGGGTTTAAAAAATAGATTGAGACTCCACTCTTCTGAGGTCTTCTCAAGGACAAGTCTGTGTCTTGAGCCTTTTTGCAGCTGCTGGAACCAGCCCAGGGGGCTTGTGGGAAGATTCTATGAGGTTGAAGCAGGCCTTAAACATGATAGCTTGAGTATAACTGACAGAACCCTCGTGCTAATAAAGATGTCTGCTGGACTCGCATGTGTGTGGCATTGGGTAAGAATAGCTGCCTATAATATTCTAGTTAGCCTGCTCTCAAGTGAGCAATAGAGAGCTACATTTCTGCTAATTATCATAACCAATTAGTTGAATTCTGAATGAAAAATCTTCAGGGCAAAATCACTTGTTCCCACTGTTCAGAAGGAGTTATTAAGTTATATTACATGTGATGGCTGATCCTTGACTTACAGCAAAAAAGAAAAAAAGAGAAAGTTCCAGGCAACATGTCTCCCTTCAAAAACTAGTTCCCTGAGAGAAGCTGATTATAGGCAGCAGGAAGGAAGTGGGTGCGCAGGACATGATGCCTCTGCTTTGGGTGGAAAGAGACACCAGGAAGCCATGGCACCCCTGATATATTGCTTTGCAGGTGAGTGCAAAGGTTCACCCTTGTGCCAGAGGCTCACGTGAGCAGTACAGGGTGTAGTGATACCTCTGATAATTACAGACCCAGGACTAGAAATTAAACCTCACAGGACTTGGAAATGTCAACGTGTCTATTTTCTAGATGAGGAAATGGAGACACAGAGAGGGGAAATGATGTATCCAAAGTCATAGCAACTAGCTTGGCTCAGGAACTCAAACCTAGACTCTGGATATCTCACTGATCTTCCTTTATCATCAATTCTTCAGTTTCAGGAAAATCCATAGCACGGCCCCAGAAACTCACCCTCGTCATGGACTATCATTCTACCATTCTGCATCAGTCGGTAGCCAGGCAGGGGAACAGGACCATGCCAGGCAGTCGGCTGTGGGATCTAATACCTCCCCTTCTCTGACCTCCAGATTTCTTGGCAATATTTTCCATTGGGTGAAACTACTGAGAAGCTAGTGGGAAAGATGGCAGGAAGTGTGGTTTGCAGGTCAGAGCAGAGCAAGGAACAGGAGAAGAGTGTAGAGGACACATAGGCAAATGAGCTCCAGCAACCACGTGCCCTTAGCTTGAGGGTTCTTGAAAAGAGTTACGTTCCAGAGAGCTGGGTGATGAAGACATTTGTAAAAATCAGAGCGACAGTCCTAGACTCATTGAATCACGGAGCCATGGGCTTGGGATAATAGTCACAGTCATTAGCAGGTGTAGGCGTGCCACGGAGCAGAATGGCATATTAGAAGGAGCATGGCTTTGGTATCCGATAGCTCCAGATTCAAGTTTGTGCTCTTTCACTTACCAGGGGTATGACTACGGGAAAGTAAGGAAATCACTAGGTTTTCTGGTTTCTTTATCTTTAAAATGCAGATAATAAAACTTCCCTGGTAGAGCTTTGGCAATATACCAATGGCAAAATGAATATAGAGCATCCTTAACCATGTTTGGCATATGTAGGTTATCAGTAAATACTAGCCTTCAGGCTTTAGGAGGACTAGTGTCCTATAACCCTTGAGGGAATGAATGTCTTTTAACGTAAAATCTTTTCTATGTTTCTACTTTATGGGATAATTTTAGAAGAGGGCATTTCTTCCATCAACTTATACTCCTATCAGCAATGTTTGATGAGTGACCATTTTCAAACACTTACATTTATTGTGGGTATTATCATTAAAAATTTTTTTTTTAGTTTATTTAATTTTGAGAGAGAGAGAGAGAGAGAGAGGGAGGGAGAGGGAGAGAGAATGTGAGCTGGGGAGGATCAGAGAGAGAGGGAGACACAGAATTCGAAGCCAGCTCCAGGCTCTGAGCTGTCAGCATAGAGGCTGATGTGGGGCTTGAACTCATGAACCGTGAGATCGTGACCTGAGCCGAAGTTGGATGCCCAACCAACTGAGCCACCCAGGTGCCCCTGTGGATATTACCATTTTAAAATACCTTTATGTTGACTGGTTTTTTGTTTGTTTGTTTGTTTTGTTTTTTTTTTACAGGGTGAGGGGGTGGGTCATGATCGTGGCCACTGACTGGGTTGAGCTGAGATGAGTGTAGACACAAAAACAGACGGTGAGCTTGATACCTGGAAATAACTGAATAGAAGGATAAAGATAGAATCTGGAGTGGAATATAGGCCACTCATTTGTTCATTCATTATTTTAATATTTTGAAGTCTCTCCCATGTGTGAATCACTTGTCTCAATATCACCTTCTCAAGGGGCTGATAATAATAATAGCTATCATTTCTCTAGTGTTTATTATGTGCCAGACACTATCCTAAGTAGTTTAAACTCATCAAGTCTCACAGTAACCCAGTGAGATCGTTTCTATTATTACCCTCATTTTACAATGTGACCTTGGCTGTGAAATATGTCACTCTAAAGTGAAATAACTTGGCCAAGGTCACACAGTTAGCAAATGGCCCAACCAGTATTTCAAATTCAAGCAAGTGTAACTCAAGAACCCTTGCCCTCTACCCTGCATCCCTCCCCAGATACTCACGCTAGGAATATTCCATGTCTTCTTTTTGCGCTCATCCTATGCCTCCTACTCCCTCATGCCATTTTTGCAAGTGTCTCTTGTAAAGTTGCAGAAGTAAGTTGAGTCCATAGAGAGGAGTCACATCTTAAATGAATTCTGCAAGTTACCCACAAGATAAAAATCCCACCTCATCAGGTGTGTGCATATCTTTATGAAATCTAGACTCAGTGGGGAGGAATAGGGCAGGAAGGACCGAGAGTCTTCATTCCCTGTTGAGTTACAGCCTTGATGCTGGGATCATTGTTCACCTGTCGTCAAGGGAAGTATTTAATTGGGGTTTACAGTGTCATCATCATTGTCGTCACTACTGAGCTCATGCTTCCCTGGATTCAACACCATTTCCACAACTTCTCATCACAAGAGTGCCAGTGTTGGGCACTTCTATGCCAGCTCCTTCTAGTTTATTTGCATGTTCATCTGATGGAGCTTCAGTGTCATCCATGAGGTTTAGCATGATCCCATTCTCAGTACTGATAAAATCTTCCAACTCTTCATCTGCAGGTTCATTTTCAAACATGAAGTCCAAAGCCTGTGCCAAGCATTCGCCAGTGTTGATGTCTTGCATTACCTACTGCAGAAATGGCAGTCTTAACTCTTTTTGCATGTCTTGGATTCCTAGGCCTTTGTTCACTGCAGTAGGCATTCAGCTAAAGGAAAACAAAAGGTGGAGGGGAATTTATGCTTGCCCTCCATGGAGTATAAAATGTCTTGATCAACAACTTTGTATCAGCTGTAACACTGAGGGAGGAATTAAATGCTCAAAACATTGTTTTCTCCAAGATGTTTAGGAAAGGGATGTGTGGAGTAGTGTCCATGAACCATAAAACTCTACATTTTTTTCCAGTCCAGGTTTCCTGCAATGAACTCAAGCATGCAGAGGGGTATTGAAGCAGTCAGCAGGTATTCGTGTGCTCACCCCCACGCTCCTGTTTGCACAGCAGTGACAGATACGTCGCACACATCAGTTAAACATCTTGGAAGTTGGCTCTGTCCGATCGCTGTCCACTGAATCTTTCCTGTAGAACTGGCACGTCTAAAAACAGTCACCCTGGACGACCCAGTGTCAAAACCAGCTGGGGTTCTCTCATTAGCCATCATCGCTCAGGTTTTTCTAGAAACAGCACCAGCAGAGAGCTGTTTCCTCAGCATCGGCAAATTTGCGAAGGATTAAGGTGTTCGTCAGATAGGATGTTGGCAAATTTACACAAGTAATTCTCAGCTGCTTCGGGATCAACAGAAGCTTTTTCACCACAGCTTTTCAAATATTTTACACCTGGACACTTTTTAAGTTTCTGCAGCCAACTTTCTGAATACTCACGCTCACCTTCCGTGTTTACTTCCTCATGGACTAGCCTGGCTGGCTTCACGATCAGCAACAAGTCAGTGGTACATGTTCACGTCACTGTTTTCAAATCTAGTAAATCCGAAATCATGATCTTTATATTTTCCTCAAGGCAACGTTCCACTCATTTTTCCGTAGTTCTTGGTTGTCACAGTCACTGTAAAACACCAACAAATTGTCTTTCAATTTCTGTGAATTGTATCTGGTGGTGGTTCTCACTTCATATTCGATGGGAAGGGACCTCACAGACGCACCCATAACAGCTCCCCTTTCTTTGCCATTGATAAACACATCAGTTCTTTCTCTTCTTCTGTTATTCGTTGGATATTTTTACCTTTATTGTTACTATTTTTACATTTTCGGAGTGTAATTAAAAGCCACAAGCCAATGTAACAAAAATATCAACTAGCAGCATAGGCACGTGTGATCGGGGGAAACGCTGAGACAAAACCCGCATCAGATGTCAGTTCAGGTCTTATTTGGGCCCCAGACTTGCAAACGACAGTACCAGCAACGCTTCTGGAATTGTGGAGGAGGGGTCATGAACTATTTCCTCATTGGACAAATGTGGAAATTGGAGGTGGGGGGGATCACCCGGCTTGAGCATTTGTAAGAATTGCTTGCCTCGGTTCCATTTTGAGGTTTGAATTTCGAATATGCACTTAGACGCTTCATTGAGTGGTGTGATTGAGCAAGTTGTTCATGTTTTGTGTATCTATTTCTTCGGTGGTAAATGGGGCTACTAATCCCCGCCTTGAGACTTGAACCCCATCACATATTTCAGTATATAATCTGATTATCAACAGATATAAGACTCTCTTTGCCCAGTATCATTCTTCCATATGTGGGAGTCAGTGAGGGTTCTCCACATACATTGACTAGAATGATGAAGTGAGGTGAGGAGCCAAGGTATTTTGTTGCAGGAACCGTGCTTTTGGAGTCTTCCAGCCTAAAACCCTGGCTTTGAGTATCAAAAGTCAGAGTTCCAAGGACTCACAGAGCATAGGTTTTTATATCCTAAAGTAACAGCATGTTATGAATAGAAGACAGTTTCCTAAAGTAACAGCATGTTATGAGTGGAAGACCGTTCAAGAATATTTTTCCCCCTCGCCATTACACATATCCCAAAGGAAAGCAAGAGTGTTGAGCCATGGTAGATATTTCTGAGGGCACCTTGAGCCCCATCCCTGGGCTGACTCTGTTTCTGTTGAGACAGAAGGAGGAGAGAACCTGAGTAGGATTCAGAGGGCCTAAGAGCAGACGGGACTTGCATGTGAATCCCCATGACAAACACAGGAGACTTACAGAGTTGAGAATTCTGTACTGTCAGCTTGGGCTGAAAGAGATTACTAAATGAAAGAAGGCTGTTTGCCTTCAACATTGTACTGGCCAGGAACAAGCTGATAAAACTACTCAGTTGCAAGCAAGTGCCATCTTTTATGAAAAAGTAAGGATAGCTCGGGATGGAGGCTCAACCCCAGAGGGTAGAGCAGTGGACCCAGAGGGAAGAGCGACAAACCCCAGAGGATTATTCATAGGCCTTGGAACCTAATGAAATTTTCCTGGCTGGGTTTCAAAATTGCTTGACTCTTTTTTTTTTTTTTTCCCCTTTCATTTTCTTCTCTTTTCGAACAGGGATATCTGTAACTGTCATTTTATGTCTTTCCCGGCATCGCATTTGGGGGCAGATAACTTATCTCTTGAGTTTCACAGGCCCACAGACAGAGATGAATTGTGTCCCAGGATGGATTATACCCAGCGCCTTCCCCTTACATAATTTAGATGATTTAGATACTGAGATTTGGGTCCTTTGAACTGGTTTGATTTATCATACGAGGTTTTGAACTTTGAGTGATCCCGTAATGGGATGAGGCTTTTGGGGAACTTGGGATGGAGAGAATGTGTTTTGTGTGTCAGACAAACATGAATCTTTTGGGCAAAAGGTGGACTGCGGGAGGGTGAATAATGGCTCCTTCTAGAGGCTCACATCCCAATTCCCAGAGCCAGTGAATACGTCACCTTACATGGCAGAGGGATGCTGCCAGCGCGATTACATTAAGGGACATTGCAATTGAGAGATTAGCCTGGATTATCCTGGGGGGGTCTAGTGTACTCACATGAGTACACTGAAAAGCGGGGGACCGTCTTCTGGCTGTGATCAGAAGAGGAGATGTAGTGATGGACGCCATGTCACCGGCTTTGAAGAGGGAGGAAGGGATCCACGTGCAAGAATGCAGGCAGCCGAGAGACGATAGAAAAGCCAAGAAAATGGAATCTTCCCTCAGAAAGAAACACAGTCTTGCCAACGCCTTAATTTTAACCCAGTGAAACCCTTGTCTGACCTCCAGGACTACAGGATAATAAAGTTGTGCTGTTTTAAGCCATTAAATTGTGGTAATTTGTTACGGCAGCGATAAAGTGCATGCAAGCATGTCAAGGTGTTTCTCATGTGGCTCTTACTGGAAAACAGGGAAAAGCCCGTTAAAGAAAGATTTTTGGGGTAGGGAGAGATTCCCACCAGACCTCACGGGATGAGGAGCATTGAAGCTGGGCACTAGGCATCGCTGATAGAGAGGGTCCTCCGTAGCAATCAAAGCCGGAGTGGCCTGGACGGGTATGCACAGGGCTATGGGGGGGTGTCCGCGCCAGCTGGGACCTCAGTGATTAAGGACCAGACGCTTTCTGCCTGCTGCTTGGAGATCCTTTTAATGATCGGGCCTCTGGGACCAGAAACCTCGAAATGTGTTGCAGTTAGAGTTCTTCCATCACACGGTTCATTATCATTGCCCCTGGGAAGCTCAGTGATGTGTACGCACACAACAGAGGCCCGCATGAACTATGACTCCCTGAGATGTCATTCTGACTTCTAGTTCCTTTGTCAACTTCCCGAGTGACCTTGGGAAACTTGTCAACCATCTCCTGGGTTTCATTTTCTTCTTCAAGGAGATAACAGTCTCCTAGTCACCTTCTCTTACTTTTTTTTTTTTTTTTTTTTCACTTTTCAGCACATAGGAGAGCAGATGGCTGAATTAGAAACTTTCTGTCAAGGAAGGGCTTTGACCTTTTCTAGAGCGATTCTTGAGTTTATTTAGGCGATAGAGCACCTGGATGCATGGCTTTTTATGAAGAACGCCATGAAATGCTGATATGTTTATTTCTGGGATATGCAGTAGGAACAGTTTCCTTTCCAGACAAGCTGACAGTCTGCATCTGATTTAAAAACCACAACCTGAGTCCCCGTCTCCACTAAAAGAACAAGACGTTGGTCTAAACACGATCGGCTGTTGCTGAGCTTTTCTGGTAATATTTCTCTGCTTGCTTGTTCATTCACTTTGTCATCTGCCAGTACTTTGGGGAGCAGATGTCCAAAGTTTAAGAAAAATATTTCTGGGAAGAAAACTTGAAATTGGAAAAAAATATGTGATCTCAAACGAATTTTTTCCTTGATAATTGAAAAAAAAAATTGTCATTATTTGGTTTTCCAACAGAGCGCCTCCCTCAAGGCTTCAGAGACTTGGCATTCCGTCCAAGCGTGTTTGAGAACTGCCATTACTATGAGCACACAAAGAGATTCCTGAGCAGAAAGGCCAGCGTCTTATTTCTTTTTGTATTCTGGAACATATTTAAATAGTTACTGTCTCTCCTCACTATTTAACAATAATAGCTAATATTTATTGAACACTTGACGGTTTCTCAGATGCTGTGCCAAACCCTGAGTACATATTAGGATGCTGTTATTATCATCCCAATCTTACAGGTGAGAGAGTGAATCTCACGAAGATTATCTGCTCAGGGTCACAAAGCTGATACGCAGAGAGACAGGATTCAAACCCACAGCCCGATCCCAGAGCCTGGAATCACTGCTCTACTCTCTAATTCCAAGTCTCACTCCCCCCTCTGTGAAGTGCCTCCCCAGGGCCACCCTCAAACCCAGGATATGCTCACCTCTCCCATTCTGAGGTTCCTTTTTCTTTTTAAGTTTATTTATTTATTATTTTGAGAAAGAGAGAGAGAGAGAGAGAGAGACCGAGCATGTGCGCAAGTGAGGGAGGGGCAGAGAGAGAGAGAGAGAGAATCCCAAGCAGGCTCTGCACTGTTAGCAAGGAGCCTGATGTAGGGCTCGAACTCACAAAGCACAAGATCATGACCTGAGTGGAGGTTGGGTGCTTAACTGACTGAGCCGCCCAGGCGCTCCCCCATTCTGAGGTTCTTAGAGCATTCACTCCTGTCTCTGGGTCTGTGCTTTCTCTCCTCAACCAGTTGGGCACGTCATCAGGTTGGTGCCCTGGCAGCTCCCAGAGTCCTGAGCGTGCGTCACCATGCGGGTCAAGCTGTGAGCTGGAGAGCAGAGCAGAGTAGCAGGCAGAGAACTTATCTTTGCTGCAGGAGCCCCTCTTGCTCTTTGCCTGGTTGCCTCGGTTCCGGTTCAGAGGTCAACTTTTTGGAGAGATATTTCCTGATCATACCGCCCACAAAGGTCTCTCTCCCCAGATGCCACCCTGTGTCGTTTCTTCCACAACACGCACCCTAACCAGAAAGCACTTGTCTGCTCACTTGTGTGTCGTCTTGTCCCTCTCTCCAGGAATGGCAACTCCAAGAGGGCAGGGATCGTATCTATGTTGCTCACGTTTGTCCCTTCAGTGCCTGGAACAATGACTGGCATATAAAATGTACTCAACTCTCTTGAAGAACTACATGAATGGACACCCTGAAATGGTTTTGAAATGCTTTATTCATTAGATAAATATTGAATATCGATGTTGACCTGGGTACTGTTCTAAGTGTCAGGAATACAATGTGAACTCTGGAAAGCCAACCACTTAAAAGCACACGGACTCTGGTCGTGTCTTCAAATCATCAACAGCCAGGCCATTTGGTTAAAACGATGATGATCATATAGTATGATTTACTTTCTGTCCTGATCTAAGTAGTAGTAGTAGTAATAATAATAAAATAATAATAATACCCCTTTCACTCTCAAAAATGTCCTAGGTTGGATAATCAGTTGTCTATTCAGCATAGTTGAACTTGATGTATCAATGCCGTAACTGCTAGCAGACAGGCAAACAGTGGATAAAGTAACCCCGTTATGAATTAGTCAAAGCCTGGGTCTTCCTGTCGTGCATTGTATTCCTCTCTCCCAATGTTGCAAGTGATGGCAGGACCCTGCAGACTGGCTTCGGCAGAAACACCGAGGGGAACAGGCAGATTTGCAAAGCTGAAAAGCCTGCCTCAGGCAAGGCAAGATCCAGACCTCAAAGGCCAAACCGTTCCCCTCATCCCGGAGCAGCCCTCGCCTCACTCTGTCTGGTATCAACTGGCATCAGCAGGCTTGGCCTCATTCCGTCTCAGTTCAAGTACGGCACAGGAAAGGGAGAGCCTTTCCCAGGAGCGCTTGTCCAGGTCCTGAGACTGACGCCCACTGGTCCCGCTTGGGTGCTGGACTCCTGCCCTTCTCCCCAGCGAAAGGGGGAGTGCTGGTTGGCTAGAGCAACCAGCTAGTGCTGGTTGTGTTTCCCATCCTTGTAGCTGAATATGGAGTCCTATCCATACCACATATCCAGAGACTGGAAGAGCTGTAGGTCTGCCCAAAAATAGAAGTAAGGGATTTTCCAGAGGAAAAGAGGACATATTCAAAATATGGGTAGGGAACCTAACATGTCCTCTACAATCTGAGTGTTTGTATCTTTGTGGATGTCTGCATGCGCACACGTATGTTTTTGGGCCGATCAACTATCTTACTGAAGCGGACAACACCTTCAGCAAAGCAATTTTATTTCTATATAATCTCTTTCTCAGGTTCCTGTTTTACAGATCCACGGAAGGCTTTCTTTTTTCTTTGCATCACAACGTCGCTTAAGAATCCCTCACTTTCCCTACGGAATATGGCAAGGCCTTCACACACATTGGTTTACTCACCGGTAGGACTTCTACATACAGACGTTCAAGTCGTACAGTGCACATACACTATAATGTGAGTTGCGCAATATGGGGACCCTATGTAATCCTCCCAGAAATTCCCTTAGCAGGTAAGGAAAGTGGGGCACAGAAAAATTCATTGATTTGCTTAAGGTCATCCTCTAAATCCCTCGTTCCTGCACGTAGAGAATCTGGTCAAGTCAGAAAAAGTTCTCATGCTGACTTACCTGGGAAAGAAGTCCTCGCTCGTTTACTCCTCCTCGCGCCTCTAAATAAACACTTTTACTGAAGCCTTGGAAATTATACTAAGGTGTTCTCTTTTTTGTCTTACATTTAGATTAAGCAAAAACAGATTTAAAAAACAGTGAACCATCTGCAGGGTGTATACCCTTAAGTGTAGAAGAAACCCAGAGACATGATTAATTCTGTGCAAGGTACGCAAAACGCCAGAATTTCTAAATCCTGCTTGGATCTCTTTGTTCCCAGTCTTAGCCAGCTAATAGTTCCCAAATCAGACTTGGAAAGAAACATGGGAATTAGAGTGTGGATCTTGCATTTTAGTGCTCTTCCTAATCACCGGGGGTGTTGGTAAAAATACAAGTTCCCAGCCTCCACTTTGAGATATTCTGACTCAATGTGTCTGGAATCTGCATTTTTAACGAGCACCCTGGTGACTGTGACGTGATGCTTCCATGAACATTCTTTGAGAAATAGAGCTTTTGAAATGCAGTTTTTAATAAAAATGAGATGAGTCATCCTTTTCTGCATCTGTTTAATATTCATGGACTACAAGGTGCCTATAATGGTCACAGTCCTGGGAATGTATAGGTTTTGGGCTTTCAAAACAGTCTGTCATCTGCCTTTCGGTATCATAGTAACAATATTTTGGAAGAAGTTACCCCCTTTCAAAAGTAGACAAATCTGCAAAGGCCAGAGGTGTGAAGGCCCTGTGTCCCAGGTATCTGAGTGCAATGTGTCTTTCCTTCTGCGATACCCATCCGGGCGAAAGAGGCAAACTGGACGTCGGGAAGCCAGCCTCTCATCTTTATGTAGAAGCGACAGTGCAAGAGATACTCAGGCTGACGTCAGTGAAGAAGAGGTGAGAAGCGTCTTGTGTACCAATAATGCATGCCTCTCCCTTCTTATTTCACGAGAGAAAGCACAGCCCCCCTCTGAAAATGCCCCATGAGAACGGCAAACAAATAGAAAATCTTGGCCTCTGCCGTCATTAAAGTCAGGACAGGAGTGAATATTTGATTTGTGCCTCCACTCTGACACCTGGGGAAACTGAGGCTCAGATAGATAAGGCGGGCTTGCCCAATATGGCATAGCCAGTATCCTCAGTTACCTCTTACCAACACCACCCCGGAGCTTAGGTACTTAAAACAGCAATGTATTATCATGTCAGAGTTCTGGAAGTTGACTGGGCTCAGCTGAGAGGTTCTTACTTGGGGTCTCCAAATGGTTGCCGTCACAGAGCAGCAGGGGCTAGAGCTGTCTGAAGGATGAACTGGGCTGGGTGTCCAAGATGTCTTTTGTTCTCACCTGCCTGGTGGCTTGGTGTTCTGTGGCCTTTTTCTCTTCCTACATCACATCTTACCCTCCAGAGCCTTGGCTTTACTTTGCACAGCAGAGAGGAGTCAAGATAGACACACTTCTTGTTTGACGGCCAGATTGCAAGATAGCAAGAAGAAGGTGCTCCCAGGCCAGTTAGGGCTACACCTGAAACAACTTCATTTCCACCATATCCTGTTGGTCAAAGGCTCTGTCAGACACAAGGAGGTAGAGAAATACAGTGTCCCTCTTGATAGGAAAATGTCAAGGTCACATTGCAGAAAACCGTATGGGATGAGAGATACTGGTGCAGCCATCTTTGAGTGAGCTTATTTTGCATGTGGAGAAGTGCATCATTACAGGCCAGAGAGAAAACTCTGATATCTTGTCTACAAAGATGGCGCTCCAATGAGTCCTGCCTTATGGTATTCATGTTCTGTGTAATCCTTAGCCCTTGAATTTTGGCTGACTCTGTGACTTTTTCTTGACCGATAGAATATATCAGAAGGGATACTGTGTGACACTGGAGGCTAGTTCATAAGACACTGTGTGACACTGGTGGCTAGTGTATCTTTCTTGTATTTTGGAATGCTCATTATTGGGGGAGCCAGCTGTCAGGTAAGAAGTTGACTACCCCAATACCACCATGCTTTGAGGAAGTCCAAGTTAGCCAAATGAAGAGAGAAAGAGAGATGCCCTGCAGCCATAGCCATTCCAGCCATTCCAGCACAAATACCACACACGACTTATCTGGGACATTCCAGACTCAGCAGGACCATGGGGAAAATAACTAAGGAATCCAGTTGATAGTCAAAATGGAGACCCCAGACATAGAGCCTCAATGAAGCTGTTCTGGCCATTTTTAGATACTCAAAACACCTCAGTTTAGGCACTATGCCTGCTGTGAGCAAAATGAAATAGCTATTGCTTTATGCCATTAAATTTGAGATGGTTTGTCATGCAACAATAGATAACTAGAATACCTAATGATAATAAAGCTACTTCTAGCCACTGTGCTAAGTGCATTATGCATACTTATATATATATGTGTGAAATCTATTTCATTACTTCTATATTTTTATATATAAAATAGGTATATGTATACTAGATCAATTACATATATCTTTATATAATATAATCTACACAGTAACTTTGCAAAACTATTACTCAGAGTGTTACCTTACTTTGTAGATGAAATAAAAGTTAAATAACTTGCTCTAGAAACTAGCATGTGGCAGAGCTAGAACTCAAGATAGGTGAGCTGACTCTGACAGCCAAAAGAGTTCATGTTGAAGTCCAAAGCCCATGCTTTTCGTCTATTTCATACTGTTTGGTCCTTTTCTAGCCTTGGTTCAGTCGATCCAATTAAAATCTTTACAAATAGAGCAGAAACTTTTGTGGGTGCAGTGGAAAGGAAGAGTAGGAATGGGCTCTGTGTGTAGAATACTTGGTAATGATGGGGATGTGTGATGGGAGGCAAGGTCAGGCTGGAATTCCGACCACCTTTCTCTAGAATTTTCCTGGGGTTGAGTTGCGAACATGTCTCCTATGAAAGTAGGAGGAGGCCAGAAATAGCTCATTTGAGCTGGTGCATGAAAGTGCTTTAGAAATGGGTCTGATTTGGTAAGACCACAGGGGCAACCAAAGAGACGATGGTAGGACACGCTAGGTGGTTCTAGGCTTTAGTGACTTGAGGATAGCCTATCCCACTTGTCATAAGAAGTTCCAAAAATTGCTGAATAGTTGGAAGAACCAGGCAACTGGCCGGACTGGCTCACTCCCTGAAGCTTTTTGCAGCTGCAAGCAAATGCCTTGAATCAATTTTGATTATCACTTTAGGAAGAGAAGAGATATGGCCATGGATTCCTACCAATGGATAATGATGCAGCCCTGCCTTTGCCAACTGGCTGGTCAACCCTTCTCAGTCCATCAGCAGAATGGAATTATGCTGTTGGCCCTAGTACCTCTGGAAATCTTCCCTGATTCCTGTGGCCTTTCCTCTTCTGGATATTTTTTGCCTGGATAAATGAGTGCCCAGAAGAATGCCGGAGATGCAGCATTTGCTAAATGAACGAACTCCTCCGTCCTCTAGTCTTCAGTATTTGGTGGCATTCATGAGGTAGTATGGGACCTGCCCTTCAGCTCCCAGCTTACTTTGTAGGGCTGTTATGAGGATTGAGGAGATAATCTAGGTAGAGTAATGAGAGTAGCGTCTGGCCTCCAGAGGTGCTTGGTCACTGTTGGCCATTAGCTCGCCTACACCCTCATAGCTCTGTCTGTGCTCCTGACTCATGACCTCTCCTCAGTTCTTCACACTCCCCATGTTCTATATGCTCAGAGGGCTTCCTCCTGCAGATCGTTTTGCTTTCAGGTCACCCTCCCACAACGCACTGTGTCTACTCTACTCCTACTCATCCTTCTGATCCCAATTCAAGAGGCCCTTTCTTGGAGAAGTCTTTCCTCATCCCTCCAGGCTGGGTCAGCTCTTTTTCATAGCCCCTCACGGTATCTTTCCTCTCACCCACAGCTCCTGCCAGTACTGTGATTATACATCCAATGGTTGTGATTATTTTTGAGGATTATTTGTCTCATGGAGGATATAAATTGCGAGAAAGACTGGATTTTGTATATTTCAGCCTCAATCCTAGGCTCAGTGCCTTCCTGACAGATAGTGGTAGCCAATACATTTTTTGTTGAATAAATAAAGATCGCCAAAATAAATCCCAAGTTCCTGGAGTAGTCGTGTGGAAAAACAGCACTCACCTGGATGTAACAGTTCTGATTGCAGTTAAAGTCAGTTTTCTTATTCATAGTCAAAGCCATGGAAGAGCGGTCGCAGGAAATGAAGATCAATTACAGCATGGCTCTCCTGTTATACACATAGGATGCATCTTCTTGTCAACTCTGTGAGACTTCGATACAGATGGTCCCATTAAACAGTGGAGGAAGCTAAGGTCTTAGAGGTAATAAGTGAGGGAGCTAAAATTGACTATTGCTATCTTTTATGTAAAGATGATATATTCACATTATATGCACATATATATTATATCTAAATATGTATTTGGTTGTTTTCTATTATGTAGACACACATTTTTTGTCTCAGGAACTTATAAAATTGCTAAAATTATAAAATGTCATTTGGTAAAAGAGGAATTATAACACTAGAAGAACTGGAGGAAGGAACAAGGAAATGAATCATTTGGATACATCAACTATCTGGAAATGCTAAGGGTATCCTGGACGTTAGCACATTCATTAAATGGGCTTATAAAATCATTTGACTGATTTTATAAATGAAATGAAGAATGTAAATGCATGCAAATAAAGTCACGAACTGAGACTAACTGAGACAGGAGCCTGAGATAATATTTTATTTCTTACACCCAGCCATCAAAACAGCATGGCATCCAAGAGACATGTTTGAAGGGGCTCATGGATCCCAGTGCAGAGCATACCAAAAGAAAAAAAAAAAAGACAAAAAAAGACACAGTATTGGATATAAGAATAAAGAGAAGTCATCAAAATTAGTACTTTGACAGATCCTTCATCTTTGAGACGACTGTGATAGATGTCTTCTCTTGTATGATGTTAAAAATCACAACTAGGTATTACTACCCTATAGATTAGGAATTCCAGCATAGATCAGAATTTCAAAACAATAAAAACAAATTTTCTTTTCATTTCCGGTGGTTACGTTGTGCCTACACACAGTGCAGCAAATGGCTGTACAATTATTCTGTGAATTGGCACTTAATAGATCAGTTGCTTAAAAATTTTATTTTAAGAAGAGTGGAAAAACTATCCAGTTATGTAGAGAATAACATTCTCACTAAAATCTTACAGAAAACATTAAAAAGGGGAGCTGTTCTGGTTAAATCTGGGACTGGTCTACTAGCCTTCTTTCTCTCCCTCCATGGTGGTTTATGCAGCAATAGGTCTTAGATATATGGTAGGGCTCTATGAAACTCAACGTGAAAACCATTCTGGAAGCACAGTAAGCTGGAGTACTCAATCCTCAAGTCTCATGTTTTCTAGTAACACCTATCCTCTGGATAATTTTTCATCCCTCTTTATTCTATGTAGACAGAATTGACCAGCCGATTTGGGAGACTACTGGGGCATTTACTTTGTAGTCTGCAGGCAACCCACATTTCCCCACTTTTCATGGATTGGGCTGTGAAAGAGAAGAATAAACAAATTATGCACACACATACATGCCCCTAATTTTTCCCATGGAGTCTTCCTTTCATGAAATGTCTTTCATTATCCCTCCATGAACTGGAGACAATTCTTCAGGGTTCAAGCAAATAGTTCTTTCTATGTAGCTTTCTCTCATCTCTACTGGAAAAATAACAACTTCCCTTGTATCACCAAAGCCTGTTATGTAGGCTTTATATTCCGTTGCATGGCGATTATTTGTGTATCTATTCTATTATTCATTCACGAATTCATTCAATGAATATTAATTGAGCACCTGTTATGCGCTAGACACTGTTCCAGGTCCTGGAGATTTAACACTGAACCAAACAAATAAAATCTATGAGGCCAAGGGAAGTCATGTTATATTCAGCTCCATAACCCCCGTGTTTGGCATCTGGCACGTAGTACAGCTCAATAAATACGTGTCAACATGAAGTGACATAAGATCTGTGTTTTTCGGCACCACTCATGGTTTATACGCCCAGGACAGATGATGGATTTGAATCAGGATGATCTTTCTCTATTCGCAATACATCTTGGAAGTCATCTCACACTTGTCATGGAAGGCATGAGGGTTCATCATCCACCTGGCTCCCTTTATGTTGGTTTCATTTATAACACAAATAGCTTTTGATGAAGATCAGCTCCCGAGCTGCCAAGATTGTACTTTTAGCAGGTCTGAGAAAGAAAACATTGGTGTTTTAGTTAGCCTCGCTTGTTTTTATGGAGAGCCTTTTATAGTGCCTCGAGAAAAAGGGTGATTATTGTAAAAATAGACATGGATGGGATCAGGAATAGGAAAATCACCAAGATGAGAGTCAAGGCCAAGTACTGGCTGTTCTGTTTGTCTCTCCTATGGTTTTTTTCCTGTGGTTTCTCAGCTTCTACCTGCATATCTGCTTCATTCTACTCTCTTTACTGACTGGCTTCCTCTGTTTACTTTGGTTTTGCTCCCTGTAACCCTAGCTTGCATAGCGCCCATTTCAGCCTGGTTTTTTCAGGAAATCTTCCTGTCTTTTTTTATTAATGTTTTTAATTTATTTTGAGAGAGAGAGAAAGATAGAGCATGAATGGGGGAGCGGCAGAGAGAGAGAGGGAGAGAGAGAGAGAGAATCCCAAGCAGTTTCCACACTGTCAGCACAGAGCCTGACGTGGGGCTCGAACTCACGAACCGTGAGGTCATGACCTGAACCGAAATCAAGAGTCAGATGCTTCACTGACTGAGCCACCCAGGCGCCCCATCCTCTCTTTTTTCTAAAAAAATTTCTTTCTACTCATAAACTTGTTTATTGTAGTATAGTATACAGACAAAAAAAAATTACACATATTTTTGGTGTATGACTCAATGATTGTTTTTTTTTGAGGTTAACATACATGAATTACTACCACTTAGATGAAGAAATGGAATGTCACCAGTATCCTCCAAGCTCTCCACCCCTGTCCCGGTCACCAACCCTTCCCCGAAGGTAACTGGTAGCTTGGCTTCTAACACCATACATTTGTTTGCCCATTTTGACATTTATAGAAATGTAATCATACACTCTCTACTCTGAGTCCGGTTTCTTAGTACTATATTTGTGATATTTATCCATGTTGTTCTGTGTGGCCCTGGTTCATTCATCGTAATTATGGTAGAGGCATTTATTACACGAGCATATTATACCATATTTATCATTCTTCTACTGATAGCCATTTAGGCTCTTTCCAGTTTGGAGTTGTTATAGAAAATGCTGCTATGCAAATTTTTATGGTTAGGTTTTTTTTTTTTTTAATTTTTTTGGTATGTTTATATATATACATACATACTTGAGAGTTGAACCGTGCATCCCACATATACGTTTTACTTTGGTAGATCCTCTGCAAGAGTTTTTCGGAGTGATTGTCTCAATTTATACTCCCCCTGCAGTGCAGGAGAGTTTACATGCTTGATCTCCTCACCCTTATTGGGAGTATCCCATGATAGCCCTAATTTGCCTCTCCTGAATGACCAGTGAGGTTAAGCACCTCTTTATATGTTTGATGTCATTTGAGTGGGGTGCCTCATACATCCTTTTTGCCTGGGTCAGCCTGGCTCACTCCTGTAGTCCCCCTATAGTTACTGAGTAGGGGCCCTTTCACTCTTAAGTGGTCCCAGTTTGGATGGTGTATTATATGGCCACCCTACACAGCATACGCTCTTTTGTGAAATACTGTTCAAATCTTTTGACCATTTTCTTATCATGTTTTCTGTCTTTTTTTTTCATCGATCTGTGCGAACTATTTATATAATACACCTAAGTCCTTTGTTGGTTATACATGTTATAAATATATTCTACTCTGTGGCTTGACAGGTAATTTCTTAGTTCATTATTTTTGGTTTTGTGTCTCACTCTTCACCAACTCCGCCTTTCTAGATCAAGTAATAAAAATAATCCGAGTGGCCTCGTCTTTTTATACAGGACATGGCTATGCCTCAGCTACCAAAGTCCTGTTCTGTCCCTCGTGCCCAAGGGACGAGGTGGGTGAGTCAGAGTCTGATATGTGACATGGCTGCTCATGGCTGTTGCCTGAGGAGGGGCTTTGGAAGAAGAGCTTCTTTCAGAAGAAGCAAACATGAAGAATGAACCTGGGTTTCCATCGGGCTCTGCCATTCTGCTGGTAGCCGATTTCATGTTTGAATATCCTTATCTCCAAAAAGGAAAAAGAAGTGCTTATTTCGCGTGTTCTTTGAAGGGCTGAGTGGCATATATTACACAAAAGCACATAGCACCGTGCATGGAAGATACTGGATGTCTAATATGTGCACACTTTGTTCTATTTTCCTCTCTTCTTTCTGATTTTCTTTCCTTCCCTTCTTCGCTCCTTTACTCTCTTTGCCCTCTCTCCTTCTTTTTACATAGGACATAAAGGAAATAGAACTGATGTCTTTGCCTTGGACCCACAACCTTGCCGTAGACGCATGATTTAGCACGTCTAACACAATTTTAACGTGCCACACAGAAGAGTTTATAATCAAGTACAAAAGAGGGGATACGTGGGCTCTAAGGCTTATTGAAGTTCAAAGACAGGAGAGAGTGAAGATACTCTCCATGAAAAACAGGAATGAATTCTTTCAAGCACATGTGAAGAGAGAATGTTAATCAAATCTCTACTATAGCCGCTTGATGGAAGACATTTGTTATGCTTGAAGTAAGTGCTTGGAAATTTCAGTTGTTCATCCATTAGAAGCAGGCATCCGCAATCGAGGAAGTAAAAACAAGTAGCAGATGATTGCCCTTCACGTCTGTTCTCCTGTCTCTTTGTGATGCACTGGTAAAACCGGGCCAGTCAATGGCGCGTCACCCTAATTGATTTTAATTAGTGTTCCACCAAAGAAACCTGATAAAAGATCATTCCGAGAGCATGTACCCAGTGGCATCTGTAAGCATGGTTGAATTTGGGGGTTCCAAATTAGCAAATAAAGACGGATCACAACGGCTTTGATGAAAACTAGTCATACCTTTCCCTTTATTATATATTCACGAAGTATTCTTTTGAATCTTTTGGAAAGTGGGTAATTGTTATCTAGGAACCACCGGAGGACAAGTGGCTTGTTTTATTTTTATCATAATTTTGGAGAAAAGTTATAAATAGGAGTTCTTGTCTTGATGCTCACCTCTTCAGCTGGAAAATTCTCACTGATTCTTTCAAGATTCAGGAAAACTTTGACTTTTTCCTGCAGACTTTTGCCCATTTACTCCAGAAAAAAAAAGGATTATGTCCTCTGCTTTGATTATTTAACAACTATTACTGAGTTTTGGGTCTATGCCAGGTGTGGTGGTGGGTGGTAGGCATGCAATAGTGAAAAATAGAATCATGATCCCTGCCTAAAGGCATGGAGTTTACCCAGTTATAATCATTACCATATCGTTTGAAAATTATCTGTTATAGAAATCTCTCCCCATCTGGTGTGGAAACTTTTGAAAATGGAGACTATGTCTATTCATGTCAGTATACCTCTGATCCAACATGGTGCTGGCACTCAGTAAACTTTTATCGAGTCATTTTGAATTGATTCTGGGCTGTCTTACATTGACTTTTTTAATGTTACTTATTAGAACATTCCTGAGGCTTTTCCTCTTCTCCTCTATCCTTCAAGCAATTCTATGTTCTATTTTAGGTTTCCATTCAGGCTGGAATTACAGAGGAAGGAAAATGAGCAAAATCCATGCACCTTAGAGTCATGTGTCATTTTAGATTGATTGACAGTTATCGTTTAGAGTTGGGCGGGGAATCTAAGATCATCTTGCAATGCAGTGGAAAGAGTGCTGTGATCGATTAGTGATGTCTGCCTAGGATAGCGGCAGGATAGAAGTAACGTACGTGCTGTGCATTTGCTATCTCTGTTTTATGCCTTGAGATGCAAACTTGAGAAGGGAAAAAAGGAATATGGGCAGACTATTGGTTTGGAGCCAGCACAGAAGAAAAAAAAGTATAGATTAGCCTCTTACTATCACGTGTCTGGGGTGAGATGATTGAGGATATTCAAGTCAGAGACCTGGGACTTTTTCCGTATTATTTATCATTGATCATAAAGTATAGGTTAGCCTCTTACTATCATGTGTCTGGGGTGAGATGATTGAGGATATTCAAGTCAGAGACCTGGGACTTTTTCCGTATTATTTATCATTGATCATAGACATTCGATAACTGTTACAGAAGTCGGCCATGTGGATGAACCAAAGTCTTCTGACCTCCATCCTGTGGGTCAGTAGATCCCCTGTCCCTCTAACATAAAATTTTTCTAATTTCCTCATCTGTCTTAAGAGATGAGGCGAATAAGACTCACCCCATTCATGTCCTACTTGGGAAAATTAGTTATGGTATTGGGATATTGGCATTATAATCACGTGACCTATAAGATTCAGAGTGGAAGTTGGGATGCCTGATTTCAGCTTGAGTTTTGCTCCCTGTGTAACACTGAGCAAATCAATGTATTGTTCTGTACCTTAGTTTTCTCTTCGACGAGTTGAGGTGATTGGACTAAATGATACTGAAGATTCTTTTTAAATTTAATATTCTGGGTTCAGATTGAGACCAAAGCTCACCAGGATTATCTACTGAATTCCTACCCTGTGGGCTGCTACCATGTCATGGTACCTCTTTGCTGCTAGGGTCTGCCAGGGCCCTGGCAGGGTGAAGAAACTGTATCCCTAACCCTAGGGAATGTTAGATCCTTGAGGGCAGGACCCATGTCTCACACACCTTCATATTTCTGTGCTCATCACTTTTGTGTTGAATTGCTGAAGCACAGCTTTTTAAAGTTTATTGAGAGAGAGAGAGAGAGAGAGAGAGAGAGAGAGAATATGCTGGGGAAGGGCAGAGTGAGGGAGAGATAGAATCCCAAGTAGGCTCTGCACTGTCAGCCTAGAGCCTGATGCAGGACTCGAACTCATGAATCGTGAGATCACAACCTGAGCTGAGATCAAAAGTCAACCACTTAACCGACTGTGCTGCCCAGACGCCCCGATGAAGCACAACCTTTACTGAAAGGAAGGCTCTGGAGGAATTCACTACCATCAGTTTCTGGGGAGCATCATTTGTGTAATTAACATCAGCATGGACCCCGAGGGTAACGACTGATTCAGCTGTTCAAAAGGCCACATGTCATCTGCTGTCCAGGACAGGGACTGGTTATGGGCTGTGGTTAGTGCTGTTTTGATAAAAGAGAGGGAAGATGGCCCTGTTTCTAAAGAAAACCTTAATACATGTGCGGGATTGCTCTGGTATCTTTTATGCTCTTCCTGACTAGATACTCACCGCAGGAACTTAGTGAGGAGGCTTGGGGACAGGGACAGAAAAAAGTAGTGTATCCAACAGGAACTATTTCTCCTTTCTACTTTTGCCCCAGTTCCATTCCTTTCTCACCTTCGGGATAGTCCAGGCGAGAATGAGTTTACAACTTTAAGTGCATGGGAAGAAGTCTTAATTTTCAGCCTGACAGGTACAGGCAGTGAGACGATACATATGATCAATTCTTAATAACCTCCTAATGGGACATTTGGTTCCCTTCCTCTCTCTGCACACGGAGTGGTGATCCAAGTGACCACAAATAAAATTCCGATGTCTCCCCTTTGTCTACAACCGAGGCAGAGGAATTTTAATGTAAAATTGCAGATTTCCAAGTATGTCCATCAGAGTCAGATTTTATTGGTATGGAGGAGGGGTCTGGGAATTTGTAGTTTTACAAAGTTAGCCCAGGTAATACTGATAACGAATCAGGTTTAGGATCCATAATGTACTAAACAGGGTCAACTTTTCTTAGCATGGCATTCAAGGCCCTTTGTGGTATCCCAATCCCCTATCTCTTTTGGAGCTTACTTCTAGCCATTTCTTCCGTGACGTTCCTACCATTATGCATCACTAAGTCATTGTGGCTCCCAAACATGACGGGTTATGTCCACCTCCATCCTTTGGCTCACGCTCTACTCCATACCGACAAGGCTTTCGCACAGGTGTCTGGTGAATTTATTGTCCCTTAAGGCCAGTTTAACCTGTGCCTTCCTGCTCTGAGCGTCCTGCTAACCATCTGTCCACCTGCAGAATTAATTGATCTCTTTTTGTGTTCCCATAATTCGCTGAACATTTTGTCTCTATTATAGCTACAGTGACATATTTCTACTCCTAAAATTGGCACAAACAGCTGAATAGTGGGATAGAGTATCTTAAATAGAACAGAGTATTTAAAATTATTTTTATGCTTAATTTATGAATTTTTTAAACCAAGATAAAAATAACATACGTTAAATCAAAGAATACAGAAGTGAGCTTATAATAAAAAAACAAAACTTCTCATTTCCCTCTTCCTGGTCTGGTTCTAATTTCCTAAGACAACAGTTTAAGTAAGTAATCTATTTTTAAAAAATCAATTAATGAAAAATTTAGCAGAATCGAAGGGGACAGTGAAAAGTAGCTTTCTCCTATTTCTGTCTGCCAGATCCCTAGCTCCAAAGATACACACTGTAACCATTTTCTTGTGTATTCCTCTTGGGATAGTCTAGAAGTTTTCAAATGCAGTCTCTCGCTCTCTCTCGCTCTCTCTCTCTCTCTCTCTCACACACACACACACACACACACACACATATGTGCACGCGCGCGCGGACGCAGCCACAGAATCATACCATATTACTATATACACATGGTACCTTGCTTGCATTACTTAATAATATATCTTTGAGATTTATTCTATATTTGTACCTGCAGAAATTTCTCATTCCTTTTTTTCGTTGGGTATTATTTCATTGCTATTAGCTGTCTATGATTTACTTAAATTCTCTACTGATGGAAATTTAGATTTCTGTGAAACTTTTGCCACTACAAATAATTCTGCAGTATACATATATCATTTTTTTTTAAGTACAAGAATACCTGTAGGATAAATTCCAAAGGATGGAACTGCTGGGTGTATGTTTTTATAGTTAATAGATTTTTCCAAGTTGCTCTTTATAGAGCACGTGAACTTGTATCCCCACTGCCAATGCATTTGTCAAACCATTGTGTTAAGTTTTTTAAAAAAACTTTTTGCCCATCTGATATTTAAGGGAGCGGTATCTCCTTAGAGTTCCAATTTGCATAGGATTGTAATGAGACTGCACATCTTCTATATGGTTCAGAGCCAGTTTTATATTTTTCTGGAAGCTTCCTGTTCCCGTCATGATGTATTTTTAAAAAGCATTAATCAAAATTATTGATTTTTTTCCCCCTTCCTGGTCTCTGGAATTCATGTCACACTTAGAGAGGTGTTCACCATGCAGAAGTTATGTTTAAAAATTACCTCTACAATTTAAAAATTATTTTTCTCTAGAACACTTATGATTTGATGAGGTCATTTCAATATTTTCTGTAGCTGAAATTTGCTTCATGGTGAAGAATGAAGAGTCAAGCATAGTTTTGTGTCCCCCGCCCCCCCCTCCCCCCGTGGGTCCTCAGTTATACTGACACCACTAATTGAATAATCTATGTTTTTTCAACTCATATGTAAAGCCACGCGTTTCACTCTGGATTGAGGCTTAATATATATTGATTCTGTTCTCCGTTTTGTTCCAATGTTTTTATAATTCATGTGACAATATAATGCTATTTAAATTTTTGTAGACTTTATAAAAATTTCAGTGTCTGATTAGAGTACTTCTCACCTCATTAGTCTTCATTTTCAGAATATACTAAAAATATGTCTTTGCGTACAGAAATTGAGAACCAGAGTGCCTATTTGAAATTTATGGTAACATCAAATTTAAGTTTTTTTTGTCTGGAGTGCATTAAATGTATAGAGTTGGGAATAATTAGCATATTTAACATATTGTGTCTTTATATCTGAGAACACATTATACCTTTCCTTGGTTTAATTTTTTTTTTTTTTTGGTGTATTTATGTCCTGTAGGAGTGTTTTAAAAGTTTCTTCATATAGCTCTTCCAGATTTCTCATTACGTGTATTCCGAAGTATTTTAAAGTTTTTTTTTTTTAATGAGCCTTGGTCAGGTTTTGAAAAATATTATCAATATTATGGAACTTAGCTATGTAATATGAGGAAGTCGGCATACTTCTGTCACTTCTCAACATCTTTACCTCTTCCAAACTTTTGCTAATTATATACTTTCTACACAGTCATGATTACCTTGAGTTTCTTTTAATGGTCATAATTTTTACAATTGTTTTAGTTATTCATACATTTATTTCTAAATGACCTTACTGCTTACCATCAGTACATTTGCTAGAGGTTTTCTAACGATTTCTTGGCTGGCAGAATTTTATTTTTATTATATTTCATTGTGATAGTCATTGTGATAATATAATATATATTATATTAATTATATATATATTTTAAAATGTTTATTTATTTTTTAGAGAGAGAGAGAGAGTGTGAGCACTGGCAGGTCAGAGAGAGAGAGAGGGGAGGGAGACAGAATCCGAAGCAGGCTCCAGGCTCCGAGCTGTCAGCACAGAGCCTGACGCGGGGCTAGAACTCACGAACCATGAGATCCTGACCTGAGTCGAAGTCGGACGCTTAACCGACTGAGCCACCCAGGCACCCCATATTTTATTTTTATTTTTATTTAATTGTGATAAGAACCTTTAACCTGAGATCTACCCTGTTAACAGATTTAAAAATGTACAATATAGTATTGTTAACTATATGCTTCGTCTTGTACAGTGTCTCTAGAATTTACTCGTCTTGCATTATTGAATCTTCATCCCATGGTTTTAAAGAGGCAGCTGATTCATTTCTATGGTGCTAATTTTGATAACAATTTCATCTGCCATTACAGTTTTCATGGTTATATTTTCCTGGTGAGTGTTCTTTGCCATTTAAGTTACTTTCATTCTTTCTTCTTTTTTATGTAGTAGACATTGTATTTTGAGGAGGGTGACTCTTTTCTGATAAAGACTTAAATTTTTTTTAATGTTTATTTATTTTTGAAGGAAAGTGAGACAGAGTGGGAGCAGGGGAGGGGCAGAAGAGAGGGAGACACAGAATCTGAAGCAGCTCCAGGCTCTGAGCTGTCAGCACAGAGCCCTATGCGGGGCTCGAACCCATGAGCTGTGAGATCATGACCTGAGCTAAAGTCACATGCTTAACTGACTGAGCCACCCAGGTGCCCCAAGACTTAATTTTTAAATGAGGTAATGTTTCATAGAGTAGCTTTTTTACATGAGGCTCACGTAGGGAGGGGCCGTCTCATTCACGAAGAAAGCAGAGAATTCCCTGGTTCTGTGAGACTGGATTGAGTGTACGAGTGAATTCTTTTAGCCTTTACCGGTCCCAAGCAGATGCCAGCTTCCAGGGTGGCTGCCACTCAGAGGTGCCTCCAAACTGCTTCATATTGTCCGCTTCTCATTGGTGTCAAAAGGACCCAGGGATGAGCTTTCATCAGTTTCTGCCCAGGTTTTGAAGAGGGCAGTTATTTTGACTCTTGTTTTTTATTTATTTTTGAGAGCGAGAGAGACAGAGCACAAGCGGGGGTGGGGCAGAGAGAGAGGCAGACACAGAATCCAAAGCAGGTTCCAGGCTCTGAGCTGTCAGCACAGAACCCAACTTGGGGCTCGAACCCAGGGACCGCGAGATCATGACCTGAGCGGAAGTTGGATGCTTAACCGACTGAGCCATCCAGGCGCCCCTGCACGTACTTTTGAAATTGCGCTCCATTGTCTGCACGGAATTCAAAACCACAGGCATCCTTTCTAACCTTTTCTCCGAAACCCGAACTTCCCCGCGTTAGGCGACTCTCACACATTTGAGGCCTGATGATTCTTCTTCTTATTCCCATTTTGCAGAAAAAGATGCGGAAGGTCACGGAAGCTAACATGACACTTCTAAAGTCACTTAATTGGTAAGCGGTTGAAGGGGAATTTAAGACTAAGTCTGTGACTGTAAGAGAACTTCCGCTCCCTCTACCACGTGACTTCACCCTTCCGTTTACCATTTCATTACGTGTCCTGGTTCCTTCTCTAATTGACGCTGATGTGAATCTCTCATGCTCGTGAAATAATACATTTCCTGTATCCAAAGACTGGCTGTCTACTTGTAGATTTCTACAAGCACCCTAAATGCGGGAAGTTCTCTCTTAGCTCCTGTCACAGACTTACATGGGAGAAGGGCGTCTGATGGCTAAAGCCATTTGGATCTTGGAGAACAATTGTGGTCAGACTCTTAAAAAGTACCTCTTGATTTTATTTTTAGCACCTCTGGATTCTTTTGAAAACAGCCTGGCTTCCATGCTCTCATTTCAGGATGCTGTCATTGTAGCCTCTACTTCTAGCATTTTATAGTTTGGGGAGTTGGTTGTCTTTAGGAGACTTTACATTTAGGTTTTCATGGGACAAGATACTCCACAGAACTTAGTGGCTTCTCTTTTAAATTCTAGTTACGCCATGTTGGAGTCAGTCAAACACCAATAAAGAATGAGGCGGGTTATCTAGGAAGCTGACTTCTCAGGGGTGGATTGGTATTATTACAAGGATAAGCTATTCTCGGTGTGTGCACAACAAGGCTAAGAGAAAGAACCTTAATCCTTTCCTGAAGATTTTTTTTGTTCAGTGGAGACAAGAACTGGAATTACAGAAGGGAAGAGCAAAGTGTCAGAAGAGTATATTCTTTGTTCCAAGACATCAAAATGACATACAGCCTTCTAGATTTGATTCCAGCTTTATGTTTGTACCTCCCCATCCTTGGCCTTGGGCCCTGAAGAAAGACTTATGATTCCAAAAGAGAGCAATTTCCTTCGATTCATTTAGGGTTGTGGTTAAATTTATTGGGGAAGTTTATGCTTTACTTACCAGAGAGAAGTTCGATTTCCTTGGTCTGGACAATTCTCAAGGGAACACAAAATCTCAGAAGCCAAAATCAAAACTAGTAGCCTGTAAAATTCATGGGAAATGTTTTTTGAAATATTTTCACCCTCAACCCGTTTAACACATTAATTACTTTTCCCCAAGCCTTGTTCACGTGTAGACCAAGGTAAGAGTATGGGTACAAGTAGATGTACCCTTCACAGTCATCTTTGCTTTATATTCTACCCTGAATACTTTTTATGATGAATTGTTTCTTCATAATTTTAACTTTTAGTGGCTGATAAAAAATCCACTGAGTTATAGTACCATAATTTTCTACATCATCTTTCTATGATCGGATTTTAAGGGCTTTTTGCTCACAATTAATGCCACAATAAAGAACTCTACACATCCCCCCTTCTTTCCTCCCTCCCTTCCTTCCTTCGCTCCTTCTTTCTTTCTTTCTTTCTTTCTTTCTTTCTTTCTTTCTTTCTTTCTTTCTTTCTTTCTTTCTTTTCTTCTTCTTTCTTTTTTGTTAAAATATTTCTTTGAGATGAATTATTTAGAGTGAGACTTCTGAACCAAGGAACATGGATATTTTCAACAGTCTTGATACACCTTGTCAAATTGCTTAGTCTAACTATCTAGACTTCTCAGCAATGGAACGGAGCTGTTATTCTCGCATTCTTAGTAATCGCCATTTACTAGGAGTGTCTGCAAAGAGGCCCATTGGTCAGTTTTACTGTTACCACCGTAGTGTAACCACTGTGGGTTAGCTGCTTGCCTGGATTATTCCAACAGCTGCCTAGCTGGGGCCCCGTTGCTTTCACTCTTGCCCTTCCAAAAATCTTTTCTTTATGTATTTGTTAAAGCCCTGTGGTGTAATACATACATATTTGGTCTTTGTATCCTGTTCCTGGCACACACAGTTCTTAAAACCCTGGAAATCTCTGAGTGATAAGAGTCTTTTGTATGTTAATGAGATGACTGGTTGTTGGGGGTCTCTGGACAGCTTCAAGATTGGGCTGGTCACCAGAAAGACCGACCCTTGATTAGAGGTTGGGACTTTCATCCCCATCCCCAACCTCTGAGGATTGATCAGTAGCCAGTGATTTAATCATTTACGCTTATGCAATGAAACCTCCATCAAAACCCCTAAATATAGGGGCTCAGGAATCTTGGGGTTGGTAAATACATCGAGGTGTTGGGAGGATTGTGTGCTCGGAGAGATCATGGAGCCTCCCTGCCCCTTGCCCCGTACCTAGATCTTTGCATCGATTCTATCTGGCTGTCCCGACATTGTCCTTTATAATAAATTGGTAATAGTAAGTAACAAAAATTAGGAAAATGTTTCCTGAGTCCTGCGAATGGGAACCTCTGACTTTATAGGCACGTTGAACAGAAATGTGGGTAACCTGGGAGGTAATACTCGCAAGTAGTGTCTGATGTGAGGGCAGTCTTATGGGACTAAGCCCTTAAAACTGTGAGGTTTGACATCTTAGACTGGAGTGGCAGTCTGAAGTGTCCTGTCTTAGTCTGACTCCAGGTAGTTAGTGTTGTTAGAATTGAATTGAATTGTAAAACACCCGATCGGTGTCAGCATCGGTTGATGTCAGGAGGAAAAAAAAAAACCCTCAAGCACAAATCTAATAACACTCACCTACTTGAACCTTTCCTACTGCATTTAGAATGAAATCGAAAGTCTTTCGTGTGTCTATAATCCATTAAGGATCTGGCCTCGCCCACCTCTCTAAACTCCCTCCCTAACATTTTCCTCTAACTCAATACTTCCTGGATGTGAAAGTTATTCTTCTGTTATTTAAAACATACCAAGTTCATTACCATCTTATTCCCTGTGCACTTGTCCTTTGCTTCGCTTCGCCATCTTCCTTCAGACCTTCATGTGGCTTGGTTTTTCTTATTTATCAGGCTTCGGCTTGAGTGGAACTTCCTTAAAGATGCTCTCTCTGACCATCCTGGCCAGAGTACCATCTTGTCTCTCCTTAGCTTCTAGTCATTCTTTATACTTTAATACTGCTTTAGTTTTTTGTATATCAATCCTGTCTGTCTGTCTATCTGTCTAACATTTATTATTCTTCTTTTTGCAACACTAGAATACATGCTTTGTTAGTTTAAGGACTGTATCTATCTTGTTCACTGACTGTATTATGGCTGAAACCAAATAAATGTCATTCGAATACATGAACGAATGGACCCCCTCTCATGGAGGCTGGACGTTGGAGTCCCATTTTTATTGTTGGCTTAGGTTGGATGACTCTACAATGCGCTATAATTTCATGGTCTTATATCTCATTTGGATGTACTGGGTACTGAAATTATGAGTGAAATATCTAGAATCAAGAGGAAAATTATAGGCATTGGGTTTCAACAAAAATACCATCTCCTGGATTGTGCCCTCTTGTTTCTTTGGATTCTTTCTTTAAGCAGATATTTTTTCAGCTTTTACTGTGGGCATGACTGGGTTACACACTAAGAAAGACACACCAAAAGTTTTACAAATGACTTTTGGTTTTTAGGAACATGTAACTCAATTGTGAAGATAACAGAGTATACGGATATGTGTGTTTCTTCCCTCACACATATATAATTATGAACTCCAGTACTAACAAGAGTAGTAATAAAAATAACCAAAAAATTTTGAATATTAAATATATCATGCACTTTACTAAATGTTGTATATTAAAATCACTTACTTGATATTTGTTATAACCATATGCAGTTGGCATTGTATCTCTCATCTTTAAAAGGAGGAAATTCAGATTCACATAGTGACTTGCCCGAGACTGTAAAGTGAGCAAGTCCTAAAATCATCATACTCTTGAGTAATATTTTGGATATAGAAAAGGTGTTGGATATATTTTGAAGGATTTTCAGATTTTTAAAAGATAAAACAGACACAAAAAGGTAATTAAACTGGGAACACAGTGTGCACAAAGTTTGCCTTTGGCAAATGTGAAATAAAATTCTCAGGTTAAAGCCTCTGGAATAGAAACTTCCAGAAGCTGCCAGCTCTATGACTAAGGACCTCCTCACAGCTGGAGTGACTGAATCTCTAAACTGTAGAATTGGGCCTGCTCCAGTGAGGGAGGCGTATCAGTAGTTTCTTATCTACCTTTTTGCTGCAAATTGAGCTGAGATTTCACTTCAGCATTCATTGGTAGACTAACCAATGTTCACTGGCAAAAAGCTTCAGTGTTCATTGGTAGACCGTCACAGTGTTAAATGGCAAAACTGCACAGGAAGTAATTAAGGTCCCAGAGTGACTAGTGGTCTATAGGAGACAAAGGATTCCATGGGTTCGCGTTCAGATTACTGTTACATTGAACCTCTCACGTGTAATACCCAGTGATTCCTATGCAGCCTCTGAACAGTTTGGCAAGATGAGCCTGGTTGGCATAAGGAAGAATTCCACCCATAACATGAACGTCAGTTCTGGTGTCAAAAGTTGCCAACAATATATGCAGTTAAAGGCAGGAGTCTCAGGGTAACGTGATTAACTATGTAAGTCCATTGTGGCTTCCTGCTGTGTGGAAGGACCTCTTCATGGACAGGCAGAATATCATGGTCGTCGTATCTCCTGTCGGAAAACTAGAGGGAATCTAGCAACCACACTCACCAATTGTCTCAGCCCTGATGTACTTTGATATCCCTTCTGAAAAAAAATCCGTCGAGCTTATTATAGCAAAGTGCAACCAATTTAAGATTTACACGTCAGAGTGCTCATTCTCATCATATTTCAACCTCCGAAAAGAAGTATACTCTTCTGTTCAGTTCTGTATGAGAACACAGCTTCTGTACTGAGCCAGGCTTGAGCACCGTACTGTTTGTTCTTATTGGTCAGGGCGATTATGTAGTCCATAAAGTTCCCTGTGGTCACTGGGGCTTCTCCCTGTTATTCTGTGTCATCAAACGGGCCATGACTACAGAGAGGGGTGGAGGTCGAGATCTTCATAGCAACACATGGACCCCCCTTCAGATTATTAAGAATTGAGAAGATTTTGTAGAAGCTATAAAGGTGTGGTAGTAACATGTTGAGAGATACTTTGTAGAAGACTAAAAAGCATAGGATCCAGGGGAAGCAAAATCAGTTCGTGTGTGCTCTGGCAAGAATGACATAAATTTCAATGTTTGAAATTGTCAGGCTGAATGAAATTAGTTAGAATTAATTGGAATATTTTGTTGAGACTTCTTCGTGTTTAATTTGATTCGTGTGGCTTAGAACTGATGGAGTTTGGAATGAAATCGAATCTCAAAGGGATGTGTTAATAGGTGCAGAACTGCATGAGGCTGATGGAAATAGATTGCCAAAAATCACTTCAGAGACACATTGGCAGCTTTCCTGTAGCTTACTTTGATAGCCTCATAAAAACACACATTGTCCGGCAAATAATAAAAGGGGAAAATGTCCGAGTTCAATGTTAAGGGCCATTGACTTGCGGATTCATGGCGCAGTTCTCCTCAGCGTCAGGACTCTTGTTTTCTTGAGAAGAATGTAAAGGGAGGTGCTGAAGGTATGTTTGTGAGCCAGAGACATGGGTCCTGTGAAGAAGCTCAATTAGTCTTTTTATATTACCCATGATCCTGCAGAAGGAAAATATAATAAGCACATCAATAGTCATAGAGTCATGAATCAAATCTTTGTTGAACATGGCTAAAAAATCCACTGATTTTCTCCACAGTCACTTATTGAATCTTTCTAGAGGCAGGTACTGTGCTAATGACCGGTCACGTAACGGTGAACAAAACCTGGCAAGTCCCCTAGCCCTACCCCAGGGACTGGAGTCAAACATCAATCACATAGGCACCTAAGTGAACTGAAAATCAGGAGAAGAACGTTTGAACGAGAGACCTTATATAGGTGTGGTATTTGACCTTGTCAGTAGGTCAGGGAAGACTCTCTTGAAAAGGAGATGCTTCAGCTGAGACCTAAAAGGTAAGCAAGTGACACCAAATGGACAAGGAGGGAAGAGCATTTCCAAGGAAAGGGAGCACCGTGTGCAAAGGCCGTATGTCTGGACAGACAGAGCATGGAGAGAATGGGGAACAAAACGAAGTCCACGTGGCTGGAGTGGGAGAGAGAGAGAGAGAGGGAAAGAGAGAGAAAGTGTGGTCATGTATAAGATGAAGGGGGAACTGTATGGTGGGCCAGGCATGGAATATGAAGAAGTTAGAGAGGAAAGCAGGGGTCAGACCATCAAGGACCTTAAGGACTCATTAAGGATTTGGTCCTTATCATGAGAACGATGGTAAGTCATTGAAATGTGGTAAGTGGTCAGGTGCCTTGATATCTGTCTGCCTCTCTCTCTCTGTCTCCTGTGTGTGTGTGTGTATTTAAAGACCACCACCTCTTATGCCTGAGCTTCCTAGGATTTATCTGGGCTAGCCTCTGTGGCTACTTGGTAGTCACTGTGACTGAAGAGAGCTCTTTGGTGCCCATACTGTCCTATACATCTGTGACTTGAGAGGCAGAACCGCTGTTGGAGTCGGAAGCTTGGTTTAAAGGAACCCTCCGGTACACATACACACTGTGCTCTCAGAGAAGCTCCATTTCACAGCCCTGAGCCACTGGGCGTTGCCAGCAAGTATTACCAGAGGTCATCAGGCTGCTCCACATTTGGTGAGCTTGTCACCTTGAACCTCCCCATTTCTCACTGGGAACATCCTTAGTGGGCAGAAATGATATTCTGTGTGTCCAACAGGGGCTCGCATGGCCTCCTACATCTCTAACTGCATCACTCTGAAACTCGAGCACGTTGCCTTCTATGGTTGTACCCTCTACCAGTTAACAAGGCATCGCTTGAGTCTCTTTGAGATCTGGATAAAATTCCCTGTAAGCCACCAGTGCTAATTTGTACCATTATCCTGGGCTGTGAAACAATGTCTGGGCCTCCATACATACAGTTGTAGATCCTGTAATGAGGACCACCCTCTGGGCATGTGAACCTATAAGATCTAGGTGGGAAAGAGTAGACAGGCCTGAACAGGGACGAGCAACTTTTATAAAGCCCTTTTCATCTGATCAGTTAATTTTACTCTAACAAGAGCTGAGCAAGATTGGCAAGGTGACAATTATTTCTTTTCTTTTGTAGATGAAAACTACATGCTCTAGGTTTTTGACGAGATGGTTATTGCATTCAAGAGTATTTTGATTCGGGGTCACAAGGTTCCACCCAAAGTTGCTAAAGCAAAAAAAAAAAAAAACAATAAAAGCAATATTTATTACAAAGACGCAGAAGCAATATTATTCATTCGTGCATCCGTCCATGCAATAATTCTTTGCTATTTGTCTATGTTACAGAATCTGTGTTAGGCTATGGGAATATAATGATGAACCGAACCAGACACAGGCTCTGTCTTCATACAACATATTGTCTGGTAGAGGACTTGAATAGATATTATTCAAGTGATCACATGAACAGAAGTAAAATTGATGTTTTGTAGTATGTGGCAAGTAACATGAAGACTAGCTTGCTGCTATGAACACTCGGGATTGTGAATTTACCCAGCATAAACTGAGATCTAAGAGATGAGAGGAGACTAATTACGTGAAGAGGGGAACAAAGGGAGTTCCAGGTTTAGGGAACAGCATATGTAAAGGCCCCGTGCTTTAAGGGACCTTGGCAAGAACTATGGACCAAAGAAGGTGAATGTGGCTGGAGAAGTGAGAACAAGAAGGAGCCTGAGAGGAAGTGACATGGGAGGGATGCATGGGGACCAGCCCTCGTGACTTGCAGACAGTGTTAGGAGTGATTGCGTTTATCCTAGTAAGAATAGGAAGTCGTGGAGGGTTTTAGAAGAGGGAGGTGTTGACATGATCAGCTTTATAGTTTATAAAATTCACTCTGCTTTGGTATATTGGAGGGGAACAGTTAGACAGGGATTAGATCTTCCAGAACTGGGGGGAGCTGGGATAAAAGTCTAAGGGCAGCTTGTTGCCTCCATCCGGTTGTGGTCTACCGTCACTAGACAGGTCAGGAGGACTGGAAACCTGGATGAAAAGCTGGGCAACTGAGGACAAACTTGAACCTGTATCCTTTTCTCACTGCCTCTCATGACATTGGGTGACGTGCAAAAGAAGATGGTACCCTTCCCTAGGCAGCTGTGCAAACTCTTGGCTCAGGACCTGGAGATGATGAAGGGAAGGATCTGGAAGAAGTTGGAGGATCTGCAGGTCTGGCTGCTACTCCTCATCAACCAGGTGAGCCAACAGATGAGCAGTAAGATGCATAAACTGTACCAGCACCCAACTCCCTATACCAACCATTAGGGTGTAATGGATGTTGAGTTTTTTCTGCCTTCCAAATTTTGCTTTTTTCCTTCATGGTCTAACCTCACCCAGAACAAAGCAGAGAAGGAATGTGGAGAAACGCATTAGGTATTAGCACAAAACCACCATCCAGTGGTGTCATCATTCAGGATGGAGACAGTGGCAGCTTGGGTTATATCTTGAGAGTGAATTGATACTTTTGAAGAGTCCAGACTCATAATTTTGTAGACGTCCATCTATTTGGGAATGTCTGTCGTTTCTTCATGATTGGATTCAGGTTCTGTGTATCTGGCTGGAATAGTAGAGAAGCGACACTGTCCTCAGTGCATCTATCAGGAGCCACATAACGCCAATTTTTTCTCAGTGTTGGTGATGTCTGACTACAGGGCTATCGTGGTATCTGTCAGGTTTCTACACTGTAAAGATCCAAGATCGCCCTTGTAATTAATAAATAATTTGCAGTAGATACTTTGAAACTATGTAAACACACTGTTCTTCATCAAACACTCTCCCACTAGTTTTAACATCCATTAATAGTTATTTTTTAAATATTATTTTATTTATATATTTATTTTATTTTATTTTTGGTAGACAGTTGTGTTTTTTTAAGAGCCGTTTCAGGTTTACCACAAAATTGAGTGGCAAGTACAGAGATTTCCTATATATTCCTTGCCCCCACACAAGCCAGACTCCCTCATTATCGACATCCCCCACCAGAGTGGGGCATTAGTTATAACTGATAAGCCTACATCAACACATCATAAACACCTACAGTCCATAGTTTACTTTAGAGATCACTCTTAGAAATGTACATTCTATGGGTTTTGACAAATGGATAATGAAATGTATCCACTATTATAGAATCATACATAATAGTTCCACTATCCTAAAAATCCGCCACATCATCTCTTTATCTCTCGTTCCCTCCCCTGAGCCCTGGCAACTGCTCATCTTTTTACTGTCTCCATAGATTCGCCTATTCCAGAATGTCATATAGTTGGAATCATACCGTATATAGCCTTTTCGGATTGGCTTCTTTCCTTAGTAATATGAATTTTAGGTTCCTCCATGGCTGTTTTATGACTTGGTAGCTTATTTCTTTTTAGCACTGAATAATATTCCACTGTCTGAAAGTATTACAGTTTATTTTTCCAATCAATGATTTATTTTTAATTTTTAGTTTCATTTTGAAACATCGGAATAATAGGATACAGCAAAAATACTACCAAGAGTCTCACAAACTATTTCCTAAAACTCAACATATGTTATCATCTTACTTAGTACAGTACAATGACCCAAACAAAGCAGGGAATTATCAGAGGCAATACTGTAGGTAATAATAATATACAGACCTTATGCAAATCTCACCAGTATTCCCACTAATTCCCGTTTTCTAGTCCAACGTTGAATTTATGATCACACGATGCATTTAGTTGTCATGTCTTCTTAGACTGTCCAATCTGTGACACTTTCTGACTTTTTCTTGTTCTTTTGTGGCCTGACGCTCTTGAAGAGTACTGTTTTGGTCTTTTTGTGATGTCCCTCGGTGATTTGTCTGATATTCCCTTATGATTAAATTCAGCGCATGTATTTTTTTGGCAAGAATAGCACACGAATGGTAATATGCCTTTCTCATTACATTGAATCAAGAGGCAAATGATGTCAGTTTGTTTCCAAAATGTTAATTTTGATCACTTTGCTGAGGTGGTGACTGTCAGGTTTCTCCACTATATAGGAAATATTTTCTATTTTTTATTAATACGTATCTTGCTGGGAAATAATTTAAGACTATATTGCTCTTCTGTTTCTTGTCATGCTTTCACCCACTTATTTTTAGTATTCATAGATGATCCTTGTTGAAAATAATCATTACTGTGGTATTTGCTACATGGTGATTTTTCTGTTTCCTTTATTTCTTCTACATTTCTTAGTTGGAATGCTAGTGTGAGGGAAACTTTTTCCATCTTTCATTTACTTATGCCATTATTCATTTATATCACTAGGTATTTGTGGATTTTTACTTTGTTCTAGGGATTATAATACATTCTATCTTTGTGTGTTTGATCTCCAAATTGTTGCAGATTTGGCCACAGGGAGCCCCATCAATTTGGCATCTGTTTTTTTTTTTTTTTCTTTCTTTTTCTTTTTCTTTTTTTTTTTTTCCCCTTCTGACTTTTTTTTTTTTTTTTTTTTGAGTGAGGGGGATGGACAGAGAAAGAGAGAAGGAGACAGCAAATCCCAAGCACACCCCATGCCCTCAGTGCAGAGCCCAAAACCAGGCTCGAAGCCATGAACTTCGGTGAGATTCTGACCCGAGCCTAAATCAAGAGTTGGAGACTTCACCGACTGAGCCACTCAGGCGCCCCAATTTCTGTGTGTTTTTGAATTATCACTGTCATTTTGGGGGAAGTTCCTTACGTTTTCAACCCACAAGCTCTTCCAGCCTCATCTTGTACTTTCCCTGCTCCAGACCCTTAAATAAACATTTCTCTAAGGCTTGGAGAATGACATTTGGAAACCAAAAGTCTCTCGTAGTGTAGAGTATCATTGCTTCCAACCCTCTCAATGGACAGAGTTCTAGCTATGTCTGTGTGTATGTATTTAAAAACCAAGTGGTTATAATGATACATCCAATTCAGTCCAACACCACAGGATTCATACTCACCTCCCCCTTCCTCTATTCATACTTTCTTTCTCCAGTGTAAACCTGGCTCTCATTATCTATGATATACTAACTGATTTGCTCAATCCCTGAATACACATAAGTAGTTTCAAAATTACCAACCATACCCTTGTGAAAAATGAACCCAGAGTAATAATGTAACTAGAGTACAATGTTTCTGGCTAGTTCTTTTAGTATTTATTCTTAGAATACATAGTCAATACTAATTCTTTTTATTTATCTGTTTATTTGTTTATTTGTTTGTTTATTCTTGAGAGAGAAAGAAAGAGCATGAGGAACAGAGAGAGAGGGAGACAGAGAACCCCAATCAGGCTTTGTGATGTCAGTGCTGAACCAGATGTGGGGCTTGAGCTCGCAAACCATGAGGTCATGCCTGAGCCAAAATTAAGAGTTAGGTGCTTAACAGACGGAGACGCCCAGGTGCCCCAATACTTATTTTTTAAATCATATACAAGTCAACTCATTTTATTTCTATAAAGAACAAACCTACTAACTAGGATATATTTTTGTATATGTAGTTTTGTTTTTAGCCTTAAAAATACGTAGTCAGTACTTATTTTCTTGAAGTCATATTGAATCTAAATTCAAGCCTCTGCCTGTGTTAGCTGGCAGTAAATTCATCACAGTCATTATTGGAGCTTTTCTTCCTTAGACCCAGGGTTGTTACAGAGGTCCCTGGGGTCCTAAGAAGGGGGGAAAAATCCTCTGGGGAGGTTGCCTCAGCCTTTGGACTACACATTTTACCATTCTGATGCCCATTTTTCAAGCCATATTGTCCCTCAAAGTACACAGCTCTAGTCCCATGGACACTGGATACATTTCTGAGGCTGGGAACCCTAGTGTCCATGACATTGCTTCTCCCGATGTAGCATGTAGCCATTCGCCCCCAGAGGTGGTCCCATGTGTAGAACTCCCAGAAGGCCTTGTCATATCCAGTCTCAATCTCAATAATTACTTTATTATTTTGCCTGAGAGTAAAAATAATGGCTGCTTGTTCTTCTGGTTACAGGAGGGGTGCAGTTGATTGTTCCACAAATTGATATTTATTTGGTCCCCTCTTTTTAGCCCCAGTTCACAGGACTACCTTTGGTTCTACCACTGGCTGCCAAATCTAGAACTTCTGTGATGTTCTGTCAGGATGTTGCTCCCAGATTTCAGGGCAGCTCTCTCCACACACACTCAGGCTGCAGCTCCTTCCATTTCCTGGCATCCACCACTGCCATTTGCTTTCCGTCTTCCAGAAGGTTTTTGAAACCTTTTACCTCATGATGAAACTGTTCCCATTTTCTCATCCTGTGATGAGGCCATTCCTATTTTTTGTTGCTTTTATTGATTATCTTGTTTTATTCCTTTATGGGGATTTTGTTTGGAGCTGCCGAATCAGTGGGTTCAGTCTATCATCTTGAGTCAGAGTCTTAGCATATGTGTTCATACAATAACTCAGAGCATTTTTAGGACATTTTGCTTGGGAGCCTTTTGAGTTGTTTATGATCTGAACAAGAAATTGGGCTACTTTACACTGTAGTTGGACATTTATAAACCAAAATGTCACTATTAGTGTAATTACTAACTTATTTGTTAAAGAATCATTATTCCTTATAATAAAGTCTACCATCAGGGTGGATAAAGGTTAAAAAAGTGGCTTCTAATTAATTTATTCTGTGTTTTCCAAAAGATTTAGAGCTTGTTGGAAGAAGTGTATAGCTTCACAAGGTATATACGTCATAGGCAAAAAAACTCATTTGGCTGTATATATTTTATTTCCAATTCTTTTGTAGTCTTTTCATTACAGATATCTGTCTCTAGCAAAGAAAGTTATTTTTAGTATGAAATCCAAGCCTTATATCTTGACCTGTATATAAAGATACTCCTCTGATTTATTCTTTCCAAAGAACAAGACTTCTGTGTTCTGTTGGGTGGAAATGGAGCATTTACCCAGCTATAAGGAGTGAAGCTAGGAGTCTGAGTACTTAGCTACTTTACAAATAGACTTTCAACTAATCTTCCTTTTTTTAGACTCACTTTCAAAGGTACATGCTAATCCCTAAACCCTCCAAAGATGCTAAGGAAGGAAAAGGTAGCTTCTTGGTTTTACCCTGCTGTTGGTCAAGGATTTAGCTTTTTCAAGTCTGCTGTAAATATTATCACTCATTCTCCTTTCTAGCTTCCAAATGTTGTTGCTATTATCCTGTGTTCTTTTTTTCCTTGCAGGCCCATACTTTGCTTTGTTTGGTTGTTTTTCATCCATTTACAGTTTTTTAACTAGGGTTCTTAAGAGAGGGCAGAAGTAAAAATATATGTTTAAGAGATCTTCAATAGAGACATAACAGAGGTCTGCAGAAAGATATGACTAGAAGTAAGGGTTGCTTCCATAACAAAAGGCAAAGCAGGACTATCCACTAAGCCAACTTAATCTATTATATATTAAAAATACCTATTATTAAGAATATTTTGAGATGACACACACAAAGCAGTTCATGAAGAGATATTATCATTCTTTATTTGATTGGATTTTTACCAATAAAGTATAGCTTCCATGGATCTCGTGTTTTAGTTTTGTTTTTGTTTTGTTTTATTTTGTTTTTAGGTCATTATTTGTAGCTGGCCAATGGAGAACTCATATTTTTTGCTATTATTCTCTGAGTCCTTGCCTAAGCCCCAAATGTTTAGTCTGTTGTCTTTTTTTTTTTCCAGATAAATGTTTCTTTATCACATGCTATTGCTTCCTTCCCAAAAGATCCTTCCAAAGTTAAGAAACAGCTTATAAAATATTAACAGGTAACATGGATGAATCTAGAGAGTATAATGCTAAGTGCAATAAGTCAGTCGGAAAAAGACAAATACCACATGATTTCATTCATATGTTGAATTTAAGGAACAAAGCAAACAGACAAAGACAAAAAGAGACAAACAAAACAATCCCCAGCCCTTAAATACAGAGAACAGACTGGCCATTACCATTACCGAAGGGAAGGCAGGTGGCGGAACGGGTGAAATAGGTGATGGGGATTAAGAGTATACTTCTTGTGATGAGCTCTGAGTAATGTGTAGAATTGTTGAATCACTACGTTCAACTGAAACTAGTCTGTTGTCTTTTAGGAAAACAGCACCGTTACCCTCATTTCACAACAGAAACAAAGGCCTCCCGTGATACTGATCTCATTTCATATTCATTACTTCATACATCGTCACACATTATCTTCATATAAATTAACTTTAAACCTTAGAAAAATTCTCATACTCTGGGATATATTTAAACTTTTTTATAAGTAAAATGTACAAGAGGACTAACAAGGTACCTGACACACAGAGGTGCTCAAAGTGTAGTAGCTACTAGTATGTGTAAGTGGTGTGTGTGTGTGTGTGTGTGTGTACACACATGTGTGTTTGGAGATTAGTAAGACTTGGACCTGGATGTCATCCTGCTTTCTTTTGATTATCCATAATTAGATTTTAGATACTTAACATTTGATCACTGCATGGTTATGTTTTCTTACTCTTCTGGTGTTCCACAGCTTCTGGCTACATCTTTGCAGTGTCTTCCTCTGTCTTCCCGTGGCCTTCTCTCCATCAGTGCTTTCTCTTTCGTCTCTAATAAGGTCAGCTGTCGTGGGATTTGCAGCCCATCCAGGTAATCCAGGATGATCGGGGTCCACTAATAGGATAGCCAGCTACCTACTAGCTTGTCCTGAAGAGAAGACTGCCAATGTGTCTGTGAGGTCTGTGTCCTGCCAGATGGAGTGAGGAATATGGGAGGTTGATTGGAGCATAACGCCTATGAAAGATGAAAGGGAATGGAAGCATGAGTAGGCTGGGAAAGTCTTCAGGTTGCCATGCAGGTCTTACATCTAAGAAAGGAAAAAGGGATGGAAGCAGGACTGGACGGGGAACATCTCAGACCGTGATGTAGAGCCGACAAGGACTCAGATACATCAGTAGGTGCTCTGGAGCGAAGACTGCTCCTTGATGAATGGGCAGCGATGGCCAGACGCTAGTGTTCCTGCTGTAATTAGTCACTAGTTGGGGGCTGGCCAGGAAGAACGTGGAATTGGCTCAAAAACGGAAAGGAATCCTGAACACACTATAGCTGAAGGCTATCAGTGAACGACATTCTTTGCACTAAAAGGCAAATTTTTCTTGAAGGAGGATTTGAGAAATAAAGGAACCAGTGCAGTGCTTAAGTTAAAAGTATACTCAGTAGTGAGGCTTCAGATCGTAGGTTGTGAGGAGAAAGGTTAAATGAGATGGTGTGTCTGTGAGGTGTCTTATGAAAGAATGTAACATGGAAACCACCACCACATATAACAGTGAAATATAGAGACAATTTATTGATGTTTTATGGTAACAGCAACGAACAAGAACTAAAGGAAAGTGAGTGAAACACTGCATTAGTCAAAAAAATGAATATCTTGCTTTTAGATTGATCATATTTGAAAACAAAGTAACTTTACACCAATGATCAGTTTATTCGTCATGAAGCCAGCCAAGCTAGTGCATGAAAGGGTGACTATGGAAGGTGAGCGTGAATATTCAGAAAGTTGGCTGCAGAAACTTAAAAAGTGTCAGGTGTGAAATATTTGAAAATCTGTGGTGAAAAAGCTTCTGTTGATCCCGAAGCAGCTGAGAATTACTTGTGTAAATTTGCCAACATTCTATCTGACGAACACCTTAATCCTTCACAAATTTGCCGATGCTGAGGAAACAGCTCTCTGCTGGTGCTGTTTCTAGAAAAACCTGAGCACTGGCTACTGAGAGAACCCCAGCAGGTTTTGACACTGGGTTGTCCAGGGTGACTGTTTATAGACATGCCAGTTCTACAGGAAAGATTCAGTGGATAGCGATGGGACAGAGCCAGCTTCCAAGATGTTTAACTGATGTGTGCAATGTATCTGTCACTACTGTGCAAACAGGAGCATGTGGATGAGCACTTGAGTACCTCCTGACTGCTTCAATACCCCTCTGCACCTATGGCTCGAGTTCATTGCAGGAAACCTGGACTAGAAAAAGCTATAGGGTCTTATTAGTCATGGGCACTACTCCACACATCCCTCTCCTAAACTTCTTGGGGAAAATACGTTTTCAGCATTTAATACCTTCTCAGTGTTACATCTGTTGGTCAGAACTTTTTGGTCAAGAAGTTTTACACTCCATGGAGGGCAAACATACTGCCCCCACCCAACTTTCGTTTCGTTTTTAATTGTATACTTGTTCAATTAACAGGTACTTAGGAATACTAAACATACTAAAAGAGTCAGGTCTTAAGGATGCAGTAGCTGATGCTTGGAACAGTATTGATACAAAATGTAGATATTATCAACCTTGACGTCATAAGTTCAAATTAAAAAGTTTATGAGTGGAAGGGATGGAAAGCAAGGGGAGAGGAAGTGAAGGGCAAGTTTGCTAGCATAGTCATCCTAAAATTTGCTTAATTTGCTTAATTTGCTTTTATTTGGTGAATAAAAAAGAAAGAATCAAAGAGTGTTTACATTTTAAAGTTAGTTAATAGCTAAATAAATATAGTGACGTATGGGGGCACCTGGGTGTCTCAGTTGGTTAAATGTCCAACTCTTGGTTTCAGCTCAGGTCAGGATCTCACGGTTTGTGAGTTTGAGCCCCACATTGGGCTCCATGCTGACAGTGCAGAGCCTGCTTGGGATTCTCTTTTTCCCTCTCTCTGCCCCTCCCCTGCTCTCTCTCTCTGTCTCTCTCTCAAATAAATAAACTTAAAACAAATTTAAAAAATAGTGACATATGGGCATTGAGAAAAAAAGAAATTGGGATGGTGTGAATGGATACTTATCTATCTGTAAATTGTTAACTTGGAGTTAAATGTGCAATTGTCAAAAAACCAAAGGTCCTGAAGAGCAATAAGGAAATACGGTAATCCCCAGCTTATCCTCCCTCATTCCCGGACTCCTCTCTAGAAGGATATGCTTTTTTTTAGAGAGAGAGAGAGCGCACAAGGGAGAGGGGCAGAGAGAGAGAGAGAGAGGGAGAGAAAGAGAGAGAGAAAGAGAGAGAGAATCCCAAGCAGGCTCCATACTGGGACTTGATCCCACGACCCTGGGATCATGACTTGAGCCAAAATCATCAGGAGTTGGATGCTCAGCTGACTGAGCCACCAGGAGCCCCCCCTGGAAGGATCTTCTCTTAACCTATAGCAACTATACACACACTTGGTTCTTTTGATGGTGATCTCTGTAATTCTAACTAAAATGAGTTAAAAAATTAAAAATAGAAAAACCGGAAAAGAATGCAATCTTAAGGGAGATACTAACAACTTTTTACATACAAACCATATTATCTGAGAGCATACTTTTCCATCCTTCATTTCATTTGGCCCTCATGGAGATTTCGTGAGGTTGGCAGCCCTTGGCATTATCAGATCATTTTAAGAGTAGGGAACCCAAGCACAGAGATGACTAACTGGTCCAACATCACATGGATACGGAAGTGTAGATGCTATGGTCGTGCCTGAATCACATATCTTCTAAACATTTATTTCTGTATATCAGCGGTTCCCAAACAGCGGTCCGTGGAACACGCTAGTCCAGAAAGACATTTTCATTGGCCCAAAACTTCTCTTTGGGTAAATTCCTGAGTATCTTTCTCTGGCCTTGAACACCCTGAGCTGCATAGCATTGAAAACAAATAGATCAGTAGAGCACACTAGTCCCCTTTTTGAAGCTCTTCTGGCCTGCCCTACTGATAACCTCTTAGGTCTTGCAAATATCCGGGATGGAGAGATAAAGGTTGACCTTCACCTTTCTAAGTATCACTCTCTCCTTCTGGGGGCAGTTTTTTAAAGATGACTTTTGCAAAACATAAATATCCCTGTGACATTCAGATTTACATTTCTAGGCTCTTCTATCCTCTGGTATTTATGCTGTGATTATTGTTCTCAAAAGGACATGTCCATTCCTGCAGATTTGTTGAGATGGCATTTCAGCTTTCTTTCACATGTTTTTGGAATTGGACTCTGATTGACAATTTGTTCGTGGATGGTAAGTACAGATTTAGAATGCACTGTTTCTTGTTCACATAAATCCGATATCAGCCCTGTTTTATACTCCTTAATTTCCATTTCAGTGAAATCATATTGGTTTTCTCCAGTGCAAGTTCCGGTTAGAATTCTGATTGAGAAGTTCTGCTTGCATTCCTCCCTGAGAATTCTCTTCCTTCTTGACAGTGGACTGTTGATATACTAACAGAATCAAATATCCCAAAATGTTGGACATATAGATTTTATTTCTTTTTTGAGAAGCATTACAGGTATAGATATCTGATGGATTTTTCATGCATGGGAGCCATTTGAAGCATGATAATTTTTATAAGTTAGCAAAGTAGGGAGGCAAAAAGTACCGTGTGGTCACATGGGGGAGGGAGTTTACATATCGCTTTGTTGCTTTTCATGTTTGTGATGTCGAGCAAATTACTTACACAATCCGGATATCAGTTTTCTTATATGTAAAATGGAAACAGGGTCTAGCATAGAAGTCGTATTCGATATAGGATAGGCACTATTTTTATAAGTCTTTTCTATCTTCAGGGTCATGACAAGTGAGTATCTAGCAAAATTTGGGGCAGATAAGAGATGATTTAAAAATATAATAATGAAGGGGGAATGAATAAACCGTTCTATCTCGTATGGGAACATACTGAACGACCATGGGCTTCCACTTTCCTGGCAGACTAGATCTTAGGGCACCTCACACAGACGTATTGCAGCCTTTATAGAGGTAGAAACAGTATAGAGTTGAAAATTAATGCCACGTCACTCTGCCTGAGTTTTCACAACTTACAGTAAAGTGGAGATTGGGCGATTACCTGATTGCCTAATCTTTATTCCTCCTCCTCACATCAACGTAACTGAAACCACTGAGGCCAGTGGGGTATCAGGAGGATAAGCACCAATCATTTTGCTGCTGTGAGCCTAGCTCAGGAGTCATCCTTTACCTAAGCGTTGCTCCATTTACATTCCTTGCTAAGCTTAGGGTCTTGGCTTTCACTCCAATTACAGCATTGGGATTAAAGCTCATACCTTCTATACTTGGGAGAATTCTTGACATCTTGCCTGCATAAGTTTGTTCAGGGTCCCTTATTTCTCCACAGTCCTTATTTCTCCACTACTGGCTTGGCTTCTGTTCTGAAGTAGACATACGATTTGGGGTAATAGTCATCCAGCTGATCTAGAATGTTCTCCACAGGCATCTGTATCCTGATCCTACTCATTGGACAGGTCCTTTTGAGGCACGTATTCCAACAACTAGTTGATTTACAACTATGTTCAGGTAATTTATTCATGTATGTCAACCAGGTGGCCTGCTGCCCCCACCAAGATGGCCCAGCAACCGGCCAGTTCCTTCCTGGCATTCCTCTGTATTCCCACTCCCTCCTGTTCTCCGGTTTAAGCTGCCACTATCCCTTCAAGTCTTGCCACAGAGGCTTTTGGAGTACTGACACATTGCTCGACATTTGTAGAGCGTTATAAATTGAATGCCAGGTAAAATTCCAAAAGGATGAAAACCTTCGCAGACCCACTTTAGGGTCTGGACTACTTCAGTGGAAGATGGGTGTGACTGCTTCTACCCACCACTAATTCTTCTCCGCTCCTTAGTTCTCACTGCCCCACACTCCGCAGTGTCTGAGACACTATCTCAGGGGGCCGACGAGGCAGGTCTCCTGGGGTGGGGCTGCGTCATGACTACCGTGTGCTGCCTTCTGCTCAGGCTCTGTCTTAAAGGAGCACTCTAATTGTAATTTCCTAGTGAAACATAGGATGCTGTAGCAGAGATGAGTTTCTCCTCCAGGGTCTGATATACAGTCGTTCCTTGGTTGTGCAATAAATAGCACAGTTTTCACCTTTAAGAACTGGTATCATTTCAAGGAATCACTCCGGAGAGACTCCTTTATTTGCCCAGTCCCTGGAAAACTCATAGGGGCTGGTATTTGGCAGACTTTGGAGATTAGGCGATTTAACCCAAATTCATTTCAAAAGTGAGAAGCCTCCATATGAGGTTCCATAGCTCCTTCATGGCAAAGCCAGAACAGTACCTCATGTCTGCTGGCTCTTTGGGGTCTTATTGCATATTAATATGAGCTTCAGTCACTCTCCGTTGGTTCTACCCATTGAATATAGCATGCCGGCTATTCTCAAGACAGAGAATTCAAGATTTATGAGGGTTGATGGGAAAAATAGTGCCTGTGGTATCAGAGTTGTTTTGCAACAGGCTTCGCACATCTCTGGTCTCTGCTCGGTCCATGATGGGGACGGAGCGGCTCTTGGAATCCACGTCTGGATGGAGCCCAAGCTCTGGAGAGTTTCCATTTCAGAAGAAAGCATTCTGAGTCTTGAATGACTACCCTCCCCCACCTCTCTCTCTTTGCTTTACTGTAGATGTAGTTTAGGCAGAGACTCCAACAGTGCAGTTGAGAGGTCCTGCAGTAGAGAGTCAAGTCGTCTAAGAATCAGGTCCCCACATTCATCTGCAAGACCTCTCCCCTGTAGTGCTCAGAGATTCCTTAGGATCACGGGAGGGAGATGGTGCCCCACTTGGGAATAGTGCACCAACTCTTTCCTTCAAGGACATCTTACTGGTTTCTTTCTCTTCCTTTCCACATCTGTGTATTATCAGACTCCTGCCTCCCCAGTCTTGCATTTATTGCTCTCTCAACACTTCATTTTTTTTTTTTTTCCCTCTCTGAACACTGCTATGACATGGCCACATTGGGTTCTCAGGTCCTCTGGGCTGGCTGATTCCAGAAGCCTCCGAAATAATCCCTGGCCTTTGATGTCCTCCCTTCTAACCTCCTCCGAATACCACCCTGAATGACCACCAGTCTTGCAGTGTTACCGCTGGTTGGAGGAGTCCTGTGATGTGGTGGAAAGGGATGTGATTTGGAATTAGGCCTGCATTTGGTCTCCAGCTGTGCCAGCTTCCAGCTAGTGCTCTGGGCCAAGCTCGTTAAGTTCTCCTAACCTTAGTTCCCTCCTTTATGGAATAAGGATAATAACAACACCTACCTTGACAAGTTGAGGATTAAGTGGTAATAATACCAATGAAGTCCTTAGCTATAGTAAACATATAGAAACATTATCTTCTTTCTATTCTCATGCATACTCAACATGGTGTCTTAGCTTGTGTCCCTCCTAAAAGCAGCCTCCCCTCCCCCCTCCCCCCCTCCCCCCCCCCCTGGCAAAAAAAACCCCACAAGGATTAGAATTCAAGTAGATTATTTGGGAAGTTAGTCATGCAGAATGAGATAGGGAAGAGAGGCAGAGTGATAAAGGGTATGCTAATGTGTGGGTTGCCACAGTGGGCAACAGGGTTGTAATCCCCTTAGAAACTTTTTGACAAACTCTGTAGAACGCGCCTCAGACCTGTCATACCGAGGGTCAGTGAAGCTGGAGTCCACCAGCTTGAACTCGTCATTGGTTAAGCATGGCTCCTGGGACTCCCCTGTACTTCTGGCCTGGGCCATGAGCTGGCCAAGCAAACCCCTTCTGCAGAGTACACTTAGGCAGAGATGGTGTAGGGCAGCACCTGTGTGTGCTTTCTGGGGAAAATCTGGGAATTCTTCCAGAGTATTGACAGTTCAATATATGGCGCCTGATACACAGTAGTTTGTTGTTGGACTGAAGAGAAACAGGAAATCATTGCTACGTTAGGGCGACACCCTTCTGAAAGAAGAAAAATGTTGGGTCCCTCAGTTCCTCAACTTCTGGGTTTGTAGAAGTTTGTGCTGGTGCATGTGCACATGCGTGCATGCGCGTGTACGCACACACACACACACACACGCACGCACACACACAGGAGCTTGGTAGAGGTAACATAATGTTTGCAGGCCCAGGAAGACCCTCTCTCAGCCTATGCTTGGGGCTGCTTCTGGCCAGGGTCTTCCAGACCTGACCTCACTGGGGTGTGTGCCTACCAGAGATTCCCTTCCCCCTTTCCACCCCTGGGGAATCCATTCCCATCTCATTCATTAGCATTAAAATGCCCAAGAGCATCACAGCCCCCCCAAGGCCTTCATGTTTATCACTCTTGTCTGCATTGTCTCTGTCTCCTCTCTACGACCTTCTCTGCCCCCCACTCGGTGCACTACCGTGTCTCTCAGGACCTTGCTTATTGTTCCGTTACTTTGTTCCTCTGGCCTCTCCTTTCATCTTGCAATTTCCGATATAATCTTTTTGTAATCTCTTTGCTACAGATTTCCTATTTGTTTTCCCTGTTTCCATTCTGGGCAGACAATTCCTTCTCATATCTGACTAATCTCCCTTGATCCCTTTACTTCCTAGCTTGTTTGCCTTCCGTACCAAGGCAAAGGTCCCGGTTCATTCCTCCTTAACAGGTCTAGTTGATTAGATGCAGGAATTCCACTTTGTCTTTCTCTGCGGACTCTGCCAGACAATTCACTTTATCGCAGCAAGTATGCATTAGGAGTATGCTGTGTGCCCAGCCCTGGCTGTGTGGAATCTATGGGTGTGTAAGATACAAGCAAGGCCTTGCAGAATTGAGAGTCTGGTTGATAAACAATGTACTCAGCCATGAAACAGTTAAATAAATGTTTAAATTCGCATGTGTTCTCTGCCCCCCATCTCCTCCCGCCCCCATCAAACCTCAGTTTGTTCTCTGTATTTAAGAGAGGGGAAAATGGGTGATGGGTGTTGAGGAGGGCACTTGTTGGAATGAGCACTGGGTGTTGTATGTAAGCAATGAATCATGGGAATCTCCTCCCAAAGCCAAGAAGACATTGTGTACACTGTATGTTAGCAAACTTGACAATAAATTATATTAAAAAAATAAATAAATTCATATGTGTTACAGACTACAGCCGTGAGTTGTAGAGTAGTTTGGGAGCAGGGACCGGAGGAAGTAGGACAGGCTTTGGGAGAAGAAGCTACTCACCTGTGTTGGGGCTCCCCAAGACCACACTCGGGTTTGAGAATTCTCTGGAAGGACTCACAGAACTCAGAAAAATTGTTATACTCATTTATTACAGTTAAAGCGGAAGGATACAGGTTAAAATGAGCAAAGGCAAAATGCACATAGGGCAGAGTCCAAGAGAGACCAGGTTCAAGATTCTAGTTGACTTCTGTCAACAGCGTCAGATGGATAGCCCTGAATTCTCCCAGCGACGATGTGTGACAACAAGTGTGGAATACTGTCAACCAGATAAGATCATCCAAGGCTTGGGGCTCATGGTTTTTAGGTTTTCAGTTACCCAGATTCCAGCCACGTGAGAAGTCAAATTGATACAAGATAGCCAAAGTTCATACAAAGATAGCCCAAAGGCATACAAAAAGAAGCATTCAACATAAGTTGGCATAGACTGGTGTGGCCCAAGGCCTTGGGTATCCCAAGATAGTCTTATCAGGCAGTATATTCCAGGAGCTCAGAGGTTATTTTGCAGGAGGCGGTTGAAGGCCAATTCTGAAGACCTTTGGAATGTGCGAAGTTTGGGCAACCTAGGCCTGTGACCTCACCCTTTACTGAACGCTACGATTCCTTCCACCCTAACCCATACCTTTGATCTATAGAGTGAAGGAATGGTGGGGCAGGAAAAGGCATCTGAAGCCTCCAGAAGTTTATCCAAATCCTATTGTTTCTTAGGTGTGGGAAGTGAGGCTCAGAGAAGAAAAGTGACCTTTCATGGGAAGCCTTCCCTGCTGCACTCCACATAGACAGGAAAACAACACCGCTTTCCTCCCAAGAATCCAACAGAACCTAAGAACGACTACCATTTATTGAATGCTTTCTAGGCACTAGGAACTGGGCTAAGTGGTTTTCATGCATTATCTCGTTGTTAGCTGTGACTGCGGGTATGTGCACTCAAGTTTTGTCTCCTCCACTAGATGGTACACGCCCTGAAAGTAGATCTGTGACTTCTTCATCTTGATGCCCTTAGTGCCTAAGACAGTGCCTCGCACATAGTAGGTATTCAAGAAGTATTGTTGAAGTAAATATATAAATGAATTAATATTTTGCCCTGCAATGAGGTGAATAATGTCAGAAGCCAGGACTACAATCCAGGTTTCCTCCTGTGCAGCTCCTCTGAGTAACATTGTAAAAACCATACCTAGCAGGATGACAGTTGTCCCCAAACTGACACTTCCTAGAAAATGAACTCTTTATGGATAATATTCCATTCACTCATCCACAAACATACAATAAATAGAATGAAACAAATCATATATCATCAAGAAATAATATTATAAAACACCATTTATTCGTAATGAATTTCCCCCAAAGATGCCATGGTGTTTCTATCTGTGTGCCTTTGCTTACACAACCCCTAGTGTTTGGGGAGGTCACCATGGGTTCACCCAGATTCCCCTGCCCTGCCACTAATTTGGGACTCAGCTGTATTGTCTGTTAGATGGGAGTTCCTAACAAGTCAATATTTTGAGATATTTGCAATAATTGTAACGGGGTAAAAAATTATTGTGTTTCCTTTGGTAACAAAATCTCAAATACTGTTAATGCCAGTAGGATTCGTTAACTATGTTCATAATTAAAACAAGTGATCAATCTCAGTTACAGGTTAAAAAACATAAAGATACTTTTATATATTATATATTATAATTTATAAATTTAATTTTCTTATAATATTAAAAGTATATTATAGTATTATAATATTAAAATTATAAGTCTATTCTAATATTAAAATTATATTAATAGTATTCAGATAAGAAGTCCTTAAGTTTCACCAGAAACATGAGGCAATGACTAAGGGCATCATAACCTATTTTAGGTCACAGTCTCATGTGGTTCTCTGATGCCCATGCCTGTGTCATCAAAGGGTTTTCCAAGTTTCCATAATACTCCATTAAATGTCCGTCTCACCAACTAGACTCTGAGTACTCCAGAGAAGAGAGGGGGTCATTTGAATGTCTCCAGCTCCCAGAACTGTGCCTAGAGCTTGGTGGGTAGCCAATAACCCTTTCTGCACACGCCACTAAATTAGTGAATACGTGAATGAGAGAGCTTTTCAAAAGGCATATCTGGACTCATACTTAGGAGTGCGGCTTTTTTCTTCTTCAAAGATCTTCTTTTGGAGAGGCTGCACATTTATTCCTTTTGGCTTTCCCTCACTCGGGCTATTTCTGCAGTCCCCCTTGGGGCAGTTACTTTCCTGGACAGGTTCTGAGAGCGCTACTAAGTAATTCAGTCCATGAAATCAAAGGCAGACTCGTTTGTGACCCACCTTGGTCATCTAGCTTTTTGCTCAAGCTCAGCTCTGAGTGGCTTTTGACAGTTTCAAATGGATAAACTTCAAAAAAAAAAAAAATCCACTTTAGAGCATGAAGATCTAGGTACTGCCACATAAGCTGTTTAAAAGCATGATCATGATCCAAAAATGATTCTGGAAGAGGGACACTGAAAATGCCCTCAATAATGGCAATCTAGTGAAAATAAATTTGTAGTTTCTCAGAGGGGCTGCTTTAAGTTGGCCAAGAACTTGTATAAGTTCTAATGCGCTGATTAAAAAAATGGCTTGATTTTTCTGGCTCTATTTCCATCTTGCAGCAATCTTGGGGGACGTTTCAATGGTCCCCCCAAGTTATATTTCGGACCGGCAGCCAAAACCTCTCCAAACACAGTGCAGTTATTTATAGCAGTTTCTCTTTCTTGAAATATCAATGTCTAGGGTCTAACACTTGGAAGGAAACAGTCTATTTGCTATTTCGCTGTTGGGGAGCACATATCCAAACCCTTTGATATAGAGTCAGAGATTTACATAGTTATGAACTCCCCGAGTGTTGCCCAGGCTCATATTAAAGTTCCTCTTTGTTAATCAGTGTTTTTTTTTCACGTACCAGCCTGGATTACATTCCTCTACAGAGAATTGCAAGGATCTGGAATGGTGCTCTTCCATTAATACCACCTTCTTTCACGTTCTTCTGGTGCTCCAAGAACGAAAGCCACAGACAGATATTTCTTGCAATGCTGTTCCTCCTTTTAGCCACAGAGGAAACAGACAACACAAACACCAACAGGAAATAAAGGTCTCATGGAGGTTAACTGTAAGAAGAATTTGCCTCATTCTTCGCTGACACTTGGCAGATCAATTGTAAAGATCTGTCCATTGGAGATTATTAAAGATAAATAAATATTGTAAAAAACTCTTCCCTGCGAGTGCTCCAGCTTTAAAGAATACAACATTGATTTACTTAGTTTCCAGTCCAATGAGCTGTGTGTTAATCATCTTTCACAGCAGATACTTCAAAGGAGAAAAAAGACAATTTAAGAAGAAAGTCTTGAAGACAATTTGAGATATCTCAAAATCTCATTATATATATAAATCCTGAGTTGCATTGCGTATGTATTAATTTGGACTTTCTTATTTGTATAATGAGTCGACAGGCTGATAGGTCCTAGGGGCCACTAGAATAGAGGTCTGTTAATTTTCTAACATAATTACAGCAAGAAACATCTGTTCCTTTCCTCCTGCCCCACACCAGTAGAAAGATACATTTACACAGTAGGTAAAGGATATTGTTATTTTAAAAATATATATAATGTTTAGACATTTCTTCTTACCAAGTATGCAGTTAATTAAAAGTAATACTTGAGGGGTTTAGGTTTTTCCATTTTTCTTTAATGTTTACTTATTTTTGAGAAAGAGACAGTGCACAAGTGGGGGAGGAGCAGAGAGAGAGGGAGACAGAATCCGAAGCAGACTCCAGGCTCTGAGTTGTCAGCACAGAGCCTGATGTGGGGCTCGAACCCATGAGCTGTGAGATTATGATCTGAGCTGAAGTCAGATACCTAACCGACTGAGCCACCCAGGTGCCCCAGGTTTTTCCATTTTTTAGTATTCAATCCAAGGACCTAACAGTTACATGCTAATTGTGTACCATCTACAGTTTTAGATGCAGAGTATACAATTCGAAAATTGTATGGAGTGGAGGAGACTAAGCATATAATAATGGACTAAGTGCTATAATTGAGGTGTAAAAAGTTCTGTGTAGATACGGTGAAAGATAAATAAGTCCGCTTTATTCTGCTAATTTGTGTCCTCCTCCTCTCCCACATTGTCACCTTCTCCCTCTGCGTGGGCAACTCCCATCTTCTAATAGAAAAATGAAACAAAGCAGCACTGCCAGAAAGAAACCTTCCCTCAAGCCTACGTGTAGTCACAGTCCTTTTTCTGTCCCTGCCCAATCAGGCTTGCAAATGCATTGTCTACATTATTTCTTCACCCCCAGGGTTAGTGGGTTCTGTAATGCTCAGACCCTCTTTGTAAGGAAGGGCATGCTTCCCCAGCTGCTGGAAGGGCTGGCAGCGCGTGGTCTTCAGCTGTCCTTCCTTTGGGGCGGCTTGGCAAGACACTGCTGGCTCACCCGAGTTCACATCCCTTTTGGTCTGTCCACCTTCTCTGGATGACTGAAGCAGGGTATACACGGCCGGCCGTCATGTTCCAACACGGGTCTGCTTTGAAGGGCCATGCTAGCTCCCGAGCTTCTCATGGTGTTTACCGAGACTGTGGTATGGTCAATATCATCTCTTGATTTCTCCCTCTGTCCACTCCTACTTCCTTCCACAGGGCTTGATCACAAGTGTCATCCTTAAAAAACATGTGTACCAAATTCCCTCTTTTGTCCGACTCCCAGGGAACCCATCCATGGTGCCTGTAGCCCTTGTGTCCTGTGCCTCTCACCGAGAACCTATGTGATAAGCCTGCTAGTGAGGTCGGTTAGAACAATATTTTAAGGTTTCCTGCTGGATAATTTATTGCTCGAGAGAAGGGGCCATTAAAAAAAACTTTCAGTTGGGGGTCCCTGGGTGGCTCGGTTGGTTGAGTGTCTACTCTTGATTTCTGCTTGGGTCATGATCCTAGGGTCATGGGATCAAGCCCTGTGTTGGGCTCCATTCTGAGTGTGGAGTCTGCTTAAGATTCTCTCTCTCTCCCTCTGCCACTCTCTCCTGCTTGCATGCTCTCTCTCTCTCTCTCTCTCTAAAATAAATAAATAAATAAATAATAAAACTTTTACTACATATGGTACCCGGAGCAGCACATTATAAATATTAGTTGGGTGAATGAATACATAGTAGAAACCCTGTTATTATTTGTATGTTTGGATAGTTCCAGAAGACAAATATTCTTGCCTCAGAGGGATGCAAAAAAAAAAATAGAAGATTGGCCAAAATGTGTCTTAGAAACTTTGTACACATTAGAGTAGAAGACATTGGATAAAATAACCAACATACAAAAAACTACCTAAAGTTCATGAAGGACTTAAGTAGTAGAGAGTGAGGCACGAACCAAAGATGCAGGAATCTCAAAGAATCTAATAATATCTAGGAAGACAGAAGTGGCGGCCGTCCAAGAGCACTCTGTGGGAGTTAAAACTTGGTGTGTAGAGAGGAAATGGGGAGGGTGTTTCTGATGAGCATACCGCGATAGTGCTTGGAGGTGGAGGAACAGGGGGCGATAGGGGAGTGTGAGGAACAGTCAGAAGTTAAGAGGATCAATTTGATCAATCAGAATTCCTTATATGGGCAGTATGACAATAATGAGGTATCATATGGGCATTTAAGAAAATCTTCTAACTGTCCTGGTTGTCTATGGCTGTAAAAAGTGACTCCAAAACCTTGTGGCTTAAAACAACAACTGTTTATTAGCTCAGTTTCTGTGAGCAAGCACTCAGGCATGGTTCATCTGGGGCCTTGGCTTTAGGGTCCCTCATAGACGACAACCAAGTTATCTGCTGGGCCTGGCCTCGTCTCGAGCTTCAAATGGGACAGACCCACTTCTAAGCCCAGTCATATGGTTACTGACAAGAATCAGCTCCTTATGGGCTGTTGGGCGGAAGGTCTCTATTTCTTGTTGGCTGTTGGCCAGAGGCTGCCCTCTGTTCTTTGCCACATGACCTCTCCATTAGAGTGAACACTGGAGAAGACACACAGCAAGGGAAAGAACACCAGCAAGATGCAAAGATGACGTCACAGTGTTTTGTAACCTAATCATGGAAGTGACATTCCATCATTTTTACTGTATTCTTTTTGTTAGGAATAAGTCACTGGTTGCAGCCTATAATCGGGTGGCGATTACGTTGAGGATGTAAATTCTAAGAGTTGGGGATGATTGTGAGCCGTGTCAAATACCGCCTGGCTCATACTCAACTTCTGTCCCAGTAACTTTCATGAATAGAAGGTGAATTATCTTTAATCCGTGCCCTTCGTTTGTTGTGCCTTGCCATGAAATTGCCCAGCTTTTTCATATCTGTGTACCTTTGCATGTGCTGACTCCCCCTCTGGGATACTCTTCTCTCTTCCTTACCTGGAGAATTTCTACGCCTTCCTTATGTTTCAGTTGTTCGTTACTTCCTCCGTGAATCCCTCCGTAAATCCATGGGCACTGGTAGTCTTTCTTCTCCACGCTCCCATTTCCCTTTGTAAATATAGTCGCGCAGCAACTTGCTACCTTTCATTGACCTTGTGTGTCTACATATGTGTTTTTCCTGCTCGATTATTGCTTCCTTGAGGGCAAAGATTATGTTTTAATTATCTTTTTATCCACAGGGTTTTGCACAGTTAATTAGCTCAAAGTAAGCTCTGGAAGTGTTTTCTAGTTTTTTGTGACTAGGTCACAGAAAATGGTCAATAATTACACTCTACTTATTTATTTATTTATTTTATTATTTTTTTAAAATTTATCTGCACCAGCTCTGTGCCGCTCGCAAACTCTCAGAAAACCCAAGGTCGGTATTATTTCTCCTATCTTCCAGATTTGGAAACTGAGGTTAAAAGAGATTATTTAAGTTTCCTGAGCTCCTTTCCTTTTAGCCCTCTTCAAGCTCACGGAGGTCATTAGACACAGTTCTGATCAGTGGCATCCCCTGGTGGGGATTCCAGGAAAACTTTTGGCTTTAAAAATGATTAAAAATGGACCATCCCACCTGGAACGTTCTATTTTTTTTTTTTTAAACTGCCATTGTGTTTTCCCTGCTGTTTTTCTTAGGACCTGGAGGTAACTCCTAGAAGTTCGGCAGGTGTCTTGTAACCATGGGTCTATAAGCCTGAGGATGCAAGCCAAGGGGACCAATCAAACAGAAGAAATCTAGGGTCTTAATGAAATCTGTGAGTAGCTGAAGTGGTCTTGTATTGCCATTTGTGGCAATGTTATGGGAAGGAAATTAATCTCTGTTTGTATAAGCCAATGGTAAAACAGGTTTTTCTGTTTTGTTTCGATTTTAAACAATTCCCAACTGATACTGCTGCCAAATAGTAGAGCTGAGATTCAAACCTAGTCTCCTTGACTCTAAATCCCACATGGTTTCCACTTTGCTGTATCACAGAGTTCCTCATTCAGGTTTATTCAACATGGACAGAAACGCAAAGACTAACAGGCACAGAAAAGAGGCAGTAAATACAGTTACATGATCAGCTGTGCCTGGTCTGCTCAAGTGTTTCCATGGATAGATGAAGCTCATGGTGGTAGGATGCTCAGACAAGCCTTCGTGGGTGGGGTGAGCTACCAGCTCATTCTCAGCTAGTGGGTAGAATTTGGATCCTCAGGGAGGGGAGGGCACAGGATAGTGCCACCTAGACGGGGGAAGAAAGGAGACTGTCGTATCACTGGTAAAGGAATCACACAAACCTTCCATCCTTCCTTTATCTTTACAAGGTGCTCACTTGAAAGGTGAACTTGAAATCCTTCTCTTACTTTTTGGCAAAGAGTTTGAGAAGCCATTACACCATTGTCAGTAAAGGTGATCAAGTAGGTGCAGGTGGAAGAGGGAAGTCACATGTCACTTGACAACCAAAAGCACTGCCGACGTCAGACAGACAGTGGAGTCAACTCGACATAGCAGGTCACCAGGAAGTTACTTGCTGCACTCACTGATGTCTCCGATGCACTTGGATAAATCTTCTTCATCTTTCTACCAGGATGCCATACTGTTGTCAGGAGGATGCACGGCAGAGCTAATCTTCAGACAGTGGTTTTGACAAGCCCTTCGAGGAAGTGCCAGCATGTTAGGACACCTGGGGAGCTTTCGAAATTATTACCTTAAATTTTTCTGGTGTCCGAAGCAGAGTGGAAGGAACTTGGTGTTTAACAGAGTCTCGGCTGGCTTTATGACTTCCTTCGCAAATGTGAATTTCTTCTGAGTGTGCACATGTAGGGACAGGGAATATTTCCTAGCTCTTTCTCCATCACCTACATACATTTTTTTCCTGTACAGATAAGAACTGGGTATCTCTCTTTAGATGACCTTGTTCTGAAGATCTACCAAAATGAAGTGCATTTAAGATCTTCCCTCAAAAAATTTTAAACTTTATGTATACTTTATACATAAACATTTATGCATAAATGTTTGGAGAATACTTGAAAAAAAACCATATAGTCATCCATATTTTGCACAGCAAAACAGCTCAGCCGCAACCAGTCTCTAAATTAGTGTTTAGACCTAATTTTCCTGTGGTAAATTTTGTCTTTTTATACGTATTATTTGGATTCTCCCTAAATGACTTTTATTTGATAATCCCGTCTGTTAAAAAATAGCAGAATATTTTTAGACGAACCCGCTTTGACCTGTGAAATTAAAGCAAGCTTAGAAAACGACAAGGCTAGGGCTGAATTAGAGAGCAAGGCACATCTGGAGGAAAATGGAGGGAAGAACCAAGTACCTAAACTTGTTTGTTGGCTGACAAAATCTTCGACACTAGAGAACATGGTGTCCATAATCTGTATTTGTCTCCAAGATCGGTCTTCATGAACTCAGGTTTGTCTCCTGTGTAGATTAAGAGGTATTGGGGTTCTTTTTCTTCTAATGGAAAGACTAGTTCATTATGGAGCTATCGTCCCTTTTTGTCTGAGGCTCAGAACGACAGTTGGCAATGTCTGTGCTTGGGAATCAATGGCAGGGGCAGCCATAGTGCTCGTTAGGGCTGCCAGAGCCTAGTGCGCCAAGGACTTCCCAAGGATACTATAGAAGCTCCAGCACGCCCAGGGGTAGCCAGTGGGAAAACATGGAGGGCATCCCTTACTAGTAGAAAGACTCCTGAGTGTGTCGAGGCCTCCAGCAGGCAAAATAGCACATATGTGAGAGAGCCATGCTGCTTACATTAACAACACCCCCTTAGTGGGTGGGGACACAGATGCTGGAACACCAGGTATTAATTTGGTCTCGTCTGTACATGCAAGCAGTGTGCAGTTATGAAAAAACGGGAACTACCGAAGTAAAACAGTGCTCAAAATGCAACGATGTGAACCAGAAACTACCTATATGCGGTGCCTTGGAAATTCTCCTCCGTACCCTCTCCAGCACTCCCCAGGCTGGACACGGAGTGCCTTCCTACTCACTGTCATTGTTCTTAGCCAGATGTCTTCCAAGTTCACCTTACTCACCTATTCCTGACATTCATTACTTTTAATCAAAAGAACTCCACCGTCACCCACCCCGAAGCAGCTCGATCCTCTCACTCGGGCTGTGAGTAACTTGGGAGATAAGGTGGGGAACGTGCCAGGGAAACCCACCAATTCTCACACACTCCCTGATAGGTCTTTGGGTCTGCATAGCATCTCAGAATGAGAAATTGTAAATTGGAATCAAGGAGAACAAATACCGATATTACATCAATTGGCATACTAAGCGTCCTAAGACAAGGACCCTAGTTCCTGACACTTGGCTCAGTCTCCTCGGAAAATGCAGAAATCCATCCACCACCACCAACCTCCCCCCAAAGTGCAAATGTTTGCAGAGAAGTAGATGAGTAAGGAATCCTTTTACTGTTTCTCCTCCCCCTGCGCCCCCCACATATAGCCATCAGCCTTGAAAGGAGACCTTCCTGCTCTGTTCATCAGATGGGTGTCCAGAGACCTGATCAGAGTTCAGACAGTATTGGCACATGGCCTTTCTCCTGGCAAGCCTTCAATATAAATTATTCAGTCATGTCTCATAAGTACACTAATATATCAATTTACTCACGGTCTTTGTCCATGACAGGGTCAAGTGTTGAGCAAAAATTTTCTTCCTTTTATTCAGATCCTCTTCCCTACAAGTCTTGTATCCTGAGCCCTTTCCCTTTTACATCCGTTTATGGTTCTTCTACGCTTCCTATGGCCTGAAGCTCTTGAACCTGAGCTACTTCAGTGCAGATGGCGTCTCTTGCTGGGCAAGTTTAGTCCCCTCACTTAGGCTGTCCATCCAGTAGCAAAAGGCTGAGAGGGAAGAGAGGTCAGTGCCTAGCTCTACTTTTTCTTGTCTTCCATAAGAGTACCCCCCCTCCTTTTTTTAACACTTCTGCTCACGTTCAAGTTATTTTTCTGTTTCTCTTTTGTGGAATGGCAAAAAAAAAATCAGAAATCAGGGAATGGCTAACTTTTCTGACATGAGAAATGGCAAATTCAAATCTCAGTTGTGACAAATACGGTCTGTGTGGCTTTGGACATTCTTTTGATTCTGATAACCCAATTCCAATGTGTGTTACACTTGCCAAGTACTTCTCTGACACCGTTTGGGTGACTTTTGATTTAATTCAATTTGGACACTGGCTGCCGGAAGGGCGTATCTGATTTCATAGTTTAAGAGTTTATTCCTTCAAGGCCACCCATCCCCTTCAGAAACCGGTCATAAGTTCAGGTTGTTTCCTGTTCTTCTGAGTGACTGGATACAGACTGGAGGTTTTCATGACCCTGTCCTTGGGGATGATTAATTCATTAGAGCAGGTCGCAGGTCTCAGAGAAACTTTTTACTTACTAGATGACCAGTTTATTATGAAAGGATATAACTGAAGAGCAGCCAGATAGAAGAAATACATAGGGCAAAGTAAGTGGGAAGGGGATGGAGTTTCCGCGCCCTCTCCAGGTGTACCATTCTCCCCGTTATCTCCATGTTTTCACCTGGAAACTCTCAGAACCCCATCCTTTTGGGTTTTTATGGGGGCTTCCTCACAAAGCCGTATTTGATTACATCATTGACCATTGGTAATTGATTCAACCTCCAGCCCTGTTCCCCTCCAAGAGAAGGACTGAAAGTTCCAAACTTCTAAAAAACCATTGGTAACCAGCCCCTATTTTTAGGTGCTTTCCAAGTAACCTCATTAACGTGATAAAAGACACCCTCATGATTCTCATCACTTAGGAAATTCCAAAGGTTTTAGGAGCTCAGCAAAGGGAAGAAGGACCAAACACTATATATTTCTTATTATAAATCATGATATCATAGACCGACATGTTTCTTCATATACAAAATTGGGATAATGAATTACTTGTCACTTGGCATGTGAAGATTATATGTGAGAGTCTTCTGTTAAGATTAAAGCTCCTTACAGATCTAAGAATTTAATATTGTTATAATTGTTATTCATCATCGTATCCTTCACATAAACTCGCACTGGGCCTTAGATCTCAGTAAGCGTTCAGTGCATGTGGCTGAAATGAATAATAAACACTCATTCATTAAACCCAGGTTTAAGTGTTGTAAATGTTGATTGCCAGCAGCTGGCATAGAATGTTAACCTAATCCAAAATCTTGCAGACAAATGAGAACTTAGCAGTTCATGAGACTTGTGGGCTCTCCGTAACACTCCCTGGGGATGTCCCAGGCCGCCAAGGCCATAGCAACAGAAGCATGGGATGACGAGTTACAGAAGCTGGAGACGGACCTTGCTCCATACTGTGCGTGCTGGTGTTCACTCTGATGGCATGCTTCTAGCAATCCAAATACAAAATACAGATTTTTCTTTTTTTTTTTTTTAAAGATTTTTCTTTGGAGTCCGCATGGTGCTTGGAGCCACTGGTTTGGCATGGTAAAAAGAACACAACTTTTGGCATTCACATCCCAGCTCTGGCATGTGTTAGCTGTGGCACATTAGGCACATTTCTCCTGTGTAAGCCTCGGTTTTCTGATGTGGAAAATACAGATAAAGAGAGCCTACTTCAGAGCCTGATGGAAGAACGGAGATAACACATACAAGGAACCTACCCCAGTTCCTGGCAGGCTGCCGGCATTTCATAAATAATGTATTTATTTTTCCATAGATTTGAATCGGATGTCTGCACATGTTGCTTTGTTTATCTTACTCTCTTTTTTTGTCTTTTCTAGTTTTAATTCAGTATTTTAAATGACTTTGTTTTATCTCCTCCGGCTAGCATGTGATTCTCTATACTGAAATGTCTTTCCGTATTTTGGCACGGCCGTTTGCCCTGTGACCTCAATTCTCTGATGGGTGTGAGAAGAGTTATTGCTTTTCCATTTGTTTAGCCTTTTTCTTGTTGTAAGGATGGAAGTGATGACTTCCAATTTTTTTTTTTCAAAAAAAACTCTTTATTGAGACATGATCATCCACATACAAAAAGCTATACATGTTGAATGCATTCAACTTGATGAGTTTGGAGATCAGTATATACGATGAAATCATCACCACAGCTAAGGCCATAAACATATTCATCACCTCCAGAAGTTCCTCCTGCCATCTGTATTTATTTAGTAGTAGTAGTATTAGAGCAGTTAACCTAAGATCTGCCTTCTTAGCGATTTTAGAGTATGTGATACGGTGTCGTTAACTACAGTGACTTCTAGGATACCTTCAACCTTCATTACTAAAATTTGCTATGACTAACTACTCAAAATTTGTACCCTTTGACCAACATCTCCCCCTCCCTCCTCCCCCATCCCTTGATAACCACCATTTTACTCTCTGCTTCTAGGAGTTTGACCATTTTAGATGCCTCATGCAAGTGGGATCTTGTAAAGTTTGGTCTTCTCTACCTGTCCCCCCCCCCCCCCGCCTCCACTTCACACAATGTCCTCAAGGTTTATCTGTGTTGTCCCAAGTGGCAAGATTTCCTTCTTTTTTTTAAGGCTGAAGACCATTATCCTATATGTATGTACCGCGTTTTCCTTGGCCGCTCATCTATTGAAGGATATTTAGGTTATTTCCAGGTCTTGGCTATTATGAATAATACAGATAATTTCTGAGATCCTGATTTCAATTCCTATGAGTATATACCCAGAAGTGAGATTGCTCTTTCATAAGGTAGTTCTGTTTTTAATTTTTTGAGGAAACTCCAAACTTTTCCCTAGTGGCTGCTCCAATTTACATTTCCACCGATACTTGTATGAAGGTTCCCTTTTACCCACATTCTGGCCAATACTTCTTTTATTTATTTATCCATTTATCTATCTATCTATCTATCTATCTATCTATCTATCTATCTATCATCTATCTATCATTTATTTCTTTTTATTTGATAAAAACCATCCTAACAGGTTTGAGGTGATAACTCATTGTGGTTTTGGCACGTTGTGGTTTTAATCTTACTGTCTCCCCAAACTCTCTTTGTAGATACTTTCATCTCCAGTGCATAAATGAAATGGTGCAGGAATGCTAAGGAAGGTTTTAACTGGCAAATAGCCAATTAGCAGAGGAGCTGGGCTTCAGACTCTGGTTTTCATGACTCTAGGACCTGTGTTCTTTCCACAGACCCACCAAGAAGACTAAACTCCAAGATGTCTATTTATTAAACCCAAAATCATACCATTTATTTTGCTAATGACTTTATATGTTTTAACCAACTAAATGCTCATAACACTCCTAAGAGTTAGGTACTGTTGTCACATCTGATTTACTGATAAGGAACATGAGGCCCAGAATGCTAACTAACTAGACCAAAGTGCCACAGCTAGTGACTGGCACACTGGTGTTCATATGCATAGGATTTGGTTTCAGTGCCCACGTTCTTAACTGCTACATCATCATACATGGTTTGACATGTAAGAGTGAGCCTATTGGGACCCTGAACTAGGACATAAAATGCTCGACAATATCACAGATAAACATGCAGGCCAGATCTGGATAAAGGGTAGAGACAAGGTCAATTAATTTTGTCGGCACACCTCACAAAAAGGTGTCCATCCGGTTATTGAAATATAGGTCAGAAAAGATTATGCATTCCCAAAATGTGACCTTTCTGAAGAGTTTTAATCAGGGAAGAATGTGAATTACTTTTGCATTTTTGAAAGTTTCTGCATTTCTGGCACAGAAAGAAGAGGTAAAACTAGGTCTTCACAACAGTTCATGGTCAAGTTTCCTGGGATATAGACGTCCAAGCAGCTAAGCCCTCCCCCCACCATCCCACTCCTCCTCCACCCCGCTCCTTCCTCTTTTCCAAGGCCTACACTCTACTGAGAATATACTTGTAAAAAGAGGTCACTGTCATTCCATCAGTTGGCCGAGGAAAGAAAATCATTCCAGTGTTAGATCTCCGTCACTGTTTTGACGGCTGTTATACAGAAAGCTGACATCTCTATCGAGTAATCTGCTTTGAGACTTCGCTCGCTAGTTTTTGAGACATTTTAATTATCTCAAGGATGCCATCAGAATGCATGAACAGAATCGTAAGCTCTTCAAAATCCAGAATGCTCATGTCATGTGTGTTATTCTTGACAATGTGAGTTTCCTATGTACTCGTTTCTGCGTGATGTTTCATGTCTTGGTGTTTTTAGTTCCCCGTGAGGCCATCTTTCCTCCTGATTAACCTGAGTAATTTGCTAATGTGCGGATCAGTCGTCTTGGCTACCAGCACTTTCTTCCTGATTACTAACCATTGTGTGGAACAGCCATGTCTGCCCTTGCAAGGTTAGTGAGAATACCTGTATTTCTAATTCTTAACCTTGGTTAAATTCAAGACAGGACTTTTTCTCTATCACAATTTTCAACAACAGAATTTTCTCAGAAGCTCTTGGGGAAGGACTTACCAGAAGTCAGCTAGATTAGGAAATTATAAACCAACTCAGAAGGACAGGATTTTAGTAGATATGGTGTCTGAGGCACGGAAGCACTAAGAGTTCAGAATGGAGTTGTTTGAGAACGTTCATAAGGGACAGAGCTGAGAGAGGCCAATAAGTAAGAATATGAATAAATATGTTAGGACTCGCCATGCAATGATTGTGTGCAGAGACACTTTGATGGGTAGTTTGACTGTATTAGATCATTCGCTTCCCTATAAAGACGTTATTCGTAACTTCAAATTTTAAATGAGAAAACTGAGGCCCAGAGAGTTGTATAATGTGCCCAAGGTTCATAATGTAAAAAGGTGGAATTTGAACCCAGATTTTAGTAGCAAAATCTGTTTGATGTTGTGAGAGTACACCAAACATTGCCTGAAAGGTGGAAACTGAGAATAATTTTCTTGAATGCATAAGTTCATTATTGAAGGCCTACCTGATAGAAGTGTCAGGCATTTGCACTTAGGAGATATGTTATGCCTTACGATGGAAAGAATACAATTTACAGACTTTGATGTTGATACTTTACATGACCAAACAATGACGCTGAAGAAACCCTCAACACATACTTACTGTTTTTACGTGCTGACAATGCTTAACATATCTAAGGTAGCCCAGTCTTAGCCTCCTTAACCTCTGCTCATTGTTTTAAGGAATCTGAAATAGTTAGGATGGGTCGGCTGGAGTTCCCAATGTTTCCTTCAGCGCAGTAATGCACCCTTGTCTATGATGCTAGAGATCCCTTGATGCCATCTGGTTTTGAAAATGGCCATCCAAATACTATGTGGGTTGTGATGGTTCAAAGTAAGGTTTTCCATTTGCATTTTCATTACGTTCTCAGACCTCGTTTTATTAGTACGGGGACAGTCACTTCTCTGGGCTCGCCATTAGAGGAGACATCTATGGAATTAATTTTTGATTAGTACCTGCTGTGTGCTAGGCACAGTACTAGACTCTTCACAGACATTATTTCATTTACTCATAAAAAACCCCAGAAAGAAGATATTGTTCTGACTTTTTTAATTCAGGTAAAGAAACTGTTACCTTTAAAGAGGTTAAGTAACTTGTCAGTGGTCATATAGTTCTTAAGGGATGGAAGAAAGATTTGATCCCATGTTTGGCTGACACTGTTATATTATAGTTCTTAGTGTTTTGCTTATTTCATAGTCTTCATTAAGGATTATTATTTCACTCCTTTCCTTAATCTTCTTTCTTTCCTTCCATCTTACTCTTTCCCTCCCACCCTCCCTTCTGGCATCTTTCCTTCTTTCTACTCCCTCTTTTTTCTTTCTCTCCTTACCTTCCTCCTTTTTGCCCTTCCCTTTTGCTTTTGCTTTTTTTTTTTTTTTTTTTTTTGGTTAAGTGAAAAGACACAAGAAAGACTGAGTCCTTTTGACAGAAACTTTTTGGATCTTTTCACTTCTTTATATTCTCAGGCACCCTTTCAAATGAATATGTATTAAAATAGCAACTTGCACAAATGTCAGCTGATGTCATCTCTCTGTCTGCCATAACTTTTCCAAGGAAAATGAAATCTTACGAGTTTTGGTATCATTGTTTTGGCCTGAGTTTTATAGATGCCACTTCAAAGGATTTTGCTCAATCCTCGGGATGGCCTTGTCTGAGGCACAGGTCTGGGGACGTTGACCCTGGAGGCACCCTGCCTATTATGGAGTCAGTGACTGTGAGAGCTGTAGGGGCTGTCAGAAATCACTTTCAGAGAGGAGTCAGAGGCTCAGAAGATGAAGTCAGTTTCTTCATTTCTAATACTTAAATTTTTATTTTTTTTAATGTTTATTTATTTTTTGAGAGACAGAGCCCAAGTGAGGGAAGGGCAGAGAGAGAGGAAGACACAGAATCTGAAGCAGGCTCCAGGCTCTGAGCTGTGAGTGCAGAGCCTGATGTGGGGCTCGAACCCATGAATCATGAGATCATGACCTGAGCCAAAGTCAGACGCTTAAATGACTGAGCCACCAGGCGCCCGAGTTGCTTCATTTCTAAGTTGGGGATATTAATAGCATCTACTTAATAAATGGTTGTAAGTATTAAATAAATTCATATTTGTGAAGCATATAGAGTTGTGACCAGCACACGCTAAGCACATAAAGTGTTTGAGAAGTAAACATAGTAATTTGTCCAAGATCATAGAGCAAGGAAGGCACCATAGTTTCTTGAATAAATATACCTGCGTTGTTCCCTTGTATGACTTTCGGCAAGTCGTCCAACCTCTTCGAAGGTTTGCTCAATCTTGAAAACACGTCCGACGTCTTGACTTCATAGCATTCTTGCGAGAGTTGAGTGAGCGAATACAGGCAGAGTGCGTGGCCCCTGACAGGAGCCCAGCAGCTGAGAGCGAGCTGTAAGCCCAATGTCAGAAACGGCGACGGTGATCTCCTGACCAACTCAATGCTCTTCATAAATACTGAAATATTTCTATGATTGCAAAGAACAGCTATTTCACGTCTACGATGTAACTGTTTCCTATAGGGCTTGGGGGTAGAATGTTTAACATACCTTAGGCCAACCTAAGAAAATCTACCTAACTTGAAAAAGAAACACATTCCAGACATTTTTCTTCCTGTTGGCATCATCGCTGATTAACACGTTGTCTTTGGCTGAGCTTCATTTGGGTTCCTTGCAAGTCATAAGTGTAGATAGGCTAAAGTCTCTGTTTTTATTTGGAAGAAGATAGTCTAAGCATCATATTTCCTTATCCCTTCCTGTTTTGATTCTTTTGCTTGACCTCACTAGGCCAGGAGTCACTCAGATCTCAAATCTGATTTTAACTCCATCCTAACCAGTTGAATGACTTTAGGTGGCACTTGTAAGTTTCTTTGAGATTTCATAGCCTCAATTTCCTTGATTTACCTTTAAAAAATCCTTTGCTTAGTTATTTAGTTATTATTTATTAACTTTGAAGTTTAGAATAGTTTTAGATTTACAGAAAAATTATGAAGATAGTACAGAGTTCATTCATACCCTTCATCCATCTTCACGGATTGTGAACATCTTATATTATTATGGTACATTCGTTCCAATGAATAAATGAATACAGATACATTGCCATTAGCTAAAGTTACTGGATTATAGAAGTTAAGTTGATTGCACTGATTGGTTTTCAAGTATTGAACCAGTATCGCATATCTGGAAGAGATCCCACTTGGACATCGTGTAGACTTTTTCTCATGCAATTTTGGATTTTATTAGCCGCCTGTGTTTTTCTGTTCGTCTTTCACGGCTTGCCAATATGAACACTGATCTAATCGGGCAGTCAGGCAACCCCATTGTCTATGACACGTGACATTTCGTTCATATTCTGTCCCTTCCTGTGGATCCTCGGTAATTTGTTCTACCGCTTCCATCCGGCCTTTCCTAATGAGTTGCTCAATCTCTACCTCTTCTGACACCTTTAAAGGTTTGTCTCTCTATACAGCACTTGAATTGGCACCATTTTGTAGGTTTTCTAAATAAGCTCTCCGTGGGTTTTTATTTCTTTTTTTATTTAATATCTCGTTTTATTACAGAGAGAATTTAAAGCATCTTCCTCAAATACATTGAACTCCATCAGGTAAGAACTCTTAAGTGGATAATGAGATTGGAACAACGAACAAAGTGGGGCGGAAAAGATAAGATGCCATCAGAGGTGAGGGGTTTGCATAATGCTATGATAAAATTCTCTACTTTTTTCTTGTTTAGAATTTCTTTCTGTTTAGTGTTTTTGTTTATTTTTGAAAGAGATAGAGACAAAGCATGAGTGGGGGAGGGGCAGAGAGGGAGGGAGGCACAGGATCCAAAGCAGGCTCCAGGCTCTGAGCCGTCAGCACAGAACCTGACGTGGGGCTCGAACTCACAAACCGTGAGATCATGACCTGAGCCGAAGCTGGATGCTCAACCGATTGAACACCCCTAGAATTTCCGATACACTGGTATAAAATGTTACAGTTTTCAAAGTACCTTGCCACATCTTATTTTGTGATATGTCAGTGTTACTTTTTTTTCCCCCCTAGATTCAAAGAGTGCAGGAGGTAGTGAATAATAGAACAAAGAAAGTTCTCAGTGTGTGAAAGTTCAAGGGCATTTCGCATACGCTCCGTTTCACAATAGGATTATAGGAGCCTTGTGAGGAAGGGGCCATGTTTTATAGTTGTTTCGTTTTTCATATTTTGCCCACTCAATATTAGGCACCTGTTGTGGCCGAGCACATGCACGTTGATTTGAATGCCATCTCATTTTGCCTCCAAGTCTGTAAACAGTGTGGCGAGGCGGGTTAATGAGAATTTAATGTAGCAGAATAGAAAGACTCAAACTCGTCTTTTGTTTCCTGTTGCTTTGAAGAAGTAGCTGTTCAGCCTTGGGGATATAAGACTAACTCATGCATTTTTAGACTGGTCTGATTCCCATAAAAGGCAAAAAATGTTACCTTTAATTCTGGGACCTAAAATGTCCTGTACATTCTAGTTAACCATTCAGTGTCCCTATTAAGGAGACAGTGTGAGAAAGACAAGGGGACAGTGGTCCTATCGTTGAAAGTAAGGGCTGCTTTGCTTGGTGGGTTAAGAGGAGATTAGGGGACCTTTCCAGGGACTGAAAAGAACAGTGCACTTTCAGTTCCTTTGAACACATGAGAACTACCCTCAGTAAGCAGACAGAGAGTGTCAGATCTTAAAAGAACAGGAGTTCAGAACCCAGCCCGGGAGACACTGTCTGTGTGAAGGGCTGGTGACTCCGTGGCTGGTGCCAGGGGGAGAACCTCTGTTATGTGGCCAGTTGGGTCATGGTGAAGACTGTAAGTGGTCTGAAGAAAAGGCTCCTTCCGAACTTTTGACTAATCCTGAGAGCTTCTAGCATGTGTTGTAAAATCATAAAAATCATTGATTAATGAAGGTAAGTGAGAGTTTGAAAGGACATAATTTGATTTGCAAATATAGAGAAATGGGATCTTTTTTGCACCTTGGGTGGCAAGGAGTAATCTATAGCCATTACATGAGCTAAGTGCTAAATACACCAAGTACCACGGCTGTAAGAATATGTCTTTGTCTCCCGAGTAGGCAACATGGTATAACTTTTCATACGTAGCTGTCCCTTGTAATTACCCAGAAAACTTGTTAAAGATATGGAAGTACCGGCTCCATCTCAGATGTGCTGAATCAGCATATTGGTATTAGAAAGGGACGTGGATAACTGTAGTTTTCTTTTTTCTGTCAGCCCTGCTCTCATCTGTGGACTGCTAGTGGAAAATTCATGGTCAGGCGATAAAACATGGACTTTGGGTTCAGAGAAGTCAGGGTTTAGACTGAAGCTCAGCCACTAATTCTGGACAAGTAACCTAAATTCCGTGAGCTACATAATTTTATTTGTACAATGAGAATTAAAACTATCTACCTTTCAGGTGTATGGAGGGATTAAATAGGATACTATATCTAGAGCTTTGACCTTAGTGCTTAGCTCGAAGTAGACATTCAGTAAATATTTACGCATCCCTCTACCCCTGAAGTTTTCTCTTTTTTTTAAGTTTATTTATTTATTTTTGAGAGATACAGACGCAACATGAGTAGGGAAGGTGCAGAGAGAGAGGGAGAGTGAGAATCCCAGGCAGGCTCCCCACTGTCAGCACAGAGCCTGATGCAGGGCTCGAACTCCCAAAACCATGAGATCATGAGCTGAGCCAAAACCAAGAGTCAGATGCTTAACCAACTGAGCCACCCAGATGCCCCTACCCCTTAATTTTTCCACTTAATTTCGGGACATTGTTCCATTTAGGTAGCCAAGTGTTTTTGGAATTTCTTACTTAGTCCACCTCTTTGGTGTCTCATTCATCATAAACCTACCCATGGCTTTATTTGCAGTTGTTCTAGGTACTGACTGGCAGGTCAGAACACTAAGAAGGACACATCCGAAACGACTGTGTGGCCTAATCTTTGCTCCCCTAGAAGCCATCTTGGAGTTCACACAACTGAAGATGATTAAAAGATTGCTTTTTCTGAGCTTGAATCTTTTCTGACAGCCTTATATGAGGAAGCCTCCTTCGTGTTGTCCAGGAATGATATTGTAGACAGATTAAGCCATTAATCCGTTTTAGTCAGGAAGGAAATGTCTGTTTTGATTGTGATAATAACTGGTCCAATGACGACAGATGAGTTGCTTCAGTTTTCAGGATACACGGGATGGTGGTTTTCAAAATGGAAAGGATTTGGAGTTAGAGCTGGAAAATCTGAGCTTGAGTCCCTCCCTCCTTTCCTCCCTCCCTCCCTTCCTGCCTTCCTTCCTTCCTTCCTTCCTTCCTTCCTTCCTTCCTCCTTTCCTTCCTTCCTCCTTTCCTTCCTCCTTTCCTTCCTCCCTCCCTTCCTCCTTTCCTTCCTCCCTCCCTTCCTTCCTTCTTCCTTCCTTCCTTCCTTCCTCCTTCCTTCCTTCTCCTTCCTTCCTTCCTTCCTTCCTCCCTCCCTCCTTCCTCCTTTCCTTCCTTCCTTCCTTCCTTCCTTCCTCCTCCCTCCCTCCCTCCCTCCCTCCCTCCCTTCTTCCTTTCCTTCCTCCCTTCCTTCCTTCCTCCCTTCCTTCCTTCCTTCCTTCCTTCCTTCCTTCCTTCCTTCCTTCCTTCCTATGTATGGACTTGGATAATAAAAAATACTGCCCTTTGCATTACTTTCTATAAGATGGAAATGATACCCCCCACCTAAATTGTCTCTCAAGGACTTTTTAAGGATTAAATTAGACATATAAGGTCTCCTTTTATAAACTATAAATTCTGATGAAGAAATACATAGTGTTTATGTTTTATGTTCACGTCTTAAATGACTCTGGAATGAGAACATATAAGAAAAGGTAATACACATTTTCCTATTAATTAATATTCATTCATGTAATCATTTATCATTAAACCAATATTGAGAGGCTTTAATAGAATGTAGACCGCTAAACTCTCACACTTATATTATTTCATTTAATGTTCGCATCAGCCCTGAAAGGTAGTTGAGAAATTTGAGATCTAAATTTGTTTTAAATTTTTTTAACGTTTTTACTTTATTTTTGAGAGACATAGAGTGAGCAAGGGAAGGGCAGAGAGAGACGGAGACAGAGAATCTGAAGCAGGCTCCAGGCTCCGAGCCGTCAGCACAGAGCCCGATGTGGGGCTCGAACTCACAGACTGCGAGATCATGACCTGAGCTGAAGTCGGCCACTTAACCGACTGAGCCACCCAGGCGCCCCAGAAACTTGAGATCTAAAGAAAAAGAGTAATTAGACCAAGGTCACACAGCTAGTGGCAAGGTTGAGATGGTAGTCTGGGCCTTCCCGACCATAAATAAGATCATGCTGTACACAAGCATGAAAGAAAGTGATTTTTAAAAGGTGTTAAAAGCTTGAGGTGCTTTGGGTGTCTCAACAGGACCCCTTAGTGAGTATTAAGGATTTTTTTTTTTTTTTTTGGCTCTCAACATTTCTGCAAATTTCAGTCTACTAAAATTAGATATTTCTTAACCCTTGCCCTAAGCCCGTGATGTCAGGCAGACCTAGTTTAGACTTGTGCTTGACAAGATGGTATTTTTGATCCTTCTGTCAGTTACAGCCTACCCACCAGTCACCAAGTAGAACAAAATGTGGAGTGATCTGGTGACGAGGATGACAGAGACAACTATGATACTGGGGCATCTGCTAATGATTCCATCAGTGTCTGTCTCTCAGAATGGCAGGGGGAGAAGCAGCTAGGTATTTAAGGCAAATATCACAGGACGATTGTGGCTTTACACTGTGAATTCGAAATGACAACTTAGGCCCCAACCACGACCTGCTTAACTGCGGAGCCCAGGCACTCTTTCCATTCTATTCTTTCTCTGATCTCCTGCAGGTCTCAGGGTGAGATGAAGGCAGAGGAGGTTCTCGCATGAACTCATGTCAGTCTAGGTCTGGACTCACAGTTGGAATCTGCCTTCAATTTCTACTCTCACTACTTTGCTTGGGCCATCCCTCCTGTCACCCTGCTTCTCTTCTACTAAGCTCTTAGCTTCAGCACCTTCTGGGCTTTTGATTGTCACAGTGTTGTGGCTTCTCCGTGTGGGGGATACATGGTTCTTGCTTCCAAGGCTCTGACTCCTTTTCATCAGCGCTTAATGGATTGCTGGATGAATCCATTTATCCAACACCCCATGGATATTGCCAGCCATGCTGGGGTTCTTGGAATTATCACAGGATGGAAGTAAGTAAAATAAAGCAGTGGATTCCATCATTTAATTTTGTCCCACGATTATACTTGCTGAGAAAGGTTCCATGGCATTGTTGCTGGGGATTTGTCACCCTTTGGTTTATATGTAGCCTTTTTTTTTTTTAACCAGCCACAAAGGCTTGTTTATGATTGCTTCAAGGAACGTTCTCCACAGTGCACTCAGAAGCATGATTGCTTACTTTCTTTTTGTATGAATATCTTTTCTAATGTTTATTTATTTTTGAGAGAGAGACACACACACAGAGCATGAGCAGGGAAGGAGCAGAGAGAGATGGAGACACAGAATCCTTAGCAGGCTTCAGGCTCTGAGCTGTTAACACATAGCCTGACACAGGGCTCGAACCCATGAACTGTGAGATCGTGACCTGAGCCAAAGTCAGATGCTTAACCGACGGAGCCACCCAGGTGCTCCATGATTTCTTACTTTAAGTCTTAAGGTCCAATGTGGACCTTTGTTCCTATTGTGTCAAGCCTACTTATTCCTCTGTCTTGAAATTTTACCTGCTGACTAAATAACACTAAGCAGTTTAGACCTTGAAAATATTATGCCGTTTTACTTAGGAGGTTACATTTGGGGCCTTTGGGTGATACAGAGTGAGTATCCTTTGAACTGCCAATAATTGGGGAAGGAAGTGAAGTAGACCTTGGGACTAGTAAGTGAGGTTTGTGAAGGCAGGGATTATTGTCTGTTCACTCTTGAATTTCGAGTGTCTATAATAGTGCGTGGCTATTACCAAGTGCTCAATAAATATCTGTTGAATGAATGGTGAATAAGTGGTGAGTCATCAAAGGGGAGAGGGAGAGTAATTATTGTCTTAGAGATCAAAGACGGAAATATGGGAAGCTCGACATCAGTCCTGGGGGTTGTAAGAAGGTAGGAGAGAGGCAGATGGATTGCTCTTGATCTCATGGAGACAGGTGAGGATGAGCTCAACCACTTTCAGCTGAATACAGTGGCAGAGCAAATAATAATGGCAGCCCCCATGTGATGAAGCCCCAGATTCTTTTTTTTTTAATTATTTAAAAATCTTTATTTTTGAGACAGAGAGAGACAGAGTGCAAGCAGGGGAGGAACAGAGAGAGAGGAAAACACAGAATCTGAAGCAGACTCCGGGCTCTGAGCCATCAGCACAGAGCCTGACATGGGGCTTGAACTCATGAACCGTGAGATCATGACCTGAGCCAAAGTTGGATGCCCAACCGAATGAGCCACCCAGGTGCCCCTGAAGCCTCAGATTCTTAAGGACAAAACTTTATTTACTCTCACCTTGCTAGGAAATGGTAAGAAGACATGAGACTGACCTTGTGGAGTGGAATAAAGTAGTGTTACACCTGCATCTCCATCTTAGTGGAGATCTAGTACCAGGTACATTGTATGGCTGATGGTAGACTCTTCTCTAATCTTGTCCACCTGTCCTATGGATGAGTCTCACAGAAATATCCATTAGTATAGGCTCTGCGACCTTGAGCTGTGGCGTTGGACTCGAGGCCACTCATCTCATGTAACCACGACAGATTACTACACGCAGAGAGAATGGCTTGCTCCCTGAAACAGTGTATCTTCCTCTCAAACCAATATTGATGGGAATGTCTCAGTCCCTGCTACAGACAGGTGAACTGTGTGAGGGATGCTCTAGGCCCATAAAAATAACAATAGCTAAGGAGAAAAGGGTGTCCTGGCACCTGTACAAGCCAGGATGTCCTGGCTTTCCCCAACATGATCATAATTCTTTGGACCAAAGCCAAAAAAGCAATGCTGAAATTCTTGGAGTGATGATGGGAGAGGAGGAGCAGGAAGAAAAGAAAGTAAAGAAATGCAATTTTTTTTTTTTGCAATGTAGATAGATGCTCTATAATCTCAGAGTCATTTACTGTTAATATTGGAAACAATTTGTACCCAAGATGATGATTCAGAACCTATTAAGTGTTCAACGAGTTCTCCTACATGGTCCCTGCAGCCTTCAGTTAACCTGCCTGTAGCTCTACCATCTGCCATTCTACGTCAGAATCCCGTTATTGAACACAGCTTAGGTGTTCACCCTGCCCTAAAGACCCTTTGGCACCCACTTAAATCATTGGATACAAGAGGCAGTTGGGGGTAGAGCGTGTTGGGGTTACAGTTGATGGCTTCAAAGGTGCCATCCTCATGTGATTGTCTGCATACTGTATACAGTTTTGTGCTTCAACCCTGGTAGTAGTTCAATCTGTGAATTAAGAAAAGATGGCGGACTTCTTCAGTGGAGGAGCCAGAGGTTTATTTAGTAGGGCTCAATGACTTGCTTGAGATCATTCAAGTAATGTTTCCAAGGCAACATCTGAGCCCAGGTTTTCTGACTCAAACACAGTGCCGCTTCATCTATTTGGGTGGCTCCTTGCGGTCCCTTGTCAAATCCGTGAAGCCGACTGGGTCATCTTTGGGTTTCACTCTTACTCCCTGTATCTCTTCACCCTCTTTCTAGGGCCAGTGTTCCAAGAGGTGCTCCCTGATGAGTCACTTGCCTCTCCCATATGTTGGAATAGAAAAATGACACAAGTTTTAGAATCTGTTCGGACACAGTCAAGACCAACTTCATGAACCTACAACCCATGCGGTAGGCTGGATCCCGTGCAGAGACCCCTGCACTTGGCTTCACGATCTTCAGTCTCTGTCTTGAAATTCTGAATAACCTTTCAAATAAGAGGCCTTGCATCTTTACTTTGCACTGGGCTCTGCAAATTAGGTAGCCGATCCCTTTTTCAAGCTTATGACATTGGTTACGTTTCTTAACTTCGCTGACCTCAGTTTTCTTATCTGTAAATCAGAAACAATGTCGTTGTGCATTTCTTAAAGTCTTCTTTTTTTTTTTTAATTTTTTTTAACGTTTATTTATTTTTGAGAGACATAGAGACAGAGTATGAGCAGGGTAAGGGCAGACAGAGAGAGGAAGACACAGAATCTGAAGCAGGCTCCAGGCTCTGAGCCCGACGCGGGGCCCGAACTCACAGATTGTGAGATCATGACCTGAGCTGAAGTCGACCGCTTAACCGACTGAGCCACCCAGGTGCCCCATTAAAGTCTTCTTGTGTGGAATAAATCAGATACAACAGCAAGTTGGCTAACAGAGCTTTCGTGCATGCGTGGTCCTCAATAGATCTTTACTTCTTCACATCTAATCCAGGAGGGAAACCTGTTCATTAACGTCTTACAAAGTCAGCATTAAAAGGTTGGTTGTATGTATGCAGAGTTTAGTTTTGTGCTGGATAATATGATCGTTTTGATTTTTCTGTTGTAAGATTAGATTAATTAAGAAGTAAAAGGGCTCCTTTTTCACCTAAAGGCACTAGTTCAGCCAAAGTGCAGACTTGGTAAGCAGAGTGATGAGGGAAGCTCGGTAACAGAAGCAAAGGCTAAGAAGTCAGTCGATTCTCATTCTTACCGGGTCAGTACCAGGAGCACTCATGCTTCTCAGAGCAGCACTGCCCTTGGTCAGCTGTAGTTGTCGGTCAAGGTGAGCGGTCAGAAAAAAATGTAAAGAATGCAGGAATGCATTAAACTAAGGTTTAATGATGTTTTTAAAACTTTATGCCTAGCGCTGATCTAGCTGGTTCAAATATAATATTTCAGGGGCGCCTGGGTGGCTCAGTTGGTTAAGCACCGACTTCGGCTCAGGTCATGATCTCACGGTAATATTTCATTTAATCTTCCTAAAAACCCCATGAAGTAGATGACATTGGTAGTATCTTACAGTTGAGGAAACTGTGCTCCCTGAGTATCTCCAGTTCTAGAGAACACCCTAGAGTGGACAGTGTTTGGAGTGCATGTTAATTGAGGACACAGCTAGATGGGACAATAAAGATTATGTGGTGGCAAATGGGTCTCATCTCATGACATAAGTCTAATTTGTTGGTAAGGCGGCGTTAAGAAGGATTATAGGATTCTACGTGGACTGGGTGGGATAGAGCGTCTAGATCAATTAGCAATGTCTGCCTTGGGCTCTGGAAAAGTGGCGGAAGACAGATATTCACAATCTTTGGTCTAATCTCCTCATTTCGCAGAATCCGTCATGAGCAAGAAGTTAAAATTGTTACAATTTATGGTGTAAACTACTTCCTAAGCTAGCTTTTAATCCTGAGGTGACTGATACTTACAGCAAGGCTGTTTTACCAAGCAACAGCAAAACAAACAAAAAGCAAAATAAAACAAAAAGGAATGTATTCGTCGACATTAGCAGCATCAATAGAAACAGGTTTAGAGCTTAGAGGATTCTTTTTAAGATCCATAAAGTCATAAGAGAAAGAGCGCTTCGAACTTCAGTACGCTTCAGTAAGCGCTAGAAGGCTTTTAAAACCCAAGTTGCTGGATCCTACCCACAGAACTTCTGAGTCAGCAAGTCCGGGGTGCAGCCCAAGAATCTGCATTTTCTAGCACATTCCCAAACGAGGCGGGCGACCTGGCGTGGGGAGTACGCTTTGAGGGTTCCCTTTAGTAACTTCACCTTGAGCATTTATCGGATTTCTCTCCAAACGAATTATTCAAACGTGCAGATTTTGTAAATTTGGGAGACTCAATCTGTCACTCCCGTGGGATTTGTTAATAAGTCGTGAAAATTATCTCAAAAGGTTTTGATCTAGTGGTTGCTTCAGCAGCACGTAGGCTAAAATGGGAACAATGCAGAGACGATCAGCCTGGCCCCTATGCAGGGATGACATGCAAATTCTTGAAGCGTTCCATATTTTTTGGAACCCTCATACACTGTTGGTGGGAATTAAAAATCATGCAGCCACTATGGAAAACAGTTATGGAGATTCCTCAGAAATTAAACATAGAAGTACCATATGATCCCCTTTCTGGGTATATATCCAAAAGGCTTCAAAATAGGATCTCAAAGAGATATTTGCATATCCAAGTTCATTGCTGCTTTACTCACAATAGCCAAGAGGTAGAAGTAATCCAAATACCCGTGGACAGATGAATGGGTAAAGAAAATGTGGTATACACGTGCAGGGGGATATTATTCAGCTAAAAAAAAAAAGGAAATCCTACCACATGCCCCAACATGGATGAATCTTAAGGACATTATGCTAAGTGAAATAAGCAGTCACAGAAAGACATACGCTATATGATTCCAGTTATATGAGGTATCTAAAGTAGTCAAAGTCATAGAAACAGAAAATAAGATGGCTTCCAGGGGAAGGAAGGGGGAGGAAACAGGGAGTCGGTGTTCAACGGGTATAGAGTTCCAGGTTTGCAGAATGAAAATGTCCGAGAGAGCTGTTGCAAAGCAATGTAAATATATCTACCACGACTGAACTGGGCATTTACGAATGGTCAAGATGGTAAATTTCATATGCATCTTTTACCACAATGAAAGAAAAATTGTTCACTTAAAGAAAACACTTTCCCTGGAGGGCACAGTAATTCTCAGTTGGAGAGGTGTCTGGAGGGAAGTGGAGAGGCTCTTTGTGGCTACTCAGATATGAGCTGGGTACTTATCCTGGGTCTGGTGTTGGCAAGCTCCCGCTATTATAGGCCTGTGGATTCCCAACCTCTCATACGTGACTCTTCAGAGTTCTGGTACCTAAGTCCAACCCAGAGATTCTAATTTGGCTGTGATATGACCTGGATGGTAAGATTTTTGAAAGCTCCCTTGCTGGATGGGTTGAATGGTTACAGCTGAGGCTATAAATCATTGTTCGGATCAGTGATTCCTAAATTATCTAAAGATCTCTTTGGAGCTCTGACAAACTATATACACTCAATACTCATCCGTTCTGTTCCTCACTGAACCAGGTATTTCTGATTATTGTCCTTCTCTCCAACCAATTTGAGAAATGTAACATTAGTGGATTTCTGATGCCTCTTGAAGATAAAAATATGTCCAAGATTACTGTTTTCTTTGGTAGGATTCTCCCGATCAATGGATTGGGCTAAATGCTATATTTGAACCACAGTTATAGAGAGTTGAGTTTCTCAACGACTAGATTTGCACGTGACCAAGGTTCCTATTGAGGTTGGTGGGACTGTCTTAGTTTCGGCTGCGTGTGTACATATTATGCAGCTTTCCTTTTAAGTCCTCAATCAAACCACACAGTCCAAACAGCATTTGGGCTTAAAATCAACTTGTTGGGGGCAGCTGGTGCTCGGTTGGTTAAGCGTCTGACTCTTGACTTCAGCTCAGGTCATGATCTCACAGTTTGTGGGTTCAAGCCCTACATCGGCCAGCACGAAGCCTGCTTGGAATTCTCTCTCTCCCTCTGTCTCTGCCCCTTCCCTGTTCTCTCTCTTTCTCCAAATAAATAAATAAACTTAAATCGACTTGTTGAAGTATAACGCAATTCTGTTCTTTTGCTCACAAATTGTTTGTCAGGTTATGAATAATTTAAAGATGATCTGAAGAGCAAAAGGATAAAATTTCATAGAGTTAACATTTGCGTGAAGGGATTAGGCACTGCCAAAGGGATTTTTCTTGACTCCCTAAAAATCAGTGGTATATCAGAGGCTACACAGGCAATCCTCAGGCGTTACTATCAGGGTGTACTTATTACCTAAGAGTCTCAAATGGAAGAAACACCTCGCATATTCAGTCATCGTAAGCCAGTTTAGATACCCATGAGATCAGAAACCAGGCAGCACAGGAGTCAAGGGACTTGCCAACTTAATGCTGTGTAATATTAATTAAACTTAATATAGCTCAGTTATCTGCTTTTCAGACGTTCCCAGGCAGAATCCCAGACAATAAGCAAGAAATCTATATTCATATTATATGTATATTTAAATTATGTAATCATAAATGTGTTCATAATTATATATTCATATTATGTAATATATTATATACTCTACATTTCTGAATAGTTCTAGAATAGCTGAATAGGAGAAATGGGAAGTCAATAACTTCCATGAAATCAGTTACCTGGGAAAATTCATTTGAGAACGTACAGGTGCCATCATACAAATACACATTTTAGTACCCTGTGAAGAAGGCTGAAACCCTGCTACGTGCCTTGCGCATTAAGCATTCAGGGGTAGAAGTAAGTAAAGCCGCCTAGAATTTTGCGAGAAGACATCGTGAGGAGATCACTGCTCACCTGTGTTTTAAAACGTGTCTGAGAGTAACCAATACCATTGGGCAATACAGTTATTGGGGTGGTATTACCTTGGGGAGGGATTCAGTAACACATAAAGGACAAAAGAGAACAGAAATCCGGAATAGAAATAGAATAGAATATTCACTGCATCCAAACTTCGATGGCTTCCTTTTTAGGAAGATGATTACATATATATAATAGAACAATTTTTGTTCTTCCTCATCTGATACAAGCGTGTAATATTTAGCACAGTGCAAGAAACACCCAATTTGTGGTGAGCAATCCAATTTATATGATAGTTGGTTTTGTGCACATGAACTTTACGAGCCAGGATTGTCAATAAGTTCAGTGTGGAGTTTTGAAAATATATAGATTCTTGGGGGCGCCTGGGTGGCTCGGTCGATTGAGCGTCCGACTTTGGCTCAGGTCATGATCTTGCGGTTGGCGAGTTCGAGCCCTGCATCATTCTCTGTGTTGAGAGCCTGGAGCCTGCTTCTGATTCTGTGTCTCCTTCTCTCTCTCTGCACCTTCCCTGCTTGCACTCTCTCTCTCTCAAAAATAAGTAAAAAAAAAAAACCAACCCCCCCCAAAGGTATTTGAAAATGTGCAGATTCTCAAGAGCTAGCCCATGGCTTCTGTATAGATTAAAGCCTAAGAATGTATATGCTTAGAAGCTCCCCAGGAACGATTCCTGCTTCTACCTGGAATAACAGGGACTCTGATGCTAACTGTCTCTCAGAAACAACTAAAACACTGGACAAAACATATCAAACAATAGTTTTGAAGACACAGGACATCACACAACAAAGGGCGATAATCCTCGAAAGACAGAAAACCAATGAAGTGAGCTTTGTGCTATCCCAGATTGCCGCCTTGAGAGTCTGCAGGTTGTGTTCTGCAGGAGGGACTCACAGCACACGGGGACTGAGGCTGAGCCTGCTGGTGTTCCCCTGTGGGGGAAGTGGACGTGGAGTCCGTGAGAACCAAAGTGGCTGGAGTTTACACGAGTGGAGTACTGAAGAGAGAGCACAGCATACACAGGGACCCCCGGAAAGCCTCAGAGGCTTCCCTCTCTAGGCTTCAGTTGAGCCCTGATGGGTATATGTATGTAAGGAAACAGCATGAGGGCAGAGAAAAATGCAAGCATGGACTCCTCATAACAAGCAGTCAGCAGGAGCGCCTGGGTGGCTCAGTCGCTTAAGCATCCAACTTGGGCTCAGGTCATGATCTCAGAGTTTGTGAATTCGAGCCCCACGTTGGGTTCTGTCCTGACGACTTGAGTCTGGAGACTGCTTCGGATTCTGCGTCTTTCCCTCTCTGCCCCACTCCTGCCCGCACTCTATCTCTCTTTCTCTCTCGAAAATAAACATTAAAAAAAAGCTGTCAGCAAACTAGGAAAAGAAGAGAACTTAGCATCTATGATAAAACCTTACAGTTAACATAGTGATGAAAGACAGAATTATTTCCCTTTGAAGGTCAGGACCAAATCAGGAACATCTGCTCTCATCACTTCTGTTCAATATTGAACTGGAAGTTCTAGCTAGTGCAATTAGGCAAGGAAAATAAAAATTATTGCATCTAGATTGGAAATGATGAAATAAACTCAGTTTTACTTGTAGGTGACTTTGTCTATGTAGAAAATTTGATGGATATAAACATATATTAGAACTAATGAGTTTAGCAAAGTTACAGGATACAAGAATATATCCTGCATAGTATTTAAATATTGTAGCAACAAATATTTGGAAATAGGAAATACTTAGGGATAAACCTAACAAAGATGGGTAAAACCTGGGTATTGAAAAATCATAAAATATTGATGAGAGAAATGAAAGAAGACCTATGTAAGTGGAAGGACGTACATTGTCTGTGGGTTGGAAGATTCAGTATGTTAGATGTCCATTGTCTCCAAATTTATCTGAAGACTCAATACAATCCCAGTCAAAATTCCAGGAGGCTCTTTTGGGGGGGGGTAGAAATTGGCAAGCTGATTTGAAAGTTCATATGGAAATGCAAAGGATCTAGAAGAGCCAAAACAAAAATAGAACCCTTTGACCGTGAAGAACAAAGTCCGAAGGCTAACACCACCTGATAGACTTGGCTAGCTCAAAATTCTACCCTGAGGCAGACGATTAGCAATATCCCGAACTGTATTAAGTCATTGCTTTCCTATTTAGCAAATGACCAGTGCGATGAGCTAAACAGTGTCCCGGAGGTATGCGAGTTATAATTTAGTCGCCACTTTATCTACAGGAAGAAAGGAAATATGAAGTATGGGCACTCAAGTAGGGATCAAAAACTTGTGTTTTAGCAGAACCCATATTTCTTACTGCATATAAACAGAGAGGCAGCGTTTATCTGCTTGCTCGTATTCATTGGGAGGATTGAAACCTGCAAATATGTTTAAGAAGGATGAAACACTATGCATGTCTGAAATTGCCAGCATGTGAATGCAGATCTTTCATCTGTGTATTTGGAGCTCTTAAGGGATGGGGGGAAGTTGCCCAACTATTACCCATTGTGGGGAAAAAGTACCCAAAAGGTGGGAAGCTCGTAGCGTGTGAAAGCTTGGTGCGCGACCCCCCAACCTGAGCTTTGGGTTGGACATTTAGAGGAGCAGCATGTGGGGAAGAAGGATGTGTAATCCAGGTATACACTAGTTATTCTGTTACAAGGTTCATGTAGTACTTTCTGCTAGCTCAGGAGACATTGGGCTTTGGTGGCGAGTTGTGAGGATTAAATGGGAAAAAAGCATATAGAGAGCATGACCTAAACGTATGGCACTTATACTAGGAATTTTATAATGCCAAGTAGGGTTCGCAAACAACTCCCCCCAAATAATGTTAGAATTTAGAAGAGTAAAAACATTCTCCTTTGTGAGCAAAACGTAAACCACACAATTTGTTCTACTTCCATTATTGCCATGGTTACCTGGAAGCTCAGAACCAGTTATGAAACTTAGATCTCACATTCTAAAATTCCTATCAATTTTATATCTGATTCATCTTTGATGTTAATTTTGTTTCAATTAACTTCCACAAGTTGCCTATTTCTTTTTTTTTTTTCTTAATTTTTATTTATTTTCGAGAGACAGAGAGAGAGACAGAGCATGAGTGGGGGAGGAGCAGAGAGAGAGGGAGACACAGAATCCGAAAGCAGGCTCCAGGCTCCAAGCTGTAGCACAGAGCCCGACATGGGGCTCGAACTCACAAACTGTGAGATCATGACCTGGGCCGAAGTCGGACGCTTAACCGACTGAGCCACCCAGGCATCCCAAGTTGCCTCTTTCTTTCGGGAAGAGGGAAGAAGAAGGAAAGTAAATGAATGACTGAATGAATGAATGCATGGATGAATGAATGAATTATATATAAACAAGTATATAACTATAAACATATGTATACATAATGTAAATATGTATTTGTATGTGATGTATACATTTATATACAACATCTATAATATAATATAAATATATAGGGCATTATAGCTACATGTTTATTTACATTTATTCAATAAACATGTATGAGCTACCCAGGCAGATTCTATGTAAACCCCACCTGAAAACTAGCCTTATATTATAATTAAATCCCAGCATCTGTGAGTGCGTGTGTGTATGTCTATCTTATGTGTCTGTGTCTACCCTCATTCCATTGAATCTCATTCTCTAGGGACTTGGAGTTAAAGGAAAATCCATCCTTTTTTGGCCAAAGAGGCTGAGGCATTAGTTAATTAAATTCCTCGTAGGCGTCTTTCCTGATGCAGTAGGTACTAAATCCAGAGATAAGTTGTCTTGGCAACTGTTTTGGCGACTGTTACCAGCCTGCCTTTTAGGCTTGTGAGTAAAGATGTTTGAGGGTGTAAATCACCGGCTGAGGTTTAACAGATTTTTATCCTCACTTTTCCCTAAGAAGCTGGACGCTAATTGATAATATAGTACGCTTTTATTTATGTTCGAATAATAAAGCCATGTTCGTAGCTCAGCCCTTGGACGATTACATATATTATTCATGTTTTCAAAATGTAATAAAGATACATAATATCAGTTTTCCAATTAAAGTTTATGACCAAGCTTGGTGACGGTTATAGTTTGGCAGAGATTTTTAATTTTCTTCAAATGCTTTCTTGGGATTCACAAAACAGCTTCAAGCATAAACATGCTTCGCTTGGGGGAACAGGAGGGGCAGAAACTAACACACATGCATATGAAGACCACATACATAGGCAAGCATTTTCCAGGGAGTGAATCTGGCAAAAATGGACACTAGTCCTATTTTTAAAAAATAATTGATTTTTAATGAAAATATCCTTTTAGGGTTCACATGCACTGGAGGAATTGGCTACTGAGTTAATTTGTTAACTATCAATTTTGTGGCTAGCTAATGTGCATTGATGTCCGTTCTTAGCACTAAAAATATATGTGCCAGTAAAACCATTTTTACTAGATAATAAAGGAATCCTCACTTGAGAGGCTTCACATTGAATGCCTTATAGAAATAGAGGGTATTAAACAATTATGTAGGATTGAAAGGAGCTTAAGATCTTTCGGTCCAACCTCTTCACTTTACAGGAGAGGATACTGAGGTCCAGAGAAGCCATAAATGCTGTGTCTCTTGTAACTATGGTCAGAACATAGGTTCCCCAACATTGCCAAAGCAATGTAGAGGCTCCTTCCATGGTGGCCTTCCCTGTACTTATTTCTGTCCAAGTTAACCCTTTCATGATATTTTTTCCTCCTCATAGAGACAGCATGATATGATTTAAAAGTTTGCAGTTCTGAGTCATATACACCTGGATACGCCGGGGTTCAAATTCAGATTACTTACTTAAAAAAAAATCTAGCTTCCATCATCTTGATTCCCGTATAATCCTTATGATCAGGAAGTAGCTACCTTAATCTATTAAATACATGGCGAGGGGAGGGGTTCTATAACCTTGAAATTATAAGGAAGGCAAAGGATCCCACTCTGCTGCGAGAACTTCATATTATGTACAACACATAGTTAGGGTCTTTAGTTCTACAGAAAAATGTGTTTCAACATCAGTCTCCGTTTAGCGTCCGTCGGTGAACTGTTCTCATCTGGGCTGCTTAGGAAGAGACCTCGAACTTGCCGTGACTGCGTCTTTTTCTCTGCAACCCATCCTGGCCTTTCCCCATACAAGGAAGTTAGTTTGCAACAAAATATCTGCTTCTTGATTTTTTATCTTAATACACCAAAGCTAAGAAGCACTACAAGATAGTATGGTTTTTCTCTAGTAGGACACACTTGTTCAGCTGTTTTTAAAACCCATTACTTCTCGAGAATAGGATATGGTTCTTCTGTAGAACTCACTCACCAGAGCAGTACTGTCTGCTGGAAATTTCTGCAGTGAGAGAAATGTTCGGTGTCTGCATTGACAAATATGGTAGCCACTAGCCTCTTGGGGCTCTTGAGCACTTGAAAAAGGACTAATGTGAGGGGCCAGCTGAATTTTTTATTTTACTTAATTTTGGTTCATTTAAATTTAAATATCCATGCTGTGAATAGAGGTTACCGTATAGGGACAGTAGATCTAGAGGTTGGATGGATAGATATTACCTCTCTCTCTACCTCTCTTTCTTTTCTTTCTTCCCTTTCTTCCTGCTTTCCCCAACTCTCTCTACGTCAGGCTTTTTCCCTCTATATGTGATAAAGTAACCTAGGTCAAATGGGGCTTCTTCCACGGAAATATGTTTTTCTTTTTCCTGGAATCTTTTTTTGGGGACAGTCCTTAAACTGGGAGAAAATGAGAATATCAGGCTCTGGAGAATCCTGATAAGTAAGTCCTTTGAGGTTAGCGAGGTCCGTGATCATCCTGTGTCCTTCAAACCACACTTTATAGGTAACTGTCCGCTCTGCCAGTTTAGAACACCAGCCACAGTTGAGCATGTCCTATGTTATGACATTGACATTTCTTGGCATGTTGTAGTAATGTCTTATCCCCTTTAAATAACCGACGTTGATCTTAATGCCGGTAGCTTTTAGTGCTTTAAGTGATTCAGTCTAGACTTCATTCTGAAAACAGGTAGTGATTTCATGATTTTATTTTTTTAATTTTGTTTTTTTTTGTGTGTCACATTTTTATTTAAATTCCACTTAGTTAACATATAATATAATATTGGTTTCAGGAGTCGAGTTTAGTGATTCACCACTTACATACAACACCTTCACCATGACAAGCGCCCTTTTGAATACCCATCACCCATTTTGCCCATCCCCCCGCCCACCACCCTCTATCAACCCTCAATTTGTTCTCTGGAGTTAAGAATGTCTTATGGTTTGCTTCCCTCTCTCTTTTATTTTTCCTTCCCATATGTTCATCTGTTTTGCTTCCTAAATTCCACACATGAGTGAAATCATATGGTATTTGTCTTTTTCTGACTGATTTATTTATATATATATATATATATATATATATCATATATATGTGCATCTTTGAATATTTATATTATATAAATTATATTACATATAATAATATATAAATAAATATTTATGTTATATAAATTATATTATATATAATAATATATATAAATTATATTATATTATATAAATAAATATATATATCTATACACATACACACACACACACACACACACACCCCTTTGAATCAGTATTTTTGTATCCTTTGGGTAAATACCTAGTAATTCAATTGCTGTGTCATAAGGTAGTTCTATTTTTACCTTTTCGAGGAACCTCCGTACTGTCTTCCAGAGTGGTTGCACAGTTTACATTCCTATCAACAGTGTAAGAGGGTTCCCCATTCTCTGCATCCACACCAACATCTGTTTTTTTCCTATGTTGTTACTTTTAGTTATTCGGGCAGGTGTGAGGCGGTATGGTATCTCTTCCTGTTTTTGATTTGTATTTCCCTGATGATAAGTGATGTTGAGCAATGATTTCATTAAAATTTTTTTAACGTTTCTTCATTTTTGAGAGACAGAGCATGAGTGGGGGGGGGGGAGCAGAGAGAGAGACACACACACAGAATCTGAAGCAGGCTCCAGGCTCTGAGCTGCCAGCACAAAGCCCGATGCAGGGCTTGAACTCACGAACTATGAGATCATGACCTGAGCTGAAGTCGGACGTTTAACCAACTGAGCCACCCAGGTGCCCCGCAATCATTTCATTTTTAAAGGCTTTGCTCATCTAGCTCCAGGCCCTCCGTCCCCACGTGTTGTGTGAGGGTAGATACCACCCATGTCACAATCATTTTTTAAAAATCTTTTGTGTTCATTCATTGCACAAACACCATGCTTCCCTCATTCTACTAGTGCTGGAGGGAAACGAAAAAGAAACAGGATGAATAAGGGCATTTGCATTCTAAAGTAGAGGACCAAGTATTTCATAGGTAGCCCTGAGGAAGGTTTCCTGGTTTCAATAGAAATTCCCCTCTTCTACCTCCAGTGTCTCCTGTGTGGCCTAGAGGTTTTGTTTTGGGAAGTCTTGCCTCTAAGCTTCTGAAGTCACATCCTTCAACAATGATTTCTGAGCACATGGCCTGTGGTTACTGATGCTCAGCCTGTTTCTTCAAGATTTGACTTTCTGGACACCACATGGCTTATGACACAGTCAGGTGAGAATCAAAAGGCACAGCCTTCTTGGTAGCTGAGTACAGGCGCTGAATACAGTCAAATGTCCATTGACTGATAAAGCTCTTGTTCCAATAAATTAGTTCCTAAAACTTCACTCCAAGTGCAATTTAACCCACTGTGATGACCATGCTAATCTATTCAGCAATTTCCCCAACTTCTCTTAGCTGTCCCAAACATCCTTTTCATATTTTTTTCTGATGATGTGAATGGTTTGTTTCCTGCACCCTGCTGAATTTCTTGACATCTAGAGTGGTGTAGTACCCCACTGATTCCAATGTGATCAACTAGACCGACATTCTAAGAAAACCGTAGTGTAGATAAAGAAACTCTTCTCCATTCATCCAATACTTTGGTACTTTCTGTCTTAGGCTCTCTGGCTGGGGTTATTTCTTATTTTTAACAGCAATAAGAATTCTTAGCGAGTTGTCCTTACTATTCTTACTTGTCGATGAGGAAACTGATGCCCCAGAAGTTCAAGCAAATTCTGCAGGATTTTGTAGCTCATTGTTGAGTTGACACACAAACCCAGGTAGGTGTGAACCCAGGTATGTGCAGATTCAATGTATGCACTTCGCATACATTTCATCTACTTGAAAAGTAATCTAGTGTGAAGAATAAAACCTTCATACCTCGTATTAGTTTCCAGGTGCCCTTTCTGTTGAAGCTTACATATTCATTAAAGCAGGTCTGACAAAACTTGAAAATATAGATATTAGTTTGTGACTTTGAAAAAAATATTTCTTAAACAATACTGTAAAGTAAAATTTTTCATGAAGGGAAATTTTCTATCATTCAATTAGTCCTCATTTTGAATTTTTTTAGAAAAATATTTGGGTTGGTACATCTGGGTGACTCAGTCAGTTAAGTGTCCAGCTCTTGATTTCGGCTCAGGTCATGATCTCATGGTTAGTGAGAGGCAGCTCCGCGTTGGGCTCTGCGCTGTCAGCTTGGGATTCTTTCTCTCCCTTCCTCTCTGCCCTCTCCCACTCATGCTCTCCCTCTCTCCCTCTCAAAATAAATAAACTTAATAAAAATATACACATGCTGTGTATATGTGCCTGTGTGTGTTTTGTTTCCTGCATACACGTAACATTTATGTCCAGCCTTGACATTTGAATTTGTGTTCCTGAATTTTTGCCTTTAGTATAAAAAGGAATCTCATTTTCTGAAGATATTGATGTAAAACATTGGTTCCCAATCTGAGTTCATGCAACTCCGACAAACACAATTAACTCCCGGGGCCTCGCTCTCTCTGTGAAATGAGAATGATGGCCCTGTTACTCTTCTACTTTTTTCTCATGAAAGTAAAGATTTATAAATGGGCTTGACATAACCGATACCTTCCCCCTAGCAATGAAGCCTAGATTATTTTTGAGTGCATTATCCCTTCTTGACCTCTGTCACTTGCTATTCAACAGTGATAAATAAATCGCCCGCTCGTATAACCGCTGTATCATGCCTGGTGTTAATATCTGAAGCATTCTTTTCACCATGCAGAATCGAGAACCCTCTCTTCCTTATTTCCTTTTTCCAGAAATATCAGAATACATGCCAGCAGGCTTTACGTGTAATTTGAGAAAGACAAAAACCGACCGCAGCCTGAGATAAACCTGTTTTAAGGAAGGTGCTACGGCTTTCGCTGCAGAGTGACCACAAGATGGCAGTCTTTTAGAACATCTGGGCTCACGGGAGTCCCGAGCAATGGCCCTGATGGCTGATCTTGCCTTCCCAGCTCAGCCATATCCAGGTCAAGTCTGCCCAGGCGATAGCTGCTACGAGGTCCATCAGCCGGCATGAATGGAAACCACTTCTTGACAATGTTTTCTAAAAAGCAGTCCCCACATCACTCTTCCATTTTAGAGTGCGATAGCTTTCAGAATGCTTTATTTCCCTCAAGAATCTAAAACCTAGAGTGGTTAGAAACAGACATGTGGGGGGAGGGCTCTTCCTTCCATTTTCCTGTTGTTTGAAGTGATTGGTTCTCAACCTCGATGGTGCATTAGAATATCCTGGGGAACTTTTAAAAATCAATCTCTGGGGCAGGGTCCCAGAGATTGATTTTTAAAAGCACCCCAGGCGATTCCGCAGTGCATTCTGAGTTGAGAACCATCTTTTCAGCTCCTCGCAATTTATTCATTCATTCGCTCATCATTTATTGCACACTTCCTCATGTCAGCTCAGAGCAAGGGGCTGGCGAGGATGTAAAATGAGATTCTACGATTGCCCCCAAAGACCGTGCAGGTTAGTGATTCAATTCAATGGATGTCAATTCAGCAAACATCTATCAAGTTCTCATACCTGACAGGGACTGTGCTAGATGCAGAGGAGGCTGGGATGACAGCAAGTCCTGCTGTCTAGCATTTATATTCTAGTGGGTGGTGTGTATAAATAATTCTATGAGGCCGAGTCTGGTATTATTAATGTCTTACCTTTCTGTAACACTTCACAGTAACACAAAGATTGTTCACCAACCTATATAACTTGAAGCTCAATAATTCTTGAGATGTAAGCAGTTGGCCATTATTATCTGAGGTTCAGAGAGGAGACCAACGTACTTTGCCAAGAAGAAGCAAGTAAGTCCTTACACCCACGTCTATGGTCTCTGTGGTGAGTGCTCCCTGTCTCATTCCGCACTATGCTGTGGGGCTCAGGAAAGAGGGTTACTTTTGGCTGCCTGCTTGAGGGTAATTGTCCAAGGATGTATCTGTGTATTTGTCTTGGGAGCTCGGTTTCCTGGAGCGCGAGTAGAGGACTGTTCCTGTCCACACATTCCCTGACATCCTTCCTCCATCCAGTCAAAGGCCTCTTCTGATGCTATCCTTATGCTTCTATCCCTTGCACACGATTTTTTACTTTAACCAAATTTCTCTTTCTCCAATGTTCCGGATGTCTCTTGTCTTGAAGAGAAAACTGAAAATATTTAGTTCCATCAGCATATCTGCTTGTCATAAGCTTCTGTCAGTCAGAGAAAGGTTTAATTAGGGGACTGAAAATTAGTCCAAATGTATACAGAGAAGAAGCCAGACAAGTCTCGTTTTCAGAGATCTCCATTCTGTTAGCTAATGAAGTGTTAAGTCAAATGCCGTCTGGATGGGGACTGGCACATAAGATCGCTGATGATGAACATGTTTTAAGAATTAGCCTTATGGCTGACTTGGAAAGTTAGCTCTTAAGAGAGTGAGGTGTGGGCGAAAACCTTCCTCACGTGCAGAATCAAAGTGATATTAACTTCCTTCAGGGTCAGTCAATATAGGTAGGGATTCCTGGGTCACTGTTTTATTTCCCCGTAATCATGGAGAATCCACTAGGCGATTGATTCCCAGAGGTCCTGGACGTTTCTACTGCACAGAAGGCTTTGTTGCTGAAAACCTCACTGGGGACTGGGGAATGCTCTATCTTTTCCTCAAAGACTTGGCCGTCATTTAAGATTGTCCAGACTTAGGTGTCATAGCCAAACAGACACACTAAAAAAATGGAATATATCCAAGATGAGACATTCATATGATGAGGAAACTGAGGGGCCTTCTCAAGAGCTGCAGCTGAGGAGCTATAAAATTTTAGGCTGAGGAAGCAAAGATCCAGCAAGGAGAATGGAAACATGAGAAATGTTCGAATATGCAAATCTCTGCTTGTGGAAGGGAGGTTGTGTTCATTCTGTCTGGTGCCGGAGAGAAGGCCAATGACGGGGGGGGGGGGGTAGTGCTAAGGGGGCAAATTTCCACTTACCCTGATGTGGAAGAACACTAGAATTACTCAGCAGTGAAAGGAGTTGCTTCATCACTCCGTTTATTCAGAGATACTCAAGAACACTGTGTTGGGAGTGTGGGAGTAGGGGTTCCTCAGTTGGGTGAGCAGGTGGTTTTAGTGAACTTTTTCCTGGAAATACTCAACAGGTCTGGGTATATCCACCTCCAGAAGGTTAATTCCTCATGTCTCTATGCTTCTCGTGTTGTCTGTGCACTGAAATTTACTCTTTCAGGTGGGTGAAGACCCTTGAGGGATGCTAAAAATTGGCGCTGAATGTGGACAGGTAATCCATTCCCGGCACTTCTAGGTGTATAGAAAACTTCAGTAGTCCCCGTTAAATGAGCGTATGTATAATGATTTTTCTAATTTTTTAATGTTTATTTATTTATTTTGAAGAGATGGAGCATGAGTAGGGGAGGGACAGAAAGAGAGGGTGGGAGAAAGAGAGAGAGAGAGGGAAGGAGGGAGGTAGAGAGAGAGAGAGAGAAAGAGAGAGAGAGAATCTCAAGCAGGCTCCACGCTGCCAGCACAGAGCCCGACGCAGGGCGCAGACTCACAACCCATGAGATCATGACCTGAACTTAAACCAAGAGTCAGACGCCTCAGACTGAGCCACCCAGGTGGCTCCCAATATAATTATTTTTCTAATGTCAAATCACCTGTGTACCAGAGGGGGCAAATTGTCCCGTACAACCTGATCCTAGTCTGTCCATCAACCTCATCTTACCCCAACCTCTCCCTCTTTACGCTGGAGTCAAGCCTGACTACTGTCACACTCTTCTTTTGACTCGGCGTCAGCTCTTCTGTGTCTGGGAAGGATTCCCTTCCATTCCTCCACCAGCGCCTTTACCTGCCTCGCCTGCCCGTCTGCTCTTGCTTCTTCAAGGTCATCTCAGACGTCACTTTCCATCGGAAGTCTTCCCTAACCCCCAGGGCTGTGTTCACAGCCCCTTGTCTCTCCTCCTGTGGCACCTCCTACACTGTACTAATTCCTGGCACACGGTACTAATTAGCGATGGCACGCTTTCTTGGCCGAGCCTGGATTCAATCTCAGAATCCTTTCTAAGTCATTCCAAAAAGCCACAACTAATGAACCAGAGTGGATGGTCCAGACGAAACCTGCCTGCCAGTCCCAATTTGGGGCCTGCCTCACTCATGACACTCTCTGTGTTGTATCGAAATAGTTCATGGAATTGCTTTTTGTACAAGGCTGCAGTCAGCATCAAGGGAGTTGCTGTCATTTTTAGATTTTTAAAAAATTCTCAATACTATGCACAGTGCTTGAAATTGGTCTTCGCAAAAGGCTCCTTGCTATAGAAGTGAACTGGGGTGGGAGGTGGTGGGGAGGGCGGGGCGTTGGCTGGGAGAAGGTCGGAAGGGCAGAGGGGAGTTCCCAAACTCCTTCACAGTCCAGTCTCAGTGTACCTGGCCTGACAATGACCCAGGGCATTATTGTCTTTGAATGGGGGAGAGCCGGTGGGCACCGTGACTTCTGTCCGCCTGGAGGACGGGCTGGGAATACGCCACTCAGCCCTCCGGTAGGTGCCTCTAAAACCCTTGCCTTCGCGGTCTGAGGAATCACCTGGCAGGAAGGGTACCTCTTGCCTTTGAAGACCTTGTTTCTTTTTTTTTTTCTAAGTTTTTTTTTAATGTTTATTCATTTTTTTGAGAGGGATGGAAACAGAGTGTGAGTGGGGAAGGGGCAGAGAGAGAGAGGGTGACACAGAATCTGAAGCAGGCTCCAGGCTCTGAGCTGTCAGCACAGAGCCCGATGTGGGGCTTGAACCCACCAACTGCGAGATCATGACCTGAGCCGAAGTCAGATGCTTAACCGACTGAGCCCCCCAGGCGCCCCAGACCTTGTTTCTTTTTAAACAGCACTTCAATATTCAGGTCTTTTTGTGAGTGGTTTCCATGCCCCCTCCTCTCGCTGCCTCCACACATAGCCCTACCTTTTTTTTTTTTTTTTTAAGTTTTTGTTTAAATTCCAGTTAGTTAACATACAGTGTAAGGTTAGTTTCAGGTATACAATTTAGTGATTCAACACTTTCACGCAACACCCAGTGCTCATGATGAAAAGTGCCTTCCTTAATCCCCATCACTCGTTGAATCCCACCTCCCGCACCATCAGTTACCAGCTTGTTCTCTATAGTTTAGAGTCTGTTTCTTGGGGCATCTGGGTGGCTCAGTCGGCTGAGTGTTCGACTTTGGCTTAAGTCATGATCTCACAATTCATGAGTTCAAGCCCCGTGTTGGGCTAGCTGCTGTCACTGCAGAGCCTGCTTCAGATCCTCTGTTCCCCCCTCTCTCTGCCCCTTCTCTGCTCATGCTCTATCCAAAATAAATGGATATTTTTTTTAAAAGTCTGTTTCTTGGTTTACCTATGATCATTTGTTTCTTAAATTCCACATATAAGTGAAATCATATGGTATTTATCTTTCTCTGACTGACTCATTTTGCTTAGCATAATTCTCTCTAGCTCCATCCCAGTGGTTGCAAGTGAGCCCTACCTTTCCATTTCCAAGTACTCGCTCCTTCCTGAGAGCCCTTTAGACCGAGCTCACATCAGTCGTCCCTCCTGTGTGCCACCAGGGGGCGCAGCTCAGCGCCGGTCCACCATGTATTTGTCTTGCCTATAGCCTCCTGTCCTCTCTCCATCACCTCCAGACAGGCAGCGCTGCTTCTCTCTTCCTGCTCGGTGCAAGAGGCTTGGCTTCCAGAAAACTCATATTCAGTGGCTTTTGTTTCTGAGCTTTCCGCCCTTCAGGAGGTCAGTGGGGAACAGAGCCTGGGGGCTGATTACACAGGCCCTGGCAACAGATAGAAAGGACCCTACCATTCACAGCCCGCGTGACCATGGCGATGCTAAATGGTGCCAAGACTTAGCTTCCTCATCTATGTTAAACAAAAAAAGAAGAAGAAGATTGTAAATTATTATACCTGCCTCAAATGATTTTGGGGAAGATTAGATAACTTGCCGTACCCTTTAGCAGATCCTGCCTTCTAATAAGAGCTTACCGAATACCACAAGAGATCCCCAAACAACGAAACATACAGATGATAGTGTGGCGAATTCATTTCAGGCAAGGGAGATGTTGGAGAGCCTCCTGGGGACACTAGGTTCTGAGCAGGCCTTTGTGGCAGAAGTGGCCCGGAGGTGCATTGCAAGGAGAAATGGCATTCACAAGGCTACTGATCAGCCGGGGCTTGGGACGTGGGTGGGGGGAATGTGGGGGGATAAGAAGGAACCTGCTCAGGGAGGCCTTGAAGGGAAAGCCGTGGGGTGAGGACCTCATTTTGCTTTGCTGTCTGAGCAGCAGAGAAATGACACCAAGGACAGTCTTGACCAATGGGAGCCCACAAACCCCATCTACGGCAGGGGGGAGTGGTCCCCGGGGGAGTGCAGGTGAACTGAGCGATCCTTCTTTGGAAGAGGACCCATGATTTTAGACCACGCTGCTTTGGCCTTAGCCGACAGGGAATGCTTTGAGGAGCCCCACTGGCCCTGTTTTGGGCCCAGAAATCTCTGCCTCGGTCACTTTTTTGGCTGGTCAGTCCTCAAAGGCCTCCAAGGCAGATTTGGTAGCAGCTCCTTTATGCAGAGGCTGACAATGGAGCACAGGTTAGCCACCAGGAAAGACTAAGGAGAGGGGACAGTTCATCCTGAGACCTGAGCCGTGGTGCCAAGCCCCCGGGGTGCAGTCTCGCGATGGTGGCCCCTGCACCTGGCAGCTCACCCCTGGGAACAGATGCTCATGTCTGTTGGGCTTTCATCATAGCATGTCTGCAAATTCAACTTAAAGAAACAAAGACAACCAAAGAGTTGGGCATGGGGTGGACCTGCGGGAAAGCCTATGGGGAGGGAGAGGGGTCCCACCGATTCTGTGAAATTCCAGAGGAGGGACAGTGACCCAGAGTGGACATTTCAAGGAGAGCCAGGATTCAGTGTAACCACTAGGTGGAAGAACTTCAGAGCTATCAGACAGTGGCAGCCACTGTTTTACAAAGCGTCCTGTGTGTAGTGGTGCTAAAAGGGTGTTGCTTGGTGGAAAGAGAGGCATCATTTGTTCTGATTAAACGCTTCAGATTAAAGGAACTCTTACCTTGGGAAGGAAGTTGGATAGAACGTATTTTCCTGATACTTCATGAACTACAACATACTTTATTTCTTCAGCGCTCCTGGATGGTCTGGGAAAGAAACGTCTCTCCAGTCTGCTCATGCTTCTAGAGATCCTTACCCCATTGACTAGACCGGAAGACAATACTCTGAGCAAGGGCAGGAACTATGTCCTTATTTATGTCTGAATCTCCAGCCCATAGGACACTGCCTGTTATTGAGCGAGTGCACATTAAAAGTTTCTGATTAAGTATCAAATCAATTTTTTTGTATCTAGAGGATTCGACATGGACTGAGTCCCTTTTGTGTACCAGATACGCCTACTTGGAATGAATACAACAGCTAACATTTATCAACCCTTAGTTATTGGCCAAGTGCCAGGCTTAATGCCCGACATACATTGTCTCTTTGAAATCCCACAAACAAGCAGATATTATTATCACACTATTTTTAATAATGAGGAAACTGAGGCACACAGAGGCTAAATAGCTTCCCCATGGTCGCATAGAGAGTAATTAGATGTGGGATTGAAATTTAGCTTGCGTGACTCCAAAGCCAGCATGATTCCTCTGTGCACGACAGTTGGAGTTAAGGAGTGATCGTTAGCAATCATCAGGAGGACAGAATATGCTTAAAACGTAGCAAACAGTGACTGAATGCTTCCTCCATGCCAGACACTAAGGTTTTACTCAATCCTCAGAGAAGCTTCATAATGTAGGTACTATTACTTTGCTCATTAATTTTTTAAAAAATGTTTATTTTTGAGAAAGAGACAGTGCAAGTGGGGGAAGGGCAGAAGGAGAGGGAGACAGAGAATCTGAAGCAGGCTCCGACGTGGGGCTTGAACCCATGAACTGCGCGAGATCATGATCTGAGTCAAAGTCGGACACTTGACCTGAGCCACACAGGCGTCACGGTGCTATTCTACAGATAAGAAACAGGATCCAGGATTTTCCGGTGTTTTGGGTCCTGAAGCTTATCCCTCCAATATTATGTGGTCTTCCCTCTTTTGTGATACTGAAGAGGCAAATGATGAATCTTGTGCTGCTCTGAGAAAGTTGTATTTGGATTTGACCTGGAAGTGGCACTCCTCGTATCAGGTACTCTGTTAGGATAGGAACATTCCAGAGTGCTTTATGCTTGCCCGCTGGCCGTCTCTTAGCTAAGTGTTTAGAGGCAGGGTGGGAGGCGGCCAAGAAACTCATCATAAAAGCAGTGTGGTAGGAAAAACTAAGAATTGGAGATCAAATAGAGATGGGTTTAGGGCCTGGTTCACCAGTTTCCTGACTATAGGACCTTGCAGGCCGTGTAACCTCTCCGCATCTGAGTTTCGGCGTCTGTAAAGTGGGAGTGGTTACTATACCCACGTCATCGTGCTGCTGTAAAAACTGAAGACACTGAATTTCCTTCCCTTTCCTTGTCTTCTTATCTTCCTTCTTTTCCCTCCCTTCTCCCTCTCTCCGTTCCTTTCCATTCTCGCCTTTCTTCTTCTCCATTTTCTCATTGTTCATAAACTTTTAATGCGGATTAAATTACTACCTACGAGATATCATCCATTTCTTTTTCATATTTTCACCGAATTTCAAAACAAATTACCCCCCAGAAATAATGCTAAACCTTGCGGTTGGGGTCAACTCAAAAGTTGCAAACCGTGTTCTAAAAAAATAAGTGTCTTGCCCGCCTTCTTTGGGTTAGTATGTTTGAGATCAAGCGCCTTCTTGCTGAGGAAAAGGGCAATGACCGATGATATGTTTGAGAGCAGGGAGGGACCCGGGGCAGCAGGTCAGTGGGGGGGGGCGGGAGGGGGCTCCCAGGGACAGCCAGGCTGAGAGGCGTGGCGGCAAACAGGAGGAAGCCAAGAATTCACCACACTAACCTGACGCAGCACCTGGGCAAGTCACTCCTTGAGAAAGAAATCCTTCTCCTCTAGCCTGGGGATCCCTCTTGGGTGCTTTTAAAACAAGAGTGTCGAATCGTACTTTGGACAACCAAAACAGGGAAGAGATGCAGATTAGCCATTCGCATCTCTTGGCCCTTTTCTCCTCCCTCCACGAAGACACGTTCTGCCTCCTGCCGGGCGGCATGGGGAAGATTAATTAGCTAATATTGGTAAAGGGCCTTTGATGATGACTGCTAAGTGTTTGCACCGTGTAATTGCCATTTTTTCCAAGAAAATGTCCATATAGTTACTAATTAGGCATTGTTGAAGCACCTCATGCCCCATTATTTTACCGTTGTCTTGCAATTAACTGGCATCGGTACCATTTCAGGTGACATTTATTGCCCATTTCCCTGGTTTAATTTTTGGAAACTTTATGGGAAGCCTGGGCATTGTTTCTTATTCACTGTAACTTGAATAATTAACAACGTAAATACGGCTTTGGGTGCTGATATTGCCAACAACAAGAGTTCTTTAGAGATTTTAATTAAGAACACTACACATTGTACTTCATGCGAAGGTTTATTATGGGGCCAAAACACTCCATGGGCTTCTTCCCCATCAGCCTGTGGCTCGGGCTGTGCGTCCGTGCACGTGTACGCATGTGTGCCATGCGTGTGTATGCATGTGTGTATGTTTCCAAGTGTGCATGTGCCAGCGTGTGGTTTCCATGAGCAGTGATGTGAGGTCTGAGGACAGGAGCAAAGGCCTCCTTTGGCTTCGTCTTTAAGGCACAAACTAGAGAAGCAGACCAATGACTTTTCTCCATTTTTTTACTATAACTTGGAGATTTGTGTTGGCTCAAATCAAGCATCATTTGTTGATGTCCACTGTGGTTTCAGGTATTGGACTAGATGTGTCTCATACTTTCTTTAAGCTTTATAAAAAGTCAGTGGGGTCTCTCATGTTGACAGAATGAAGGCTCAGGGAGGTGAAGAAAGGTGTCCAGGGTCACACAGCTATTGACAGGAGAAGGCAGGACTCTGAAGCCTGGGCCCCTTCTGCTCTTTCTCTCAAGCCAAATTGCTGAGCTTTCTATCTGGAAGGGAGTCTTGGTCACTCCAAAGGCCAACTTGTGCCTTCTCCGGGAAGATTTAGATGGTTCACCTCTCTAAATGTATCTTCTTTCCTGTGTCTGATAGTACTTTCTATCATTTCTCATAATCTGACTTTTATTTTAGCTATGTTCCGCTGAGGAGGGCAATGTGATACAATGGCTAGGACAGCATGGGCTTTGGGGCATTATTCTTCTCACTCTGCCTCTTCCTACCTGAGTCATCTTGAACAAGTTCTAACACCTCCTAAGGTTCATATTATTGATGGAAGATGAGTGGAGAGCATGTGTGGAAAGCTTAGAATATTTCATGGCACATGGAATGCACACAATATATAGTGATTGGATGGATGGATGGATGGATGGATGGGTGGATGGGCAGATGGGTGGATGGATGGGTGGATGGGCAGATGGGTGGATGGATGGGTGAATGGGCAGATGGATGGATAGGTGGATAAAAAAATATAAATAAGTGGATGGATGGCAGAGACCATTCATTACTCATTTGAAGCATTAACTCTCCCAAATTCTGATCACTCAAGCTTATAGTTAGTATTAGTTCAATAAGATTATTTTTTAAATAAAAATGAATATTAAGAAGACTTTTTAGAAAGTTTAGTGTGTCTGATTGGGGCCTAGGCTGTCCATCCCTAGTCAAAAAAACTGGACCAAACCCTAATTATGAGGAAGCATCCAACTTCTTGACAAAAATTATCGCTAAGACCAGAATCTGGTGACTGCCAATGAGCTGAAGTATATGGGTCTGTTGTCTGTGGTTTCTTCCACCCCCATTCCATGTGTAGGGACAGAAGGACAGAGGTCAAGAGGAGGGCTGGACTTGAAATCTCAGGACTCTCAGAAGAATTCCAACCCCATCATGTGTAATTATCAATGTGACACTTTGGACTCTGAAGAACCGTCTGCTATAAGTAGCAAAATTCACAGGCACTATCCCCAAAATGACTCTGAAATGGAGATTTTCTTGTGGAAACTTAACTAGTGAGGCTTCTCTGTTAAAACATCTGTCAGGGAGGGAGAGAAGCAGGACTGGGGAAACCCGAAGCTGATCTTTGGGGCATTTCTGGAACTGGTGGATGGGAGGCCTTCCGGCCTCAGAGCTGCCCTGAACTGAGGAAGAGCTTCTGCATACACTTTCAAACTCTTGCATGTTGTGCCCGGAAGAGGGGTGTGACTTTGGGCAAGGCCAGGGGAGAGCAGCTCCTGGGGAGGAACTCAGCTGTGAGCTGTCAGCACCCCACACTCCCAGCGGCTGCGAGGATGGGTTTCTGAGTCCTGGGAAGGAAGACTCTGGGTGGAGCACTCCAGAGTCCTGGGAAGGAGGACTCTGGGTGGAGCGCCCTGCTTCCCACCGCAGTGAAATGGGTTTGAACTCAGGATGCTTTCCCATCTGATCGCATCATGATTTTCCCCCTGTCACTCAATGGCCATTATGATTTCCACGTCACTGCTGGAGACGGAGTTTCAGAGTTAGTCACTGCCCAAATGACATACCAAGAGATTGAAGGGTCCATAATATGCCACCGACACCCATGCACAGTCCCTGGAACCGTGTGTCTGCCTGCTTTGACAGCAAATGAGAAGTCATTCAATAGCTGGCTAAACTAGCCAACACTCTGTTGCTTGCTAAAACTTGTAAGGAGATCGAAGGGTACTGTGTGTGAGAGACAGAGAGAGACGGGGGAGAGAGAGATGTTTCAGAACAAGCAGAAACTTAGCTATTTCTTCTGCGTGGTTAGCATCGCTCAGGACTTTAGAGGAGACATACGTAGGAAGCCATTACAACACATTTCATATCAAGAAGATTCTGAGTCCGGTCTTACTGCCTATAAATATAACTCCATGCAGTTAGACCTAATATACACTTTTTGAGCTTCGTTCATTAATTCCCTATTATTTTAGGAATTATTTATTGCACATCTGTGATTTACTCCCTAGGGACGTGGAGGTAATGGAGTTAATAGCTTGGTGACGGGTTGTGTTGGCCTTGGACTCCATTGCCATAAAAGGATTCTGCAGACATGGTGGCCGAGGGACTACAAACAGACAGAGAATAGTCTCCAAAACCTCAGTCTGTTCTATCAGCCCCCAATCTGTGGTATAGGCTGCAGACGGGAGGGAAGGAGGAAGAGGCATTAGGGAAACAGTAGCCTGTGTACTCCAGCCTTGAAATGTCCTCATCCCAAGGAGCCGCGAATGCGTACGTGGCCGTCTCTGCCAGAGTAAGCCCCTGCGGGGGTTGACTGGCATAGTCGTCAGCCTGTGCACCTAGAGACGCCAGCTTCAAGGCAACGTGAGCTCATGGAGGCTCAGTAGTCACTGTGCGGCTTCTCTCCCAAGGGGGGTTAGCTCAGGCCTGCATCTTTGCCCCTCACTGACCCTGCCTGCTGGGAGAGACAGGGCTTCATCTCACCATCCTCCCTTTTTAAAATATTCGCTCTTCCCTGCCTAGACCTCTCGGGGCCTGTGAGTCTCCAGTAGGCACAAAGGATTCTCGGAGCCTCTTCTGACTAAACGCGAGGCCAGAGTCTGGCTGGTCACTTGGTTTACAAGCACAATGAAGTGAGCTCGGATTCCGGTTCTGCTGCTTGCTGGTGATTGCCAGGCTACTTCTCTAGTCCGGGCTTTGGTTTTCCATCATCTGGAAAATTCCTTGACGGGGGTTGGGGGGAAGATGATAGCCATCCCATATTGTGAGGATCAAATGGGAGAAAGATCTTGCGCCAAACAAAAGGCAGAATTCAGATTAAATTGTCACTTATTAGACAAAGGCGGCTGAGTCTGGCGCTGGAAACATTTGTACCTACATTATCTTAGTAATCAATCGACATCACAGCTGCCTTCGGTGCGTTTGAAGAAGCGGAGCTCATAGGGATGATTTCGCTTCTTGGGGGCTGCCCAGCTATTAAGCCTTTGCTGGTTTCGGATATCCTGTTTGGCAGAGATTAGAGACTGCCCGGGCCTCAGAGGGGACGAGACGGTGCTTACCTAGCAGGTGGTGGGACTAGATGCTGTCTGACTCCCTGCTGACACCAAGGTTCTAGGATCTGGGGGCTTGGCGAGGACCCCGGCTGGCCGAACTTGGCGGGCTGGCGTGAACTCATTGAGGCTGGAGGTGGGGAGGAAGAGGACAAAGGATCTGAGTATCATTATTTGTTTAGTCTCCCATCGGGTGTCCGGGGTGCTCCTGGTTTCACGCCACTACTTTGTTCATGTCCTTGGCACAATGATGATGCTGTCACATGGCGCCTGGCCTGTCCCCGCCTCGTGCTGCAGCCTCGGCGCACCCAGACCCTGCTCCCTTGGGCTTTCCCAACAGCAGGCCCTGCTGGCCTCTGCAAGTGCTGCTTCTTCTGCCTGGAACTTTCTCCCTGAGGGTCTCGTGCCACCTTTTCATTCTTCAGCTCTCAGCCAAGCATCTTTTTCTCAAGGCTGGCAGTTCTGCTGCCCTGGGGCCAGCTCCGCGTCCTTTGTCAATCACTAATACGGTTCTGTCTTCCTTTCCTTTAGAGTGCCTCGCCTGCTCTGCAGCTCTGCATTCTCGAATGGATGAGCGTTTTAATATCTGTCTTTCCTCCTAGCCCGTGAGCTCCGGAAGAGCAGGGAGAGTCCTAACATGGCGGGTGTAGACGTTTCTAGTCACAGACCACCGACTGTAAATACTCTCTAAGTCCCAGTCAGTCTCCAGTCTGTGAAGCTAGTGTACGGTAGGTGTTAAATAAATATTTGTGGTTTGCTCTCAAAACACTGTTTAACGTTCCTTCGGAACACGAACTCAGTTCCCGTCTCTACATTCCTTCATGGGTCAAAGGACAAATGACGAATGAATGGGGGAGGGAAGGAAGGAATGGGTGTCACTGGTAATCGCCAGACACTTAACTGTTTGCAAGGCTTGCAGCGTCAGTGAGTATTCATCATTATTTCGTGGGGTTTCAACCTCTGGAGGAGCATTTGAGGTCTGGTGTGCCTGTCTAAGCAGGGGCTAGTGTCCATAGTAAAAGCGATTCTTTGGGTAAGGCAGAAGGCATAGACTTTGGAGTCAGATTGCCTGGATCTAAAGCCTGACTCCACCACTTGTTAGCTCCATGAATTTAAGCGAGTTACTTAACCTGCCCTTGACTCAGTTTTGCCATCTGTAAAATGGGGGTGATAATAGTTCTTATGTTGCGGGCTTGTCGTGAGGACTGAGTACTTTAATATTAGCGTTGTGAAGGTTTTCGGGCAGCACCTGACATAGAGTGCGTGCTGTGTGTGCTCACGATCGTTTCATCTGTTCAGGAGGTTGATCATGTCAGGCCTCCTCAGATGCCGGCCCCTCTAATCACTTCCTTCCTACCTCTTCCTCCCTTCTGACCAGAGTTGACCATTTCCTGAGCCCGGTGGATGATGACAACCTTTTTTTTTCCCCCTCTGTGATTTTTATTGAAAAGGAACGTTTCCTTTCAATTTCGATTTCAATTTCAAAATCAGAATTTCAATTTCAAGTTCAATTTCAACTTCAGTGTGATTTTCATTGAGATTCCCCCACTGGTAGAAAAGAGACCAGTCGTCTGTCTCGCTTAAACCTGAACTCTGCCCCAAGGAAATTTGGTTCAACAGGTTTCATCAGCTAGAGGGAGCAGCGCTAGGAGGTGAGCAAACTTGAGAAGAACGGCTTTCTCCAGCGTGGGTGGAGGTCGTTCAGCTCCACGATGCCAAGTGGGGCCGCGAAAAGCAGTTAGCTTCTGTGTGCATTACCCCCCCCCTTCTCGCCTCTTGTTGACTCCGGGCTAGCAAGCTGATGTCAAAAGGAACGTTCATGAAATACCTCTGCCACACGGTCTGCGAGGCAATTGAATACAGAACTAAAGTTATAGAGGGATGAAACTCTAAAGTCGGATTGGGCTAAGGCACAAGCATGGTCTGTGGGGAGGACAAAACCCAGAGTCCAGAGATATGACTCGAAACCCGGTTCTACCACTTACAGCTTCGGTGTCCTTAGGCGAGTCCCTTCCTGCCTCTCGGCCTCCTCGTCTGTTAAAGGAAACACTTCAGTCATCTGTTCAGTAAATATTTCTCGAGCTCCTGCGGCGTTTCAGACCCTGCTGGACTAGATGACGTTGTAGATGTTTTATAGCTGAACTGTCTGTCAAGTCCGTCTTCAAAACCTCAAAAACGGTGAACTCAGGGTTGGGAGGACCATGGGCTGCGTTGTTCTTTTTTTTTTTGTTTTTTTTTAATTTATTAATTTTTAATTTTTTTTTTTTTTACCATTTATTCATTTTTGAGAGACACAGAGAGCGTGAGCCATGGAGGGGCAGAGAGAGGGAGACACAGAATCCAAAGCAGGCTCCAGGCTCTGAGCTGTCAGCACAGAGCCTGACGTGAGGCTCAAACTCACAGACTGAGAGATCATGACCAGAGCCGAAGTCAGATGCTTAACTGACTGAGCCACCCAGGTGCCCCATGCTATTTTAATTAACATATATATAGCCTCTAGGACAGCACGTAACTTTCACTCTGGCGATTTTTGATGCTCTTTTTAAAGATCCACCTTTCGGCTTCCTTCCTCTCTGTGATGTTTGTTTACTATTTCATTGATTTAGATTTCGTATTTACTAACTCCTTCCCTCTGTTTACTTTGGGTTTATTTTGCTGTTCTTCTACTCTTTTATAGTGGAAACACGAATCGCTTGTTTTTAGCTCTTTTTTTTCTTCTTGGTCTTCATAGAAGTATTTAAAGTTGTAAGTTTTCCTCTCGCACAGCCTTCGATGCTTCCTAAAATTATTGACATGATGCCTTTCGTTATGCTTGCTTGAAATAGTTCGATGTCCTTTGCGACTTCTTTTTTTTGACCCATGCAGCATTTAGAAGAGTGTTGTGCAGCTTCTAAATGCTTGTATGCTTTTGTTTTATTTTTTAGTTATTGAATTGCTCATTTATTTCCTTTGTACTCAGAAACAGAGTCTAGAAGCACTATGGGATTTCCTTTCCGCTCTAGAAGAAACTCTCCCTAAATATGTACCGTCTAGCCCTGGACCAGGAATCCGTTTCCCCACACAGCATTCTGGAACCTCCTGTCTGCCCAGTGCCCTTCTCTTTGGGTCACGACCCTGCAAATCCCAGTGGCTTTAAGAGCCCTCGACTCTGACTGCTGTCTCCTCAGCTTTGCAAGAGTGCCGTTCTCCCCTTGGGCTCTTTTCCTGGGGACATACGGGAACCTTGAAGGTCCCTGAAGCAGAAGGCCGAGAAAACATTGAGCTCGCCACCTGTGCCTGCTTTCTGCTAGCACAAAGCTGTGCGCTGCCACCACCCCCTTCCTCTCCATTTCTCCTTCAAAAGTGCTTCGCTTGTTTTGTCCACTTTTATAGTTGTTTACAGTAGTGGGGATGGAGCAGTCTAGAACCCACACTCTGTCCTGGCCACATCCAAAGTATTCCTTTCTAACTGAATCCTATTTAAGTTACTAAGAGTAAGCAGAAGAAAGTGGTTTTGGAAATTTAAGTCCAAAATGCGTGTTTTTAATATTTAACACAATGTACTTACTTTTTTTAATGTTTTAAATTTATTTTGAGAGAGAGAGAGAGAGAAAGAACGAGAGAGAAAATCCCAAGCAGGCTCCGCACTGTCCGTGCAGAACCCGACACAGGGCTCATCTCATGAGCTGTGAGTTCATGACCTGAGCCGAGATCAAGAGTCAGATGCTCAGTCAACTGAGCCACCCAGGCGCCCCCTCGATGCCCTTATTTTTACCAGGAGTTTTAACTTCACCTTTGTCTGTATTTCTAATAGCAATTTCGGTTTATGAGCTTCGAAGAGAAAAATTACGGAGTCTTTTTTTCTCGATCTCCAGACTTCCATCACTCTGAGTAACTAACTTGAACCTGCAACTGGTGTCTAAAACCGATTTCTAGCAATACCTAAACAGGGCTTTTTATTTGATGCTTTTTGAAGATAACACAAAGAGGAGGCAAGAATGACTAATTTCATACATAAAAGATCCACTGTGGTTCACTTAAGCACAGTGTTACTGTTTCACAGCACAGATGACATCCTGATGTAGCGATAACAGAGCTGGCTGACACCACAGTCTCCTGCCGTAGGTGACGGCGGGGCCTTTAGTCGCCTGTTAAGCCGCACTGGTCTCGTGCTCCTGTCTGGATGTTCATTCCGATTCTTGTCGGATTCCATCTGTTTTACTGACTCTCTTCTGTGTTTCATGCTTGTCTATGCCAGATTCGCCAAATTATTCTGTCTCCTAAAAGTCATTACTTTATACCTGGATTGAAAGTTTAGCTCCAGGGGCACCTGGGTGGCTCAGTTGGTTAAGCTTCTGACTTCGGCTCAGGTCCTGATTTTATGGTTCATGAGTTCGAGCCCCGTGTCAGGCTCTGTGCCACCAGCTCAGAGCCTGGAGCCTGCTTCAGATTCTGCGTCTCCCTTTTGCTCTACCCTTCCCTTAATCGGGCTCTGTCTCTCTCTGTCTCTCAAAAATAAATAAATGAAAAAAATTTTTAAATAAAAAACAACAACAAAAAGAAAGTCTAGCTCCAGAGCATTTAACTGCTTTATCTGTAATTCCCTGGAGTATACCCATTATTAACAGAATCTTCATTTATTGCATTTCTTTTGGCTGTTCTCGTTCCCACTGCCTACTACACATGCCCATGAAAATGATGAAAAATAAGATTTTGGCTTTTTTTTTTTTCATCCCAAGTACATTTGGCAAAATCACAGTGCTAAAACTCCTTGTCATCCAGGAATAGCCTCTCCTCTGTGGAGCAAGGAGAGGGATCTAGGCTGGTTGACTTTCGAAGAAAAGAAAAAAAAAATTCCAATGTCATGCCATCTGAAAAAAAAAAATCTGAGTCAAAGGTTATTTATCCTTGTCTAATTCCTGTGTCAGTGTGAAAATAATTCCTAGCTATAACAATCTCAGGATTTTCCCCTTGGTTCTTTCATGCTCATGTAGGGTGGCACAAATGAACTTAATAACACCCATTTTGGATGTCTGAAAGCTTTCCTTTTTCTTACGGTTCTCTCCCAAGCTTCAAAAAGATAAGCCTACGGGAGCAATGAGTTCTGAGTGGATGAGATGGTATTCTGTCCTCCACTCGTTTGTGTGGATTCGTTAAGCAGTCACAGTTTAAAATCACAAATACCACTAGTTTGGAGGAAAGAATTATGCTTTAGACGCTGGAGAACACAGAATAAGCAAACTCCCCATCCTCAAGTCACTCGGAGCATATATGGAAGGCCTAGGTACAGTTACATGCAAAATTAAACGACGAGTCAAAATTTTGGAAATGCAAAAAATACGGGAAATTGCGTGAAAAACAAATGATTGGGCAGGTGATATGGACAAACCGAAGACTGAATGAGCCCAGAAATCTTTTCTGGGAACGTTGTTTAGTCAAGGAAAGTTCGTCCAATGTCCAGTTACTGTAGCCTAAAAAAAAAATCTCTGTACTTTATGCAGAGGTTTATTTATTTATTTTTTTTCACATTTGTTCATTTTTGAGAGACAGAGTGCAAGAGAGACAGGGGTGGGGCAGAGAAGGAGGGAGACAGAGAATCGAAAGCAGGTTCCAGGCTCTATGCTGTCAGCACAGAGCGGGACACAGGGCTCGAACTCACGAACTGTGTGATCATGACCTGAGCTGAAGTTGGATGCTTAACCAACAGAGCCCCCTGGGCGCCTCTATATGCAAAGGTTTAGAAAGCATTTTGTTCTTCAAAGTGCAGTAGGCTCTGCTGTCTAATTTGATACCCAGTCTCCTTATTTAAAATGTAACTCACCGTCCTTGAGCTCTGCTCTCTGTTTCCCTGTAAAGAGCCTCATCTGCTTTCTAGAACCCTGGTCCTCCACTTGCGTTATTGCCTCCGCACCTGGAATGCAGGCAGGAATGGGACTCGCTCCCCGTTCTGACTCTGAACAAGGTTGTAGGCCAACATGGACTTCTCTGCCCAGACTGTAAGTGAGTGAGGAGCAAAGGACTAGGAAGGGTATCTCTCAACACACCCCAAACTGTCACTGGATTATACATGGACTCTTGGGAGAAAACAGTTCCAGATATAGTTCAGGTTATTGGCTCCAGACCAGACCAGGGCAACTTCCCCCCACCCGTGCCTGTAGGGACATTTATATGGAGAATTTAAACAAAAAAACATTGGAAGAAGACTTGCAACCATATTGAAGAAAAGTTGACCTTGTCTTCAGCTGTAAGTATCAGGTTCTAATTGTATCCCTTTATTGTCTTCTATATAAATATCCCCCTTTCTCTTGGAAAATGACACTGTAGCAATTGATTTTGTTTTCATCAATCAAGGGAAGCCAACGCATATGGTTTTCAAGGGAGTTAATAAACCAGGCACAAGAGCTACAATGTAATTATGCAGTCACGAGTAGGGGAAGACGTGTGCATCGCTGGATGGCTGTGTTCTCTAGACAGAAGCTGAACACTGGAGCTGGGACTTGATGCTCCGGCATCCACGTCTTTTTGGGAACGCTCTTTATCCTCGTTCGAAACCATGGACTGAGAAGTGTCACTTAAGCTCCTTTGACGATAATCAGGCCTCTTCCTTGTCTGCGGGCATAAGCCAGCCTCCCCAGAGCTGAAACTTACTTCGTTGGGCAACAGAAATTTATTCCATCCTTCTTGCCACTTCTCAGGAACGTGGTCCAGGAACTTAAACTTGAACTGGACCCTAAGAGGTGGATAGAATTAATGTCACTTTCAGAAATAGCCTGTCGGAGCACCGGAGTCGGTGGTTCAGTTGGTTAAGTGTCCGACTTCAGCTCAGGTCATGATCTCACGGGGTCATGATCTCATGGTTCGTGAGTTTGAGCCGTGCATCAGGCTCTGTGCTGACAGCTCAGAGCCTGGAGCTTGCTTCTGATTCTGTGTCTCCCTCTCTCTCTGTGCCCCTCCCCTGCTTGTGTTCTGTCTCTCTCTCTCTCAAAAATAAATAAACATGGGGCGCCTGGGTGGCTCAGTCGGTTGAGCGTCCGACTTCGGCTCAGGTCATGATCTCACGGTCTGTGAGTTCGAGCCCCGCGTCAGGCTCTGTGCTCACAGCTCAGAGCCTGGAGCCTGCTTCACATTCTGTGTCTCCCTCTCTCTCTGCTCCTCCCCCACTCATTAAACATTAAACATTAAAAATAAATAAATAAATAAATAAACATTAAAAAAAACAATAGCATGTCTATCCTATAACTTCATCTTAAATTTTTTTTTACTTCTTTTTATAAAAAATCGAATCTCTTTTTGTATAAAATACAGATGGATTCCTTGCAATCCATTGGCAAACTGGTCCACTCACATTTACTGAATACTTTACCAAACGAGAGAGACATTTTTATTATATGTAATGCTTTTATGTAAAGTCGAGACTATGCTTGGACTCTCCGGCCTCTCCTAATATCTGTCAATTATTCCTCATACCCGCACCACAGTTTGGATACTTCGAGCTCCGTTTCTTAACCTCAACACTATTGGCCTATTGGGCCGGGCGACTCTGTGTTGGGGAATGAGGCCCCGCGTGCTGTGGGGCGTTCAGAGGCACCCTAGGCTTCGCCTTCCCAGATGCCAGTACCAATCCGTGCGCCCCGCCCCAGCTCTGCTGCCGCAAGCAAACCATCTCAAAGACGTTGAGAAATATCCTCTGGGACCCCAAATTGCCTATGGTTGTGAATGACCGTTTTAGCCTAATAATGCCTTTTATATATTAGATAAGGCAAACCAACTCCTTAGCAATGCTTGGATGAAATTCTGAAGTATTGGTATCTCATTCATTGTAATTGGGCTCTGGTACTTTATTTAAAGGAGCAGCGGTGTGTCATAACAAGATGACTGAGGTGCTCAGGAGCTGAAACTCATTATGATCATATGATCATTTTTTTCTCCCTCTTCCTCTCTCTGTCTAGAACCCAGGAGTGGAGGGGTAACTGGGAATGTGAAATCATTGTGCCCGGAGATCTTTTTTTTTTTTTTTTTTAAATGTTTGTTTTATTTTTGACAGAAAGACACACAGAGCATGAAGAGGGGAGGGGCAGAGAGAGAGGGAGACACAGAATCTGAAGCAGGCTCTAGGCTCTGAGCTGTCACCACAGAGCCCGATGTGGGGCTCAAACTCACGAACCGGGAGATCATGACCTGAGCCGAAGTCAGATGCTTAACTGACTGAGCCACCCAGGCGCCCCCAGAGATCTTTTTGACAAAAGTTCACTGCATGAATGTTACCTATGCGTGGCCACAAAAAAGAGATGCTTCTTTTTCTTTTGCCTCAGAATGTGTCTGTAAGAGACTTAAGTCTCTGGGGTAGGATGTGGAAGACTAGGAGGTGTCAGAAACAGCCGTGTGCCCGCCCCGTGAGACCAGACAAGCTCAGGCGGCCAGATCAGCTGGACAAGAGAAAGACCATCAAGATCAAATAGCAATACAGTATCTGCGCACATGTAATAGAAACAGCAATACCGTATCTGCGCACATGAGATAGAACACGGTAACGTAAGTTAGCAGGGGTCCGCTACGAGAAAATGATTGAAAATCCAGTGGCCGATGGTGCCGGAGAAAACGGTTCACAAACAACCAGGCTCTGGTTTCTGAGCTAAGTTCAAGAGCAGAGAGGGAAAGAAGTCAGGGAAGACTAAGAAAAATATGAGAGCGCTAATAAGAGTTTTACAGAAACCGCATGATGGAAACGAGAAGCTAGCTTGAGGAACGTGTCAGAGACTCACTTATCTGGGGTAGAGAATAAGATCGTAGAAGAGCAGTAGCGAATATTTCTTTATTCTGTATCTTGACGCATTAGATGGATATGCTTTCCTCGCGTCACACGTGAGACTTTATCCCCTACATTGACAAATACTTTTTTGAGCACCCGCAACATTTGCGCTGGGCGATGGAAATTTAGTAGCCAAAAGAGAAAACCTTCCCGCTCTCATACAGTTTATGTTCTAATGGAGGAGGGGAAGATACACAATATTGTAATATTGTAAACACAATAAAGGGATAAATGCATAGTACGTTAGAAGGGGATAAGGGATAAGAAAAAAACAGTGCAGGGTAAAAAGGATTGGGAGTGCTAAATGTCAAGTCAAATTAAATACAGACTTTGGTAAAGCAGACTTCATTTAAAAAGACTATTCCAATAGGCAGAATGCTCTGAGCCTAGAAATCTGCAAATACCTTAAAATTAAACAGAAATAAAAGGCTTTGGGGGGCACCTGGGTGGCTCAATCGGTTAGGCTCTGACTTCTGACTTTGCTCCGGTCATGATCTCACGGTTCAAGAGTTTGAGCCCTGCCTCAGGCTCTCCTCCCCCTCCCCCTCCCCCACTCATTCTTTCTCAAAGAAATAAATACTTAGAAATATATTTTTAAAAAGCAATCGAACGCTTTTCTTTTATAGGGTGGGGTGGGAAGAGCTAGCAGGAAGTCTGTGGGGGAGGAGGGCAAGGGGGTGGGGTGGGCAGGTGGCATCTTTGGGGTGTTTTCACAGTGAAATGTTTTTCTTTATGGTTAGCAGGTTCTCAGAATGAGGTGTGTTAGGGCGGATGTTTTGCACCATAGTGGTTTAATGCTTGTCCAACTTGAGGACAAGCCAATGTGCAGGGGCCCATGTGGAGGAGAGGAGACTGCCTAAAGTTTGGTCAGGCAGAGTTTAATGGCTACGTCACGGGCAATGGTGCGCACTTGGTCCTGGGGAAGAGCATTTGTGTATGATGTCCAATGCAGTGGTCAAGGGTGGGCTCATTGGCATTTTGTCAGACTTGAAGTAAGTGAATAAGCAAAGACTTCAGAGCAACAGAAGAAAAAGAAGCTGATATTGAGAAAAAAGCATTGCTGGCAGAGGGAAGGCTAGCACGAGGCGTTGAGGTGGGAGTGTAGCTGTTGTGTTTGAAAAATAGCAGGACAAATAATATTTTCCAAAGATTGCCTCAATAATGTCTCCCGTCCCACATGCAGTGTGATCCCGCCACCTTCCCATGAACAGGGAGAGTGTATTTCTCCAAGTCCTTAGATCCTGACAGGCTCTATGTCTGCCGACACCAATAGGATATAGCAGAAGAGTTTCTGTGCCAGTTGTACGTGTGGCCCTTACTTAACTGGCAGAAAACTTCTGCTTCCTGGTTCCTGAAGTACTTATTCTTGGAACACTGTGTTGCAGAACGCTGACTCCCCTGGGGCCACCCTGTGAGAAGCCGAGGGCGCACAAAGAGGTTATAGGGAGGCGCTGTGGTCTGCAGCCTCGGCTAAGACCCAAGCATCAACTGCGAGTCATGTGAGTGAGTCATCTTGGACGCCCAACTTTTTGAGTCAGCAGATGACTTCAGATCTGGCTGACAGTGGTCTGCAGCCACACAAGAAACCCGAAGCAAGAATGCCCAGCCAAAGTCAATCAACCTACAGAGCCACGGAGAGATAACGACTCGTCTTAAGCCACTTAATTTGGGGGAAGTTTATTTGGAGGAATAGATGACTGGGATGCATAGCAAGGAGGACATTGTGGGTAGAGGGGAGCGGGCCACAGGGAAATTAGTCTCCAGGGACATGAAGTCGGAAAGGTACGTGGGAAGTCCCGTTGGATACTGCCTCATAAAAACTTTTGAGTTTTGCTCTGAGTAGAATGGAGGGCTGGTTCAGGGTCATGAAAGCACAGTGACGTGATCCATGCTACACTCTGAAAGGATCTCCCTGGCTTCCGTATGGGGAATCAACTGCAGGCACTGTTGAGCCAACCCGGGTAAGCCATGATGGCACCTTAGATCGCACTGATGGACGGATGGGAGGTGAGCAGTTGTTGGCATCTGTATGTAATTCGGCCGTAGAACCCAAAAGTGTTTCCTGATGGGTTGAGATGTGAGAGAATGGGGTTGTCGAGAATGCCCGTGATCCTGGAAGAACGATGTTCCCGTTCTTACCTGAGATGAGGAACCGTGCTGGAGGACCAGGTGCAGGGAGGAAGAGCGAGGGCGCAGCTCAGGATGTATTCCCTCTGGAACATGGTTAGATGTCCCAGTGCGAATAGCAAGCAGGTATCAGGACCTTATGGGTGTGGAGTTAGTGAAGGTGTCAGGGCTGGAGTTGTAAATATGGGCGTTCTCAGCACATGGGTGTTTTGAAGCCGTGGGTGAATGAGGTCACGTAGGGAGTGTTAGAGAAAGGAAGGGGGGACAGGAGAAAGGACAGGGAAGGGGAGGGGAAGAAAGAAGAGGAGAGGAGAGGAGAAGAGAGAAGGGACCAGGGACTGAGCCCTGAACCATGCCAAGTGGAGAGGCTGGGATAAGACAAAGGGACGGCAAGCCAGACTGAGAAGGAGCAGGCAGTGACAAAGGAGGAAAGCCGAGAAATTGGATGTCCTAAAGTCTGGTGAAGGAGGCGTCTTCAGTAGGAAGGAGCCAGAAGCTGGGCCAGTGCCGCTGCTAAGTCAAATAAGGAGAGAACTGAGAATCAACCTCTGTCTGTGGTCTCAGCTAATGACCTCAGTCTCTCTTTGTTTCTTCCCATTCACAACACAGTAGTTATCAAGCATTTACTGTATGTCAAGTACTCCTAGCCTTGGGGATATTAAGGTAAGTTAAATGTTCACTTGAGGAGTTTACAGCCATCCAATCGATTAAACAATACTTACTGCGTAATTACTATGTGTAAAGACACTGTGCTCAATACTATGAAGGATATAAATGTTGTATGGGATACAGGTTTAACCTAATTGGAAATCTAGATAGAAACACACGGACTGGTATATGGCAGCGCAGGTAAAGCCCGCAAGAAATGTCGCAATGAAGTCTAAGGTTTCAGGAAGTGACGGTGCATATTGTATGATGAAAGGATAGGTTGCCAAAGTTGGAAAAATCTGGAAAAGCTTCGTGAAAGCAAATGGATGGCAAAGTGCAGGTGTGGGGAGCATGTGGTGGGGGCATCGGAGGTCAGTTAATAGGCAGCTATGGAGAAGTCAGAAAATGCATATAGAAACCAAGTGTGACACCATGGATGAACCTGGAAGACACTATTCTAAGTGAGATAAGCCAGTCCCATAAGGACAAATGCTATGTGATTCCACTTACAGGAGGAACCGAAAATAGTCAAACTCATAGAAAAATGGTGGCTGCCCGGGGCTAAGGGAAGGGGGAAAATGGGGAGTTGCTATTTAACAGGTATCAAGTTTCCGTTACACAAGATGAGTTAAGTTCTAGACATCTGGGGTACAACATTGTGCCTCCCGTCGACACTACTGAATGATACACTTAAAAATTTGTTAAAGGAGTAAGTTTCGTTCTGAATGTTCTACAATTTAAAAAAATCTCAAAGAACAATTGTAAACTGAAAAACAAGTGGAGATGCCTGAAGAATGGACGGGGCTATTGCTCATGACTTTGGAATTTGACCTTTTTCCGTGCTATGGCAAGATTGGAGTCTGGCGGATGAGGAAGATTTGGACCAGTGGATGCATTATAAATTTCTGTTTTAGGATCACTGATCTGGTGGTGAAAGTTAGGATGGAGTGTAGTTGGGGGGTGATAGGATTCGGAAATAGTATCACCGAAATGGACTGGCAATTCACATAATACAGGTTATTTTGAAGGTTTTCAACCTTGTGGAGACTTTCTCTCTTCATCGATGTGTGTGTTCTTGTCCATTTAGGGTGGTGTGTGTGTGTGTGTTTATGTTGGATAAACATGTATTTCTTAATGCATTCCTTCCTAAGTACTCAGTTTTTGCTGCCAGGAATGGGTTTCATTTATTTCGTATTCTAGCTACCACTAGTGCTTAAGAACTTAATTGCAGTGCTTGGTGTTTCTTTCCATCCTACAGCAAAAAGAGCTTAATTCGTCTTTTGGATTTACTTTTCTTTTGCTTTCTAGTTATGTAATCATATCACCCACAAACATTGATATTTCAACGTCTTGTTTCGGTTTTCACACCTCCCTTTTTTACAATGTAAAGGCTGAGCCTGGTGCCTGGCATATATTATCTCCGCCAAAATAATTGTTCGTTTATTCCTAGCCTCCTTTTTTCTTATTTTTTTCAGATGTGTGGAAACATTATCCAGTAAATTTGTTAGACTCAAGCGCTTTTGTTTTTAAGTTACTATTAGCCTTTTATGTTGATTTAAATCTTATCTTGGGTCTTAAAAATCTCTTTTTTCCCATTTTTATTCATTTAAAAACATTTACCAGGCATTTGTTATGTGGGAAACTAGAGTCTGAACATAACCCACCAACCATCCCCATGAAGGTCTCAATCTATTAAGAGTCAGAAACTTAATTAAATCACTGTAGACACAATAAAATACTGGATATTATATAGGTACAAGTAAATGACTAGATTTCTCATATCCTAGTCCAAATTTTATTAATTGTTATACTTTCCGGTTTTTTAAACAGTGGTTCAAGTCAAACATATAAACTCTATGATTTTTCCCCCAAGCATTATTAATATTGCTGTCATATTCTCATATTTTATTTTTTCTTTTCATTGCTTTAGTCATGATTTTGTGTTGTCACATTCCTTCTCCCTCATTCTGGCTTTTAAATATTTATTTGTTTAAGAAATATTTGAGGGTAGGTTTTGTGTACTGACAGTCATAGCATGACTTACTACATTCTTGTCGGCTAATTGCTTTTTTGGCCCTATTACCTATACTTTGAGTGCAGGTTTTCATTTTGTTATATTAAGCATATCTTTGTAGGTGTATGAACCAAAAGCAGTCCACCCCAAAACGTGCCATTTTAGAGTATTGATTATTTTACATAAAAGTTACTTAAGAGACAGCCTGTGTAGGAAGGAACCCTCCCCCACCACCCTGTCCCCGCCAAAGTAGGAGATACGTCTCCCCTGTGAAAGGTGTCCTCCTGTACCAGGAGGCAAAGAGACATCTTTATCACCGGAGATGGGGCATTTAGAGCAGAGAGGACCGTATAAACAACTTTTGTTCCTTTTTACGAAGTTACCACAAATTCTGTTTACAATTCCTCACTAACTGAAGCTCCCGAAGTTAAGTTTTCTCCGTCCCGTCAATTCCTTACAGATTTATTTTCTGTTTTCCTAAAAACAGTATGAACACTGCCCTCTCTGGTTATTTCTTTAGGCCTCAATTTCAATAATGAGTCTCCACGGGGTAGTCTGTCCCATGTCAATTTAATTTTTTAGTCTGGCTGGAAGACCTCGAAAGACAGAGGAAGGAATTTTTCTTCTCTACAAAGGCTACAATGAAGCGTATTTTATTTTGCAATTTAGAAGAGGCTGTTTTTAATAGAAGCCACCAGGATGGTCACAATAAAAGTTACCTCAGATACATTTTGGATTTCCTCTTTTATCCTGCAAGTTTATTGTTCCTGTTCCCAGAGTTTCCTTTTCATGTGTTTATATTATGTGCAATAGATGCATTTGAATCTTTCTTTCTTGGGGCTCCTGGATGGCTCAATCGGTTGAGCATCCGAGTTTGGCTCAGGTCATGATCTCCCGGTTCGTGGGTTCGAGTCCCGCATCGGGCTCTGTGCTGACAGCTCAGAGCCTGGAGCCTGCTTCGGATCCCGTGTCTCCCTCTCTCTCTGCCCCTCCCCTGTTCATGCTGTCTTTTTCTCTCTCTCAAAAATAAATATACGTTAAAAAAATTAAACTCTTTCTCTTTTAAACTCATTCAGAAGATAACCATAGCTCATCTTAACTTCCCTTCTATTTTAAAATATTAACATGAGTTTTCAGAACTCTATTTTCCCTTGTATTTTTTTCTGTCTTTAAATTAGCAGACTAGGTCTCTACTCTTGGAAAAACCACTTCTCTACTCTCTGAGGCAGCCTTCTGGCCTAAACCTCTGTCAGTAGACAGTGCCAGTGTTAACACAACTAGCTACAGTGTCCTTGGGGCCTTCCGACTGTCGCGATGGAATGGACGTGGGGGCTACAGATCGCTGGAAGGCGGGGGTCAGGCAGTGAGCTTCTAAACTCTTCTAGCTGTCCTGTCTAATGCCTGGAGGACACATTAGTATCACTTCTATTCCGAGGTCCTTTTCAACATCAGCATCGTCTACGGCATTGAACTCAACGTTAGGGCTGGCATTCCAGTTCACAGACAGCGTGTACATAAAGGAATTCTGCAGAAAACACTGCCTGGCAACAGGGGGACTGTATTCTGACGCCAATCTCTCATTGAAGGATGTGGAGGCGAGAAAGAAGGGGCTTTATTTGCTACCAGGAGGAGGGTCGCTCTGGAAGTGCAATGGCCGTGCCATCTGGCAATTAGCAGAGACCTGATGTGTTACAGAGCTTATGGGTCCTGAGACAAGTGGACCACGCAGTAGGAATACGGGACGGGGGACCGGGCGGATGGATGCTCTCGAAGGCCAACGAACTGTTATTAATTTTCCGAGAAGTGAATTCGAGGGTTAACCCTCATCTCTTCTCAAAAAATCTGACATAAAAGTAAACAAAGCTGAGAAAGTACCTTTTTTTGCACTTTTTTGTGGTTGGGCGCTAAGCAGCATATATTGGAGGGATGTAACCTTGAGGCTTTTAGCTTCTGTTTTTGCAGAAAGATCTTGACTTTGCTCACTTTTGAGCTCTTCAAGTACACACACGGGCCACTGTGAGTCTGCTCAGCGCCACACAGACCGCAAACCACATCCATCTAGTAAACATCACCAGAACAAGGGAGCGAATCATGGATTCTGCTTCAACTCTTCAAAGCCAGAAAGGGTCCCCGTATATTCACTGCCCGTTAGCCTAGAAGTTCACAGGAGACGTTATCTTGAGGTGTCTGAGGGTGATTGAATGAAGTCTAGGACAAAGTTGTGAAGAACTGTGTGCAGCGGCAAGAACAATAACTTTAGGACATTTGTAAATAGACAAGCCAGGTGGGGCAGGGAGCTGGCGCCACCTGCAGAATTTGGAGGGTTCACCTTGTTTACAGTTCTAGCCCGGCAGGAAGGCCACTTTCCCTTTTCCCTCAGCCTACTCAGCTCCTCTCCCCTCTCTTACAGTGCGAGGGGACAATTACATTTCCTGGAAAGGTAAAAGCAGGGATTTGTACAGCCACAGAGAGGAGAGGCATCCAGAGTATCCCCTGACCAAATCTAACTTTATTCCCTGCTTCTCAGGCTACATGTGGAAAAGGGAGTTTTATTTGTTGTATTTCTAATCACAGCCTGGTTCTTTTATAAAATACCATAAAAATGAATTACTGGAAAAATTAAAAGGCATAATTGGATTCAACAGGCATGAGCTTTCTCTGCTAGACTGTTGTAAGTTTCTGAAGACTTCCACTCAATATCCGTACTCATCAGAGGCGGGTGAGCAACGGTTTGTAGATTTGCTCTGGTTTGTGGACAGCCTGGGAGTATCGATTTCCCAAGTTCAGCATTCCGAGAGAACACGGTGACTAACCTTTTTAAACAAACATTTATTGAAATCTCTCCACATGTCTCTATTTATTTTTTGTTATTATCATTTTTTGTGTTTATTTTTGAGAGGGGAGGGGCAGAGAGAGGGAGACACAGAATCTGAAGCAGGCTGTAAGCTCTGAGCTGTCAGCACAGAGCCCGATGCGGGGCTCCAATCCACCAACCACGAGATCATGACCTGAGCTGAGGTCGGACGCTTCACTTACTGAGCCACCCAGGTGCCCCTCTCTATTTCTTTATCTATCTATCTATAATCTATAATCTATCTATCTATAATCTCTAATCTATCTATAATCTATAATCTATCTATCTATCGATCTATCAATCTATCCATTCATCATCTATCAATCATCTATCATCTATCTTTACCTTGTATATTATTGTTCCCATGGTTTCAAACTGTATGCTTGAATTTTGTTTCATTTCCATTCCATTCCGTTCTGTTGTGTCCTGTTCGGTTCTGTCCTATCCTGTTCTATCCTGCACTGCGTTCACTCCATTCCGTTCTGTTCTGAATTTGTTTACCTTGTGGCCACGAGACCATCGCTTCCTAGTGGATCCCAAAATAAGGGCTGGAAGGCTGGAGGAAGGGGTGCGTATATGGTTTCGGTAATGCGTGGAACAGTGAATGGCCACGTGTTAAGAACTTGTGGGGAAGTAGTCACTTGGTGGCTGGTCAGTGTCCGTTTCATATTTCCTGATGCAGATTTTTAAGTCAATGATGAAAGTCACCTGAAAAAGTGAATCGATTCTCTATTAGTCTTGGACTCCTTTGTTTCTTGGTATAAATCCTTGGGGAGGGGTGTTTTGATTGTCAGAAATTCTTTTGGAGATTCTTTGGTTATACCTTAAGATTTTCACGATGAAATGCCTAATTGACGAGTTTTCTTCAGATGCTTTACTGCTTCATTAAAAACAATGAGGAGTGTTTATTTTTTAAAACGGTATTCCACTTGAGTTTATTCTTGGACCATTTATTACTTTTCTTCTTAGGGAATGAGCAATCTTTTTCAAGCCCTATGTATTTTATGTTTTCTGTGTCCTGCTAGACCCAAATTAGCATAACTGGGACCTAGTGCTCATGGCGATTGTTTTGTTTATCTTAGATTGGTGTTAATTTTCATCTAAAGCCTGGATTTCTCATAGTCGAAGAGGCAAAATCTATAGTTGTTCAGATTCTTGTAGCTCTTATGTTACTTACATTCCTTCTGGACCTGTGTGTCATGACCTTGCATTTGTAGGAGAGGAAAAAAATATGTATCTTTCTACCCTTCTAGGTTTCCAGCTCCGGCCTGATGGGAGAAAAAGGAACAAAGGCCGGACTTCGCTGCGGCTCATAGTCTCCAGGAAGGATTCTTGGGGCGCACAGGCTGTGACTAACACTCCTTCAGCCACCTCCAGGACTTTCTTTAATGTTTTACCACTGGAGCTTTGCTCTGGTGAGTGTACCTTCCCTTCGAGAACCCCCGACACATCCCCTCCACCCCGTATGTGTTAGCAATCATCCTTCAAACATATGGCCCCCTGATACACATCGGAAGGGTGTCATGACAAACGTTTTACTGGACAGTAGTAAATAACCTTATCTTAACAGCAGCTAGCCCCTCAGGGTCCTGGAAACCTTGTTTCTAAATTCCTTAGAAACTTAAAACTATCCCTACCCACCACTCACTAAAAAGCGTGTATTCAGTTCCTCTTCGCCATCCCAGTGTGCTCTTTCCGCCCACGGGTCCTTTTTGCAACAAAAGTGGCTCAAGAATTCTTTCTTGACGGTTCACTCTCTGCCCCACATCAGGGCTCTGCAACAGAGCCCTGGACAGATCCGTAAGTAACAGTAACAAAAGGCAGATCAACCCGAGAAAAAAAAACAGAGAAGTTTTATTAACGTGTTTATGTGATGTAAATCCAGGAGAAACTCAGGGATGAGTAACTCAACGTTTTGGTTCGGACCTGGTCTTAGCAAGGAAAGGTGTTTTCAGGGAAGAGACATGATAAAGGAAAAGGAACGTGGGTCTCCAGGGGCGGCAAACTGTGTGAAAACAACTCTAAGGGAACCTAATGGCAGACAAGGGTGAGTTACCACGGTTGGGTATGTGGGTTTCGCCTGTGCCGCCTCCAGACTGGGAAGGAACTCAAATTGTCTATGGTGATTAACCTCTGACCTTCCCGGTAGAGAGGGGAAAGGAGACCCATTTATAATTTTGCGTCTTACTTTCAGGCAGATAGTAGAAAAGCAGAGAGCATTTTTGATTTATTTTTTGGGTCTGGTCCTTCTCAATTGCTTTCATTCTGAAATAACCCATATGGTGAAGTGGCATATTTTTGGGGCGGACAAATTTTGCCACCCCTCACAGGTAAGGCTATTAAGCTTGAAAACTAGGGGAAGATGTTTTTCTTTCAATGTGGCTCCTAAGAAAGATCAATGAGAGATTAGTATTAATGCATATATGAGATTTAATATCTGTGATCTTAATTTTTTAATTAAAAATAATTTTATTTTATTTTTTTAACATTTTTTAAAGTTTTTATTTATTATTGAAAGACAGAGACAGAGCATGAGCACAGAGTGGGAGACACAGAATCCGAAGCAGGCTCAGGCTCTGAGCTGTCAGCATAGAGCCCAATGTGGGGCTCGAACTCACAAACCGAGAGATCATGACCTGAGCTGAAGTTGGATGCTGAACTGACTGAGCCACCTAGGTGTCCCTAAAAAATATTTTGGAGTTTATTTATTTATTTTGAGAGAGGAGAGAGAGAGAACAGGGGAGGGGCAGAAAGAGAGGGGGGGAGAGAGAGTCCCAGGCAGGTTCCACACCATCAGCATGGAGCCCGATGTGGGGCTTGAACCCCCGAAACATGAGATTAGGAACTGAGCCAAAAGCAAGAGTTGGACGTTTAACCAACTGAGCCACCCAGGTGCGCCAACATCTGGGATTTTTCAAACAGAGTGCAATGAAAATGACATCTCTGATTATACAAAACTAAAAACAGATCAGAGTAAAAACAAGAGCGAAAGAGTCAAGAGAAAGGGGAGATGCAAACAATGTAAAAATAGACGTGGGTTTAAAAAGAAAAGTAAACTACTCTCTTGTATGCCGTATACCGTAGGAATTAAGAACATGGATTCTAAGCCAAGATGATTCATCCGACATCTTTAATATAATTGTCTTTGGGGTCCAGTAACCTTCTTAATTTTTTTTAATGTTTATTTACTTTTGAGAGGGAGAGACAAAATGCAAGCAGGGAAGGGCAGAGAGAGAGGGAGACCCAGAATCGGAAGCAGGCTCCAGGCTCTGAGCTGTCAGCACAGAGCCCGACGCGGGGCTCGAACCCACGAACCGCAAGATCATGACCTGAGCTGAAGTCAGATGCTCAAGCGACTGAGTCTCCCAGGCGCCCCGGGGGTGGGGTAAAAATAAAACCTTCCTTACGGTATTTTAAGGATTAAATGAGTCGATTTAAGTCTATGGAACAGTGAGCTGGGAGCTACACGCATGAATACGAACATGACAAACTTTCTGCTCTTCGAGAGCTTTCAGCGACTCATAAACAAAATATAAAGCAGTGAAAGTTAAATGTTCCAAGGCGGACAAATGGATGGGTGGATAGGTGTGCATAGCAGTCCAGGGTTATAGTCAGTAAACGAAGAAACGGAAGCCTGAAGTGTCTGTGATTTACTCTCGGTCCTCTTCAAGTAAAGAACCAATGCTCTTGGCCCTCTGCAGTGTTATTTCAGCCTCTGTACTTACCAGCTGTGTGAGCTTTGGGAAGTGCCTCAGCCTCTCTGAGCCTTAATTTCTGTATCTATAAAACAGAGCTAGAACTTGCTATGAGTATTGACTGCGGTTATGTGTAGAAAGTGCTTTACAGAGAGCCCGGCCCCCAGCGAGCATTCGGTATACCTGACCTTTTATTACTCATCATATAAGTATTTTACTTCATTCCAGTACTGCTTGTGGAGGGTAGCTGACGTACTTGGAGCCACGTAGCCAAGATCGGTTCTATTTTTGTGCACATTTTCTGTTTCTGGGTAGAGGATACAAGACAGAAACAATCAGAAATAATAAATACAGAGAGATAAATACTACAGTTTACAAGGCAAAGCCTTCCCAGAAGAAGTAATTAATTGCAAAATGGTGTGACTTGTGTTTTTCTCTGTCTCTTTAAGCTCCCACAAGAGGCTATGCCACGCTTCAAAACACTGCAGCATAGGAGCTACAGAAAGGAGAAGAGGGGGGAAGAAAAAAAGCTTTCTGGACAATCCAGTCTGTATAAAATACCTACAGCAATTCCTGGCACCAAAGAGGTGTTCAGGGTAAGTTCAACGGATTTTTTTATGTGATTATGGAAAACGTCTTCTGTGCCTTCTTCACAAATACTCTCCCCCCAAAATGAGGTTTGTCAGCACCTCGGAACTTTCTCTGTGGGGGGGAGGGATTTATGGCTCCATCTAGGACTCATCTGTAATAAAATATCTAAGAATACAGACCTCAAAATTTATCAAAACTCTCTTTCTTTGTTCTTGTCTGAAAGACGATTGTGGACTGAGCGATAGTGTCACCGAAAGCCAAAGCCATTAGGGAGCTCTGGGAAGCGAGACTTCTGATGAGAGAAACCACGATCTGGTCTTGGGGTGCTGCGCTGCTGTCCTGCCAGCTGCCCGGCTGCGAACCCAGCATGTGCGCGCTGGGCCCTGGGGACGCGCACAGTCTGGGCTGGGCCCTGGCGGTAGCCAGTGAGCTCTGTGGAGGTTCCCCCTGGGAAGACAAGACATAACGCTCAGAAGTCAACCAGATGATACTGTCCGAAGCCGATGAAAGTCCTGGATGAGGAATCACCGTGTAGAATGTGATTCGGGTCAAAGGAGAGACCTCAGGTGAGTTCTGCGAGTCACGGGAAGAAGAAAGCTCGGAGGTCCGCGAGCGTCTGGAAGGCTTCATGGAAGAGGTGAGATCTTGGGCTGAAACTCGGCAGGAGTATAGCATCGGGAGAGGCGTGAAAGAGGGAAGTTGCTGGGGCACGAGCAGGGGTCGCTGCTGTATGACGGGAAACCCACTGGGTCGTCTCTCGGTGCTCGGGTGCTCTGGCCTCATCAAACATGGCAGCCGGGGGCCCAGACTCCTCAGAGATGAAGGCAAGAAGCACCCGCCAAAGCTTAAGGGGAATCTACCAGAACGATTGAGAAAGGAGAGGTAGTACCGCCCGTGGTCTCAGGACCAAAGGCGCAACAGGAGATTAGCTTATTCCACGAACCCTCTTATAAATCCTCCCCCCCTCCAGAAATTGTGACTGTCCAGAAAATGCGAGGCTCTGACAGGCGTGACCTTAATGTGCGCCACGCAGAGCGCCTCAGATCCCTTTTCCTGGCTCCTCGCCTCTTCCTGTTCGCTAGAGAGGGCTGCGCCTGGGCACTGGGGCCTCACGCTCCTGCGGGGCAGCCTGTTGCTAATCCCGGGTGACCACAGGGATGTAATAGCCCTGCTCTTTTGTCTTCAGACAAGGCCACCCCCAGAGTGCAACTCAAACTCCAGAGCTCTCCGTGAGATCAGGCTGCAGACGGGGCTTCGTGGAAACCACATGGAAATCACACATCCTCCTCCTCCCTCCTCTGCTTCCTTTCCTCCCCTCCTGGCTTCTGGTGGGAGTACTTCCCTAACGCATCCCTTGCCCTGGACTGCTGGCTGCAGGGGCTGCTTCTGAAAGAGTAGATCGAATCAAGGTTTGGAGGAGTAGATAAGCATGCTCAATGTGCTTGAGGGAACTGGACTCGCTTAGGTGCAGAAGGAGGGCATGAGAATTTGCAGAAGAGGTTAGAAATCCAGTGACTGCCTGGCACCTCGCAGAACTTTAATGACGCTGAAGAAATTCGTAATTCTTGTCTTGCTGGGTATCCGCGGAGACAGCCTGTTACGGGCGGGGTCGGCCGCGTTCAGCTGAAACGCGACCGAGTCTCAGTTCTGTGGATGCATCTTGCAGTTCGAACCTGACTCCTACAAAGTGTAAGCGCGTCCCCTGCCCGCGTTCCTCGCCCATGGCTCCTGAGGACTCAGTGGTCTGGGAAACCGCTTCAGGCGGTGTTCTCAGGGCATCCTCTGGCGAGCTGACATGCTTGGCCTGATGGCAGGTGGGCCGTAGATGTCGCAGCATTCCTATTCACAGAGCGGTTCTCCGCTCATGGGAATTAGTGCATTAAATATCCCGGGCTTCTCAGTTCTCCCGTAAGCTCTGGGAAGTGCGCTACACTGCCCCCTGGAGGCCGGCGCCCGAGCTCCCACAAGGACATGCCCTTGGCGGTGGCTCCTTGCCTGTCCCCATTCACCCGTCCCCCTCACTGATACTTCCCCTCACTGGGATCTCCTTCCAGATCTATTTGCAATACACCCTGTGGCAGGATCCGCTTCTGGGGGAAGCCGAATTAAGACAGACGGTTTCAACCTCAGAACTTTCGTATCCCCACGAATATCTTCTGCTGAGCGGCAGTTTCTTTAAAAGGCGATTCACCTGGGCTGCCGCTCGGCAGTTTCGGAGCACTCTCCTTTGGAAAATGTTTCAGACTCTGTAACTCGTGTTTATGAATACGGTTAGTCAGGATAAAGATTTTTTTGTCTCCCTTTTGACTAGGGTCTGAATAATCATGAGTGCTATGGCAAGCAGGATGTTTCAGCAGAAGAAAATCAAGGAAATTAAGAAAATCACAATCATTCCCGAGGTGGCGGGGAGCTATTCTCCAAGTCACTGATTCAGCAAGTAGTTATCCTAGTCTTGTTTATGCACAGGGCCCTGTGTGGTGCCAGCATCGTTGTAATTGTAAATTTGATTTTGGGGAATGCGTCCCATAGTCACGAAAGCCAGGAGGATATTCGTGTTGCTTAGTGGAAAAGGAATGGAATGGATTTCGGAATGCAGCTTGCTCAGATACTGTTTCTGGAAGCAGGACCTACGGAGGAATTCCTTCCTGTTTTTGAGTGAAGAAAGGCAATTCCCAAATAAGTGCATATCCAGACCCCTACGGCAGCTGGTCGGTGGGTGCGAACATTCATTAGGTTTTGTGAAATGTGACACAATTTTTATTTTATTTTATTTTATTTTATTTTATTTTATTTTATTTTATTTTATTCTTAACATTCATTTATTTTGAGAGAGAGAGAGAGAGTGTGTGTGAGTAAAGGAGGGGCAGAGAGAGAGGGAGACACAGAATGGGAAGCAGGCTCCAGGCTCTGAGACATTAGCACAGAGCCCGACGCAGGGCTTGAACTCATGAACCGCAAGATCACGATGTGAGCTGAAGTCAGACGCTCAACTGACTGAGCCACCCTGGCGCCCCAACGTGACACAGTTTGTAAAAAATAAATCACTTCTATTTCATAGTCTGCCTCAGATAGTCTTCAGCGTTTTCTAATTGCTTTGCATAAGCTTGTTTTGTTTCCACAACACGATTGTGAGATGCATGTTGTGTCGTCCCACCATAATGTACAATTGTAATAGCGCATGGTAAGTCCACCCGCTTAATGATTTCACAAGTGTTGCCTGCATGTCGGTGGTATGTCAGGCACCACCTTCTGGGAACCGTGGGTCCCCTCAGTACCACAACCTCCCTATCTGCCCTTGCCATGAAAAATCAGTAAAGAACACATAGTCTCAACTTTCAGGGAGTTTCTTGTTTATTTGTAGAGATAGGCCAAAAAAGAGAAGTTTTCCAAATGGCCCAGTAAAGAAGAGAGTATGAATAGAGGAATTCCAACCCATTCAGATTTGGGGAGGCTGAGAGAACCGGTGGGCCGAGGGGGAAACCCAGAGTACGTGTTATCTAAGCCTCGTGTATACATGCATTAAGGACTTAGCTAGATGGAGAGAGGGCATTGGAGGCAGCACGGAACACACAAACAAGCATCTAGATGTGGAGAAGTTCATGAGATGTTTGGGAACTGTGAATGTTCAACAGAGCTGGAGAGTAGAGACGGCTCAGGGCTGGCAAAAGAAAGGAGGTGAGTCGGAACGTGAAGGACTTGCACATTCTGCTATGCGGTGTAGACCATTTTGGAAGTAACGGAGAGATTGGAAACTTTTGAACAGATTAGTAAAAAATCGAATTTCCCTTTGGTTTGCTTTGACTACTCGGTGGAAACTGAATTGTGGGAGAAAAGTCGGGAAGGCAGGAGACCATTCGGGAGGTAGCCCAGTAGCTTTGAAGGGATCAGGTGATAGACTGATTGGGTTGCCATCCGCGGAAATGGAGAGATGTGAGTAGAAGTGTTAAGAGGGGAAGAGAAGCTACATATAAGGAGGTGCGTGTATGTGGTGGGGTGGGGCTCCTGGAAGCTCCATGTAGAAGAGCCCATGGGGCTGAGGAAGGAGACATGACTTGGCCTATCTTCAGGGGTGACCAGAATTTCATTTCCTTTGTCGTCACTTAGGCTTGAAACTTTTGGCAACAAGATCTTTGATCACGCGTTATTATTTCCGCTTGAAACTCTTGGCTACGAGATCTTTGATCACACGTGACAAAACCCAACACACTTTCCCCTTTGGTCTGAATGTGCTGACAAGGCAAAACAGACCCTTTCCACATCCTGTTCTTTAGCTCATGGTTGATTAACAGAGATGAAATCTCTCTGCCTCCTGAAGGTAGCGAGCTAGCCATATTTGGGAAAAACACCCATTTCCTGTTTCGACAAGTAAGGCTTATTTCTGCAGCTTGCAAAGCCACAGTGTAAAACCACCTCATTTGCAAACGTCTATAAAAGTAGGGATGCTCTGAAGATACTCAGACTGGGGTTGACACTGCTATTGTGATAGTCTCCATCATATCAGGTTCCTAACTTGTCTGGTTTTTGTCTTTGACAGTTTGACTCAGAATGAAACCTTGCCTTCAGACTCCCACCTGCTCCAGCCACGTAACAAGGCCACTTGGAGCCTTGCGCTCCCTTCCTGGCTGGCAACCCAGGGATCTAAGGGTGAGTCCTGATCCTGGTCCTATGTCCCAAACTCGTGTCTGTTGGAAGCATGGTAAGAATTTGATTTTGATTTTTTTTTTTTTTTTGAGTCTTTAGTTGATTTCTGGTGATGATTTTTTTTTTTTTTTTTGGTTTTGTAGTTAGACAATTTGGCTGTCTCAGTAAGTGAATTAAATTGTTTATAGATACTTTGTCTCTATTGAATGAGAGATGACAGAAAATCGTGTTTGTTACTCTTTTCTGTTTGTTTATCTATTTTTTCCCAATTTTGAACTCAAATCGACTAAGAATTTGTACCCATTAGGAAGAGAAGAGCTCTTTTTATATGAAAAGTGAGTTTTGTATTTCTGGGCTTGCCCCCGATGTATGGGCTAAAATTTTGGAACAGAAGCTATAAGTTTTCCAGGTTTATATGTATGTTTATGTGTCTATAGATATGTAATATTTTCCTACCTCCAGATGGTATTGCTAAATGAGATTATAAAAATTTTTTAAAGAGTTTTATTCTGATTGACTTAGAGTTAACTAAGGGCATATACAAATGGGACGATTGCTGAAAATTTCCAGATATTGAAAAAATTAAATTTCTAATACCTTCCAATATAATTCAAATGTTCTAAGAATTTGAGTTTACATAATCTAGGTAACTTTAGCAAATGAGACTAATTTAATATGGTTGGTTTAATAAAAACAGCTATCTCTTCTGAGTTGTCAGCATTAAATGTAATACAAACATACATTTTTATTTTATGCAGGCAGTTTTTCCTCAATTTATAAAGTTTGGCTGATTTAATATACTATCATTTCAGTGACGATGTTTTAAGATTATAAAAAAATGTACGTTTGTATTTGTCAAATTAAGTCATTATTTGGACAGACTTCATTTCGAAGTAATTATATTTTGTAGTATGTCAGCTTGAAGACAGTGTCCAAAATCAATTTGTAGCTTAAAACCTTGGACTGATGCTAAATTGAGTTAATTCGTGAATATTCATTAGATACCTAAGTCATATCTAAGTAAGATAAAATATTGAAGCATTAATTGCTAAATACAATTTCATTTTATATACTTTCGGCCTTTTACTTTTCTCTAATACAGAGAGGCTATCTCTTTGGGTCTGTTAACGGATATGTTCGTTTTTGCCACGTTGAGAAGTTATACTCTAAGGGACGTTTATGGCTATAAAAATTGTGAGAGGTTGAGATGTATATTTATAAACTCAGCTAGTGTGCTAGAAAATGCTAGTAGATGAAAGACAGTCTGTAGTTATTTACTAGCAGGTACTCCTTCCTTGGCCAAACTTTAGTTAGGCTCCTGTGAGCCTTCTAGACTAGGCCTCCATCTTGGCCTGCTGAGCCCCATTTTGGCAATGAATTCTCAACTAGTTGATTGACAGTTGTCCCCCCTTTATATCTGATCCAGCTCCTCATACCCTGTGCTCGGTACCTAAGTCCTTGGCACGTGCTCTTAGTAAGAATCCTGTTCAGCCACTTTAGCAAGAATCCCCCTACTCTGGTATCTAACCAAGTTCCTCTTAGTCATTTTCTATCCACTCACCCCCTCACTCAGCTCCTGGGCTGAGATCTCCAGCTGTCGGTGCTGCATGGGAATGGGACTAAGCTCTATACCGAAGTCTCTCTCCTCTACTGCAATAGTTCTAATAAGATCTGCCTCGCTGGTTTAACACATTCCCTGGGAATAACTCTTCTCTTACCCTATCTCCTAGTTTTCTTTCCGCAATAGAAGTGGCTGTAGTGAAAACTTAGAATCAATAGACATGAATGAGGCTCTAATAGGAGTGATGGCAGCAGAAAGGAACGACTTTGCCCGCCAAGCGTGCAGGGGGTATTTTGTTAAGGAAAACAGGAGTAGCTTTGTTCCAAAGTAAAATGACTAGTTCCAAAATGAGAGACAAGCGGATGACAAGACTTGTCTGGATAGAGAAAGTTGCAGATGGTTCATGGAAAGGGAATTGTATTTCTCATGGCCAAAATCAGCTAAAGTTTATGAGCTTAAGATTTTTAATAAGAGTGTCACTACCAAATACGCTGTTTCAAAACTAGTGCTTGGTTTTCTCTCTATTAAAATGACTGGTTTTCTCTTAATAAGTGCTTGTAAAATATATTTTTCTTTACCTTTAGAATAATCTGCCTAGAAAACAGTTATTCAGGGTCTTATTAGACTCATTTCCTATACTTTAGGTTGACTTTGGCGTATTTTTAATTACTCGAGAGAACAAAGCCTTTTCACTTAAAAAGAAATGAAGTTCTTTAGAGTCACGTATATTCTGTGTCTGCTGTTAAATTTATATTGTCATTTTGGTGAACTAGATAACCAACTATCATTACTCAGTAATCCATGATCCTATTTAATCTTCCTCACTACTTTTTATGTTTTACTTTCCAAAACTCAAATCCTAAATGATATCTTTTGCGAAAGAAATTGTCAAGGGAAAAAAAAAAAAAAAAAGGAGTGAAGTCTGGACCCGAGTAAGGAAAGATGTTATTGAACGAGACTATTCCAGAGAAAGACTCAAAGACTAAGCCAGAGCAGTGTCAGGCAACAGGACGGCAAGCGAAGCTTCCGGAGGCAGAAACCCTGGGATAGGTGCCCATGGAAAGCAGAAGAAGGATGGCATGCTATCAGCCAGCGTGTGCAAGTTGCCTTGAAACTTAACAAACTGCATCCAGTATTGTACTAATGGATAAGTTGAGGCAGAAAAGTTGGCTTGGGGTTCTGGGTCTCGGATGAAGAAAACAAGCAGAAGTGCAGAAAGTTCGCAGAGTTGGGACCTGGCGGGTCTCGGCAAAGCAGCCTAAACGTGTGCGAAGCGCAGAGTTTCCTCAGCCTTGTCAGTCCCTCTCTTTGGTCAATGTGGGCTCACAGAGACTCTCCGTGGACAATGCACAGATAAGGAATAACCCAAACGGCGGATGGCTGAGGGAGCGAGACCTCAGAGCCCCCAGATTCTCAGTGATGTCCCTAGAAGACGAGTTGAGTCATTTGTTTGGAGTGCAGGAGGTCAGTTGCTTCGGTGTTCCTAAATGGGATGCCTAAAATTAAAAAAAAAAAAAAAAAAAAAAAAGATAAACGTTAGCATAAAGGAATGTATTAAAAGGCCAGAAATCAAACCCTGAGTGGATCCAATCTAGGGCAATACAGAAAGTCAGTGGGTGCAGTAGTTTCATTGTGCCGCACTGCTCCCTGAGTCATATCGTGCTCTTAATGGTGTTGCCCAGGGCCCGGGTTATCTCCCTTTTGAGAGCATGAACGACCTGAGCATGTGCCCAGACACTCTTAGTGACCCAGACAGCAGCTCGTCCAGGGAGCAGTCAGGTTCACGCACGGACTGCTGCAGCGTTTCTTCAGATCCTAGGGGAAAAGGCCAGTGACCAAGCAACCTAGAGTCCGAAGAAGGATCTGGGCAATCATGCTTTAGCTCTCAGTGACTTGAAGTCAGAAAGAAGGGAGAAAAGTTGTACAGGTTAATTTGAAAGGTTGTAGCCAGCTATTGAAGGAATCTGGAAGAACTGAAAGTTTGGGAAGGGCTGACAATCTCTCTAAAGTAAAAGATCCAAATCTGATTTATAAGTAGGTATCAACGCCAGTTTATCCATAGTGGGAAAAGAAGCTGATTAAGTGTCTATAAGACAATTAATTTACTGCAATTTACAGAGGTGCAAAAGAGCTCAAAGGCAGTGAATAGGGTCAGAATCTGAGACTCCAAAAGAGCACACTGTCGTTTCCCATCGACACACAAAATGCTCTCTACGGTCCCTTTGTCCCTCTTGATCAAAGACCGTCTCAAAGGAAGATTATTCTTGATCCCAAAATAAGGCTGGTCTCCTTAGCTCTGGCCTGGTTATTTACACAGATGCAGCAAGAATGACATGTTACCACACGGGTCTGATATTGGCTTCGCTGGGCGTTTTCATCAAGAATCTCAGACTGGACTTTTCAAAGCCTCTTGAGGATAGGAAGCCAAGCCAAAACTTCACCATCATTTTCCACCTGCAGTACCTAGTGCTTCGGTGGGCATTCCTCTCTCCCCGAGGTCCTCAAAATGTCCTAAGAGTCCTGAGCCTGCCAGCAAGGGACCTTCCTTGCTCGCCTATGAGGCTGGGAGCCCTGTAAAGCCGGTTGCCAGGCCAGTCTTCCCAAGAGGGACTTTGTAAGCATTGGCCCCTAGAGTCGACCTTAATTCCTGAAAAGTGTCTGGTCACCGCTGATGACATGAGCATCATTCTCAACGGTGACATTATAGGCAGAGCCAGCCTTGATGAACCAATGCTGCCGACTATACCCTATTAACAAGGCGGACAGGCTCTTGCTGAATCTATGCAAATAACCACAGCGCCGCGAAAGCAGGAATACTCCGCGAGAGTTCCCAGAATCTGGAAGGGTGAGTCAGGGCAGAGAGGAGAAATGCTTCCTTTCTGTTTTACAGGAGCGCAGTCTACTAAAGTGTAATGAGTCACAGATAGCTTGAGAGAAGAGAGAACGTGGTTCCTCACATCGGGAAAATAGAACACAAGAGCGTCAGCACCGTTCCAAACGAAGGCCATAATCCTGAATTATCAGTGCATTCAGTCCTGTGTAATTAGTTCTTGTTCCCCTTGATCTTGGGTTAATAATCTCATAAATCTATATTCTCCCCTGGAGTTCTAGACATCCTGACTTAGACTACCAGCCTTTGGTTAGTCCCAAAATTATTTAAGCAGTGCCATCAGAAGGCTGCACCCAAGAGTACCTGGCATAGTCCGCCTCCATGGGTCTCTAAGATCACCTTTTTTGGCCGAAGACAGGGCACTCAGCCGGTAGCTGCTTTGCAAGGGCTCCTCGGGAAGCATCAGAGTAAAACATAAAACCACCTGTGGATGACAGAAAAGTTAAGATAGCCATGCTTAGTGCATTTTTGATAATTTTCAAAGGTGAAAGATCTGAGCAGAGTTCACTATAAAAACAATACAATTGGTAGGAAATTTGATTTTTATGGGACACTGAAAAAGTCCATTCAATAAGTTTTAGACAAAACATGCTAATGTGTAATTAGCATGATTAATCCTGTTTTCAAAGAAGACTGGATATTATATGTAACTTATGAAAATGGGTGAGCATATCTTTACAGAGGAGATGACAGATGCAATATCATAATTCTGAGACAGGATATGCCACGAACATATATCAACGAATAGGATACCTAGATTATCAGGCAAAAAGTAAACTTAACCTGAATGAGTTTAGGAAGAACATTCTTGAGTAAAATAAAAATGTATTCTTGCAAGGCTGATAACTCAAAGGCATAACTGTATTTATTAAACCAACAACATTTAAACTAGTGTCATTTGCCCAAGATTTGCTTAACTCGTGTGAGCCTGAATTTTAAAAACATTTTGGTGAGTTTTTTAAAGAATACTTTTTTTCTCCACATTGAACTTATGAGAGATTTAATTGTCTTAATTTCCGGGTATTTCAGAAACGTTTAAAATTGTCTAAACTCTATTTATCTCTTAGCCAATCCAAAAGGAGATCCTTTATGGGACTTTAGAATATAATGTGGTCATACCGTTTGGAGGAAGGAAAGATTACACATGATTAATACAACATACAGATCCATACGTATAGATAGACACAAGTAAAGAGCTTAGAGCTTTATATTTTCACTTAAAACTTTTAGAGCTGGTTCAGATATAAATACAAAGACTCAAAACTCATGTAAAAGAGCTGACTCTAATTCCTGCCTCGCTTTCACATTTTTACAAGGATTATGTTTCTGGCAGGTGAGGCAAATTGAAGTAACTTGCTCAGTGTAAGAGCTGAAGCTCTCCCCAGTATTCGTGGGGGAGACCCTCAAGGTGTACTTTGCCCTGATTTGTATCCAATGGAGGCTGTGGACTAGATTTTGGGAGAGCGACGGAGGAGAAACCAAGTGGCCATCTGGTGTCTCCGAAGTCCATCTGAGTGGAGAGAACATGCGGCTGATTTTCAGTTAACTTTTTCAGCTGCAGGCTTTTGCTCTTGGGGTCGCTGAGCACCTCACAGCCCCGACAGTGGTCAGGGACTTAAATATCAGGTGTCTACAAGGAGCTGAGAAGCCTGAGTGAGAAAGGAAAGGCGCGGCACCGTGGATAACAGAGAAGAGGAGGTAGAGGTGTTGAAGGAGGGAGAACGAAGGATTCGAGGGAGCTGAAGGGAAAGTTGAGGGTGGAAGAAAGGAGGCAGACATTAGAGGATGATGATGGGAAGGGATAAGTCCTAGAAAACACTGAGGAGGGGAAATGGCCCTTGAAGGAAGCAGTGGTCTCTGAAAATGTTTATGGAAGAGACATCGTTCTGTTTCTTTGTACCAAACAATAAAAGCAGTCCACCGTTTGGATGAAATCTTCGAGTCATGGGATTCAAGAGCCCATGAGTAAGAGTAAGTCAATTTGAAAAGATCCCAAGTTACCCAAAGAGCCCATTGGAATCCTGGGGTTTTTTTTAGTGAAGTACTGTCTTTTTGAAGAAATTGGGTGAAATCAGTGTGAATAGTGTCCGAGCACTTCCCCACGGGGAAGAGGTCGGTAGAACAACGATTAGATGGACAATTTCCCATGATAGTGAAAGGAATATCTGTTAGTGCTAAGGACTTTAACCCAAGGCACGATATCCCAGGAGAGAGTCAGAGGCTTTAACTATACTCAGCAAAGCTGGAAGAAGGCAGAGAAATAGAAGAGAAAAAGACAAAAATGAAGAATAAAGCCAAGTCTTTACCATGCTACAACAGACACGTGTTTGAAACACTGGACCAGGATTTAGACTCACCGCTGTGGATCCCAACTTCCCCGGCCAGGAAAGGAGCCAGCGTCTAATCAGATGGCATTGACACCTGGGTGAGGAAGACAAGGTCCTGGGGGTATCTGACATTCTGTCAAGTTACAGCGTCATCCCTGGGAAAGAAAAAAAAGTGCAATAGATGTTAGTATGAAGGATTTCATTGAGGGGGTTATTTCAATAGGAGGAGAGGAGTATCATAATAGGGAGATGTTCAAAGACTAAGTCAGAAGTGTCCCTGGGGAGGGGTGGGTGGGCAGAGCTTTTAAATGCAGAGACGCCTGGGATAGGTGGCTGTGGAGGGTAGGAGGCGGGGAGGTGAAAAGTGATATGGCGGGTGGGAGTTCTCGAAACTTAACCTTCATCAAATACTGTACTAACAGGGAAGTTAAGGCAGGAAGTGTTGGTTTGTGGTTAAGCACATGGGGCAGGGGGTGCATTTGAGAGGAGCAAACAAATTTAAGTACAGAAAATGTACATGGGGTTGAGGGTTTTGTGGTCCTGAAGTTGTGTCAAGCTCAAAGTTTGATTACCCTTGTCAGCACCTAAAATTGTTTTTGAGATTTTTCAAAGAGTTCCAGAAAAAATCGCTAAGATTTGTTCTTTCACCTTGTAAAAAGAGAAACGTTGGGAACAATTAGGATTATTGACATGTTACTAATGATATGTTACATGGGAAATATTCTCAAATCAGAGGAAATGCTTAGACTTTCCTAGGTAAAATTTGTATAGGTAAAACATTATTAATGTAAATATTTAAACAGTTGTATCCTGTATGGGAAGGTTCTAGACAATGATCAGTGATATGTTTCTATGTATCACAGTCTTAGTGTTGCTTTGCCTGAAAAACAAAAGCAGTGTTATATTAGCAGTCACAATTTTAGTTATTTTTAAAAACATTAACTTGGTTGCAACTCTACTTCTTTAATGTGAATTTAGTGTATTTCCTGGCAGTAGTTTTCTACTGGGAACTCACCTCATTTATCTATAAAGTTTTATTAATCTACCTGCTACCGATGTTTAGAGCCTACTTAAGATGTATTAAATCTATTTATTTGATAATATTGACATATTCTTGGTATAGTCTAACTTTGTGCTAGGTTTGTATGGCATCTAATGTTTTAGGAATTTTATGTTCTACCTGAAAATATTTTCTTTGTGAAGATTATGTATTTCTGTTTTCATAAATTAGATGCAATCTCTTATTTGAAAACAGGCATAAATCTTTGTGTTTAAACATACTTTGTCAAAAACTCTTTCGGATTGACTTTGTTTTGTGTGCCATGGACACAACCAGATATGCTTGTCAATTGCATGATTCTTGTCATGAACTCTCTTCAGCTCATTCTCTTTTGAAAATACCAGTAGGAAGTAAACAATAGACATTTCTAGTCTTTTGTCATCTACAGTTTGTATGCTTTGTTTGACTCTTGATGCTTCCGTGAAAACACCTGCTATAAGGCAGAATGTTGCATCTGCAACAAAGGATTGTCTAAGAGCCTGCTGAAGACTATGTCAGGTACTCTTGGGTGCAGGCTTCTGATGGCACTGCTTAAATAACTATGAGATCATACCAGTGGACTGAGTAGGAGTTCCAGACATCCGATCAAGAAGCAGATGTGTTCATGAGACTAACGCAAGATCAAGTGGAACAAGAACTAATTACACAGGACTGAATGCACTGATAATTCAGGATTATGGCCTTTGTTTGGAACGGTGCTGATGCTCTTGTGTTCTATTTTCCCGATGTGAGGAACCACGTTCTCTCTTCTCTCAAGCTATCTGTGACTCATTACACTTTAGTAGACTGCGCTCATGTAAAACAGAAAGGAAGCATTTCTCCTCTCTGCCCTGACTCACCCTTCCAGATTCTGGGAACTCTCGCGGAGTATTCCTGCTTTCGCGGCGCTGTGGTTATTTGCATAGATTCAGCAAGAGCCTGTCCGCCTTGTTAATAGGGTATAGTCGGCAGCATTGGTTCATCAAGGCTGGCTCTGCCTATAATGTCACCGTTGAGAATGATGCTCATGTCATCAGTGGTGACCAGACACTTTTCAGGAATTAAGGTCGACTCTATGGGCCAATGCTTACAAAGTCCCTCTTGAGAAGACTGGCCTGGCAACCGGCTTTACAGGGCTCCCAGCCTCATAGGCGAGCAAGGAAGGTCCCTTCCTGGCAGGCTCGGGACTCTTAGGACATTTTGAGGACCTCGGGGAGAGAGGAATGTCCACCAGAAGCACTAGGTACTGCAGGTGGAAAATGATGGTGAAGTTTTGGCTTGGCTTCCTATCCTCAAGAGGCTTTGAAAAGTCCAGTCTGAGATTCTTGATGAAAACGCCCAGGGAAGCCAATATCAGACCCGCATGGTAACATGTCATTCTTGCTGCACCTGTGGAAATAACCAGGCCAGAGCTAAGGAGACCAGCCTTATTTTGGGATCAAGAATAATCTTCCTTTGAGATGGTCTTTGATCGAGAGGGACAAAGGGACCGTAGAGAGCATTTTTGGAGTCTCAGATTCTGACCCTATTCACTGCTTTTGAGCTCTTTTGCACCTCTGTAAATTGCAGGCAGCTGATTGTTATGCAAACTGTGTTTGGTCTGGTAACCAAGCTTTCTGGGTTCCTGTGCAAATACCAGTTAGATGTCTACTTCTAACTTGGACTGCATTTTCTCACCTTGCTCAACTTGTCAACCCTTAACCAAATTTTCAGTTCTTCCAGTTTCCCCCAATATTTGGCTCTGACCTAATTGAGCATCTAAACAAACCTTCCAATTTTTCTGCCTCCTCCTTTACTTGGAGTCACTGAGAACTACAAATTGCCAGGTTTTTATTGGGACTCTGAAATGGCCTTCGCTACTCTTTGCCTCCAAGATCTGAAGAGTCACTGCAAACTCATGCCTAAGGACTTTTTATAAGATCAGAAGGACTCATCATCCCAGCTGACCATTTGTAGTCCAGCTCTTTCCCTGCACAGGCTGCTGTGTGGACTACCAAGCAAGTGTGGTGAAGTTCTCAGGTCATTCATCTTTACTGGAGAAGAACCAGTGCTGTGGACTCCACCAGCAATACAATCGACATCTCAGCTTCAAAAACTTAATGAGTGGTAAGAGACTGAACAAACAAACGGTGACCACGCCTTGTACAAAAATAGAGCTCTGACCCACAGCCTTTATAGCAATTAGTCTAAGAAGTCAAGTACACACTATTCAACATCGGTCCCAAATCAGAACAATAATTGTCAGCTTCCCTAATTTTTGCCCTCACTTCTAGTTTATATATCTAACAAATATATTCTAATTGATCATATAGGATGATCCACTTCTAGTTGGTCCTCTAGCTTCTGCAGCCACTGCCTCCAATTAGGGTTCACCTACAGCCTTCCCGTTTTCCACTCCAGAACTTTCCACAACTCTACCTGCAGTTGAGTTTCTGCCCATCTCGGGTGATGGTGGTAACCCTCTCACTGTAGCAAGCTCTCAGTGAATAGCATTTGTTTGTTTTCACTTGAGTGATCTTCATTTCTTACCACAGTTTTCTTGGAATTTCCACCAAGATACAGTTGGCACTGACCATCTCCATGGCTTCCTGTCTTAGACCAGGTGCCCAGAACCCATTGTGCCTCACTGCTCACTGTGTGTCAAGTCCACAACGATGTGGTAAGTCAGCACAGGCCTGAACTCCACTTTTCCTGTTGAGTTCCTTGGTCATTTCTTCTGAGTTTTGTACCCAGGTTTTGTTATCGATGCCCATTTGTTTGGCGTCATTGGTGGAATCAAGCCATTCTTTTCATCCCTTTGTGTTTGCCTTTGTGTTACTGCTCTGTGGGGTGCTGTCTAAAAATGCTGTATGTGGGCGCCTGGGTGGCTCAGTTGGTTGAGCATCCGACTTCGGCTCAGGTCATGATCTCGCGGTCTGTGAGTTCGAGCCCCTGCGTCGGGCTCTGTGCTGACAGCTCAGAGCCTGGAGCCTGCTTCTTGTTCTGTGTCTCCTTCTCTCTCTGCCCTTCCCCTGTTCATGCTGTGGTCTCTCAAAAATAAATAAACATTAAAAAAATAATAAAAAATAAAAATGCTGTATGTCATAAGGAGAATCATATGGTAGAACACAGGCCTGTGCCTTCTGAGCCTATTTTTCGTGGTGGCCTCACACGCCAGTGAGTTTGCCATTCTTACCAGAACTGCCCATTTGGACAAACTTTGTTGTACGTCACCCAATAAAACTGGATGAGGTTCTTTCCATCTCAAGTTTTTGTCCTTAGGGCTTTTTTTTTTCCTTTTTGATTCAGAGAGAGCCTTCTTTCTGACATTCCACGTGCCAGAGGGCACATATGGTTGAGTCTGTGTTTGAAGGTGACCAATCATGAGTTTGGGTTTTGAGATGCGAGTTGCACAAACATTTCATTTCTACCAGCTTTGGCAGCTCTCATGGGATCGTCTGTCTAAATCATCTCTCTTCTGGGAAAACTTGTGTCATATGTCCACTCTCATGACAGTCCTTACTCTTGTACTTATCTTTCCAAATGTCATAATTTTCCCAAGTATGACTTAAGCCTTTAGTGGGCACTTGGAGGAGGGGGCATTTGACTTCAACAAAATTGTTCATTTGAAAGGTTCCTTAGAAAAGAAAGGAATATGATTTCTCAGTACATATGGGCAGTATTCTTTGATTGGTACACAGAGGCCTCCAAACAAAGTTTCAATAAAAAATTACTTCACCAAAAGTTTCTTTGGCCAAAGCTATGAGGAATTCGACAAACTTAAGTAACAATGAAGTACTTTCTCTAGTAAATCTTCTTCTTTCTTGTCCTTCAGCTGCTTCCCTGTATCCTGCTCTCTCTTTTCCCTCTTATCCTTCCAATCTTTTTCCTTTGTCAACCCTTCCATCTGCTTCCCCTTGTCCAGACACTTTTTCCAACTCTCCTAGAACCACCAAAATCAGTTGCCTCTAAAAATCCATACTTCCCCTGTGCTAGCTATGCAGGGAACTATAGAATCTAAACCTTGCACTCAAGCTCTAATTCTTAATTAGAATTATAAGGATTTCTCTAAATTCACATAAGACCAGAAAATACTCATAAAACATTTTTAGAATTCAGCTCGTACACATGTTGGTTGGAACCCAGTAAGGGACCTATAAGAACCCCCTTTTCACAAGAAGCTTGAGGTTCAAAAAGAAGTTCAGAAAGCAGGGTAAAGTCTCCTGAACATTATACATGAAACATTTTTAATAAACATTTATTGGACCATAATTCCATCCTGCAATAAAAGTAAAGATGAATCTATGGGATATTTTTTATTTTATGTTTTTTTAATTAATTAAAAAAATTACTTCCAAGTTAGTTAGCATACAGTGCAACAATGATTTCAAGAGTAGATCCCTTAATGCCCCTTACCCATTTAGCCCTTCCCCCCTCCCACACACCCTCCCATAACCCTCTGTTTGTTCTCCGTACATAAGAGTCTCTTATGTTTTTGTCCCCCTCCCTGTTTTTATATTATTTTTGCTTCACTTCCCTTATGTTCATCTGCTTTGTATCTTAAAGTCCTCATATGAGTGAAGTCATAGGATATTTGTCTTTCTCTGACTAATTTCACTTAGCATGATACCCTCTAGTTCCATCCACATAGTTGCAAATGGCAAGATTTCATTCTTTTTGATTGCCGAGTGATACTCCATTGTATATATAGACCACATCTTCTTTAACCATTCATCCTTCAGTGGACGTTTGGGCTCTTTCCATACTTTGGCTGTTGTTGATAGCACCACTATAAACATTGGGGTGCATGTGTCCCTTCATAACAGCACACCTGTTGGGACATTTTTTAGAATAGACTAGAAAAGAGCTGCCAAAAACATGTGGGAGTGAAAGAAGATGATGATTGAACAGCAGCCCTTTCATCTCATTTTGTCAATGAAGCTGAACCTGAAATTGGGGACCTAATTCAATGAAAGAAATTCGAATGGGAAATAGCCCCTTTATCTGAACTAGAACACCAGATGTAATATTTTGAAATGGCTTTAGAATTAAAATGAGACAAGACTTAAAATAACCTTGGGACCCTAAAGATCAAACAGCCAAGTAGACCACTTCCCAACCAACAATCTATTGATAAGGACACTTGTAGATATTGTAAAAAACAGGGGGCCGGGCCACTGGGGGAAAAAAATGTCTCATCTTAACAAAAGAAAAGCCAAAACAAACAAACAAACAAAATCACTCAATTCAGATCAATAAGGAAGGAAAATACATTCAGTAGTCTGGATTACTTTTAAACAAATTGAATTATAAATGTAGATGGTCAGCTTCACTAATTCTTGGTAGATACGGGTACTGCTTTATGTTAAATCCTACCTCTTTCTCCATGTGTTCCTCTGAGAAAACCTAGCACACAGGAGCAGGTTTCTCAAATAATCTGCAGCCCTTAGCTGTAACCCTTGTGGCCTTAACTGAAAAACATTCCTTTTTGCTCTGTGATGCCACCCTTGCAAAGTTAACAAGGGGATATTTACTTCGCAAATGCCCACGAGAGGAGCTATTTTTTTGAAATTCCAGGGGACTCCTCTATTCATAATCAAATTGCATCTGCTCTGAATATACCTTTGCCTTTTCCATAATATTTAATACATATCTCTCTCTGATAGAGATCTTGACATCATAACTGACACTTTACGGACTAAAAATGCCAACATCAGAATTGGAACAGAATTGGAGGAGAACCTATTAAAATTCAGATAGATCATACGAAACCATTACCCTAACTCCCAATATCCTTTGAGGCCAGACACAAAGGAAGAGCTCAAACCTAGCTTTAAAAACCTTATATTCAAAGATCTTCTCATAGTCTATAGTAACCCTTGTAACACTTTCCTCCTGCCAAAAAAAACCCAAATGGATGAAGATATAAATTGTTCAAAACTTCAAGACCATCAACAAAATTGTTATCTTTTGTTTCCATGTAGTACGCAATTCAAATACCGTCTCATCTGCCGACCGCCTCTGGCTTCACTCTACTGGATCTTTGCTTTGCCTTTTTCGGCAGGCCTCTAGACCATGCCTTCCACTGAGGCGGACCACAATACCCCTGGGCGGTCATGCCTCAGGGGTGCACTGAAGCCATCTACTACTTTTCCCCAGGTCTTTAATCAAGATTCGTAAGATCCAAATTTCCCTTGTGATTCAGTTCTGATATAGTATATATAATATAATGATCTCTTGCTTTGTTCAGAGAACAAGGAAGCCTGTAAAAAGGATCACTTACTTACTCTCAGCCTTAGCAGAAAAGGAACGTGATGCTTCAAAAGATAAATTACAAATGTTCTACAATACAGTCCCATTATTTAAGAAATGACCTACCTAAGAAAGAGAAACCCTCTCCTGATAGAGTAAAGGCTCTCCAAATTTATTCTAGACCTCTTTCAAGCTGACAACTGGGAGGATTTCTAGGTTTAATTGGAAATTGCAGGCGATGGGTACCGAACTTCTCTGTGATTGCAACACTTCTTTATGAATTGTCTAAGTTTTCAGTAAGAGACTCTGATCTGGGAAGCCAGGTACAAATAGGTCTTGTGTACCTAAAGAAGGCCCTTCAATAGCCTCCTTCTGTAGGAACGCCTAACTAGAAAGTCATTTCGTTGAATTGCGCATGAACAATTTGAACAAGCCCTTAGGGTTTCAGTTCAATTTCATGGCAATCACCAACAACCTTGCTTACTATTGTCTCACCCTTGACCCTATTGTAAAGGCTTTTTCCCTCTTGACTTAAGGCGATCGGTGCCATCACAAAGCTTGTCAATGCTTCTGCTGAACTAGTTCTAGGCTCTCGACTTACCCTCCTGAAGCTCTCCTTCTGCAACACAGACATTACTATTGACTGAGAACACACACTTTTCAGCCAACTGATTAACCTCTTAAGAAATTCTGTAAGATCCAAATTCACCCCCGAAACAACCTGAATCCTGCCACTCTCCTGCTCTCATGGCAACAACATGATTGTCTGACTTCAATTAGGGAGCTATCTGTACCTCGCAGATGCACAGTGTATTAAAGATCCCATTGAGAAATCTGACCTAATGTTATTTGCTGAGAGATCATACCTCAACTGAACCTGGAGATCATCAAACCTATTAAAATTCAGATAGCTCATACCAAACAGTAATTTAAGAAGATGGTTCTTTAGAATATAGTCCTCTACCTGAAGTAAAATCAGCCCAGATGGCAAAACTTACTCCCCTTCCTAGAGCTTTTCAGCTAGCTAATGATCAGAGAACTTATACATATATATATGCAAACAGCAGATCTGCCTTTGGAGTAGTACAAGACTCTGGGATGCCTTCCTCATAACAAAGGGGGTTCTCAGCTCTGCTGGTGTCCTCCAAAAAATGGACAACAAGTTATGGAATTTTTGGATGCACTCCTACTTCCTAGAGGGATGGCTATTATAAAGATTGAGGTTCATGCAAAAAGAGATAAGACAGAAGCTAAAGAAAATGCTGTAGCAGATTATTATGCTAAAAATTCTGCCTTAACCAAAGTCGTGAGCCTGCCTAAACCCTCAAAGGTTGTATCTCTGGAAGGCTTCAAAAAGGCCATTAAAAATATCAACATACAGCATCTGATTTTTGAAAAGGAAGGATCTGGTTGTATCTTTCAGATAATCTCTGGAATGCTCAAGACGGCTGCATGGTTATACCAGATGAATTCAAATGGATATTAACTAAATTTCTACATGAAACTACTCATCACAGGACAGACACATTGATGATTATCTTAACATCGGTGAGAAAATTTTAAAGCGACAGCTGAGGTTATTTTCAGGTCATGTGTCACCTGTCGACAACTTAATCCTGGAAAATCAATGAAGGGGAGATACAGCCAGGACCTCAATGGGGCTTTGAACACCTTCAGATGGATTTTAACTGGCTCCAACCTCTACGAGATTTGAATATGCTTTCGTTATTGTACATCTGTATTCAGGATGGGCTGCAGCAATTCTTTGCTGAAAAGCTACAGGTCTTATGGTCACTAAAAAGCTGTTTGGTTTTCTGTTTTCATCCTGAGGCATCTCGATTTTATATCAAGTGATCAGAATGCACACTTAACAGACACTCTTGTGAGAAAATTCAGTAAGATGTTTCCCTTACTTATCAACTATACTGTTCTTATCAGCCACAATCTTCTGAAAAGACTGATGGAAATCCTTAAATGTAAATTAACAAAACTTTCAGAAATCCCTGGGTTCTCTTGGCTAAAGGCACTCTCACCAGCTCTGATGGCTATGCAGTTCACTCCCTCGGGGACACATCAATTATCCCCCTATGAATTGGTAACTGCAAGATCCACACATTTGGGAATTTTATCTCTGATATTAGAGTCCACCCTACTGCACGGTGACATGGCAAAAAATTTACAAGGGGCTTTTGTATTACACCCAGTTTTATCACCAGTGGTTAAGGGTACCTCCCCAAAACATTTTTCTGAATCACTTCTTCATGATCTTCAACTAGGATATTTGGTCTGTTGGAAGAAACACCAGAGGAAATCCACTGTCTTGGATCTCAATAGAAGGAACTTTATCAGGTACTATTAGCAACGAATACAACAGCGAAATGCCAGGGAGCCAATGCTTGGTTTCATGTTTCACAATTAAGGAACCAATTCAGAATTCCACACAATTACAAGGCTACTCTAATAGGGAAATTTAAATTGAGGATACTCAGAGATCTTGTAGACACAAATGGTCTTTGGAAGGAAACAGCTCACCTAATACCTTTGGAATAAGCAGATGACTTCAGACAGTGAATAGTTTCTGCCCAGGGTGTTGGACCAAGACCTCTGTTTGATTCCTGTTTTATCTATCTGCTAATAATAATTATTCTTATTTTCTACAGACCCTTGGTTGTTATTCATACATAAAGGCCTTTGTCTCCTTTTTCCCTCTTTATATAATTTTTAGGCCAGAACATATTCATTCTAATGCCATGAATAGACTATCTCAAACGGTGGCTACTGCCTTCAGTCTTACTGACAGCTGGCTATGCCATCTATCACTGTATCCCACTATAAAACCTCTGAGCAATTCCAGTCTCACCAAATGAGACTGCAAGGAAAGGTCTAATGAGGCTGTAAGGAATGATGTTTCTCTTTGCACTTACATGGAAAAATGACCTGAAACAAATAAACCTGTGACTTTATCAGTGTCCACGTATGCAAAAGAACCAATTCCTACAGTCTATCAATGAGACCCTATATAATTTTACACTTTATTTCCCACAACTTTCTCAGGGCAATGGACCAAATTCTTGCCATCTGGAAGAAATTAACAGGAATCCATATATCCACCCCAACTGATAGAAGGCCTTAGTTTTGACCTCGTGATAAATATAACTCATTATTTCCTAGATCTCGCAGGTCCCTGCCAAGTACTACTTTCTTTGTAACCAGGATTCCTGATTCTGTTTGTTTCAGACTAACACCTTTAAGAATCGTAGCCCAATCCTTGTCTGTAGGCAGAAACCCCAATTCTATAAATCACCATGGCTAGAAATTTCAACACAGACGTAAGTTCCAGAATGAAGCCCCTCTTGATTACTCAGGACACTACCTGTAGGCATTACTAATTCATTGCTCATGATAATATTCCCATCAGTGGGAATCATACAAGTAGAAAAAGATGTAAGAAACTTCACTAATTTGCATAACTTACTAATGATACCATCTCTTGCTTAGATGGAATACAGATTGTTTTCAGCTCATTGGCATGAATGGCATGTCCACTCGCTGGTGGACATTTGCATTGAGTACATTTCTTTTAGGTTAGTCATGGCGGTACTTGTGCTATGCTAATAGTTCTTACCGTACTTGGATTAACAAAATAGTCAGGGTGGAACAGGCTATGCGTTGCTTTAAGGAGAAAGCTATTTGGCTTTCTGAAGTTAGTCCTCATGGCCTATGATATTTGTTCTCTTGACTTGGGTTGGGCAACTGGGATTTGTTTTGAAGAATTTTATAGGGACTATTAATTGGTTTTGGGTTTTGCCGTGAGGCCATTATGCTGAACTGTTGCATTCTGTCTAGTCTTCGATGTTCTCACGCAGCTGCTCTCTCGTCAGATGATCCCAGTGATGACAAAACAACTGAAAGGTCAGGAAGATCTTGCACACAGTTGACTATGGAGGCGACTCACAATCTCTGAGCAGCAAAGATCTGGGTCACTAGTTTTCCCCGAATTGGCCAACTTCTTGCAAGTGAGTTAATGATTGAAACGAGGAACTGGGAGACCAGCTATATGAACAGGCAATAACCAGACTCTCAGACTGTAAAAATAGAGTTCCGATCCACAACCTCAGTAGCTATCAGCTGGCAGGCCAAATCACCATCTCTGCAGCAACTGCCCCAAATGGTCAGGTCTTGGTTAATAACTGCCTGATTGCCTAATTTTTGTCCCTCATTTCCAAAAAGCCAAAAATGTTCCCCTAATTAGTTAGGGGAACTAACAGCATGCCCTAACTCTAATTAGTCTCCTTCTAATTTCTTCATGCCAACAGCGTCCTATCAGGGCATACCTAATCTTTCTTCCCTTTGATTTCACTCTACAGCTGGTCCACTAAACTCCTTGCCTTGAGTCTCTGCCAAACTTAAGTGATGGTGGCTGATTTCCATGTGATAACAAGCTCTGGATAAATAGTCTTCGCTTGTTCTCATCTGGGTGGCCTTCATTTATTTCCACAGCAGTGCTGCTTACTGAAAAGATTTTCTTCCACCAGCCTCTTAGAGTCCACTGAACCTGTGACTCACAAAGCTGACTCCTAGTTCTTTGCTTTAATTTCGCCTTTAAAAAAATTATTTATTTATTTTATTTATTTTGAGAGAGAAAGAGAGAGAGAGAGAGAGAGCTGAACAAAAAGAGAGAGGGAGAGAGAGAATCACTAGCAATTTCCACACCATCAATGTGGAGCCTGATGTGGGGATCGAACTCACGACCTGGGCCAAAATTGAGAGTCAGACCCTTAACCGACTGAGCCATCCAGGTGCCCGAATTCCATCTTTTATATTAATATTTTTTTACTTTTCATTTAAGGTATCCGTGTTTAAGATGCCTGGACTTCAAGATTCTAGAACGACCAACCTTCGCTATAACCTCTCAACAGATGGGTCAGCTTATTTTACAGGAACAGCACCAACAAAAGTCCTAGAGAGATCCTGCTTTGTCCCACTCTAGAGGGTTACACTGGCCTTTTAGTTGTTTAGTTTAGTTTATTATATTCATTCTTATCGAACAAAAGGAGGGATTGAGAATGTCAGATGTTATCTGAGCTCTGTATTCCTGGAAAACATTGATGGTTCATAAATCCCCCATCTTTGTGTTTAGTTTCTTCTCCATACCATCTTCTCCATGCCGTCTTCTCCATACCATCTTCTCCATACCATTTATAGAGGACTCCTCATCCATTCTTCTCATGACTCCAATAAGAGTTGTGTGTCTAGATGTCCATGGAAAATTGATTTTTGACAAAGATGCCAGCACCATTCAAAGGGAAAAGAATAGTGCTTTCAACAAATGATTCGGAGACACCGGTTATAGTCACATGCGGGAGAATGAAGTTGGATCTTTACCTCACACTATATAAAAAATAATTCAAAATGGATCAAAAATCTAAGTGTAAGAGCTAAAACTATGGAATTCTTAGAAGAAAACCTAGAGGTAAATGTTCATGACATCAGACATGGCAATGGATTTTTTGGTATGACTCCAAACACAAGGAACAAGACAAAAAAAACCCAGATAATTTGAGATTCATTAAAATTAAAATTTTTGTGGGGCACCTGGGTGGCTCAGTCAGTTAAGCATCAGATTTTGGCACAGGTCATGATCACATTTCGTGGGTTTGAGCACCATGTCGGGCTCTCTGCTGACAGTTTAGAGCCAGGAGCCTACTTGAGATTCTTCTCCATCTTTGTCTGCCCCTCCCCCACTCACATGCTGTCTTTCAAAAATGAATACAAACATTAAAAAAATTTAAAAAATATTAAAAATTATGTGCTTCAAAAGATACTATTAAAAAGTGAAAAGACAACCTAAGGACTATAGATCTATTTGAAAATTGTATACCTGAAAAGGAACTTGTATCTAGAATATATAAAGAATTATTACAGTTCAGTAATAAAAATGACAAATAACCTAATTAAAAAAGGCAAAGGATTTGAGTAGACATTTCTCCAAGGAAGGCATACAAATGGCTGATAAGCATATGAAAATATGCTGTAAATCATTAGTCATCAAGTAAATGCAAATCAAAACCACAATGAGATACTACTTCAAACTCACGAGGCTAGAATCAAAATGTAAGTTGATAACAAGTGTTGACAAGGGTGTGGACAACCCTCTAGATTGCTAGTGGGAAGGCCAAGTCACTACTACTTCAGAAAACAATCTGACATAGCTTTACTAAATGATCCACACATCTCACTCCTAGAGATACAGCCAACAGAAATGAAAACATATGTCTACACAAACACTAGTACACAAATGTTTACAGCAGCCATATTCATAATCGCCAAAAGGTAGAATCAACCCAATGTCCATCAACTCGATATTTGGATAAACAAAATATGATACAGCCACACAATGAAATATTATTTGACCATGAAAAGGAAAGAGGTACTGACATATGCTATAACACGGACAAATCTTGAGTACATTGTGCTGAGTAAAAGATGCCAGTGACAAAAGACCACGTATTGTATTATCCGTTTATATGACATGTCCAGAATAATAAAACGCAAAAGGATAGAAAATCAGTTAATGGTTGCTTAGGGCTGGAAAAGATGGGGTGGGGAAGGGATGGGAAGTGATAGCTAAATCCTATGTTCTTTTTTTAAATTAAGATGATAAAAATATTATAAAGTTGATTGTAAGGATGGCTTCAAATCTGTAAATAAAAATAATTGTATCGTACCTTTTAAATGAATGAATTTTATGGTATGTGAATTACATTTGAAGAGAGCTGTTAAAACAAAAGAAGACAAAGGGCCCGTGTTTGCAGAATATTAGTAGCCTGTTTCCTGAATATAGGAGATTAAGAGCCCATTTTGAACTACCTTTGTCCCTTCTGTTTCACAGAGCCAGCATTTTCACTAATATGATTCTCTTAAAAATTCTGTGGGCTTTTACGAAGTTGAGAAGTTAACTCTATGCCATGAAACTGCATCCGTAATTATTTTTGAGTGAGGTCTTCTAATTCCGACTCTCTAAGAGAATGCAGCACTTTTGTCTTCCTGAGAGCGTCTACTAGGCACCGCCTTCAATACTTAAAGATCTTCACAAAGGTCACTCGTTGCTATACAACAAACCATCCCCAAACCTAGTGAATTAACACGATCGTGATTTTTAATACATCTGATCATTTTGTGGGTCAGCCTGGACATTCCCAAGCTGATTCTGCCTGCACTCATGTATGTGTTGTTTCAGCTAGAGATTCAGCTGGACCTTAAGGTGCAAAATGACCTCACTCATGCATTTGACCATTGGTTCTGGCGTCTGGTTGAGATTCTTCAGTTTTTTCTCTAGGTGGCCTCTCATCTGCCAGTAGGCTAGTTCAGCTGCTTTCCCTGGCTAAGGGAAGTTTTCTGAGAGAACAGAAGTAGAAGATGCAGGCCTTTTAAAGCTCACCCCCAAAAGTTATATTGCATCGTTTCCACCATATTCCATTGGTCAAGTAAAGTTATAGGCTAGTCTAGGTTCAAGAGGATGGAGAGACAGATTCCACAACCAGACAAGGGGGCAAAAGGAAAGTCACACTGCAATGTATCTGTGTCTTACTGAGATAGGAGGGGTTAGGGACATTAAACTTCTGCAGTCCTTACAGGGATTTTGGACTTGATCCTTTAGTGCTTGGAGCACTAACATGTACGAATAACAGAGAATCATATGACCAGCTTGTGTTTTAGAAAGATGGCTCTGAGAGCGACGTGGAAGATGGACTGAAGAGAGGAAAGACAGAAGTTAGGTACAGTGTAGTTAGAGAAATAATGAAATGGTCCACTTGAAGACGATAAGGGCTTGAAGAGAGATTGAATGAGGAGATAGCTTACGGATTTTTAAATCTGACACAGTGTTAGGCAAGTGTCAAGATTTTATATAGCATGACAACTCATTATACTATGGCTGTGTATACGTAATAAATTATATATAACATCTCTAATAAAACACATATGGGTTATAAAACTATATCAAGTGAAAGGAGGGGAATAATGAGCACAGAGTTTGGGATGATGACTATCTTAGATGAGGATGTAAACTATTATAAAAGTTTTGGATTTGTGATTGGGTGGTAGGCTTATATGAAAGCAAAGGGAAGTAGATAGGTGTAGACCAAAGGTGTAAGCATAGTGTGAGACAGGATTGTTATGTATATATCTGATCCATGAAGGAAAATGATAATGCTAAATCGCTTTGTGGTTCTCCAGTAGATGAACGCGTATGTTCTATGCAGCATTTCCCCCAACTTGCTTGCTCTGGAATCATTTGTCCACAGATGAAAGTGGGGAAGGTGCCAAGGCACTGATTTCACAGATGAGGAAATTGAGTTTATGAGATGAAAAACAAACTTTCTCTTCTTTCTTATTCTGTTTTCTTTCTATCCCTAATTCCTTCCTCCCTTCCCTCCTTCCTCCCTTCCCTCCTTCCTTCCTTCCTTCCTTCCTTCCTTCCTTCCTTCCTTCCTTCCTTCCTATCTCCCTCCCTACTTCTTTCTTTCTTCTTTCTTTCTTTCTTTCTTTCTTTCTTTCTTTCTTTCTTTCTTTCTTTCTTTCTCTTTCTTTCTCTCTTTCTCTCTTTCTTTCTTTCTTTCTTTCAGTGATTTTTCTTCTTTTTATCAGTTAATGGCTAGTCAATCCCATTTAATAAGTCTGAATACTTTAAAATGTCCTGAGAATACCATAAAAGAGTACAGACCGTATCCTAGTCTCCAGAGACGTGCTCTCCAGTGCAATGGCTGTAAGTTACCCGTAGCTTTAAGCTCTTGAAATGTGGATAGTGCAACCAAGGAATTAAATTTCCAATTTTATGTAATTTTAACAATTTTGTTTAACAGTTAAAATATTTTTCCATTATATAACCATTGTTTCAGTGTGACTACATTTCACTTAAAGTCTTGAAAATTTAGCATCCAAATTGATACGTGTTATAAGCATAAAATGCACATTGAACCTAGAATATGGTTGGGCAAACAGATTTTAGAAGCAAAAAACATCCATGTCCATTCTGTTTTGGACATGTGGAAGCGAGGATTTATTAAAAAGAAAGAGTATGAAATATTGCATTAATAACCTTTATTACCTGAGAAGATGATAATTTTTAACATATTAGGACAAATAAAATTTATGATTAAAACTAATTTCACCTTTCTTACTCTTTTCAGTATGACTGCCGGAAAAATGAAAATTCCATATATTGCTTTTATTTACTTGTATTTGACAGCACTCCCCTGGAATCTTTTCATTTCTTAGGCAAAAATACAAAGCACCAACTTTGAAAAGCTAACCCTGCCAAGTGACCTCGGGAACATCAAAAGAGAAAAATGTCCTTCTCTGGCTTTCTGACTTCTAAGTTGTTAGCTGTCATTGACTCTCCCTATGGTGGGTGGTCACAGCCCAGGGTCGGCGAGGTCTATTCCCAGCATGGAAGGGAGGCTGTGGAGTAGGAAGCCAGAGGGGTCTGTTTCTCTGTGGCCGTATCATCCAGACGGACAGCACTCATGACTGATGAGAGGCCGCTGCTTGGCTTCTCTGTTTAATCAATCTCGGCAGCCCTTTATTGCTTGCTTGACTAAAACATGGCAGAGATTATTGCTTTAAAGAACCTTTCTCGGTCAGCTCCTTCCAGAGCAGAGGATTCACAGTGCCACACAAATTACCTGTGGATATGCCAATGGTAAGACAGGCAGGAGTGATGGGGACGTAGAATAAAACAAATGTAAGAGCCCAAAAGTGACCCAAGCCCTCTCATCATGGGGTCAGGATGTCACTCAGAGTGCCGGATCTCTCTTCCAAGTCTGAATTTGATCCTCAGAGAGAAGATGCATAGGGAAAGCAGAAGCAGTCTGGAAAGGGTGTGTGTGTACATACACAAACATATATAACTTAAAACATTTTGTCCTTCCAAATGAAGATCCACACCATAAATGTCTGATTTCTTCACTTAACAAACACTTTCCCAATGCCTGACGCAACTTGATGGTTTGGTTGTAGATGGAAGGGAAAGAGACGAGTCAAGGATAGATACTAGGTTTCCGGCCTGAGCAACTTGGTTGTGCCGTTTACCGAGATGCTGAAGGTTTGGATCCAAGTTCGAGGAGATAGAAATGAGGGCCGCTGTGTGCCTGTAAATTATATAAAAATCTCTTGAGTGGTAGTCTGATTTCACTTTTGTTCTGTTGTGTTCTAAATCTTCTCCAGGTGACTCCACAGTGCAGCCAGGGTTGGAAACACCGGGATCTCATGGCATCTGGAATATGGTGGGACAAATAGATTTCAGAAGCAGAAATGAGCCATTCCATTTCGGACGTATGAAAAAGAACAAGTGAGTAGATTCAGGGATCCGAATCGGAGCCTCAGCCCTGTAATCGAGCAGAGGCGCTGCCCCATTGAGCTTCAGTTTGCTCACCTGTGAAATGAGGAGATTGGACTAGAGGAGCAATTTCTTAGCTGCTCCCTAGATGACTAGAGATCCCCATCTTTGCCCATATACTCAAGGGTACGAGGTACAGTGCAGTGGTTAAAAACATGGATTTGAACCCTAGCGCTACCGTTCCCCAATTCTGTGATCCCAGACACAGCAAGCTCTCCTATGATGGATTTTCTTGGCTGAAAAAAAAAAGAACAGGAACCCCACCCCCAACACCCCAAGTCATTACAAAGGGTAAACAAATTGATACCCATGAAGTACTTAGCGCAATGACTCTGACCTCACAGCTGGTCAGTGGCATAGCTCAGTATTGTTATGCCCTTTTATGTTCCTGTTATTTATCTTGCCTGATTTAGTTGATTTTTACATATTTGGCTAATTTCTCTACAGATTCACAAGGACGTACTTTCCCCCCGTGGTTGAACAAAACATGAAATTACAAAAACCTCCACAATGAGCGGAGTTAATTATCATTCATTCTCCGCCCTCAGAATCCGTAAGACTGTACTCGAATAGTGGAATTATCCCCGGGAGTTTTCCGAAGCATTTCCAGTACAAAATCTTTACCTATAAAATGAGAAAATAAGTCTCCCATAAGAATACATTACTTCATTTGGAAAGTACAACAGTAATAATTGCTTTATTGACGTCTAACAATTTCACCGTCCCAAACTCACCCGCAAACACGCATCTTTTAGCCTGGAAGTCTCGCTGCCAGAGAGCTTATTTACACATTTTTGCAAGGAGGGGGAGAGAAGGAGTAGACGTTCATTGTGTGAAGGCTTGTGCTGCGCCTTTTAATTACCTTTTTAACAGTCAGGCAGCGTTTTGAAAGCATAGACTCTCTTGACCCTTTCAAAAAATCTATTTTAGGTGTATGTAATTATTTACTTCTTGAAGTGGGTGCTGGGTGTACAGATTTTTGTTCCATTTTTCTACACTTTTCTCTACATCCGAAATGGTTCATCGGGCTTTTGTTTTGGCAACGGCGTCAGCTGCGTGACCTCTGTCTCACGAAGAACCGCGTTGCTTCTTTGTGCTACAGTCAGCACCTCCTGTGCCTTTTTTTTTTTTTTCCACACATATTTATGTTTGGGGGATAAATGCTAAATGCGGGTTTAGTGCCTGCTCAGGAGACATTTCTGGCTTGCTGGGAAGTCTCTGAGGTAGTGTCCTCAGGAGTCACCCCTTCCGTGAAAAACACACTGGGAAGTTGCATGACCTGGACTGCCGTTCTCCATGCTGGAGCCTGGTTGGACTAAATAGTTTTGGATGCGGGAGGACCGTTTCCCGTCAGGAAGACTGGAATTAACTAGCCACAGTCAGCATGTCCCCACAGAAGACAAATGCCTCTCCAGCAACAGCCCTTTCAGCCGGTAAATAGACCTGGCATTTAGGCATCTATTGCTCCTTTTGCACTAATAAGTCTGACTGGAGGCCCAGAAGTCATTACAGGAGTGAGAGGTTTTAATGAGCTCTAGGAGAAGAATATGGTTGAAAAAACACATTACCTGCAGTTAAGCAGCAACAAGGATGCTAATGTTAAAATTTATGAGAAAAGTGCTTGAGGAAGGCCTGAGCCATTATAAAAGCCAGGCATAATTTCTGTTTTAAGGGGAAAAAATCAGATCATTCTTTTAAAAAAGGTCTACCCTAGAGTTTACTGAAACCTCATATTAGGTTTTATTCTAGATTTTTTTTCCCACCCTTTCCTTCCCGCGATGGTTAAGCTTAGGCTGAAGAATTGACCATGGGACCATGTTGCGAGCTGATAAATGTATTCACTGGCTTATTTTTCTGCAAAAACAAAAGGGGACGATGGTCTCTCCAGCTGTCTTTACCAACTAACCAAAGGATCGTTGGTTATCATCAATTCTTTAACCCATTCATTTATTTAATTATTCACTTAACAAGCATTTAAAAAAATTTTTAGTGTTTATTTTATTTTGAGAGAGATAGATTAAGGAGGAATGGGGAAGGGGCAGAGAGAGAGGGAGATACAGAATCCGAAGCAGGCTCCACGTTCTGAGCTGTCAGCACAGAAGAGCCTGATGCGGGGCTTGAACCCACAAACTGCGAGATCATGACCTGAGCCGAGGTCGGTCACTTAAGCAACTGAGCCACCCAGGCGCCCCAACAAGCATTGTTTTAATTCAATACTTACAGAGTGCCTGGTAATCTGATGTGTGAAAAGATTAATAAAACATCTTATTTTCCCCAGGGAATTTAAACCCACGTGTCATTCACTCTTTTACACGGTGAACTAATAGTTCAATGCACAGACAGACCTGAGTTTGAATTCTGGCTGTCCCGGTTGACTGTACTTCCTAAACACAGTTTAACCAGGCATATACTGCCCACAGCAGAACACTTCTCAGAGACAAAAGAAGTACTATCGATAATTGCTTTTGTTGTCTGTTACTGCAGATACTACCTTAAAATGTGTTTACAGCAGGCATTGTTACCATCTCACGAGTCTCGTGTTGACCACGCTTGGCAGGGTGGTTCTGCCTTGTAGTCTTTCATATGTTTCCTGGCTGAGGATGATGTCATCCGAAGGCTCGACTGGACTGGATTTCTGAGATGTCCCCCCATGTGACTGGCAGTTGATGTTTGCTACTGACTAGGAACTCCACTGAGTTACCAACCTGAGCACCTCAGGCCTCTTCATGTGGCATGGGTTTCTCACAGTATGGTGGCTGGGTTCTGAGAAGGGTAATCTGCGCCAACAGTTGTTCTAAGAGACGCAGGTGGCAACTCTAAGTGTACGCAAAGGTGATGCCTGCAATGGCAGGATGTTACACCTGCAACATTCTGTGACCAAAGGAGTCATAGCACAGCCTGGAGTCAATGGGCTGGATGAATAGACTCTGTCTCTTGATGGGGAAATGACACTCAGAGTCGGGAGGAAATGAATGACAGTGGGTGGCCCTCTCGGAGAGAAGCTATCTCAATGACTAGACTAGGAAAAGAGATAGAGCTCAGGACTGTTCCAACGACTGTCATCCAACTTCAATGTATCTTATGTGTAAAATAGGGTAATAATAATGTAACTCTTATTGGCTTGTAATGAGGATTAAACAAAATAATCCCACTTCCAACTGGAAGACTGTATCTGGTACAGAGTTAGCAGGTAAGGGGTTCCAGCTGTTATGTAGCCTCAGGTCGATCACCCTATTCTCCATTTCCATGGTCACAGCCCTCGGTTTAGGCCCTTTGTCACCTCTCACCTGGTAGCACAGTTTTTGGACCAGTCTTGCCTTTTCCATATCCAGTTCTCATCTATCTGTCTGTCCTTCAGATGCTCAGTAGTTCATTTCTACAAGTATCATTCTATCACCCCTCCTCTACTCCGACACTTTCAGTGGGTCCTCACACTGTCAGAAAAAAATCTAAATTTCTGGTCTGTGCCCAAACACACTGACCACATACAGCTGTGAATGTATGTTTCCCTGCTCCCCGCCTGGCTCCGGGCTGCTCTTTCCGCCAGGAGTGCCCTTTCCCAAGTCCTGAATATCCAACTCCTCATCCTTCAAGGTTTTTCTGGAAGCTGACAGTGTTCTCTCAATCTGCATCCACGTTTCATCCGTGCCTGCCATAGGGCTCTGGAGACTTCCTACTTTGCATTATGTTCATGGGAATATGTGGATGTTTCAAGAACTGGAGAGAGGGAAGGAGGAAGGAGAGATTGAAGTGGAATGCTTTTGATATAGCTAATTTTGTTTCCAGCTCTATCATCATTTGGTTCTCTTTAAGCTAGGCTGTTCATTGAGTGCCATGAATAAAGGACGTGGCAGCAGAAAGATGGTTTTGAGATTCAAAATCCTAATATGTGATTAATAGAAATAACTCACGGTGTACACAGTAACTCTGGAATATATGAAGAGAGGAGCAATACTTCCATCCATGACATGAGAAAATAATTTCTCCAGGCTTTGTCAAAGGAAGGGTGCACAGGCGATGTGCAAAGGGGGAGGGAACTGTGTGGTCCCAGATGAGGACATCGGAACTGGAAGGACTGTAAAGGATTGTATAGGAGGAGTAGACTCAGCATTTTGGGAAGGCTCAGACTCCTGGAAGGGTGAGCACTGTCCTGTCCAGCTGAGGGACTGTCATGATGCTGTCATTATTGTCCAAAGCACAGCCAGGACTGCTTGTGGACAGATACCCATGTCTGTCTTACCCTTTGCTTGGTTCTTAACTGAACAATTACCCTCACTGTCCTTGAGTTCTCCTTCATGCACGAGAAAGGGTGGGTCCTGGTCATTGATGGATGGTGGATGTATGGAAAGAAATAATGTCTGCAACCATGCTAGGTGGGCGCAGCAGATTCAGTGTAAGAATTGGGCTGAGACAGGGTGCAATCAGTCCAAGCACTGCACAATTATTGTCATGAATAATATTACATAAATACTTATGGAATGAAAGCCTACCACTGAAGGCACAGTAGCATAATTTAGATTCTGCACAAGAGATTTGCCTCTCCTCTCCCGTTCATTTATATAACCAATCTTTTATTTATGCTCATATGCATTTATTGACATTTATTTTATGCCTTGGGTTATAATCCAATATTACCTTGTGCATTTCTTTTTTCTCAAATTGTTTTCACTTTGGCTGTTGGGCGCTTCTTCAGTTCACTCCTGTGTCCCTTTGAAACACCCCTGTTGTTGTTTTAAGCACTTCTTACTTTTGGCATAATATTCTTCATGCCCATCTTGTGTTCTTTCTACTCCAATCCTAGAATAAGCCATCTCTCCTGGGAGCCCTGGTCTCTTTTATGGAGGGATGACATTAGAAACCAAGATCTGGGCACAAAGTGGTCTTTGTCTTTTCATTTAGGAAGGGAAGTTCTTTCTAGAAGACTCCTATTTCAATCTCAACGCTGGGCTAGGAAAATAAAGTATTAGTCCCCATACCTTCTACGGTGGAGGACGTACAGTTGGGAATACGTGTTCAGTACACCAACCTACAAGATTTGCTACCGTGAGAGAGCCAACCACCGCACTTGCAGATTTTCAAACCAGACTCTACTAAACACTTCCCTGGCTTATTTGGAAATTGGGGACACCTCCTTCTTGCAAAATTTTATGTTCCTGTTTCAGCCCTAGGTGCAGACTCGTAATCAACATAATGTAAATGTATTTGGATTTCAGCCACTTACAATAATGAGGATGAGAGTAACCGTTGTTTGCGAAGTGCTTAGATAAGCCAGGGACTACAGTAAGCGTTTCGCACGCATTATCAGCTTCGATCCTCAAAAAATCCCCAGGCACCATTATCATCCTCAGAGGAGGCAACTGAGGCTTGGGAACACTAGTGATTTGTCACAGCTAACAGTGAACTTAGCGGAGCTGAAATTTGAAGCTGAGCAGCCTTTAACAAGGACCTCAGCCTCAGTTACTCTGTGACTGCCTTGGCCAATTATAAAGAAAGACATTGCATATAGGGGTGCAGCAGCTGCAGAATCTGTTGCAAGACACGTTGCCGGAGAGTCACGCAGAGCACATAGAAGCTGTTACGTGCTCCACGGGGCCTGTGGTATCCAGATGCTTAGACCTATCATGCCACAAGTGATTTCACCCCATCAGAACTCAGCCAGACTCTGCTCAAGTGTGAGTCACCCACGTAGAGTGGTTTGTTTATGAAAAGTATGAGAACTCAGACTCCAGTCCAAGATGACATAGCAATTCATGAGCAACGTAAACCAGTTGAAAAAGCAAGGACCCATTCGTTTAGTGACTACTCAGATGAGTGTGGGTGGTATAGTATACCTTTCACACACACCTACCACAAAACTGTCTGCAAGCGACAAAGGATATGACAAGAGCAGGGTATTTGGATTAGGCTATGCAGATAATGAACAAGTAGAGGTAGAGGAAAACAAGTTATTTCATGTGTGGCTTTCACTCAGGACTTCTCTCCGGTAGAGCCACTCCCGATTGTATATCCCGGGTTTCAGTCCTAACTAAATCCCAAATCTGTGGGGCACCCACCTCACGCATGTCTTGGTAGTCCATCATGAATTACATGGTAATACCCTGGTATAAACGAACACGATCCTGATTTAACAGCCCGAGTTTGAATCCTGGGCTGACCAGGTGTGTCACTTCGGGCAAGATATGTAACCTCTCCATACCTCAGATTCCCCATCTGTAAAATGCAGATCATAATGGTTCTTACCTTGGAGGATTACTGTATTACGAGTGATAATATTTTGTTAAATGTGTTTAGAACATTAGTCAATTCATTTTGAATATAAATTTTATTAATAAAAGAGATGAGTTGTTTCTGTTTAGTTTATTGATTATAAAGATGTATTAAAATTAACTTTTTGGGTAAGTAACACTGTACTTTATAAGCGAATCTCTTCCATCAGAATATGCCAAACATACTTCATTCAGCCTTTGCTTGAAGGTGTCATGGATGACACCATGGATGTAATGAATCTTCAGTTTTAGATACTCAAGTCCACCGCTCTGACCATCCAGACCCCTGATTGCCATTCTAACCTCATCTCTTTCTTCTACCCACAGCCAGTATTTCAGAGAGTGTGGCTCTTCCTCTGTTTACCCAACCCGGTTTCAACTCATGAGATTTTATGGAACTTCTCCTCTGTGGTTCAAATTCTGCCTTCTGTCCTTTATTCTTCTGATCAAATTTTGTATGTATCATTCAAGACCCATCTCGGATATCACCTTTCCTAATCTTCTTTCCCCTGGTTAGATATATCTCCCCTTGTGCTTCTATGGAAGTCTGAACATATCCATATAATGACATTGATAACAAGTATCATAGTTCTTTGCTTTTATTTCCCTATACATATCCCCATTGGATTCTTTTATTTTTAATGTTTTTTATTTATTTATGAGAGAGAGAGAGAGAGCACAAGCAGGGACGGGGCAGATAAGGAGGGAGACACAGAATCTGAAACAGGATCCAGTCTCCAAGCTGTCAGCACAGACTCCGATGTAGGGCTCGAACTCATGAACTGCAAGATCATGACCTGAGTCAAAGTCAGATCCTTAACCCACTGAGCCACCCAGGCACCCCTCCCATTGGATTCTGACCTCCATAAACTAGTTTACGTTCATCTTTAGATATCCAGTGCCCATCAAAAAACTGAAATTTAATAGTCTCTTTATATATGCTTAAATGAATAAACAGACACTAAACCACATTGAGATTTCCCCTTTAAGCAAAAGTGAGACAACACTCGGTCCAATAAATTGATAGCAGTAACATATTTTATGTGCATCATTTAAAGTGATTTTTGTATTTCCATAGGCACTTATTGAGTGCCCAACTACATGCAAGGCACTGGTTCAATTTGGAAAGCAGAGGGGAAAAAACATTGTTGTATTCTTTTCCATGGCAGGAAGATTCTGTGTCTTACCACGTACTTCCTAGTTCCTCTCCAAGAAAGAAGAAATTGCTCCTTCAGTCAGAGTCTGTAATTTGTCTGCCTTTCTCTCCCATGACTCAAAGTAAGGAGGAAATGAGAAGGTCCCACCTATGCCTCAAACTTGTTATATACACTTTAGTCTAATTTTTAGTAGAGCTTTGCTCTAGGAATTGCATGGTGCTATGCCACTAAATAAAGTAGTACTTTGTCTTCCATGTGACAATGGATCTTTATATATAGCTCTCCAAGAAACTGGGTTTGATTGGGGTGGAGGCTTTGGGGGCTGGAGAGAGGATGGAGAAAGTAGAGATAAATTATGCAGCAGGGTTCAGGTTTTTCTGTGTTTCTAGCTGGACCATCAAAAAACTACTGAAATTCATTCCTCCATAATAGAAAAGACACATGAACCAACATAATCTCATCCTTACCTCTGAAGATTGCAATATAATGACCTTATGAAATCTATGTGAATGATAAGAGCTGGTATATTAGTTTCCTAGGACTGCTTTAAATAAGGACCACAGCCTGGACAGCTTCAAACAACAGAAATGTATTGTCTCACAGGATAGGAGGCCAGAAGTCTAAAATCAAGGTGTTAAAAGGCTTGTTTCTTTCAGAGAATGGTAATGGAGAATCTGTTCTATACTTCTCTCCTAATTTCTGGTTGTCTTCTGTCCTTGGCATTCCTTGATTGTAGATTCCACCCTGATCTTCACTTGGGTGTCACATGGCATTCTGCCTTGGGTGTGTCTGTGTCTTTCTATGCTCTCTCTTCTAAGAACACCAGCCATTAGATCGAGGACCCACTCCAAACTTAGGATGATTTAATTTTGAGATTAATCACATCTGTAAAGATCCTAGTCCCTTTTCTTTTTCAGTTTCAAGTTTTTATTTAAATTCCGGTTAGATAACATACAGTATAATATTAGTTTCAGGAGTGGAATTCAGTGATTCATCACTTACATACAACACCCAATGCTCATCACAACAATGCCTTCCTTAGTGCTCATCACCCATGTAGGCCCCCACCCCCACCCCGCACCTTCCTGCCATCAACCCTCGGTGTGTTCTCCATAGTTAAGAGTTTGTTTTATGGCTCACCTCTCTCTTTCCCCTCCATGTTCATCTGTTTTGTTTCTTAAATTCCACGTGTGAGTGAAATCGTATGGTATTTGTCTTTCTCTGACTGACTTATTTTGCTTAGCGTAATTCTCTCTAGCTCCATTCACATCACGGCAAATGGCAAGATTCCATTCCTGCGTAATATTGCATTGTGTGTGTATGTACGTGTGTAATATGTATTTACCAACTTCTTCATTCATCAATGAACGGACATCATTTGAACTCTTTCTACAGTTTGGCTATTGTTGATAATGCTGCTATAAACATTGGGGTACATGGATCTCTTCAAATCAGTATTTTTTTAATCCTTTGGGTTACTACCTAGTAGTGCCATTGCTGGATTTGTAGGGTAATTCTATTTTTAACTTTTTGAGGAACTTTCTTACTGTTTTCCAGAGTGGCTGCCCCAGTTTGTATTCCCACCAACAGTATTAGAGGGTTCCCCTTTGTCCGCATCTTCCCCAACACATGTTGTTTCCTACGGTGTTAATTTTAGCCATTCTGACAGATATGAGGCCATATCTCATTGTGGTTTTGACTTGTATTTCCCTGAAGCAGAGTGACAGTGAACATCTTTTCATCTGTCTGTTAGCTATCTGTATGTAAAGACCCTATTTCAAATAAGGTCACACTGTGAGGTTCCGGGTGAGCATAAACTTCTAGGAGACACTCATCAACCCACCACAGCCTCTTAAGACAAAGGATAAAAAATGGTGTTACAAGCATGCTGTACGTGAAAGGGACGTTGGTCTGGGAATCAGTAGATGTGCCAAAAGCAAGCCAGGCAACTGAATAATTAAATTAAACTCTTATTCTCTGGGTCTGGGTTACCCTATCAGTGAAACAAGATATTTATTTATTTATTCATTTATTATTAATTTTTAACGTTTATTTTATTTTTGAGAGACATAGAGAGTGAACAGGGGAGGGGCAGAGAGAGAGGTACTCACAGAATCCAAAGCAGGTTCTAGGCTCTGTGCTGACAGAGGGAGCCCCCCAGACACTCCAGTGAAATAGGATATTTAAACCAGGATCTCAAGTTTGAGAGGCTCTAACGACTCATGCAGACTATCCTTTACCACAACAATCCTCATATCTCTCCACATTTGAGTGTCCCTAAGGTCCCTTATTAATTTTATTTTCTGTAACCTCTTATGTAGATTCCTAACAAGAGCCTCAGTCTAATGCCTCCTCATTCAGTTTCTTGCATTCTATTACTAGGGTAGCTATACAACATAGCCTCTTTATAGGACACCTTTGAGAATAAATGATACTAAAAATTACTATGAAAAATTACAGGGGGAATATAAATAGGTCAAGATTGGAACTGTCTCAGGCAAACAGGGTCATGTTATTTATCTATCAAAACTGCTTTCAGATTTGTCACTCCAACTTAATTGTATATTGCTATGTCTAATGATAGCTTAGATCGTGAATGATAAGATCCGTGACCATTACCAAAATTACCAGTTAACATAGAGTTTTTTTGGTTGTTGTTAAATCTATAACTAACTTGGGAATCCTTCTCAACACAATGTTCCAGGTAGGCACTATCAAATAAGACTTAACAAACAACATGGAAACTATTTCCTCCATCTGACAGTGAAAATTACCAGTTTTTCTCTATGTAAGCATGCTACTTACTAAACATTAAAACCTTGATTTTTAAGGGTGAAATTCTAAAAATTAAGATTCCACACATTTAGTGTCATCGTATGTGAGAAGGGAGTAGCCAACGCGACACTTTGCAAAACATTTTAGATAAAAAGAGAAACTAAAGAAAAATATGTTCTATGTAGATAAAGAATGGTTCTCATAACTGCTCTATTTCTGTACTTTTTATTTGAATTTTCAAGAGGATTTGAGGAAGGATTTAAAAAACAATAATAATTTAGTTTCTTTTTACACCTGCTGAATTAGAATTAAATGTGATAGTGGCCCACGTGAGATAAAATTGATTTCATGTTGACTGTTTGCTGGGAAGGGAAGAGGTGAGCAGCAAGCTCTCAACCCATCTTCCCCTTTTATGGAGGCAGTGGTGGAGGCGCCACTGGAAAGAGACCCTCCTGAGAAAGCAGCCTTGTGCCCCAGTCTAATTGCCTTTTAACCTACTAACACTAGACCTCCTGTCACTCAAACAATGGCTTCTGCTAGAAGGAGAATACTTATCTAAGAAATGCTTTTAGTAGAATGTGCCTGGTTGTCTAGGTTTGTTTATAGCAAACGAATCGGGGATGCAAGGATTCATGAGAGGTACCTCCCTGAAAGAGGTTGGATAAACTAGGTAACTCTCTGAGTAAAAAATGAAGAAGCTTCGAGAGTTAGTGACATCTTACTTAGAAACCACGTCGGTTAACCTGGGCCATAACTCATCTGATGTAGGCAGAAAGGGCCTGGGGAACAGCACTGGGGGCCTGGATCTTTCCCTGCTTTGCCTGTGTTTTTGTGACGACTTATATTCTTGAAGACATTCGTAAGGCCTGGTAGTGGATAAAATCTCTGATCCTTGGGTCTCACTAGACAGTTTGATCTTTCGGGTTGTCTCAGCTTCCTATAATGGAGAGTATATACTCTCCTTTAAATTTAATTTATTTACTGAATATTTCTAAGGGGGAATTCTTGGAAAAATGAGAGACTATGGCCAGCTTCATTTTTGTTTCTCTTCTGGTAACAGATTGGGGATCAACCTGGAATAGACATAAAGACAGACATGGCTTCAACTACCCAATTTGTTGAGGGCAAAAGCAAATAGTGGAATAACTGTCAATGTTCGTTGGTGATGTTTGTGGATTCTTGAGCATATAGAGAGCATATTCAATTGATTTGTTCAATGGCAGTCGGAAATATATCATAGCTTCTTGCTCTTGCTCCAAGTGCAAAATGAAAAATATGGTATATAAATAAATAAATCCACAAAAATCATGCTCACAAAAGAGTCACTGATGTACTGGGAACCATGAGAAAACCATGAAAGACATAAAATAGCCAACATAGGATTGAAAATGGAACCCACAGTGAAAACACCATAGTAGGTCTGATAACAAAATTGAGGTTGGTTTGCACACCTGCGAGTGACCTAGACTCAGAGTAAGAAACAACTCAATGGCAACCAGAAAAGTGATGCACTGGCTTTGCCCATAGGAATAGCTTGACTTTTGACCGTATGGCCATATAACGTCACCTGGATGTCTGTCTGCAGGTGCAAGCAAAGGGTGTGGGAGCTTGTGTCACATATAAGAGACAGTACCCTGGATGACCGGTCACTCCAGGAAAGAATGGCTGGTGGTCACTCTTGGACACCTAGCATTCTCAGTGAAGACAGCCTCAGAATCACATTCTGTGGTTACCTCCAGCCAACTCTACAGAGAGATGCATCAGACAGTCTGACAGGAAACTTCACGTACAAAAATTAACCTACAACTTGGAATCACTAAACATCTGGGGAAAGACAACACCCGAGGAAAAGAGAGAAGGAGCCTGAGCTTAGGAGATCCAACAGCTTTGCGTATTAGTCAGATGTGCTCCCTCAGGGCTACAATTATGAGAAAAGATCTCAACTTAGGAGACTCCTAGAGGAGAAACAGTCTCCTTAGAATAACGTGGGACACAGTCTGATCCTTTGGTTTGTCATTCATGCCCTTGGTTGGCAGAAGCAGGACTATCTCAGTCTATACTAGAGCCCAAGGAGAAAAGAAGACAAAACAAAACAAAACAAACTCCATAACAATTAGGCCAGTGCCCAGCCTGGCTGACGTAATGAGTGAGAACATTTTGACAAGACTTCGATGTCATTAAGATCTTCTTTGATTCTGGTGGGGAAATTGGGGCAATTGTTACAGAGGTCACAGAAACCATGTTTTCTCAATGGATGTAGTGGTCCCCAAATGGGTCAAAATTGATTACATGTCTGAAGAGTTCTTGAGATTTAAAAAAAAAAAAATGTATGCAAAGAGATTTCCTTTTCCTTGACATTGGAAGGCAAGAAAGTTTGTGAAGAAGGTTACCAACCTCAAAATGTCATGTATAAATAATGCTTCTGAACCTCCCAAGGAGAAAAACTCCAGGCCAGAAAATAATTACAAAAATTCAGGAACTATACTGCTCAACTGTATCATTCAATGTTTTTTCTGGCTAAAGCAGGAAATTCCTTTCTTGAGGTACAGAGGAGATAAAAAAAAGTGTTCTTCGATGTTTGGTTAAATGTCACCGTAATAAAATATTTTTGAAAACATAAATTTCTTTATCAAAATTAATTAGGGAAGACACAGATAAAAAGCATTTTCTTTAACCTAATGGCCAAGGAGAAACCAAAACAAAAATTACACATTTTAAAATTTTGTAATTCAACTTCTACCTGGCTTTTCCTTATCCTGTTTTATTTGGAGATATTTACTTAATACCCTGAGCCTTTCTGTCTTCATTAATAAAAGAGGGATAATATGGCCCCAGTCTGGTTTTGAAAAATAATTATGAACTAATACATATTTAATTTGGAAAATAAACTGGAACAATGAAAATCTAAATCTATAAAATTACATCTCCACCATCTTTTCCCGTCAGAATCCAGTTTGATCACCTAACATTTAATGTAGTGCCGTGCTCGTGCTGGATGTTTTATCACTATTTGTTGAATGAATGAATGAATGAATGAATAGTCTGACATCTCTGAATCCGAGCAGTAGGTAGGGCACCAGGCTGTGGATGGTTTTGAACCCTACATTCTGATCTGAGAAATGTTTTTATCAGATTCAATATGATCATGTGGAATTTGGAGCTGAGTGTTGGAATTAGTGGAAGGTGATCCGAATGGAAACTGAGAGAACCGAGCCGGTGAAGCAGGTTAGGGAGATTCCATAATAGTTCCAAGGATACTATCTTCTTACCTTCTGCCCTTTATGGCCTCTAATGATGTCTCGGAACGAAGAGGAAAAGGAGGAGGCAAGGGAAGCAGAAGGAGAGTGAAGAAGGGAATCTCAATTATTTGTTGAATTATTTGTTGCATTATTTGTTGATTCATGCCGAGTGATTCCAGGTGTCTGGATAGTTTCTCATCTTACTGACAAAACAAGCCTTTAATCTGGACACTTTGTCCACTGTCCTTCCTAGTGAGGGAATCAAGGCCAACAATGATTAAATACCTTTTGAAACCAACCCCATCTACTGCATATTACAGTGATTTATTTTATAATTTACTTTTGAGAGGCAGAGAGAGACAGCATGAGCATGGGAGAGGCAGACAGAGAGGGACAGACACGGAAACCGAAGCAGGCTCCAGGCTCTGAGCTGTCAGCACAGAGCCTGATGCGGGGCTCGAACTCACAAACCGGGAGATCATGACCTGAGTCGAAGTTGGACGCTTAATCGACTGAGCCACCCAGGCGGCCCTATTACAATGATTTTCAAACCAAGGTTTATATGACTACGAAGTCTCTTTTCCATCTGTGAAACCATACCTCCTGTCCAGATAAGAAAAAAAAAAAATGTCTAGCTTCTTAGTATTACACTCCAGGCTCCCCACACTCTGCAGTACTGGGATGACAATGAAAAACCAATCATGACCTTCAAAGGACTTTTTTTTATTTAAATAAAGCCGTCTCTGCCCCTTATCCCTTTCTCTTGCTGATGTTGGCTTTAATGACTACCTTCCTTTGTTTCTAATATTTTGTATGTATATAAATACATTTTTGTATTTTAGTATTCTATATTCTATATAAGATACATATTTAATTGTTACGTAATTGAATTATTATATTAATTTCAGGGGCACAGAGCAACGGTTCGATATTTGTATATATTGTAGGAGGGTCACTGCAGTAAATCTAGCTCACGTCCACCACCACACGTGGGGACACATTTTTCTGTGTACTTTATATATTATCATCGTAAAATTTTTAGTGCCTAGAAAAGAATCTCATGATTTTTGGCAGAAATATGTTGATTGACTTTTCTCCAGTAGCCTGATAGCCTCTTTCAATCCTTTTCTGAGAGCCTGAGATTTTCAGGGAGTCATAGGCACGGAATCCAGTCAGCAACAGAGCAAGAGGGAACAGACTATTCTCTCTCTCTCTCTCTTTTTTTAATGTTTTTATTTATTTTTTTGAGAGAGAGAAACACACACAGAGCGCGAGCTGGGGAGGGGCAGAGAGAGAGAGGGAGACACAGATACGAAGCAGGTTCCAGGCTTGGACCTGTCGGCACAGAGCCAGACATGGGGCTCAAACTCATGAACAGCAAGATCATGACCTGAGCTGAAGTCAGACACTTAACTGACTGAGCCACCCAGGCTCAGTTTATTTATTTATTTTTGAGAGAGAGAGAGAGAGAGGGAAGCATAGAATCTGAAGCAGACTCCAGGCTTGGACCTGTCGGCCCAGAGCCAGACGTGGGGCTCGAACTCACAAACTGCGAGATCATGACCCGAGTTGGCGCCTAAAAACTGAGCCACTCAGGCACCCCTGAACAGATTATTCTTGAGAGAACAATCCTGTTTCTTCTAACCTCAGCCTCCAAACTCAACCATTGAATCAGTCTTCTAATTCCCTCCTCCTCCTGCCTCCCCTTTCTCCAAGGGGCTAGAGACCTCTTTAGAGGACCCAGAAGCTAATTGGTTCTTTCTGCAGATCAAATGAGTTCATGGGGCGATGTGTGAGTGGACGTGAAAGGTATAACTAAGAGCACTGGTTATAATAAAAACGGAAGAAATGAAATGAAAAGAGCACCTAATAACTAGAAATGTGGAGTAACCTTCTATATGAGGTTGACAGCATCTTTTCTTCAGGAGTCAAAATAGAGCAGAACAAATCACCAAAGAGTTCCACGTGCAGCAGCCCTCAGCGTCACACTGGCAAATATGCTGACCCCTTCAGCTCCATCATTTCTATGGCTCCGAGAGTGAACGTTCCTGGCTGCCTCATTGAAAAAGAGAGACAACTCCTAATGATATTACTGAACGCTGACCTTTTCAAGAAAAAGAAGCCCAGACAGTTATTAATTAAAAAAAAAGAAGAGTAACTGCAGTGTCAGCTCAAATTTGAACCTGGAGAGCAAACACCCAGTTTCGAGGCTGTGGCCGAAGTTCCCTCGGACGTGTGCAAGTTCAATGTATGCTTAATAGAAAAACAACTTCCTTCTGGTATCAGTGCAGATTTGCTACACTGGCAGTAATAGTCATGAAGCAATTCCATAATTTGTGTTTGCTGTCATCTTCACTGCCACCTGGTATACTAAAAATACTATTAGGCGTTGTGTTTTGAATTTAGAAAGAAAAATGCATGTAGAATTTCATATGGTGTATTACACTTTGAAAATGGTCTATATACTACGAATGGAGTAAGGTATTTTTTAACTTTTTTTAAGCTTATTTATTTATTTTGAGAGACAGAGAGAGAGAAAGAGAGTGCACACAGGAGGGGCAGAGAGATAGAGAGGAGAGAGAGAATTCCAAGCAGGCTCCTTGCTGCCAGCACAGAGCCCAGTATGGACCTCGGACTCATGAACTGTGAGATCATGACCTGAAACCAAACCAAGAGTTGGACGCTTAACCGACTGAGCCACCCAGGTTCCCCTAAGGAATTCTTTTTAATGGAGGGAGGACTAAAGTATATAATGTGTGTTGCGTCTGCTCTGTGAAGACTGTTCTGGTCTGAGAGATGGGAATTTTTAATTCTGATCCATGCCCAGCCAAGATGAGAGCTAGCTGTGTGATTTGAGGCAGGTCAGCTCACTTTTGTTGAGCTCAGATTCCTCATTTGTAAAATTAGGTGGTACGCTGAAAAACGGTCCTCCAAAGATGTCTGTGATGCCTGTGTCCTAATTTCCAGAATCTGCGTATGTTAGGCTCCGTGGAAAGAGGAATTAAGGTTGCAAGTGGAATTAAGGTTGCTCATCAGCAGACCTCGAGATGGGGAAGTAGCCTGGATTATTGGTGTGGGCCCAACGTAATCACGAGAGCTCTTATATGTGGAGGAAGGAAGCCGAAGAGAGAACCGGAGAAAAGGCAGCATGAGAAGGAGGCCCAACCTTGCTGGGTTCAAAGTTGGAGGAAAGGGCCACAAATCAGGGCTGTGGGTGGCTTGCAGTAGCTGGAAAAGGCAAGGACAGAGATCCTCCCCTAGAGCTTCCAGAAGGAATGTAGTCCTATGGACACCCGATCTTAGTTCTGTCTCCTTTCACGCTCTGCCCCTCCAGAACTATAAGATAATACATGTGTGCTGTTTTAAGCTATTAAGTTTATAGTAATTTGTTACAGTAGCAATTTAGAACCCTTTGAGAGCCAATTGTTAGGCAGCTGATATTAAGTTTTGTGGGTGAGCATCTGGAAATCCTAGCTTTCACCATTCATTTCCTTCCTTTCACTGACTGGCAGAACTCCACTCGCAAGGGCTAATTGGTAAACAGTGCAATCAGGAGGATGTGTGATAGCCTTCAATTTAGGGGAAACAAATTAACTCTGGGCGGGCAGTGAGGGCTTAAAAGCAAAGTGGCGTCCTGGCACTTTTCCACAGTCACTGCCAAGCCAAATAGAAGTGGTTTGCTCTAAAGATCCAGGCCTCATGTGGCTGTGCTGACAGCAGAGACGACAAAAGAAAAAAGGAGAACTTTCCTGATTTTTAACTGTATCGTTAGTAAATAATGATTGACTTACATCTTCTTTTCCAAACCCTATGCCACCAATTGTCTCCTTTCATCGCATTGAATTGGCTAATAATGGCTTCGATATTCTGTTAAATAATAGGGATGATGGTGGACCACCTTGTATGTTTCCTGACTTTAGTGGAAAAGATGTGTTTCCCATTAAATAAGCTGTCAGTTTGGGGACCAACGTACTTATTATTATGTTAAAGGTGTATCTACCAATTTATATGTTATTTAACGTTTTAACATGAATGGGTGTTGAATTTTGTCAAACATACTTCTCATCAATGGGGAGGTTGCAAAAATTTTTCTACATAGTTCTATTAGTGTGATAGACTGCATTCATCATTGTCTAATGGAGTTTATCATTTAGGAGTGTGCTAGAAGACAAAGAAACAAACAAAATGTATTGTATGTCATATGGTGATTGACTCTGGAAATGGAGACGGATCATGGCTTTTGAGTGGGGAAAAGTAGCGATGCAAACGCTCTAGGTGCAATAAATGCTGAACTCATTTATTCCTTTATTTATTCACTAAATGTTTGAAGATCCACAGTTTTTGAACATCTGCATTCATTAAATCTGTATTCACCAGACATTCTGAGTCCTCTGGAATACCTAGTCTGTGCCAGGGATGTAAGTTACCAACAGGACTAAGATAAAATGTCTGCCTTCAGGGCTCACTGGATTGTGTGGAAGGACCTATTTGAAGGAACAACCACCCGGGGCAGGTTTCAAAACCAAGATTATTCGATATGTCATTTGCGAGGATGTGGAGAAACAGGCACCCTCTTGCACTGTTGGTGGGAATGCAAACTGGTGCAGCCGCTCTGGAGAACTGTGTGGAAGTTCATCAAAAAAATGAAAATAGGGGCGCCTGGGTGGCTCAGTCGGTTAAGCGGCCGACTTCGGCTCAGGTCATGATCTCGCAGTCTGTGAGTTCGAGCCCCGCATCGGCTCTGTGCTGATGACTCGGAGCCTGGAGCCTGCTTCGAATTCTGTGTCTCCCTCTCTCTCTGCCCTTCCCCTGCTCACACTCTGTCTCTATGTCTCTCAAAAATAAATAAATGTTAAAAAAAATTTAAAAAAAATGAAAATATATTTACCCTATGACCCAGCAATAGCACTGTTAGGAATCTACCCAAGAGGTACAGGAGTGCTGATACATAGGGGCACGTGTACCCCGATGTTTATAGCAGCACTTTCGACAATAGCCAAATCATGGAAAGAGACTAAGTGTCCATCAACTGACGAATGGATAAAAAAGATGTGGTATATATATACAATGGACTACTACGTGGCAATGAGAAAGAATGAAATCTGGCCATGTGTGGCAACATGGATGGAACTGGAGGCAATTATCATGAGTGAAATAAGTCAGGCAGAGAAAGACAGATGCCATATGTGTCCATGCATAGGTGGGTTTTGTGAGACTTAACAGAAAACCAGGGGGGAGGGGACGAGGGGGAAGGGAAAAAGCCACAGAGCGGGAGGAAGACATAACATAAGAGACTCTCAAGGACTAAGAACAAACTGAGGGGAGAGGGGGGTGTGAGACGGGGGAGAGTGGGTGTTGGGCACAGAGGAGGACACTTGTTGGGATGAGCACTGGGTGTTATATGGAAACCAATTTGACAATAAATTATTAAAAAAAAAAAAACACGAGGAGTGAGATGCATACCACGTTTCCATGCAGGAATATTTTCAGACTGTCAGAATTCACTACCTCTTGTCCCTCTGCTTGGAGCTATGTTCAGGATGGCCCTGAGCGGAGATTGGCTGATCCACAAGTTACGTGCCTTTATTTTTTTTTAATTTTTTAAACATTTATTTATTATTGACAGACAGAGAGAGACAGAGCATGAGCATGGGAGGGGCAGAGAGAGGGGGAGACACAGAATCCGAAGCAGGCTCCAAGCTCTGAGTTGTCAGCACAGAGCCTGATGCGGGGTTCGAACCCACAAACCGCGAGATCATGACCCGAGCTGAAGTCGGACGCCCAACCGATTGAGCCACCCAGGCGCCCCAAGTTACGTGCCTTTAAAGATAGGGAAGGATACGTTTGCTTGTTTGTTCACCAAAACATGTTAGTCACATATTAGTCTTGTCTTCACGCCCTCCAGTGTCTGTTGTGGAGCTGTGGTAGGCATTAGCTTGGACTGCCTTACTCTTTAGCTGTACACATTTCTTAGGGGAAATGGAAAGAATGGTAATCCATCTTCTAAATCTATGGAACGTGTATGGAGGGCATGGAGGGAAGATTCGGCAAATCGGCATGGAGGGAAGATTCATAGGCATCCGCCACCAGTAACTGGTGCCCTCTTTGTTAAAGGAAAACAGCGCTAATGGCCTTCCTGGTCGGCTGACAGTATTCATTCACTGTTTTCCCTTTGTAAACAGGGGGTTCCATTCTCTACGTTCATTTAACGCCATTCCAAAAGACCAGCGAGTCATTTCTCTCCCAGTTTTAAGTATGGCACCAAAATAATCTATTTTCTGCATTGGCTGCAGAGAAGGCTGCCTTTCACGGACAGCGGAGCAGTGGCATTCACGCACTGATGTCTGGCCGGTCACTTTCGGCGGTTACTTTGCCTCCTTATTGGCTGTCACTGCCTTTCTGACTCTTTCTTCAGCAGAACTGACTCCAAGTGCGACCTTGACCCCCCTCCCCAGCTCTGCTGTCCCTCTCGTAGCTCAGCCCTAGCATGAGCACGGTGTCCTTTCGGCTAAGGGTTCTCTTTTTCAGTTTCTATTTTACAATTGCAAATAGCGAGCCGCCCCTCACGAAGCAGGCCCCACGTTTCCATTCAATAGAATCAAGAAATAAGAAGAAAAAGATGAGAAAACCAACATTAGGTGAGCTGGACGGAAGAACGTTAGCCGCTGCAGTTCCCTCGAGGCCTCGTGGACCTATCGCTGATCTCCTTTTATAAAGGAGCGCCTGCTTAGAAATGTAGGGGTTGACTCATCCCACCATACGTACCGACCAGGACTGTGAATAGCTACTCCTCTAATACATTTATTAATTCCTCGTTATTTATGAAGCACCAATTATGTGCCATGGGAGGTGCAGACACAGCAGATAAGAGGACAAAAGAGACAAACCATGCTTCCATGGTGGCTGCATTCTAATTATGGGATGACCCAATGAATAAAAAATAAAAGATAGTGTCAGTGCCGTGGGGAAAAATAAAGATGATAAGATGGAAAGGACACGTTGGGAGTTAGTGTTTTTATTTATTTTATTTAAGGCTATCAGAGGCTTTCTGAGGGTGCGAGTATTGGGACGTTTCTGATAGACAGTGCAGAGAAAAGAGAAAAAAAGCTTTGCTTCTGCCGTGTGTGGACACAGCGAGAATGTAGCTGTCTATAAGCCAGAAAGAAGGCCCTTCCTCACCAGAAATCCAATCAGTTGACGCTTTGACCTTGGACTTCCCAGCCTCCGGATCTGAAGGGATAAATTTCTGTCATTTAAGCTACCTAGTATATGATATTTTCATATGGTATCCTGAGCAGATGAATTTAATCATTAACCAAGAAGTAGAAGGGTATTTTTGGGGTCAGAAATGAGGGAGAAAATAGTTGAGATGCATGCGGTTTGATATGCTTATTGACTATTGAAATAAACAATTTGTACAGGCAGTTGGATAAAGGACTCTGACAGTTGGAGGAGGACTTGGGGTAGATATAAAAATTTCTATGTGTATAAATTGTATTTAAATTCATGAGGTTAGTGATACTAGGGTGTGAATGTCTACGGAGAAGAGAAAAATTCATGCACCAAGCACTGGACCACGTCAACACTAAGAAGCCAGTGACATGAGGACAAATGCAAAGGGACGGCAAGGGATGCGAACCTGAGAAGAGAACTGAGAAGGCAGAGCTTTCTAGAAGGCAATTGAAGAAGCATTTCAACATGGAGACCCTATCAACTGTGTCGCATTCTACATATGTCAGGCAAAACAAGGATTAACAGTTGGCTGCTGAGTTCGCCATGCTGGAGGAAGGTCCTTGGTACGTTGTCATGAATGGTTTCAGCGCAGTGTTGGGCTGCCAGTCTGAAGGGAATGGATACATGGCACGGAACAGGAGATTAAAGACAAAGAGCAGAGACTACTATGTTGAGGTATGACTTAGAGGTGCCAAAGTCCATGGGACATGGCTCATAGCCTTTCTGAAATTAAAAGTCTAGGAGACTGGGCATGCTGGGAATGATAGATTTTTATAAATTGCATTCATTTAAAGTACATAAAAACAAAAGAAGAAACGAGAAATAGAACCAAGAGGATACCACTATGCCCTCTTCCTGTCTAAATGGAGACTCATTCCATTGGATGAATGCCTGCTCTTCGTGGAAACACTGGAAACTAAAAATACTAACCTGTCCAGTTGGTATGGATGTGAGGCGAGCATACAGCAGGAGCCCCGAAAAGTCACATACCCTGCCTGTTGGCAAACAGCGACCCTCAATGGCTCTTAAAACCTTGTCTCATTTGAGTACAGAGGACAGCCGATGTGCATGACAAAATAATAGAGCAGGAGAATAAGGAGAAAATCCTGAAGTCTACGAGAAATATAGATCTGAGAATTATCTACTGCTGGACTCAGAATGAAGCGTGTGGACCCTGCTTGGAATCCCTACAGAATGCAGTCAGAAGGCTCTATGAGACAGGGACAGAATGCCGTTAGGGTGTGATAAGCTGACTAGGAACCCTAAGAAAATAAATTGCCAAGCGAAGGTAAAGGATGTAAAGAAGGACCTCGGGAAATGCAAATGATATGAGGTCGAACGCCATCATGGAGAAAGTGAAAGCCAAGTTGAAAGTATAAAATGTTAGATCGAGGGGCACCTGGGTGGCTCAGTCGGTTAAGCCTCCGACTTCAGCTCAGGTCATGATCTCACAGCTAGTGAGTTCGAGCCCCACATCGGGCTCTGTGCTTACGGCTCAGAGCCTAGAGCTTCAGATTCTGTGTCTCCCTCTCTCTCTGCCCTTCCCCTGCTCATGCTCTGTCTCTATGTGTCTCAAAAATAAATAAACATTAAAAAAATGTTAGATTGATATGTGGAAGGTAAGCTTTCCAAAAATATTGATAAGCTTCCCAGAAATATTGAAGGAAAGGATAAAAGCATGGAAAACGAAAGTTGTCGACGCTGAGGACAAGATTGGAAATCCAGCCCAGTAAATGTTCTGAAATGTTAATCATCAGACTTAAGAAGACCACCCTGAACTGAATTGTTATTCCCCTGTGTTCAGACTGAAAAGAGCCTGATCAAAACTGATGTAAAGGAATGTTTGCAAATTTTTGAATCATCGTGTTAGATAATATAAGCTGTATTATCAGAGATCAAGGTGTATTCGGACATACAATAAGGCAGCAAGTCCCGAGTTGTCTCAGAACTGGATACATTGACCTAGATCAATAAAATAGGACAAAGAACCCAGGAAAACACCCACAAATATGCCGAAATATGACCTCTGGCAGAGGGGGCATTAAAACAAATGAGGAAAGAGCAGACTAATGCAATACTGTTTTAATAATTTGTTAGGAGCATATAGAAATGATATAATTCTACTTTACATGATACACAAAAATACATTCTGGGTGAATTAATGTCTCACTGTGTAAATTCTTAAAATGTTTTTTGATATAGGTATCGTGACCTTAAGGAGGAAGGCAAGAAGATGTCACAAAACCCAAGTGACTAAATAAAAAAGGATACCATGACTATTTTCAAATTTTATACTTTTTCCCCCCAGAAAACTACATTATAAAAATGACAAGCAGTAGACTTGACTTGGAGAAGGTTTCAGTAACACATAACTTATAAGCATTTTGTATCCTGAATAAAAAGAGTAACTCCTACAAGTTCATAAGAAAAAAGCAACAAAAAGAAAAACAAATGAATAGGTAAGACACAGGTAAAACAAAACCTTAATGGACGAGAAACAAATTGGAAAAATGTCTCACCTTGCTAATAACCAGGGCAGTAAAACAAAAACCTTAAAATCCATAATGAGATACATTTTACATGTAGCAGACAGCAAACTGAAACATTCTTTTTTTTAATTTTTTTTTACATTTTTTTAACGTTTATTCATTTTTGAGACAGAGAGAGACAGAGCATGAGTGGGGGAGGGGCAGAGAGAAAGGGAGACACAGAATCCGAATCGGGCTCCAGCCTCTGAGCTGTCAGCACAGAGCCCTACACGGGGCTCAAACTCACGGACCGCAAGATCATGACCTGAGCCGAAGTCAAACACTCAACCGAACAGAGAACCAACAGGGCACCCAGGCGCCCCCAAACTGAAACATTCTGACAAAACCAAGTGTTCCCAGGAACATAAATGAAGTTGGAAAGTCCACCTGCTGTGGGGGGTGTAAATTGCTGCTGTTATTTTGGAAAGAAGTCGGTACTGTCTAAAAAAAAAAAAAATTGAAGTCTCTGTAAAGTCAAATCTATGACTCAGCAATTCCATTCTGAGTTTTAGACTCTAGATACCCTTACACAAGCAAACGTGTACAAGAATCTTTACGGCCACACCATCTGTAACAGTAAGAAGGGAACTGAATGACCGTTTACAGAATGATCATATTAGTTGTACTCTCTTCAATACTACTTCTAAGTTATTCAAATATAGATACATATATAAATAATCTCAAAAAGCATAACGTTGAGTGAAACAAGCAAGTTGCAAACTAGTCTGTAGAATGTATCGTTCCTCCACATGGATATATTCATGTGCATAGTAAAGCGGAAGTGTTGTGAGTTTTAGATGTGAGGAAACATAAACGCTCAATTCTGGATGGCAGTCTATTCTATTGGTCATAGAAAAATCTTCGTTTGTCTTCATAAACCCTTATTTCGTAAGAGGAGGCACATTGGTGTTTTAGGATTGCTTATACCATTTGTGTAAGATACTTCATACAATAATATATGACTACAACGATAATAACGATGGACACTTCCGGATTACTTCTGCAAACATTGTGAAGTTTGGACTGCAGGGCTGTGAGAAAGGTGAAAGTGAGTAAAATGTACTGACTTTCTATATCTTATATTTTAGAAAGAAAGTTTAGCGTTTCTTTTACCTCTGAGAGAGAAATAGAGCTTACGGGGTTCTTTTTAAAAAAATTAACAATTTGCATATGGAGAATTACAAAAACAAAACATATGAAGGCTCCAAAACACTGGGAAAATAAGAGCAAATGAAACTTTGTTCTTATAGAAAAAAACATAAAAGAGCGAAAAGAAGCACAAAACAGAATAATAGAAAAAATGCCAACCACGGCCGTTGAATAGAGAATCATTTAACAAGTATAGCCAACACTTGACCTGTTGGGATTAATAATTTTTTCTTGGATTTAGAAACCTGAACCTCAAAAACACGTTTTATGTGTTTAGTGATTCTGGTTTAGTATAAATTCAGGATTTAAAAACAAAAATAAATCGATGAAGGATATTTGGTTTAGAAAAACTTGTATTTTACCTAAACATGTCTTGCCAATCAATTGAAGAATGAAAATGCCCGTTACCGCTTTGTTCTCGGTTGATCTATATGTATGTGAAAGAAACTTTTTGAAAAAAAGAACATTAATGCAGTTTCTTGTCACTATTTATGACAAAGGAATAGAACCTCGAACGTGCACTAACGCTCTTAAAAAGGTAATTTAGCATCATGCAATAATATCAAAATGACCCATTAAATAAAAAGCAGTGGAAAAATAACTTCTCAGAATGATAGCCTGACAGACAGTAAAACATAGTGGTTAAGATCATAAATACCCAAGCTGGTCTGTCTGTGTTTGAATCTCAGCTGTGTTTGACCAGTTTATAACCTTGGCAAAGTAAGAGCCTCGGCGCAGTATTCAAAATGCCCGCTTGCTAGTAAAGTAACCTATCTTGCTATTTAAATAAATACATAGATTCAAATATCTTCTCTTTCACTTTCTAAATATGCACGCAGAGTATCTAGTAAAGTGTCACCAAGTAAAACGTTACAGCGTAAATTCTTTATCAGATCATTTTATTAATTCACAAAACATCTGTTAGTGTTTAAAAATCATTATTGGACCTTTTGTGTAACTGAGCTGTCACTAGTTAAATGAAACTCCTGTCAATTAATAATTTGACGTAGGAACTGCACCAAAATTTCCCAACAGCCCAATTACATTGATTGTCATTAGGTCCTTGGAATCTAGGACTGTGCTGCAGCCAGAAGGTGGCCGGCTGCATTGCCTATGGGGCATAACCAGGTATTCACTTAGAAGCTAAGGTATCCTATGTTGCTTGAACCTTGGTCCATGCTGACAATAGTGCTATTAATGACAGTTGTTTTTCTACCTGGTCAGATGTCCCTGCCAGTGGTGTGCTTCCCAGGACAGCCAGCAGGTCCTGCAGATACCCCCGCATCAAACCCATCCCTGTAGCCCTAGTTGGGCTCAGCAGCCATCTTATGGTCTCCTGCCTCCCAGTGTCACCTCCAGACCCCATTACCCGTCTCTCCCCCTACTGCTGAGTGACATCATTTGTTCACTGTGGTCTCGATAATTAAGGAGCTGCTCTTTACTACTCAATATGAATAGATTTCAGTGTTTCTCTGACTCTTATGGCAGTATTATGTGTACCACCTGAGAGTATAGAAGCTTCTAGGACCTTATGAGATCTTTGTGAGGATTGCTACCTGAAGTTAGTTCAGGTAAAGCTCTTAGAACAGTACCTCACACAGAACGACCACTCAATGAATGCTGTCGTTAGCTACATGTATTTTAGCATTTTTAGAAGTTGCAAGAGGATGCGACAAATTCTTAATAGAAAGAACAAATCCCACTAGTGTTAAATCCTTGCCCTCGTTGTAAATTTGTTGACCAAATTTCTCTTCCAGTGTGTACTCTCTGAGTATCTCTAGTTCAGTGACACCTGATATATTTCATGAAACTTAGGATATTTTCAATACCATATGACAAACAGAATGGTTGTCAGTGTATCGGTTGCTTTCCCTCGTGGTTGCTGGCTGACCGGGAGCTGTGGCCTCTGCCTACGCCCAGCATCATGGAGGAGGATAGTAGTACTACACATCCCCAGGCCAGGTAGCGATCAAAACACAAAATTTGAAGTATGGTTGCTACTGAATGTGTTTCGCTTTCACACCACCATGAAGTGGAAAAATCTTAAGTCACACGGACACTGATTCGGGGATTGTCTACACTCAGATTGTATTCATCACAACAACAACACCACCACCACCAACAACAAGTATGTCGCAAACTCCTATATCATCACCGATTTCTGTAAGAGACATTCTTAATGGACAGACAAGAATGAAAGACGAAGTTGATTTTAACAAAGTCAAGGATGTGAGGGGAACGTAAATCAGGAGAAATACAGAGTAGCAATTTTAGTAGAGCACAGGACAGATTCTAATGGCAGACTCAGTGCCCAAGAGAAACACTGTTTACTATGAAAAACAGTAATAGATCCAGAAGACAGATCAGCAAATCTATGCATGCAACTATATACATAATCCAAAATATATTAAAGTGACAAGGGAGAGATTAACAGTGATTAATCTCGTATTGGAGATTTTAACAGATCACTCTCAGAAACTGACAGAACAGACAAAAATAAGCAGGATCACAGATTCGTGTGAGTTGATTAATGAGAATAATTCAGAGATACACAGAGAGCTTTCTGTAACGATTGGAATAGTCACAAAAATCTATCACACCAGACCACAAATACGTCTTTATTGTTTTTATGCATAGTATATTTTCTTCTCTGAACTTTATTTAAATTCCAGTTGGTTAACATACAGTGTAATGGTATTTTCAGGTGTACATATAACACTCAGTGCTCATCTCAACAAGTGCCTTCCTTAATCCCATCACCTCCTTCACCCACCCCTCCACGCCCCTCCCCTCTGGTAACCAACCATCAGATTGTTCTCTGTAGTTAAGAGTCTATTTCTTAGTTTGCTTCTCTCTCTCTCTCTCGTCCCTTTGCTCATTTGTTTTGTTTCTTAAATTCCAATGAATGAAATCATATGGTATTTGTCTTTCCCTGACTGACTTATTTCATTAGCATAATACTCTCTAGTTCCATCCATGTCATTACAAATGGCAAGGTTTCATTCTTTTTGACCACTGAGTAATATTTCATTACATGTGTATACCATACCTTTTTTGGTCCATTCATCAGTCCATGGACCTTGGGCTATTTCCATAATTTGGCTATTGAAGAAAATGCTGCCGTAAACATTGGGGTGGTGCATGTATACCTTTGAGTTAGTATTTTTGTATTCTTTGGATAAATACCTCACAGTGCAATTGCTGGATTATAGGGTGGTTCTAGATAGAACTTTTTGAGGAACCTCCGTACTGTTTCCAGAGTGGTTGCATGAGTTTGCATTCCCACCAACCATGCTAGAGGGTTCTCCTTTCTACATCACTAAAGAATTAACATTGTACCATACAGTTTTTCTCAGCACAGAAAATATACGAAGTTATAAATTAATGTCCAAATATATGAAGTTATAAATTAATGTCCAAAAAGATAAAATTTTAAATTACTTACGTCCTTAAACCAATAACGTGCTTACAGAAAACCCCTGTGTTAAAGAAAATATATTAAGTAAATTACAAAATGTTCAGAGCTAAATGACAGTGAAACAATGCAAACAAAATGTCTGGAATGCTGTATATATATAGCATTAACTTCCAGCAGTAAGGCAGTTCAGGTGTTCTCAGTTGCCTTAAAATACATACACATTCTGGATAATTTTACAATGAATTTAGGTTAAATATATTTCTGAGTGCACAAGAAAATATGGGAACTCCCCAGGGTCAAAGACAATAAAGGGAAAGTGGTCCAAAATGAAGGATAGGTGCATGAGAGCTTGCAAACCAAGGCGTCTCTGGATCTAAGCCGCGATTGGGAACTCAGACTTCTTCCAGCTCGAGAGAGCAGGGGACCAGTCTTCAGGGTCACGCAGAGTCCGTGAATTCCTTAGACGCTGATCCCAATATAAGGATTCTTGTGCAGGAAGGTAAGGAAGGACTGCCTGAGGAAGCCAGGTAAAGAGCGGAGGAAACAGGAGAGAAGGAAGCCAAATAAAGGTATACATCTCGGGCGAAGTCCTGTTAACTTAGCTTCTACCTGATCTCAGAGGGCTTCTAATGTTATTATTCAGTTATTACAGGTTATTATTTTTACCACTTAATATAATATTATAATATGTTAACATAACTTATTGTGATTTTATGTTAACATATTGAGATTAGTTACTATTATAATAAATTAATATATTACAATAATTTATCATGACCCAAGGAAAATAAACTGGGTTTTCCAGGTTCTGCACCTATCAGTGATTAGAGGTGCAGATTGGGGGCGGGGGGGGGGATGAACTTCTAGGAACTTCTAGGAACTTCTAGCTTTCTGTGCAGATCCGGGACAGTGGCTCCAGCAGTTCAAGGAAAGTCCTCTGCAGAAGATCGTAGGTTAGGCTGGGTCAGCGGGAACCTGAGCACATCACAATGCCTGGTGGAGCGAGGGAGTGAAGCGGAGAGACTTAGCCAACCTCGACGTGCGGAGAAGTGTGACTTCCGTACAAATGTGGGCCGGGTGGGGGGACATCTATCTCCTTATAGATGCAAGCGATGAGAGAATCTATTTGTTCCTGCCCCTGCATCTTGTAAGAACTTGCAACAGAAACCAATGGTATTTCTTTACAACCTGTGGCTACAGGCATATCCTCTCACGCAATTCACATATGCTGTCCTCAGGAGCAGCTGCGGCTGGGCCCTGTGCAAAATGAAAATATGAGATTCTTGGCTTAAAAATTAAGAATTGGACTGATAATTGTTGGGGGAGGGGCTTAGGGGATGGACAAAATGGGTTATGGGGAGAGGGAGATACAGGCTTGCAGTTACGGAATGAGTGAGTCAAGGGGATGAACTATACAGTTAATGGTAGTGTAATAGTGTTGCGTGGTGACAGATGGTAGCTACACTTGTGGTGAGTACAGCGTAACACACAGAGTCGTCAAACTGAGAAAAAGACTCTTAACTACAGAGAACCAACTAAGGGTTATGAGAAGATGGGTGGGAAGATGGCGGAAATCGGTGATGGGCATTAAGGAACGCACTCGTCGTGATGAGCCCCAGGTGAGGTATGGAAGAGTTGAAGCACTATATCGCACACTTGAAACTAACATAGCACTGAATGTTAAGGATATTGGAATTAAAATAAAATAATTAGAATATAACATATAAAGTGGCCGAATCACTATGTTGTACGCCTGAAACTAATGTGACATTTTTTGTCAGCCCTACTCAATGAAAACTAAAATGAAATAAAGTAAAGTGACATTTTCTTTCTCTTTTTCTTGTCCAGCACTTGATATTAAGAAACCTTATTTTTTCTTAATATAGTGAATACAAAATATATAAGTATTCTTTTAACTTATGCTTCTCTGATTACTAATGAGATTGGGCATCTCTTCATTGTCAGTTTCCCCATTTTGCCCATCCCTCAACCCCTCTCCCCTCTGGCGACCATCATTTAGGGTTCCATGTTTATAGCTATAATTCTGCTTTTTATTTGAATGGCTAGAATTAAAAAGACAAGAAATAGCAAGTGTCAGTAAGGATGTGGAGAAAAAGGAACCCTCTCGCAAAGCTGGGAATGTAAATTGGTGCAGCCACTGGAGAAAACAGTACGGAGGTTCCTCAAAAAATTAAAAATAGAAATATCATATTATCCTATAATCCTACTACTGAGTCTTTACCCAAAAATGATGAGAACACTAATTTGAGAAGATACATGTATCCTCTATGTTCATTGCATTGTTATTTACATTATAACAGCTAAGATGCAGGAACAACCTAAGGGTGTATCTGAATGAATGGATAAAGAAGAGGCAGTGTATATAAACAATGAAACATTACTCGGCCGTAAAAAGAATGGCATTCCCCGATCTGAGACAACATGGATGGACCTAGAGGGTATTGTCCTAAGTGAAGTAGGTCAGACAGAGGAAGACAAATACTGCATGATTTCACTTATATGTGGAATCTAACAAATTTTTTTAAAAATGAATTTACTCACACTCTTAAGAGTATAAACTGAAGTGACTGTTAGGAGAACCATCTGACAATAAAAGTTCATATTAAATAAAACAAGGAACAACTATACACCCCGTGCAGGATCTCACTCCTAAATATATATGTACTTTGGAGAAATTTTAACATAGGAACAGAAGGGCACATGAACAAGAATATAATTCGAGCGTCGCTGTTTGCAAAGAGCTGAGCCGTCCTAGGTGTTATGCTTAGAGGAAGGCGCGCTTGTATTGTAGTCCCTGGCTTGGTGGCATGCTGTGTATTGGCCAGATGAAATGGGCTATATCCACGTGGGTAAAGTAGTAAAGCAATGATACTTAAAGGGAGAAGAAAATGTGGTTTAAATTTTTTTTAACGTTTATTTATTTTTGAGAGACAGAGAGACAGAGTGTGAGCAGGGAAAGGGCAGAAAGAGAGACAGACACAGAATCCGAAGCAGGCTCCAGGCTCCGAGCCATCAGCACAGAGCCCGATGCGGGGTTCAAACCCACAGACTGTAAGATCATGAACTGAGCCAAAGTCGGCTGCCCAACTGACTGAGCCACCCAGGCGCCCCAGAAAATGTGATTTAAAGCCCAATAGTATTTACTTAAAATTCAAACAAGAACTTGCATACTTTATGGATACTTTTTAAAATATATACATAGATAAGAAAGATACATATTAGATATTGCATGAAGCATACTTAGACTAAATGTGTATCTTGAAAAAAATTGTTATTTATCTTAAATTTGAATGTAAGTGAGAGTCCTACATTTTATCTGGCAGCCCTAACCTGGAGAGAAACAGTAACATAATAAAAAAATAAGAATGGGGTGCCTGGGTGGCTCAGTCGATTAAGTGTCTGACTTCGGCTCCATCTGACTTTGGCTGAGGTCACAATGGGCTTGGTTCGTGAGTTTGAGCCCTGCATCAGGCTCTCTGCTGTCAGCATGGAGCCAGCTTCATATCCTCTGACTACCTCCCTCTCCGCCCCTCCCCTGCTCTCTCTTCCTCTCTCTCTCAAAAATAAAAACATTAAAAAAAGAAAAGAAGAAAGAAAGGTCTTACAACAAACAATGATTTTGTGCGATGCCTGAGAACTATTGCCAAAAAAAAGAAAAAATAATTACTGTCAACTCAATTCTGTCATGAGAATTAAAAAAAGTTAATCAGTAAATAAATAATCAAATTATATAATTTTAGGTATATTATTTTAGTGTACAAATTATAGGTTGAGTGTATCTTAAAAAACCTGGCAGAAAATGCTTCTATTATGTCAAGTAGTTTAACATGTGGAGAAAATTAATCTGTCCTTGGTTTTATTTGCTTGAAAGAAACAAACTGCCTACTGAGATAGTCCTATTATACTTTAAGCTACTCACCATAATGTTCTTCTTGAGCACCTTGATTAAATATTAAACACAAAGGTTATTGTAGCCTGCCAGAAATATAACCTTATTAAATAAGCACCATTTCTTATTCTACGGACTGTGTGTGTTTATTAGAATTTGATTATTTAAGGGGCACCTGGGTGACTCAACTGGTTGAGCATCTGACTCTTGATTTCAGCTCAGGTCATGGTCTTGGCCCAAGTCATGATCTCACCGGTGTGGGATCAAGCCCCGTGTCAGGCTTTGTTCTGATGGCATGGAGCCTGCTTGGGATTCTCTCTCTCCTCTCTCTCTGCCTCTCCCCCATTCTCTGTGTCTCTCTTTCTCTCTCAAAATAAATAAACTTAAAAAAGTTTAGAATTCAATTATTTATGGGGTGCCTAGGTGGCTCAGTTGGTCAAGCGTCCGACTTCAGCTCAGGTCATGATCTTGCGGCTCATGAGTTCAAGCCCCAGGTCGAGCTCTGTGCTGATAGCTCAGAGCCTGGAGACTGCTTCAGATTCTGTCTCCGTCTCTCTGCCCCTCCCCTGCTCATGCTCTGTCTCTCACGCTTGCTCTCAAATATAAAATAAAACATGAAAAAATGGAATTCAATTATTTAGGCTTTCGAAAAAAAAATTTTTTAAGTTTATTTATTTATTTATTTATTTATTTATTTATTTATTTTGTGTGTGTGTGTGTGTGTGTGTGTGTGTGAGAGAGAGAGAGAGACAGAGAGACAGAGAGACAAAGCATGAGCAGGGGAGGTGCAGAGAGAGAGGGAGACACAGAATCTGAAGCAGGCTCCAGGCTATAAGCTGTCAGCACAGAGCCAGACACGGGGCTTGAACTCACAGACCACGAGATCATGACCTGAGCTGAAGTCGGACGCTTCATCAACTGAGCCACCCAGGCGCCCCTCAATGATTTAAGCTCTCAACAACTGTCCTAGTCATGCTTATTGCTGTCAGTTACTTAAGCCTTCCATATATTCGGGAAAAAGAAATTTAGATCACCTGATCTGCTTCATTTCTTTCCAAATAATTGCTAATAAAATGAAAGGCTTCCTGTACCCGACTTCGATCTAACACGATGTGAAGTTTTCTTTCTTCGGTAAAATGATGTAGACCAATGGAGATCTTTTCCTCTCCCTTTAGGTAGTATCTCTACGTAATTGTCAAGTAGCCCCCAGCATGCAAAAGTGAAGGCTTATTGTAGTCCCCCTGTATCATGAGGAAGGGACCTCAACCCAAAATTGGGTTCAGATGTTGAGAGTGAGGAGTCTGCACATGCTGCTAGTGGGTAGACATGGGTTCAATTGATTACTCATGTAATGTGGCTTTTTGGGAGAGCAGGCCAAGCTGCCCAAGCTGGTCCAAAAATGGCTTGAGATAGTATGGAAAGAAGTCTGGCTTGGGGTTTTTACGATATTTGGGTGTGTGTGTAGAAGGAAGGGCCCCCATGTACAGGCCAGAGCTTGTGTGGCTTGAATTTCCATTCATGCTAAAGTGGGGAGATTGGGGCCTTCTTATCAGCTGGCCAGATGTGGGACAGGAGGAAAGAAGAAGTGTGGCTTAATAGCAGTCAGCAACAGAACATCTAAATGGAATCAGAATCTTTGCTCCAAGTGCTAATAAAAGGAACAAATCCTACTGACTGAGGGAATATGATTGACTAGAATTTTATGTTATCACTTTGGTATTATAAGCAGTTGAAAGGTGCAAAGTAACTCAATCACAAGTTAAAAATATAAATGACAGAAGAGTAGGCTAAACATGGCTATGCACAAAGGGCCTAACGGAATTAGAATAATAGGATGATTATAAGAAATATGAGTATGCATGGCAATACCAGTTAGGCTACAAACCTTGTTAATTTTTAATAACGTTGCCTTATGTAGTATGTAGCAGACTCAATGGCCATTTCTCAGAAGATTAGAGATGCATTGTGTTATAATTCAAACTCAAAAAGTTGCTTAGAAACTCTGACATGATCCACGACCTTTTTTTATTGTTGTGATTTCAGATTAAGCTGACTGAGGATTTCAGACAGAAATGAAGCTGAATAAAATCACATCCAGCTTTGTTTTAACCTTTTGACTTGCCTAGAGTGATGGCATTCATTCTACGGAGTTCCAACTGTGAAGTAACGCTATCCGCATCTGTATGGTATTTTGAGATAGGCTAAACATTGGTGTTTTGTTTTCGTTTTTGTATTTTAGTTTTTTTTTTAATTAGTCATACAGCATAGCTCAATCCTTGCTGAAGCGTATTCTTATATTGACATCATTCTTTTCTCCTCCTTCCAGAACCTTCCATTGTTTCTCAAAACATCGGTTAGAATGATATTCAACTGTAGCCCCCTTGAAATGTAATGAAACATCAAAAGACACCCCCACCCCAACAGCATACTCTTTGTCGCTTACTGAATGACACTGGATAAGAAGACCCTCTTCCTCTCCTTCCTCTCTGAGACTTTTCCATAAAATGTTAGGACTGGGCTCCTCTGTCTCTGCATATATACATATTAACTAGGGGCTCTTCCACTTCTAAAATTCTAAGCTCCTTTACACTATGTCTCAGGTTTTCTGATTCGAGAAGAGGTAATTATGAGCTTGCATGTCTTATTCTTCTTGCTGATTCTCCAAACTTCATCTCTTTGCAAATGAGCCTCAGAGTAGGTAGACCAGAGCTCAATTATTTTGACTTCTTAAAGCTTTTCTTTATTTCTTTCTACAAAAGAAAATCTGCATGTTACACATATATGAGAGGGGGAAAAAAAAGCAAACAGTCTGAAAAAAAGAAATAAAAAGAAAAACCAGTAGTGATAGTGCAGTGAAGAAAAGTAAAGCAAGGTAAGGAGATAAAGATAACCAGGAGAGGAATTTCAAAGATGAGGGTCAGAAAAGGATTCTCCAGGGGTGCCTGGGTGGCTCAGTCAGTTAAACATCTGACTCTTGGTTTTGGCTCAGGTCATGATCTCATGGTTCGTGGGACTGAGCCCCGTGTTGGGCTCTGTGCTGACAACATGGAGCCTACTTGAGATTCTCTCTCTCTGCCCTTCTCTCCAGTTGCTCACTCTCTCTTTCTCAAAACAAATAAACATTAAAAAAAAGAAAAAAAAAGAAAAGGATTCTCCAAAGTGGCAACTTTTGAGAAGCTCCTAAAAGAAGTAAGAGAATGAACTACTAAGTTGGAGAAATAACATCATAGAGGAGACTTGGCATGTTAAAATACTGACCAGGAGACCAATGAGGCTAGAGAGCCGTGACCAGGTGGCAATGGTGAAGGATCTTTAGCTTACCTTGAGGACTTTAGATTTTAGTCCTAAATCTGATGGGAAGTTATTTGGAGGATGCTGAACAGGGTCATGTTTGGACCTGGATTATATATCTAAAAGATTCATCTGTCCATTATGTAAAAAATATTCTGGCAGTGAAATGAGAGTGTAAGTAGGGAGGTCAGTTAGATTAAGGAGAGGTGATAGAAGGGGTAAGCAAGTCAACAATGTTTTACGGCTGGAGTGAATGTGGACTGAGAGAGAAAAATAAATCCCAAAGATGGTTTCAAAGTTCCAGGCCTTAGATATTGGGAGCCTGGCACCTTTGCAGAGATGAGAAAAGAGATGGGCGCCACAGATGCAGTTGAGAGTTGGTTCAGTTTGAGATGCCTAGTAGAGACACACCTGGAAATGTTGATCCAGCAGGTGGAAATGAATGTAGATTTCAGGGCAAGGTAAAGGTGGACCTAAATTTGGGAGGGACTGAAGACACAGGTCTGGGTGGCATCACGTAGTGAAGTGAGGATACTAGAAAAAGCTCATGGAGTGGACCTGGGGACACACTGACATCTAGAGTTTGGGAAGGGAAGGCAATCTGACCAAAGAATTTCAATATAGAAAAAAAAAACGTTAAATGTTATTAGTAGAAAAACTAACACCAATGTCTATTTTAAGGACAGGGATAATCCAAAAGGCAGTTTTGCTAAGGGAAGAACAGAAAGCCTAGGAGTCCTAATAAAAAGCAAGTTTCGACAAACTAAAAGAACTGAAGGAAGATTCCTAGCCCTCACTACAGGAACTTGGGGTTGTTGCCTCTGAGAATGGCCTCCTGTCCTCACAAACATGGGCTACTCTTCATTGGCTGGTTACCAATTATAATGACACATATTTTAATTTTCCTAGGCCCCTGCATATCTCATCTCACTTTATTTTCACAGCAACTTGTACTGAGGAGACATGACAAATTTTTACTAGTCATTTAATAGATGAGAATGTTGAGATTATTCAGCTGTGAAGTGGTTTCCCCAAGGTTACATCACTAATTTATGATGACACTAGCTCTGCAAGTAAGGTCTCTTGATTTTGCATCTCACTTACTCGAGCATTTTATTTTATTATTCATTTATTTATTCTTCATTCATGTATTTATTTATTTTGGAGATAGAGAGCACATGAGTGGGGGAGAGGAGGAGAGGGAGAGAGAGAATCCTAAGCAGGCTTCACGCTCAGTGCAGAGCCCTCTGTGGGACTCGATTCCACAAGCAGGGGTCATGGGATAATGACCTGAGCCTAAATCAGGAGTCAGATGCTCAACCGACTGAGCTACCTAGGTGCCCCTTAAAGTTTATACTCACAATGTGTTTCCTCACAAATAGCATTTTAGGCAGTAAATTAAACATAAAAAAGACCAATAATGATGAGGAAATTTCGTCATTAATTATCCATCCCATTTAGTATCCACAGATTTATCCACCCATCTATCAATTCAGTGGATAATTTTGGAGCACCTACTATGTATGCCAGACACCATTTTCCATGAATATACAAAGAGTAAGACAGTCTTAACTAAGGGCTATTTTCATATTTTTACTTGGTATGCGATACTGGGATACTGGTAATTCATACTACTTCTTTGTGAGTTGTTAGTGTCTACATTGAGGTATAGTTTCAGATTTCATCATGTGATTTAACTTCCCCAGAGTAACGAGTTCTAGCTTTATGGGGAGAGAGGTTTATATTTTATTTCCTCATTTGAAACTACAGGTTATGACTGATAAGATGTTGGAAAAGAACTTGGATATAATTAATCCAACACTTTCATCCTGTGACTGGGAAACAAAAGCCTGGAGAAGCGAAGAGTGGTTTGACCAAGGCACAAAGCAAACCCAATGGCATTGACATTGAAAGTTCTACTGTTTGTGAGAGCAGTTTCTCAGCTCTTTGAGTTCTGGCCAAGGATACTTCCTGGTTGCCAAAAGTTTCCAAGAAGTTTATCTTGGAAATTCCATGAGTTTCTCACCCAAGAATTAATTTTACCAAGCCAGATGGCATTGTTGGCAAGAAGGGGGTGTTGCGATCCAATTTGTTTTTTTCTTTAGGCCTCATATCTACACAATGAGCATAATCCAAAGTTTGAAATCAGAAAAGGAGCTTGCATTTCATTATAGAATTCAGATGATGTATGTTCACTATTTGAGATTTTAGTCAGGTATTTTCGTGCTTGGGAGAATAATGTATTTCTCCAGATAGCACCCAGATATTTTCCCTTTATTTAGCTTGAGCATGAGGTCCCTTATTAATAACATTATATTAATCTTATTAATCTTGTCTGAAGACTGATTACGAATGTGAGGCTACCAGCAATATTTTTTGAGGTTTATTATGATAATCTCAGTGTCTTAATGAAAACAACAAAGGCTTATTTCTTACTTGTACCAAGTCTGTTATAGGTTTGGGCCTCTCTCTAGGGTAGCTGCTTCATGTTAGGGTTTAGCACATGTTAGGGTCTCCACGTGAAGCCACAATCACTTCAGCTGAGAGGCATAGCCTGAAGGTTCAAGTATCAACAACCAAATGTTTCCACATGGAAATGTCACGTATCCCTTTAGTTTATACGGCCGTATCCAAAAGTTGAGCAGATACTCGTTACATCTACTACAGTTACCGTTGTTTAGCTGGATGGGGAAATGTTTTTAAAGGAATCATTAATTAAAATTGTTCACATTTTGGTCCTCTTAACAAAAACTTGGTGATTAAGACCATCGATGCAAAAATCGAGGCCCCATGATCAACCTAGATGCAGCTGAGTACTTGCTCTGTGCCTATCACTGCGCGAAGAGCTCTTCAGATGTTATTTTATTTAAAATAGCCTCTCAATAATCCTAAAGAGTTGGGATTCTTGTTGCCACTTTATAAATCAACAAACTAGGTTCAATGATTTGTCTAGGGTTATACAGCTAGCTTAACAATGGGGCAAGATTTTTTTTAAAGCAAAGAAAAAAAAAACCCAGAAAGGAACAATAATTTGTGTAATACCATTCGTATCAATCTAAACCTAGCAAATAAAAAGCATAACGGCCAAGTAGAAGCAAAGTAGAGTCTTGCCTTTTGCTTTCTAAGAAAAGTTGATCTTCTTTTCAAATAACCCTCCTGCACAACCAGGAATGTTGGAGCTGCTCAACTCTCAGACTTTTTTTTTTTAACTCCTATATTGCCCCGATGAATGTCTTCCATTGTTATCTTAAACGGTTTTCGACGCCATTTTGAAAGTAGGAACCATATCTGTTTTTATCCTGTGTTCCCATCAACACCGAACAAAGTAACTGGCACACAGAAGGCGCTCCATGAGTTTATTTTTTCAGGGGTTGCCATCGCAGCTTTGAAGGGAACAACAGCACACAAAGCACACTGCGGGAATATTAAAATGACCGATAGGACCCATCTGATGATTCTCCCTTTGTTTTACATTATGCACACCATTACCTAGAATTTTAAATGTTTCCTCGCAGCAGAATGCTTATTACTTAATCATGAAAAACATAGGAAGGGAGAATAGGAGTTGGGGAAGCCTTTGCCTTGGAAATTCTCGCCTCGAGCCCATGTAGTACTTAATTTTCATCTCGGTGGATGTGAGAGCATCCGGGTTGGAATAATATTTGAATTACTCGTCAGGCCTGTTAGACAGGCTGGCATAAATCTCATTCCGCATTGACATTTTTCAACTAAGATTTAACAGTCTGAAAATTCGGGTGGATGCTGCCAAAAAACACCACAAAACCTGAAGGCTTGGAGTGTCTTCAAGGAAGGACGAGCTGGAGTGACAATTAATTTCCTTGAAGGTCACAGTCTAAGAATGATGCAGCATCTTTAGAATTTTGACAACTTGGCTGCCCTGTAGGGGCCTCCAAAGTATTCCTAGCAAATACTTAATCATACTTCTCAAAATAGGCCTTGCTTTAGAAAATTTAGTAGAATAGGGTTTTGGCTTAAAATAGTTTGCTTTCCACCCCACCTCCACCCCCCTTTCCGGTTGATCTAGATAACCGAAAGTCATAGGGAATGCATGCTAGGGAAAACAAATCCTACAGTAAGAGGTCATGAATAGAAGTCATTATATGACAGGAATTTATTCTATTTTTCCTCATCTCTATTTTCTCTCCTTCTACATAGTTCCTAGGCATGCTTCATTTTTTCTCACATTTTCTCCTCTTCAGCCCCAAGTGTCCACCTTGTCCTCTATAAAGTAGGTTTTCCTTCCTTTCTTTGCCTAGCTAGAGGCATTCATCAGTAAGATTTCAACCAATGCTAAGTGAGTGATTTCTCCTCACCTTTGATCCCAATGGTACCCTCAACAACGAAGGAAGCACTCATTGACATGAGTGCTGTGTTTACTTATCCTGAGGCATGAATGATTGACAAGGCATCATACAGAGTCCACACAGATGGGTTTTCTTGTAAGAAAATACAAGAAGATAGGAGAGATAATCCACACTGGGTACCAAATAAGTGTAAGTGGTTTTCTATATGGTCACCGAAAATCGATCTCAGAAATGACACCATGAAGTAAACTCTATCACCTTTTCATAACTTACAGTTGATAAAAACGGAACTCAAATAAGTGGCCTATGTCCAATGAAGTCTAAAGTCCCGGCACAAGGGAAAGAGTTTTTTGGTCAAAAGAAGGTAAATTGCTTCTAGTGTCAGGGATGGGGTGATCAACTTAGTTCCCAGTGCAGGAGAGAGCTTTTGAATGAAAAACTCATTCAAGCAATGAGTCCAAATGTGTTTTTCTCCTTTGTCACTAGCTCACCTTTGTTCATGCTACTGAAGTCCCTGGCTTCAAATAAAGCAACAATTTTGTAAGAGAGAGGAGGTAGAACAATACAGTCCAGATAGAGACAATTACTATATGTTTGCTCGTCTACGGCCATACCACCCTGAACGCGCCCGATCTCGTCTATATGTTTGCTCAGTGATCAAGTCTATAGGGATATTTCAGATTCAAATTTATACAAATACAGGAACCTCTGATCTGTGGTTATGAGCCCTGCTCAGACTGAGGTGCAGTGGGTCACACACGGTGCCAGAATCAGAGTGATGTTATGGTGAAGGCGTCACCTCCTGACTTTTCCATAACCTCTGGTCTTTCTAGTTACAGCCATCTTTCACACAGAAACCCTTTAACGTACATGTTCAAATTTTACCTCTACCAAAAAGTGCAATGGCTTAAGCAAAGCAGGAATGGCAGCCCCATTTGACTGATGAGAAAAGTGATATCTAGGAATTTTAAATGCTTCATGAATGCGAAAAAATGTGAAACTGATCCAAATCCTCAAGTCCTGGCCAAAAACATATTATGCTTTTCACCTTACCTACAAGGGGATCATAATTAAAGAGGACTTTATATCAAATCAAATTTAAAACCATATCTGTGATACAAATAAACAACCAAAATGTCAGATGTGAATCCAGCTGTATGAATAATAGCATTAGTATGAATGGATTAAATGCTTTCATAAAGACAATTATTTCAAATGGAAACTATGATTCAACTATATGCTGCCTATAGGCGATATGTTTTAGACTCAAATATACAATAGATTGAAAGTAGAAGGATGGAAAAGTTATAGCATGCAAATAGAAACCGCAAAAAAGGGGCGCCTGGGTGACTCAGTCGGTTGACCGTCCGGCTTCGGCTCAGGTCAAGATCTCACCGTTCCTGAGTTTGAGCTCCGCATCGGGCTCTGTGCTGACAGCTCAGAGCCTGGAGCCTGTCTCAGATTCTGTGTCTCCCTCTCTGTCTGTGCCCCTCCCCTGCTCATGCTCTGTCTGTCTGTCTGTCTGTCTCTCTCTCAAAAATAAATAAACATTAAAAAAATTTTTTTAAATAAAAGAAAAAAGAAAGAAATCACAAAGCTGGAATGGCTACCTTAAATCAGACAAAATAGATTGCAAGAGGAAAAAAAAAATGTGACAAATGATAGAAGAGTATGTCCATTAGGAATAGACAACAATCATACGGGTACCATAACTAAAAATAGAGCCTGTAAAACATAAAATGAAAATTAACAGCATTGACAGGAGGAATAGTGAGAAATTTCACTACTCAACTTCAGTAATGAGTAGAACTATATAGATTACCATGGATATAGAAGACTGAAGCAACACTATAAACCAACTAGACCTAACAGACATTTCTGGCCTTAGAAATATAAAAGGATTAAAATAAAATAAGGTATGCTCTCTGACTACAATAGAATGAAATTAGAAATCCATGGCATAATTATTTTGTATGAATATATGGAAATAAAACAATATATTACTAAATTACCAATTTGTCAAGGAGAGACTCAAAAAAGAAACTAGAAAATGTTTTGAGATGGATGAGAATAAAAATATGCCAAAACCTTGAAAATGTGGCAAAAAGCAGTGCTCAGGGGAAATTTTATATTTAAAACACTTGTATTAAAAAAAACCCAGCAACATCTCAAATCAATTGGCTAAACTTGTACCTTCGAAAACTAGAAAAGGAAGAGCAAAATAGATCTATGGCCAGGAAATGGAAGGAAAACTAAGGAATAGATGGGAATTAATGAAACAGAATAGAAAAACAAAAGGGAAAACAGTGAAACCAGAAGCAGGTTAGTTGCAAAGATCAATAGATTTGAAAAACCTTAGCTAGCTTGATCAAGAAAAATGGAGAAAAAAGCCAAATTATTAAAATCAGGGATGAAAAAGAGTATTACTACTGATCTGGGGGACATATATTTTAAAAAGATTATAAGGGAGTATTATAAACAAGTAGGCCAACAAATTAGATAAATCAAATGAAATAGAGAAACTCCTAGAAAAACACAAATTACACAAAGCTGATTCATAAAAATACAACAATCTGAATACACCCATCCTACTGGAAATACTGAATTGGTAATTTAAAAACTTTTACAAAGAAAAACTCCGGTCAAATGTCTTCACTGGTGAATTCCACTGAATGTTGAAAGTAGAATTAACATCAATACTTCACAAATTCTTGCCAATTAATCGAAGAGGGACTACTTCCTAATAGATTCTGTGAGACCAATGTTACCTAGGTATCAAAACTAGACAAGACATTATGAGAAAAGAAAACTAGACACCCAAATTCATTATTAGCATAGATGTAAAAATTGTCAACAAAACTAGCAAACTGAATCCAACAACATATGAAAGTTATTATACACACGACCAAGTAAGACTTATTCCAGAATGCCACATTAGGTTAACATATGAAAATTGGTGTTGTACACTGCATCGGTAGAGTTAAGGAGAAAAACCATATGATCATCTCAGTTGATGGAAAAATCTTCTCACAAGATTCAACACGTTTTCGTGATAAATATATTTAACAAGATAGGAACAGAACAAACTTCTAAATGCTAATAAAGAGTAATTATAAAAAACCTACAGATAACATCATACTAAATAGTGAAGGACTGGGTGCTTTCCTCCTAAGATTCATAATAGAATAAGTGTATCTACTTTGTACTAGATATTCCAAATAGAGTAATTAAGCATGAAAAAAAAATAAACTCGATACCCCAAAAAACAAATATTCCAGTGAAGAAATGGGCAGAAAACATGAATAGACACTTTTCCAAAGAAGTCCTCCCATGGCTAACAGACATATGAAAAGATACTCAGCTCACTCATCATCAGGGAAATACAAATCAAAACCACAATGAGATACCACCTCACACCAGTCGGAATAGCTAAAATTAGCAACTCAGGCAACAACAGATGTTGGCAAGGATGCGGAAAAAGGGGAACGCTTTTGCGCTGCTGGTGGGAATGCAAACTGGTGCAGTTGCTCTGGAAATCAATATGGATTTCCTCAAAAAATTAAAAATAGAACTACCCTATGACCCAGTAATTGCATTACTAGGTATTTTTCTAAAGGATACAAAAATGCTGATTGGAAGAGGCACATACACCCTAATGTTTATAGCAGCATTATCAACAATAGCCAAATGTCCATCAACTGCTGAATGGATAAAGAAGATGTGGTATATACAGATACAATGGAATACTACTTGATGATGAAAAAGAATGAAATCTTGCTGTTTGCAGCAACGTAGATGGAACTAGAGTGTATTATGCTAAGCGAAAAAAGTCAGTCAGAGATAGATATATGATTTCACTAATATTTGGAATTTGAGAAATTCAACAGATGACCTTGAGGAAGGGAAGACAAACTAAGAGAAATACAGAGAGGGTGGCAAACCATAAGAAACTCTTAAATACAGAGAACAAACTGAGGGTTGCTGTAATGGAGGTGGGAGGGGGATGGGTTAAATGGGGAGTGGGCATTACAGAGGGCACTTTTTGGGATGAGCACTGGGTGTCATATGTAAGAGATGAATCATTGGGTTCTGTTCCTGAAGCCAAGACTACACTGTATGTTAACTCATTTGAATTTAAATTCCAAAGAAGTAATAAAAAGCATCCATACCAGAAATTAACAAGTAAAACATCTCTAAAGATGACATGATCTTATCTAAAGAAAATCCTTTAAAAAATCAACTAAAAACCTAATTTATTAGGACACCTGGGTGGCTCAGCTGGTTAAGTGTCTGACTCTTGATTTGGACTTAGGTCACGATCTCACAGTTTGTGGGATCAAGCCCCACATTGGGTTCTGTGCTGATAGCATGGAGCCTGCTTGAGAGTCTCTCTCTGCCCTCCCCCATCTGTGCCCATGCACGTGTGTTTCCTCTTGCTCTCTCAAAATAAATGAACTTAAAAAATAACCTAATTTATTAGCTCCAATCAATAAATTCATCAAGATTGTAGGTATAAGATCTATATATGAAAATCAAATGTATTTCTAAACACTAGCAACGAACACCAAAAAAACTAAAATTGAAAATAATCCCATTGCATTAAAAATAATAAAAGACATGTAATTAAAATTAACAAGAATATTTAGGACTAAAATTAACAAAGGGAGCACAAGACTTGAAAGTACAAGAAAACTACAAAACATCAGTGAGAAAAGAATTAAAGGAAATTTCGATACGTGGAGACACATATCGTAGCCCTGGGCCTGAACTACTTCACATTGTGGAGATGACAATGCTCTTCAAATTGATCTACAGGTTCAGTGCCATCGCGACCATCATCAAAATTGCCTTGCCCCCGGAAATCGATAGTAGCCAAATAGCTAGAATAGCCAAAACATTCTTGAAAAAGAACACAATGGGAGGACTCGTACTTCCCATTTCAAAACTTACTGCAAAGCTACAGTGATCAAGACAGCGTGCCACTAGCAATTGGGGCCACATAATTCTTTGTGGTGGGGGCTGTCCTGTGCATTGTAGGATGTTTAGCAACTTCCGTGGCCTCTACTCACTAGATATCGGCAGCAGCATCCCCGTCGTGATGATCAAAAATGTCTCCCAACATTATTAAATATCCCCCGGGGTGGGGGGAGGGAGGAAAATCACTCTAGTTGATAATGACTGCTCTAGATTCTGTCCTTTCCCCAAAGAGAGCTGAGGCCAAATAACCATAGCCTTCAGGCGGTTCCCAGGCCAGAGGGAGACAATGGCTTTTTGACTGAGGGAAAAAAACCGAAATATTTGGAATATTAAAGAAACAGAAAGGTAAGTAAGAAATTAGAAAACAATGTGAAAGTTGTTAAGACAGCCCTAACAACCCACAGTAGAATCACAGCACCAGGAATGATGGATTGTACCCTGGTGGGGGGGACGGTGGGGCAGGTTGGCAAAGGAACAGCTTAGCAGGGGATGCGAAATTTGATTTGGACCAAGAAAGCGGAGTGAGTAAAGAAGGGAAAGACGTTGTAGGCTGGAGGGGAAAAGATGAGCAAAGTTGTGGAGCTGATGGGGTGGCAGGCGGAAGGGGGAGCAGGGACTGGAGAAGGCAAAGCATGGTAAGTAATGAAGCTGAGAAGGCCTATTATTTGCCGTCTTTATTTTAATTCTTCCTTATACATAGCTTGGAATTTGCATCAGGTCTTGCTTATGCAATTTTCTCTGACTTCCCAGGTGGTTGAATAAAAGTAAAATCAAAACTAGAGGGGGCTTTTAAGTCCATTTTATAAAACCAAGAAAAATCCAGAGAAGGAGATCAACATAAGAAGCGGCTTTTTCCTCTTTGAATTTCTGCCTGAGAGCAGAAAGGGTTTTTTTTTCTTCTACTTTCCTTCTCTCTTCCTGATCCCCTGAGAAATTGAAAATCCTCTTGAGCAGAATGCTTGCTAGGGCATAGGAGAAAGTAATCTTAATTGCCTCTTTCCAATCTGTGTTTATGGGAACGGGGGTGAATGTTCTTCATCCATTTACATCTGATGGTATTTTTAATTTGGGTAATTCTTTAAGTGAATGATAATAGATGCATGTAAATTTCTTTGCCTCTTGGAAGCAGTCATACCTGGAGTTACTTCAACACAGAAAAATTAATGATGGTCTAAGAAAATGGTCATTCTGTACGTAGGCAAAGCCTCATTTCAACTGGCAACATAGATTTTAAGTGAGAACAAAGGTAGTTACCAGGTATTAAAGGTCTGCAAGGCAGACCTCATTTAAATGCTTCCCATGCGTCATATCAATTGATTCTGCCAATAGTCCCATGAGATAGATAGTCTTAAAATCCCCACATTGTAAATGGGGGCACCGAGGCTTGGCAAGGCTAAGAACCAAGTCCAGGTCACATGGTAATAAGCAGGAAAGCAAGGGTCCGTATGGGATCTGTCTATTTCAAGGTCTGTTGTTTTAACCGTAACTCAACACTGCTTCTTTCCTGGTCCCTACATATCACTGAATACACTGTTTTCTAATGTACAGCGTTATTACCCAAAGACCAAATGTCAGTTTTCTAAAGGCGAGAGCCATGTCTTGTTCGAGAAAACGGACAGTGTAGGAAGTATGTGGCTTGGAACAGACCACGTTTAGATCGTGAGCACATTTAGCGAGGACTGAAACTTTAGGATGTAGCTTTTTAGTTGAGAGAAGGGTCACCGAAGACACGTATTTGTTTTCTGTAAAATGGAGTTAGCTAGCTAGCGCAGTGCGTTCAAGATAGATGTTAGAACTGTACGTCAAAACAAAGGTTTGTAGTCACTGGAAGATTGAAAAGAATACAGTGGACAATGTCACAGTTTAAGGGGAGACTTTTGGTATGATTAAGAATATGGCGAATGGCTGACAGTAAGTGGTAAGAAGCAGCACAACAAACCAGCAAGTCGTAAGAGGTGATCTTTCAGAGCAGGAAGAACTCAGCATAAGAACTTAGCTGTAGTCTAGGACAGAGAGAGTGTATATGCTATTGCCAAAAATAAAGCAATTGCATTGGGCATACATATCAGTATGAGAGGAGAGAGAAAAGTGGTATATGTAACTATCAAAGGATATGAAGCAAATGTACAAGCTGCTCAACTAGGAAGTTCTAGGATAAAGACAGGAAGTGCTGTTTCGTTCACATTCACTCCAAGGTAGCCTATCAGAAATATCCTAGAGCCAAATGGCAAGACAAATAAGAGCTACTCAATATTAAGTGATAATTATAGGTCAGTCCTCGTGTTAAGTGCTGTACATATTTTTCCCTTTAATTTCCATAACCACACGAGGTAGGTTATATTATTTCTTATATCCCATGGGCTCACACTGGTTAATTCACTTGCCTAAGGTCACAATTCAGTGTGCTGGGGCACAATTCAGTCGGGTCCTTCTGGTCCTAGAGCTCTGCTTTTCACGTGCAATTCTTCCCCAAAGAGAAGGGAGGAAGGGAAGAAGGAAGGAAGGGAGGAAAAGAGGAAGAGAGAGAGGAAGGGAGGGAAGAAAGGAGGGAGGGAGAGAGAAGGCCAACAATGGAAACTCTATTCATATACTATTAGCACAGAAAGGGGCTCTGGGACCCCCTTCATTTTGGGCAATGAAATGTAGGAGTATGTTGGCCGCGGGGAGATACTGGGAAACATTCTTAAAAAAAGACATATCAAGTACATAATGTCTGCTGGATATTTGAGAGTAAAGTTGTGGCACCTGGAATTTCTTATGTCTTTTTTTTAAATTATTTATTGTTCAGAGAGACACACAGAGTGAGACCCAGGAAGGGGTAGAGAGAGAGGGAGACACAGAATGCAAAGCAGGCCCTAGACTCTGAGCTGTCAGCACAGAGCCCAACACAAGGCTCGAACCCACAAGCTGTGAGATCATGACCGAGCTGGAGCCGGATACTTAACCGATGGAGCCACTCTGGCACCCCCGTGATACCTAGAATTTCTAAAGCCATTTTAGGACCATGAGGAAGGCTCGCCCTCAAGCTAAAAAGATAGAGAGAATCTGGTCCATTGACTTGCTTAATTACCTACTTCCGGGTTTTTGTTTTTTTGGTTTTTTTTTACCTGTGATTTCTCTGAATCCTTTCACTGTTTAAGTAGTAGTGTTGAATTGCTTAGCGGATACTTCTCTCCATCTTGCCAGGGTGGGAAATGAAGAGCAGACACTGGAAATGACCTGTTCTAGGTGTAACCTGAGATGGCCCTCTATTCGTTCCCTCCTCAAAACCATTGGTCTTCACGTTTATGCAGAATATGCCCATTTTTTCTCTGCTTCTCTCCTCCCTTAAACATCCACCGTAAACTATGGGACCTTTGTTTCTGCTGCTCCACTGTTTTCTGGTCTTCTGTGAAGGTTTCACTCATTTGGATCCCATCTTCAAGTGCAAATATCTAAGGATGTACTAAGTGTTCTACACTGTGCCAGGTACTTACTGATGAATAGAATATCTTCACTTTCACTAACATCATTCTCCGGTTTAACTTGATTCGGTTCAATTCTACTTATTTATAAACACATCTGCATGATAAATTCATCCTTAAGATTATTCACTGAGTTTGCATGACACATGCTCAGTGAGCACCTAAAGTACCGTGTGCCTGGTGGGTGATGGATCTATCCAAATGAACAATAACATTGGATTTAAGAGATGCCCATGACTTGAACATCCAGCAGATTAATTGAAGTTCTGGACTAAGGGTTTGAAGGGAGTACTGTGGGAGTAGAAGTGTGCATCAGATGTTAAGGGGAGGGGGAGATGAAATTGAAAATGACATGGTTTTGCCCTAGGAAGGAAGTAAACAAGCATAATATGTAGACGATCATAACATACCCCTTCCCAGAATTATATCCCATGGCCTACCTAAAATAACTTTATGTAACTGTAGGATCCCTACTATGCAGAAAATTTAGTATTCTCAGATACCTCATTTCCAGATCTTATCCTCTGGGAACTCGTTATCTAGCTTCTGATAGGGCTTTCAGGGCTGACATCTGAGACTCTTTTTGCATTTTTCTTAAAATACTCTTATTAGCCTCACTCAGAGCCTATTAAAGACCTGAAAGTTAGGGGGACCTGGGGCAAGGTATTGAATCTCTCCAAGAGTCTAGATCTGAGAATTAGAAATTATAACACTTACCTTGGACGTTTGTTAGGATTAAGTCGCCTAAATGTAAGGGGAATAGTACAGGGCCTGGTACGTGGCAAGCACTCAACCTATAACAGCTCTGTTGCTGGTCTTCCTGATCCTCAGATAATTAGACCTTGGCTGTTTTCTTCGTGTTCCCAGAACTTTTGAATTTTCTAAGTATTTTTGCTCACTTTATCCTTTCTTCTTAGGGAACTCCATTTCTTATGGTTTCCAAACTCCTATCTATTCTTCAGAGCCCACAATGGACTCTCAGATGCAGTAAATTAAATTTAATGCATATACTGCCTGTCAAAAAAAAAAAAAACCCTCACAACAATATTTATTATTCAAGCAGTTTTGTGAGAATGAGAATTACGGGAAAGTTGTCTTGCATATTCATGCTTAAGACATGACATCATCTATGTGTGCTCAGGAGGAAGGGGTAGTTTTATCAAATGCCTGAGGTGTCTCAGTAATGGGTGAAATTTCAGGCAGATGAAACTGACCAATTTGGTGTTCCAAGAGTTCTATATTCTATATACTCCCTCTCTCCGTCTCTCTCTCTCTCTCTCTCTCTCTTTCTCTCTCTCTCTCTAAGGTAATTATACACAGACTGTTATAAAATAATAATTAGGGCTTAGGTGAAGCAATCCTAGAATTCTCCCTCAAAGACTAAACCTTTCATTTGTAAAAGGAGAGCCTTCTATAGTAGTAAGATAATCCTAAGAAGAGGGGCTTTTGTTGAGTAATAGGATTACAATAAACTGGAGAAATGGAAAGCTAAGGGAGGAAGGAGAACTAACATTTATTGAGTGCCTATGAGGTGCTGTGAATAATTTCGTTCAATCCTCACAATACCTGAAACATGGATATTACCATCCCGAGTTTAGAGATTGAGAAACTGAAGCTTACAGAATTGAGCAGTTTCCAAAAGTTTGCTGTCAGAATTGATGAATAGTAGAGGCAGGATTTGAACCCAGGTCTGTAAGACTCTAAAGCTCATACTTTTTATTCTGGTTTGTGTTTCTTTCTCTTGTTTTCAACAACTCAGAAATGGAAAACCAAGTTGCTATCCTCTGTCTTCATAGTATATTGTTTTTATGCCTTCATAGTAAGCTGGGGTGTTCAGAGGAGTGGAAGTGGAAGAGAAAGGCACTTCCCATGCAGGAGGCACTGCATGGGTGGGAAGCACTCTCCAGCGTCTTTATCCTTGGTCGTGTCCTCATTCTTTTCACTGGAATGTGATTTGGAGAGAATCGGAGATGGATGCTTCATACTAATTTTCGTCGCTATTGGTAGGGATAGAGGGACTTTTCCTCTGCACTGCATGCCTCTCTGTCCACTTTCTTCACCTTCTCCCTCCAAGAGAAGTCACTAATCCCATAGGTCAGCTTGCCAGACACTGATTAGATCATATTTGTTAGAGAGCAAGATTTTGGTGAGGTAGAATGTCCATACCTGGCCTTCTATGCTACTTCCTTTCATCTGAATATGTTGAGAAGGCCTCTACTATCGGTGTCCAGACCAAATATGGTAAGGCTATAGTATTTGGGTTTGACCTGGAGGGTGAGGTAGGCAGAGGCTTATTTATTGTTTGCGCTAAGTCATATGAATTGTTGAGTTCTGATTTTGGACTACTTGGTTAGAGTTCAGCTGTTATCAAAGGGTAGTGTAGATTCTTATTTGTTAAAATTCCTTACATGTCCCCCCTAAGTAACCTTGGCAGCTGGAGGTGGAAATGGTTGGTCCACACAACGTGATTTCTGGGTACTTGGCTGCAATATCATTTTAATACCACTAAAAAGTCAGCAAAACTCTGAACTTTTTCCAATATTTTATACACTAAATTTTATTTCCAGAAATAGATATCTTTAAGGTCAGAGATTGACCTTTACATTTTCAAATCTCGTGTACATGCACACCAATTGATCTCAGCAGAGAGCGATCTAAGGCGGCAGCTACAGCATTGACTCTGTCTCTTCACCAAATCCCTATGCAAGTCCCTAGAGGTATTTGAAATAACTCACTATCAACAGTATCCCCATTTTACAGATCAGTCTAATTTTTTGACCAGATTGGCATTAATAATAATAATAATAATAATAATAAAATAGTTTCTACTTGTAACTGAAAAAAATTCAGAACTAGAGATAGAATATGGTTAAGTCAGGGTATTGTCCTCTTCTGTGTTGGTTTTGACTGCAGGATTATTTTCTTTATGACATCAAGATGGTCCCAATAATCGCCTTACTCAAATATAATGCACGACAGAATTGTTACTGGGATGGAGAAGATGAAAACTTAGTAAGACTCAAGAAGCCTGGCTGACTCAGTCTATAGAGTGTGCAACTCTTGATCTTGGGCTCACGAGTTTAAGCCCCATGCTGGGTGTATATCTTACTTTTAAATTTAAAAAAAAAATTGCAGCACCTGGATGGCTCAGTTGGGAAAGTGTATGACTCTTAATCTTGGGGTCATGAGCTCAATCCCCACATAGGGTGTAGGGAGATTACATAAAAATAAATAAACTTTAAAACATAACATTCAACAAGACTTTGCTTGATTTATCATGACGGAGGGTGCCAAGTTGTCTCACTTTCCAAACTCCCAGTTCTGTTTCTCAAATGGATAGTTTCTTAAATTGTGTTAGATCTTGCTTCTAATAGCAACTATAAATGGTTGAAGTAATGTCTATAGGAAGTCTAAGCACCACCTTTCATATTTGTATCCTCCATCTTAGTGACAAGTTACTGACAGAAACTGTACCTGGACAGTATAAAGGAAGTATTTAGAAAACATCTAACAAATATTGTTAGAGAGTTGAACCAGAGAATTCAGATGAGCAAATCTCAGCGATTACACAATCTCCAATTTTCTTTTCTTTGGGTAAATGGCTCCTGCACTGTAAATGAAAATTAATTATACCGATTAGTAAAGCAACAGGTGTTAGGGACAAATGAGAGATATGAAATGGAACTAACATTTGTTGAGCACTGATAATGTGCTGGACAATGTAGTAGACGCTTTGCACATGTCATTCATCCTTTCGAGTAGACACTATGGAAAACCTATTAGGTGACAGGGCAGTGCACTCTCTGATGTGACTGTCAATAGAAATAAGACGTGGTGTTTCCCTTAAAGAAGTTTCAGCCCAGAGGCAGAGATGAACAGTTAGGTCAGCATTCATGCTGTGATGTGATAAAAAGTTCTACTGCTCCGAGAAGGACATCAAAATCAGACAGAAAGTCCACGAATGGTTCCCAAATTAAGGAGTGCTTGAACTAAGTTTTGCGAGAGGACAAAAATGTCAATTAGTTGAAAAGGGAAAACAGGATATTGGCTGATATCAAGCATAGCGTGTGTGAAGATGCAGGGATATGAAAAAGTGTGATAGAGCTGGAATTTGGAAAACTTATATAAATTATATGGATTAGTGGCTGGAGATGAGGCTAAACAGGTGCATATGGTCCAAGTCGTGGAAAATGGAAGCCTTAGAAGCCATGGCTCCCTTCTTCACTTTGAGAGTTGTGGGAAACTACTCATGAAGATTAATCCCGGAAATATCATGACCATTTTTGTATTGAAAATAATCACTTCAGAAGCAGTATGGGTAATGAAGGAGCAAGGTGGAAGGACAAGTTATTTTATAATCCCTTCAAGCATTAATGACGAAGGCACTGGCAATAGAAGGGAAGGATGTGGATGGTGCATGGGTAAGACAAGTCAGTAAGGTTCCCTACATTTCAGGCTGGGGCTGCAGATATAGACATTTTCTAAGATGAGGAGTATCATTAAAGGAGCAGGTTTTGGGGGAAAGTCTATGAGTTCAAAGTCTATGAGTTCAATTGGGCGTATTGATGTAATGGGCACCTACTGAAGTAGAGCATAGATTTGGTTTATTTATTTGGTGATACATTCTGTCAACATGTTCATATGGGTAGAGAGAAAAAGTCATCTTTCTTCTTTCTATTTCTCCTAATGGTCATCGGAGTAAACCTTCTTAGTTTATGCACAAGCAAGGAGAGTAGTCATCTATTATAACTGGAGATGGGTGTATCTGTGCTCTTTGAGACTCTAAGCAGGGCACCAACGAGGCAAGGACTAGACATACCCAACCTCTACTCTCTGAGATTGCAATTTCGAGAAACCCATTGTCTGTACTGACATGACACTGACAAAAACCACGGAGAGGAAGATATCTGGACTCCAAAGAGAAGGAGGATTGATCCACTGACTGACTCTTTTTCCAGGGTTAACAAAATGGCCTGAGTTCATGGAAAAGGGCTGGTTCTGGCTTCACTGGCCTACCTGAGGAAATAATTTTTAGGTATGCGACTAGATCGGACAGCTATAAACTTTTGGGTATTGGCAAGTATTTAAAATAGTAAAGGCATAATATTGGGAGTAAACAAATGTGCAAGACCAGCTTCAGAAGTGATCCATGTGGCCACAATGAAACAATGGTGCTACTAGTGGGGTAGGAGGGCTTTATAACTCTTCTTTTCCATCTGGAGTTTGGAAAAGAGGACTGGATGTATTTGGGCTGAGTCAACTTTTGAGGTTTTTTGCAATTATGTGTATCTATTAACACATGCATGTGAGAATTTGAACAATTAGTTGAAAGCATAAAAGAAATGTGGTTTCATCTGTATCTTAAGCTGTAGAATGGATAAGATAGATTATATTGAATTTATAGGACATGAAGAGCAGTCAGGTAAAGATACTGAGGAGAAAGATGGAGACATGAATCTAGAGAGAGAGGTTAGAGTTGAAAATACAGGTTTAAGAGTCATTAGTATATAAATGGGGTATATGTTTTCAGATGAGATCATTAAGGGAAAACAAGGTCCCAAGGCCTAGAGACCACTAACATTTGGGTGGTTAGTGGAAAAGGAGGCGTCCATGAAGGAAAAGCCAATGAGGTATTAGAAAGAACAAGAACAATGAACTCATTTTCATAGAAGTCAAGCAAAGAGAGATCTCTCAAGAAAAGTAATGGTCACAATTCAAATGCTGTAGAGAATCTACATGTGCCTAACAAAAAAAGGATACTGGCTTCTCTTTTTTTTAAGTTTATTTTATTTATTTTGAGAGAGAGAGAGAGAGAGAGAGAGAGAGAGAATACCATGAACTGTGAGATCATTACCTGAGTCAAAATTAAGAAACAGATGCTTAACTGACTGAGCCACCAGGAGCCCCTGATCCTGACTTTTCGAACCGATACTTTATCCCTGCACCTTTCAGTTATATGAGCCAATAAACACTTCTTGTTCTTTGTATCAGTTTGGGTTGGGTTTTTGGTTCACTTGAATCCAAAAGAGCCCTCTTTGGTGTTCAGATTTTCAAATAGAGTTTGGTGTCTCCCAAAAGTGATCACATACTTAGGTACTGTGGTTCCAGGAATCTGGATGCCTGTTACGAGAAGGAAGAGATAAGGTGCCCATGCAGGTGTCATATATACCATTTACTAATATGCACCACTGGCTTTGGCACAGAACAAAGAGCTCCCGAAATCAAGATTCTTTAACTACAGTAGATTTTTAAATAGAACTCTTGTTAATGGATGTCGTCGATGGTCTTTCTCCATGATTGGTCCACATAGTCTATAAAACTCATACCAAGCTAGATGAAACTAAAACTGTTCTTCCTTCCAAGTCCCCGTGGCTCCTCTATAGAGGAAGATTTGCAATTGTACACTGGATTAAATAGTTGGGCAGAATCTTATTCAAATTTCAAATGGTTCTCACTCAGTGTTCTATACCTTCATAGAAAACTTTAAAATAATCTCAATCTTCAAAATGCTAATATAAGCCTCCAGACTCCTTCTGATCCCTTAGGAGCTATGTGCAAATGTTATGCTAATATGCTCTGTTACAGCTGAGAAAACACATCAGATTTGCCAGTGAGCCACATTATTGACAGAACTCTGGGAATTCAACCCCATGAGCCTCAGAAGTTAGAAAGCAGAGCAAAGCTTATGCTGGAAAAATAAAGTTCTTTGACTATGGCCTTCACTTTTAATTATAACGCCCTGAAAGTTACAATTCTATTCTGCTTTCTCACCAGGCATTTGGAAAATGGGATTGCTGCATCTTGCTCTTAAAGCGCATGCCTGCATCAAAACACAATATGTCTCTACCTCCTGTGGAACTACCTAGTAATTCAAAGGAGTATTTCATCTGAGTTGTCTGGACTGTCAGTGTCATTGGAAAATTAAAAATAAAAATGTTCGGTTCTCACTGTGCTGTGTAACAAAGGGATGGGGATCCTTTGAGAGACCATAATTTCAAAAGGGCAGGCCACCATCCCACTCTGAAAACAAAACCAAGCCAAGAGTGCTTGCTATGACTTTACCAAAGAGCTTTTAAAGATTTAGAGTTAAAATAAATCCCTTCTTCCAGACATGGAGGTAGGCAATCTGTAACCAGAGTGTGTACCATTTGTCTTGTCTTCTTGGAGAGTTGTTGGGTTTGCCTGGGCCACATAAAATCCCATCGGAGTAAACTTCTTGGTTGTCCAAACTATTTGATTGTAATGGGATTGGGGAACCATCCTTGCCCTGCTAGAAGTCATGTTTGAAAACTCTTAAGGCCAGAGATGAAATAGAACTTTTACCAGCTTTTCTGTGGTGGAAATCAATGGGAGAAGAATCCTGAGCCTAATTCATTTTAGGAAATTATATGCCCAGCCACCTTGAGACTGACTCTAACTTTGGAATTAAAAGGACCTGGGTTCATATCTCAGCTCTGTCAGTTCTATTTTTTAAAAAAAATTTAACGTTTATTTTTATTTATTTTTGAGAGACATAGAGACAGAGCGTGAACAGGGGAAGGGCAGAGAGAGAGAGGGAGATACAGAAACTGAAGCAGGCTCCAGGCTCTGATGAGCCGTCAGCACAGAGCCCAGCATGGGGCTCGAACTCACAGACAATGAGATCATGACCTGAGCTGAAGTCGGCCGCTTAACCAACTGAACCACCCAGGCACCCCTAGCTTTGTCAATTCTTAACGGGCTATTCAAACTTTCTAGGTCTTAGTTTTTCATCTGCAAAATGGAGGTACCTATCTTAGAAGATAGTCTTAGAATGTGGTGATAAAGGGTAATTGAATAATACATTTAAAGATGATGTGTGGGTATCGGATACACAGTGAAATCACATAAATGGTTGTTAGGGGACATGGATGTAACAGCAAGTTTAGTGATTTCCAAATATTTATCTTTAAGTTTTTAATTACTTAGGGGATAAGATGTGATTTTGCTTAACTTGAGTTTGTTATTTGGTGAAGATTTTGCTTAGAAGGTAAAGAGAGGGAAGGAAGTTTGGAAGGTAATTGCTTCCAACTATTGGCCTTATTTTAAAACTGGGACACTAGTTTCAATTGTATTCAAAAAATATATTTATTATCTGACTTCCTGTTTTCCAGGCTATGTGCTTTGGCCCTTTAGAGCTTGATATTTATCACAAAACAAAGACATTAACCAGGTAATTATAGAAATAATTATGCACAACTGTAGTAAAATGTCATGAAGGGAAAATGCAGCATGCTTGGCCAATATATAACAGGAAGTTTAATTGAAATCATGGCTTTCTACTCTCTGAAGAAAGATTCATCCCCAGTGGAAATGTGAAGTTTGGAGAGTTTGTCTTCAATGTACTTTTCAAAATCTTGTTATTCTGTCCCTATTTGAGGAAATCAGTTCTTGTTAGCCTTTTGGAGCTTCTAAATTACTTGTCTTTGTATTCTCAAAATTTAGTAAAAGTGCATTTATATTGCATTTTTAAATTTACATCTAGTACAACTTTCCTACTGGGTGCTATCCTCTACCCAAAAAAGTCTTATTCTATCCTCTCATCCAAAGAAAAGAAGTTCAACTCAACTATTCCTTTCTCTACACCCTCAGACTCATTCTATTGAACTCCTACTAACTAGACAAGCCTAGAGTCTTTGTATCCAGGCAGTAAACATGCTTAAATCATTTCTAAGTTTGCCAAACTTATGCTCCTATGGCTTATTTAGGCTATGCTGCTCCCTCTAAGAATGGTAGACCAGGATAAGGTGGAGGCGCTGTAGGATGAGAGGGAAAGAGAGAGAGAGGCTCAGTTTTGATCTAGGTCTCCCCTGTTTAATATTGTATTTTCTTCCCTCCAAAGTCATTGTTGGTAAATTTCCTGAGTAAAGGAAAATGAACCATGAACACTAGAGTTTTAAGGACCCTTAAAGTTTGTATCAATTAAGACTCTGGCAAGTGACAAAAGCTAAACTGAAATTGGCATAAGCCCAATAAAGTGATGTATGGAGACTGACTCAAATGATCAAATACAAAACAAAACAAAACAAAAGCTGGAGGTCCTCCTTAGTTATATGCAGCTTGATCAAAGTTTTGGAAGCCAAAGTTCTCCATTATTTTATTTTATTTTGTTTTATTTTGTTTTATTTCATTTTATTTTAATTTTATTTTTTCATGTACTGTGAAACTGTGGAAGATGCAGAGACTGACTTGCTCAATACTTATTCATGCTTTCTTCTAGGATGTCTTTTATTTCAGAAACGGTGACACCCCAAACTGCAAAACTGCATTTTTATCCTCCTATGTGGCTATGGGTGGAGAGGTGGTTTAAGTTATCCCAATCCACAGCATTTGCATGAGATACAGATTTAGAACTGGATAAGAAGTGGATAGGGTTACACGTCCATTTTCCTGGCATGGATCATGGCTGAGGCAATGTAGTTCTTCAGTAGTGACTGCCTGAGTCAGAGATTTTCCATAGTGGAGGTGGCAGCTTTCTTGAACATGGCATATGCAGCTTTGTTCTGTGGTGAGCAGCTTCTCAACTTGGCAGTTTCCCACATTGTTCATGAAAATTCTCACAACAACTGTAGAGGTATTGTGGCTCTGAAGACGAGGAATATTTTTGGGGAGCTCAACCTACAACCTCCTTCTCCAGCTTTCCATTGATTTCCTTCTGAACTACCTTGCCCTTGGTAAGATAAATGAAGATCAAATTAAAACTCTAGAGATGAAAAATATAATATTAGAGATGAAAAATCACACTGGAGGGAGTTATTGGAAGAGTAAACACTGCAGGAGATAACATTAGTGAACTTGAAGACATGTAATGACTTCATTCAAAATGAACACAGAGAAAAAAGTCTCAAGAAATGAGCAAAGCATAGTGAGCTATAGAATGACTTTAAGCAGGTTAATAAACATGTAAATAGAGTCCCTAAAGCAGGGGTTGGGGCTCAGAAAAAAATATTTGAAGAAACATTAGCAATAGTGACTGAAATTTTTCCAAATCTAAAATTCAACAATAAGAAAGCAAAAGAAAGCACAAAACAATTAAAACATGGGTAAAAGATGTGAATAGGTACCTTCCCAAAGAAGACATATAGACAACAAATAGGTATGTGGAATCATGTATCATTAGAGAATTACGAATTAAGACAATGAGACATTGTGTACCTATTGGAATGGCTAAAATCCAAAACATTGACAGTGCCCAATGCTGATGAGAATGCAGAGCAACAGAGACTCTTTTCCATTGCTGGTGGGAATGCAAAATGACACAGCCACTTTGGAAGACAGTTTGGCACTTTCTTACAAAGGTAAACACACTTTTGCCATATAGTCCAGAAATTATGCTCCTTGGAATTTACCCAAAGGAGTTGAAAACTTACGTCCACACAAAACCTGCACATGAATGTTTACAGCAGTTTTATTTATAATTCCCAAAACTGGAAAGCAGCTAAGATGCCCTCCAGGGGGTAAATGGATAAATAAACTGCAGGGCATCCAGACCATGGCATGTTATTCAGCCTAAAAAGAATGGAGATATCATGCCATTAAAAGACATACAGGAGGGGTGCCTGGGTGGCTCAGTTGGTTGGGCGTCTGACTTCGGCTCAGGTCAGGATCTCACAGTTCATGAGTTCGAGCCCCACATCAGGTTCTGTGCTGACAGCTCGGAGCCTGGAGCCTGCTTCGGATTCTGTGTCTCCCTAGCTCTTTGCCCCTCCCCTGCTCATGCTCTCTCTCTCTCTCTCTCTCTCAGAAATAAATAAACATTAAAAATAAATTTAAAAAAAGACATACAGGAACTTGAAATACACTTTACTAGGTGAAAGAAACCAACCTGAAAAGGCAACATACTGTATGATTCCAATGATATGGTATTCTGGAAAAGGAAAAACTATGAGGAAGGTGAAAACATTAGTGCCTGTTAGGGGATTTGAGGGTGGAGGGGTGACTAGGTGAAGCACAGAGGATTTTTAAGGTGATAAAACTTCTCTGTATGATATTATAATGGTGGATACATACCATTGTACATTTGTAAATCTTATAGAATATAAAATACCAAGAGTAACCCTTAATTTAAGCTATGGACTTTGGGTAACAACAATGTGTCAACGTAGGCTCATCTATCATAACGAATGTCCCATTCTGGTGTGGGATGTCCGTAGTATGACAAACTCTACTTGTATGGGGAAAAAACATAGATGAAAACTCTATTTTCTGCTGAATTTTGCCGTGAACCTAAAACTGCTCTAAAAGTTTATCAAAAATATACAATGAATATACACACATTACATGGTAATAAGCGATATAACAAAAAATATTCAGAGTAAAGTAGAAGAATGAAAAGTTCTATTTCATATATTTTGCACCCTCCTTTCCCATTCAACCTCATACATCTCCTTTCTCAATTTATGTTAATTTCTTGACTTTTTACAAGCACAGTCTGAATATATCATTGACTTTTTTTTCAAGGTTCATTCATATTATAGCATGCATCAATACTGGATTCCTATTTTTATTGTGGTAAAATTTATATCACATAAAATTAACCATTTTTAAGGTGTCTGATTTAGTAGCACTTAACACATGAAACCTGAGCAACCGTCACCTTTGTCTAGTTCCAAGACAATTTCGTCACCTCATAGGGTTTCCGGAAGCCATTATGCAATCCCTCCCCATTCCATTCTATCCCGACCGTTACTAGTATGCTTTCAATCTCTAAGAATTTAATTATTCTGGATACTTCATTTAAATGGAATCAGAACATATGGGATCTTCTGTGTCTGGCTTCTTTCAGCGAGCAGAATGTTTCGGGGATTTATTCACACTGTAGTATGTAACAATACTTCATTTGTTTTTTCCGATCATACATACACTATCGCATTGTACGGAATGTAGTATGAGATACCACATTTTGTTTCTTCACTCATCTACTGGTGGACGTTTAAACTATTTATACCTTTTGGATTTTGTGACTAGTGCTCTTAGGAATATTCGTGCTCAAGTATCTGCTTGAATACCTGTTTTCAATTACTTGAGGTATATACTTTGGAGTGGAATTGTAGGGTTATACGATAATTCTATGTTTAACTTGTTGAGGAAGCCCTAAACTGTCTGTCACAGCAACTGAACCATTTTATATTCTTATCAGCAAAGTATAAGGGTTCCAGTTTCTCTACACCCTTGCCAGCTGTTTTTTTTTCTTCCTGCTTCTCTGATTATAGCCATCCCTATGAATATGAAGTAAATCTCATTTTGGCCCCTTCAAAGGTAGTTTCTATTGTTTGATTTTTTTTTCATATATATATGTCATATTTCTCGTATTTTTCTTCATTTGCACATTTTGCAGTTTTGGGTTGAAAACTCTACAACGTAGATAGTATAACAACTCTGGATACGAACTGCCATCCCTTGGATTGCTTTTCTACCTGGCCATTTGTTTATTTGCTCAACGACTTGGCTGAACTAATCTTGCCAAGGTTCTTTTTCCTGCCTCTGATATCCATGTTCAGATTCGTTCCCCTTGATTTTATCCTTTAGCTTGGCTACTTGGAGTTTGCCTCTGGTCACCAGAGGCCACTTATTGGTCAAAGACCGTGCTTGAGCCATGTACGCCAGTTACATTTTTGCTCCTTACTGTAGGATTCACGGGGATCTTGAGGGCTACTCTCACCGCTCGGGGAACTGATACATTTTGCCACAGAGCAAGAACTTGGAGATCCCCTTTCTGACCGCTGCTGAGAGGGTGAAGCCATGGGTATGCACATAACCTTCAAGACTTCCAGGGAGGAATGTGATTTTGGTTTTAAGCCTTGCTTCTTAGGAGTCTCCCCTGGGTCAGAGTAGCCTATTGTCCAGTGTTTGGTCAGTGCGATTTTTTTTTTTTTTTTTTGGTCAGGGTTTATGCCAGTAAGATTTCTCTACTGTGTTCATGAGTCCGTGTGTGGCTTGTGGGATGCTTTGAAATCTGCCTCCCGTCTTGCTCTGACTGCTTCTGCATTGAGGGCAGCCTAGTGGACATGCACAGCGTTTTGGACCCCAAGAGTTGACTGTGACCTCAGCAAGGGTCTCTTCGTCTCTTTTCCCCATTCTATCTACTAAACTTCAAACTGTTCTGCCATTTTGCCTGTATCATGGAGCTTCCAGATTCCTTTGTTGCCCCCCTCCAGATCTCCACTATTCTTGACAACGTCTTTAAGCATGAAGTTCCCGAAGCCTGGTTCCAAATTAAGTCACACTAGTGGGAACTTCCTGGAGGGTAGAGTTTGTGCGAGGTCTTTGGTCCAGGTTTGAGTTGCTCCAGCTTTACAGATGGGCATGGCGCCCGGTTCTCAGCAAGGCCATTGCCATGTGGAGGAGGGGCGTGTGAGGACCGTGAACTGCCCAAACCCTCTGAGGTCCCATTTCCAGCGAATGTGGATTTGTTCCAGTCGTTTTATCTGTATCCCAACCTAATATTCAGAGAAAATTTCCTCATTACCTTGTGGAAACTCTTAATGATGAAGACCACTGGTTGATTCTCAGGAGATTCGGGAGCCAGCATACTGATTTAGTGCTAACCTCATTAGAACAGGGGCTGCAGAAGACAGAATTAGCAGCAGGATGAGCTGCACCATTAAATATCAAATTGTCATCCAATTAGGTGTTCTCCTATGAACAGTGTGTTGTTTCCGGATATCAGACACCAAATCTCAAGTAGCTGCGGTGTCTTTCTAATTCTGATATGTATCATTAACCTCGATTGCACTCTTGTTCACAATTGCAATTCTGCACTCGCCTGAAAAATCCATCCTGGACTGGAAACTGTTTCTTAGTAACCTGGTAGATTTTGCAGGCACGCCCTTGAAGGCAGACATTTGGGTAACAGTCCGTGGATGTCACTACATTCCTTGTAGTCCCGCTGTTAAATATAAGGCAGACAGAGCTGTTTGCCAGTGAACTCTATAAGGGTCATATAGGTTGGGTAGATGCTCCTTGTCATTCATTTGTTCACTCATTAATTCATTTGTTCATTCATTCATCTAGAGTTAGCTCATTCTACAGATCAGAATGAATTAATATGTGTGAATGGGGTGGGGGCAGTGCTGGAAGAGACGTGCTCTAGGTAGCTGGGGCACTAATTCAGAGACTTACAGTGGACGATAACCTAGTCAATTTAGGAAACTGTAGGTAATATTTATTTCAGAAAAAAAATGGCAGAAAGTATGTAACCTACCAAAAGTGGCATAGAACTGTTAAAAATGTAAGCTGTGAGCAGATGTAGACAAGAGGAATATTTAGTAGTGTTTTCTGTACATATCATAGAACCTGTTACCCAGCAAAAGGGAGAGAGATTTCCATGCCTAACTCAACATATGCCCCAACACAAACAGAACAAAGAAAATAAATAAAACAACTCATCCTTTTCAACAAGCATCAGAGTGGCTTTGATCAGAAAGTTCTCGGAAGTCTAAAACCAAACAAATGGACAAACAAAAATACATGATACCCTAGAGTGAATTTTATGAGGGACAGGGAGTGGAATTGGAGGTGGCAGGTAAGTGAAAATAATAGTAAAATAAGGTAAAAGTGAGTGCCGGCATGGACAGCGATGATACTAACATGCTATGAACTTAAGAGTACAATGAACTTAATTCTGTGTACTCAGGTCCAAACATACAAAACATGGGCTACAATAATGATGTACCCAAAACAAAATGCTCACTTGGAAAGACCAGCAGAGGAGGATTGCCCTATAGCTCTAGCTTGCTAAAGGATTCATCTGTGACGATCACGGTGGGATTAAAAACTAACACTAGACCAACATTCCCCAGTATTAATATTTTATCTTATATGTGTTTTTATTTAAAATGAGCTCATTCATAAAATACAGAATATTATAATCTCTCACTATGAAGGTTTGGTCATTCTTCGCTAATCCTTGTGTTCTCTGGAGGCTCGAATTAAAGCTCTCCAGGTAATTATGTTGGTTTTAAAAATCTGATTTCAATTTAAACTAAGTCAACCTGACTAAATTAAAATATTGGTGCCACTTATTATTTGAGACCTTGGCCAAGTTCTGTAACCTCTTTGGTTCTTAGTTTCTTCATTCGTGAAAAGGGAACAATATAGTCCTTACGTCATCCAGTTACGGATAAGGTATATAAATGAGATATCATATGGAAACCATTTATAGTAATTGCCGGCACATTGAAGACACTTGAAACACAGATATTAATGCTATCATTTCCTATTATTTTATTTATTGTCATGATCTTCTTAAAATAGGATCAAGATTAGAATGGACTGATAAAGTACAGAGCATCTATGACCTCTCCCTCGAGAGGGTTATTCCTGAGCATATCACGGGGTTGCCTTTTAAACCGGTGCTTCCTAAAGTAGATCGCATGGAGTAGGCGTCTCCCAACAGTCTCTAGAAAACAAAAGACTACTGACCCAGGCTCTGAGTTCAAATCCTGGCTCTGTCAGTTACTAGTTCTGTGAACTTCCTGTGCCTCGGTTTCCTCCTCTGTACTAGAGAGATAAGAACATCATTTCTGTAGCATTGTTTTTGTAAGTATTAAATGGATTAATATAGCTAAAGGGCTTAAAATGAAACTGAGCATACAGATCATGCTTAATGCATGTCTTCTTATTACTGTAATCTATGTTAATCGATACAAATCCTAGGGCCTTACGGTGAAAAGTGAGTCATTTTTGTAGTTGGGGAGGTGTGTCTGCCATGAGAATGTTACCACGTGAAAGTCCAACTCAGGCGGGGCAGCAGAGCCTGCCCGCTTAACATTTAAAGCCCTGCACCTTTGTCATTGTTCAAAACCTCAGTGTGTCAGGTTTTGTTTCAAGTACACCACTTCTCCGCATTTGTCCATTTTCCAGAACTGGATGTGATAAACTCTCAATCTCTCTCCCTTTCTAAAACTTTCCTCAAATGAAAGATGGGCTTCTCTTCATCTGTGCCAAGGTCAAGTTCATGGTGGGTGATACCAGATGGCAGCAAAGAGAGATGAGTTTCTAGGGACCAGGGCTGTCAATTGAAAAAAAAAAAATCAATGGACCATTGTACTTGGCCACTGCTCTTACTAAAAATATTGTGCTCATTTAATGTGCTGGCTTCACTGGGCCTGAGCTTTGTCCATTCGGGGCGTGTGTTATTGGGACTGGTAGTTGCAATGGATGAAAACAGGAAATTCTCTTTCTTCTCTTATTGTTCATCTTCATTCTCATCCCCAGTCTTGTCAAGAAATGAGAGGGAGAGGTGTCAGATGTCACTGTTTCAGGGCCTTCCCCAAACTCCTGCCTTCTGACACACTCTCAGCACACAGCTTCGGAAGGGAGCCATTTCCTGTATCGAAAGGGACTTCAGGAGCTTACTTGGATTAGGAGAAAGTGGACGGAAAGCTACATTGCCTCATTCATTTCTCGCCATACAATAAACCCTTTTTTCCTACCAACTGCCATAAAGCTCTTTCTAAGTTTATAAAATCCTGATTTATAAGCCATGTTCTCAGCCCTATGAGATAAATCATCGTTGCTAAGCAAATCACAGTTGTCTCGCTTCCTTTTGTCAGGTATTTACTTTTCTAAATGTTTTCGCAATGAGAGGTGAACAGGTAACATAAGGCAATGACGTAGGAGAGAATTTATACGAATGATTTTCTTTTACGAAATACGAAATAGTGACACTCACAAGGAGATGCTCCTCTTTGTTTATTTTTCCTCCAGTTCATCTCTTCACTTGACCTTGGAAGTTGTGACGCCATCTTGCAATCAGGACGAGACACTTCACTAACAGGTTGAGAATGCTGCAGCAGAAAGATGCAAGGATTTGGATTTCTAATGAGATTGCCAGATTGTTGAACTAGCCTTGAATCTGCTGACCTCCAGTCTCCTTATGCTATCATACTTGTCGATATTATTTAAGTCACCGTTAGTAGGACTGTACACTACTCACCTTCTCAATGAAATATTATAAAAGAGTCTTAGAATTTAGAAAGGTCGACTGCTTCTCTATCAGAAACGGATTGCAGGAAGAAGGCTGACTGATGTATGGAACGAGTCTCGGCTTTGTATCCCAAGTACCACACTCAGCCCGATCCTGCAAGCTGCTCTGTAGTGTAAATTATACATCAAAATTTCCCCAACCTCAAGGCAAGGGAGCTAAGCTTTTATATCCCACACAAGTCAGTCATTGGCTTTGGGTTGTGCAGTGGGTGGAGTGAGTGAAGAGGAAACTGTACGGCATTTCCAGCTTTCTGTGCGTCCAACTCAAGTGGCTCCTACTAGTTCATAAGCAACGTTCTGAAGAAGATCATAGAGGCCGGTCAGGAGAAGCCAAGCAAGCGGAAACTGGTGCGGGCATATGTAGAACTTTTTAAGTGAGGTCAGATGGACTCAGAGGGCAAGAGTTGACATTGTTGGCTACACCTGTTCCCCTTCCTCTCCAAGACAGCATACCTACTTCACCATGGAATAAACAAGACTCTCAGCTCTAGATACCTGAGCTGTCCAAGGTTGTCTAAGTCAGCACCTAGCTGTCCAAGGTTGTCTAAGTCAGCACAGCTGTGTGATGCTGAATAAGAACACAATGTCTCTGACGGTTTCCTGTATTACTCACTGAATCCTGTCCAACGAATCATTTTCCCTTAAGTAGGAGAATGTTGTAAAAGAACAACACTTTAAGGATGAAGGGACGGACCCTGTTGGAATACTACCATCCACACAAGGTACGTCTGTTTAGGACCTTCGATTTTGCTGCAAAAGGGATTTAAGGTAACTTGCCTCATCCAGGGCAAGATGGAATAGGTTAAAATTAGGAGTAAAAGGATAAAGAGAAACAGGCAAAAGAACTAAGAATAGCCAGGATGAAACTAAATATGCATATTATAAACACTTATGTTCCCCAAAATTATTTTGTGAGAGTTGGCAACCAAACGAAGATTTTAAAAACCCTGCCTGTTACATAGTTCACAGTGCTTATAAGCTATACATAGATTAGTTCTATTCTCACTGCTGAGAACAGACAGGACTTTCTCCCCAGGATCCTCGAGAAGAACACAACGATCGTGGTGCCGAATGATACCCCACATCCTCTCGGTAGACTCTGCGACGAGTTTCTTACAGCGACCCTCAATCCAGTTTCATGGTCTCCCACCAAGACACGATTCAATAAAAGTTCAAGGCAATAAAAATGATTCTCTAAGGAATTGATTGGCGATAGTCTGGCTCAGGCTTACGAAGACCAACCTTAATCTGGGAGTCCATTTTAGCCCGTTTGGTAGAGTGTGGGAATGACATATCCATCAGGCCGTTCTTGGCTGTATCCCTCAGCAGAGCTTGGATAGATATTAGGCAACGAAGTGTTTCAGATGACATTGCCTGACAAGCACCTGGGGGACAGTTTTATTCCATGTAGCTGGTTAAAAACAGACCCACGTTCCTGGTAGGCCATCAAGCTGGGGCTGGCTGACACGAGACTTACCAGTTAATTTCTAAGAGGACTGAGCCAAGTGGAATTGAACACCCTCACTGAAAAAATCTTATTTCCAGGCAAGTCTGTCCTGTGTCAGTCACAGCGCTGCTCCCTGCTCAGGGGGCGCATAGACATTTATAGGACAGATGATATCGTTGGAAGGTCTTGGTTGTAATGGGGCAAGTGGTCCATCCCTTGTTATCAAAGGTCCTTGTTCCGTGTTGAGCCATTTTATTAGCACAAGCCTCCTGATATTATCAATTTCTTGGTATCCAAGGACTTTGATCTTTTTGGTTCCCTGGTGCCACGTAGTCTGTGACTTTAATTTCTTTCTTGTATAGCTCCAAGTTTCTTATCTTGTGAGGCTGAAGAAACTGATATTTCTGGCCTTCCCAGGCTGACCTTATCTCGTAAGCTTTCAGACACGCACCACAGTGATAACCCTTTGTCTGGGCAGAGCGGTGGGAGGCCCGGGGAGGAAGGCTTGGGCCCAGGATGCTTCTTCCATTGCTCTGCGTGGACACTTCCCTCTTCCCCAGGGGGCTGACAGCCTGGTGTCGTCAGCACACTAAATCATAGGGTCTCAGGAATTGTCTTGGAGTTGATTTCATCTAAGGATAGGTGAGAACATGTTTTTAAGAGACTGCTCTGTGACTTTGAAATCTCAAATCACTCTCCACAGATAGGCACAGATTCTGCCTAACATGTAAAGTGGCATTTATGTGCTGCTGAGGCCGTTTCTCACTAGTTGCGTGACTCAGGGCAGTAACTCAGTGACTCTATTTTCTCTACGCTAAGTGGGGACGGTGACACTTTTTCTCAGGGTTGTTTTAAAGATTTAAGGCATTAACGTATAAATAAAAGGCCATCTCAGTAAGGTCCCTGTCACCCACTGTCTCTGTTTGTAGCAAGATATTTAATATTTTCCCCTCATTTAATAAGTTCTTTATTGATCCCAACATTATACAACATCATAATCCCTGTTTCCTCTTGGGTAGCATATCGTTAATATCAATTATCAAAACTTTTTTAAATTGTAGATGTATCTCTGGTAGAGAGCATTTGGCTGGATACAGCTTTCTGATCTAGTCTGTGAGTCTTCTTCTTAAACAGGGGGATTTAAACTTTTTCTATTATATTTAAAATACATGTTTGGATTTGTGTCATCTCTATTTTAAAGATTATCCTTTACTTTTTAGTACTATTTTCTTGTTTAACATTTTTTCTTTTCTTTTTTTTTTTCATTTATAATAGTTTATTTTCAAATTGGTTTACATAAAACACCCAGTGTTCATCCCAACACGTGCCCTTTTTTAATGCCCATCACCCCCTCTCCCACCCCATCCCCCTCATCCTCAGTTTGTTCTTAGTCTTTGAGAGTCTCTTATGTTTTATCTCTCTCCCTCTCTGTGTCTTTTTTTTCTTTCCCCTCTTCCCCTCCCCCTGGTTTTTGCTTAGTCTCACAAAGTCCACCTATTCGTGGAAACATATGGTATCTGTCTTTTTCTGATTGACTTATTTCACTTAACATAATACCCTCCAGTTCCATCCATGTTGCTACACATGGCCAGATTTCATTTTTTCTCATTGCCACGTAGTAGTCCATTGTATATATGTACCACATCTTCTTTATCCACTCGTCAGTTGATGGGCACTTGGTTTCTTTCCATGTTTTGGCTATTGTCGAAAGTGCTGCTATGAACATTGGGGTACACGTGCTCCTATGCATCAGCATTCCTGTGTCTCTTGGGTAGATTCCTAGCAGTGCTATTGCTGGATCATAGGGTAGCTCTTTTTTTTGTTTTTTTTTAAATTTAATTTAATTTTAATTTTTTTTACCTTCTTTTGTGACTGTTTTTTACTTATTTTCCCCTCTATTGGTCATCGATTTGGAAGAAAATATATCAGATTTGTTGTAAGCTCAAACTAAGTAAAATTAACTGTAAACAAAATGTTGTAACTTATAGTTCTAAATTTGCCAACTTAAGAAACGAAACAATATTTATGCCTCCGCCACCTACAAAAGATAATTAGTCTGCTTACGTTACCTGCCTCATTTTTAATTTTTTATTTGAATTTTAGAAGTGCAAGAGGGGTCTCCCAATGTATTATTATAAAATTATCTTTTAAACTTGAGGGGTTTTATATTGTAGCTTTTTGATGTTGCTTATTTATTTATTTTGAGAGATAAAGCAGCATGAGCAGAGAAGGGGCAGAGAGAGGGAGAGAGAATCCCAAGCAAGCTCCACACGGTCAACACAGGGAGGCCAACGGTGGGGGGCTCAATCTCATGAACCATGAGATCATGACCTGAGCCGAAATCAAGAGTGAGACGCTTAACCCACTGAGCCACCCAGGTGCCTCTGTAGCCTTTTTAAAAACTTTATTTATTTATTTATTTTTAATTTTTTTAAACGTTTATTTATTTTTGAGAGACAGAGAGACACAGTGTGAGCAGGGGAAGGGCAGAGAGAGAGGGAGACACAGAATCCGAAGCAGGCTCCAGTCTCTGAGCTGTCAGCACAGAGCCCGACGTGGGGCTCGAAATCATGGACCATGAGATCATGACCTGAGCCAAAGTCGGACATTAACTGACTGAGCCACCCAGGTGCCCCTGTAGCTTTTTATTTTTAAGAACATAAATTCTTTCTTTGTGATCACAATACTACAGTTATTTTAATTTTCTTTCTTTTTTTGTAATGTTAATCTTAAATATTTAATATCGAAATATTGAGCAATGCACTACTGCAAAAGCAATGGGCCCAATAAGAAATCAAACGGTAAATCAAAACATGTCTCAAAAGATAAGAAAAAGAAAATACAATATTCCCAAACCTAGGGGACTCAGCAAAAGCAGATGTTAAAGTGAAATTTATGCCATTAATGCTTGTATTAAGAAAAAAGTTCAAAGAAACAACTAACATTACACCACAAGGAACTAGAAAAAGAAACTTAGCTGAAATTTAGCAGCAGAAGGAACTAATAAAGAAAAATCAAAAATAAATAAGATAGTGACCAGAATAAACAACAACACAACTTTGAAAGTAATGGCCAGTTTTTCCAAAATAAATGAACAAAAATGGCAAGGCTTTAGTTACATTAACTAAGAAAAAAAGAGAGAGAAACTCAAAAAAACAAAATGAGAAATGGAGGAAAAAATAATACAACAGATAACCACAGAAATACATAGTGTTATAGTAGATTGCTATAAACGATTATATAAGAACAAGTCAGATAACTTAGAAAAAAACCCATGGATAATTCCTAAAAGTGTACAAGTTACGAAGATTGAATCGTGAATCTTAAATCCAAGAAAGAGGAAGTCTTCTTAGACCAATAACAAGAATGAAGGTTGGGTTGGGGATCAAAAATCGCTCAGCACAGAAAAGCCCAAGACCCCATAGGTTCACTGATGAATTCTACCAAACGTTTAAAAAAATAATTAATAACAATCTTTATCAAAATCTTACTGATAAAGGAATAGAGGGAACACATTCAAAATCATTCCATGAGGCAATATTACACTGATAGCAAAGCAGGAGAAAAACAATGCAAGAACAAAAAAGTCTAGTTTGTCTGATACAAGTATTGCTTCTCCGACTTTTTTTTGACATCCATTTCTGTGATAAATGTTTCTCCATCACCTCACTTTCCATCTGCTGGTGTCTGTAGGTCTAAAATGAGTCTCTTGTAGGCTCAAGATACATAATTAATTTTAACCTGTCTCCTTTTCTCCTTTCATTTCGAATTTCTGAAATCTGGGTGAAATTTAAAATCCATATATACTTTGATAAACATATTTAATCGATAGTGCATCTCACTTTCAACAACTTCTTCAGAACAAGGAATATTATAAAGACAAATTAAAAAAAAATAGGTGCATAAGGGTGCCTGGGTGACTCAGTCAGTTAGGCGTCTGACTTTAGCTCATGTCATGATCTCACGGTTTTCGAGTTCGATCCCTGCATGGGGCTCTGTGCTGACAGCTCGGAGCCTGGAGCCTCCTTCGGATTCTGTGTCTCCCTGTCTCTGTATCCCCCCCCACCTCCTCGCACTCTGTCTTTCTCTCTCTCAAAAATAAGTAAACATTAAAACAAAATTTTAAGAAAATAGGTGCATAGATTAAATATATCACTTTTCTGGAGTGCCTGGGTGGCTCGGTAGGTTAAGCAACTAACTCTTAATTTCGGCTCAGGTCACAATCTCACAGTTCGTGGGGTAGAGCTCGGAGCCCAGTTCTGTGCTGACAGTGTGGAATCTGCTTGGGAGTCTCACTCTCTCCCTCTCTCTCTGCCCCTCCCACCCACATACACTCTCTCTTTCTAAAACTAAATAAACTTAAAAAAAAATCACTTTTCTTATTGTCTCAACTACATTTATTCTGATATAGTTAATAACTAAATCATAAGTCCATAATTAACTCAACAAAAAGAGCAGTGAATTTTAAGAAAGGGCAAGGGCAGGACTTGGAGTTAGGGTAGGGTTGAATACTGGCTCTTATCACTTGAATACATTATCTGCCATTTTTAACATCTTTGAGCCTCAATATTCTCACCTGCAAAATGGAGACAATAATACATATTTAGTAAGGATTGAAGTAACATGTAGTTGGGGCGCCTGGGTGGCTCAGTCAGTTAAGCACCTGACTTCTGCTCTGGTCATGGTCTCATAGTTCGTGGGTTCAAGCCCTGCGTCGGGCCCTGTACCGAGAGCTCAGAGCCTGGAGCCTGCTTCAGATTCTGTGTGTCCCTCTCTCTCTACCTTTCCCTTACTCACACTCTGTCTCTCTCAAAAAATAAATAAACTTTAAAAAAAGAATAATAACATCTAGTTAAGGCTTGGCACCTTGTAGGAATTCAAAATATAACCATACTTTCTGAGCTAGCAATGTGCTAAATTTTGCAAGGATTATAAAGATAAGTGGAAGGAAAGAAAAGCATAATTTTTGATTGTTTATTTCGTATTAGGCTTTGTGGTTGTTATTCTATGCGGGTTCATCTTAATTTTCCTAAAAACCTGAGGAAGTTTTTAATATTCCCACTTAACACATTTAGAATCGTGGCTCAGAGAAATTAAATGCCTTATCCAGAGTCAGGTTTTGCCCTGAAAGAACTCGTGTTCTAACTGGAGACATAAGTAGTATCTATCCGAAGGTCAAACAAGCTGTACAGTATTTTAAAAAGTATCATAAGTGATTTCAATTAGATGTGGAATCTAAAAAACAAACCCAACCAACCCACAAAGAAACAAATAAAAAACAAAGTCTTAAATGTGGAGAACAAACTGGTGGTTGCCAGAGGAGAGATGGGTGGGGGGATGGGTAGAATAGATAAAAGAGATTAAGAGGTACAAACTTCCAGTTACAAAATAAGTAAGTCACAGAGATGAAAAGTACAACATAGGGAATAGAGTCAATAATATTGTAATAACATTGGGTAGTGACAGATGCTCGTTCCATTTACTGTGGCGAACACTGAATAACGTACAGAATTGTTGCACTGATACGTTGTACACCTGAGACTAACATTAGATTGTCTGTTAATTATTTTGTAAAAGCACCATAAGGGCAGGTATGGGATCTCTAACCGAGTCAATACAGATGATTAAGACCAGGAATTTAGAAAGAGCAGTCTTCCTGGTTTAAAGCATGTATCAATCGGAATAGGTTGCCTTAGGAAGCAGCTCACATATTTTAGTGGTTAAAACACAGAGTTTTTTAAATTTTTTAACATTTTTAAATTCATTTTTGAGAGGTAGAGAGAGACACCACATGAGCAGGGAAGGGGCAGAGAGAGAGCAAGACACAGAATCTGAAGCAGGCTCCAGGCTCTGAGCCCGATGCAGGGCTCGAACCCATGAACCATGAGATCATGACTGGAGCCAAAGTTGGGCATTTAACTGGCTGAGCCACCCAGGTGCCCCAAAACACAGATTTTTTTTTAACTCCTGGCCCTCACAGGTTGGACGCATCACAGCTTAGAAAACCATGTTGACGGAGAAGCCATCATCTTCAATGTTGTTGGTTTCCCCGCCAAGAGATACAAGCTCTGGAGAGTCTTCTAGTTCATTAAATTAATCAGATGCTTAGGGATTGAAACATTGTGGCCCAGAGTCACTTCCATTTTCAAGTCATTGGACAGAACCTTTGCAAACACGACGTGGGCAGGAAGCACAATTCTACCATGTGCCCGAGAAGAGGACAATCTGGAAATAGTTGGTGAATGGCGGTAGTAATGAACACCATGAGATTCTTACAAGAGTCTAACATAACTTATTTTTAGTGATTTTAATGTTTTTAAAAAACTGGATTTTCTAAATATTACTTCTGGTTGAAGATCCCACTACTGATAAAAACCTGTGTGAATTTTTGCCTCGCTGGGTGTCTATTAAGTCAGCTACCTAAGCTCATGAGATGCCTTGCTCACAACCATCCCGGCTGAGTATCTGCCAAATCTTTACTACACACCTATGCACAGGTAGCCATTAGACCTCTCCCAAACCCTGCTTCTTATCTTCCCATCTGAACAGACATCACATTCCAGGTACTTGTTTATCCTAAAAAGATTTATTGACAAGTTGCTGTTTACATAGTATTTGCAGGCACTTTGGAAATGATGAAACAATACATAATCGTACTAGAAAACTTTATTTTAGCATCTACCATCTATGCGGTTGCCTCAGCCAAAGCTAGAGAGAGTCACCTTGAACTTCTTCCTCTTCCTCACCATACATGCAATCTGTCATCAAGCTCTGTTGATATCATATTTTTAAGACAATTGACAGCACATTGGAATCATCTGGGATACTTTAAAAAATACTGGTGTCTGGGTCCCACCTCAAGAGAGTATTATATAATTGGTCTTGAAAGAGGTCTGGCCAGTGGGATTTATATAAGCTTCCAGATGATTCTTTTTTTTTAAATTTTTTAATGTTTATTTATTTTTGAAAGAGAGAGAAACATAGTGTGAACAGGGGAGGGACAGAGGGAGAGAGACACACACAGAATCTGAAGCAGGCTCCAGGCTCTGAGCTGTCGGCACGGAGCCTGATGATGAACTCACGAACAGTGAGATCATGACCTGAGCCAAGTCGGATGCTTAACCGACTGAGCCACCCAGGAGCCCCAACTTCCAGATGATTCTTAAGGCAGTCAAGTTTGAGATCCAAGAGGTCTCGGTTCTGTCTACTAATCTCTATTTCCGCCTTTGGTGAAAACCCCTCTAACCTCGAATGTGGATTGTTTCAGTAATCCCCTCTCTGGTCTCCCTGGTTCAGCCTGGGTTAGCGCCCCCAGTGCTGTGCTGTTGTTATGCCCTGAATATCTCTTGTCAGGGCACTTACACAGATTGCATCAACATTGCCTCTTAATCATTGTTTCCTCTTTTAGACTATGAGCAGCTTAAGGGCAGCAATTAAGGTTTGTCATATTCCCGACCCATAGCTCAGGATAAGGCACGTAAAGTGGGCTCGGTAAGTGTTTATTGAATGAATGTGAATGAGTGAATGTTCAGCAAATCCTGGGCATTAAACCGGCACACAAACGAATAAGACAAAGGATCTCTCTAGAAGTGTTAATAGTCTGGTGGGGGCGATGAACATGAAAACAATCAATGCAATAGGAGAAAGGGGGATTATAAGAGACAGACAGGTTGTTTCTCAAGTTTGGGGATTAAATAAGGTAGCAGAAAATATTGCCAAAATTATCCTGCTATCTGGATATTCCATGATTTGCTCCCAGTAAGGAGATCATTGATTGCTATTTAAAATGGGAAAAGGTGGAAAGGAATTGAGAATAGAATATGCGGGTGGTTTCCCATTTCTGGCCTTTTAACATAGTCTTTCATGACCCTCTGGTTCCCAGATCACTTTATCGACCATTTCTTTTGTCCCTGTGTGCCCAGAGGCCCCACAACACCTACCTATTTCCACAGACATCCAAGGAACCATATAAGCCAATGGCAAAACGCACATATAGATTTGTCTGTTCTCTGTACAACTTCTTGTATGTATCTCAGCTGCAAACCAACCTTCCGAGCACTGTTCTGTGATCTGGGCTGAAACTGTAAAGGAAACGGCCCCTTGGCCAGCTGCCTTCCCGTTAGGTTCTGTCAGCAGGGGGCACAGGAGGGAGAAGGTAAGGCAGAAGTTTAGGGACAAGCAACTCGCTCCTTCTTGTCAGCTTGCCCAGCCTCTCACTGTTACTATGGCAACAGCCCTTTGGTCGGCTTCAACATCCAACTTCTTTTTTCACACCCTGAACTAGCCTCCTGAGTGGCTCCTCTCACTGTTTACATATCAGTCCCAGGGAAGGATTCAGACTGACTACTTGGGTAATGCTCCCATCCTCTGGGCCAATCGCTGTTTGCAGAAAGAAGAGGTTCTATGATCAGCAGGGCTTCTGGGACACGCCTACCGCTGTGGTAAAGTGCAGGGTCTACCTGGTACTGGTAGCCATGAAAAAGGGTATTGGAGAGGCAAAGATATAAGCTACCACGGTCAACTGTAAGGTTAAAGGGGGAAATAATGTTCAACTTCCAAGGAGTCTTAGATATTGGATAAGCTCTCAGTTTCAAGTAGCCATAATTCGCCTTTCACACAGGGCTTCAGGCTCCTCATGCTCCTTGCCATTAATTGCCATACCATGTCTCTAGGGGCTCCCTGACATGCCCGATTGACATAGGTTCCAAGGCTAAGGTCCTGTTGGGGCTGGACACACAGAGACATGTTCAACATGCTCAGGAAACCAAGAGACATGAGTAAATAAAGGCTTGGTGGAGTCCAGAAGGGCATTGGCAATGTCGTTTGAGTTGGATCCTGAAGAATAAGTAGGCATTTAGCAATCAAGGAAAGGGAAAGTGCAGTGCCGAGGATATTCTAGGTTATGAAAACAGCAAGTGCAGGAAAAGGGAGGCATGAAAAGGCACCATGGGTTTTGGAGAATCATTTAATGTGGCTGAGCATACACGCATGGGGTGGGGGGTAATACGTCTGGAAAGACAGATTGTGGCCAGATTGTGATGAGCCTAGGATGCCATCAGTTCTTTCAGAAACATCTGCTTCCCGTGTGCTGGCCAAAGCTACAACCATTTTCACACGTACTTCATTCGGGACTTCCTTTTTACGGATGCCTGGAATCAGCTTGCTTCAAAGGGCCCGCGGTCCTGGGAGATGATGGTGGGGAGGTGAAGCGGGTAGGCATGAGAATGGATGTTTTCAAATTTGTTACCTGAGCACATTTCAGATTTGGGTAAAATGTCTTCGAGCCGTTACAAAGGACAGTGAGCTTTCCATCCTCTGTGTTTCCGCATCCACGTGTCTCCTTGGCCACCGCTGGGTCAGGCTCTGTGAAGCCCCAGAAATGGAAGCAGAAAATCGGGCCAGGAAATCAGGGAAGAGAACAAATCTGCCTGAGGCTGACTCATCTCAAAATTGAAATATGTAAACAAAGTTTAGCTGTGGTGAAGCAGTTGGAGTACAAATAGCTGTAGGCGTTGGAACAATAACGAGGCTGAAAGGGATGCAGGGGCATATGCATTATTTTTAACTAAAATATAAAGGACAAGACAGAAGGGAAAAAAACAGCCTTTTAGAAATGTGTTAGGGGAAACATTATCGCCATCCCCACGCTGCTGCGTATCTTTCTGAACCGCTGACAACTGATTTCCCCAGGCTGGGTTTAAAGCTGTTTATGATTATCTTCACCCTGCTTTTATGGTTAATTAATTATACCTTTGCCTGGTACTACCACCAGTATGGGAAGTAGAGAGAGGAGAAAGAGATGATGATTAAAAGCTGTATGAAAATTCACGATTGCCTCACCTACAGGGTGCAGGAAATGTAAAGATGACTCAGAAAGAGTCTTGACCTGAGGACTAGGAGGGTGTGGCTACTTGCAAAGTGCAGGATGGGTAAGGGAGGGGCCGTCTCGCTTTGGTCAGGTCCAGAATGTTCTGCCCTACTTTCAGAGAGCTCCTTGCCCGCAGCAGAGAGGTGGTCACTCTAGGGAGGGTTGGAGATCTAGCTGGCTATCATTCAATAAGCCAGTGAGGTGGACCAGTGGTTTCTGGAGGAGGACCACCCCAGAAATGGTGCAGAGATGTGAGAGCCAACCTGAAGGAGGGGCACGGTGTCCTAGGAAGCACGTAAACACACAGTCAGAGAGATAATAAGAGTAAGCTAATGAGCCTCAAGCCTCAAGAATCCAGGACAAATAATACTTATTAGATCAAGCAGGTAACTCACCGTCTTGGGTGGAGTAGGAGTGGGCTGTATATCCAGCTGAAGTTCTAAGGAAAGACTTTAATCCTTGAACAAGGGACTTAGTGATACCAGGAAGGCACATATTTGTAGGGTGAGGGTATTGAGTTTCTAGGTCGGTTTGCAGGGAAAGAGCGGAAGTTGGGATAACTTAGAAGTGTTTGTTGCATAAGAGACTCTCAAAGACTAAGAACAAACTGAGAGGAGAGGGGGGTGTGGGAGGGGGGGAGAGTGAGTGATGAGCACAGAGGAGGACACTTGTTGGGATGAGCACTGGGTGTTGTATGGAAACCAATCTGACAAATTATTTAAAAAAAAGGAAGTGTTTGTTGGCTTCCCACTGTCCTGAGGATAAGAACCAAGATCCTTATTGGGAAATGGAAGGTTCTCTGACCAACAGAGTTGGTCAGAAGACAGTTCTCAGCTCTTTTCTTATCATTCTCCCACTCTGGTCATATTAAATTACTGGTGGTTCCTCAAATGCACCAGGTTCTCTTTCTCCCCCGGCCTTTGGGCATAGGAGTTTGTTTTCCTGGAGCGTGTTCCACTCATACTGGATTCTCCTGTCATTTAAGGTTCAGCTCAAATGTCCCCTTCCCTCCCATCCTACCCCAATCATTCCCTGAATTCTTATTCTAGGCTATCACCTCTCCTCTGAGCAGAAGGCAGGCGACTACTTTCCGGTTTTGCTGGAGAAGTTCCAGATGGCCAAGACAGTGCCCCAGCAGGTCAGACTCACTGCTGAGTCCCTGTGGGACTCATTGGGATCAGTAGGAATAGTCTCAAATGAGCGTGAATAACTGCTGATCACACGATTGCAGCTCTGGATCCCTTAGATTTATCAAGCAAGAGTTAAGGCTCTAGTTGAAGGGTTTTTTTTTTCTCAGTACTATTAACATTTTGGTAGGGGTGCAAGGGTGGAGGAAGCGAGAGAAGGGGAGCCTGTTCTGTGCCTTAGTAGGAGGTGTAGTGGCATTTCTAGTCTCTACCGGCTAGATGCCAGTAGAATCTCCCAAGTGTGACAACCAAAAATGTCTCCAGACATTGTAGTAGAATATTCCTGAAGGGACAGAATTTATCCCAGGTTGAGAACTATTGCTCTCGTCCAAAGGAACACCCTATACAACATTGGAAGAGTCTTTTTGAGCAGAATCCTAGTGTCCTGTACCCATGAGCAGTTAATATATACGGTGTATGGGCCCAGTGAAGACCAGTAGAGAATGTCAGGTGATGACCACACTGCCTGCCCTATGTGACTTTACCCGATGACCTGTGATCTATCTTGAATCAACCTCACAGTCCTAGTTTGCTACTGAAAAAATGGATCCATCGGGCACCTGGGTGGCTCAGTCGGTTAAATGGCTGACTCTGTCTCAGGTCATGATCTCATGGTTGGTAAGTTCTAGTCCTGCATTGGGCTCTGAGCAAACAGCTTTGGGCCTGGAGCTTACTTTGGATTCTGTGTCTTCCTCTCTCTCTCTCTCTCTCTCTCTGCCCTTCCCCTGCTTTTGTTCTCTCTCTCAAAAGTAAAGAACTGAAAAATAAGTTTATTAAAAAATGTATCCTCCTTCTCTTCACTATAACATAAATCTAATGGAGAAGCTGGATATTGGAAATTCTATACTTAGTCTATAGCTAAGTGTATGTGTGGGTCTCTTCTAGATTCTAAAACATTTTTTTAACGCTTTTGTTTTTGAGAGAGAGAGAGAGAGACAGAGCACAAGCTGGAGAGGAGCAGAGAGAGGGAGACACAGAATCCAAAGCAGGCTCCAGGCTCTGAGCTGTCAGCACAGAGCCCGATGTGGGGCTTGAACTCACAGGCTGTGAGATCATGACCCGAGCCGAAGTTGGCTGCTTAACCGACTGAGCCACTGAGGCGCCCCTAGATTCTAAACACCCTAAAGTAGCAGCCAGTATTTTTTAATTGATGATTTTCGTATTCCTCCCATCCAGGGTCTAGAATGGAGCTTCACGCAGGATAGGTGATTCGATAATATTTATCAAGTCACAGTTAAAAGTCGAAAGAACATTTGGAAGCTTTGATGACCAGGAAACAAGTTGGAGCTAACTCACTTGATCCAAGGCAAGAGAAAAGCCACTTTTCTGTGAAGGGTGGTGCTCAGTACCCAAAGCTACTCTTTGGACAGAATTCCAGGCTCAGCCTGGGAGTTATGAGAAATGCAGAACCTCAGATCCTCCTCTCAGAATCTGCATTTTAAGAGATCTCCAGGTGATTGCTGTGCACGTTAAGCTTTAAGATGCATGGTTTTATAGCACAAACTCTGTATCTATGGAATCGAGGTCCAAGTCTTTGACTGATCAGCTATGCAGCCTTAGGCAAAACATCTACCCCGTCAAGCCTCACTGTTTTTATCAACAAAATGGGAATTTTGATAGACAGTCCATGCTAGGATTGTAACGTTTAGATTTAAAAAAAAGAAGGAAAATGGACACAAATCACAGTGCCTACCTTTATACAGTAAGAATTGAATTGCTACTATATGTTGTGATTCTCTGAAATTTCTTTCTCCCCACTCAAGAAATATCAGAGTCTGGACTACGGACCATCCATCACTTGCTATCTAGCCCAGAATTCGAAGATTGACGAAATCATTTACTCTTCAGCCAGATGTTGAGAAATACCAAGGCAACCTTGGTTAAAAAAAGTTTTTGCCCTTTTATAAATACGATATACATTTTCGAAGTGTGTACCTTGGGAACAAAACTCTATAATAAGGTTAATGAGAAGAGAAGCAACACAAATCTGTTTTCATCACTGTTAAACAGAGCTTAAATCACAGCACAGGGGGAAACATCTGCTCTGGAAGGCAGCCGAGGAGCAGATCAGTAGAAGCTGATTATTTATTAATGAGAGGGTTTTAGCAGTGAGCCCTGGTGGAAAACCCACCCGACTCAATTCCGCTGAAGAAGGGGTGTTTATGAATCACTTGATTGATGCGAAAAAATTCAAAAACAGATTCTTTCCAGCACCCTGGAGGCTGTCATGTACTACTGCTCTCTTATCTGTTCGTGTTAAGAAAATAGGATCCTTCAGTAAGTAAATGTGTGTACTATTTAATTAAACTCACGGCTGGGCTCTGTATTGGGGCTGGTCCTCACCCGGGAATTCTTGGACTGTTGTATCCTGCCTTCCCTCTCTCTTCCCTCCTCCTACTGCTTCTACGCAGTAGGAGCACTGTGGTAAGTGCTTTAGTATTTTCTTATTGTACCCACTTTTTAGATAAGGAAACTGAGGCTCAGAAAGCTTAAGTCACCTGTCCAAGGACTTGGAGGACTGTGATTTAAATCCAGGTTCCGGGTGACGCCATAGCTTACGGCGCATGTCCACTTATGCAACATAACGTAGGTGTACTTCGTAAAGACTAACCATAGCAGTGGTTCTTACCATTTGTCCTCTGACCAGCATTGTTAGCATAGTCTGGGAGTCTTAGGAATGCTCATTTTCATGCCCTGCTACAGACCAATGGAATCAGAAACTGTGGGAGTTGGACCTAGAAGCCCCCTGATGGACGCTAAAGTTTGTGAGTCACTGGTATGTAGGCTGTATGCTAAACACTCAAATTTAAAAAGGAAAAAAAAACCAAACGATTCCCTGACCTCAGGAAGTTCAGAGTCTGGCAGGGGAGACAAGCCTGCAAACACGATCATAATCATATGTTATTGGTGCATCGAAGTCGCAGTGAGGAGATCATGCGTGAGAAATGAGGAGAGGAAAAAAGAGGACGGCTGACCAGAAGTGGCGGGAAAAGCTCATTGTGTGTGGTATTAATAACATGGTTGTGGTTGGACCGAAGCTTAAAGCAGGAGAAGTCTCTGGCCACAGACAAGAGGCGAGAGTATTCCAGGCAAGGGGACAGCATAAACAAAAGGCGAAATAAATGATGGGCAGGCGAGATAGAGCAGCTACGTGGGGGACGTGGGAGTGACAAAGGAGGCGAGGGGTTCGCCGAGCAGGCAGCGGGCCGCCCTCTGTCATTCCGCGGCTTGACCCCCCACCTGCTGAAGCTGGGGAGTCAGAAGCCTTGGCTTGGAGATTTTTTATAGCCATTAGTCACTCCGTGGCATTTATGAGTGCCCTATGGTCCCAGATGAGGGACACCATATATCACAAAGGCTTGTTCTTCATGAGCTATTGAGCACCCAGTAATTCATGCATGTTATTTATGCCACACACTTTTCTCCTCCTTCTTAAAGTCTCCATGCCCCTGACACCTGCTCGTGGACGTCAAGCTGTCCAGTGGATAAAATGCTGTTTGACAACGGCTCTGCGGCTAGGGATGTCACTGATAGTCTACGTCACGAATTCTAACTCAATACTTTGTTCTCCACATCAACTATCAGTGAATAATATGCCCGCATCGTAGGACTTCGGTCTATATTTTCCAGATCGGTATTCTAACAAGGGGCACGGGTTATAGTTCCACGCTTAAAATAAAATAATGGTGCTATATTCATCTTGGCATAGTGAACAGTATGTGAGATTGAGGATAAGAGAGGCAAGTGTTGTAAGCTCAACTCCGTACTTTCCTGCCGTGTCCATTAAATCACATTTGAAGTTCCAGTTATTTTTAATCCTGCAAAGCCTCGATTTTTCCTACCTGTGATGTTGGGTTGCTGCACAATTAAATGATACAGTACTGGTGCCTGAAACTCAGTAGGTGGTATTCTTTCCCTCGTCAGTATGTATGTCCAACTTACAGTAGTGGAGAGATTGAGTCTTTATAATGCCCGATATTAAGACCGGACAAACGTTTCCTTCCTCTATTTCTAGATATTTTGTCTGTGAATGTTCTTCCTATGTGGCATGACGGGAGTGCTGTTGGTCTCAGAAGAGAAGCAGCAAAGTCAGTGCTTCTGACTGAAAACCTTTCCAGCTGTAAGACTTTTTGGGGAAGGGGACTCCAGTCCATAGTTCTTGGATGGCTCCTAAAGGAAGTAGAAGATATGCTTCCATCTGACCAATGGAAAAGGTCAGTGTGCTGACCTTGGTTCCAAATATCAAGAGCTCAGGTTTGGCTTAATAAGCACCCATAATGTACTGGGCTGGGTGCTGGGTGCTGGGTGCATTAGGAATATGCTCTCATTTTCTCTTCACACCAACCCTGCTTACATCTCTGTTAAGAAGCCAGCTTTCCTGACCAATGTCTTGGATCTAATCTGAGGCAGAGATTTGACTGAACTCAGGCCTTGTAAGTTCATGGTCAGAGCCATTTACAAGTCCCATTCCAGACCTACTCTTCAGAATCTTCAGAGGGAGGTCCCTATTTTATTGAGCGACCTACAGGATAATTTTCATGACTAGGAAAATTTGAGAAAACAAAACAAAACAAAACAAACATACCGCTAAAATAAAAAGCAAACGGAGACCAATCTTTAAAATTCGCTGAGCAGAATGGGCAAATCCTACAGACGGAAAGGGTATTAGTGGTTGCCTAGAGCTGGGTGGGGAGGCGGCTGGTGTTGGAGAGAAATGGGAGAGAACTGCGAATGGGTTCAGGGTTGCTTTTGGGGCGATGCAAATGGTCTGGGATTGTGGTGATGGCTGCACAACCCTGTGAAAATACTAAAAACTACTGAATTGAACAGTTCACATGACTGAACTGTCTGTGAAGGATATCTCAATTGAGCCGATTAGAAGAAAGAAAATTCCCTGAGCAGACAAAACCAGTTGAGTCGTACAAGCAAAGCTTATTTTAGCTTATTTTGCAAGGCTAGCTTGACCTGGGTCACTTCTTGCTTATGCCTCTGAAAACTGGAAGTAAAACTTAAAAAAAATTTTTTTAAATGTTTATTTTTGAGAGAAAAAGAGACAGAGTGGGAGTGGGAGACGGGCAGAGAGAGAGGGAGACACGGAATCAGAAGCAGGCTCCAGACTCTGAGCTGTCAGCACAGAGCCTGGTGCGAGGGTTGAACACACAGACTGCGAGATCGTGACGTGAGCCGAAGTCAGATGCTCAACAGACTGAGCCAGCCAGGCGCCCCAAAACTATAAGTAAAACTTCAGCTGTTTCTCAAGGTTGATATGAATTACCCACTGACCAATTCCATGTCATTTAAGACAATTCTAATACTATAACCCATCCGTAGGATTGTTAAACAGTTACTACTTTTTCATTCTCTAAGCTGCTTTATAGAGATATACCCTTGAACCTCATTCCATGCTCTGGCTTGAGTATTCTCAGTTTGCAAACTGTCTTTTCGGTGTGTACGCAATAAACGTACACAATAGACTCTGACTAATTACTGCTTTAGTGATTCATTGGTTTTACTTCTATTATTTCTAAACTTAAAACCATACAAATAAAATTTGTCCTCCCAAGAGACACAAGGTCACTTTGACTTTTCGAGAAGGACGCTTAGGGATCAAGATGCTGTTTCTGGTCAGGCCAGGAAATGTGCAGCTTCTATTATATCTTTCCCTTTCCCTTCTACAGATGAGGGAAGCAAGCTCCGAAGTTTTAAGATTTTATTTTAATTTATGTTTGAGAGAGAGAGAGAAAGAGAGCACAAGCGGGGGAGAAGGGCGGAGGGAGAGAGAGAGAGAGAGAGAGAGGGAGAGAATCTGAAGCAGGCTCCATGCCCAGTGCAGAGCCTGACACGGGGCTTGATCCCACAACCATGAGATCATGACCTGAGCCCAAATCGAATCAGACACTTAGCTGACTGAACCACCCAGCTGCCCCAGAGGTTTTAAATGACTTAGCTACATTCACTTTAGCTGTTAGTTGGCCAAGCTAGGATCAGACCCATTGCCTGATTCTGGCTCTCTTTCTATTATAAACACATTTTGGCCAATCGTTTCACATGTGTAAACTTTCTCTCCCTACTAGACTGCCAAGTTCAGCACAGTGCTCAGAATATGCGCCCGTGATTTGCTGTCATCCATCAGATAACCTTTTGTAATATGTACCCATATTTCTGTGACAAGCTCACTGAGTTTGTATTGTTTTCCCTGGGCTTTGGGTTCCAGAGGAAGGGAAAAGGAGAGAATCCTAAAAGACAATGGAATCACAAGAAGACAGTCCGACATGAAGCCCATCCTTGCCTGGGCTACCCGTAGCTCTCTGGGGGTGGGGGCAAGAATCAGATGACCACATATTCCTGGTTGGGGTATGAACTCTTATATGCTACAAACCAGGAGGGCTTCCAAAGGTATAACTGCAAGTTTCCCTCCCCACTCTGCTCTTGAGGATAAGGTCCCCTCGCTAAACAACCTCCTCCATCCAAGGACCAGGCACAGTTCCTGCTCAGCTCTGGACAGCAGGTTTCAGTTCATGCCAGTCTGTGGATGACTCAAAGGAGCCAATCACATCCTCGCACGGGAACCAGGGGACACCCCTTCCTCTTGATACTGCAAAGCCTGCCTCCCACACACCCTACTGTTTATTGGGCTCCTGAGCGAAACCCACAAGTGACTCTGCATGGCAAGCCGTGTCCTTAAGTGGCATGCGGTGTCCTTCTCTCCCGGGCTGTGATTCTGTGACTAACAAATTGTTTCATCTGTGCAGTGGTGGATGTCATATGCTCAGCCGTCCTCATAACCACGGGATGGGGATCCCTCCCTCACTAACTGGGTAAGGAAAAGGTCATTAAAATGCCAGCTCAAAGGCATGCCTGGGTGGCTCAGTCAGTTAAGCGTCCAACTCTTGATTTCGGCTCCAGTCATGATCTCATGATTTCATGAGTTCAAGCCCTGCAGCGGGCTCTGTGCTGACTGCACAGAGCCAGCTTGGGATTCTCTCTCTCCCTCGCTCTGTGCCCCTCCTCTGCTCATACTGTCTCCATCTCTCTCAAAAATAAATAAACTTAAACAAAATACCAGCTCAGATCCAAGTCTGTGTCCCATCCTCAAAGACAGGTCACTAATTCTCTATTCGTTCCTCTGAGAAAGAACGTTGCCCAGGAATCAGAAATTCTGGGTTCTCTTTACCCAAACCCGTGACACAACTGGCTAAGCTGTCGCATCTGTATATGCTCCAGGCTTCTCTCTGGTAAAACAGAGTGACTGAAATACGTAAATGGGTTTCAAATGAGTTTTTACCCAGGGAGCCCTCTGCTCAATTAAAATCTAAGCGAAGTTTTGAGGAGACAGAAGCAACGTCCTCAGTGGTACCCTAACCTTCTGCTCACACGCTACCGCCTGCTTGTGCCTGAGGAACCCCAGGGCTCCACTGGACTCAGATTGACAATCATATAACTAGGCGTTTTCTAACATTCTTCTTTTTAAAAAATTTTTTAAATGTTTATTTATTTTGAGAGAGAGAGAGAAAGAGAGAAGAGAGCACGTGTGAGCAGAGACAGAGGGTGACACCAAATCCCAAGCAGGCTCCAGGCTCTGAGCTGTCAGCACGGAGCCCAACGTGCGGCTGGAACTCTTGAACGGTGAGATCCTGACCTGAGCTGAAGTCAGACGCTTAACCCACTGAGCCACCCAGGCACCCCCTAAGATTCCCCTTTTATGTTCCATAGGTTCTAGAACGGGAAAAGACAGTCCCGGCTCTGCTCTCTCTACTAGCTATGTGACTTTGGGAGACTTACTTTAAATCTCAGGTTCCACATCCGTGAGAGAGAAGAGGCAGGATAACAATAAGAGGGACAGCAGCAGCCGTGAAAGTATAACGAACGAGAAGTGCTTACTGTGTTCCAGGCACCGTTCTAAGTATTTTACATGGTTATTAGGGACTGAATGTTTGTGTCCCCCACAAAATTCTTTTATCGAAGTCCGTCCCAATGTGACGGTATTAGGAGGTGGGGCCTTCGGGAGGGAATTCGGATTTGATGAAGGAGACTTTATGCCCCTTCTATGAGTCACCAGGGAGCTCTCCGTCACGTGAGGATTGCAGAGCTCAGCCGGGCCGGCACCCTGACCTCGGGGCCCCAGCCCTCCTGAACTCCGAGAATTAAGTGTCTGTGGTTTATATCCTGCCAGTGGTTGGTATATTGTTACAGCTGGCCTGAGCAGACCATGCTGTATGCACCACGTCATTAATATCTCAGGTTCGTTTCAACCCAGAAGCTGTTTTGCTGGCTTGTCTGGCGGTGGCAAGTTGAAAGAGAGAGCTGATTTTCTAAGAGGGCCACTTAGCGGCTCTCAGCCAGAAATGCCAGCTGTCAAGTCCATGGTCGAAACATTGCAGAGGCCTCCTTCGGAGGCAGCAAAGATTAACCTGACAGATGAGTGAGCCTGAAAGCGGGTTACCCTGCAAACGGAGAGCTAGGCCCTACATGGTGTAGCTTGAGGGGAATCTAGAAGTTTCCAAAACTCACAGCTTCCTCTCCCAATCAGATGTCACACTGTCTAAGATCCTTTTAAAGACCCTTCCCTGTGGGTGTCATTTTGTCCTCCCCACAAGCTTGTTTACCTTTGTCCATTGCAAATTACAATTTCCGCTGGGATTCAAATTCAGTAGATTCTTTCTGACAGTCTCGGTCGGCTTCCTCCTTCCGGCTTATAACACGCAGGAACTTTCAGTAAAGAAAACTCTTTAGTCTTCTGTTATCAGAAAGCGATATAGCAGTCAAGACCAAGGATTTTTTTTTTTTTTAATTTATTTACTTTTGAGACAGAGAGAGACAGAGCATGAGCGGGGGAGGGGCAGAAAGAGAGGGAGACACAGAATCTGAAGCAGGCTCCAGGCGCCGAGCTGACAGCACAGAGCCCGACGCGGGGCTCGAACTCAGAGACCGCGAGATCATGACCTGAGCCGAAGTCAGACGCTCAACCGACTGAGCCACCCAGGCGCCCCAAGACAAAGGATTTTTAAAACCGGAATGAGCTGGGGTCCAACGCCGTCTGTAAGCGGAGAGCTCCCGTACTTCCCTTTGCAGAGCGCGTGTTTTCCCCACGCGTCAGGGTGCGTTCCGACTGCCTCCTTGACATCATCCTTGGGAAGTGTAAGAGACATCGCAAAATTATCATGACCCGAATCGAACGCCGTGTTATCTGCCCGCAAACTTGTTCCGCTTCCTCCTCCGGCTTACCCGAGGACAAACCAAACTTCCTGGTGCCCAGCTCAGAGGGCTGGATGTTCTCTTTTTTAAAGTTTTTTAAAGTTTTTTTTTTTTTTTTTTTGAGAGAGGGAAAGAGCACACGAGCATGTTGCATGTACCAGTGGGGGAGGGGAGAGAGAGGAAGAGAGAGAGAATCCCGAGCAGGCTCCATGCTGTCAGCACAGAGCCCCCCACGTGGGGTCTGATCTCGCAAACAGTGAGCTGAGGTCAAGAGTTGGCCACTTAACCGCCTGAGTCACCCAGGTGCCCTCGGCTTGATGTGTTCTTTGATTTCTCTTTCTCACATCCCGGATACAATTTTTCGTGAAACTCTGTTTCCTCAAAGAATATAGCCATAAAACGATGACTTCGCACCATTTCTACTGTCACTGCCTGGACTGACCGGGCACCGTCTCTGGCCCAGGTGACTGCAGTAGCACCAGATGGGTCTCTGCTTCCAGGGATAACTCCCCAGCTGGTCACGCCGATCTTCACTAAAACAAAATCAAATCAGGTCATTCCTCCGCTCAAAGCTCTGTGTTGCTCCCTTTCGCTCAGATCGCAGTTCGGAGTCCTAAGCCAGCTCTCTGGTTTCTAATGAGCTGATACGCTTTGCCTCACAGACTTCATCCAATCCCACACCTCCATCGGCTGCAGCCACACCAGCCTCCTTGCTTGTCTTTAACTCACCAGGCTCCCTCCTGCCATAGCGCCTCTGCCATGATGGTTCCTCTGCTTGAGGGCGTTTCCCCGGGTGCTATGGACTGGATTGTGCTACCCCACGTAGTAACTCCCGATGGATCTGTATCTAGAGATGGGGTCTTTAGGAGGTAAGTAAGGTTAAATGAAATCGTAAGGATAAGACCCTAAACCCAAGATGAGGGACTTATAAGCAGAGGAGGATCTCTCTTTGTCTCCCTCTCCCTCCCTCCCTCTTTTCTTCTCTCTCTTTCTCCCTCCGTCATGTGAAGACAAAGTGAGAAGGCAACCATCTGCAAATGAGGAGAAAATCATCACCAGAAACCGAATTGGCCGGCACTTTGATCTTGGACTTCTAGCCTCCAGAACTGTGAGAAATAAATTTCTATTGTTTAAGTCACCCAGCTGATGGTGTTAGTTATGGTAGCCAAGCAGGCAATGACACTAGATCTCCATAGCTTACTGCCACTCTCCCTCAGCTTTTTCTCGAGCGTCATCTTCTCAGTAAGTCCCCCTACAATATTCCGATAAAGTTGCGGTGCTGAGATTCCCACTTCTCCACATTCTGCTCCTATTCCTTGTTACAGAGGCATCATTGTTCAAACCCCTGATGTAATTCACTTATCCCATCTGTAGTTTATTGTGTGATGACCCTGAGAGAATGTATTCCTTGAGACACCTCTGTTTTGCTCCCAGCTATGTCCCAAGAATCTGGAACAATGCCCAGTACATAGTAGGTGCTCAATAAATATGTGTGAAGTAAGTGAATAAACGGACTGTAACTATAACTTTTTCTAACTCTATGAGCTTGAGCAAGTTGTTGACCTCCCTAAGTGTCATCTATAACTTCAGCGGATTGTTATAAGAATTAAATAAGTTAGGGTGTCTGAGTGGCTCAGTCTGTTAAGTGTCTGACTCTTGATTTTGGCTCAGGTCATGATCTCATGGGTTTGTGGGATCAAGCCCCACGTTAGGCTCTGCTCTGACAGCACTGAGCCTGCTCAGGATTCTCTCTCTCCCTCTTTCTCTGTCCCTCCCTCGCTCACACACATGCTCTCTCTCAAAATAAAGAAACATTTTAAAAAAAGAATTAAATGAGTAAAATGCGAATGAAAATCGAGGGGCCGTTTGTCTTGCTCATCATCATATTCTAGTGCCTGGACACAATAGTTCTCAAAACAGAGTTTGGTGCTTAATGCAGAGCTTGGTAAATAGTTAGTACTTACCAAGTAATAACTATGATTTTGACTCATTATAATACCTACTTCAGTTCATTGTCTTTATCATTCTCTCGGGAGCTGGACGGGACTGGGGAGAAGGAAACAAAATCTTCCCATTCTCTCTGCCCTCGGGCTTTCTGCACCAGTCACACTGGTCTGAGTTCCGGGCACCAAATGTACTTTCCTGCATCTCATGTCAGTGTTTTTAACAATGCCATACCTGTGACCTGGAATGAACTTCATCTCCACCCACCTCCGGCTGACAAAAAATACTCCCATTATGTACCTAGTTGATCCCTATTCAACTTCCAAAAATCAGCTCCAACATCACTTCACAGGAAACTTTCTCTGACTCTCCAGAGTAGATCAGGGTCCCTCATAAACTGACTAGGAACACCCTTCACTTTTTAGGAGCCTTTATATGCAAACTGCCTGGCATCATGTTAAGTATTTAGTAGTTGCTCAACAAATACGTGTTGCATAGATGAAGGACATTATCGATGACCAGGTATTCGATAGCCATAATTTAACCTGATGTTTTTTCATAGACACGAAGATTATCTCCCGTGCACAGATAGAGAAACTATTACCCAAAGTGATTGAGTTACTTCTCCAAAGTCACACAACTAACGAGTTATAGAGTTGGGATTTGAACTCAGTTCTCTTCAGCTCAAGAAAATCTACTCTTCCCACCACAAATGAATGATTCCCAAAATTCCTCAAGTCAGCCTCCTGATTCCTTAACTTTAATGCACGTTGGTCCTTCAAGCTCTCCTGAGATAATCAAAATATATCCTAACTCAATTGACTCTTTGACTCGAAAGTCCCCTGCACCTCAAGTGATCTCAGGAGCCTGAATTCATTCCAGGAAATCCATAATTATTGGTAGCTATCTCTCTCTTGAAGATTTCCCCTCATTCTGAAAATTCCTGTCCTTATGACCTGTACAATCTTAAACTTCCCATCTCATTAAGTGGCACCATCATCGAGATAAAAACTTAGAGGACATACTCCGTATCTTCTTTTACTTCCCTGCCCCGTCCAATCCATGTATTAATATTGTCTGTGCTTCTACCAAGTGCGTCTCAAATCTATCACTCTTCTCCAGTATTTTATAATGTCCTATGTCTTCTCGTGACTTCTAATCTTTTCCAACATTTTTTAATGCCACTTGAGAAACAAACTATCCTCTACATTCCAGAAATGAAGGGTTTAACATAGAATAGGGGCTTACATGATTGTTAGGAAAACTGAGAGGTGGGGGCAGAGGCCTAAGAAACTGAAGCTGAAAGTCATCAAAGTCAACACTGAAGGTCTCAGCCTGCAGCACCAAATGTGGTGGCTCTCTGACGCTTGCCTAGAAGTTGTCACAATTCTCAGAATGTCTAGGAAGGTCCCAGACCATGTTGGTCAGCAGCCATAGAGTAGGTAGGTTTCAAGAGTTTGCAGATAGTCTTCTCCGATGCTCACATCTGCACATTTGTCTGTCTGCCACCACTGCTAGAGAATAAAGCTTCCAGTTCACTTACATTTTCAAGACATCACAGCCAGATGTTACACTCCTTGACCAAATATAGTTCAGAACCAACCACGGAAGGTGATTATGACCAACAAAGTTGCCCACCTTACAAGGACATGGTGGTGGCACTCAGGTGACAACAGACAGCCCACCCCACCATCTTCCACACGGTAGCCAAATGATATTTAAATACTAAACCCAGAATACTTTATTACCATGTTTAAAATGATTCAATGCCTTCCCATTTCTCTTAGGATAAAACCCAAACTTGTCCCATGACCTGCAAAGATTCCTTGGTCTTTTTCTTGCTACCTGTCCCATTTTGTATCAGTCCAGCCTTTCCTTTACTCACTACATTCCAGCCACATTGGTTTTCATTTCATTTCATTCAATATACCAAACATTTTCTCACCTCAGAATTCTTATATTTACTCTTCCCTCTGTCCAGAATGGCTTTCTCCTTGATTTTCACAATTGTTCTATCTCAACACTCTATCTTAACATTCTTCAGTGCTTTCCAGGTTTTCTCTGCTGTGCCTGTTATTTCCTTCAATGCATTTATTGCCGTCTGCTCTTATCTTTTCTATTTGTTTGGTTATGACCTGTCATAGCCATCGGGGCACAGGCTCAGTGAAACAGGTACCATATTGGCAAGGGGCTAGTTCTCTGTCCAAACTTAGTTATCGGCTATCTTTTTGGAACATAGTTCATCATGAGCTGAGTTCACCACTTCAAACTAACAGAGAACATTAGTTTCTTTGGTGTCCAATAGCCTGCAGCCATTATACCAACCTGAACAGAAGTGCAAAAGAGATAAGAACAATATCTTCTCAGTGCGATGCTTAAACAGTTTCGGCACATTGCAGGCAAAATATCCTAATGAACCCTGAACTCTGCAGCCTTCTACTACAGATGTTATACAACCCCTCTCCTCTTATCCCTTTGAATGGCCAGAAATACCATATCAAGTTGATTCTTTGTTTTGTTGTTGTTGTTGTTGGATTAAATATAAGTGCTTATTTTCTTTCATGTAAAAGAAGTCCTCAGGTAAAGAACATAGGATTGATAGAAAGGTTCCTCTTTCTGCTTCAGTGTCGTAAACACTTGGCTTCTATTCAAGTGTGCCTCACGGTTCCAGCGTTGATGCTGGTGTTCTAGCCACCACCTCTGCAATCCAGGTAGTAGGAGGAAGGAAGGGGGAAGGGCACTCCTTCTTGCCAAATCAGCTGTCTTTAAAGGAAATTCCTGGAAGCTCCCAGCCAATGATTTTCACTCGCATCTCCTTGACCACTTCTAGCAGTGACAGAGACCAAGAAACACCATACATATAGATTTTAATGATTTCAGGAATAGAATTTAGTGATTCATCACTTACATATAATATCCAGTGCTCATCCCAACAAGGGTCCTCCTTAATGTCCCTTGCCCATTTAGCCCATTACCCCACCCAACACCTTGCCAGCAAACTTCAGTTTTGTTCTCTATACTTAAGAGTCTCTCGTGCTTTCTCTCCCTCTCTGTTTTATCTTATTTTTGTTTCCCTTCCCTTATGTTCATCTGTTTTGTGTCTTAAATTCCACATATGAGTGAAATCATGTGATATTTGTCTTTCTCTGACTGACTTATTTCACTTAGCATAATACCCTCTAGTTCTGTCCACATTGTTGTAAATGACAAGATTTTATTCTTTTGATTGCCAAGTAATACTCCATTGTATATATATACCACATCTTCTTTATCCATTCATCACTCGATGGACATTTGGGCTCTTTCTGTACTTTGACTATTGTTGATAGCGCCGCTATAAACACTGGGGTGCATGTGCCCCTTCAGAGCAGCACTCCTGTATCCATTGGATAAATCCCTAGTAGTGCAATTGCTGGGTCGTAGGGTAGCTCTATTTTTAACCTTTCGAGGAACATCCATACCATTTTCCAGAGTACTGCACCAGTTTGCATTCCCAAACAACAGTGCAAAATAGTTCCTCTTTCTCTGCATCCTCACCAACATCTGCTGTTACCTGAATTGTTAATTTTAGCCATTTTGACAGGTGTCAGGTGGTATCCCATTGTGGTTTAGATTTGTATTTCTCCAATGATGAGTGATTCTATTTGATTATTTGTAACTTTCCCAAGTATTTTAAAATTTTCTTCATTAATCAGTCCTGAGAATTCATTTAGTTCTCGTCTGTGTTTCCACAGCTCTTTATTACTCTTCCAATTATAACATTCATCACAATCAACCTATTGGTTGATATCGTTGTATATGTATTGACATTTCCGCTAGATTACGTGTTACCTAAGAACAGGAATTCTGTCTGGAATTTTATATCTTACATCTTTAATGGCGGATGTGTTGAAAGCACTCAGGAAATAGTTGCTGAATTGCACTGAATTCCGTCTGAAAGTGGAGTGCTGGGTAAACCCTACAAAATCATAAGATCGTGGAAGCACCTTTACTAAACTGCTTTTAGATCCATAACTCACAAACCCAGCTTTCTCCCCTGATTGATGGCATTTTCCAACCATCCATCCCCTCTGTCTATTTACCCCCTGATGTACTGTGCTGTCTTGACCCTCTCATTCTGCAAAGTGCATGCCACCTCATGTCCTCAGTGAATTCTCAGACATAGGGCAAATCTCCCCAGCACCTGGCTTGCCCAGCACTAACCCTTTTCTGGAAATTGGACTGACTTTGTCACGTTCGGATATGTCTATGAACACATCATTCACCTGTCCCTTCAAAGGCTAACTGGCACTCATTAGCAAATAAATCAAACTGTATTTTCCATTAAACAAGCTTTCATTTGTGACAGTATTTACTTGTCCGCATTTAGCAGAGGAAAATAGGGGTGATAAACATTAGCCACTATTTTTCTCTTGTTGAAGATGAAAATAAAATTTGCTCAACAGAGAGGAGGAAGTTAAAAAAAATCTATACCCTGATATTGTCTAAAGGAAAGGACTATGTACCAAAAGTAAGAGGTAACACCAATTGTAGCTACCAACTATTAAGAATGATGTGTCAGACAATATGCGAAATTATTTCTGAGCCTCACAATATTGCCTGGTAGGCGATTAACTGCATTTTCCAGATTAGGAAAATGATTTTAAAAGAATTAAATATCTTGACCAAGGTCACAGAGATAATTTGAGGATAAGTCGGGCCTTACTACAACGTTGGCTTCATTTGTAATCTGGAACTCCCTTGGAAAACAATCAGTTGTATGAATGAGACTTCCACTTAATTGTTCTAGGTCCATTCTCTTCACCTGCAAACTGGAGGGAAGTAACGAGATGCCATCTGTTTTTCCTCTTACGTTTTAGGGGTCCACCTTCCTGTATCAAAAGCTATTTGAGGCAAGTTTAACTTAAAGCAAGGAGTCAATTCAATGAATACGATAATGGTGAGGATGATGTCTGTGATGATATCTATAAAGAAACTCAACACCACACAGATGAAACAGGGAAATACTTTTTCCAAAAACCAGAACTAAAATTATTGCGGCAAGTGAGCATGAAATTTAGCTCTGAAAACATGCAGGTACGATGGGAGAGTAAATCTGGGTCACACAATTTTCCTTCCTATTACCTAAGACAACCACCACCCCCAAAACAGTGTCAGCCAAAAAATCCATCAGCAGCAAATAAGCAAGAAATTAGATATGATGTTAGGCTCACAAAGAGTAGAAGTGGCCGCTAAGGAAGACACTTGTCAGCTCCTGCTTCTCATCCTAGTGATAGAAAAATAGGAAAAGTGAATAAAATCCTGGAAAGGTTCATCAACACCCCCTAATCTGAAATTATTAACGGACAGACTACGAAAGTTTTTTTTCTTTTAATCCCTGGGACTAAAAACTCTATCCCTTGAGGCGCCTGGGTGGCTCAGTCGGTTGGGTGGCCGACTTCAGCTCAGGTCATGATCTCACGGTCTGTGGGTTCGAGCCCCGCATCGGGCTCTGTGCTGATGGCTCAGAGCCTGGAACCTGCTTCCGATTCTGTGTCTCCCTCTCTCTCTGCCCTTCCACTGTTCACGCTGTGCCTCTATGTCTCTCAAAAATAAATAAACATTAAAAAAAAAAAACAACTCTATCCTTGAAGATTTCAAGATCTCAGCAGAGGTACTTGCTCTTTCTCTTACTCTCTCTCTCCGTCTGTCTCTGTCTCTCTCTCTCTGTGTATGTATACACACACGTGCACACACACACTGCTGCTAGAAATCACAGTATTTTCCTTGAGGTCCGTGGTGAACTGGGAGAATGATCAAAACTTAAGCATATCAACTCATGGAAATAAGACATATACTTCCAAATATGGGATATAAATGATGATATAGGGAATTAAAAATATTTCAGGAAAGAAAGTTATACTCTAACATACGTGAAACTACAGAGCCTTGTGTAGATTGCCCTCTCTCTCCCACAGAAACAACCTCGCCTCAAAATAGATCTATGAGCGCTCAAACAGATTCCAGATACCTTAGGAGTTCAAGAGAAAGCCAGGGCTGAGCAAGACAGATATTGTCTTGAATATTGAAAAAAATATTCAACAAACTAACATGACCTTCGGTGCAAAATTAACTATAGTCAAGCGCTCAAATATGCACCCAAGAAATGAGTGTGGTGTGAAAAAGATTAATCCAGTCTGGAAAAATAAACATAACCCAAAGGAAAGAATAACGTTTCCTCTAAGTGTTCACACATATTTTTTTTCAATAATCAAGAGTTCAAAGATCACTAAATAAGAGAATTGCATGAAAAGAAGAGAATTATATGAAAAAGGTAACAGACAGTAAAACACCAGCATAAAATTATAAACCGACACCAAAAAGAAACAAATCAGTTATTTTAGAGAATTTTCATTAGTGACAAAAAGAGAGCTTTGTGGAATTACTGTGATGGTCCATGGAAAGAGAGACATACCTATAAACTCAGTCATAGATAAAGTGGACAAAGACATGAAATCAGAGGATAATTTGTGTATGTGAAATAGAGGACTTGGAATCAGGGGAGAACTGAATATTGAGGATAAAATAATACTGCATGTTCCCAGAAAATAATAACTTTTGTAAGACAGACTTACTGTGCATCTAGGCACAGGAGAAATTTGCTTATGAAGAGGAAAATCAGATTCATCTAAAAGTTCCCTGTGGCACCAATTAGTGCCAAAGACAACACACATAAGTCTACACAATTCTGAAGAAAATTAAACACCATTAAATAGTACCTCAAATACAGAGCAATAGGCAGATATCCTCAAACCTGAACACTTTTTGGCAAAAAGAGTTGATGAAATCGTGCCAACCAAAGGGCATGGTAAGAGGACTAGTAAGGCAATAAATAAATGCTTGTCTGAAGCTTACAAATACCTTTGATGATAGTGCAATTTCCTTCACTTTTGCAAAATACAATTGAAAAACACTTTATTTAAAGTAGCATGTAAAATAATCCAAAATAGAAATATTTAAAGGCACACAGGGTGTAAGATAGTAATACAGTTTTTATTCTTATAGTTATGTCTATATAGACAGATATCTTGAGTATTACTTCATGTTAATAGTATTCCTAGGCAGTGACTTTTTGATGATTTTATTAGTTTTATTGTTGTTGGTATCTCCTGATTTTGAAAACAAGTATGTGTAAATGTATAGTGAGGTCAATCAATTATTGTTATATTTAAAAAGCAGGAGAGGGGTGCCTGGGTGGCTCAGTCGGTTAAGCTGCCGACGTCAGCTCAGGTCAGGATCTCATGGTTCGTGAGTTCGAGCCACGCATCGGGCTCTGTGCTGACAGCCCAGGGCCTGGAACCAGCTTCGGATTCTGTGTCTCCCTCTCTCCCTCTCTGACCCTCCTCTGCTCAGATTCTGTCTCTCTCTCTCAGAAATAAATAAACATTAAAAAAAAATTTTTTTAAAAAGCAGGAGAAAAAAAATAGATCTTAGCTTACTATAAGCCAAGGTAGTGGAGACAGAGAAATGGGAAGGCAGAGAGATAGAGAAAGGAAATCTTCCGTCAGTGTGCGAGGTAGGACAATCTATTTTTGAACCCATAATCTGATCTTGGAGGTTCCTCTCTGCAATCTCATAGACATTAGTCCAACCTTGGGTTACTACATCAGGATGTGTCCATAATGATATGGAACAACATACGTAATAAGACCAAAGCTATCGTATGAGTATATCCACATCTGCATTCCTCCCACCAGCAAAGTCCTGGCTTCCCAAAGAAAACATTGGGTTTAATGATAGTCAAGTGGGAATAAAGCAAGCAGAAAAGAAAAAATAACAGACAGTAGAGGCTGGCCGTCTTGGATCAATTGGTTGTATTGCCTCTCATGTCTTCAGAAGAATACGCCCAAAGGATCGTTTGCAGGTGTACCGTCCCCGGTTCCCATTTTCTGTGTCCACTTGGGAGGTGAGGTGTACCTATCTGTCTACAGTGGTTCAGAGATAAACACGTGTATATGTCAGATGGAGTGAGAAATCCCGCCATCTTTGAAGGGCTTGAAGAGAACGATCTCTCTCTTTTAAACCCAAATCCCAGAGGCAAAAGCCCGGATCCACTGCTCTGTCCTACCTCTCTAAGGTGAGAGGCCATCCAAGAATAGAACCAACACAAAATAAAGGTCTAGAGAACATACTTCAACACCCCGGATCCATTACCTCCTCACCTCCCAAATATATTAGTTACAGGGGCTAATTCTCTTGTGTCTTTTGAGGACCTTGCTTGTACCTTTTTCTCAGCTGGGAAAGCTGTGCCTTCTTCCCTGCTGCACGAGCTCCTTTTGTTTGACCAACCCGTACTCAGTCTCTAATGTTCGGATTTGGCATTTTACCCCATTTTACCATCCACTAGTGCCAATCCCTCACCCCATTCCACTTGGTGGGATGACAACCACCTCTTACTCTCTCATTACGTATGCCACGTAGTAATATGATTCTCTCCCACTAGATTGGAAGCCCCTTAAAGATAAAGATGACCCATAAGTCTTCATATTTTTAACACGAGGCACATGACAGATGTGCTGGGTATCTTTTGTTCACACCCACCCCCAATCCACGGTCTGCACTCCTTACTCAACATCATGGAAACTGTAAGAATGGCATCACTGGGGTCTCTTGCCTTGTGATTCCCACTTGGGTTTGGCGGCACAGGTAGGGCATAAAAGGGGAGATGGGGAGTTTGGGATATTTTTCCCTTGGCTTTTTCCCATAGCCAACCCTTCACAGGTTGCCTCTGTCTCTCTACTTGAGGCTGTAGATACTATCTCAGGATTCAAGCTACTGGTCCCTCCCCTTGAGTCTTCAGTCTTCAGAACTAAGAGTAGTTGAGGGGTTCTCTTTCTTGCTCTGGGGGCACTGCACTATTCTCTGTTGGTTCCATTAACCCTGGCCCCACCTTTATCAAACTTTCCTTAAATTGCTAACTCTTCCCTATTAGACACTGACCGTGGGTTGGTAATCAATATTGTTTTAAAGAATCAGCTATTGAATGAATGATAAAAGTAGAGACTGAAGGTATGAGCGATTACCATAAACAGTATTGGAGTGTTCCATATTTTCTTTTACTGTGGTATGTCAGTGTGTAGAGTCTGACTGGGTTGAACCAGACAGTGTAAGATGGGGGTGGGGGGCATCAATTTGGACTTCATTAGAGTCCTGAAGTAAGCCAGCGGTCAGGTGCTGTAGGTTAGATCCAATTTACTGAGATAACAATTGGGGTGAGATAAGGCATGATCGGGAGATAGTGTTGATCGAGGGAGGTCAAATAACCAAATAACTAAAGTCAAAGCAGACAAAGAAAGTGCAGGAAGTGCTTGAATTTAGACACAGGGAAGGAAGAGGTGGGTCCAAGGTTTAGATACAGAATGAGAAGGCTTCATAGACGTTGCTCTCTTGTCTCTGCGTATGTGTAACTTTATGAGATGTACATGTATGTATGTTTGCTTGCACAAGTTTAACAAGTACTTATGCGTGTTTGATAACTACCACCACCAACAAACTACACGCAGATATACATACTTGTGCACACACTCACGCACACTCACACATCAGACACAATTCTACTTCAAAAGTTCATAGTTAGCATGAGTCTTGAAGTGGACATAGAGATTTCAGTTATGGTTTCCAGGGGATGCTCCCCTAAGCATTCCATTTTCGTGTTTCTTTCAGACAAAATCAAAGCATCTTACATCTGTTTCTATGCTTACCCAACATCTCCATCATGATGATCTGTTTTGCTTTCTGCATCTGGATCAATCCATCCTGCCTCAGGGAATCATCGCCTTCTGTGTTAGTCTCCAGGTTCCGCCATTGTCAAAGAGCCTGCAGGAAGTGGAATTAACACGGTTATAGGATTTTATGTCACTTTATTACTGAGGATTTCCTTGTCATTATGTCACCCTCACTCATTTGCAGAACTTCTTGGAGTCACTCTCCGCCCAAGTCTGGATTTTAATGTTGCTCCTGATTGAACTCTTTAAATAAAGTTAATTTTAAGCTTGCTTTTACCACAATCACTCTTAATAACTGCTATTATCCTTTATAATTACAGTAATCACTTGGACTCTGAGTGACTCACAACATTAGCCTTTAGTCCCATAAACCCTGGCGATTGTAGTTGGCAGAAGGTCTAGAGTATTGTTAGTAAGAAAATAGCTATGATGGCTGTGTCTGGTGGGTCAGAGCTATATTGAAAAGTCAGGAAGACGTAGGGCTTCCCTAAGATAATAAAATTAAAGATTTCAAGCAACCCCAGCTAGATCTTGAGATTGGGAGGCAGTTTAGAAAAACCCTTTAAGTTTATAGTCTGTGAAATCACACTATTTAAACCCATCTCTGCCACCTTATATCCTTATGTCCTTCGGCAAGCTACCTGAAGTTTCAATATTTCAATATCCCCATCTGTAAAATGGGTATAATCAGATACTTACTCTCAATTGTTTCAATTACTTCCATCCTGACCGATCTGTAAGCAAGCCATACCACTTGTTAAATATTTTAGATATCACCCTAACCATATAGCCATAAAATAACCATATCTTTTGCATTTTTTGAACTGTTTCCCTTTTATTTCTTTTATTCCAATTCTATTCATATTTTTTAACCTTAATTTTTTATTATTTATTATTTTTTAATTCGAGTGTGGTTGACACGTGATGTTTACATTAATTTCATGTGTACAACATAGTACATTCATTCCACAGGTCTATACGTTATGCGGTGCTCACAAGTGTAGCTGCCATGTGTCACCATGCGACACTATTACACAACCATTGGTATCTTCCCTATGCTGTACTTTCTTATTCCTGTGACTCATTTGTTCTATAACTGTTCATCCACCTTGTCCATCCCTTCCCTCTCACCCCTCTGGCAGTCATCATTATGGTCTCTGTCAAAATAACCATATCTTATGGCTTTTGTGTGAAGTTAACTGGGTTAACCAAGGTAAAGCCCTTAGTACTGTACCAGGTACATAGAAAATACCCAGAATTACTGGTTGCTGTTAAAATTATTTTCATTTTTATTATTACTTTTCAGAGAGCTCTCATCTGGGTCACAGGTATGTTCTCTCACAAAATCCTATGCACTATTAAAATTATGATTATTACCCCTTTTTATAGATTAGAAAACCAAGACTCAGAGTGGTTGAATACCACAAAGCAACAAGTGGCAAAGTGGGATTTGATCCTGGTCTGGTTCTTAAACTCTTTTACTACACAGCATTACTTTGGACCAGAGACCAATTACTACAGCATTACTTTGGACCCAGAGTAAAATATGGTTAGGGTCAGAATGTCCATAATTGTAACAATTATGAGAGATAGAAGGTCAATTAAAGAGCACTGAGCATAAATCACATCACACCAACACCCGAAATGGACTCTCACAGTTCTTTGCTTATAGGATCTTATATCCTATAAGTTCAAGTCTAGTCTTGGGAGCAGAGGCTGTGGAGGAGAGAGCATGCAGTGACACCTTCATTGATATGCATGGAGTACAAGAAAGAATAAAGCAATTAAAATCTGTAGCCTTTCTTTTTTAAGAGACACAGCAGATGCTGTGGTATGTCACCTAGATCCTTCCCTGGAGGACCAAGGTTTCTATTCCGCCTGCTGCTGGGAGTGTTGATTGCTGACAGCTCACAGCTGAATCCCCCTTGAGCACTGCTATTAGACGAAGAGAACCCACTTGTCCAAGGCCAATCCCCTTCCTGGATACAGCTCACATCCAACGACTGGTCAATATCCAAGTATAAAGAACCGCAGATTTCCCCTGCCGTCTGAAGTAGCTCTTTCTTATGAAAACTTTTGTGAGCAGAAATGGGGTAAAGCAAAGAGTATCTGTGTGCTTTCTGAAAGTTCACAATGTGCTACTCTGCTTTTAGGAAAGACTTATATTAGTATGGTAAAGGCTCTTTTTGAAAAAGCAAAAATCCTCTTTCGATGTCTTTCAGTTAGCAAGACATACTAAAGTAGATCTTTCCTAAATGTGATGTGGTGTACGAGGAACTCCTGGAAAGTGGGGGATATACCTGCATCTCCCTTGCATCAGGGGGGAAGGGGACAATTCCATGAGAGCACCCAGCTGCAGAACTGCCGCCTTCTCTGTGAGATCCCAGGCTGCTAGGGTCTACTTCTCTTTCAACTTGCCCCTCTGCTTTCATGACGCCACAGGTATTCACCCCACAGTGCTACCGGGTACATTTGGTGGACACGAATCCATGCCTCAGAGCCCATTTCCTAGGACACCCGAACTGGGATGTGGGATAGAGCATGCATCTTTGTGGGGCAGACAACTCCGGTTAATTTCCCTGCATCCAAGAGGGCTCTACCGATTTGTCAAATATTGACTGTAGTATCAGTGAATATATCAGGGCATAACAATATCAGGAGCACTCTCATGAGCCCCAGGATGGAACTATTTTGTTGATTTCCAGGGAGCAATTGAACTGTCGTCAGAGGCCAAGTCAGTGGTCTTGGCAGAGATCCAGGGGTCAATGAGCACATCTGTTATCATTACTTTATCTCCAGGGTCTTGAATGCTCAGGACAGTGTGGAAAAGTCTTAATTACCATTCACCAAATGACATTTAGGGAGTTTCTTCCTCCCAATTTGTTTATGACTATACGAGGCCCCCAGAGCGTGCCCTTTAGTGTTCGGTCCCTCTGGCCATAGGTTGCCCTCCAGGTGCCATGTCAACAAGAGAACATTCCTGAAAGTTTTCTGGGTGTGAAGCTCATGTGGCACGTCACCTGCACTTCCTAAGGGTGTCGTGCGTGAAGGGCAGGGCACAACCGTCTCAGGGCTTTGGAACTTGGGTGATGTGTTACATCATGTCCACATCTCTGACCAAGTCCCCTCACCTCTGGTCATTCCCAACCATGTGTCTTACTCTTCACTCCCGAAAGCCGTCCCCTGTCCTCCGCCCTGAGATTTCTGCAGGTTCTTTAAGGCTTAGGTGAAATGTGACCTGCGTGCCATCTAGTCACAACTGATTACTTCTCTAAGGAATATTAATAAACACAAACCTCTTCAGAAAGCAATTGAGCTTTGCACCTGTTCATAATTGTAGACAGAAGAATTTAACTTCTGAAAGTCTATTGGAAGCTAATAATTCAAAAGGGACACACCGAGTTTTCCATATAAAGACACATAAAATTTCTAGGTATGACTGTTAAAAACAACTCTAGTTTCCTTTTTATTTTTTTTTTCAGTAGGATTTCAGCTTCAGCAGGGCAAGGATCATGTCTAGTTTCTTCACTTCCGTCTCCCCAGTATCTAAAGCAATGTTTAGCACATGGTAAATGTCCAATTCATATTTAATGAATGAAGAAATGAATCTTCCAAAGTGCAGAATGTAGTGGAAAAAAATGAAACTCTACATTGAGCTCTAACGAAAGCTGGCCTAAAAGGAGGCTACTGACATATTTCTAGTTGGAAAAAGTCAACATTGGAAAGATACAAGTTCTCTAATAATATTTGACTTTACGACATTTCCACTTGCAACACAAATTGACATTTTTGTTTTAGAACCTGAAAAATTATGTTAAATTTCAGCTGGAAGAGAAGAATAAAATAGCCCTTTCCCTTTTTAAGAAGAGAAGTAGGAGAGGTTTTGTTCTGCCACATGTACCTGCACACATACGGTGTGGAACAAGAAGAATACCTGGCCTGGTGATGGAAGACCCGCAGTTCTGTAAGGTGTCAAAACATGAAATACATTCTTTCCCCAGTTATCATTAGCTGTCCTGTCAAATCTTCCTTTCCTACTGGTTAGCCGCCATTTTAAACATTATGATTATTAAAACAATCTATTTTCAGTCCAGACCATTCTAAAGCTCTCATCTCAAACTTCTCCTTCCATCTTTCCTCCAGTATAGACTCAGCTTGTGGCTCTGTGGCCTCTGAGAGGCGGAGAAATGTGGGAAGTCTTCTCTAAATGTCCTTCCCCTGCCAGCACGCTAGTGAAACCCATCGCGTGAGAGCCATAAATCCATATTTTCGGTGGAAATTTTAGCAACTACTAAAGAAGTTAGTGAACTCCCAATGAATCTATTGTATATCCAGGCCTAACAGTTATGTTCTCAGTGACTCAGAACGACAATTTTTCTACGTGAGTAAAAATAAAAGCAGAGATTGGGCCTTTTAGCACCTTTCTGAAGATATGGCATGCAACATCAACTCCATTTTTAAAAACCCAAGTGTGAAGAGCATGAAAGGAATGACATTAAATTATCAACATGTACCATCTTCTCTCTCTTACTTCCCCCAAAGGAGAGAGACATATTACTTGCCAGGTCAATTAAGGAGCCTCCTTTATTTATATAGAATATAAGAATAAGGACAATAGGCAAAGGATAATGCAAAAGGAAACAAAAGACCTGAGCCAGAAAGGCCAATGTTGGGGGCTGTTTCAGCTGGAGAGAATAGAATTTTTTGAGGTGCCTGGAGTGGGGGAAGGAAGAGATTTGAGACAACTGTGGAGAGGGAAAGAGAAATTGAAAGGGAGTGATACAGAGAAGGGGATTTTTAAAGGAGTTTTGCTGGTTTCCAAGAATGCAGCCACCACTTTAGAAACTTTTGCTACCATTGCTTGTTTTTTTCTTGTGAGAGGTACTATACTGAATATTTTCATTGTTTTTAATTATTTCGAGTTACTGGACTATTGGTTTTTATGTGACATTGCACGGCACTGGTTGCAAAGCAGTTGGGTTATATAGGCTACATGAATTCTTTCATGTACCAAACACGCCATCTGTGTATTCTGGTCAAGAAGAATCATTCCAAATGCTTATGATGCCCTGATGTTGAGAGAGTAAAACAGTGATCTCCGAATGAATGCTCTGATTGTTTCCCCAAAAGTTCTGTAAAACAAATATTGCATTGAAGTTATTTTCATCTTTAATAGCCTTGAACTTGTCCTCAAAAACCCTAGGTTCATGTTCTAGTTTTACTGTGTTAACTGTGCAACCAAACTGTGAACTTCCTGAAGACAGGAAAGATGCCTTATCATCTTTTAATGTTGCCAGAATTTGAGCAAGTGGCCACCTGGGGCACATAGTAAACATTCAGTATAAGTGGATAAGTGTGTCAGGCTTCAGTCATATCCAAGAAATCCTTTGGTTGTCTTTATAAAGTCTTGGGTTAAAGAGTCCTTCTGTTACCATTTTGAGTCAATTCCTGAAGAATTTAATTACCTATAACCTGAGCAGATATGACTCTTCCTTCCGTGGTCACATCAGGTGACGAGCTGCACTCCCCGCACGTCCTAAACGCTACCTTAAATAAGAAGAAATATGTTGAGTTTCCTTGAATACATGAAGAAATGAAAGTGGGGGGAGAAGGGAGAAAGATAGAGGAAGGAATAGAGAGAGGAAATAATGAGAATCCAAGGCAATTCTTTAGGAGAAAAAAAATCTATTCCAGTAAATTCTTTGTTGAAGTAACCAATCAACATGGACAAGAAACCTGAAAATATTATGTTTTTCCCATGTTGGAACATCTCTAGATGTTTTAGGCAGACTACTTAAAAACAGGAAGCAGGTAATACACAGACTTCCCCGTACGTACACCTTTCTCCTTTTATCACCATGGTTACTCTTACTTAAATTTATCAGCAACGATGGACACTTAGTTGTGTGCTCATATTAAAGAGGCTAGATATGTTTACAGAGGAGGGCGATTGCTAAACTACTTTTTTTCCAGCTGATCAAAGCATCACCAGTTTTTCCCTTCTACCTTTTTCTTACAGAGGGAAACACATCGAGTACCTTCTGAAGGTTCCCTGGTTCATCCCTGAGGAGCTTCGGTCATGTTCTTTCATCATAAATTGCTGGGTGTTCTGAAATGTTTTCTCCCCTGAAGTTATAAGTCACAAGTTTCTGATGTTTTGACTAATACCTCTCTCAGCATACTGATTCTCTGGAGACAAGTGTCACGGAAATGCTTTTGGATAGAGAAAAATGCATTCGCCCCTAAGTCTCCACCGACCCTGTTATTCAAAGAGTCAATACTATAAGGCTGGTGCATTACCTGAAACATGGATTTTTCTTCTCCAAGTATTGTAATTATTGATGCTTTAGAATCTTCATGCTTTATCCATCATACTAAGGCTATCCTTGAAAAAGTATTGCCTGAGTCTAGAGCTCATAAGTCAACATCAATGATAATAGAAAGCATGTATTAAAGACCATTAAGCACTTACTCTTCTGAAAGCTTTTTGTGTAAAAACTTTCTCAAGCCCCACCACAGCCCCAAGAGATCAGTTCTACTACTATCCCTGCTCTATAAATGGGGAAAATGAGGCACAGGGAGGTTAAGTAATTTCTTATTTCACATACAGCAAACAGTAGAGCAAGGGATTGCAGTGTGGGCATTTGCTTATAGATAGCTCCCTACGCACTAGAACGTACTGCCTCCAATTGGCAGGAAATGGGATACAGGCAAGATTTTTAACCCGTATGTAACCTTCGTGGGGCCAACAAGGCCCTTGAGAATTACATATAAATATGTCTATACACTGATGTGCATACATGTTCGTGGTTATGTGCGCACTTTTCTGGGAAGAGACTCTACTGATTTCATTCAATTCTCCGAATTGTGCAAGGTTCCGTAAGAAATGGTTCAAGAACGATATAGTGAAAAATAGTCTAGTGCTTGAGACCTAAATTCTGGTTCTGTCACCCACTTTATTAAGCTATTAACAGCTTTGATTTTCCTGGTATGTTACGCAAAGAATAACAATGCCAATGACATAGGGTATTGTAAGAACCAAATGACATAATGCATAACCAGCATCTAGAAGACTGTCTAGCCTTATTATCACATAAGTACAGGTCCCTTCCTGATCCCTCTGGAAGCCTCTAGGCAAGTTGGTTGCTCCCCATCAATCAAGATAAGTAGAGATGTCTTTATCTGCTTTCTTTCTCAGAGTCCCAGTGATCTTTGCTAAATATTTCCAGCCCAGAGCAGCGACTGTGAGTATAGGTCAAGGGCACAATTGTGGTCTTTGTTAGACCCAGTTCTCCCCTTTACACACATGATACTCAAGTTTTTTCCGGGCCCAGGTGACTCTTTTACACATTTCACTTGGCAGAGGACCAAGTAGGAAAGAAAACAACAAAACAACCGCCTAAACCTTGTCATATTTGAGGTGCAATTAATACTTCCTTTTTGAAAAACGGAAACCATTTGAATTTTAAGGAAAAAGCAGGTTAAGTGAAAGAAATTAAAATGTGACTGTATCATTCCTCTATAGACGCTATTAACAAATTACCACAAATTTAGAGGCTTAAACACCAAATTTGTTATCATGTAGTCCTGAAAGTCAGAAGTCTAATGTGGGTCTCACTGGGATAAAGTGAAAGTTTCACCAGGGTTACGTTCTTTTCTGGAGGCTCAAGGAGAGAATCAGTTCCTTTATCTTTCCTGGTTCTTAGACACCTACCTTCATTGCCTAGCTTATATTCCCGGCCATAGTCAAAGCCAACAATTGCCAGTCTAGTCTTTCCCACTCTGTCATTGACTTTTCTTCTGCCTCCCACTCAACTTCCACTTCAGGATCCGTTTGATTACATTGGGCCCACCTGGAAAACCCAGGCTATTCTTCGTATTTTAAGGTCAGTTGATTAGCATTCTTAATTCACCTCTGCTATGTAATATAACATATTCACAGGTCCTGGGGATTAGGATGTGGACATCTTTGAAGGGCCTTTATTCTACCTAACACAGCTACCTTCTAAAATTCCCTATTTAAAATTCCAACCCACCCACACCCTCCATATCTTTCCTATGAGTTTAAGACCTAATTGCTGCCATAAAAGTATGAAGTGCCAAGGACATAGATTTCATGGGATATATGGATAAAGGAGTCAAGGTGACCTGGGTTTGAATCCTACTCTGGCCATTTTTAATGTGATAATCTTTGGAAAGTCTTAGCACATAAGCCTCAATTTTCTTATTTGGGAAATGGTGATAATACATCAACTACACAAAGCTGTGAATATCAAAGAGGATAGTCGCACGAGATGTATCTGGCACAGAAACATACATGGCAAGTGCTCAATATTCATTCCCTTTCCAAGTTTTTTCTTCCTCCGCCCTGTAATTCCAGTCGAGCCCTTGTTCCTCTGATGGGATTAATGTGAGGTGGTTTTGTTTGTTTGTTTGTTTGTTTGTTTTTATTATTGTTGTTTATTCGTTTTTAACTGTGCTCAAACAGACATAACATTTTTCATCTTAACCATTATTAAGTCGACAGTTCGGTAGTATTTAGTATGTTCACATTGCTGTGCAAAAGATCTCCAAAACTTTTTCATCTTGCAGAACTAAAATTCTGTATTCATCGAATAATTCTGCATTTCTTCCTCCTCCCCGAACCTGGTAACCACTTTTCTACTTTCTGTTTCTATGAGTTTGACTACTCTGATGCCTCCTATAAGCAGAATTACAGTTTTTGTCTGTGACTGACGTATTTCACTGAGCATAATGTCTTTAAGGTGTATCCATGTTGTAGCCTGTATCAGAATTTGCTTCAGACATAGCATTTTTAAGGCTGAATAATGTTCCACTGTATATAATACAAATTGTTTATCCATTCATTCATCCACGGACATTGGGTCGCTTCCAACTTTGGGCCATTGCGGACTGCTGTTATGAACATGAATATATCAGTATCTCTTTTGAGACTCTGCTTTCAATTTTTTTCAGATATATACCCAGGAATGAAATTGCCCTGTCATATGGTAATCCTCTCCTTAATTATTTGAGGAACTTTGATACTGTTTTTCTCTAGTGGCTGTACCATTTTCCATTTCCACCAACAGTGCACAGTGGTTCTATTTTTTCCACATCCTTGCCAACACTTGTTAGTTTCTGGGGGTTTTCGATAGTAGCCATCCTGATGGGTATAAGGTCATAGCTCACTGTGATTTTGATTTGTATTTTCCTAATGATTCGTGTTTGGGCATCTTTTCATATGCTTGTTGGTCATTTGCATATCTTTGGAGAAACCTTTCTTCAAGTCCTTGGCCCATTTTTAAAATTGGGTTATTTGTTTCCTTGTTGGCGAGTTGTGGGTATTCTTTACATATTCTGTGTATTAACCCCTTGTCATATAGATGGTTTGCAGATATTTTCTTCCATTCCATAGGTTGCCTTTTCACTCTGTCGGTTGTGTCCTTTGATGCAAAAACACTTCTAATTTTTATGCAGCCCAGCTTAACTGGTTTATCTTTGTTGCCTGTGCTTTTGGTATCGTATCACTAATGAAAATTGCAAGTCCCCCTTTAACTCTAACATACCCATGCACGCATATAGGCGCGCGCGCACACACACACACACACACACACACACACACACACACACACACTTATAAGAGCCAAGCATTTAAAAAGAAGCATTGAAGAAGTCCCTAAAGCCACTACCACCAAATAAAAGAGCAGACCAGGGGCGCCTGGGTGGCTCAGTTAGTTGAGCGTCCGACTTCGGCTCAGGTCATGATCTCGTGGTCTGTGAGTTCGAGCCCCGCGTTGGGCTCTGTGCTGACAGCTCAGAGCCTGGAGCCTGCTTCACATTCTGTGTCTCCCTCTCTCTCTTCCCCTCTGTCTCTCTCTGTCTCAAAAATAAATAAACATTAAAAAAAAATTAAAAAAAAAAAAAGAGCAGGGGCACCTGTGTGGCTCCGTTGGGTAAGTGTCAGATTCTCGATTTCGGCTCAGGTCGTGATCTCATGATTCGCGAGATCGAGCCCCATATAGAGCCCTGCATTGGGCTCTGTACTGGGCATGGGCCTGCTTAAGATTCTCTCTCTCTTTCCCTCTGCTTTCCCCCTGCTTATGGGTGCTTGTGCTTGCTCTCTCTCTCTCTCTCTCAAAAAAAAAATCTAAAACAAAACAAAAAATACAGAAACTTGTCTAATTTTTAGAAATCTCCTTCTTTTGTGATCAGAAATGTGCCGCCTTCTCTTTGGAAATAAACACACGGGAATAAGAGCAGCTGTGCTACAATCTTCGCAAGAACAAGGAAGTTGGAGCCAGGAAATCAATATTCTTGCAATTAACTAGCCGTTCGACCTTAGGCAAATCATTTTCCCTTTTTAGGTCTCACGCATTGTATCTGAGATCCCTTCCACCTTTAACGCTCTGTGCCCACTTAGTTTTTCACATGTGGGATAAAAGACTGTATCCTTGGTCCTATCTCTTGTGACACCACGGCTGGCGGGTTTACTAGGAAACAAGTAACCTCTGACCACTGTCTATAGTGCAGCCTCCCTAAAGGGAGGAGAGACAATGGGATTTTCTGGCCAACTGCAAAATCGTATATGTGGTCTTCCCACACCAGGTGCCAAGTGATGGGTATCAAGATAGAGAGTTCACAGCTGATTCGTGACCCCCTTTTGACTCCCTTGATGTCTGCATGTGTCCCCTCCCATAGTCATTCTTGGCTTCCAGACTTCTTCCTGCAGTTCTTTTGAGGGGTTCTGCAATTTTATCATTGATCACTTGCCTCAACTTGGGTTTGCTTTCTGTCTTTTCTTGTCTTAGACCAAACCACCCTTTCTTAGACTCTGGTTTTACTCCTGTCCATATAAGACTGTCAAGGTCACACCCATCCACTCTCAGAAATACAGGCTCTTTTCTGTATTTCTTCCGTCTGAGACTGGTGAAAACTTTGCACATAAAATCAATGTCTGAAGGAATTCCGATCCACTCAAATTCGGAGTCTTCCTTAAAATCTAATATTCTAGATCCGAGGTGAGCCAGAATCACATAACAATCGTGATCTCAGCTCAGACCCGAAACTACTCACTATCCCCACAAATAACTTGATCGATGCTCTCTGAGCTAGTTTAGATTATAATTAGAAGTTTTTCTCAAGAAAAACTTGATGATCCAACTTTTATTTCAATACATTCCTAGCCTGTTCTTGTTTAGTTTAAAACTACTGTGGCAGAACTTATAGTGGGTGGTGACAGGTGTGCAATAAATAGAAATAACAGATAATGCTCCAAGCATTTTCATTTGTCTGTAATGTGTTATCACACTTAAGTTTGAAAATGAGAAGGTCTGATGCCAGGAATTAGTAATAACCAAACTCTAAAGTCACAGAAAACACACACACACACACACACACACACACACACACACTGCTCTTTACATGCACACACGCACACATATACCTTTCTTTACGTGAAAAAATGCACACACTTCCACATCGTGATGCTAAGTGCCAGCCTAAATCAAGTCACTTTCATTTCAGCTTATTTGTTGTAAAATACATTTTTTTCAATAATGGAATAAATGCAGATACCCAAACCTCTAACATCCCTTAGGCAATGACATCCCTTAGACACCTACTGATTTTAAAATGCCATCACCAGGGTCCTGAATGTGGAACTAGATCTCAATTTGGGAGCAACGCTGAGGATGGGCCTGTACCCTGTGAGATTGTTGCCTTTCTTCTTGATTTAAATTCCTAGTCTGGCTCGAACATATTGGAGAAGACAGATGCTGACAGTAGAGGAGGCAGGGAGAACAGTGGGACAATCCCCAAATGAGGCGGGCTTTCACAGTAGACTCCGTAAATTTTGATTACGTACTAGGAAGCACGCTAGATAGAAGATTAGAACCCCCAAGAAAGGCAAATCAGGCCTTTCCGAGAACCTGGAAAGACACAACTAAGACAAACAAAGACCAATCACAAGGGCAACAAAAATTAGAAGATCAAGTTATTGCTTTGGAGCTGATATCACAATCCGAAACATACATCACGGAAACTTCGTGCTCCATTTCCTGGATGCAGAAAGACTAGAACTATGAAGTAACTTGAATGCTATGCTGAAAGCATTTCGACTTCATTCAGTAGGCAACAGGGAGCCACTGACATTTTTTGAGCAATAGACTGATACATTATCACCTTTTGGTAATGTCTTTTCACTAATAAATTTGGTTTGCTTTTGTCCCAGGAGGAGAAGTATACTGTGGTTAATCTTTTCAAATCTTTTTTTTTTAGAAAGAAGGAGACACTAAATGTGTAGAAATATAAACAACAAAAAGTAAACAAATACATAGAGTACTTTTCCAGTAAATAAATAGATAAATGAATAAATAAATAAATCCAGAGAAACAAGAAGCATGAGTCATATAAATCATAGCCAACCAGAGTTCTAAATAATTTTTTTCCCTACAAAAACTCTTGATAAACAGGTCAATAAATGTTAAGTGGGGTATTATTTTGTAGTTAATTTCCCTCATTTTCGAGTTTTGCTCTTCTAAGTGATTTCACCAACTATTTTATAATCGTGGCAGGTAGGAACATATCTATAATCTTTTTTTATTTTCCTACAGCGGGAGAATAGAGCAAAGATCTTGCTTCAGACAGCTAAGTGATTTACTGGAAGACCTACGAGATGATTCTGAAAATACAATTCAGATCTCCGGAGCTTTCTACTTTTTTAAAGTTAACAGTTAGTGGCAGAAAGGAACATTCGATTTGATTGAAAAGTAACATATGCATGATTAAAAAAATTCACAGTCCAATGGGCTCTGTTAGATACCAAAATATACATTTATTTTTTTTCTGCAATGCTAATAACTTAGCATTCCATTCACACTACAACTTAAAAAAAAAACCCCTTTGTTTTTATCTTTCCTGCCTTTGTGGAAAACTCCCTCTTGGCCTGCTGATTTTTGACAACCTGTTGGAAGGTAATGATAACACAGATTTTCCTTTGAGCCATATTACAACACAGCTTCCTGACAACCTTGTCTCTGGCTAAACAAATCATTTGCACCCTGCCTGATTTGTTTCCATGTTTGTAATTCAACCGCAATTTGTTCCTTCCCATGGTGAAATGAAAACGTGGCCATCAGATGCAATCCTTCCCGCTTGAGACCATAAATAATACGTTTCCGAAGCGCCACACATAAATATTTTACTAACCACAATATAGGTCGTCGGAGAAGGCAGAATGAAAGTGGTAAAGATTTCCTACGGATTCATTTTTGCAGATTTAGAGGCCATGTTATGGTTTGGTGCCTTCATTAGGCTCTTTAAGAAACTGTTTCTCATCCAAAGAAACATAGTACCGAAGACCCGAGGTTCTCAATTCCTTGACGTATCAGGTTTACATTTGCTTCCAGGTTGAGTTTGGATGTAATATATATCATCAAGTATTCCCAGGCCTGATTTTAATTCACTCATTGCCATTTTTTTTTTGTCTACATAGCAGGGTTACCTCCTGGGCAAATTAAGAGCCGCGGTAGAATAATGAAGTTTATACTGAAAATAAATTCTTCTCGCTGCCACTGGGCCAGTCACCTGAAACTATAAAAAGGGAAAAAATATGCGGAGATTTGACGGAGGCACGGGGGTGATAACGAAGAGTCATACCATAAACAAAATTCTTCTCTTCTCCCAGTTAAAAATTTTTTGTTTAAAAATATATTCCCTCTGGCCCAAAAAGCTATTTCCCACATCCTGTGGTTTCTGTTCCGTAGGTGTCCTGAAAATAATTGGGTATTTAAAGAATCTCAAAAAATTACCGATCACAGAGCCAACCGCCTCTTGGTACTTTCCCTCTGAGGCTCTTATTAATTTTTAATCAGCTCGCTGCTGCTTCAGGTCTTTAGGACTCCTGTAAGTAAAGGAAGATGCCGGGTGGGTGGCAGGGGAGGAGAGAGCAAATAAATGCAGAGGGAAATGGGCTCTCCGGATCTCAGAGACAAAGGCTGGTGTGGTTTCAACAAAGCCAGAGTTAAGGCAGTTTCAGGGGAGAAAAACCATTCCCTCAGCCAGACCACAGGTGAGCCTAAGAATCCCATTTCTCTCCAGCTGCTTCACTGGTACAGACTGCGTGCATTCTTCTGGCCTTTTTTCCCAAAGATGAATAGCGCTCCTTTTGTTGTCAGGAGGGCAAAATGACTTGATTGTCTAGGACTTTTTCTACTTTTTCCACTTTATCTAAGAGACGCATAAATCCTTTCCTTGTCTCCAGCACCCTCTCTCATTGTTCATCACCTGGAAAATCTTGCACGATGTCTAGCATACACCAAATATTAACACACATGTGTGCAGTTAGTGTTTCTCTCTAATGTGGAGGTGCTCATTTAGACCAAAATGGGGATCTTGGTCATTTTTAAGGGCTTTTACCAAGTCTCCGTCTCCTCCAACCCTCTAGTGGGCATGCCAGGTAGCAGGCTGCACTGGCATTCTTGGTTCTGACGAGAAGGTAGTTCCTCTGAGTGGACTTTTTCTTTTTTTTCCGCTTTCTAAACTGTTGGGTGGTAGAAACGATAGGCAGGAGACACGTATTTGGCAAAGCAGGACTTAGTAAAAGGCAGGGGACAGTGACCTGAGACTGAGCAACCAATGTTCTTCTTTCCATACCTTTCACTAATTAGAGGATCAAGACACTTCTCCCGAACTGAGGTTAAATTTTAAAAGACTTTGGACTAATGGATGTTTTTATTTTGTTTATCTCCTTACTTATTTGTTTGCTTGTTTATATTTTAGTTATTGGTCAAGCTCAAAATGATTATTTTCAAGTATATAAAAAATGATCTTCTAGAAAAAACTTAAACAGTACCTCCTTATGAAAACCCTCCTTAAGAGTGAAATTTTGGGGGGAATACTTAAAATAAGAGGATAATTTTTCCTTTTTCTACTAGATTGCAAGCTCCTCTTGAGAGCAGACCTTTTTTTTTACAAACCCTTGATAGGGTCACTCTTTTCGTTTTAGACATTCCAATGGAATCCCATGGTTTCAATTTTCATGACTCTGAGAATCCTTTTTATATATTTTCCAGGGTAGAGTGTCTCGTCAAGTACTTGACGCATTATTTTTCAGGGACATCGTTTGTTTTCTTATTAAATTAGTGAGTCATTTGTATATTCTGGATAGAAATCTTTTATCTGATATTTGATACAAAGCTATTTTCCCCCAGTCTGTGACTTGTCTTATCATTCTTTTAACAGTATCATTTGAAGAGAAGTTCCTTACTTTTGATGACATCCAAATTTAAAACTTTTTTCTTTTATAGATTATGCTTTTGGAGTCATATGTAAACCTTTGGGGCTCCTTGGTGGCTCGGTCGGTTGAGCATTCAGCTTTTGATTTCGGCTCAGGTCATGATCTCACTCAGTTTTTAGGATTGAGTCCCATGTCAGGCTCTGCACAGAGCTTACTTGGGATTCTCTTTCTCCCTCTCTCTCTGACCCTCTCCCCTCTCTCAAAATAAATATATAAACTTAAAAAAAAGAAATCTTTGGTTGATGCAAAGTCATAAAATTTTTTCCTATTATTTTTCTAGAAATGTGATAGCTTTGGGTTTTAGTCTATAATCCATATTGACTTCCATACACGGACAAAAGCATGGGTTAAAGTTCATATATTTATCAGTGAATTCTCAGTTGTTCCAGCAAGACTTGCTTCCTCCACTGCATTTTCTTCGTACTTTTTTTATTTTTCAGAATTCAAATGCCTAAGTACGTGCGGGTCTAATTCTGGGTGTTCTCCTCCATTCCATTGATCTGTCTCTCTTGAGCAAAACAACCCAGACATCCTGATTATTCTAACTGTATGACAAGTATTCAACACTGGAAGATTAAGTTATCGGACATATTCTTTATCCAAGTTATTTTAGGTACTCTCTGTCTTTTGCATTTCCATATGAATTTTCGAATCAGATTTCTGCCATTAAAAAATAAGAGGAGGTCTTATAGCGCACGGTAAATATACTGGTTTTTTCTAATCATGTAAATCATGTAGTTGCTTCACGAAAAATATCCTTTTGTGGCGGATGTCTTTTTAGCTGTTTTGGAAGGACATTTTTTTCCTTGGGCAAAGTCAGACTGCAGCAAGGATGAACCCCAATATCCGTGTGGCTTACCATAACCAAGGCCCACTTCTATTGCACGCCGATAGACAAGTTCTACTCCATATCGCTTTCATTTCAGATCCGGGCTGAAAGGGAGCAAGCCTCTATTTGGACAGTGAAAGTCTTATAGCAGAGGAGGGAAGAGAGATGGTGCTACCACTCAGTGGTTCTTACACTTTTGCTGAGAAGCCACCTGTCACATCCTTTCACATTTCATTGAATAAAGCCAGACACATGGGCAAGCCTGGCGTCAATGGAACGAAAAGAAAAATTCTCAGAAAGAGGGCAAAATAAGAAAAGGGATATGATTATTTTTAACAGAATAAAATCTATCCCAGATACAAACTAGCATTTTTTTAATTGGCTACTTTCAGAATTGTGTGTCGATCTGTGAATGGCCAGGATTGATTTCATGTGGGATAAATGTTTCCCGGGGAGAACTAAGGAAGCCCACTTGTTTTGCCGCGTGTGGGTGTGCCTCCTTTTCTCCCCAACCTCGCTCCTCTAAATTCCAGTTAAGAAGCCTTTGGGCCGGCTGCTTTGACTTCACAGCCTAGCGTCACATCACGTATTTCGGGAGAAAGTGGCACTATTATTTCCTGTATCATCGTTTTGCCCATCATTTTATTCCTTTCCTTCTCTTATTTAATATTTTCTCAGAGATATTTACAGAAAATTTACAAACATATGTAATTCAGTAAGTAACCAGTTCTCCCTAAATAGAATTAAACCTAAGTGAGAAAAGAGAAGTGGATTGTCTGGAATCCAATAGGATAATTACCATAAAAGCCATCATTAGTTGAGTGTTCAGTGTGTGCCGGTCATGATTCTAAATGGTTCACCTGCATTTTCTCACTTAATGCTTCCAGACTGCTATTAAGTAGATACCATTGTTATTATGTGAATAACAATGAGGAAATAGGTGCACGGAGATGTTAAATGACTGGTCTAAAAACTCACGAGTACTGTAGTTGTGTCTTGATTCAAATCCAGGCCACTTGATTCCAGAACCTAGGTCTACAACATTGTAATTCAAGAAGACAACTTTCAAACAATCTCAGAGTTCTTACTTGACAATCCCTAAGCTTTTAAAATCCTAAGATTTTAATGTCAAAGGGAAACACTACGTTTTCTGTGAAATCACTTGCATCTAGACAAGATAGGCTGTTGATCTCAGGCTAATTTTGGGGAAATTGCAGTGTGGATGAGTAAAGAATCTAAATTATAGTACATTATAAAGCAATGTATAGAGGTATTACTTTAAAGTTCAGATCAAAACTGGAATTTATCTAAATGAGCTGTGATTAGGATTTGCTGGCTAACACAAAGTCATTTAACAAATATTAGTTGCATCCTAATTTAATTATAACTTCATTGCATTTAAAAAGAAAAATATCTTAAAATCCTCAACAAAATACTAGAAGATGAAATCCAGCCTCAGATTAAGAGGATTATACCTCCCGACTAAGTGGGATTTATTCCAGGAATGTAGTAAGAAATCACTCAATGTAATAAACCACATTAATAGCATGAAGAAACACACACACACACACATACGTACACACACACTCATCTCAATTCATGAAGAAAAAAGCATGTGACAAAATACAATACCCTTTCATGATAAAAATACTGAACAAACTAAAAAGAGAATACAACTTATTCCACGTGATGTATTGATGGAAACCCACAACCAAGACCACATTCAGTGCTAAAATACTGGACATTTTCCTTCCCCTTAAGATCAGGAACAAGACAGGGACACCTGAGTGGCTCAGCTGGTTGAGCATTTGACTTCGGCTCAGGTCATTATCTCACAGTTTATGAGTTTGAGCCCCGTGTCGGGGTCTGTGCTGAAAGCTCAGAGTCTGGAGCCTGCTTCAAATTCTGTGTCTCCCTCTCTCTCTGCCCCTCCGCTGCTCTCATTCAGCTCTCTCTCTCTCTCAAAATAAATAAACATTAAAAAAAAATTTAGATCAGGAACAAGACAAAGGTGGCTGCTTTCGTGGTACGTACTCAACATTGTATGGAGGTTCTAGCCAGAGAAATTAGGTAAGACAAAAAAAAAAAAAAAGCATCAGCCAAAACGGGGAAAAGGTAGCAAAGTTATATTTTTCCCATTTGAAATGGTCTTATATATAGAAAATCCTAAAGAACCCACAAAAGAACACGTTAGAGCTAATAAATTTAATAAATTTTTTCAGCAAAGTTGCAGGATAGACGATTGACAAAAATCTGTTTTGTTTCTATACTCTTATAAAGAACAATGCAAAATGAAATTAAGAAAATGATTCCATGTGTAATTACATCATAGAGGGTGATGCTGGCATCAAGGTAGACATACTGATGGATAGAGCAGACTAGAGTCCAGAAATAACTTCTTTATTACTGGCGGCCAAAGACAGTTGAGCATATATGTGGACCTGAAAACTTCTGGATTCCCAAGACTGCAATATCAAAATCTTTAATCCAAATGTTAGTAACGGATGAAACTATAATATCTATAATGTCTTTTTATCCGATGATATTTAATATGCACTAAGTTGAGCACTGGCACTTGTGAAGAGTTGCTTGAAAGCTGTCTAGAGAGGTGGAGTTAGGGGAAAATCAGTCACAGTGGCTCTGTCTCACCACAACCACTTCAACCAGAATAGTTCCATTTTCGTCTATTATGTTTATTTATTTTTAATGTTTACCTATTTATTTTGAGAGAAAGAGAGCTGGGGAGAGGCAGAAAGAGAGAGAGAGAGAGAGAGAGAGAGAATCCCAAGCAGGCTCCGGGCTGTCAGTGCAGAGCTCAACTCAGGGCTGGAGCTCACAAACCATGAGATCATGACCTCAGCCTGAAATCAGGAGTCCGATGCTTAACCAACTGAACCACCCAGGGGCCCCCATCTATTTTGTTTATTGTGTCTCCCCACAAGGTTTTGGTAAACATGTCAAAATTTACACTAAAAAAAAGGTTTTTTTTTATAAATTCAAGAGTTCCTGGAGTTTGAAGGGGCCTGAATAAAAGTCTCTCTCCTATTTGCCTTTAATCCCAACTATTTTATCTTTGAAGTTATGAGTGATGGCTGCCTTCCCTAATGCTATTAGGACCTATAATTTTGTATCATATAGAATTTGCAGCACACTTAACTGTTTCTTTTCATTTTTCGTTATATTAAAGTATAATTTACACAATGTCATATTAGTTTCAGGTGTACAGTTTGATCCAACAATTCTATGCATTTCTCAGTGCTTGTAACAATAAGTGCCCTCCCAATCCTCTTCATCTATTTCACCCATCCCCCCCATCCACCTCTCCTCTGGCAATCACCAGTTTGTTTTTTGTACTTAAGAGTTTATCTTTTTGTTTGTCTCATTTCTTATTTCTTTGTTCATTTGTTTTGTTTCTTAAATTCCATGAGTGAAATTATATAGTATTTATCTTTCTGTGACTGACTTCTTTCACTCAGCATTATACCATCTAGGTCCATTGATGTTGTTGCAAATGGCAAGATTATGTGTGTGTGTGTGTGTGTGTGTGTGTGTGTACAGTTGGGTTGCTTCCATATCTTGGATAACCCTAATGCTTTTTATGATATACATATATATGTAATATTGACAGTGCAATTAATAAGGTTCTTGTTTTTCAAAATACAAAACTGAGATAGGCAATCAGGTGGTAGCCAAGCTAAACACCAAACTCAAGTTCATTTCATTTAAACGTCAATGATTTTGTATCAGCATTTCTAGAATTTACTATGAAATGAAATCTTCTGAGGCTTTGGAATAAGGCATAAAGAATGGAACACTAATATTTACAACTAGCTAAAGCCTCCTTTGTCCTTATGGATTTTTAGAATATAATTTGCTACTACATAGGTTTTTTCACTGAGTTAAAGAGTGCCTTTCCAAAATTTGTCTACCCAAAACTTGTGAATAGAAACAGGTAGATGGAAAGATTTTGTAGATATAGCCAAGATGAAGTTATACTGAATTAGAGTGGGTTGTAAATTCAATAAAGCTGGGGTCCTTACAAGAAGAGAGAAATGTGGACATGCAGACATAGATGCACAGGGGAGAAGGACAAGAACAGACAGAGGCAGAGACTAAATGATACAGAGATAAACCCAGGAATTCCAAGGATTTTCTGCATCCACAAGAAGCTATAAGAAACAAGGAAGAATTCTCATCTGCAAGCTTGGAGACAGTGGGGTGGCCATGGGACTGCTAACACCTTGATTTCAGACTTCTAGCCTCTAAGCCTGTGAAACAATGCATTTCTGTTCTTTTTAACCACCCAGTCCTGCAGATGCCCTAATTAGAAACTAAGACAGGATTTGTTTGGGAGAATATGTAGTTCCATTATCAATTCAATCGTCCCTGGACTGAAATGGCTTCGAAATGAGAGACGCATTAGTAGGTTTTCCCCTGCACTTCAAGGCAAGAGAGTGCTCGCTAAATGTGGATAAGGATGACATTAGAAAATAGAGAAGTTTTCCACAGGACCTCATGCACCAGTTTAGTGCAAGAATGCAAGTATTCACAATTAGAGAGCTAGGATCTGTGAAAGTTAATAAAAGGATACCTCACTAGAATAGAATCAGGAAGCCAGCAGGGGGAGCTCTACATCCTACCACTCTTTGTCAATTGCAGACTTAACAGGAAAACTTCCCCTGTAAGCAAATCCTACTTTAGCCACACGGCTTTACTTTCCCAGCAGGAGGAAAAAGGTTTTCCTCCTCCCCCAGCAATAGCACAGCCAATGAGAGACAGTCACAACTCAGCGGAAGAGAAGTCACCATACTTCAGAGTCCCACTGTCCTCCAATGGACGTTGTGTTTACAACATCCCTCTCCCCTCCCCTCTTTCTCTCCTTTGTTTTCCTGGCTTGCTTGGAGCTTGCTATAGCTTGCCTTCTCAAATCATAATTCTCTGCTATTCTCAAATACTAACCCATTTTACTGTAAAATAATGACAGCTTTATTTTCTCAGGTTAACAGATCTCATTCTTGATTTGTAACCGTTTCAAAACTGAGACTTTGCGAAAGGCACTTACTTTCCCCAGGCCTTTTCTCTCTCCTATAAAAAGGGAGTCTTTTCCATATCTGCTAACGTTCAAAGGGATAGTGAGTATCTGAGAATAAAATGATTGCGAACATGTTTTGAGTCATGTAGAATTGTTCAATCCAGGTGTCACGAAGGGCAAAGGTTGGCTAAATAAGCCAAACTAATCAGGTTTATTTTTCAATTACATTAGCTAGAATCTTCAAATATGGAGTGAAGAAATCAAATGACTATTCATTCCAAAGTTTAACTTTCTATCCTTTTCCTAACCTAATTGCAGAGACTATCACAAAAAAAACATTCCATGTTCTGCTTTTCTATTAACCTAACTTGTTAAAGCTTCCGTCACTTAAGAAAACAAGGACAAGCAGTGCAGTTCTGTAACCCTCAAAGCAGGGACTAAAAATTACTCTTCATCGTTAACTTAAATGGAAGATTAGCTATTGTGAATACAATCAAGACAAGTGGCCAGCCACTTCCCTTGATCTGTATCATGGGAAAGGGGGTCCTTGAAAACTACAGGGGTGTGGGGCGCCTGGGTGGCTCAGCTGGTTGTGCCTCCGACTTTGGCTCAGGTCATGATCTCACAGCTTGTGAGTTCGGGCCCCACGTTGGACTCTGTGGTGACAGCTCACAGCCTGCAGCCTGCTTTGGATTCTCTGTCTCCCTCTCTTGCTTTCCTTACCCCCTCCTCACTCAAAAATAAATAAATTTAAAAAAAATTACAGAAGTGTTAGAGGAGCCAATAGAAGTCCCTAGGAGCTGACTGAAGCAAAGGCAGAGAGATGGGGTATATCTCCCTTTCTCGGCCGTGGTTGGTGTCTTTGTGGCTCAAGGATCTTCCCTCCCCTCTTCCAATACATCTCTCCTTGGGCTCAGTTCCTGCCAGGATCACTGTGACTCAAGATTCCAATATTTTGTCTAAGCTCCTGCTCTGTTAACAGCTTCCCCCAACCCCATTTTCCCTTGAACCCTCATGATGGAAGTGGCCTCCTAGAGTTTCTAATTTCATTTTTCACCTTCCCTTTTCTTCTTTCATCTCTTCCAGCATCCTTGTAACTAATTCCCTGTATTAATGTCCCTCTATTTAATTTACTTGGCGTGGTTTTTGTTTTCCTGGATGGACTCTTATTGAATCAGTAAGTTAAATTAGTTTGTCTCTGCATGGAAGAAGACATAAATGTTTCCAATTTTTTCTGATTCTCTAGCCTTAGAAAAGATTGATTGCACTTAATATACACTATAGCATGGAAGAACTACAGCCACGTGATTATTTACCCTGATATAAATGCATGTAACACTAGGGGCATGTAAACAAGTCTTTACTTTTCTCCTTTCTCCAGAGTGTGTTTGGAGACAATTATGAAAACAAACTTTTCCGAGGTGGCAGGGGTGGGTGGTTGTAATGGAGAAGGGATGTACAGAATGTTCAGTTTTGCTTGGGAGTTTGCAGTGTTTCTGTATATAATCACAGTGCACCTTTGGCCCTTCTCATTAGTGAACTAGGGAACTCTTTCTTGTCCTATAAAATTTTGCTCAGATACTGCTAGCTGTTCACAAAACTCCATGCTTTCCTCCTCTTCATGATCACACAGCTACTTCACATTTTTTAGCCTCCCGTGTTGGTAGGTATCACCATGTGTCTTCGTTCTAGGCATGGAATTTAATGTCACTTCCTGGTGATACTACCGTTTCTGGGCATGGTTCATAAAAATCTCTTGAGTTGGCTTATCCATGTGTCCTTCCCCCTTCTGCCTGCTGGCAAGGAGAAACACAGGATGACTCGGGGAGCTCTGTGTTGAAGATGGCACAGCCTCTGTCAGTCTGGGTCTCTGGAATACTCCATGGTGAGGAGTCAGTCTACGGACCCATTCACTCACTGATACCATTACATGAGCCAAAATAAATTGATTTGGGGGTATTATACATCTGGGGTCTATTAACTATAGCACTTAGCATAGGTGCTATAGCATTTATATCAGGGTAAATAATCATGTTTCTAACCAATATACTTCCTCCCAAAGTCTTTTTTTAACTTCCACAGAAGTAGTAGTTTCCTGTCTTAGGTACCTTGTTTATACCTGGATTAGAATTAACTGTTCGTAATGCGTGCTCTCTCTCTCTCTTTCTGTTTCTCTCTCTCCAGAACACGAGTTTTACAAGAACAAGACCTCGTTTACCTTTGTATCCCCAGTGCCAAGCATTAGGGATGGAGCATACGAGGTCTCAAGAATTGTATGTTGGACCGAATGGACTGGAATTGGAGTCTTACCTAGTCTCTTTCCTTCTCCCATCCTTCCTAGGATGAAAATCTTGTCTTCGTTACCCTGACCTTTTTAAACCAACGTCCACTATTCTCTTCCAAACGCATCACCCATCCATCTACCCATCTACTTGAAGTTTTAATTTGAGACTTCTGTATGTCAACCATTCCTCGGCTCCCCACTTCTCTATAGAATCATCACACCTCCGAGCCTTTTCTATCTTCATTATGGCCCACGGAATGTAGTCTCATTGAAGTATTGCTTACGATATCCTAGGCGATAAAAAATAAGTATGCTGTTTTTATGAGCGCATGATAAGATCCCTCTGCATTCATACTCTGAGCTGTGTTTTAACTGACAGAATGATATTACCAACCTGAAAACCTCTGATTTCTAAATGTAACCATTGTTAGTTATAAGCCAGGATTAGATAGACTAATAACCCTGAAGACCCATGAGTCCCATGATGAGAACAAAGGTCAATTCACTGAAATACAGTTCGGGGGGATATTTTGGCTGTGGAAGAACAGGAACAATAGATAGCAGAATATGTCTTTATATTCTTTGTTCAACTGGAGTGAGACTAGAAGGTAAATTTTTAAAATCCATTTACCTCACTGAGACTTTGATATTAAGAATTGTACAGATTCCTAGGGCTCCTGGGTGGCTCAGTCGCTTAAGCATCCAACTCTTGATTTTGGGTCAGGTCATGATCTGACGGTTTGTGAGCTCGAGCCCCACATCCAGCTCTGCACTGACAATGTGGAGCCTGCTTGGGATTCTCTCTGTCTCCCTTTCTTTCTGCCCCTCCCCTACTTGTGCTAACTCCGTCTCTGTCAAAATAAAATAAAGCTTGAAAAAAAAAAGGAATTGTACAGATTTCTAATCTCCTCCATTGGAAAATAACTGAATGAAAAAAATATCAGGACTAGAAGCTGCCTTTCAATTCACGTACATTAGTGGTCCCTGCCATGCTGAAGAAGGTGAACTTTTGAAGTATATTTTCAAAGTCATGGGTGCATGTACACACACACGCACACACACACACACACTTTACATACAATTTCAATGACTTAGTATTCCCTGGAGGACATCCATGATCTCTCATCCATCCCTGGAAGCCCATTAATGAACTCTTGTATGCACTAACAAAGACGTGTGGATATCAGCTATGAACTTTGCTCCCGATAATGGTAAAATGCAATAAATGCCGCATTCATAAGTTTATCAATTTTTCCAAATTAAATTGCATCTACTTCTAGCTCCTACTCATGAGGCTCGTAGAAAAGTCCATCTCGATCTTCATTAAGAGGGCTGCCACATCCATTCCCCCAGGATCACATCCTGGGCCTTTCGTAGTGCAGACGATCAGGGGAGTTTACACTGGTTATGGCTGATGTGTTCCCGGTCCAGGGCCACAAGCTCCTGTTGCCACGCCTGGGTAGGCAGCTTTTCCTTGTGGCTCTAGAAGCTCTCGCTCCTCACATTCTGTCACATCAGCATCGCCAAGGCACTCCATCAGAGGAATTATCACCTCGGAAGCGGACAATGGTGACCGCGCAGGAAGATGGGGGACTGCTATTGGCTAATCCCTCCCCCCCAATTCCAATTCCAATCCCACTTCTGGGGGAGAAACTCTAAAGGTTTTCTCAAACCCTATAGCTTTCACCTCCTCTGCTCCATCTGCTGGGAGAATTCAGCATAAATCATGTCAACTGCTTTTTGCAGGATAGGGAAGTATACCTTGAACCCCTGGAGCAGCCAGCTGGGTTCAAGCCCCAGCTTTCATGCTTACTAACTCTACAAATGCATTAGTTTCTCAGCGTTGCCATAGCAAATTACCGTAAACATTATGACTTAAAACAACAGAAGTATTATCTCACGGCTTAAAGGTCAGAAGTCCAAAATTGAAGTGTCATCAGAGTTGGTGTCTTCTGGAGGCTCTGAGGAAAAATCTGTTCCATATCTTTCTCCTAGGGGCACCTGGGTGGCTTTAGTTGGTTAAGCCTTTGACTCTTGATTTTGGCTCAGGTCATGATCTCATGGTTTGTGAGTTCGAGCCAAGTGTTGGGATCTGGCGCTGTCCATGCAAAGCCTGCTTGGGATTCTTTCTCTCTCTCCCTCTCTCTCTGCCCCTCCCCACTTGCACTTGCTCTCTCTCTCTCAAAATCAATAAAAAATTAAAAGAAATACATAGCCCTCTTTTAGCTTCTGGTGGTGGCCAGCAATCCTTAACTATCCTTGTCTTGCAGATGTGTCATTTCAATCTCCACCTCCATGTCCATGCCACCTTTTCTTCTTTTATGAAGACACTTCGCATTCGATTTTGCCATTCAGTTTAATACAGGATGATATCATCTCGAGGTTTTTAGCTTAATGACATCTAAGGAAGCATTCTTCCAAATAGCTTGGCTTCACAGGTTCTGGATGGACATATCTTTTGGAGGATCACCCTTCAACTCACTACAACAAACTAAAAGCAATTGTTTAATTCTTCGATGTCCATCGTGATCCATCGTCTAATGAGGATGATGATGGTGATGATAATAGTAAACTCCTCCATAAGTTTACTGGGGATAGATGAGAATAAACGTGTAAAGCACTTAAAGACTTGCCAGTAAATAGCAACTATTCTTCGCTAAACAATATTTGCTCTAATGGAGAGTTGACTTCTGAAAACCTATTAATTTCTGCTCTTGGGTTAATGCCAAGCTCTTTTAACAAAGCCCAAGACAAGAAAGCACAAGAGCTAATAAATTCCTGTCTATGAAGATATGGGGGGGGATGAACACTGGAGGGCACTCTGCCACATTTCTGTAGCTATTTTGCCTTAGGACCAAGAGATGGTTTTCATGGTGGAAATGTTGACAGTCTGTCAAGGTTGGTTTTTTGTTTTTGTTTTTGTTTTCAGTTTTTTCAAAGTTTATTGATTTATTTTGAGAGAGAGACTGAGAAAGCAAGCAGGGGAGGGGCAGAGAGAGGGGGAAAGAGAGAATCTCAGACAGACTTCGTGATGTCAGCGCAGAGCCCAATGGGGGGCTCGATCCCACAAACTGTGAGATCATGACCTGAGCTGAGATCAAGGGTTGATGCTTAACTGACTGAGTGACCCAGGCACCCCAGGGTTGCCTTTTATTTAGCCCAAAGAATATAAAAATTTCCAATGGCAGGACATTGGGATGAAAAGGGGGTCTAGTAAGGAAATCCCATTCACACCAAATTTTAACATAGGGAAGTGTTTTCATGTTTATTTATTTTTGACAGAGAGAGAGAGAGAGAGAGAGAGAGAGAGAGAGAGGGAGGGGGAGGGACAGAGAGAGAGGGAGACACAGAATCCCAAGCAGGCTCCAGGCTCTGAGCTGTCAGCACAGAGCCTGATGCTGGGCTCAAACCCCCAAACCACAAGACCATGACCTGAGCCAAAGTCAGATGCTTAATTGACTGAGCCACCCAGGCACCCCTAACATAAGGAATTTAATATAGGGAACTTGTTAATCAGGGAGGACTGAAAAGCCAATAAGGAAGCACAGAGGTAACACAGAGATAGTAATTGCAGGAAACAGCTCCCACTCCCAGACAAGGGGACAGACAGAAGGATCATTTCCCCTCACTTCATTTCATCACACAGGCACCTTATGACCACACATCATCGCAAGAAGGGTGAATACAGCTCAGTAAGTTATTTTGAGAGAAACCACATTCACATAACTTTTATTACAGTATATTTTTATAATTGTTCTATTACTAGTTACTGTTAATCTCTTACTGTACCAAATTTATAAATTAAACTTCATGATAGGTATATATGTATAGGAAAAAACATAGTGTGTTTAGGGTTTGGCACTACCTGTGATTTCAGGAATCCACTGGGGGTCTTGGAACGTATCCCCCTGGATAAGGAGACACTACTGTATATAAAGAGAAATATATAACAATTACTACAATATGCTGTAATCAAAGTTATATGAATCTGGTCTTTTTCAAAATAACTTATTGAAATTATTCACCCTTCTTGTGACAATGTGAGATCATAAGATGCCTGTGTGATATGTCATGTGATAATAGGCTCAGTCTTTGATTACATTAAAACAACACTAAACTACAGTTAGCAACGCTAAGTCCTTCAGGATCTAACGCTGATTTAAGTGGCCAGGCCTGTATAATCACCAAGGTCTATCTGACTTTAAAGACCGTAGTTTTTTAATCTGAGTACCATCTGGATAGCAGGACTAAAATCTGCAATGTTCTCAGCAATCTGGAATATTGGGCCAAATTTAAAAAGCATTTATTATACCAAACATAAATGTAACATTTTGTACCTGAACTAAAAAAAATAGTACAACTGTCAGAGAAAGAATATACGTGCCTATACAGCCCCCGAAGGATTAATGTGTTTTAGCCTATTGCAATCATATTAATAAACAATGTGGTCCAGCTATCAAAAAATAAATTTGACTATTTTCTGCAGTTTCCAAACCAACTAAGGGGAGAGCCCATCTTTATTCAGCAATGGTCAGGTTACACCTGGACTATTTTCTTCAAGGTGGAGTATTAGATCATCAGAGGAACTTTGAAAAAACTGACTTAATGAGATGTGAGTGACCATCATGATGACAAGATGATGCCACCGTCTTGATTTCTGCCCACCTTATCTTTTTTGTTATAACTTATTTATTTAAATTCAGGTTATTAACATACAGTGTAGTCTTGGCTTCGGGAGTAGAACCCAGTGATTCATCACTGACATATAACACCCAGTGCTCATCCTAACAAGTGTCCTTAATGCCTATCATCCATCTAGCCCATCCCCCTGCCCACCTCCCTTCCAGCAACTCCCAGTATGTTCTCTGTATTTAAGAGTCTCTTTTTATGGTTTGCCCACCTCATTTTGCTTCATAAAGTAATAGCCTCCTGCCTGGGCTCCTGGCCTCGCCATGCATTATCCAGCCTGAGGGAGGGTGGTCTGTCTAACACAAATGCGCTCAAGTCGTACCTGCTGCACACCATCCCAGAGCCTCGGGAATTATGTTAAAATCACCTAATTAGGCTTTAGAGTCCTCGGGTTTAAAAGCCAGTCCTGGGTTGCTCAGTTGGTTAAATGTCTGACTCTTGGTTTTGGCTCTGGTGGTGAGATCATGGTTTGTGAGTTCCAGCCCCACAGTGGGCTTTGAACAGCACAGATCCTGCTTGGATTCTGTCTCTCCCTCTCTGCCCCTCCTCCGTTTGCTCTCTTTCTGCCTCTCTCTCTATCAAAATAAATAAATAAACTTAAAAAATCCTCAGGTTCCTGTACGCATTTACTTCTTCACACACACACACACACACACACACACACACACGCGCGCGCGCGCGCGCGCGCGCGCACACACACACACACACGCGCGCGCGCGCGCGCACACACACACGCACACACACCCCATAGCAGATCTTCTTGATTCCCACTTCCTCCCTTTGGGCATTCTATTCCTTTTACTGGATCCCTTTCCTACCTCTGACTTCCACTTACAGACTTTCCCTCTATCCATCTTTGGCCTGCAAATTCCTGCTCATTCTTCTAGGGGTTAACTCAGGCTTCACTTTATCTTGAAAGCTCTTGCCAGCCCTTGCTCCAGATTTCAGGGCCTCTTGGCCTCTCCTTTACACTTCCATCCCCCTCCGTGCTTCCCCTATCTTAGCACATATCACGCTTTGCTGTAATTGCCATTTTCTTGTCTCCTCTACCAGATAGAAAGTTACATGAGAACAAGAACAAAGTTTGCTTTCTCACTCTTCTACCTCCACTGGCAAATAAGATACTCAATGAATAATTGTGTCTTGAAACCATTCTTGAATAAAAGATGAAGAAATCTGAATGGAATAAGGATATTTGCAGATAGGATTGTGAAAGCCATCTCCGGGGTATAAAGCAGGATACAGTTATTTTTCCATTTGGACCAGAAAACAGAATTAAGGCCAATGGGTAGACATGAACTGAAAGTAGAATTGCATTTAATACAGGAAAGAACTTCAAACAATTAGAACAATGTGAAAACATGGCATGCTGGACTTAGAGCTTCTCTATTGCTGAAATGTTCAAGCTGAGAGGCAGGTCCGTGGAAGGCTCATCGGATACATTTTAAATGCCAACTAGGTCAATTGGCAGTTTTCTAGAGTTGAGCTGCATTGAGAAAGAATCTGAGACTCCATGCGGGACAGGGAGAAAAAAAATTATATAATCAATTATTAGTGTCTGTCAAGAGCTTTCTTAGGACTGAAAAAATATGCAGTTATGTTCCATAACTGTCCTTCCGCGTCCCTGTTTCTGTCCTTCCCTCCCCCACAGCACACAGCCAAATGCATAGATACAAGATGAGAGTGTTAATAGGAAGATTATCATTTTCTCTGTCAAAACTAACCTCCCTCCCGCAGAGGCTACACTGCCTGGAAACTCGTATTTTGTTGTTTCTTTTTTGAGGTCAGGGGAAAATTTAAGGTCCAGCGTCCCTTCTTTTAACTGGAAAGTGGGATGCTTCATGCTAGTTGGCACATCCTGATTCACTACTGTTTTTGTCTTGAAACAGCAAAAAGGAGAAGTGGGTAGATAGTTATGGAAAGAAAAGATACGCTCGGGAATTTCGGACTCAAAGAATACTCAACGGTTTGTACCTGAGGAGCAACACCCGATGGGACTAGTGGGTTTTGCTAAGCCTCGCATTTGATCACAAAACAGGAAAAGAAGTCTCAGCACATGATATTTCAATCATGCAGTTCTTAGGACAAGAGAATCAAAGTTCCCATCATCCCGGGTAAGGCTCCAACTATCCCCTAGTATGGAGGAACCAGTCTGGGCCTCTGCATTTTGTACATTAAATAAAGATCTTGAAGTAGTTGAGGAGAAGCTTGTTTATTAGCTGAGATGTTATTCTCCTTTTGGCGCTGCCTTCTCTTACCACGTTAATCTTGGGTGTGCGGCTAATGTCTTTTCCGCATCGAAGTCAGGAGGCCAGTTGATACAAAGGCAGTGAACTGTGAAATGCCTGTGTGAGTAATATATGGAGTCTGGCAGCTAGCCTCTTCGGAGGCAGGAATAAATAGACTCCTTTCTTGCTTGATGGGAGTATTAAATGCTCGGATGCAGGGGCAACACATAGACTGGATACATATTAAATATTAAACAAATGCTATTTGTTACTATCGTCATATTGAGATTATTTTTATGTGTTGTCAAGTGACAAGTCAAGAGTTTTGCTCTCAAAGTTCTGCTTCTAGGACAAAGACCGGACTTTGATTTGTAGCTTCAGGACTGCGTTAGCCGGCGCCAGGAGAGCAGCGTGATTCAGGGACCAGGTGGAGATTTCGGAACCACATTTCAATCATGGTTCACCTACTTTTAACTATGTGAACTTGAGGAACTGATTTGCTTCTCTGACCTCAGTTCGTGATTGGCTTAAGATTGTGCATGTTTTTGACCTAGCACAATACCTGGAACATAGTAAGTGCCTGTATTTGTGAAATAAATACAATACAATGCAATACAATACAACACAATGCAATACAATACTGTACAATACAATACAATACTGTACAATACAATACAATACAACACAATGCAATACACTACTGTACAACACAATACAATACAATACTGTACAATACAATACAATACTGTACAATACAATACAATACAATACTGTATAATACAATACAATATGGTACACTACAACACAATACAATACTGTACAATACAATACAATACAATACTGTACAACACAATATAATACAATACAATACTGTACAATACAATACAATACAACACAATGCAATACACTACTGTACAATACAATACAATACTGTACAATACGATACAAGACAATACTGTACAACACAATACAATACTGTACAATACAATACAATACTGTACAATACAATACAATACAATACTGTATAATACAATACAATATGGTACACTACAACACAATACAATACTGTACAATACAATACAATACAATACTGTACAACACAATATAATACAATACAATACTGTACAATACAACACAACACAATACAATACAATACTGTACAATACAATACAACACAATACTGTACAATACAATACAACACAATACTGTACAATACAATACAATACTGTACAATACAATACAATACTGTACAATAACTTTAAAAAAGTTAATAATCTCTTGTTATTTTGTACATTTATTTAGATTCGGGTTTCCTTGTCTTCGATCAGTTCACCACAGAGTACCCATAGCTCTGTTTCTAAAGGGCCAATCTGACGACAGCACTGCTCTATTTCAGGCTCTTTGCTGGTTCTCTTTTACACTCAGGATAATCATCAAGGCAGGCACTGTTAATGGTTCTGTGTGAGGACTCTTCCCTCCAATACTTTTGGGTGGCTCTCTCCCTAGCCTCAGGTATTTGGCCTCACGAGCACTCAGTATTCTGCTGGATGTTCAATGGAGATTCTCTGTATGTGCAAAGTTCTCTCTGTGTAGCCTTCTTCTCTCTAGCATTTGCAAATATAGTCACCTGGGTCTTCCAGACTCTTTCTCCATCTCGAAGATTCTACCAGGCTTTGCCTATGTTTTACCTCCTTGTGCATACCACCGTCTGAAAATTTTCTCACTAGAGCAATTGTAGGGTTCACCAAATTGTCTTCTGAATCCTAGAGATCACTGTCGTTACTCATCTCTAGGGCCTTACAATCGTCGCCTCGTCTATTTTGTGCAGTTTTGCATTTGTTTTAGGTGCGGGGTATATGTCATCTGTTACTCCATCTTGGCTGAAGGCAGACATCTTAGATCACTTCTCATGGTGCTCTCAGCTTAGACATTTGTTAACTTTGGTTCACCGGAGAGAAGGGTCAAGATCCACTCAATGCGCTATCAAATATATAGCCCGAGTTCCCATCCAACGCTACCTTTCTTTAACGTTGTGCCCTTTGCCACCCTTTTGTCCTCTTTGCCCAGATTTCTGCCTTAGTTTCTCTCCTCTTCAGCTCTAAATTCCCAGTAGAACTCTTGTCTGAAGCCGTTGAGACCGGTTCCTACTTTTCTGGCTGGGCCCCATACTTTGCATGCGTTGCTTGTGGTCAGTATTTATTCTGGGCTGTTATTGGATGTTCAGCTGTTGATCTACTACTGCCTTCGGCCCTGCCTATACAGCGTATTTATTTCTGGATTAAGTATTCCTAATTACTACTTATGTACTCCTCGTTTGAACATCCATGGATATCGAGCCTTACCAAACCAAGACAGGGTGTATTATAACGCCCTGGACCCTTGAGCCAAGTTTCTACCCTCAGTGCTCTCTGCTTGTGTCCCATTCTGCAGCAACATGTGATCACAGGGATTCGGGTTACTCCGAACTCCCAACTAGGGACACTGAGACCCTAAATGATGACAACTATATGTTTTGTCCTTGGAGAAAAATATTCACGTGCAGAGAAATTCCTGTTAGAGCTTTGTGAGTCATCTAGTTAAAACTTCTTTCGGTGTCTCAATTTACAAGTTAAAAAAAAAAAAAGGAAAACAAACAAACAAAAAACAAGGCCAGCAAAGTTTAATTGAATTTCCCAACATCACAGAGCTAATTAATGTTAATGGTAGTACTCAAACTCAGGTCTTCTGCTTCCTAATTAAAATTCTTTTTCTCCTGGATCACAAACACTTAGAGAGTTTTTGGGTGAGCTATTTATTGTTAATATTGTTCTAAGGACTGTCCCCCATCACCGCACAAACACAACAACTCAACTCTTGTGGCCCTGTAATTTTTCCCTAGACCTGACTCGATGGAGAACATTTTCTTAAAGATTTTATAACTTACTTTTTCAAGCCTCCCTCTAATTCTACTCCCTCCTATAACAAAACAATGTACGTGGGAGAGCAGAGAGAAACTTCTGGTTTCTGTTTTTTTTTTCTTAACTCCTTCCTGATTTCTGAAGAGCCATAGCCCGGCCACAGTATAGGCATCACATTCTGATGCCTTCTCTTAAATGGATACTGCAATTCTTAGGTCCCCAAGTTACCTAATTTGTACATGTTGGAGAAGCTGGGGATCTTACACTATACATCAGTGGACTATAGAAAAATGTTTTACAAATCTGAGAAGATAGGCCTATTGGGGGTACTTGATTTCCTTTTTTATTTCTCCTCAAGGCAGTATGGTCTAGTCCATGTCCACGTAACTATTGTGTTCAGAGAGTCAGCGTGATTGGCACATGGAAGAAAATCCCTGTGGTGTCACTTCCTTGAGATTATTGAAGAAGCAGCCGCAACCCAACAGGGCAGTAAATAGTAGCTGGGCAGTGGAGCTCAGGCGGAGTAAATATCGTAGCTCTCCCATCCCTTCTTGCCAACTCCCACCTCATTCCCTGGAGTGCTCATGATTTGGAAAAAAGTAGGAAGATAATCCCCAGTGTCTAAATGAGAGAGAGGCAGGTTTGGGCCTAAAAGAGAAGTGTCTCTTCCCACGATATTTTACTTAGGGTCACTGTATTCAAGAGTCTCCATTCAAAGCAGAGTTGCTCGAACGCTTCACAGAACTAACACCTTAAGTTCTCAACTTTGACCAACACTGCAATAACATTAAAGAGTCGAGTGAGGGTAGAAGTGGGAGTCGATAGAAGAGCTACCTTAAAGATTAGCTGGGATATTAAAAGGGAAACAATAAAGTGATTATGAAATAAAGGATCATTTAAAACTATTTAATCTTGAGTACATAATAGCTCAGTCTTTTCTTAGATGGGTACAGATACCTGCAAACGATTCAAAAGATTTCTAGCCTGTTAGCCTGGCTCATTTTACTGTTTTGTCATTTTTTTATTTAATTAGGAACAGTGTTGACTTTTGTCATATCAAGCCCTGGAAACTTTACTTATTAATAGCCCTCAAACATTGGCAATGGCCAGAGTAATTTCAATTGCACGGGTACTAGCAATATGCCAGGCGCTACCTAAGTCCTGAAACACCTCTAAGTGGACAATAACCAGGCAGATATAATTATACCACTTTTCAGCAAAGGAAATAGAATATCAGAGAAGGTAAGTAACTGGCCCAAGGTCGCACAGCTGGCAGGTGGTAGAGTCAGGACTCTGTTTGCCACCGAAGTCCCTGCTTTTCCAGTCACTAGAATTATACTAAGTGTAAATTATTCCTCCCTGCTCTCTCTGTTCTCCCAAATCCAAGGGTGGTCATCATTATTATAATCTTGGAGTTGCTTCAAAGGCATGGTGGCTCTGCAGATTCAACTAAAGGATAAGAAAAGCAAACAAAGCGAGTGTTCATTTTCAGCCTTTATGTGGGTCTTTTCATCTTCAAAGTCCTTTGTGAATATTAAACAATTAATCCCCCCCAGAAGCCCTCAGCACTGGGGGAAGTGAACGCTTCCATTAATGTCGACGAATGCCTATCGCTATGGGTGAAGTTTCGCCTTTCAGCCTGTGCTCCGAAAGCCCGAAAGCCTTTCCATATAAAGGAAACACATTTTCGTTCACGTATCTCTCCCAGGTGTACGCGGGAGTTGCTGAAATGTCTAAACACAGTGCTTTTTAAGTACCTTTGAGGAGTTAAAAAGCTTTGCTGGTTCTGCTTCCTGAACACACACACACACACACACACACACACACACACACACAGAGACACACACACGGTTTTTATGATAAACCAGAAAAGTCGATGGTGTGTGTGCACATAGTGCTGGGTGCTCGTGGGCTATTCCAGACAAAACGGCACATAGAGGTGACTTCTCTGTTGGAGCTAAAGCCTTAGCGAAGCTGTACAGTTGTCTCTGTGGTGCACCTGATTGGCACATTTGGTTGCTAGCGGAAAGGCTGGTGGTTCGAACTTACCCAGGGATAATTTGGTCTTCTTTTCAGAACTATGTGAGCAGTCCACTTCAGGAATTTATTAGTCGTTCGCAAAGCGCTGGTTCGGTGTTCTCTCCACTGGTCTGCTAACTCCCACCCCAGGTACTTATTAAAACCACAAGTTCCCGGGCCTTGAGAGTCTGAGCCCGTTGTTCTCCCAAGGTGCCTGAGAATTTGCTTTTTAAAGGCATATCCTCTGCCCCCAGGAAACTATTATCATCGTTCAGGTTTGCACAGAATTTGTGTAGAAGACAAAATAATTGGCCCCAGAGCCACGCTGCCTGGGCCTGACTCTCTGCTTCTTCCCACATTGACTGAAAAGTTTTGAATCCCCATCTGAAGTAGCCACCGGTGACTCTAGCACAATCCCACACTGTGATTGTCTGCACGTTGGTATCTGAGAGTTTTATTTTTTTTAATTGTTTTGTTTATTTTCTGTCTTTCTTCACTTACCGCCACCCAACCCTCCCCACCCCCCCATGCACCACCCATCGTCTCTACGGTGGTTTCGTGCTGTGTCCATTTAGCAACATTGGAGCTGGACTTCTCAGAATTCCCTCCCCTTAAAGAACCAGGGTAGGACCGGCCCTCCGAGCATTTTGCCGGAGATCTGAGAGGTGGGAGTGAGTAGTCACGGTTCTCTGAAGGTCATCGTATTGGTTAGAGGTGGTGAGGGACAGAAGCAGAGGGGAGCAGGGTCTAATTTGTCCTCACTTTTCCTCCCTCCGCATTCGAGTCTGCTCCCTGACCTCCAGCCCTGCTGACCTGCCCGGCACGAGAACCTGCTCTGAGCCCTGGGAACTCACAGAGGGGGAGTCCTGAAGAGCCAGTGGCCTTCCGCAGACCTCTGCACCGCTCTGGGAGCTGGTCTTGCCCTCAGCTATGGATGAATCGGAGCTCGGCAAACTCCTGATGGCTTTACTTCCGAAGCATGTAAGTTCTGGGAAGTCCGAGACCTAGACTCTCTGCTCATCGCTCTTTCCTCAGTGCCTCAAACAGGGTCTGGCACTCAGGAAGCTTTCTGTGTCAGCAGAGTGACTGATGGAAGTGAGAGCTTCCTCATTCACAAATGGGGGGAATGATGCTTCTTAAGTTGAACTGGGTGATGACAGATGAAAGAACATATAAAGAGCTCAGTAGTATTCCTGGCAGATAATTAGCACGGATACAGGGATGTTGCTGTTATTCATTTGGTTTTAATAGCTTCGGAAGTATCAAATCTGTCACACGGAGCCAACACCATAATAACCTGTGTGATAAAATCTGTCTCAAGAGTCAGGGATCTCCCGGGCCCCTGGGTTTAGTCCTGCCTTTGAATCATAATGTCACCCCAGAGAACTACGAGGCCAGAGACGATGCTAGAGATTCCCAGGACAGCATGTCCAAAAGATGAGGAAACAGGGATTTGAGCTAGTTTTAAACTAGTTAGAAAAGAGATAAAATTAAGAACGTGTTTCCTTGAAGTGAGCCAGAGTCCTTTCTGTGATCTTATGTAAATAAAAATTTTAAAACACATTATAACTACTCATACATGTATGTACATATCATACATAGCACATACATAGAGAGATGTATACATAAATACACCCATGGTAATATGTATGTGCTACGTAATATACGCACATATTAGTATAGGGTAACAGTGTCTTATTTTCCCTGTGGCTAAGGCGATGATACATCTGAATCTCCTGGGACGGTACTGTTTATGCTTACGCTGTGGTTTAATTATTAACAGCACCCCTTTCACTCTCAAAAGGGCCTGGGTTTGTTCAATGAATTATATAAATTATATAGTTTCTATGCCTATAAGAGACCCCTTTGTTCCCCACTTTCCGTGTAAGCATTTGGAATGAAGGAGCCTGCAGAGATGGGCACGCATGTTGGGCACAGTCAACCGGAGCATCGCATTGACTTGGGAACAGTGACCACGCTGGGGACGGGCTCGCGGTGCGATCAGAGGAGTAAACCTTACGCCGGAACGGCCGAATGAGAAGAGCGTGTCTCTTCTCCCAGATGGGCCAGCAGTGAAGACGCCGGGCATCCGGAGCTGGCACACGCTTCCCCGGGGTTCTGAGCATGAAGCCACCGTGAAACAGAGCACAACCAGGGGACGGGAGACACTGAATCCTAATCGCTTCCTGTCCCAGGTCCTTGATCAAGCTGTCTCGGAAGTTCCACAAACTCTGGATGTTTTCGCTCAAATTAGACAAGATGAGTTTTCCAGCACCTGCAATTCAGAGCATCCTAACTAAAGTACTGACTGAAAAACCGAAATGTAATAAAAGGTTTGGGGCACTTGCGCCATCCCAAACTGCTTGCGGGTCAAATTGTTCCTCTGATAAGTCAGCAGGGGAGGGATGTCCCCGCATATCCTGACGTCCCCTTCGGGCCCTTGCCCTGGGTACCGCGGTCATGCTGGACTTTCCAACACTGACCAAGCCGTTCATTCGTCAATACGCATAAACTGAACACTTTATGACCCCCAAAAGTTGATATTCTACTTGAGGACAGGATTAAACAATGAAGTGGCCACTGCCGAGTGCACCCTGGAGCAGCAGGCCTTACGAAAGCCCCCTGCGGGCACTCTGACTGACACGGCCTGGTACGAAGGTGGGCAGAGAAGTCCTCGGAAGGGAAGAGAGGGAATTAATCCCGAGAGGACTGGCAGGACTCGTAGCTAAGAAATTGCAGGGAGGCCTATGAAGAGAGAAGACACGCACAATCATACAGAGGATGGATATTTGAGGCCATGCAAGTCTTTGCTGCAAGTCTGGAGGAAGAGTCTAGAGAGAGGGAACCGGCAGTGTTAGCACACCACCCTAAGACCCCTGGACTTGTCTCCTGTGAGCAATGGAATCGGGTTGTCCGGCCTCTCTTGGACCGCCGGAACCAGACTGCTCAGTTCTCCACTTGCCCGACCGTTCCAGAAACCGCTCACAGATTGGCACAGCCTTCTTTACCCACGCGCCCCCGTGGAACCCGCAGCCCTCCCAGGACAAGGCGTACTGCACGTGATTCCAGACTCTTCTCTCCTCCCTGAACCCCTTGGCTAATTGACAGACAGCTTCTGCCTTATTTCCCTCCCTCCTCCTCCTGCCCCTGATCAATTTTCTTTTGCTGCGGACTAATCCTTCCTTAAGCCCTCAGGCCACATCCCTCTCCTTCTCTCTTACAGATCCGGGGATCAGATTTGCATTTGAGAGAGTCTGTTACACCCACAAGAGTTTCCAGCAGGGAAAAACCGAAAGCGATGAGAGCCAGAAAGAAGTTACAGAAACACAAGGGAGGAAGTGGGAGCCGCAGGGAGGATGGAGGAAAGGATGCTTCGCGGTGACAGCCACCACAAGGGTGGGACGGGACAGGCGCGCGCGGGGTCTGTGGATCAAAAAGCAGTTAGCATCTGTGCCGAGAGAAGCCTCAGCATGTGGAGGCTTAAACCGCATTCAGAATTGAATTTCCAGGGCTCAGTAAATTTACAATATGCTTCCTCCATTCATCCCACCTCCTTGCTCCTCAGCTCAGTGAAATAGCTAAATAATTAAATGCTAAAATGCTTCTTGGAGACGCCTTGTTGTTGAAACACATCTGCTACACGTTGGAGGAACCCTTATCGACAGATGTGCCTTTCCTGGTATTGTTTGTTTATCTATGGAAATGAATCTCTTAAACCTCCTCCCCTGCTAAGCTTAATAAAAAAAAAAAAAATCCTTTCCATTCTCGTCTTCTTCGCAATGCCCCTTGTGGTCCTTTATCAAACTATTAAGGACATATGCTGTGCGGCTAATTATTTTTTTTCTGCTACCGCACTGCCTTAATCCAAGAGAAGGCCATCTTCAGCTCAAGATTTAGTGAGGAACTAATCCGCACGCCTCATTCTCTCCCAAAGAAAACAGAGTCTCTGTGGCTGGGAGAAAAGAAGACTGGGAGCCAGGACTCTAAAGAGACTCTGGCCTCTCTCGCCAGCCCCGGTTTGGTGCAGTCTGTTTTTTGAGCAATTACGGATTTGATGGAGTTAAGGTTGCCCACTGATAAACTAGAAGATGGAGAAAACAAAGAATAAATTGGGGTGACATAGTGTACGTTCATCCAATTTGGGGAAGATTGGGAGCCGCGGAGGACAAGGAGTAGACAGGATTCATTATGATCGCCATAAAGACCATGAACATAAGGGTGGATTTAATAAACTTATTGGAGACATTCATGGCCTCTGAATTTATTGAACCCCCTTGGTGAAAGAGTCTCTAGGGGACTCTTAGGGAAGGCGTTTGCTTTCTGTTTGTGCGTGGAGATGGTCAAGATTATATGGGCTCAATAAAAAAAAAATAACTAAGACATCTTTGAAATACAGATAAGGGAGGAAGAAAAAGGAAATTTTAATTAAAGCCACATATGGTACAGCTTAGCCTCATGAGAGACCATAGGGGCTGTTTAAAATTATTTGCATGTCACAATATTGAAAGGGGAGAAATATACATTTTTTCCTTTAGGGTGAGATAAGTATTTGACTCATGAGTTCCATTTTGTGTAGCGTTTAATTTCACCAAGTCCTCAGAACCCGAGCTTTTAATCATGGTTGAGTTTCCTTCGCAGCATTTGGCTTGTATTTTATAGATCAGTGTCCTGTTGTAAGAAGAGTGTTGCGTTATAAAAAGAGCCAGTCTACTTTTCGTTCCTATGTGAGGAAAACTGGTTTTCTCTCTAGATGCTTTCGTAGGATGTTTTCTTTCAAACTTGAAATTCATGTGTCTGCCTGGACATGTCTACGTGTACAACTCGATTGATTTTCTGGGGGTGTACACGACCTCTTTCCATTTGCATCCTTTGTTGTTGGCCCAGAGATCTGTTAAATACTCCATTACTACGCTTGTTGCATTAATCAACAAAATTCCTTTGCAGACACAGCAATTCTGCAAATATGGGCAAGTCGTTGCCTTTCCTATTCTTGCGTGATCACCTTCTCTCTTGTCCTCTCTCTTTATCTTCCCGTCCCTGTTTTCACAGGTTCTTCTCTACCATCCTTATTTGATTCTCCATGTTCTTAGCCTTTCTGCCTCCTTCTGCCTTCATTAGGTTCTGGAATTCTGCTACTAGAGTTTTGGTATTTTTACCTTTTTTAAAAATTTTTAGCTCACCCAACTTCGCTTTCACTCCAGTCTGCTCCCCTTTTATTTCAGGCTACTTTTCCTTTGTAAATTTTTGCTCCTATTTAATAAATAATGCTTTTTTTTTCTTGGTGCATTTGATTGTATATTCAATTTTAAAATTTTCTCTTGGGTCGCGAGATTTCGTTTTTGGAAACATGTTCTTATATTTTTCTCTCTTTTAACAATTTTATACACCTAATCTTTTCTTAATACTCTTTACCCGGACTGGGATGAAGCAAGGTATCTGCAGACCAGGTGTTGGCCGGTAATGTGCAGATTTCCCTAACTCTGCTGTCTGTTTGTCCATAACTAGATTTCCATCTCCCAGTCTGCCAGTGGAGTGATGGGCAAGGCCCCCAACCCTTTTTCTGGCTTCTGTAAGAGATTTAGGTAACACGTTTAGGTAACATGCCTTTATTTTATTAACCTGGGAACCTTTCCATCTCTATTGCAAATGTAACATATTCTGTCTAATCTCCAAAATTCACAGCTTCTACATATTTTTGTATTTGCTTTCACTGCTTAATATTGACAATCATACTTTCAAAACCTCCTTCCCTAAGTCCTGATACTTTTTGCTTTACTGTATTCTTTGGGGATAGAAGGCATAGATGGAAGAGAAGACAATGATGACTGATTACTTGGAGGGGGAGGGGGGAAGTCAGTGCTCATGCATCAGAAGTGTACCTGTCTAGGGGCGCCTGGGTGGCTCAGTTGGTTAAGCAGCCAACTTCGGCTCAGGTCATGATCTCACGGTCTGTGAGTTCGAGCCCCGCATCGGGCTCTGTGCTGACGACTCAGAGCCTGGAGCCTGCTTCAGATTCTGTACCTCCCTCTCTCTGTGCCCTTCCCCTGCTCATACTCCGTCTCTATGTCTCTCAAAAATAAATAAACATTAAAAAATTAAATCTTAGAAGTGTACCTGTCTAGTTTTAATTTTATACAGACCTGAGTGTCTTCATCAGGAGAATAATCTGAAAGAATTTTCTTCCAATCTTCTTTGAAGCATACTTCGAACATGAATAAAACTATATGCTGAAGACTGGGTAGATGATTTTTTTGAAATCTGATTACAATATATTCAATTGAATTTAAAATTATTATGAATCCTTTCAAAATTTAAGTCTTAATTTCAGAAAGCATGAACTTTTGCCTTGTTCACTGTCATGATGGGCAGCAGGAGAATGGACAGAGCTGTATTAGGAACCGCTCAAATGCCAGATGCCATTTTAATCTGGAAGGCACCCAGCAATTAGTATCTGCTCAGTGCTTGGAACATAGTAAATGACTTACATACAAATGAACCTTTGGGATATTACCATTCATAATATGGGCACTGAGTGTACTATAAATCACCTAATTTCCCTCATATCAGTCTGCGTTTTGGTTCCAAGCCAAAAGTTGCAGGATAACTAATTGTTTTTTTTTTTTTAAAGACAAGATGAGTTGAAATCATTACTGTCCTTATAGATTGAAAGAAGAGAATAGGCTAAAGAAGAAGAAAACCCCTCCCTTCTGCACATATAATCCCCGCACATAATCCTCACAACTACCTATGACTTGTGGCTATGATCCCATTTCTTAGATGAGGACAACAAGGTGCAGCAGTGAGTAATAGGCTCTAGGTGACACAGCCACAAAGTGAGAACCAAGAGCTTTAATTCAGACCCAGGTCTGGCTGAATTTAGAGGTCAATTTTCTACTGTCATGTACATCACCTACCCACAAGCTCAGGTATTACTGGATTTCTCTCAGATGTATTTCTGGTGACCACATGTGTATGGTACAAAGAAGTCCTGCCTTGGGGTCCTTCACGTCTAATGGAGATGCTCATTCCTCCTTGTTCTAGTCTCTTCTCCCCTTAAGGCCTGACATAAGTCCATGAAGGAAGGAGAAACTAGAAACCAAACAAGTAAAACCCTCCACTGTGCTTGACCCTTCTCCGCTGCTCTGTTGTCCAGTCCTGATCTTGGACCAAGCACGTGCTAGTGTCATCAAATACTTGACAAGAAGGACTGTTCTTCATGCATGAAAACAAACTCACCTGAACTTCGTGAATATTGCGGATTTTCTGGCAGTAGGTACAATGTTTTCTGCCCTGTCTCTTGCATTCTACCATACCTCTAACCTGTGGGGACTGGTATTATTTAACTGATACTTGGGCACGGAGGAAGGATAGATATAGAAAGTTCTGGGGAATACAATCCTTCATTAAGGAAAAGAGCAAATAACTGACTTACAATTCTGCAAAGGAAAGAAAAGTAAATGATGTTTAAAATGCAATGGTGAGAGTCTGCCCCAACACGTCAGATCTGGACCAGAGCGGATATATCTTCTCTCTTTAGAATAGACCAGAAGGTAGGAAAGTGGGGGCATGCTTTCATGTACATTGACCTGTCAAATTGTCTGACACCAGATATTATATAGGCTGTCCTCTAAAATCTAAAGAGAGATGGGGCACTTGGGTGGCTGAGTTGGTTAAATGCCCGACTTCAGCTCATGTCATGATCTCGCGGTTCATGGGTTTGAGCCCTGTTTCAGGCTCTGTGCTGACAGCTCAGAGCCTGGAGCCTGCTTCGGAGGAAGCTGTCTGCCTCTCTCGCTGCCCCTCCCCCACTCATCATCTGTCTTTCTCTGCTCTCAAAAAGAAATAAACATTAAAAAATTAAAATCAGGGATGCCTGGGTGGCTCAGCTGGTCAAGCATTCGACTTCAGCTCAGGTCATGATCTCACCATTATTGAGTTCGAGTCCCACTTTGGGCTCTGTGCTGTCAGTTCAGAGCCTGGAACTTGCTTCAGATTCCGTGTCTCCCTCTCTCTCTGCCCCTCCCCTGCTCATGCTCTGTCTCTCTCTGTCTCTCAAAAAATGAATAAGAGTTTAAAAAAATTTAGAAAATTAAAATCAAAAGAGAGATGAGATACTCACATGGGCATCTCTTAGAAACAGTATTCTTATATCAATCTTACCTCCAGTGGGTTTTAACGAATCTGCTGTCATTGTCTCTCAATGGAATGTCAGCCATAAATAGGCACAGACCATGGGATATCTCTGGCAATACTAACATAAACAATTAAAATTCTTTCTCCTACTCCTCCTGCCTTCTTCATTCCTCTCCTCTTCATCTTGTTGTGCTTTGGTTGTTTTTGCTGTGCTGGGAGGTGTCTATAGAAGTGCTACACCTGTATTCTCAAAGCTCATTTTAGAGCTCCTACTCTAACTAAAGATTAAAACCAGTTCTGGAGATGAATTTCTAATTCTCATGGAATAATCATGGGAGATCCTTCAGGAGTAAGAAAGAGCTTCTTCTTCTGCTTTTATTTTTTAAAAATGTTTTAAAAAGTTGATTTATTTATGTCGAGGGAGTGAAAGGGTGCGTGCAAGTGAGCAGGGGAGGGGCAGAAAGAGGGAGAGAGAGAGAATACCAAGCAGGCTCCACGCTATCAGTTCAGAGCCTGATGGGGGGCTTGAACTCATGAACAGTGAGATCATGACCTGAGTCGAAACCAAGCGTTGAGTGCTTAATGGACTGAGCCACCCAGGTGCCCCTTCTTGTGCTTTTAAATAGTAAGTCATCCATTCTCTTGGGCATTATCCTATAGAAGATGTTTCCAAGAATTACACCTTTACTAGTTGTGTCTACATAGCATCAAGGGGTTAGAAGGAGGGAAAAAAAAAACAACGAACAAACAATGACAAAAATCAATTGTCTGGGTACTGGTTCCATATACACTAAGTAAATAGATGTTTGATTTTTTATTTTTTAATCTGGATGTTAGATGCCCATGTCTGATTTATTGTTTTACACCCCAGAGCACCTAGCACTCTGTCTTGCACCTGGAATATATACCCAATAAATATTTATTGGATGAATAAATGCATGAATGAATATAATGCATGGATGTGGGTAACTGATGACATTACATGAAAAGGACTTGAAGATATAAAGCCTTGAGACTCTCTTTTTCATTGACAGTGATAGAATTTAAATAAAATGGAACTTCTGTGTTTTTTATTAGGATTTTATGAATTCCCTAATGCAATATTGTTGATTGCTGCATGTTAGACAAAGGTAGCAGAAGAGAGACAATCCTTTAACTCAGAAGGCACTCAAGTTGAGGTGCAGGACTTACACTAGACAATCAGACAAAAGGATTACACTAGACAATCCTTTAACTCATTGTTGAGGTGCAGGACTTACTCTAGAGTCTTTTTGAGTAGTTTATCCATGTGTCTAAATCTATAACTGGTTACATAAAAACAAAGGGTCAAAAGGAGAGCATATCTGGCTTTATTCTGTGTGGAAGATGACAGGACAAGGGTCACAAGGGTAGAAAGAATGAGGAAACAGACTTTAGCCAGATAAAGAAATGCTTGTCCTGTAACATGAGCTTCCACCCAAGAATGAAAGAGTGGCTTCATAAAATAGTTATTTCCTCCAACTCTGGAGATATTCAGTGCATTTATATGTACAAAGTCCCTAGAGTAGAGCTTTGACATAGAAGACTATTATATAAGACTTTCTTCAATAAAATGAAAGCTGGAATACCTGAAATACTGGGTAGATGAATCCTATGTTTTTTAAAAGTTTTGACTTATGGCTTATACGATGGTTAGGGTATTTTGGATGAATACCCTAGAATTTCTAGAATCTAGGCTCTAGAATTTGGGGAACCACAAGAAAATGTTATTGAAAGGCTAATTCAGGGAAGTGGATGCATAGGAGTAAAGAGAGACCAACGAGTTGGTTTGGAATGGGATTCAGGCTCCAGTACCATTCTGGAATGAATGCAAACTCCAATTACTTTCAGTAACCGAAGTGCTTTTGAAAATGAAGTAGGTACAAGTTATAATTTTGAGTGGGCTAGCTCTGGATACCCTATTAAGTGGAAAACCACTTAGGATATAGATCCCCTTTTAGGCTACAAAATAATTTAGCAGGAACTCAACCTCTCACGGTTGAAATGAGCCACAACAACCCTTCACCCAGTAAAACCAAAGACGTTTCCACTGATTTGATTCACAGAAGGCTGTGCTACAGGGGTATCAGTCCTGCATCCCTCCTTAACTGACCCTTGTTTAATTGCAGCTTTAATAAAATCTCAAAGTGTTTCAATTTTGCAAGAGTTAATAAAATATTCAGTTCCCATGACTACTGACATAACAATGTGCAATGTGCATAACAATGGACACCCTTTCAGTACTCTAGAAACACTGTGAGGGAGGAAGTAGCAAACCCATTTCACAGATGAAGAAACTGGAGCCCAGAGAGATGAGAAGATTTGCCTCAGCTCACACAGCCTCTAAGTGGCACAGTAGAACAAATTCCTCCATTTTGACCTTAAAATCTTCTCTTTACTCCCTACGGTTCCTGTTTCATGGTTTTGAGACTGCGGTTGCCATTTGCCTCTTTCTAAAAGATGCCTTGAGTCCTGAAATTGGGTTTCCACGTTGTGAATCACAATGACTCTTGGCAGCCATTGAGAAAGCCTTTTAAGAAACCAAACAACTAAGGTGGACAAAGCTCAAAGAGAAAACAAAAACAATGCATTTCTCTGGGCTTCCTGTCCATTGTCTGAATCATTCAGAGGGGATCATGAAGAAGAATAAAGACGCAGTAAGACTCCATTTCACTGTTAATGGATTTTAACTCACTTTTAATTCAACAGCAAATGGAAGCATCTATTGTTTTTGCACGTCTAACATCCCATTATTCCTCTGACGTATCATTGGCTGACTGTTTTTATCAATGTTGGCATGGATACAACTCCAGTAAAATGCAGAATATTTTAATGCAATTTACATTATTTTTTTCCCCAATTACCATTTAATTCACCCGATACTGGCCACATGGCAAACTTGTCCACATTCCAGATGTCAGTTCGCTGGTATTTTTTTATTTTAGCAAGAATATTTAATATAATTTACTTAATTGAAAAATAATATAAGTACACTGAAGTGCATTTGGAAAATATGGAAATTATAAATTAATAAAATAAAGATCACTGTGGTCCAACTACCCAGAAACAAAGACAATTAACAGTGTATGATTTTTCTACTATGCATATGCACATATTTTAAACAACGCAGAAAAAT